>JAKFHU010001670.1:10000000-11380000 GCA_023783475.1 Daubentonia madagascariensis
TTTTGAAGTTGTGATAAGCCACATAAACCCTCAAACCAACAAGAAAAAAACTAAGACCTTGACATTAATTTACATTTAGCTGTGCAGTTCTTCTCTATTCTATCTCCGCTCATCCCAGTGTGGTAACCACCATCTTCAATCTTGTGTTCATTGTTCTTTTGCTTCTCTTTTCATATAGTTTCTCTTCATCCACATATATTCCTTACAAAATTAAATTTTTTAATTTACTTTTTAACTTTATATAAAGTTATGTACTTAAATTTCTAGTACTTATTTTTTAACTTAATCTCTAAGAGTCACCTGTATTGTATATCACTGTGTGAATATACCAATTCATTCATTTATTCTCCTGTTTATAGATATTTGGCTTGTTTCATTTGTTACCAGGGTTTTGCAATTATGAAAGGTGCAGTTCCTTCTGATTTTAATAATTTTTTATGTGTATCCCAACTTGTCTCATCAAGAAAAGAGTCTACTAGAAATATCACTCAGTGTCGAATGGGTGAGACAACTGAGCTTGTTATCCAGAGGGCTCTCTACTAAGCTGGCCTTGAACAACTTACCTATAATCTTACCAGTAGGAGTTTATTGATACAATATTTGAGTTTTGTTGAGTATTTCAGCAATGAGAGTGATATATAACTCTGTGATTCCAGCAAGAATATTCACAGACTTGTTCTTTTTGATTTAAAAGAAATGGGGAAGGTAATTTAGAATTCCTGTGCATTCTGATCTTATTTGGAGTTAATATTATTTGCAGAAAAGTAATTGCCCTTAAGTACTTTTATCAGTAAAAAATTATGCCAATTAAAAATTCAGTTGTGACCATTTTTGTTTCATTGTATTGTTTAGGAGAAAAATGACCTGAAGCGTGCTGGACTCATGCTTCAAGAAGCAGATAAACTGGGCTGCAGACAGTTTGTTACTCCTGCAGATGTGGTTTCAGGCAATCCTAAACTTAATTTAGCTTTTGTAGCTAATCTGTTTAACACATACCCATGCCTACATAAGCCTGATAATAATGACATCGATATGAATTTATTGGAAGGTATGTCTCTCTATCTTTAATTAACTCACTATATTTATCTTCTTATGGTATTATCCTACTTCACTGTCAGAAGTAGGGGATTGTGGTAGGAGATGTAATTTAGTATGTGTAGACATGTGCATCCATTAAAAAACTGTAGTTTTAGAAAGTGGTTGTTGGTTTCAGTTAAAAGAGAACGCTGGGGTAAATCTTATCTGTCATTTCTCCCTAAGAGGCTAGTGGAAACTATCATACATTTAAAATATTCTCGTAAATGATGACATAACATAACTCTACCATCAATATGGACAATGAATTATCTATTGGAAAAAATAATTTGTAGCCTTTTTTCTCCTTTGAAAGCTCCAGTTTGACTTAAGTATTATTCTCTTTTTAATGTTTTTAGTGCACATGAAAAAAATTAACAGTATTCATTACTTGTCTTGTGTGTGGTCTATCATTATCTGTCTCATAATATATAATACTTTCCTGTTTTGCTTCGTGAAATGCAGATTTGACCCCTCCTAATGTAGGTACTGTATTTAGTACTTTTCTATACTCTATATTCATTCTGAATGTTCTTTTTATTAGTACCATTTATTCTTTCCATCTGTGTTGATATTTTATTTATTGCATTGTTCATGCTGTGTTATTTCTGTCTTAATATGCCCATAGAATGAATGACTACAAGCAAGAAACACAAATGAAGCTTAATTAGAATAGCAGAGCAAGGCTTTGATTATGTAAAATCTCTACCTAATATGCCTTCTATAATGATGGGATATTGTAGTTGTAAACACATTAGAAATCAGTTTTGACAATTGGACTTCATGATTTGATGTAAACTCTTTGTTCCTCTCCAGTAATCTTTGAAAGGATTCATTTAGATTCCATAACAGATTATTTTGTATCATTTAGCTATGTTACATTTATTGAATGTCATTGAAGCTTACAATATATGAATCGTCATAATGACAAAAACATTCTCAATATCTGGTTCTTTCTCCTTATCTTTATTTCCCAGCCTTTCTTACTCTCTTCTTCCATTCTCACCCCCTTACCCACATGCATACCAAAACCCACATTAGTATCAGAACTAAAAGTAAAAACAGTGGCAGCAGTAATGGCAGTTGTTGGAGGGAGAGGTAGTTATCAGAAGAGGCTAATCCTAAGATTTTCTCTTTAGTTGCCCTGGTTTGGAGAAAGTAGGGACTCTTCTTGGTAGAGAGAATTTGAGGTTGCAGTGTTCATTCTCTCACATAATGCACCCTTACTCCCCGGTGAGACAGAATGAGGAAATCAGTTTCATAATCTTTTTCTCTTTGACTGCCACAACCAGAATTCCAATGTTCTTGTCACTTCATAATTACAGTTTTGTGATTAATGAAAAAAGTTTCAGATTTAACAAATATAGTCTTGGTGAAGAATATGATTAATTAAATTTACTCTTCCTGAAGGTCCAGTAAAATAAAGACTACATTCTCTATGTAGATATGTAACTGAGAGGGAAAATAGAGAAAAATGTAGATTTTTCAGCAAAGAGAAATTTAGAGTGAGAGACTAGAACTTGAAAAAAATTAAGCAAAAAGGAAGACTGCTAAGTTTTTATCAGTCTGGAAAATTTCAAAATCCCTCTGTGTCAGTAGAAGGCATTGTTTAGAGTGGCATATTAAAAATGATCTGCTTTTTATAGTCACTGAATTCTTGCTAGATATCTTTTCCAACTTGCTCGCTCTCCTATTTGTCACGTTTGAATTCTTTTGCTAGTGTTCAGCATGCTTTTGGAATTTTTCAGTGTGAACAGGATTGCTAAATATTTCCATTAGTATTTATTGTATTTGTTAAGATAATGTGGGAAATATTTATCAATCATCTATATTTAGAACATATGTATATCCTGATACATCTGCCAAAAATGTATTTGACTTTGACTGTCATTGGATTATTTTCCTCCATAAATTTGTGTTTTTATATAGTCCTCATGAAATTTGAAGCTTGACCATATCACATCCCAAATTCATATGTTAGTATGTCCTCATTGGCAGAGAATTAAAATTAAAAGCCCAATTAGATATTAAATCTTTATGTCAAATTGAGCCAAATATGTGGGCTTTGTATAGAGAGATCATCTCAGAATTCATTTGTGATGACAGAAAGTACATAGGCCACAGGATTAGAAAGATTCTGTTCAAATCATAGTTCTACCATTTAATATCTGAGTAACTAACTGCTGTGAGCCTTGGTTTCCTCATGTATAAAGCAGGACTAATAATACTTATTTTGAAGAGTTACAGAGCAAGTTAAATGTGATCATGAATGAAGGGGTTTAACATACAGTATGTGTTTATTAATGGTCAGAAGGAGAAAAGTACTTATATGTCACAGCACATTTAGCAAGTGTTAAATATGTTAGTTCCTTTTTTTCCCGTCTTAGTAGCCTACTTTTAATATATTTGTTATTTTTATTAAAGCTTTTATCATTTGTAGATGTCAATTTGACCCTGCAAATGAAAGAAATGTTTTATAGTTCTTTCTATCTTGTATATCAGCAATTAATATCTTACTTCTGAGATTGCTTTAGTTGTCCATAATCTAAACAACATTTTCCAGTCTGGAATACATATGTTTTTGTAATGCTTTACCATGGCTCTTGCAAAAATGCATAGTGCTTCTAGCTTAGAGCATTTATTTACCAAGACATCTTAAATGGTATTAGATAAAAACATGCTCACTTATGGAATCTATTTTACTTTCTAGGTAACAAAAATTAAAATGATAATTATATAATTAGTTGAGAATAGGAAAAAATATGAACCTCTGAAGATAGTTTCAGAACTCAATGAAAATGCAAGTTTATTGTCTTTTTAAATATTATTCACTATATCATCAAATTCAACAGAATTTGGATATTTTAATTAAAAATTTAAGCCATTATGACACTCAATCTTTGTAATTTTTAAGACATAATTTGGATTTTCCTAGTTGGAAATAATGTAAAAATTCTCTAATTGCTAGAAAAAATTTATAGATACAGCATTATAACAGATAGTAGTAGAGAAACAACTAAAAGGTAAATCCTAAGTCACATGCATCAACCTATTAATCATGGTACGCTTATATTTATGTCACCTTGTGGAGAGCACACAGATTTAATTTGCACCTGTTTAATAACTCCTACAAACAAGGCAGGCATGAAGTCTAGAAATATTTAGTTTTAACTTGGTTCTTTTCAAAAAAGATGCTCATGTAGATTATAAAGTGGTTGTAGCAGATACAATAGAGTGATCAGTTACCTTTAGTGCAAACCAGAGGGAATAAAATTTAAGCAAATTATATGGCTATATAATTTAATAGAACAAGAATTAAAGCTGATTCTGGGAAAGCCATTAGGTAATGGCATTGAAAACCACATGAAAATACTGTGGGCAGTTTATTTCCTGAACAGTTGGCACAAATAACAGAATCCTTTCGATCTGACAAGGTTTTGGTTCCCATTCTGGGTGTGCAGGTTTATAGTATCTGCAGCACTCAGTATGAAGATGATTGTAAGGATAGGTCTATAGGAATGGGCCTCCAGAGCTCAGATGGTTATAGATTTATTTATATGCCAAATTGTCCTGCGAGTCTCACGTGAGCCAAGGTCTAAAGAGTGACCTGAACTTGACTAAGACTTAGAAGTGATGAAAGGTGTAAATATTCAGTTTTTCAGGAGTCTGGTGAAAAGTTATAGACTAGGCCATTCCACTGTCTCCTAACTTTGCTGAGGAACAAACAATATTATAGTCATTTAGGACTATTTGCAATCAAGAGATGATTAGAAGGCAGACGTGGCAGGAAGAACCCACATCCCTGCTCACTTTATGGTGCACCATCACCCATTTTCCTTATAAATGGTGTAAGCACTGCTGTGAAGGGAATACTCAGGGAGGTAGGGTTATCATAGGTGAAATACTAGTGCCTGCAGGAGTTATCTCCTTGAGGTGATCTTTGAGGTCCAGGAACTTACTATGATGAAATGTGTTTTTCTCTTAGCACCCTGTGTGGGCTCTGTCTTCCTTATATATTTTCAGTAGTGGCAATCTAAAATAACTCAGTAAGCCTGTAAAATAGTTGCATCCCCCTCATTGCCTGTCTTTATATTACCTGTAATCCTCTCTCCCCTTCATTGTTTGGTATAATTAAAGTATAGAGTTGTGTGCCAGAAACTTTCCTGTGTAAAATCATAATCTGTACAAATTTCGAAACACTGCTTGGGGAAAGAGGTAGAGCTTTTCTATTTCTGTTTAGTGTGCTAATGTTACCCTGACTGCTAAAAGATTTTGTTTTATTAATGTCTAGCCAATCCCTTTTGCATCTATTCCCAACTGACCACATAAGCTTATCTGTTACGTTTCTAGACAGATAAACCTGTGTGTGACTCAGTAGTAGTTCACAGACATTAAATAAGGGAATCTAGAAGGAGATATCTAGAGCAAATGGAGGCTTTCTAGACAGTGGGAAAGAAGGGACTTTGGCAGTAAGAGATTTTTTTTCCCCTAAAGAAACTGTAGTATCTAAAGAACCATGGCAAAGTATGTATGGCCAGTTTGTTCCTGCCAGAATGGCTTAACATATAGTTCCTGATTCTTTTTGTCCTGAATCATCGGTGTGAACCTGTGTCTACTCTAGGAGAGAGCAAGGAAGAGAGGACATTTCGGAACTGGATGAATTCCTTGGGGGTCAACCCATATATTAATCATTTGTACAGGTAAATATTTTTTTTCAGTTTTACTGTCAGGGTCCAACTTTTCAAGTTTCAAACTGTAGGTATGTTTTTGCATGAGAATATTTTCTCAAATCAGAATTGTAGCCAACTTTTAGAGTTTTGGAATGCTAGAAACTGGCAATACAATGGATTTTAAAAGAAAGCTATTACTTAAAAATATAAGAATATGATAATAGTTATAATTTTTTGGTGATGATATAAATAAGTCAGTAAAGAGAATCCTTGCTCTTATACATATTGATCATGAAAATAAATTATTTCAACTTTAACAGATTAGAATAACAGTTGATATTTGATTAATTATTCTTATCATTATATCAGTAACTTTCATTATAAGTCACTTTTTCATTTATTTTTGCCAAAACCTAATTATTCCATAATTTTTGTGTATATTTTTTCTAATTTGTAGAAAGAACTTGTTTTCTCTGAGTAATTATTATTTATCTCATTCTTTCTTAATTAAAAATGACAACACATTATTAACATTGGTAGGGCTAAGAAAATATTTACTAAATCATTTCCTGGGCTGTCTGGTTGTGCTAACAATGTGTCTTTCTAAGTGTGGATGAGAGGAAACCTTTCTTCTCTCTTTATTGTATAATCTACCAGCCAGCCTTGAAAAAATGCAAAAGAACTCAATTTCAGCTAGTTTTTAATTTTTTTTAAAAAGGTCTAATAAACTAAATCTATTAATAATTTACATATCAAGGAAACTCCTTGAAGATTAAGTAAATTCTTATTAAAATATGAACTGAAGATTAATGTCACATCAGACAAAGTTCACTGGCTAAGGTTTTATGATGCAGTAATTTCTGCTCCTTGGTGTATACTCAAAATATTCTTTAAAATTTAAAACCAGTTTTGCCTTATTATGGTAACTGGCTTTGATGTGATAGACCCATATTTATAAAGCTCTTGAAGAATGTGTAAATTCCAGCAAAATGAGAAGAGATGATATATATCAATTAGAATGGAGCTCCCGTTACAGTATCAGGGCAGTTAAAACTCAAAGATTGGAGGTGAGGAGGGATTTGATCTTTATGAATTGATGTGAAAGAATATCTATAATGTGTGATAGAAAAGAATAATAGGTCTAGTATGGTCTCATTTTATTTAAAAATTGAGTGTGTACATATTTGTATATGATTTTTTAAAGAAAATCTGGAGAGGTACATAATAAACTATGTAACTTGGGTGGTAGGAGTGGAGAACAGTCACGAGACTTTAATTTCTAATCTTAGTAACTGAAATATGGCTTGAATTTTTTTTTTTTTACAGTGAGCATGTTGTATTTCTTGTATAATTAAAGAGTAAATTCAAAAAAGATTAAGATTTGTTGAGACTTATGGTAACTATTTCATAAATGTCTAGAACACTAGAGTTCTCTATGGGTAACAGTGGAGAAGGGAATTGACCAAATATTTTAGTTAAAGATATCTGATATATAGTTACATAGATCTTGAAATGCTAGCATGGGGCTTCTAGGAACATGTAATTTTTTTCTTGGGAAAGGGACTGTTACTTTTAGAAAATTCTCAAAAATAACATAACCTTAAAGAGAACCATTGGATATAGAAAAACAATAGCCAGATATCTATTTAATAGTTGGCACTAGAACTACACGTCCATGAATTTGTGTCTGGGTCATATTCCTAAACCCACCCCTAAGCACTTTTAGCTCCCCACCTACAGTATACCCAGCCCATACTAAAGCAGCTAGAATAATTTATATTGATTTTCTTTGAAAATTCTCTTCTCTAAACAAGTTACTAAATATATTTCAAGAAGTATTAGTCCTAGAGTTTTTCTATGAGCTGTTGGTTCTAGAACAAATCTTGGAGTCTCTGGTAATCATTTCAACTCTCTGGGCCTCAGTTTTCCTATTTGTAAAACATGAATAACAATACCATACTACACAGGAATAACAATGAATTCATTTAAAGTAAAAAAGAAAAATTCATGAAATAGGTAAGATTCCAAAACCTATACAAATACTTTATTGATTCTTTTTTTTATATAGGATGTTCCATGTGCTTACAGATAACCTAATCAGATCTTAAGTACCTTCATATTAGACTTTCTCCTTCCGTCACTCTGCACTGGGCCTGGCTCCCCTTCGCTGCCATATGGTGCTCAGAGAATGCGAAGTAACTTCAGTATGAACCTTAGCAAAACATAACTCAGTGGATAAGCTGTTGGAGGAGAAAGCCACATAATACATCATAGAGGTAGCAATTTAAAAGATCAACTGCTATTGCATTATGTCCTTAGCATACAGAATTGAAAAGATTGTGTAGATGTATTTTAAGCTTCCCAGAACACATTTTTCTGAATCCAGATAGTATTTTTACTTTGAGAACTCCTACTTGATCATAAATTCCTTCTCTTAACTCTCATTATTGAACATGAACAGCTGCCTACTGAGTAGCTATTGTGATTTTCTTACAATTATTTTTTAAAAGTATTTAAAATCATATAAGTAATATATGAACTTATTCTCACTGTACAAATTTTAGGAAATATGTAAGTATGTAGAATACAATAATACATGATAATTTCTCTCCTACCCTTCTCATTCTCCATTTTTCCTGACCAGGGTTAGTAATCACTATTAACACTCCTTAGCACATATAGGTATATAAATACATTTGACTCTAAGTTTTTAAAAAATAAGATCAAACTATATGAAGGGTTCTGCCACTTCTTTTTAAAACTTAGTATGTCTTGCAAAGCTTTTCCTATCAGTACATACAGATCCACCTTATTATGTCTACTAGGGGCCCAGGAGTTCGTAGTATGGATAGTTTATTCAGTAGTCCTCTACTGCCAGGCATTTGTTTCCAAATTTATAAATACTGTGACAATGAATGTTCCTGCATATATATCTTTGTAAACATTGATGAAAAAATTTTGGACAGATTCTTAGATGGGAAGTTCTGGGTCAAATTGATATGTCCTGTCATTCTTTAAGCATTAAATGACCTTGTTTTTAAGGACATAAGTTCATCTCCAATTACTTAATAAAATTAGGTAGTACCAACATTTACTCCTCCTTTATCCACTTTTCCTTCCTGTTTTAGTGATCTTGCAGATGCTTTAGTGATCTTTCAGCTCTATGAAATGATCCGAGTGCCAGTCAACTGGAGCCATGTCAACAAACCTCCATATCCTGCTCTTGGAGGGAACATGAAGAAGGTGAATGAAATGATGATTTGAAAATATTGTTATTGTTCTCATATAAAACAGGATTTAGAGTTTCATAAAGCTTGGTAAAGTGTGGTCTGTCCCCATAGCTCTGATTCAATCCAAAATGTGTTAAGTTTAATAGCCTTTTTACAAGTTTGCTTTAATAAATGTTTGGAAAGATGAATGCAGTCCCCTCAAGTCAGCCACTTTATATAACTACTGTCATCTTTAGCAAGTTGTACTACTTAGTATTCATTGAGATGTACCATCATTATACTCTTATTTTATAATTTCAATAACTTGCTAGATTTTTATTGGTTATTCACTCATTTATTCAATAGATATTTTTCAATTACCTATTACTTGTACAGTGCTATGCAAGATATAAAAAAGTACAAGGCATGGAGTTGGTCCTCAGGAAGCCTTAAAGAAATTAGGGAGATAAAATATGTTCCAAACAACTACAGTGCAGTACAGCGTAAGCAAAAGTGAATATTATAAGTTCTGAGGAGGAAAACAGAATAGCTACTGAAATAATGATAGCAAAAAGGGAAAGCAACATGAGTGAACAGTTCATAGAAAAAGAAATAATGATGGATAATACACATATGAAAAACTTTTCACCCAAAATAAAAAAATGCAATTTAAAACAAACTGTTGCACTGTGTCCAATGTTAGAGGAAATCTTTCTAAAATCAGTTTGGTAGTACATGTCATTAATCTTCAAAAAATCCTTTGACCTAATAATTTCACTTTTTTTCATCTGTCCTGATGAAAAATCAGAAAGACAAGTTGTATGGCAAAATGCTAATCCCAGCAATGTTTATAGAACAAAAAAGAAAACAACTTAGTTGTTTAATTAAAGAGTTAATAAATTGATATACCTGTAAGATGACATAAAATGTGTCATTGTTTTAGTAACAGTGACAGGGAAATGAGCAGGATACAAAATTGCATATATACATGATATAAATCTAATTTGTTTAAAATATACAACACACACACAAATGCATTCAAAGTGGAATTCTAGTCATCTTCCATATCTCTAGAATAAACACATATTTATAGACTTTGTAATTTAAAAAAAAAAACTTTAAAAAAAGACTTTTAAAAGGAAATACATCACAGCAGCTCATGCCTGTAATCCTAGCACTTTGGGAGGCTGAGGCAGGAGGACTGCTTGAGCCCAGGAGTTCAAGACCAGCCTGAGTGAGAGCGAGACCCCATCTCTACAAAAATTAGAAAAATCATCCGGGCGTGGTGGCATGCGCCTGTAGTCCCAGCTACTGGGGAGGCTGAGGTGGGAGGATTACTTGAGCCCAGGAGTTTGAGGTTGCAGTGAGCTATGTATGATGATGCCACTGCACTCTAGCCTGGGCAACATAGTGAGACTCTATCAAACAAACAAACAAAAGGAAATACATCATAATATTAAAAGTAGTTAAATGAGTGGTATAATTAGATTTATATTCATATTTTTCAGCATTTCTAGTGGTTGGACTGCCTGCATTTTTAATTTCATTTGATTTGCCTATAATTTTTTTCATGGAACTAGAATTCAGTAAATTTTGTGTGTCTAATTTCACATAAGTTTTTTCTTCAAAATTTCAGATGCAAAATGTAACAGGAAGACAGAAATTGAACCATTCATAATACCTGGAATTTTATGTTAATTACAAAATGTCACAAATGAATCATATAGAATGCTTCCTTTCAACAAATACTGACTGTTTACAGAATGAAACATAAAACCTGAAATAAATTCAAGATATTTAAAAAATGAAGAAGTAGTACTTTTATGACATATCACAGGGAATTATTTTATGGAATTTGGGTGATCATCAATAGACCTTACTTTCCTTCACTTACAAAGTTCATAAAGCTGCACCATTAAAATAGTCTTCCTCAGTCTGGGCAACATAGTGAGACCCCATCTCTAAAAAATTGTAAAAAAACAAATTAGCTGGATATGCTAGTGCCTGTAGTCCCAGCTACTTAGGAAGCTGAGGCAGGAGGATCACTTGAGGCCAGGCGTTTGAGACTAGCCTGGGCGATTAAAAAAAAAAAAAATATATATATATATATAAAAATAAAACTTTCTTCATTATTTTTTCAGTATTTCTTTTCACTTGGAGGCTGTGTCTCATTGTGTAACTCTTCTCATTGTCCAAATGATCTAAGCTTCATTTTTGTCCAAACTATTTGAAGTGCCTAGTAGTCATTTCTTCCATTAACTCTGTGAAACTGTACTCTCCAATTTTTTCTTTGTGTTCATTCTTACCTTTCATAGGTTCTTCATCTTTTAGCCTGACAACTTGGTATTTCCAAGGCTCAGTTCTTGGCCCAAAGCTCTTAACTTCTACATTTACATTCTCGGGGAGCAGATCCATTTTTAGGGTTTTAAGTACAGAGTAAATATCCCTTATCCAGAATGCTTGGGACCAGAAGTGTTTGGATTTCAGATTTTTTTGTATTTTGGAATATTTGCAATATACCAGTTGAACATCCGTTATCCAAATATCTGAAATCTAAAATGCTCCAATGAGCATTTCCTTTAGTGTCAGTGCTCAAAAAGTTTCAGATTTTGGAGTATTTCGGATTTTGGATTCTCAGATTAGGGATATTCGCACTGTGCTACCATAAACATGGCTTACCTCTAGGAACCTAATTTCTCATTCTTTCCCTAGTTTGGTACCTCTCTAGATTTTAGAAGTGTTCTGCCAAATTTGGAACCAAATGTTGCTAATAAATAGAACATATCCTTTCCCTTATGTTAGCACCTGTTTCCAGTTTCCCTTTCATTGCTCATCATTCACATCATCTTCTTAGGCCTCTACACTAGCAACCCTGAGTTCCCTTCTCACTTAGGAATCACCTCCCTTAGGAATTTTGGTCAAACTAACTATAAAGCATATGACCTTTCATTGAAACACATGTTATACATAAGTGATTATTACAGTTTGCTAGAAAATTCTCCCATTGAAATGGGTGTCCATTGAAAATATGCTGGTTTTCTCTCTCCTGTTTACACAGTTACATAATTCTAGTGCTGATGTTATTTTCCATAAATTAGGAATCTATTCATTAAAATTCTATACATTCCTATACCATATATTCCTATTAAACAGGCTAAACCTATAATTTATTATTACTAGGAAAAAATTTGGAATATTATCTCCTTGCATTTTTTTTCAATTTTTTACTTTTTAGAGACAGGGTCTTGCTGTGTTGCCCAGGCTGGAGTGCAGTGGCTGTTCACAGGCACAATCATAGAGCACTACAGCCTGAAACTCCTCTTGGCTTCAAGTGATCATCTTGCCTCAGCCTCCCAAATAACTGGGACTACAGGCATGCACCACTGTGCCCAGTTCCTTCTTGCATTTTTAAAAAATTGAGTACATATCAAAGATTTTATTTAATTTATGAAGTGAACCAGGCAGATATTACAGCAGGTTCAAAGGATCTTCTTGCATTTTTATTTGTAACAAACTGAACTTTGGGAATTTGGATTATCTTTTATAAGAACGATATCCATTTACTTGTATAAATTCTTTTATTGTATGATCTCTTTCTCACCTTTCCTGGAAATATTTTCTCATTCTTGGAAAAAAATGGTATCTCAGGTTGTATTCTTTTGTAATGGTCCTTAATTAGGGAAAGAAAATTAAGACAAACCAGTTATTCTATTTTTCTTAACTAAATGTTTACTTTATTACAAAAAATATTTAGTAAGCACTTTTTCTTCTGCTAGTGATATTTCAAGATTATGAGAGCTTACAATTTCACTGGAGCAAAAAGGCTCAGATACATAAGAATTTGTATATATAAGTCCTGATATAAGAAGTATAGCACTAGATGATGGAGATAAGAAACCTCTATAGAGGCCAGGGTAGTAAAAAACATTTACTAGAGAAAGGACTTAACTGGACTTATATCATTAGAGATAGGTAGGTAAATAATTTACTTGGTGTTTTTGTATCAGATTCTTACTGTAGGCAGGGCAGTATGCTGGGTCCTGGTCTGGGGAGAGGGTGATATATATATATTTATACATGTAAACGTTTTTGTCCTTTAAAAGGAGCTTATACTATGGTTGCCAAAAGAAAATGCACAAAAGGCTAAGTATAAGTAGAAGATGGTGTATAAGTATTACCAAAAAGCATTCTTAGGAGTTCAAACAAGGGATAGATCATTATCAGCTGATTATCAGTACAGTTAAGGTTAAGCCTTTGTTGAAAAAAGTGGGCCAAAAGCTGAATTTCAGAGGAAGAGTAAGATCTGGGTAAAGAATATGGGAGATGAAATTAGATTCTTAATAAAACAATTACTTTCTTCTCTATTCTGTAACTTTAAATCTAAACAAAACATAATCTATTACTTCTGTTAATGGAACACAGGAAACCTAGGTTTTTAGTCACAGATTTGCCGCTAATAAGATGTATAATCTTGGATAGTAAAGGCTATTATAGTGGAGGGGGTCTTACAACTTTCTAGCCAGTTGTTCCTCTATGTAGGTTAACCCCTCAGTGCTTTCATAGCTTCAGCTATAAAATGGGAACAATTATTTCCTGCTATCATTGGGTTATTATGAAATGAAATTTGTTCATATAATTTAAGGTATCATCATAATTATTTTTCAGATGACTAAACTAGGCTGGCATATTTAGGAGATAAGTTTTAAAAAATCTGTTTTTATACCAAACTTTTACTTACTTATAGATTGAAAACTGTAACTATGCAGTGGAACTTGGGAAGAATAAGGCCAAATTCTCCTTGGTTGGCATTGCTGGGCAAGACCTAAATGAAGGGAACGCAACACTTACTCTGGCATTGGTATGGCAGCTGATGAGAAGGTAAAGGCTGATATGTTTATAGCAACACTGTCAGTTTCCTTCAACGAGTCATCTGAACTAAACTTTTAGCTATTTTTGAAGAATAATGAACCTAGAAGAAATATAAAATGCAAAATATTTTAATTTTTAAAGGATTTACTGTTGATTGTATATTTTTATAAATTATATTTTATGTAACAATGGGTCAATATCTAGGAACACATCACTTTTATTAATGCCTCTTAAAAATGGCTTTGTTAAGGAGTTGTTTTAAGTTTTTAAAATACCATATAGTAGTTTTTGTTTCTGATTAGTGTGCTTTGTAACTTTGGAATGTAACCAAGTGCAGATGCCAGACTAAAATTAGAAATATTTATTAGAACTGAACTATTTCTTAGATATTTATATAAATATTGATATAAATAATATGACAGCAAATTTTACCTCTTTCAATCTTAAGTATACATCCTTTCTGTTACAGGTACACATTGAATGTGTTATCAGATCTTGGAGAGGGTGAAAAAGTAAATGATGAAATTATTATTAAATGGGTCAATCAGACTCTTAAAAGTGCAAACAAAAATACTTCTATTTCCAGCTTCAAGGTAATCCTGAGTATTGAAAAAATTTTTTTAAGTTTTGGAAGGAATTTTTATTGGGAATTACATTAGTTAGGCTCAGAATTGTATCAATGTTATATCTCAGAAACACAATTTATGAGCTTAGGCATACTAATTATTTGGCATGTGTAAACTAGATATACTCAGTTTGAATTCTTATATTTTTGATTGTTCTTTTAAGTATAAATGCAGGTTAATATTATCAGAGTCTGGTAATCTAATCTTTAAAAAGAAATATTACTAGAATAGAGCCAAAAAAATCCAATTGTCAAGTGAAAAAGAAAGATAAAAAGCCATTGTTTATATAGGACCTATAATGTTTTGTGCTCCCTAGCAGCAGTCTCAGAATTGTATTGACATCATTCCCAAGGCATAGCAGACCCAGCCAAACCGATTCAAGTGGGAATTGAAAAAACTGGTAGGAAAAAAAAATATCTTGTCATCTGGCTTCATAATGGCACTTAACACTCACTTCCGAGCATTTGTGGATGATTCATAAAGTACTCAAAATGTAATCTGCACATACATACCCACTAATTTTCATGCATTTCCATTGTATTTTGCTTTTGCATGCAAGTTGATGTTAGCTACAAATAAGCATGTCTGCTTGTACACATCCATTCAGTGAGCCTTGTGTTTGTGATTTTATTATATGTGAAAAACCAGCAATTTGTATTTTTTTTAGTGAAATAAAGCGCAAACAGATAAAACACAAAGCTATGCTAAGAGATATCTATCCATCTTTTTTTCTCTCTTTGCCTTTGCTCTCTCTATGTTTAACGACATTGTAGAGTGGAAGAAATGTCAGAAATTGATAAATTCAATATTCTTATCTTTACCAAAAACTAAAGCCCAAAGTGGATTTAACAAGACAAATATTGGCAGAGATGTTGCCTGAGTCCTAGATCAAATGCTTTTTTCCCCCCTTTTCTATCTTAGAAGAAACTAATGACATTGAGTTTTTATTGTTGCTTATTAAAAAAAAAAAAGTAATTTTCAGTCCATGATTTGTCTATGTTGTAAACATAAAACACAATTTAAAAATGTAAAACAGCAATGGGGGTATATTATAAAATTCTGTAATTGGCAGTTACTCTTTTAAAATTGTTATATTAAAGTGGTATGCATTTGCACATTAATTTATGAAAAATATTAAATGTATATAATTAAATCATATACAGTAAAAAATATTAAGGAACAAATTAATATTTATTGAGCTGTTTCTATTAAGTAACTTTTCCAGGTAAAGAAAAAGATATAAAGTATAAGTAATTAATTTGGCCCACAGAGTGTTCACCATTTATTTGAAAGACAAAACCTATATAACTAAGAAGGTAACAATACTACAGAGTAAATGATAAAATCCAAGTAAGTAATACAACTCATATTATTATGGATGAGAAGTTTAATATCAATGATCACATTTCAAACTGAATGGTCAGTGAAGAGTGGATGGAGAAAGTTGGATGTGAACATCATAGATGGAGGAGGGATTTGCTTGGTGGAGCAAAAGAGGAGGATAACAAGCTAGAAGGGTCCATCTTGCAAAAAGGTAAATCTCAGAAGGTTAAGAGAAATAGGATGGTCCCTAAGGGATGTAGTACAAGGTATAGACTGGGTGAACACTGTAGAGGAATTTGACCTAAATAAAGGATATTAAGTAAAGGGAGTAATGTAGGAAGGGCGATTGTTTTAGCAAAACTAATCTGAATGTGGTGGGCAGGATGGGTGGCAGGGAGAATGGTATAAAAAGGTCAGTGCATAAGAATCCACAGCAGTACTTAAGGTGCGAAGCAGTAAGGGTCTGAATGGGGTTGGATGTGGGCACGGGGATTGGTAAGAATGGACAGCTATGAGCTATTGCAAAAGAAGAGCTTGGATTTGGCTTTTTGATACAGAGAAGCAGAGGACAGAGATGACTCAAAATTCTTGATGTTTTGGGCCTAGGTAACTGGAAAACAGGTAACACTTACAGAAATGGGGATGTCATGAGGTATAGCTACTTTCTGGAAAAAGTGAGAATTCAGTTTTAAGCTTGTTGAATTTGAGGTAATTTTCAGGAAATGGGTTAGATGAAAGGAGATATTAAAACTGGGAATACATACTTGGTGATTAGTTGAATAAAAGAGTTGAAAATGGGAGTACACAAATCTTTTAAGGGTGAGCACTCACAGAGAACAGCAGACTTGAGAGTACAGTTTTACTTAGAACTGAGGAGGCAGAAACATTGCAAAAGTGCTTAGCATTTAGTAGGTGCTTGATAATAAAATTGTTAAAGAGAGTGGAAATAGTTAAGAAATGTAGCAGTGAAAGCTGGTGTGGTGGCATGCACCTGTTGTCTCAGCTGCTTGCGAGGCTGAGGTGGGAGAATCTTATGAGGTCAGGAGTTCAAGGCTAGCCTGAACAACACAGCGGAGATCCAGTCTCCAAAAAAATAAAAAAACAGAAAGAAATGTGACAGCAAATCCAAAAAAATAGTTGGGGTGAGGGAGGTTTTCTTCCAACTACAGAAGGCATTATGTTTGAAGGCTATAATAAGTGATACTATTAAAAACATTTTAATCATAACCAAGGCAGTGGTATAACTAGGAATTTTAGAAAAGACAAATTTACCCTTTTTGTTGCAAAGTAATTTTCCCTCACCATGAAAATGGAGAGGTGGTATATCAGCACATAACAATAGTCATAACTACCATTTATTGAATCCTATGTGTCACTGTGTTAAGTACTTTACACATTGTTTCTTTTAATTCTCTCAATAACTCTACGAGCAAAAAGGTGAGCATTAGAGCAGTGGTCCCCAACCTTTTTGGCACCAGGGACCGGTTTCATGGAAGACAGTTTTTCCATGGGGGAGTGGGGGTATGGGAGGTGGAGCTCAGGCTGTGATGTGGCAGCCTGGTTCCTAACAGGCCACAGACCGGTACCAGACTGCGGCCTGGGGGTTGGGGACTGTGACGTTAGAGAAATAACTTCACTGTCATACAACTTTTAAGCAGAACAGCTGGGTTTCACATCCAGGTCTACCTACCTACAGGTTGAATGCCAAGCTTTGGAGTTGAATGCCCCTAGGTTTGACTATTAGCTTAGTTACTTATTAGCTGTGTGACATAATACTCCTTTATACTGTAAATATTCAAAGCTTACCTTGTGTCAGGTGCCTTGCTAGTCACTGTGGCTACATAGTGCCTTCAAAGAGATCACTATTCAGGGAAGGAGGCAAATAAGAAAACAGGAACTACAGTATGGGATGTCAACAATATTATATAAATCAGCTAAGGGGAGTATGGGAGCACATGAGAAGGGCATCTGTTTTACAGGAACCTTAGCAGTTTATACTAACAGCTGGGCTACATCTATTGATGAATGAAACAGAACTTACTTCTGGCTCAACATTTAGTATCTGTATGACGTTGGGCAAGTTATTAATTTCTCTGTGCTTCAGTTTCCCTATATCTAAAATGGGGATATTAATGATACCTATCTTGTAGAGTTGTCAGACTAGATAAGTTAACAAATGTAAAGAGCTTAATAGTACCTAAGCTCACAGTACTTAAGAGCACATATTAAGGGCTCAATAAATGGGCCTTATCACCCTGTTGGCATTGCCAATATGTAAAGGGCATCATATGCGAAGGGGTTCCTGTTGAGCCTTTTAGGGAACTCTGGTGGCCACATATCACTGTTTTTCTACTTTTATTTTTAAAGATGACAGGAAGAGCAATGGAATGGAATGTTCTAATAGTATGTATCCAATTAAGACAAAAGGATGATAAAATTCATATCTTGAAAATCAGTCTAAACTCTAGGCTACTTCTAGGTTAAGATTCTAGATTCTTTTTGCTTAAGTAATTTCTTTATGATTAAGTTGAAAGGAAAAGGAAAAGGAAAAAGTGATGGAAACGTATTTATGTACTAAACTAAGGGTTTTCACTATAATTCCTTCCCCTTTGCAAAAGTAAAACGTCTTTCACTGATAATATACAAATCAGAGGAGTTGAAAGATAGGCCTATTTGGAAACAAGAGGATAAAAAATCTGATATCTTTAGAAACTTAAATTTTTCATTCAACTCACTAGCTTTTCTCAAGGTGAATTGTAAGGACATAGGTGGAAAAAATACTTATTTCCTAAATCTAAATGAAGAAATATTTAAAATACCATAAATGTGTAAATAAGTAATCAAAATATAATCCAATTAAACAAGGTACTTGTGTGTTTTTGAATCATCACAGAAATACATGAAAGGCAAGCCCATAGAAATTTTAAATTTATTCTAACATGATATAAATATTAAGATTAGGCTGGGCACAGTGGCTCACACCTGTAATCCTTGCACTTTAGGAGGTTGAGGCAGGAGGATCACTTGAGGCCAGGACTTTGAGATCAGCCTGTGCAATATAGTGAGACCCTGTCTCTACAAAAAAATTTTTAAAAAATTAGGTGTGGTGGTGTACACTTGCAGTCCTACCTATGCAGGAGGCTGAGCCAGGAGGATCACTTGAGCCTGGGAATTGGAGGTTGCAGTGAGCTATGATCACGCCATTGCACTCCAGTCTGGGTTACAGAGCAAGGCCTTGTCTCACAAAAATAAATAAATAAATAAATAAAAATTAAAATTAAAAAATTAATTTTTAGAAAGTATAATGGCATACATTAGAGTCATCTAAAAATGTAGATTCCCAGCCTCATCCATAGATTACCTGACTTATTAATTTGAGAGTGGGGCTAAATTTGCACTTTTAACAAGTACCCCAGGTGATTTTCAGGTAGGCAGTCTGCATAGTATACGTTGAAAAAAGATGTATGAGGATTTTCAGAAATGGAGAAGATGCCAAAAAACCAGATCCAGACTACTAGTATCAGACAGACTTAAGGGCCCTAATTATTTTTACCTTTTATCACCACCCTACCTCCCAAAGATCTGTATCATGAAATGAACATTCCTGATAATGAAAAATATAAATTTTTCTAAAACTAATAAATGAAGTGGCTCATAGATCATGGCTCAAAAAAGCAGGCTGTTACTCTTCTTCACATGGCTTCAAATTGTTTTATCAGACATTTATTAAGAACTGACATTTGGCTAGGAACTGTACTCGAAGCTTCCACCTATGCTATTTCAATATTCCCAAGAATCCTGTGACATTCCATTTTAGAGATTACAAAGGGTGCCTTGGCTTTAACTAACAGAAACCCCATTTTAAATGGTTTAAACCAAAAGGAAAGGTACTGACTACAGTAACAGAAATCCTGAGGTAAGGCAGACTTCAGGATTGGTTTAGCCAATAATTGTAGACTGTTATTCAGGAGTCAAGTTTTTTTCCATCTCTGATTTGCCATCTGATGTGCCAACGTCACCCTAAAGCTGATTTCCTCTTGGTTATAGGATAGTTGCTGGTTGTGACAGAGGTTACATCCTCTCATTCACATCCAGGAGGGGTTGTTGGCTTCCCATAGCCTAATTAAAATAGGCCCAAATTAAATCACTGTGATAACAGGATAGGATTACTCTATTTGGCTTAGACTGGTGTTTTTCAACTTTTTAATTATTGTCCTACTAAGGAATCTTTTTAGACATTTTTTCCTACTCATCCCCACTCCATTAAATTTTAATGCAGAAATATACCATATATCTGTTTATGTACTGTATACTTTATGTATAAAAGGAATAAGTTTATCACCCTGCCCCCATTGAGAATGCTTAGCACAGACTAATTCAGGGTGACTCCTGGAGCTGTGGATATCAGCTTTCCTTGAAGCTCATGTCTATGTGAGGGAGGTATGGATACAGAGCAAAAATATGGATTCTATTAGGATGGAGGAAGAAGTAATGAGTGAGTGGATTCTGGGTAGCAACCAACAGTGGCCACTATTCAGGCTGAGAGAGAGAACAAATGATTTGTTCAAGTACTGGTAAGTGGTAAAATCAATTCAGACAAGAATTTCTGACTTCATCTTCAATGTACTACCACTATAATTTAGTTACCTTGGAGGTAACTTCAAAATGGAGAGAATCTTGGGTGTGTTCGTGAGACTGTAATGGGTTCAAATACTAGTTCTGTACTTACTGGTTATGTTAACAAGTCACTTGAGCTTTCTGAACTCTGCATTTCTTCATCTTTTTTAAAAGAGGGATTATAATTCCTTTATTTAAAAAGATGGATTAAATAAGATAAAACATGTAAAGCAACAAGATCAATGCCTTTGTAAATGTTAGTTCCCTTTCACTATTTCATTTTTCTTTCTGAAAAATATTAAGCAAAGGCTTAGGAATTTATGGTCTAAGAAATATAATATTACTAGAATTTGTAAAATTATTAATTAAAAATCCATCTTCTATTCCCTTTCAAAAGTTATTTATTTTTTACAGAATGGATATTATAGTTAGCATTCTTAGGAACTGTCATGTCCACAAACCTTATACAGGTATGGTGACAAATCTACACTATAATTTATAAAAAGACTGAAGGAAAAGTATATGTTAAATGGTTTGTTATGTGTGCTGGTTGCAGAAAAGCTGAATATTAGGTACAAAGAAAATTTATAGATTGCTTTCAGTTATATGACTATGACCAGAAGAGTCTGGTATTTATGAAAATTAAAAGATGTTTATGAATATTCATCTCTTCTTTATTTTCTAGGATAAATCTATTAGCACTAGTTTACCTGTCCTAGATTTAATAGATGCCATTGCACCAAATGCAGTTCGTCAAGAAATGATCAAAAGAGATGATTTATCTGATGAGGACAAACTGAACAATGCTAAGTAAGCCTTTGTGGTTTATATTATTAATAGAACATAGTGGCCCTTTAATTCTCTAAAATCCTACTATGTCCTTAAAGTTCATATTTTTTTAAATTACAACTTGTATGGGGAATATGATTTAAGACTCACAAAGTTAACCTTTTTGTAAAGTTAATCTTGTCAAAATATTTCATTCTTTTGTTAAAATATATTAAGTGAAAATACAGTAGATAACAAATACCAAGATATTTTTCTTGTCTCTTTAAGGTATGCCATTTCAGTTGCTCGAAAGATTGGTGCCCGGATATATGCGTTACCTGATGACCTCGTAGAAGTGAAACCAAAGATGGTTATGACGGTGTTTGCTTGCTTAATGGGAAAAGGACTGAACAGAATAAAATAATGAAACATTTAACATGATTTTCTGCCACATTAAACACATTGAATGCCTCACAGTTTACAGAATTCTGAAATGTAGTGGGTATAAAACCATAGAGATTATTTGTATGTTCAAAATAGTTATATATTCATTAATGAATTCAATATCTTGTTCATACTAGTTAGAATTTTTCAACCTTTTTGGGTAACAGTTAATTTACCAATCAATACTGATAATAGAATATGTTCACTATCAAGCTGATACTTCATGATTAAATTATTTTTGTTTCCTGAAAGTCTTATTAAAACAAGACTAATTCACTCTTTTTCATGGTTCAAAAAAGATCAATACAAAAAAGTTTTTTCAG
Source organism: Daubentonia madagascariensis (assembly GCA_023783475.1). Lineage (NCBI taxonomy): Eukaryota > Metazoa > Chordata > Mammalia > Primates > Daubentoniidae > Daubentonia > Daubentonia madagascariensis. The sequence goes on from JAKFHU010001670.1 coordinate 10,021,924, forward strand.
GTTCTGCTGTGAAATATGTTTTGATTTTTTGTGTGTGTTATTTACTTTTGATCATAAATGAAAAGTCATGATCCAGGTTATTCTTTTTATTTTCTTCCTCCAAGTATATAAAGTGGTCTGAAACACTTCTGTAAATTTCTATATTGTCTAAAATTTTAAAGTGACAAGTATTCATTAACATTAAACTTTTTATATATGAGAACTAATTCTTGAATAAACCCCAGGTTCACTCTCTTGTATAAGTAGCAGGAGCTTTTTACTCAAAACTTAATTTTAACTGGATTGATACCTTACCTATCCTAGTTTGGTAATACACCTTTAACTATGATGTGCAGCATATATATGTTGGTAGGATATAATTAGAGAAATATGTGTGCATATATATTTTTTGCATCTGAATTACCCAGGTTTTCTTATATGGTATGTATAATTGGTCAATCAGCCAACCATTAAGTATTTAGTTTGCCCCCACAGCATGTGTGGGACATTTCAGTTTGTGGATATCTGATACATGAAGATTTCTTTTATAAATCTTGAATGTGCATGTAGTTATTTTTCAACTGACTCCTTCAAAATACCTGTAGCCAAACACTGGCTAGAACATCCCAAGACATGTTGACACTATGCTGTTAGCTTCATATTACACTTGTTAGGTTAGGTCTGTACTGAAACCCTATATAATTCAGAATACACCCACTGAATATCTTTAGTAGAAAGTAACATAAAGCTAATATTTAACAAAGTGTTTTCATATTTTTTTTTCACAGCCTCTTACAAATTGGCACTGTTTGGTTAATGTTTGTTACTTAGGAATAGCTAAAGTTTGAGACCTATTTTTTTCTGAATTTTTATCATTAGACTGATTCTGCTGTTAACAATTGAGTCCAGAAATCTACTTCCACCAATTTCCACTGTTAGTGTCAGTGAGCAATACTGCTGTGTAAGAAAACTGTTGTCACTTATCTCAGTGTGAATGAGTAGCCTAAATCCCCCTTCTACCACGGATTAAAACATACATGTTGGTAAGAGCGAGACTCCCATGTGTTTAGAATTTTTTAAATGTAATGATCAACAGGTGGAATTTTGAAATATATTCTTCTATAAGATACTTCTTTCCCTTTTGTATTTGGAAGATTGTTTTCTTATATGAAGATTAAGATATGTTCTTGATCTTTTATGAGATTATTAAATTCATGTTTCCCCCTTTGATTTTTTTTTCACTGTTACACTTACTAAGTTATCTGATTTACATGAAATTTGGCACTTTAGGGTGTTCTTTTCTCACAAAGTATATGTAATAAAAATGCTGTGTATGTAGAAATGTGTCAGTATTTATTTCATTTGAAGAAAAACAGCCTTGAAAGTTAGTCTAGTATAAGCTTATTTTCCAGAAAAAAAAATTCCTAAATGAATTAGTAAAACAAAAAAATTAGATTATTTCTTTGGAGGTGACAGTAGTTCTTTTGTTCAATATGAAGAGTTTTATTAAAAGCCAACTATATGATTACTAAAATTTAGTTTGTGATGAAATAATTTGAGTGAATCAATTCATTAACAAATTTATTGTCTGTTATGATTCAAGTACTAAACTAGACATTGGGGATTCAGCTAAGAAAAATACAGAAAAACGTCTCCTGATCTCATGTATGTTATATCCTAGTGGAGAGAGACAGATGATAAACAGGAATTTTAGGTAGTAATAATGTAGTAGAAGAAATAAAATAGGGTAACATGATACAGACTGACTTGGGAAGTGGGGTGGAGATTATTTTAATTTGGGTGGTCAAGGAAGGTCTCTTGAAGGATGTGATATCTGGACTATGAGTGTTCAGCAGAGAGAACAAGCGTAAAGGTCCTGAGGCAGGAAGAGTCTTGTAGACATTATAGAAAAGAAACAGGCAAATGTGGCCTGAAAGGAGTGAGAGACAGGTAGAGAGTCTGGAGATGTAGATAGGGTCTATCCTACTTGTAGGACTAGATCTAAATCTGTATTTTTTTCTTCTCTGACTGGAGTTGTGACTGCTCTTTTCTTTTGTACATGTAGTTTGGGTGAGTTGTTTTGAGTATTATGTTGCTTCCGAATCTTGCACGCCACTGTTCATCATAGCTCTACCATTGGTCTCTGTATCACATATGCAGAATAAACTGATAGATCACATAGGTGATGTTAAAATACCCTAATTATGCCAGATAAAGAGAGGCAAGAGAGGATAGTCTGCATCTGAGATTATCCCAAAAGACTTCTGAAAAATAGGTTGCAGTTGCAATAATGGCTTACTCTGAAGTAGGAACAGGACCCAATACTTTGGAAGGCCTCCTAGGGATTATCTACTAAAGTAGGTTGGAATTCCCCTGAATCTTAGAACTTAATTCATTCCCTGTGGGAGTCCTCTGGATAAAGAATCATCTAAGTCCAGAAACTTGAAAAAGCTTCAGATTAAAGTGAAGCTGTATCTATGTCTACATATCTATCCCTTTCTTTCTCTCCCTCTCCGCCCCGCCCTCTGATAGTTCTGAGCCATCTGAATTTTTACCTCTAACAGTCTGGAAGTTTTGAATGCATCAGGGTTAGAGTTGTTCTGCTGTTGACTAAAAATTTTGCTGAACTACAAAGAGTGTGTAAGCACACACACACATACAAATATGTACCACTGTGTTCACTGGCCACAAATTTACAATGAGCAATTTTGACATTCCACCAAATACACAAACTTGGAACTGTATTAAACGTTACAGAATGGAGATGTGTGATCTATTAGAGATGACAGTTAACCAAAATGACTCAATAGATATCAACTATTTTGAAGTAAACACATAAAATGTTTGGAAAGTGGGCAATCTTGGCATCTGCTAAGGCCTCTTAGAGAAGATCTAAAGAGGATTTTGAATGATGAGAAAGTCATATTTAGGAAATTTGGGAGTTAAAGTGTTGGCAGGGACAGGGATGGAACAAATCAACCTGAAAGGGATAGGAAGTATTTCCCTCAAATATAAGATACTCTTAAGTAAATTTATATATTGCCTTAAATCCTAAAGCTTTTAAAGGCACAATTTAAATTTTTATATAGTTGATTGTGGGAAGCAATAGGAATTATTCAAAAGATGTAATTTCCAGTTTTCCCCCCTTACCTTTTAATGGTGGAAGACAATAGCAATAGTGTATCTAATTTAAACAAAAATGTGATTAAAAATTATTCAAGGAAGTGGCACTTACTGAGCTTCATTCAGCTCTTCCCTAAATTACAGATACATCTTTAAAAATTAGATTCATAAACGTGACAAACCATTGAAAGGACTGTGATAAATGTTCTTATGCAATGGTTACATACACTTCGGTACCTTTGAATTATACGCAAATAAACGTGTGACATCAGGAATGTTATGCCAATTTCAGATCACAAATGAGTTAAAAAAACATAGCCTTCAGAAATGAGGGTAGCTAGCCCAAACAAGCCCACGTCTGAAGGCGTGGCGGGGGTTCTTTCTGCTTCAGCCAGAGTGCACCGAAATATGAAATACTTGGACAATTCCACGAGGGGTTGCCATTAAACGTTAAGTCGTCAGAGACTCAATTAGCACACCGCTGCATATTTACTTGATTACCTCAAACCAGCAGCCTGGGTGTGGAGACGCAGGCTGGGACCTAGCGGTTCACCTTCTCAGCAGCGCGAAGCCCAGAAGAGGTAGCGAGCGGGAGAGGAGCCTCGCGCGGCGCGTCGCTCGAACCCGCCCCCGCCGCAGGCCCCGCCCACCACGAGCCCGCCCTTGTCGCAGGCCCTGCCCCAGTGTCGTGGCTAGCGCCGAGCGGAGGATGACGTGAAGAGAGAGTCGCGAACATCTCGGGGAGCAGCTGGGCTAGCGGTTCCCACAGCTCTGGAGCCCAACGTGCGCAGAAGCACCTCTTGGAGCTCCTCTCCCGCCGGTCTCTCGTCCTCCTCCCGGGCTGGGCCGCCCCCTGCGCGGCCCCTGCGGTTCTTGGCACGGCCCCGCGCTCGGCTGCCGCCCTGGCGCGCGCCACACTGTCGTCTCCGGACGGGCGCGGACCAGCTCGGCCCGGGCGCCGGCGGCTGGGGAGGGGGCGCTGGCCCCGGGGTCGCGCATGCGCCGCCACCAACCTGGGGCTGTCAGTGGAGGGCGAGTGCTGGCTCCGAGGGGAGTCGATGCCCTTTGGGGCCAACGGGCCCCACGCCGAGGCGGCCGTGGGAACGACTCACCCCTTTTCCAGCCCTGGGGCGGGGCTGGGGTCGGGGTCGGGGCCGGCGGGGGCCCCGCCCCCGTCTCCTGGCCTGCCCCCTTCATGGGCCGCGATGATGGCGGCCCTGTACCCGAGCACGGACTTCTCGGGCGCGTCCTCCTTCTCCCTGCCTTCCTCCCCATCCCCCTCTTCGTCGCCGAACGAGGTGATGGCGCTGAAGGATGTGCGGGAGGTGAAGGAGGAGAACACACTGAATGAGAAGCTTTTCTTGCTGGCGTGCGACAAGGGTGAGAGCTAGGCCCCTTTCTCCGCCTCTGGACGCCCCTGCCCTCCACACCCTTCTTTTGCTCCCCTGCCTTAACTTACTCGGGGCACTCCCTCTTTCTCAGGCGCCGAGTGTCAATTCCCGCCGCGCCGGCTGCCTCACTCGGGCAGCGCCGCACCGCCTCTGCCCTGTCAGTGTGGAGCGCGCGGGCGAACCGAGCTGGTGTGCGCCCTCCGAGCGTGGCACCTGGGGCGGCGGCTCTGGCGGTGGCCTCCCTTGGTTGGGTCCAGTGTTTAGGTAGCGTCGTGGGAGCCCAGACCCCCGAGTTTTGGCCCCGCCCTTGCCACCGGCCACGTTAATGACTTGGTCTGTGTCTCTTGGGCCTCAGTTCTTTGGGGAGCAGAGAGTCTAGTTTCAGATTTTCCAGTCCGAAAATCCCATGATGTTGCCTTAAGATTCCTCGTATTTTGGGCTTTCACCTGGTTTTTTTTGTTTGTTTGTTTAAAACAAAACCAAACTTTCTGTTACTTATTTCGGCTGCTCAGTGCCTTGGTCAGTGAATTGACTGGCATTAGGTATCTGAATATCCTAAGGTGGAGATACATGAAGTAAGGACAGGACTGGAGAAATTCTGCCTTAGTTCCCGAAACTTTCTCCAAACTTACGGAACATCTTTGGATTGTTCGTGCTTTTAATGGAGAGAAAGGTTTATTGCTCCTTAGCTGTCTTTTGGAGAGAAAGGTAGTGAAAAAATAATTACAGGAATCACAGGGCAAAAATACGTGGAATGTATTTAGTGTGTTTTCCTTTTTTTCTAAGTCTAGAAATTGGTCATTTTTATGGCCATATCAAAGTTTTTTCACGTAAGCATGCTTTCTAGTGATGCATATAATAAAAGGAATAGGAAATTGATCGCCCGAAGACTGCTTTTATTCCTACGTGAAAAAAGTACTAAAAATATTCTATTTCTGAATTTATGCGGCTTGCTGTGCAATGGACATGTTCACTTAGGAAAACTCTGTTAGAACCATGCAAACTTCCAAAATAAAAACCCAAAGGGCAATTTACACTGTGGAAAGATTAACTACAGAGGATTTTTTTGGCTTGTTTGCATGTGTGGGTGTGTTATTAAATGACAGCCTGCCCTAACCTCTCTTATTGCTTTTGAAATAGGGTTTTATTTACACAACTTTTTGTAAACACATTGACATATAAACGAAGTCCACCTATGTCTTTTGTCAAGTCACTTTTATGTTTTTGTGTAATAGTATTAAATAATATTATGAAAGCATTTTTTAAAGTCCACCATGGACACAACTTATGAGTAGTTTTGGAAATGTGAAAAAACATAGGATATATATCTATAACATCACAAAAATATGGTGTATGGGTTATGTGAAGTTATTTGATATTGTTGGAGTGGCTTTCTTGAGTTCTCTTCTGAAGAATTCTGAGAGGGGAAGGGGAAAAGATTGTGTTGTACTAGAATGTATAAGTGGCTGCTACATCTACTCCAGCTCACTGTGCTGTGGTTATTTTAAAGCAAACAGAAAGTGGGTCAAGAACAGGAATTTGATGTTCCTGTCAAACTGAGGACAGAGAAATACCATAATGGAATATGGTTGGAGTAGGTACTTGTATGGTGTGTATATTTGGGATGCTTGCATGACATATCTCAAACAAAAGGGAGTTTAAGTTTATGAGTTTTAAAGCCTATCCAGTAGTACCAGTTGAAACCGCTTGATATTCTTTGTCAGTTTCACATTTTATAACATAATTAAAATCCTTGGGGAGATTTGGCTTTTGAGGGTGGGGTGGAAATTAAATATGCATGTTTTCCCCATATATGAATTAAAATTATTTTTAAATGAGTGAAATAAAATAGGTATTTTCTGTGTTTCAAGTATGTTGAAACAAGTTCTTGGGTTAGATTTGGAAAATAGTGTAATTCTTACACATATTTACAGTATACATTTACATTTTAAAAATAAATTGGAGTTACGGGAGTATATTTTTTTGTTTACGTCTTTGTATTCACTAATATTGTTCAACTTTTTTTAGTGTTCCACAAACCAAATGTAAAAGTGAAAATTTTCCTGAAGTAGCTGTAGTGCCCACTATTATTAATATATTGGAGCCTTCATCAGACCAAATGGCAAACATTTACTAAAGCAGCTATTGGGGTAGAGTGCTGCTGTTTTTCACAGACAATTTCATTTAATCCTTACAACCTCATGAGCCGGATGTGTTATCTTCATATTACAGAGGAGGAAAATGAGGCTTATTAGCAAAATTTTAAAATTAATTTACCCAAGGTCACATTGGTTAGAAAGTAATAGAACTGGGATCTATCTTGAGCCTGCACTCTTAACCACTATATCAGTCTGGTTGTAGTTCAACAAACAGAAATCATTTGTGTCAGAAAAGACACATCCACATTTGGACATAATTTGAAATTAAGCTTGCTATCTATGGATATTTTATAAACTTTGATTTTTATGTATTACATTTGTCCAAAAAAGGTAAAAAGCAAGCAGAGTACTTTAGTAGCACCAGAGTAATATATTTCATTCTTTTCATTTAGCAATCTTCCTCTATGTGTGCAAAATGTTCATAGCATATTCTACTTAGGGAGAAATTAGGAATTCCTAAAGCAAAAATTGTGGAGATGAGATGGTTATGTGTATGTTAGTGGATGGGTAGCCCTTTGAAAAGTGTGTACATATTAAAGAGTAAACAAAAAATGTAGGAAAGAGAGAATGAAAAGATTTTATAGCTTGTAATAGCTGGCCTTTATCTAAATGAGTTCAGTAGATCCAGGCAACTGCTGATCCAGATAGTGGACACTTAGTAATGGCTGTTAATGATCTTCCAAGTGGGTCAGGATCATCTCAAAGGTTAACTATGGTCCTCTTCTTTGTATAAAATTTAGAAGAAAAAGTGAACTGAAAATTCCTGTGTCAGTGAAATAAAGTTAAGTCTGGGCCCCCCAAATCAAATGCTCAGAAAGTACACTCATATTCTTTTTAGACATAGAACTCTATAATTCAAAGGTAAAAGTTAATTGAAACAAGGGCTGACTATAAATATGTTGTTTTATAAAATATTAAGTAGTGATTCTTACCACAATATTCTTTTTCCTCCCTCACTAAGAGTTAGTGTGGTAATGAGCCCCTTTTAGTTATGGGAGCCTCTGGTATCTCTCAGGCCTGCTGACTGGAGAAAGGGAAAATACGTTTATTTAGAAAGCACCTAAACTAAGAATAGTTCATGTTAATTTTCCTCTTTTAAAGTAACTGTTGAGTAGATGGTAGCTTTTAGTATATATTTGCAAATATCAACCTACATGAACCCTTTAATTTGCTGATGTAATCAGTTCTTGCGCAGAAAATGATGTTTGAAAGGATTCAGTCCCTGCCAACTTTCCGTGGAGAGTACTTGCAGTAAATTTGATTTACAGTCAATGAGTCAGGAGTCCCTTCTTGAAATTTCAGCGTGGGATTAGGGAAGGGATGGAGAGGGCAGAATTTCACCTTTATACCTGGGTTCAGCCTAGTCTCAGTGTCCTTTGTGATATGATTTATTGCATTGTAAGGAAGGATGTTTTGATGACTGAGTTCCTACAAATGCTTTGTGTACCTTTGGGCTAAGGATGCTTTTAAAATGTGCAATATTTCTGAGACAAGTAATATTAAACTGCTGTTTTATTAACACCTTACTTAACATTTAATGGGCTGTTTTTGTTTTACCTATTTGAGAAAAGATTTTGAAGTGTGGTATTGGAGAGGATGGTGGTGGGAAGAAAAAACACAAAGTACTGGGTATTGCTGAGAAGTTTTGTGGTGACAGGGGGCACCTAATGTAAGGAGGATGTGATGTGAGGGAAGAAAACTTTGCAGGAAGGAGAGGTAAAGGGTACTGTAGGCAACATTCTATAAACATTTCACAAATTGTGATAGGCATTGCACTTAAGTACTTTGTATAGGAAAGCTTTTCAAATAAAGTTTTAGGATGTGCTAATTGAGAAATGTTGCTATAGGGAATGGTTCATAGTTATTTTAACAAAAAATGACTCAAATCACCAAAATCTTGGTGGATAATTGATCTCTAACAGACTAATCATTGAACAGGTAGCTGCCTGACAGTTGTACAATACTGGCATTTCTTTGTAGTGATCCCATAAATGTGTTTCTTTATATTATTTTTACTTTGCTATTCTTTTCTATAAGTCGTCATCAAGATATGCTTATCAGATTTTTTCTCCTTTTATTTCAGAATATTATGGGGGTACAACACTTTGGCTATATATATTGCCCATACACTGCCCATGTCAGTGTCAGAGCTACAATCGTGGACATCCCCCAAACTGTGCACCCTGCATCCGTTCAGTGAGAGTTTTCCCATCCCCTCCCCCCTCCTCCAGCCTGCCCGCCCCCTGATGAATATTATTGCCAAGTGTGACATAAGTATTGATCAGTTAGTACTAATTTGATGGTGAGTACCAGTGGTGCTTGTTTTTCCATTCTTGTGACACTTCGCTTCGAAGAATGGGCTCTAGCTCCAACTAGGATGATACCAGATGTGTTAATTCACCATTGTTTTTTATTGCTGAGTAATACTCCATGGTGTACATATACCACATTTTATTAATCCACTCGTGTATTGATGGGCACCCGGGTTATTTCCACATCTTTGCCATTGTGAATTGTGCTGCTATAAACATTCACATGCAGATGTCTTTATTATAGAATGTCCTTTTTTCCTTTGGGTAAATATCCAGTAGTGGGATTGCTGGATCAAATAGTAGTTCTACTTTTAATTCTTTGAGGTATCTCCATATTACTTTCCATAGAGGTACTAATTTGCAGTCCACCAGCAGTGAATGAGTGTTCCTAACTGTCCACATCCCCGCCAACATTTGTTGTTTTGGGACTTTTTGATATGAGCCAATCTCACTGGAGTTAAGTGATATCTCATTGTGGTTTTGATTTGCATTTCCCTGATGATTAGAGAAGTTGAGCAATTTTTTATATGCTTGTTGGCCATTATTCTGTCTTCTTTTGAAAAGTTTCTGTTCATGTCCTTTGCCCATTTTTTCATGGGGTTGTTTGATTTTTTTCTTGTTGATTTTCCTGCATAGATTCTGGTTATCAGCCCTTTATCAGGTGTGTAGCATGCAGATATTTTCTCCCATTCTGTAGGTTGTCTGTTCACTGTAGTGATAGTTTCCTTGGCTGTGCAGAAGCTTTTTAACTTGGTCAGGTCCCCTTTATTTATTTTTGTTGCTGCTGTGATTGCTTTGGGGTCTTCTTCATAAATTCTTTGCCTAGGCCAATGTCTGTAAGAGTTTTTCCAACGTTTTCTTCGAGAATTCTTATGGTTTCACGTCTTAGGTTTAAATCTGTTATCCATCGTGAGGTGATTTTTGTGAGAGGTGAGAGGTGTGGGTCCAGTTTCAGTCTTCTACAAATGGACATTCAGTTTTCCCAGCACCATTTATTGAATAGGGAATCTTTTCCCCAGTGTATGTTTTCCTTGAATTTGTCAAAGATCAGATGACAGTATGAGGTTGGTTTTATATTTGGGTTCTCAGTCCTGTTCCATTGGTCTATGTCTCTGTTCTTGTGCCAGTACCATGCTGTTTTGGTTACTATAGCCTTGTAGTATAGTTTGAAGTCTGGTAGATAGATGCCTCCCAATTTGTTCTTTTTGCTTAAGATTGCTTTGGCTAGGCGGGGTCTTCTCTGGTTCCACACGAAGCATAGAATTATTTTTTCTAGATCAGCAAAAAATGATGTTGGTATTTTGATAGGAACTGCATTGATTCTGTAAATCACTTTAGGTAGCAAAGACATTTTTACAGTGTTGATTCTACCTATCCAAGAGCATGGTAGGGTTTTCCATCTATTTACATCCTCTGCAATTTCTTTTCTCAGTGTTTTGTAATTCTTTCTGTATAGGTCTTTGACTTCTTAGTTAGATATATTCATAAATATTTAATTTTCTTTGGTGCTATTGTGAAAGGTATAGCGTCTTTAATTTGTTTCTTGGCTTGACTGTTATTAGCATATACGAAGTCTATGGATTTGTATGCATCGATTTTGTATCCGCTTATCAGATTGTTAATTATGTTAAGGCACTGGGAAAGTGCTTTATCAAGAATTTACTGACTCCATCTCTATCCTTTAGGAGCTTATTCTGTAATGGAGATGCTTTCTTGTGCTCTGGTGAGGAGCAATAAGGAAACAAAAGTATGTTTGTGTATATTGTATCTGTCTTAGGGGAAGAAGAAAATGCTCAATTTAACTTAAATGGCCTACATGTGATTTGGGAGATGGGATATTCCTAGTACAGAGGCAATCTTTTATCTGGGTAGTTAAAAAAATGTTACCCAAGCAAAATTCCTATACCTTGTATATTACAAACTTGGGGAAAAGTGTTAAAAGATTAAATTTTATTGTGTAGGTATTGTTGCAACCTAAGAATAATTCCTCTTCTACATTGCTGCTTGTGCTATAAATATATTTTTCATAGTTGACTCCATCAAATTTAATGATACTGAGAAGTTTAAGATCTAGGATTAGTAGTTTAATAGGTAATGAGAAGTTCAAAAGTTATCACTGAGAGGTGATAAGTAATGACTTGTGGGAGCCTAAATGAATTATCAGGACTAAAAGAATTCCTGTACCACATCAGTATAGCCATGAGATTCAGTAGAATTTCTTTATTGTTATTAATAGTTTTTGTTAATTTTTAAAATAACTCATATTTATTTTCTGGTTGTATTGCAACAATAATTCTTTTATATTTTTTTCTAGCTTAATTTACATTGACCAATAATATACTTTTCCAGTTGTATAAAATATATAATTCACATGTATGTGAGATTAAATTTAAACAGCACAATAAACCCTTTATGAAACTGTATTGCTACATACCTGATATAAACTAAAAGTTTTATACAACTTGCAACATCACTGTAAATGAGATCTCAAGTCATATACCAGACTCTTACGTGCAGCAGTGTGAATCTTTGCTCTTTTGTCAAATGATATTCATTATCATTAGTAGTCCTCATTATGATTCATAAACAACTAAGAAATTATGGTAACAATTGTCTTTTTTCAAAAATATTCAAAGTGCTATGAACAGTTCAGTACACATTTTCGAATATCTTTAATTTTGAAGGTTTCATTCACAATCACATCATTATAAATACATTGGGGTCTATAATATTGGGTTTTGCACATTTGATAAAATTACATTTTTAAATCATTTTCACTGTAAAAGTCTGCATGTATTTTTTTTTCTTTTTAGAATTTGGTTCAAACTAATTTGAAGTTTGCTGTAGAGTTAACATTTTCATCAGTTTTGTGCTTATTTATATTTCCAGATCCAGCAATTAAATTTGATCAAGTCTTTGTATTTTTTAGATCATCGTTCTTTTTCTTCTTAATAAAATCTGTTTTAAGCGTCACTGGTAATATTTCAGTTAGAATGTTGCACTTGCCATACTCAAAGTTTGTTATAGAAACTTGGTTTGAAAAGCTTTGCAAATTTTTTTGAGAGAGAAAAAATTCTCCTACACTTTACAACTAACTTCAAATTTGGCTAATATAAAATTAAACTGAGCAATAGTAATGCTGCCATTTCAGTGATGGTGAAATTTACCATCTTATGCCAGAAAATCAAACGAGGTGCCGATGAGGATGAGGTGGAATTACCCTTTCTTAATCATTATTGTACCATTTTTCTGCTATGTTTGTCAGGGGTTTATCACAGTTGGCCAGAATAAATTTGTTCTTAAGGATCCATGGGATTAAGGATCCTCTGGTATTTTATATGCTATTCATTTTTTAAAATTGCTGGTTAGGACTCACTATATTGATTTCATGACTACTAATGGGTTGTAACCTGTAATTTGGAAAACATTGGTCTAGAATATTGGCTGAGTGGGAGAATGGCACAAAGTAAATTCAAAATGGTAGTAAGGACTAAGTCCTGTAGGGCTGTGTAGGCCACAGTAAGAATTTTGGCTTTTATTTTAAGTGTAATAGAAAATCATGAAAGTTGTAAACTTGAAATGATGTGAATTTTTAAAAGATCACTGTGGCTAGAGGGTGGAAAGTGGATTGAAGAAGTGGGGCTAGAGCAGGGGTGAGCAAACTATGGCTCACAGGCCAAATCCACCTGTTTTTGTGAGACTTTGGAATAATACTGTTTTTTACATTTAACCATTCACATGGTTAAAACAATTTTAAAGAATAATATACCATAACACATGAATAGTCCATGAAATTCAAATTTCAGTGTCCATAAAGTTTTGGAATACATATACCATCATTTTTTACATATGGTGTATGGCTGCTTTTGTGCTAAAAGGGCAGAGTTGAGTGGTTGTGACTAAGATGGCATGGCCCACAAAGCCTAAAATACTTACTATCTAGCCCTTTTTTGGAATAAGTTTGTTGACCCATGTGCTAGAGTATAAACTATTAATGAGTAATATAAACTGCAATAGGGAAGAGGCCAGTGTGAACTGAATTCACCTTCAGTCTGTACAGAGGTGATTAGATGTTTTAAAGGAAGAATGAGGGAGTAAGGAAGGGGATGAGTGGGGGCTCAGTAGAGTCAAGGAGGTGAAAAATTACAAAATGTGAGAAGTGGGGAGTTGGTCCATGTGAAACCCATCTGGGTTTGCTAACTGGCACTTAATGGAAGTTAGGCTTTTACCCTCCCACAGAAGCTGGGAGAGAGAGGCCCTGTCTTCAGGTGTTGACTGGAATAAACAATAAATTCTCTTGGCAGCCTTGAGTTTCTCAGACAGGCCCTTTAAAAGGGGTGAGGGTTATCCTCCGGATGCAGCCTTGAGCTATTAGAAACTATGTTAGTGTTTTGTTCAAGTCTATAAAAAACAAGGTTGGTTGAGGCCTAGTGAAGAAGATAACTCAGAGGAGTCTGACTAGAGTTTGGTCAAGGAGAGAATCTTTGTCAGCAGCTATATTAGGTAAGAGGTCATTGCAGAGTCTAGGAGAGAGATGATGGTGGCTTGGCTTGGACTGGGGGTGCTGTATACATGGAGACAAGTAGATGAGTATGGGAGATATTTTGGAAAGGGGGCTGAGAAGACTTGGTGTTGAATTAGTATACTCCCTATGGAATTGATTGAAAAAGGTTTCTTTTTCTTCACTGAAAAAGACAACCATCTAGCCAAAAAAGTAAACATATTATGTTGCACTTCCTTCTATATGTTATATTTTAAAAGACAAAAGATGTATGTAACTCTTGAAAGCAACATCAGTATAAAATGAAAGGCATTTATGTATTTGTCTGGCATACACAGGCGTTTTGAATTGTAATCCTTGCTCAAGAACTAGCTTCTTGCTATCTATTTTAAGTTTCCTAACCTCTTTTTACATATCTACTCATCCTAAAAATTAAGACTGTTCTGGTCTTTTTAGATATAGTACATTGTTTTAAATGAATTGCATATGTAAATTTTTGTGGAATGCTTGTCCATCATTCTGTGTTTCCTATAGGTTCTGTTGACTATAGCATGTGATTTTTCATTTGCATTAGTGTTAGCTGTGGCAGGGTGGAACTTTTTACTTTTAGGGATGAAAATTATTTATTTTGTTTTTATTTTTAAGGTTTTTTGTTTCTTCTTTGTATAGCTCCCTGACTGCAGTGGAAATAGTCTTTGAAACTTTAAAACTGGAATATCTGATATTTGCAATGCAATTTCTTTTTTAACAGCAATCTAAACCTTTTAAATGCGTAGCAATTCTTTTTGACCATTTGCTATACTTGACATTTATAAAATTTTTATAAGAATTTATTTAAATAGCTCTTTATACTTTTCTGTCTCTAGCAATATGGTTGACTAGATAATCCAAAAACCCTTCTGCTTCAAATCACCTAGAAATGATAGCTAAAGTATAATAAACATCCATTTAAATGAATAGCTGAGCTTTCAAGAAAGTAGGGGAAAACACCCAGGATACAAAAGAGAAGAAAAGAGTGAAGAAACAGAGGAATTTGTGAACTGTAATGGCTACTTCATGGGTGGGGGTGAGAGTTACTGGTCTGGGCAGTGTAGGAATTTGAGTTTTAATGCCCATATGGGAACAGGTTAAGGCCTTATGTCTGCACAAAGTGGGGAATTGAAACCAACATCTAAGCATAAAACCAGGATCCTTAAAGGACAATACCGTCAGCAAAGGGGTAGATGAGGAAAAGAACCTATCCACCAGCACATGGAGACTTCAAAGAAGCTTGTTTGTCTTAGTCTGGGCCCTGAATGGGGGTAAAAATAAGAGTTCACTAAGAATATGTAACCATGGTTCTGCCACTTACTGGCTTGGAGTTCAAATTAATACTACCTTTAGGTAATTAAACTATCATTTAGAGACCATAAAATAATTATGTTTAAAATGACTAAAAGCTTAAAAGGAGGAAATGACAACATAAGAAAATAAAACAGAAGAGATTTAGGGAAAAATCCAATAAAATTTATAGAAATAAAAAATATAGTCATTAAATTTTTAAAAAATCAATAAGTGGGTTAATCAGCAGAGATAGCTAAAGGAGGAATAAGTAACTGGAAGAGATGTGTGAAGAAATTACCCAGAATGTAGGGGAGAGAGAGAGAGAGGAAAAATTAGAAATCTTGAGAGACACAGAAGTTGGAATGAGAAGGTCTAACATAATGTCTAATAGAAGTTGATAGGAGGAAAAGTAATATGGGAATGAAGCAATACTTGAAGAGATAATGGCTGAAAATATTGCAGAATTAATGAAGGGTAGAAATCCTTAGATTTAGAAAGCCTAATGAGTCCCAAACAGTATAAAAAATTAATCCTCACCTAGACATGTCATGATAACAAAGAAAACATAGAGTTTTTATGGGTAGCATTCTCATACTACTAAGATATTGAAATAGATTCACCTGAAATAAGGTTTTAAATTTTATTTTCTAGTAACAGTGATAAATTTTCACTGGTCTATCTTTGGTCACTATTTGTTCAACTTGTGACTAAGAGCATCACTTTGTGAAATGTCTGATAAGTTTTTCCCATGGAGCATTAGTGTCTAAATAATAATTAGTGGTACTATGGGGAAAATATTTCTTTTTGTGACTAGTTTTCTTCTTGAGGGAACTAAGGAAATATGTTGTCAAGAAAACTACCACTCAACTTCTTTCAAAAGAAGTAGTGTGTGTGTGTAAGGCCAAAGATTAAAAACAATTGCAAATTTATTTGAAATTTTAACAAATAAGATCTGTTACCTGTCTTTCTTATTCACTCATTTAGTCCAGTTTTAGTATTTTTTCTTTCTGTATCATGAAATCATTCATTTCTTTTTCCCTCCGGTTTCCACGCTGATTGTTCTTTCCCTGTTTCTTATTCATAGACTTCTAAGGAGCAACTATATTTGCAAGTCACTTAAAATGGTTTATTCATCTTGTGTCTAAAAGTTAAATGAAACAAAACAAACAAAACCTCCTTTGCTTTCTTTCTTCATGTAATTAGCACTTCTCTTTTGATTTATTCCTCATATTCCTGCACCATCTGGTCAGCAGACAAATATAGTGGACCCTTGGCGAAAATGATTACTGCTGTAATTATTCTTATTTTCCCATGTGGGACAACTATTTTGTTGTGGGCTATAGTCAGGTGGAAGGTAATCTGCTTGCTCCTAACGGGTCAAGCACTAACCCTAGTCCTGCCTTAAAATTTTGTGAGCTGAATGTTCCTTGGTCATTTAATCTAAGCAGCTTCATTAGTCAGATGGTGTATGTATGGGGCGGGGGATTGTTGAGAAAGTCGGAAGAAGAGAGGACTTTCAGGCATCCTACCTTTTACCGTATGTACCCATGAGCATGCACATATTCACACTGCTTTTCCAAAGTATGTTTTTCCCTGTAAAACCTCTATGATATCCTCTACTTATTAGACCTCATTTTTAACTATTAAGATGTATAAGTAAATGTGTGTATATATTTGAGATATAAAAATCCCTTTAAACTTCTTCTGTCTTATTTTTCTAACTTCTAGTCTGTGCTTTTGAGCATCCTTTGTTAAGTTACTTTAAATATCTTCTAAAAGTTTCTCTTCCTTATGTTCGTCGAGTTAAGAATTTTAAACTAATAACTTTTATTTCACACTGTGCATTTTAAAATTTTCTACTTTTTATTTTTACAGCTGATGTACCTATTATTTTATTAAGATATAAGTTTTCAGCAAGGAAATGTTCACATTTTCTGTGCACGTTTCCATGTACCAAAATGAGTTTAGATTTTTAATCTTTTAATTCAATAAGCCAAGTTTTTCTTTACAGTCATTCTTATTTAATATGTCATGGATATTAAATTATGTTTGTATATTGTTATTTAGGTGATTATTATATGGTTAAAAAGATTTTGGAGGAAAACAGTTCAGGTGACTTGAACATAAATTGCGTAGATGTGCTTGGGAGAAATGCTGTTACCATAACTATTGAAAACGAAAACTTGGATATACTGCAGCTTCTTTTGGACTACGGTTGTCAGGTACAAGGCTAGATAATTTTATCCAGTAACTTCTAAGTACTGTTAGATATGCCATGTTTTCTTCTTTCCTTCTTGTTTTCTTTCTTCTTTTTCCTTCTTTTCTCACTTTCTTTTTCTTTCTGTCTCTCGCTCTCCTTCTTTCTCTCTTTCTTTCATCTTTTGTTTTGAGCCACTAAAAGTTTTTGAAACAAACCAAAAGAAACTCTTTAAAAAGTATAATATTTTGAATTGGTTTATCTTTTTCCTCCCAGCTGTCACTTTTCCACATATCTGATAGAGGTAAATTATCATGACTTATTAAAGATAATTTTTTATTACCTATATTATTATTATTATGTATATTATATACCTAAAAATGGTACAAATGTTCTGGAAGTGTCAGAGGAACAGGTTTTTCTGTAGCCCCTATTATTTACAGGCATACAAACAAAATGATCCTAACTCACAAAACAATTTTCAGTTTGACTTTGGTTTTCTCCCAAGTTTTATTAAATTTTCTATGTTGTTTGAAATTTATTGTCTGCTTATATTTAAAGATGAATCATTTTTTTAAACTGGAAAAGATAGACTTTTCTGTTTGTCTTCATATCAGTCCAGGTAGAAAAGCAGCCATGTGTGTAAGTCTTGAAAGAAACCACTCTAGAGATTCTGAAGGAAATTTCATAATAATATCATTTTCCTTTCCTTTTTGATTTATGATAGGATTAGCACATGAAATCTAGCTCTTTTTTTTTTTCTTAATGAGGCATATTCTTTTGAGTGGCGTCAGGAAGTACTCACAGCAGATTTTCTGAATGTAAGTAGGGTATTTCTATGTACATTTCTATTATATATGTGTATTACAACATATGGTACTGTCTCTAAGTATATATATTTGGAATGAGAAGAGGTATTGCTTACCCAGAAACCTCAGCTATCCG
The DNA here is from genome assembly GCA_023783475.1 of Daubentonia madagascariensis. NCBI lineage: Eukaryota > Metazoa > Chordata > Mammalia > Primates > Daubentoniidae > Daubentonia > Daubentonia madagascariensis. The sequence continues at coordinate 10,039,854 of JAKFHU010001670.1, forward strand.
TAACACAACTGAGAGCCAGAGATAAATAAAAAATACCTCTAAGTAGCCAGAGTAGCTGCCATGAAGTTTTCAAGCTTACTCAATTAAGTTCATGAACTTGAGTAATAGGAATACTTCTGGACTCTTCCTTCAAAGTCTATTTTTTCTCATTTTAGATTCCATTTTAACAAACTTAATTACTTTGTAATCCATAGAGCATTAGAGGGACAATGGAAGGGCATGAAAACTGTAGTGGAACAAAATGAGACATGGTACCTCTGACACTAATAAAGAGGTCAACGGCATTACATATCTGATAATCTCTGAGGGAGCTAAATGTTAGAATGGTAATTAAGATTTATAACAATGGCCCAGAGTCAGTAAGAAAAAGTTAAATTATTTTCAGTACCTATTGTTCTAGAAGAAAGAAGAAATATATGTGTGTGTGTGTGTGGCACACACACACTTTCAGAAGGTTTTTTATATATATATATATATATATAATATATATATATAAAGTTTTATATATATATAAAGTTTTATATGTATATATAAAGTTATATAAACACTTAAAGGCATAAGCTTCAGTTATCTAGAAAATAAATTTATAGAGAAATTTGTTCCCTGATCTGATGATTTTAGATAAAAGAGGTATTATGGTATAATAATTTTGTCTTTTTGCATATGTTGTTATATAATAGTTCTGCAATAAACATGGTTCTTTCACATACTTGATCACATTCAAACATCGTAGTCAACCTATATAGATGTTACATTTTATAGATCAGAAAACTGAGGCTCATAGACTTTAATGAATTGCCCAAAGTTATAAAATTAGTAAGGGCAAAACTAAGATTTGAACTTACGCTTCTGACTGCAAATCCCACACTCTTTCTAGTTCACTGTGTTCTGTCTAGGTTACCTGTGTCTTATTTTATCAATCAACAAATGTCCAAGGTCTTTGGTTGGGTGTGATTGTGGAAATGAATACATAAAACATGGGTTCTGTACTAAAGGGTCTTAAAACAAATTTGACAATTAAAATGCATATGAGTTACAAGTCAATTAAATAATACAAAGGTATATTTGATAAGTGCTGAGTGGTAATAATATTAATACTTGACCCTTAAATACTGCTTTGCAGTTACAAAGAGCTTTCATGTGTCTTGTGTTATATCAGTGGTTCTCAACCAAATGATTTTGTCCCCATGAGGGGACATTTGGCAATGTCTGGAGACATTTTTGGTTTCACAATTGGGGGACAGTTTACTACTGGTATGGAGTGGGTGGAGGCTAGGGATGTTATTGAACAGCCCTAGCCCCCACAACAAAAAATTATCTGGCCCCAAATTTCAGTAGTGCTGCTGTTAAGAAACCCTATTTTATCCTTAAACTTTTGTGGTTCAATATTAATGCTTTTGAAATATAAAAAAGAGCAAGATCACTGTGGATTGGAGCTATCAAGAAAGGTTTCATTGGAAGTGTGTCAGTTGACCTCAGCCTTGAAATATTAATAATCTAACACTTATATAGTACTGTTCCATGCCAGGAACCTTAAATATATTCAGTTACTTAATTCTCACACAGCCCGATGAGGTAGATATTATTATTATCCCTGTTTTATAGAAGAGGAAACTGAGGTACAAAAAGGTTAAATAACTTGCCCAAAGTTACTCCATAAATGGCAGACCTGGAATTAGAACCCAGATTCTGGCTCCAGAGTCCATCCTTTTACCTATAACCCTAATCTACTCTCAAAAATGTATAGATAGGCAGGGAAAAGGGGATGTGGAGAGGATATAAACAAAGGCACATTGCAATGTTTATTCTTGAGACAGTGAATTGATTTAGCCTTTTTGAGCAAAATATTTGGGTTGGAAAGTAGCGGAAATTATCAGGATAAATAACTAAAACAAAACTGGTGAAAAGGGCCTTGAATGCCAGGCTAAGGAATTTGGATTTTATATAATAGATAGTGGGGTATCATTAGATGATTTTTGAGAAAGGATGTGATATGCGTCCAATGGTATTTTCAAAATCTAGTCGCTGAGTTTAGTATAGATTGGGAAATGGAAAGTGAGGAAGACTATAGCTTATGTGAGCAGTTTTTGTTGTAATCCAGATACGAAGAGGTTACGGCTTGAATTGGAAAAATGGCTAAAAGAAAAATAGTGGCTGTAAGAAGAGGAGAAAAGAGATAGACATGAGAGATGTTATAAAGGAAGAATTGGCAGGTATTAGTGAATATTTAAATTTGGAGGGGGGAATTGAGAAGGAGTCCAAGATGATTTAGAAATCTTAAACATGGGTGCCTGGGAGAAGGATGAAGGAACAACAGCAAGTATAGAAGAGAAGTCAAGCTTGGGGCAAAGGAATGTGAATTCTGGTTTTAGCCTTGTTGATTTTGGGGATGTCAGGCAGTCCCCAACAGTTAGTCACAGATGAAGATTATATCTCTAGGGAGAGGTCAGGCTAAAGAGGTACAGTAGACAGTCATGGGTATGGTGAACAACATCATAAGAGTGGGTGAAATCACAGAGAAGAGCAAAGGGTTGGAGTAGATTCATTCATAGGGCACATCTACATTTAATAAAGGGCATTACATGGAAAGAGTTTCATTGAAGAAGACCACATAAATGGTTCAAGATGTCAGGCAGTTAGGATAGTGCAGCATTGTGCAAACCAAAGAAATACTTTTAATATGTTGCTTAGAAAGCAAGAAAAATGAAGTAAAAAATGTCATTGGATTTTGAAAGTATGGCATCAGTAGAATTGGAGAAAATGACAAACTTTGATTTGAGAAGTATGACGCAGTGAAAGGAAGGAGAAAACTTGCATGGAGAGAGAAAGATAGGATTAGGTCAAGTTAGCAAAGAGTGATGAAGGATTTAATGTTTTGGGAGGTGAGAGCTGGGACTGGTATTTCTGCAAATGAAGGACCAAGGTCCCATAGAACTGCGGTCCCCAACCCCCAGGTCATGGACCTGTACCTGTCTGTGGCCTGTTAGGAACCGGGCAGCACAGCAGGAGGTGAGCAGCAGGTGGGAGGGAGAAAAGCTTCATCTGTATTTATAGCTGCTCCCCATCACTGGCATCACTGCCTAAGCTCTGCCTCCTGTCAGATTAGCTGGGGCATTAGATTCTCATAGGAACGGGAACCCTGCTGTATGTAAACTGTTCATCTGGGATCTAGATTGCACACTCTTTATGGGAATCTAATGCCTGATGACCTGAGGTGGAGCTGAGGCGGTCATGCTAGCGCTGGGGAGCAGCTACAAATAAAGATTATCATTAGCAGAGAGATTTTATGGCACAATAAATGTAATGCACTTGAATCATCCTGAAACCATCCCCACCGCGTGGAAAAATTGTCTTCCATGAAACCAGTCCCTGGTGCCAGAAATGTTGGAGACCGCTGCAGAAAATTGGAAAGCATTAAATAGAATACTAAGATGGAAAATTTAGCTTTGGAAAGGAAATAAGTAGCTTCTTACTCTGAGCTTATGACAAAGAGTATGGGAATTGTTGAAAAGACAAATTCTAAGGTCAGAAGGAAGACAGCAACCTCATATACGTATATGTATTGAAGAGATTTTAATAAGGAATTGTCAAATATTTGAGAAATTGGGAAACAAAACTATTGAGGACATTTTGTATAACTGTATATATATTTTAAATAATTTAAAACATATTTTTACTTCAGAACTGCCATTGCTTTATCAAATAAAAAACGATTTGTTCAGAATAAGTCAATGGTAACTCTTTATTTACATGAAATTTTTATATAAATGAATATATTTATAGCTGAAGCTTATCCTTTTAAGCATTAAAAGATTTAATATAAATCTTTCTTTATTCTTTACTAAGTAATATATCTGAATATAATTTAACTTTACCATCATAAGGTGGAATCATTGAGAATGTAATCATTTTATTTTGCTTCATATGGTCTGAAACTATTAACATGTTTGTCTTTACATTAAATGGCTTCGGCAATCAGTGGCATTCATTGATAGTGATTTTGCTATACTGGTATTTTATCTTTTCAGTGGTCAACTTTAGCAATTTTTCCTTCCTTTCCCCCTACTTTGTTGGTTTTAATCTAGCTGTTTTCTTATTCCATAACGATCTGAAGAATTCTTAGGAAAGCCAGATAGTCGTCGTTTATAGACAATTCTAAGTCAGAATGCTTGGGCCTGTTTCTTTTGGGAAATAGTGCCCATGGAGTTAGTTTGTGACAGCTCAATATGTTGGTTTTCTTTGTTTTTGTTTTTTTTTTTTAAGTTGCAGCGGGATCTGTGGCTGTGTTTCAGATGCTTGAAGTTGCCTGGTGTTTGACTTTGAGAGCAATGGCATTACTATAGTTAGCTTTATGGGTTAAAATTAAAAATCATAAATGAAACATTTAATAGTAATGATACAGGGTTCTTTTTTGTTCATTTGCTTCAACTGACTGAATATGCTAAAAATTGAAGAGAAGTGTTTGCAAAGCTGAAGAATAATAATGCTAGGACTTTAAAGCATAGGCTATAGCCCAGTGAACACTGAAAGTGTTAACAGATAAAACAATGGATTAAATTTTCCATTTAGGTGGGGAGTTTTGCCATGGGAAAACATAGGTGATTCCTAATGGTTGAATGAAGATGCCAACCCTTTTTTTAGGGTACATAGTCCTATTTTTAGACATCCAGGTAAAGCCTGCCATTTTTTGCCCTATTTTTGACATCCAGATAAAGTGGATAAAAGCTTTATTCTTTTCAGCTACAAAGAATATTAAAGATCTGATATGGTTTCATTCCCAAGAGCAAGAACATTGATGGATTTAGTTATTAAAGATTATAGCAGTTAAAAATGTACAGATTGAAAATAATCGGGGCATTTTCTTAGACTAAATCATTATTTATCCCCATGTTTTCCTTCTTCCTTTATGATTTTCCTTGAAAAACAAACAAAATAAAACAAAACCTTGATGTTATGGTTTCCAGTAGGACTGTAGGCTTTGTTACAGAGAGTCAAAAATTCCCCATTTCCTCAGAGTCTGTTTACTTTTTCCTCCTATCAAAGTTGGATCTTCACAATGAGCTATAGATAGAGAGTAGAACTATAAAATCACTTCTCTCTCCGGTCCCTATGAACTCTGGTAGCCTAATTCTTTGTGGTTTATCCTTGATAAAATTGCTAATAGGAATGTCAAATATGTACCATTTCAGTCAGCCATGTATGTTTTAAAAATGAGAAGAGAGAGCTCTCCCTTTATGTATTTTTCATTCTCCCCATCCTCATGGTTGCGTTAATGTATTTTTATTAGATTAACCACAATCCTTTACCTGTAGTAATAGCTCTTGACAATTTCTTTTATAGATTTGGTGTTAAGATTCTCTTGGTCCATAGTCTAAGAGTAAAGATCTTGGAACAAAAACCTTTAAGTACTTTTAAATACTGCATAGATCAGTACTGTTCTACTAACAATCCCTTCTATCAAGCATTCATTATTTTACTAGCTCATGCATTGAAACCAGCACAGAAAAGTGTGTATTGTGGTCCACAGAAGTACTCTTAAGGCAAGCAAATGTACTATTTGTACAGTCTAAATTTTTGAAAATTCAGTATTACTGTATATAATACAATTTAAAATTTTTTTAAATAGCTTTACTTATGAATTAGTAAAAAGAAATAGTTTACCTTTTTATCTTCCGTTTTCATTTTTAACTTTTTTTTTTTTTGAAGTCTGCAGATGCACTTTTGGTGGCAATCGACTCTGAAGTAGTGGGAGCTGTTGATATACTACTTAATCATCGATCAAAACGATCATCAAGACCAACTATAGTAGTTAGTACTCTTAAATATTTATTAATTTGGATTTTTAAACCAAAATAAATCTCCTGCCCCATTGCCATTTTTTTCCCTAAATTTATTTTGTTTTTTTAAAAATAGATTTTTTCTCACTCTGTAAAATATTACTTTAAAGTAAGTAGACACTTGCAAGAATAATTAGTATTGCTTTCAGGAAACCTTTTTTAAGTTAGTTGATATTTCCATAAGTTGTCAGTGTGGACCAGTATTTTTAAAATGTTTAGAATATTCTGCAGGTAATGTTGAAAATATAGATTAGTTTCCAGATAAATAAGAATTAAATGTAAACAGTGAAACCATAAAACTGGGAGGAAATGTAGGTGAATGTTTAACTAATTGGGAGCCGAAGGACTTTTTAAGCATGAAAGCACTGGACAAAAATCACAGTGCCACAGTCTTTGCTGTTACAGAAGTTAAATTTCTGGAATTCAAACATCAGGCAAAATTTAGAAAGCAGGTGGATAACTGGCAAAATATATTTGCAGCATATATCACAAGTTAGAAATCTTAAATTAGACAAATTGATGAAAAACACCAAAATCATATTAGAAAGGACATGAAAAAAATCTCAGAAAATACAAAACATTAAATCTTACTGATAAATAAGCTGCTAATTTTTACTTATCAAATTAGCAAATATTTTAAAATAATAATAATCATTGATGGCAAGGAAGTATTAGTCTCATATACTACTAGTGAGGCAAGTATTTTGGAAAGTATTTTGGCAGGATGTGTCATAATCAAGAAAGATGTTCATATTCTTTAACCTGTTGCTTTCTCTTCTAGGAACCTATTAAGGAAATAGATATGTGGACAAAAATGTTGATTTTAATCTTACTTGTAGTAGTGAAAAAAAAGCCCATGTGATATAATCTAAACATCCCAAAATTAGAAGATAGGAAAGATAAATAGTTACGTATACACACAGTGGAATATTACACAATCATTAAAATGGTATTTTTAAAAGAATATTTAGGAAGATGGAAAAATATGATATAGTAAGTAAAAAAAAAATGAAGATAGTAGATTGTACATATAATTTGATCCAAGGTTAAAAATATGCATAGAAAGGTACTGTATGGAAATGCAACAAGATGTTACCTGACACTCATCATCTCTTATTGATTGAGCAAATTAAGGATTTTTTTCTTAATCTTTTTATTTTTCTTTATTGCCTTTGTAATTAGGATGATAGTAACTATTAAATAAATGGTAATTAAAAATATATTTGTTATATATCAAATTTTTAAAAATACAGCATTATTGGTGAGGGTATAGTGAAACAAGCAGTTTAAATAACTGCTGGGACTATAAACCAGCTATACTCAGGAGAAAAATATTATTTTAAGAAAGAATTATAAATTGGTTGCTGACTATCTGCCATGATCTGAGAACTATGAGAAGCTCTGCTAAATTGGATACCTTATCATACATTAACTGAAAATTTTTACTGTCATTTAGACTATTACAAAAAGTGTGACTTTCTCCAGAGGATACTACCATCTAGTTTATGTGGTGGTAAGAAGCTAACAAGAGTAAAGAAAAAAGGGCAAAGAATTTAGTTCCTATCCAAAGGATAAGTAGTATCTAGAGTAGTATTCAATTTTCTGCCATTTATCCTGTAGTTACTATTGTATTTTGGTATACCAGTTCCACCTTCTAGCCTTTTAACCCATTTCCTTTCCTGGGAGGGACAGTGGGGTATGCTGTGCTAGAGTATTGGAACCACTGACTGGTTTTATTTTATCACCATTATCACTACCAATTAAATCTTAAGAGTTGTAAGGCCTTAGCAGTCCTTACCTACTCAGTGAAAGAACACTCCTACTCTATCTCTAACAAATAAAAATTATTCAGCCTTTATCTGACAGTGACAGCAAGATCACATTTTACCAATCCTATTACTTCTAGACAGACAATATTAAATATTTTTATATACTTTGTTTTTCCATTTCAGTGAATTGTTCTGTATTCTTGGCTTGTCAGGTTGGTTTTTTGGTAATTTATTTTCAAATCTAGGTTGTTTATTTGATAGTACACAGATTATATTATTAACAATGAAATTATGAACTATACATGTCTAGTAGTGTTTTTCATATAGTTAAGTATATTTCATAGGAAACATGAAGGCCACTTTTAAGGGATTAAATATAATTTTCTCTTCTTTATAACCAGTAATGCAATGATAAGAAGGAAAAGGGCTAATTTTAGGTTACTCTAAAATTTTTAAATAAATTCATTAATTTGAAATCCCTAGTAAATAAATGGGAAGTATATGAACAAACTTCGTAAAAGAGGATTGAAAAAGATAAATATATCAGAAAATATTAAAACTTACCAGTAATCAAAGTAAATTAAAATTTCATGATAGTATTTTTCACTCATGAATTGGGATTGATCATGCCCAGTGCTGGTGAGTAAAACTTTAGTGTCAAATGGGTACATTCTTATATTGTTGGTAATATAAACTATTAAAAGGACTTTGATGATATCAAGAGATTCAAAACTGTTCATGGCCTTTAGATCTATAATTCCACTTTTGGGATTCTATGCTAATGAGATAACCCTAAATTTGGAAAAAGTTGTTTTCATAAAGATGTTTAAAGTAGTGTTATTTAAATTAGCAAAATAAAATACTTGAACACAGAGTCTATGAATTTCCTTAAATTGCATACAAAATTCTGTACATGAATTTTTTTTCCTGAAGATCCTGGGTTATAGCTTTATGAGATTATTAAAAGGGTCCTTGTCCTTCAAAATATTAAGAACCATTGTTTTTAATCATTGGTTTAAAACCTGCTATTATTACCTACTACTTATGCAAAAGATGTCTTCAGAATAGGGATAGACAAAGGTCTAGAAGGAAATACTGTACTGTAAAATGTTCTTTGAGTAGTAGGAATATGGGTATTTTTACTCTTTCTGATTTTCTGTATTTTTCAGATATTTTATAATGAGTATACACTGCTTTTACAATGTTAATAAAAATTACCAAAAAATGTGAACTTGAGCTTACAATGTGGAATCTCAGGGAAACCTCTGCTAAAAAGTGAGAAGTATTGGAAAGAATATGCAATATTCATGAAATAGTCAACCTTTTTATTTAACTCTAATTCTTTGATTACTAATGTTTTCTTCTCTCATTTCATGCCCTTACCAGGCCTAGGGGCCTATGTAGTGGAAGGAACTCCAGCTCCAGAGTAATACAGACCTAAATTCTAATCAGCACCCAGCCACGCTATTGTGTGGTTCAGGCACATTAACTTCTCTGAGCCTCAGTTTCTTCATGGGTATTATAATGCTTAGTTTTGTAGGCTATTGTGAGGATTAAATGAGATGATAAATGTAAAGTGCCTAACAGTTCCAGAACTCATTAAATATTAGCTATGATTGTTAGTGTTTTTGTGCATTTGTAACATAAAATAGTATATGTAATGATTACGAATGCGTAGAAAACTTTACAAAATGAAGATTGCTTCCTATTTACTTTCCCTTTCAGGTAGCTTCAGTGCTATCAATGTGACAAGGTTTGCCATAGATGTGGAATTTTTAAAGTTTTTTTCATGCATTTTTATTCTGCCTATTTTTAACATTTTTGTTTTTCCAGTATATTCTTTTTCTAACATCCTTGTTCTTTATCCTTGTCATGCATGATTCTATAATCTTGTGAAAATTAAATGCTTTTTCCTAAGGTATTTCTCTAGATATCCTCACTTCTTTGTTAGGAAAACAGAACTCTAGTTTTATTAATGTTACCTCTTGAAGATTTTGTCTGTTATGATTATAATGCCTTTACTAATTAGAGTTAAGTTTTGAGGTTTCAAAAAAATTTAGTCCAAGTAAAATGTTTAATATATTCCTTAAAATAATTAAGTTCTTTGTGCCTTCTTATTTTTTCATTTTATTCTTCAGATAAATATATTTTTTGAAGTCATAAATAATAACTTTTGGACATTTATATAAATATTTTTCAGAAACTAATGGAACGAATTCAGAATCCTGAGTATTCAACAACTATGGATGTTGCTCCTGTCATTTTAGCTGCTCATCGTAACAACTATGAAATTCTTACAATGCTCTTAAAACAGGATGTATCTCTACCCAAGCCCCATGCAGTTGGCTGTGAGTGCACATTGTGTTCTGCAAAAAACAAAAAGGACAGCCTGCGACATTCCAGGTTAGAACGTTAAGATTTTGATAAATAGATGTGTGATGTAGTAAAGTATGTATAAGAACAATGTTGGTTTTTTAATTGGTGTTCTTTCTATGTAGCTTTTAAGAAATGTGATGCTGGGATGACTTATGAAAGCCAAACTTCTAGTTCCTTTGCTTATACAATGAGTTCTGCATTTTTAAGAAATATTTATCAAATGCTGAATAATTAGGAAAATCCTTCAAATTATGATTGAGGTTTATCTCATACTCCTGCTAGTGGGAGCACTATTTGCTTTTTAGAGGCAGAGTTTATTAATCCAAGACAATTTCCATGCAGTAGAACGGGTGGAGATACCACTTTCTAGCTTATTTATAAAGAAATCAAGACTATTTTCCATCTAACTAAATATTTGAACTATTATGCCTGTCACTTCCCCTCTCACAGAATATACAAGTCTTTATCTCTTTCTCATTCATCATCTCTTCCCATTTCCCCAATTGAAAATGTTAGGAACAACTGAGGAGCGGTTGACCAAGAAAGTACCCTGTCTTGAGCAAGGTCACACACATGGGCATGTTGTATAAGATGTATGGTTCTGGCCTAGATTTGAGAATCTGACTTTCAGCAAAAGCCTATATATGCACACAGTAATGTGCTGCATAACAACGTTTTGGTCAACAACAGTCCACATATACAACAACGGTCCCATAAGATTATAGTGGAGGTGGAAAATTCTTACTGCCTAGTGAAGACCTAGCTGTGGTAATATTGTAGCATGTCATCCTAGGGTGGTATTATTCATGTGTTTGTGGTGATGCTGGCATAAATAAACCTACTGCACATCCAGTCATATAAAAGTATAGCACATACAATTATGTACAGTATATAATACTTGATAATGATAATAAACAACCATGTTACTGGTTTATGTATTTGCTATACTTTTTATTGCTATTTTAGAGTGTATTACTTCTACTTATTAAAAAATAGTTAACTATAAAACAGCCTCAGGCAAGTCCTTCAGGAGGTATTCCAGAAGAAGGCGTCATTATCATAGGAGATGACAGCTCCATGTGTGTTATTGCCCCTGAGGACCTCACAGTGGAACAAGATGTGGAGGTGGAAGACAGTGATATTGATGATCCTGACCTTGTGTAGGCCTAGGCTAAAGTGTATGTTTGTGTCTTAATTTTTAATAAAAAAGTTTAAAAGTAAATTAATAAAAATTTGAATATAAAATTAATAAAATTTTATTAATTAAATTTTAAGTAAAATTAATTAATAATCAATTAATTGTTAATACAAATTAATAAAAATTAAATATAAAAATATTTTTATAAATGTAAAAAAGCTTATAGACTAATGATAAAAAGTATTTTTGTATGATGTATTTGTGTTTTAAGCTAAGTGTTACTACAAGAGTCAAAAAGTTAAAAAAATTTAAAAGTTTATAAAGTAAAAATGTTATGGTAAGATAAGGTTAATTTATTATTGAAGAAAGAAAAGTTTATTTATAAATTTAGTGTGGTCTAAGTGTACAGTGTTTATAAAGTCTACAGTAGTATACAGTAATGTTTTAGGCCTTCACATTTTACTCACTCACTCACCCAGAGCAACTTCCAATCTGGTAAGCTCCAAGCTCCATTCATGTTTAGTGCCCTATATAGGTGTACCATTTTTTATCTTTTATACTGTATTTTTACTGTACCTTTGCTATGTTTAGATACACAAATAAGTTATCATTGTGTTACAACTGCCTACAGTATTCAGTACAATAACTTGCCGTACAGGTTTGTAGACTTGGAACAATAGGCTATACCATATAGCCTAGGTGTATAGTAGGTTATGCCATCTAGCCTTATGTAAGTATACTTGATGATGTTCACACAACGACAAAATTGCCTAACAATGCATTTCTCAGACAGTATCCCTGTTGTTAAGCGATGCATGACTATGTGTGTGTGTATATACGAGGGTACTTCAAAAAGTTTGTGGAAAAATAGAATTAAAAGATAAAAATTAAAAATACAAACTTTATTTTTTAATGTAAACTCCATCAAGTTCAAGATACTTATGTAAGTGATGATATCAGCCATTTAGTCCATCCCTAAAGAACTGGAGTTCCTGAGAATTTAACCATGTCAATGCAGGTTTTTTTGCATTATTACCTGAAGAAAATTGGGTGCCCTTTAAAGATTTTTTTAAGAAGTCAGAAGGAGCCAAATCAGGACCATACGGTAGATGCCTAATGACTTCCCATTGAAACTCTTGCAAAATTGCCCTTGTTTGATGAGAGGAATGAACAGGAGCATTGTCGTGGTGAAGAACTCTCTGGTGAAGCTTTCCCAGATGTTTTTCTGCTAATACTTTGGCTAACTTTCTTAAAACACTCTCATAATAAGCAGATGTTACTATTCTTTGGCCCTCCACAAAGTCAGTAAGCAAAATGCACTGAGCATTCCAGACCACTAATGCCATGACCTTTGCTCTTGACTGGTCCACTTTTGCTTTGATTGGACCACTTCCACCTTTTGGAAGCTATTACTTTGTGCTTTTTCTTCAGGATCGTACTGGTTGTTTTTCATCCTATGAATGAGTTGTGAGAGTTCTTTGTGTATTCTGGATACAAGTGCTTTATCAGAAACATGTTTTGCAAATGATTTCTCCCAATCTATGGCTTGTCTTTTCATTTTCTTTATGGTATCTTTTGAGGAGCATACCTTTTAATTTTGATGAGGTCCAATTTGTCAGTTTTTTCTTTTGTGAATCGTGTTTTTGGTGTGACAACTATGAAATATTTGCCTAACCCAAGGTCACAAAGATTTTTACCCATTTTTTTCTAAAAGTTTTATAGTTTTAGGATTTATATTTTTTAAATTTCAAAATATTAAGAGGGATACAAATGTTTTTGTTACATGGATATACTGTATGATGCTGAAGTCAGGGCTTTCAGTGTCCCTGCTACCAGGACAGTGTTCATTATACCAGATAGGTAAGTTTTTATCCCTCACCACCCACCCCCTTCCTCTCTTCTTAGTTTCCAGTGTCCTTTACATCTCTTTGTGTGCATGTGTACCCATAATTTAGCTCCTACTTATTAGTTAGATCATGTGGTATTTGTTTTTCCATACCACTTCACTTAGGATAATGGTCTCCAGTTCCATCCAAGTTATTGAGAATGACATTATTTTATCTCTTATTATACCTAAGTAATACTCCATGATATACACACACACACACACACACACACATCCCACATTTGCTTTATCCACTCATGAATTGATGGGCACTTAGGTTGATTCCATATCTTTGCAATTGTGAATTGTGCTGTGATAAACATTCAAATGCAGGTGTCTTTTTGATAAAGTGACTTCTTTTCCTTTGGGTAGATACCCAGTAGTGGGATTGCTGGATTGAATGGTAAATCTACTTTTATCTCTTTTAGGAATCTCCCCACTGTTTTCCATACAGGTTGTACTATTTTGAAGTTCCATCAACAATGTATAAGTGTTCCTTTTTCTCTGCATCCATGCCAGCATCTGTTATATTTTGACTTTTTATAATGGTCATTCAGACGGGGGTAAGGTGGTATCTCATTGTGGTTTTTATTTGTATTTCCCTGATGATTAGTGATGTTGAACATTTTTGTATCTATTTTTTGGCCATTTGTCTATCTTTTTTTAAGAAGAGTCTGTTCATGTCTCTTGCCCAATTTTTAATGGGGTTATTTGTTTTTTTCTTGACAATTTGTTTTAGTTCTTTATAGATTCTAGCTATTAGTACTTTGTTGGACACATAGTTTGTGAATATTTTCTACCACTCTGTAGGTTATCTATTTATTCTTTTTGATTATTTCTTCTGCTGTGCAGAAGCTTTTTTAATTTAATTAAGTCTCATTTGTCTGTTTTTCTTTTTGTTGCATTTGCTTTGGTGTTCTTAGTCATAAATTCTTTGCCTAGGCCAACGTCCAGAAGAGCTTCTCCTACATTTTCTTCTATGATTTTTACTGTTTCAGGTCTTACATTTAAGTCTTTAATCCATCTTGAGTTAATTTTTGTATGTGGTGATAGATAGGGATCCAGTTTCATTCTTCTGCATATGGCTATCCAGTTTTCTCAGCAGCATTTATTGAATAGTGTGTCCTTTCACCAGTATATGTTTTTGCTGGCTTTGTCAAAGATTTCAGTTGGTTGTATGTATATGGTTTTATTTCTGGGTTCTCTATTCTGTTCCATTGATCTGTGCATCTACTTTTATGCCAGTGCTGTGATGTGTTGGTTACTCTAGCCTTGTAGTATAATTTGAAGTCAGGTAATGTGATGCCTCCAATTTCATTCTTTTTGTTTAGGATTGCTTTGGCTATTTGGGCTCTTTTTTGGTTCCATATGAACTTTAGAATTGTTTTTTATAATTCTGTGGAAAATGACATTAGTATTTTGATAGAAATTGCATTGAATCTGTAGATTGCTTTGGGCAGTATGGTCATTTTAACAATGTGAAGTTTTCTGATCCATCAACATGGGATTTTTTCCATTTGTTTGTGTCATCTACAATTTCTTTCATCAGTGATTTATAGCTCTCCTTGTAGAGATCTTTCACCTCTTTGGTTAAATTTATTCCTAGGTATCTCATTTTTTTTTTTCCTATTTCAAATGGGATTAAGTTCTTGATTTGGTTCTCAGCTTGGTTGTTGCTGGTATATAGAAATGCTGCTGATTTTTTGTATATTGATTTTATAACATGAGACTTTGCTGAATTCTTTTATCAAATCTAGGAGTCTTGGAGGAGTCCTTAGGGTTTTCTAGATATAAGATCATATCATCAGCAAACAGAGACAATTTGACTTCCTCTTTTCCAATTTGGTTGCCTTTCATTTCTTTCTCTTGTCTGATTGCTCTGGGTAGAACTTCCAGTACTTTGTTGAATAGAAGTGGTGAAAGTAGGCATCCTTGTCTTGTTCCAGTCCTCAGGGGGAATGCTTTCAACTTTTCCCCATACAGTATGATGTTGGCTGTGGGTTTGTCATATACGGCTTTTATTATTTTGAGGAATGTTCCTTCTCTGCCAAGTTTTTTGAGGCGTTTTATCATGAAGGGATGCTGGATTTTATCAAATGCTTTTTCTGCATCTATTGAGATGATCATATGGTATTTATTTTAATTCTGTTTATGTGGTGAATCACATTTATTGACTTGCATATGTTGAACCATCCTTGCATCCCTGGGATAAAACCCACATGATCATTGTGAATTATCCTTTTGATGTGTTATTGGATTTAGTTTGCTAGTATTTTGTTGAGTATTTTTGCATCTATGTTCATGAGAGATATTAGTCTGTAGTTTTCTTTTTTTGTTGTATCCTTTCCTGGCTTTGGTGTCAGGGTGATACTGGCTTCATAGAATGAGTTAGGGAGGATTATCTTCTTCTCAATCTTTTGGAACAGTTTCAATTGGCATGGTGCCACTTCTTCTTTGTACATCTGGTAGAATTCAACTGTGAATCCTTCTGGTCCTGAGCATTATTTTGTTGGGAGTTTTTTTTTTAATTACTGATTCAATCTTGCTACTCATTATTGGTCTATTTAGGAGTTCTGTTTCTTCATGGTTCAATCTCAGGAGGTTGTATGTTTTCAGAAATTCATCCATTTCCATTAGGTTTTCTAGTTTTTGAGCATGTAGTTGTTCATAACAGTCTCTGATGATCTTTTATAATCCTGTTGTATCAACTGTAATGTCTCCTTTTTCATTTCTGGTTGTGTTTATTTGTATCACCTCTCTTGTTAGTCTAGCTAGTGGTTTATTAATCTTGGTTATCTTTTTGAAGAACTAACTTTTCATTCCATTGATCTTTTGTGTAATTTTTTTGGTCTGTAATTCATTTAGTTCTGCTCCGATCTTGGTAATTTTTTTTCTCTTGCTAATTCTGGGTTTGGTTTATTCTCGTTTTTCTGGTTCCTTGAGTTGCAGTGTTTGGTTATTAATTTGTGATCTTCCTACTTTTTGGATGTGGACATTTAAGGCTGTAAACTTCCCCTGTAGCACTGATGTTGCTGTTTCCCACAGGTTTTGGTATATTGTGTTTTCATTTTCATTCATTTCAAAAAAATTGAAAATTTCTGTCTTTATTTCTTCATTGACCCAGTGATTGTTGAGGAGCATGTTGTTTAATTTCCATGTGTTTTTATAGTTTCTGAAGTTCCTCTTTGTATTGATTTCTAGCTTTATTCCATTGTGGTCTGAGAAAACACTTGATATGATTTTGATTTTTAAAAAATTTTTGAGACTTGTTTTGTGGCCTAAAATGTGGTCTATCTTGGAGAGTGTTCTGTGTATTGATGAAAAGAACGTATATTCTGTAGTTGTTGGGTGGGATGTTCTATAAATGTCTGTCACATCCATTTGGTCTAAAGTCCAATTTAAGTCCAATGTTTCTTTGTTGGCTTTCTGCCTTGATGATCTATCTAGTGCTGTGAGTTAGGTATTGAACTCCTCCACTATTATTGTGTTGCTGTCTATCTCTTTCTTTAGGTCTAGTAATATTTGTTTTGTGAATCTGGGTGCTCTGATGTTGGGTGCATATATATTTGGGTTTTTTTTATATCCGCTTGCTGAATTGATCCCTTTATCATTATATAATGACCTTCTTTGTCTTTTTTTAGAGTTTTTGATTTAAAATCTGTTTTATCTTATATAAGTATGGCTACTTCTTTTTGCTTTTGGTTTCCACTTGTATAGAATATCTTTTTCCACCTCTTTACTTTCAGTCTATATTTGTCTTTAGGGGTAAGGTGAGTTTCTTGTAAGCGGTATATAGTTGGATTATATTTATTTATCCATTCTGCCAATCTATTAATGTATCCTTTAAGTGGAAAATTTAAGTCATTTACATTTGATGTTAATATTGATTTTTGAGACTTTGTCATATTGTTAGTTGATTCTAGTTATTTTATAATTTCTTTGTTTCTTTTTCTTTGTCTTTTTGCCTTTGTGGTTTGCTGAACTTCTGTCATGCTGCCATTCAATTTCTTTCTCTTCCTCCTTTGTGTTACTATTTTGTAAGGCCTGTGAGTTTTATATTTTCATGATGGTTAATATTGACCTTTCATTTCCATGTTTAAGATTCCTTTGAATATTTTCTCTAGAGCTAGTCTAGTGGTGATGAATTCTCTCAATGTTTGCTTGTCTGGGAAGGCTTTATTTCTCCTTCATTTATGAAGCTTATTCTGGTAGGATATAAAATTCGTGGTTGGCAGGGTTTTTTTTCTTTCAGCACTTTGAAAATGGCATCCCATTCTCTCCTGGCCTGTAAGGTTTCTGCTGAGAGGTCTGCTGTTAGACTGATGGTGCTTCCTTTATAGATGACTAGATGCTTGTCTCTTGCTAATTTTAAAATTCTCTCTTTCACTTCAACTTTAGTCATTCTGATTATGCCATGGTGAAGTCCTTTTTGCAGTGTATTTGCCTGGGTATCATTAGGCCTCCTGTACAGGAATGTCTAAGTCTCTTGTTAGGTGTGGGAAGTTTTCATCAATTATTTCCTTAAATATGTTTTATAAACTTTTTGATCTCTCTTCTCCCTTGGGAAGAGATAATCCTTGGGAAGAGAGAATACTGATAATCCATACATTTGGCCACTTTATGTCACAGAAGTCTTTTGCTTTGCTCATTCTTGTTTATTCTTTTTTCCTTATTTTTGTCTGACCGGATTATTTTAAAAGGCCTATCTTCAAGTTCTGAGATTCTTTCTTCTGCTTGGTCTAGTCTATTATTGAAGCTTTCTAATGTATTTCCTTCAATGAATTTTTCAGTTCTGGAATTTCTGGTTTTTTTTCTTTAATGGTATCTATCTCCTTGGTAAATTTCTCATTCATATCCTAAATTGATTTTTCTGATTCGTTTGTAGTTGTTTTCAGATTTCCCTTTTATCTCATTGAGCATTTTTAGAGTCAATACTTGGAATTCTTTATCTGGTATTATGAAGAATTACTTTCGATTGGGATCTGTTGCTGGACAGTTGTTGTGGTGCTTTTGTGGTGTCGTATTTTCTTGCTTTTTCATGTTTTCTGTGTCCTTCCATTGATATCTGCCCATCTGGTGTAGCAGTCACTTTCTCTGATTTTTTGAAATTGCTTTTGAAGGGGAGAATTTTTTCCTGGAGATGTATATATGTTGTTGGTTGAGTAGGTCACTTTGGCTTTGATTCTGGGTGCATGCAGTAGTGTGATCTTTGTGTGATTTCTTAGGCAGTACACAGGGTCAGTGGTATCTGTGATTTCCTCAATGGCTTAGGGAATAGTTATTAGTTGAGGCTGTGGTGAAATTTTGCTGGGGACTTGAATGCCCACCAAGTTAGTCTTTGGGCCCCAATGGTGGATGCAATGGGCTGAATATACCTGATTTTAGCCCCCAGAGAAGCTTACACTGGCAGCGCTGTTAGTGAGTCCTGGGGGTCCAATTATTGGGCCTTCAGGTGGCTTGCTCAGAGACTAGTAGTTAGAGCAGAGAGTCAGGTGTGTGGACATCTGAACATCTGGTGTGATGTGGAAGGTAGCAATAGTGCTGGTGGAGCCACCCACTAGGACCCAAGTAGTCCACATTGATATTACTGGTAGCTGAAATGGATTGGGTAGGCTGGTCCTCAGTCCCACAGCTGCCTGTAACAGGGTGGTGGGTATTGTCCTAAGTGTGCTTGGGACAGCTTGGTCTCCCCTGTCACTTCCCAGCCAGGTGATGTTTGCAGCCATGTCACCTTGAACTTGGCCCAAGAGCAGGGTGGGGCCCAGTGTTGAATTCTCAAAATGGTGCCTGGTGTGGGCCTGAAATCAAAGGGAGCAGGGCCCCTTTCAGACAAGTGATAAGGGTAAGAAACGGAGAGCTTGGGCTTCCCTGTCCTTCCTCAGCTGGGCATGGCTGCAGCTGTATCAGCCTGAACTCAGCCCAAGGGCAGGGTACTGCCCAGCTTTAAACTCCCAAAATAGTGCCTTGGACCTGTGCCCAGAGAAGGTGGAGCCTCTCCACAACATGGGCAAGATGCTGGGTCAGTCTCAGTCTCACTGTAGTTTATAGCAGGGCGGTGGGAATTTTCCTAGGCATAAGTAGAGTTTGGGCTTCCTGTCCCTCAGCTGGGCAGGGCTGCAGCTGTGTCAGGCCGAATTCAGCCTGAGGGCAGGCGCTGCCCAGCTTCATGTTGCTAAAATGGGGCTCTGAGCCTTTGGCCAGAGAGGATGGGGCCCTTCTCAGTCCGATTGCACTGGCGGAAAACTGTGGGGAGCACAGTTTGCTTGAGACTCTGTCCCACAGCAGCCAGCTGCAGGTTGGTGGGCACCATCCCAGATGCATGCTGGTTTTCCCTGCCCCTCCCCAGCCAGGTGGGGGCTGCAGCCACATCAGCCCAAACTCAGCCCAACGGCAGGGTGCAGCCCAGTGTCAAACTCTCATGGAGCCTTGGACCTGCAACCAGAAAGGCTGGGGCCTCACCCAGGCAGGCAGCGTGGGTGAGAAACTGGATAATGCTGACTCCTCACATCTCAGTCTCAACAGCAGCCCACAGCAGGTCAGTGAGGACCATCTCAGGGGTGTGTGGGAGCACTGGGCTCCTCTATCTATCTGTGGAGTTGTAGAGTAGCCACAGGAACGTCCAAGGTTCCCTGATATCTAGGCTCTCAGAATGGTGCCTGGCTCAAGCTGCTCTCAGCTCAGATGCCTGTGGGATTCTGCATGGGTTCTTCTTCCAGAGCAGCATCTCTGTGCAATCTCCAAGCAACTCCCTATGTTAGGCTTGAGACCTGCGTGGGTTGGGGGATTTGCTTCTAGTCAAGATCATAAAAGCTCATCTCAGAGAGTGGAGCCCTGAGGGCTTCTCGCTTACGTTTTCCCATGTCCAGGAGCTTCTCCTGGCAAGTTAGCCAGTCCCCAGCTGGGCAAGTTGCCTTAAACCCTCTCCTTACCCATTTTTGGTGCTTACCATCGCTTCCCTGATGAGTCCTAGGGTTCTCTCCTAGACAATCTGTTCAAAATGTGAGAATCTGCTTACTATTCTGGTTCCTCTCCGTGGACAAGGCACATGTTACCTGTGTGTAGTCTGCCATCTCGATCCTATTGGCTTTTTCTTTTACCAAACTTCCTGATGTTCCCCACACATGTGTAATTTTCTAGTTAGCCAGGAATTTGTGGAGACCTTGTATGAATCCATCTATGGCTTTCTCATTTCCAAGATCTCCCTGTTAAATTTCTGGTTGATCCACTGCTTGCCTCAACTCGGACTGCACCCTCAGTTTTGCAAAACTATAGGTTTTTTTCTGTCCATTTCCACCAAGTCTATCATTTTCAGCCAGTATAGCTATAGACTTTTGCCATTTTGCCCCCTTTGGCACAAAGGTACCAAGCTCCCAAGCTGGTAACACTACAGACCTCATTGATTGAACTGGGGGCAGGAGTGATGGAGGTACTTTAGGTAAGGCTACAGATTCTAGCAATTCCTGTCTGAAGCTCTGGCAGTTTTTCAACAATCAATAATTCTTAATAGACAATTTTCAGTGACCTGAAATGGTTGATCTTTTGGGATAATTTTATCTAGTTGTATGCATTTTGTGTGTGTGTGTGTGTGTGTGTGTGTGAGAAAGAGAATCACTGACCCTTCATACTCCCATTACTTCTGATGGTGTTTTGAATAACGAAAATGATAGATTTTATAAAGGAAGGCAGCTTCATTATTTGTGAGATTATATCTAAGTGCATTCCACACAATGGTGCTTTGTTATAAATCTGGCCCAATTGGTTGCCACCCTCTTCATTCTACCACTATTGGAAGTTACTCTTCCTGTGCATTTTGTCATTAATCCTTAATATATCCTGAGATGTGATAAAGTAGGTTAATACAAAAGTCTATTTTTGAAACAGTCTGATAAAATTAATTAATGTAGACATATTGATGGAAACAGAAAGGCAAGTTGCCTAGTTACATATATTTCTCTCAGCCTTTTGACAGTATGGTGTAGGCAAATACCTCTTCAGATATCCTTACTTTTTTTTTTTTTTTTTGAGACAGTCTCGCTCTGTCTCCCGGGCTAGAGTGCAGCAGCAGCATCATGGCTCACTGCCACCTCAAACTCCTGGGCTCAAGCAATACTCCTGCCTCAGCCTTCTGAGTAGCTGGGACTAGAGATGTGCACGACCATGCCTAGCTAATTTTTCTATTTTTTGTGGAGACGGGCTCTAGCTTAGGCTGGTCTCAAACTCTTAACCTCAGGCTATCCTCCAGCCTTGGCCTCCCAAAGTGCTAGGATTACAGGTGTGAGCCACTGCACCCTGCCAAATATCCTTACTTAAGATACAGTTTATTGAACAGCTGCATCATAACTGAATTTCATAAAATTATTTTCTTAAAAATGCATTATACATGATCTACTTTTGTATCTAAGTAAGACATTAAACCTATAAGCTAAATAAGAAATATATCGATAAATTTGCTCAAATAAAGATTTAGAATTTCTGTATAGAAAAAATCCATTACAAAGTAAAAAAATAAACAACAAACTGGATAAAAGTATCTGAATCACTCTTGACTAGACAGAGAGCTAAATTCTTTGATATGTAAAGAGATCTTTCAGATTGACTAAAAGAAAGATAAACAATCATCAGAAAAATAGGCCAAAGAATATGAATAGGCAGTTTACAGAGGAAGAAGTATAAATGGACATTAAATGTAGAAAGATGTCCAAGCTTCTACATTAATTCAGATTAAATCAACTATAAAATTCCATTTGCCATTAGGTTGCCAAAGATTGAATAAATTGACAATACCCAGTATTAGTGAAGATATAGAAAAAATGAGCTCTCCTTATTATTACTGCTTTGGAAACATCTGTCAGAATTTTAAAAACTCATGCCATTTTGCCTAGCAATTAAAAGTGTGCAAAGGATATATAAACTAAAGAATATTCATTGCTGCATTTTTTATAGCAGAAAAAAATTAGTAGCAACCTAAATGTACATTAGTGGAGATCTGATGGACTTCCTTAAAATGGAAAACCATCCAGTTGTAGAAAAAAATGAAGTGTAGTGACATAGAAAGAAATTCATGATATATTACAATTTTTAAAAAGCAAGTTATTCCTTTATATATTATGTCCAATTATGTTTGTGTGTGAATAGAAAATATCAGGATGAATATTTACAATTCTCTGTAAAGTGACTATCTTTGAGGAGTGCAGTTGGTGGGAGGAAGAGGACTGGGAGTATCATGTTACCAAATTGCTTACTTTTTTTTTATAACAAGCACGTATTAAATTTACATTTAAAAGAAAGTATGCATTATTTAATATCTACCAAATTTATAAACTAAGAATTATATTTATATAATTACAGAGGGTAAAGGAAGTGCTTTTCTATTAGCTGGAGATTACGCATAAATGAATGATTACCTTCGTAAAATTTGAAACATCTTCCAAATCTTAACCAGGCTGTATGAGTAATGTGTTACATATATTGAGCATATTAAAGTAGTTTTTTCACTGGGGAATAAAAAATTTAACAATTGTCTAATCCACATCATATCAAAAACTGATTAGTTATTAGCATATTTCATTTAAAATTCTCTTGGGTTCAGGAATAGAAATTTAATTAAATTTAATTGAACTATATAAAGTTTTGAATCTGTGAAAAGTGACATTAAAACAATTTTCTTAAAAGCAATAGATACAAAGTTTTTCAATTTATCTCAAAATATTTAATTTTTGTCTTTTTCTTTTTATAGAAGTTATCTTGTAATAAGTATATTTGTAGTTTCTATTTTCTTTCAATTTTATAATATTTTAAGTATAAATTTATGAAAATTATAGGTTAAAATACTAATTATATGTGTATAAGCTTATTTTACATTATGGAATTTGATTTTACCACAGGTTTCGTCTTGATATATATCGATGTTTGGCCAGTCCAGCTCTAATCATGTTAACAGAGGAAGATCCAATTCTGAGAGCATTTGAACTCAGTGCTGATTTGAAAGAACTAAGCCTTGTGGAGGTGGAATTTAGGTGGGAATGAATAGAAATTATAAATTATATAATATCTTTTGTTTCAGATCTTCAGCCTGAGTTTCTTCATAGGCCAAATTATAATTTATATTTATTTACATTTGATATAAGATGACCACATCTTGTTGCCACTTACTTGGGATTTTCCTTCTCCCTCAAAGGAACAGACCTTGGTGCTACTTAGCTTATTCCTTCCCTATCAGCCCTCTGCCACCCTTTAACCACTGTTAATCTCCTCCCCACTTTTCAACCTGACCAAGGACATTCTAGAACATTGTGTAAAGTAGTAGAAATTGTAGCCTAAAGCAAGAGTGACCTTATTTGCAATTGCTCTCTGTCCCACCTCCCCTCATTCCCAGATTCTGTGATCATCCTTGGGGACTGATCCTTCAGATCTTTCAAAAGCACATCACATGCTTTCTGTATATCAAGGACATTGCACACACACAGAGATAGTCCCTTTCCACTAATTGCTCAGATTTTCTGCTAGGAGAAACATATATGTAATACATGTAAACATAAAAATAAAATACTACTAATTAGGGATAAACATCCAATCTGAGTTTTCTTCTGAAGTGAAGCCTAAGTGAGATTCTGATGGGAAAAAAAGCTTTGGAAAATCAGCCTATTAAACTAATAATTTAAACATGTAAAAAAGTCCTTAGAAAACTACCTTTATTAGAGTTGAGGGAAAACTTTGGAATTTTCCATTATAGGAGAGTATCCCTGGTGCCCTCTGGAGAAGGAGGAATTAAGATTTCTTACCAGTTACTGCTGCAAGGCGTCTATTGGGGATCTTAATCATCCCCACCTTTTCTTTCCTGTCCAGCTGCTATTGGAGCCCCATGTCTTGTGTGGCACCCTTCCAGTGACTTGACAAGATTGGGAAAGTTCAAACTTCTACTTACTGGAAGGGGGATAAGAAACTTGCAATTTTCTTTATCCTTAACAGCACTACTAAAAGTTTTTGATTTCCAGAAACTTTAAAGGAAATACCTGTTAGTAAGTTTTCAAGTTTGGAACTACTATACTTTAATTTAGATAAATTAAATTTTATTTGAACTCAATATAACAAAGTATGTACTTTGATGAATACCTAAGATGTGGTTAAAATGTAACTTGTTGCTACTTTTAACTTTATTGGCATATGAAGCTGTTAATAAATTATTCTACTTACATATGAAGAACTTCCTATTTTAATCTCATAATTTTAGTTCTGAGTTACTATATAAAATAAAATTTATTCAACTTCTTCCCAAAAGGATTTGAAGCAACTGCTATGATTATATAATCATAGAATAATACAGTTAGATTTGGAAGTGATCATAGAACCCATTTACTTCGATTCAGTGTTTTTATAGACAGGGAAAGAGATCTATAAAGGCTAGATGTTTTAATAATATCAGCATCTAATTTGGAATAGAGTTAAAACTAAAAGTAGGAGCAAAGTTATAGCTGGAACATAGGACTCCTTGCTTTTAGTCTACTGTTTCCATCTAAACTATATACTCACTTACTCGTCTTCCCATAATTTATTAGAGATGAAGAAAATTAGATTAATAAAATATTAATTTTATCTTTGAATATAGTAGTCTATCAAATGTTTATTCAAAGGTGGGATATCTTTGTAATAATATACCCTTTTGATAAATGTTCCCATCTGCAATTAGATTCCTAAACCAAGAAGCAGGTAGTACATCATTTGTTGAAGAAATCCAGCTACTTATTCTCAGGTAGTTTTGGTTATGTAGTAAATGCAAAGAATGAATAAGAGAAATGTTAACCTCTAAGGAAAAGAAGTTTTTATTCTTTGAGTTATAATTTTATATAGCCAGTTTATGGAAAACTCCATTATATACTAAGACTAAACAATGGGAAATCTTTCTTTTTCCTCTTCCTTTCCCTTTGGGGGAAAAAACTGAATAAAAAATTATTTTCTGAAGTCTAATTCTAAGACCATGACTCATAATTATTTAATTCGACTTCATTCTTAAGTTGTTACTAAACTCACACATAAATTTAAGGTAATTGGTATTTTAAAAAAGAATTATGTACTAAAACATCTTCCTTTCTCACAAATTAATTTAGGCCTGACTTGAGTAAACATTTCAATCCTAAGAATTAAGCAATAGTGATTCTGAAGGACAATTCTTTACTAGGTATATTTTAGTATCTTTCTTTCTAATCTGTATTTTATTCAAATGGGCACTTTAAATATGAGTCAAAATGCTGCTTTAATATCAGAAGTAGCATAAACATATTGTAGACTTATTAAAAAAACTCGAGTTAAAGATTTTATGATAATACTGATTGGAAATCATTAAGATATTATTTCTATTGTTTAGATGACTAATATAAAAGGAAGTTTTAGCCAAAGTTATACAGAGTAAGGGCAAATGAGTTAACTGGTTGACAAATATTATTAGAATTTCTAGGAATATCACTATATATAAGGCAACATTGTGCTCATCTAAGATTATCAGTATGAACACAGGGAACATAATTGTATTATGGTTATCCCCGAAGCTGTGGAGAATTTATGCACCAGTAGTTTCCTTTGATTGTCAGCAGAAAATGACTTCAGATTTTATTTAGCACTGTCAGAATTAAAATGTTGCTGAGTAAAAAATTTCTAGTGAATTATGGCTTACTTAGAAGATGGAAATGACATTTCTAATAAGAGATTGCTGCATTTTGTAGGAATGATTATGAGGAACTAGCCCGGCAATGTAAAATGTTTGCTAAAGATTTGCTTGCACAAGCCCGAAATTCACGTGAATTGGAAGTTATCCTAAATCATACATCTAATGATGAACCTCTTGACAAACGGGGATTACTAGAAGAAAGAATGAATTTAAGTCGTCTAAAACTTGCTATCAAATATAACCAAAAAGAGGTATGAGGCTTTCTATGATATATTTAAGATATTTTCTCTATAGTAGTCTAGTGGCTCAGAGCAAAGGCTTTGGAGCAACCTATCTGGGTTGGGATTCTACTTCTGCTTCATAAAAATTGTGTGTTCTTGGCAAGTTACTGAATCTGTCTGAGCTTTAGTTCTGAGAATTAACTAAGAATATATATTTAAGGGGTTAGCACAGTGAGTACTAGCATTAAGCAAATACTCAATAAGTGGTAGTTGTTATTATTTTTAATAATAATTATAATAATAATACGGATGTTGATTTAATGTTTTTGTTATAGTAGCTGCACAGGTAAGATCCTGTGTAGTTAGTGCCTTTATAATGAAGTTTCCATCTTGTGTTTTTCCTGTCATAAGTTTGTTTTATCGATCTGGTTATAAATAACCCTTTCTATAGTAACAGTGATTTCTAAAAATAAAGTATCAGATGTTATATTTCCTGATTCTTGTTATTTGTAATTCACTGTGAAACCCAAAGGTGGAGAGGCATATGATATGATAACTAAGTTGAATCTGAGTCTTCTGGCATCGTCCCTTCCTATTAAGAGAAATACCCATTTCTACTCATACACACATATACACATGATTCAGGAACTTGAATAAGGAAGGTATGCATTTAAAATTTTGCTTTTTGAGATAATTCAGTAAACAATACTATTTATATATAGATAATAATATCTAGTTGATAGTATGGGATGTTGGTAAATATTATGTGTAAGATATTACTTCTAAGACCCATTATTTTTTTTCTTTCTTTTTTTATTTTTGGAGACAGAGTCTTGCTCTGGTGCCCTGGCTACAGTGCAGTGGGGTGATCATAGCTCATTGCCACCTCAAACTCCTGGGCTCAAGAGATCCTTCTGCCTCAGCCTCCCAAAGTACTGGGATTACAGGCATGAGCCACCATGCCAGGCCCTGCTATTGTCATTACAACATAGATGTTGGAATAAAACTTGCTTATCAAATTTATATTATTACAAAAATGGGATCTGAAATAGATAATGATAGAAGGCAAGATACAGGACCTTTGGTGCTAAGAGCAAAACTTTTTTATTATCTTGGTTGGAAATTTGAGCCTCGAAATAGCTTTGTGACTTAGGAAATAGATACAGGAATTTTACATGTTTACTTTAAGATTACCTAGATAGTATATTGCTTATCCAGGTCTTTGACTTCAAATCCTGTACTTTTTCTGCTTCTCCAAGGTTCTTGCACAGGATAGACATTGATAGGAAAAAATTAAGAATAAGAATTTAGATCAGTGTAGATAGAAGATTATAAATCAGCAATGTACATATGTAGCTTAAAAAGGAAATAAAATGCTAATGTGTGTAAGTATAAACAGAAAATATGGGAACTCTGATGTACTCTTCTTCTAATTATATATTTTAACTAGATCTTAGGTTAATATATTTACTTCTGTGTTCTACAACCTAACATGGACATGAAGTGCTAGAAAATGATAGAATAAAGGGATAAAAAGATACAAAATCAATTTAAGTCATTGAATAAAGAACCTTAAAGAAAGGTGTAAAGAACCAATATTATCCGGGTTAGGTAAGAAAAATCTACAAGGCAATTTCCTAATGATATCTATATCCATGAGGGACTTACACAGGATAACCAAATGTTCCATTCTAAAGAGGATGAGAGAAAAGTCAACAAGAAGTAATAGTAATATTTGTTAGTTGAAAGGAAAACACTCTGAAATTTTAAGGATGAATGAAAAGGTAAAGTCATTTTTTTAAACTAGATTTCTAAATATGATCAAAGGGGAAGGTGATATTTTTTCAAATCATTGATAGGCTTTGTCTAGGTTATCAATTCCTGAATAGTAAAATACGCTGAAACTTAGTGGCATAAAACAACATTTCATAACTGTTTTATAATAATTTCATAATCATTTTTTTATGCTCTTGGATTCCGTAGGTCAGGAATTAGGAAAGGGCAAGACAATCATGATGTATTTCTGTTTCCCTTTGTCTGGGGACTCAGCTGGCGATAACTCAGATGATGGGTCTGTACTCATCTGGAGGCTTCTACACTCACACATGTCTGGTGTCTGAGCAGCAGCCAAGGACTCAAGAACAGGGAGCTCTGAGTGGGCTGGGTGCTTAGATGGGTGAGTCCACAGAAAGTGGGGCTCCTAAGAACTCACGACTGGAACCATGGAGAGGCATGGCCATCACAATGGGCAGACTTCAAGGAGGTGGTCTGAGAAACCTCTGAGAGCTGATTAGAGTGCCTATGTGTGGCCTTGATATGTAGCCTGGGCTTCCTCACAGCATGGTGGCTTAAGGGTAGTAGGTTTTACATGGCAGTACATGGCTTCAAGAGCAAGTGTTCTAGTGAACAAGGTGGAAGATGCATGGCCTTTTAAGATCTACCTTCAGAAGTCACATAGCATCACTCCTGTTAGAATCTACTGGTTAAGGCAATCACAAGCATGTTGAATTGAAGGGTATTCAATTCCCCCTTCCCTACTTCTTCATGACAGGAAGAAAGAATTTGTGTCCATGTTTCAAAACCCCTATAGACTTAGAAAATTTCTAATTGAAAACTTTTTTTCCAAATGCATATTTAACATTACTGTTAATTAAATCACCATTATATAGAGGGATGGCAAAGACATTAAGTCCTGAGATTGCTTTGATATTTGGGGGTAGGGCAAAACTACTAAGTTCAGGTTGCAACTAAAATGGATAGTTGATGGGAGGAAAAGCCATTTCTTTCCCAGGTGTTTCATCTTGAGGGACAAATTAAGATTCTCCAAGAACACTGTAATCTGAACAGAAGAATAAAGAATGAAGTACGACTTAATTGCCCAAAATAAGTATAGTCGTGTCTATTGGTATCCATGGGGGATTGGTTCTAGGTCTAAATCTGTGGAGGCTACACATCTTCCTGTATATTTTAAATCATCTTTAAATTACCTATAATACAATTCCTACACATCATTTCATTCACGTGGATTCAACATAGTACTTGGTATGAGGTAAATTCAAGTTTTGCTTTTTGGAACTTTGTGGAATTTTTTTTTTCCAAATATTTTTGATCCATGGTTAGTTGAATCTACAGATGCAGAACCCATGGATATGGAAGGCCAACACTATAATATATTAGAAAGTTTCTTGATAAGAACAATAAACAACAAAACTCTGTCCAATTCTTTTTTTCACTATAGTATAACATTCTACAAATTATATTCTATCTCAGGATAATCTTTTCAAAACAGAAGATTGACCAATTATTATTTTGGATTACCTGAATAATATTATGATCATCTACTTGTGCTTTACTTTAGTAATTTCATACCTGATCACATTATTGCATAAAGAGTTATCAGGAGCCTTTTATTTTTTTGAAAGACAGGATCTCACTCTGTCACCCATGCTGGAGTGCAGTTGCATGATCATAGCTCACTGCAGTCTTGAACTCGGGCTCAAGTGATCTCCCACCTCAGCGTCCTGAGTAGCTGGGATTACAGGCATGTGCCATCATGCCTGGTTAATTTTTAAATTTTTTTGTAGAGATGGGGTCTTGCTATGTTGCCCAGGCTGGTCTCAAACTCCTGGTCTCAAGTGATCCTCCCACCTCAGCCTCCCAAAATGCTGGGGTTACAGGCATGAACCACCATGCCCAGCCAGGACCCTTAAGTTATACTTCACAACTTAAGCATTATTTTGGAAAAATATTGCCTATGAAATTTGTAAACTAAGAAGCTTTGTAAACTTTGGTAAATTAATTCCTGCACTTGAACTAGAATTTTCCTCTTATTTGGAAATATTTTTCCTTTTCTTCTCACATGAAATTCACTTTTCAGCAGGCTTAAGAGTATCTTTAATACCTTTTAAGAAATTCTTAGTGTTTCTCTGGATCATGAATATATCTAATATTTAGCCTTTGATTGCTTTTGCTATCTTGGCATCTTGACTTCTTGTATCTAAAATCAGCAGTTTCTCGAGCCCGAAGACATCCAAACAGTAGTTAATGGCATATTTTTCTATGGATGAATAATAATTATGGACTTCTAAGAGTCTTTATAAATTAAATGTGACAAAATGGCTAAGTAGGCTAATGATAATAGTTAATACTTACATAGTGCATGCTGTGAACCAGGCACTATTCTAAGAGCTTAACATTTAATCCTCACAACTTTATGAGTAGGTACTATTATCCCCATTTTACAGATGGGGAATTTGAAGCTTAGAGAAATTTAAAAATTTGCTGAAGGTCATTTAGTAAGTGGCAGAGCCTGGACTTGAATCTAGGTAATCTGGCTCCAGAGTCTATGCTCTTAACCTCTATACTCTTTATTAATATTACTTGTAAGAAAAAAGAAAAAAAAAACCAACTATGTTTAATGTATAGAATTGATCTTAGAACGATATTAAAACTTTGAATATCAGTTAATCAGTATTTAAAGGTTTTATTTCACTTTTTTTTTAAATGTGTGTTTATGTCCTTTTCAGTTTGTCTCCCAGTCTAACTGCCAGCAGTTCCTGAACACTGTTTGGTTTGGACAGATGTCAGGTTACCGACGTAAGCCCACCTGTAAGAAGATAATGACTGTTTTGACAGTAGGCATCTTTTGGCCAGTTTTGTCACTTTGTTATTTGATAGCTCCGAAATCTCAATTTGGCAGAATCATTCACACACCCTTTATGAAATTTATTATTCATGGAGCATCATATTTCACATTCCTACTGTTACTAAATCTATACTCTCTTGTCTACAATGAGGATAAGAAAAACACAATGGGGCCAGCCCTTGAAAGAATAGACTATCTTCTTATACTGTGGATTGTTGGTAAGTACCAAGTTAGTTTGAAAGGTTTTGCCTTTATTTAGACCGTTAATTCTCCCTTGCTTGATGGCATTATGAACATTGAGTTAAATTTGCAATTTTACACTGTTTATACTGTAAGAATTTGAATGCTTCCATGATCCGTAAAGACTTAACTGACACTTTTATAAAGATAGATGTTCCTGAACTTGGTGATAAGGAAGCATATCTCTTGTTTAATATTACTTAAATACATGAAAGTTAAAAATTATTTATTCTCATACTCTGAAGTTATTCATGATTGTTAAAACAGAAAAACAACTTTTACCGATGAGTGCTTTTTTGGTGTAAGAGTATGAACTTGTCTTATGCATTTTGAAACTTAATACATTTTATACTCCTCTGCATTTTAAAAGTAAACTATTCTATTTCATTATAAGATTAGTTTTCCTTTTAAGAACCTAAGAACTTTTGTAGTTATATCTTTATCTTTATTACAGAAACATAATTTAAATTTAGATTTGAAGGGGTCCCTGGTGACTCATTCCATAAATCAGTTCTTTGTAATGAGAGCCGAATCCCTTTAGTAATGACAGATTTTTTTAAAGTATGACATTTTATTTTCTGAAAATCATTTTATATAAGTACTATGCTGTATAATAAATATCTCAAATGACCTTCTACAGTTTTTACTCACCTTGTCTTTTTGTCTGTGGGGTGGGGGAAAAAGTGTGGGGAGTGATTTTCTATTTATGATCTTTTAAAGACATTTCCTTAATTTCTCTCTGTTATCTTCAACCTTGTATTTAACCTCAGCATTTCCCACCTGTCCATCTACTATTTGCTATAGAATAAAAGCATATTATTATAAAATTTAGTCTTTTCTATGGTATAAATTACTAATTATATTTATCTTTTGATTAATATGTTCTTGATTGTTTTAATTATTAAATAATTTGAGAAGAGTTATTTTATAATACTCAATTTTAGTTCTCCTTAAGCTATAAAAATAATTTTTACATTTTATAATTTTTATATGAAAATCAGTTAATTTCAAGGAACTTGATTTCAATCAGAGTTTTACTTTTAGCAGTATTCAATCCATGATGCATTAATGTTTAAAATTAGGTAGATAAAGTAAAAATAATACACATCTAAACTCTAGGTTACAGAGAATTAAATAACTCCTTCTTGTTAATATTTTTCTGTTTCCTATATTTTTGCTATCCCATGTAAAATCTAATATTTGAATTTAGAAAATAATTTATACTTTACCATATATAGTTCCATATTGCGTTGTGTGGATTTTTCTGGTGTGAATTTTGTTTATATTGTTATTTGAGTAGGTAAAAACATATTGGTTTGAAAAGAATCTCTATGAAGCACTTTCCCTGTATTCATTTAAGCTATTTCTGAAAGATTGTTATATATACCTTAGTCTTAAGGAAATGAAATTTTATATTATTTATCTATAACTATTGTTTAAGTAGTAATAAGAAAGAACATTTTCTGTGTTTTGTAAGTAAGATTCAGTTTACCCACGTCTGTATAAGAATCAGATTAAAGTTTATATGTCTTAGCAGTGAGTAAAAACTTACTGAACTCAAATAGTCATACCACTGTTTGGATAGCATAAATATTGCTGCTGTCACTGATTTTTGTCATAATGGTAAAACTAGGGCTATTCCCTTTTAAGAATGATGGCCCTGTTTTCTTTTTTTTTTAATTAATTTATTTTTTTTATTTCAAGATAAATGTTTAGGTTACATATATTGCCTTTGCACCGCCTGGAGCTTATGGTCTAATTAAGGCCTAACAAAACAAAATAAAACCATTAACTTGAGAATCACACAGATACATGAAAAATCATACAGACACATGAAAAATCACAAATGACCTTTACTGCTACTGACTAAAGGTCATGGTACTAGGAGAGCAAGCATATTATAGCAGCATTTGACCTACTCAGGGAGGTTGGGAAAGCTATTTTGAAGAAGCAATAAAAGAGCTAGGCTCTAAACGATATATAGGCATCAACTGGGAGAATTGGGAGAGAAAAATATTCTAGTTTTAGAGAAAAGCACATTCAGAAGCCCAGTGGCAAGAGAGAGCATGGTACAAAGAAGGGACTGAGTAAGTGTTACTGGAGCAAGGAGAGCTTGATTCAAGATGAAGCTGTGGAAAGATATGTTGTACCAGACCATGCATGGCCTTGTAGGCCAGGTTAAGTAATTTTGACTTTAACTAAGAACAATAGAGAACCACTGAAGTTTTAAATAGGAAAGTGACATGGTCAGTTTTGCCTCCTGAAAAGATCACTCTTTCTACAGTGTGGAGAACAAGTTGGTAGGATAGGACTGTGGCTAGAATAGATGGAGGGAGACCAATACAGAGGCTGTTGTATTAATAGTAATCCAGATGAGAGCTGATGGTACGTTGGACTTAGGGTAATTATGGTAGGGAAAGAGAGAAGGGAACAGAATTGAGAGACATTTACAAGGTAAGGCCAATAGGACATGAAACTACATCATATATTAGAGATCAGGGAAAGAGAGATTATTGAGCAACGTAGGTATTTTGCAAGAGTAGCAGGTTTTTTTATTTTTGAGACATAGTCTCATTCTGTTGCCCTGGGTAGTGTGCAGTGGCATCATCACAGCTCACTGCAACCTCAAACTCCTGGGCTCAAGCGATCCTCCTGTCTGAGTCTCCAGAGTAGTTGGGACTACAGGGGCATGCCACAACGCCTGGCTAATTTTTTCTATTTTTGTAGAGATGGGGTCTCACTCTTGCTCAGGCTAGTCTCGAACTCCTGACCTCAAGCAATCCTCCCATCTTGGCCTCCCAGAGTGCTAGGATTACAGGTGTGAGCCACCATGCCTGGCCAAGAGTACTAGGTTTGACAGTTTGTGAATGGGTGGATCTTGAGTATAGTTTTGGATATGTTGAGTTTGAAAAGCCTTTGAGATATCCAAGAGAAATGTCAAGCAGACAGTTGGTCTGGAGCTCAAGAGAAGTCTAAGCTTGAGCTAGAAATGTGTAAATATCTGAATATAGGTGGTGTCTGAAACAATGAGAAGAGACACAAGGAGAAAGTATAATATGAGAAGAGAGGATGTAAGATTAAGCCTTGAGAAATCCCGAGATGGCTGAGACTGCTACTTACTAATGTTATTTCCTAATTCTAAAAAAAAAAAAAGACCCTAAAATATAAAATGTTGATTATGTAGTAATTGTATTACTTACAATAGTTTAAAATTACTTTATTCTTTTCAATCCAGCTTAGAAATATGAAATACATCAAGTGTATTAGCTTCTTTTTGGTGAGGGTGTTGCATAGGAGATGGGAAACTACCTCACAGTGGTCCTCTCTGTACTTTCATATGTCTGCCTTTTTTGGTCAACAGTCTCCTCCAGTTTGTGTTGTAACTTTTTGTTAAGAATTTCTTTTAGGTATAATATTGCATTTTATAGAAAAAAACACATTTCTGTAAGCATTTTTCTTGGTTTAGTGTTTTCATATTAACAGGAATGTGGCTAAAGTTTAAATGTAAGTGGTGTTGTTTGAAGACGTTTCATAAATAAGGATTTGCACACTATTATATATCAGGATCTAGGGTTAGGCAACAACTGAGTCTCTAAGAAAGTATGATCATGGAGGATTTGTTTAATATGTTTCTGCTCCATAGCTGCTAGTACTGGGTGAAGCTTGAGCATGATAAATACTCAGAAAGCTTTCATTCCCACTTCTTCTTCAAATAAAATAATATTTGAGTTAATAAAATATTACCTGCTAGACAATTTTTAATCTATTCATTTTGAGTAATCCAAGTAGAATTTTTAAAAGTGTTTTTCCTGTCAGATCTGCAAATATTTTTAAAAACTTTTTTTTACATAAAATATGGGCATTGAATAATTAAGATGTTATGAACAGAGGTTTTCATGTGTTTCCCAGGGGAATTATTCTGCCTTCTGGTAAGCCAGAGAACAGTTCTGACTGGCTTAATTTGCTCTCCACCCATGTGTTAAGCTGCAGCACTCTATTGTTGTGTTACTTTATATTCTCCCTAAAATGTCTTAATGAAGGAATGTACCATAAAACTATCCTGGATTATGTTACTGCTGTCTGGTACTCCTAGGAATATATAATTATGGAGGAACTTCTGGCCATAAGAGGGGAAGGTTTTTTTTATTTGTTTAGTCTGGTTTTTATTTGTGTATATTTATTCATTTAGCAAAAATTTTTAGTACCATCTTTGTATCAGGCATTATTCAGGACATTTGGGACATCAGTAAAGAAAACAAAGATTCTTACCCTTGAAGAGCTTACCCAAAGTGGGAGGAAGATGGTCAATGAATAATAGACCTAATAAGCAAATTGTATTCAGTGTTAGAAAGTGATAAGTACTACAAAAGAAAGGTAAAAGCAGAGTTAGGGGGATTGGGAGTGGGAGCCATTGGTGCTTACAATTTTAAATAGGGTAGTTAGGAAAGGTGGTGAGCAAAGATGTGAAAAAGTGAGGTAGTTAGTCAAATGGGTATCAAGGGAGGAGCTTCCAGCCAGAGGGAAGAGCCAGTGTAAAAGCCCTAAGGCAGGAGTCACATGTGTTCAAAGAACAACAAGGAAGCAAGGAGGCCAGTGTGACTGGAGTAGTAGAAGGAAAGATTAGTAGGAGATTAGGTCAGAGAGGAGGGGTAATATTGGAGCCTTGTAAGCCATTGTAAAGACTGGTTTGACTCTGAGTGAAATGGGATTTAAGGCAAGGTGCAATGCCTACTGTGTATGATCCACATCAGAAGTCTTGAGTTCTCTGACATCTGCACTCAAGGGACAGAAAAGGCTGAAACTTGGCACCAGGTCTACTGAGCTTTGTGTAAGGATACAAGACAGTAAACACAGTATGTCAGCATGACAGCTTCAAAGATAGCTGTATTGGGAGTCCTTAGAAAAGTCTCGGGCCACTTCCTAGCCCAATAGTGGACACACTCAATTGTAAGGGAAGAGGCCATGTGGGTGGGTATGGTTTACCCCAGCTAGAAAAGCCTCAAATCCAGCAGGAACTATTTCTTACAAAGCCCAAGAGTATACCTCCCACTTACAGTCACTCTCTGAGTTAGGAGAGACATAACACAGAGAAGCTGAGGCCTGTGTTTCTTAACATGTTTTTATACAGTCCTGGCTATTTATACCTTCAGGTACTATGAGTCTGCTCATAGTTCTCCCAGTCCAGATGGTTTCCCAATCAGTGGTTGTTTTTATAACAATGTTGGACCCAGCTGATCTTCCATATTTTTCTTAACATAGTATTTTTCCAAGGAAACCACTTTAGTAGAAGGCAACCTGAGGTTTTATTCCCATGGAGAAAGAATTTGGACCTGCTGTTAATCCTTTCTCCTCTGGGAGCTACTAAAAGGGTTTTGAGGAGGGAAGTTAACACTTTAATTTTAAAAGGATCACTCTGGTTGCTGTATTGAGAATAGATTTTAGGAAGACCAGGATAGAAGTAGGGAGACCAGCTAGCTTTCAGTAACTCAGGCAAGAAAGGATGGTGGCTTGAAGTCGAAGTGGTTGTGAGAAGGGTTAGATCCAAAATATAGGTATTTTGAAAGCAGAGGCAACAGGATTTGCTTTTGCTTTGAATGTGGAGTTTAAAAGAAGTACAGGAGTCAAGGATGATTCAAGGACATTTGAATGGAGCAACTAGAAAGATGGAGTTGTCATCAACAGAGATCGGGATGTCTGCAAATGTAGTGAATTTGGGGGCAGAGATTAGTAAGTTAGTTTGGACATGTTAGGACATCCAGTTGCAGATGTCGAGTAGCCAAGTGCCTATGTAAGTTGAGTTTAGGAGAGACGTTTAGAGATATAAATTATTGTATAAATATAGGTTGAGTTTAAATGTATAAATTTGAGAGTGTTTGCCATATACCTGGTATTTAAAGCCATTAGATTGGGTGAGATCACTAAAGTAGTGAGTGTAGATAGAGAAGAGGAAAGGATCAGGGACTGAGCCCTTTGGCAGGGGTGTGTGTGTGTGTGTGTGTGTGTGTGTGTGTTTAGCATCAATTTATTTCATTTCTTATGCTGGTTTCACATCACTTAAAATCCATTTTTGGCAAAGATGAAGCTTAAGGTTATTTTCTTCAAGTCATATGAAACTTAAGGTTATTTTCTTTCAAATGTTAAGAACTTTCCACTAAAAAGTTCTTTTTTTTCCTTTCAACAAGGCTATAACTGGCCCAAGGGTTATTTTTTTAATGCTTCTACTATTAAAGTATTATTTAGTTTATTATTGAAATACGAAAGTATTATCTGCCCCATGATACTCTGAAATTAAAAAAAGAAAGAAAGAAAGAAATTCAAGCAGGCTTAAAGTAATAGGCAGTGTGTTTCAGGCAATTGTGAAGTAATAGATAATAAAACCAATGTAATAGATAAAAAATAAATAAATAAAAAATACATAGGTGTAAAAAAAAAAGAAAAGAAATACCATAGGAGAAGAAAAAAAAGAATTATCTGATTTTTTTCTTCCTTTTTTTTTTAGGAATGATTTGGTCAGACATTAAAAGACTCTGGTATGAAGGGCTAGAAGACTTTTTAGAAGAATCTCGTAATCAACTCAGTTTTGTCATGAATTCCCTTTATTTGGCAACTTTTGCCCTCAAAGTGGTTGCTCACAACAAGGTGACTATTTATTATGTCAATTGAAGGCATAATTGAAGCTTATTTTGAACAAAACTAAGATATTTAGCCATGTAACTCAGAGTTACTTTGAGCCAAATCTGTGTCTGATATGTTTTCATTTAAACCCATCTGTGTGCACAAAGTTTCCTACCTTTCCAATAGTTTAAAGGATGTTACTTACTTTTGCATGATATTTACCTATTATATATATGACAGGCACCATGGTTGATATTTGGTATACTTTATCTCATTTTATTTTCACAGGGATTCTATGAGACAGAGGTCCTTATACCCATTTTGCAAATAAGAAAAATGAAGCTTAGAGATAATAAATAACTTGTCCAAGACCACACAGTAATAAACCAAGACTGGATTTAAATCCAGATCTGTCTAGGCATTTTCTTTCTACCAAATGCCAATTCCTTATATCTGAGCTAGGTTCATTTAGCTCATTAAGCTGTATATATTTAAAATGAGAACACAGAGTAACTGAAATGATTAGTGTTAAATATCTTCATATCTGCCAGAAAAAGAGTTTATCAGAATGGAATTCATTATGTCCATTTCCATATTCATTCAGTATTTTAGAAATTCCAAATCACTATCTTTCACACCTTAAAAAGTAATATAAATGTGATGTAAATAATATAAATTTTTCTGATGACTATGTATTTTTATTTAGAATTTGACAAAAATATAGTTATATAGACATCTTATTATCTTACTTCCATCAAGATTTAAGCTCTTCCAAGCCCAGAAAGGGTAATAGATTTTATGTCAACTATCTTTGTTTAAACCTTGAGTTTAGAATTCTTCTGTGGTGTAACATTCAAGGAACTAAAATATATAATTTTCTCTATTTTATGACTAATTTATATATTATAGAAAAAGGAAGCTTGTTATCTTACATTGTTTTACTTTATTAAAAAAATCCTATTCCCTTAATTAGTAAGTAGTATGGAACATGTTTGTTAGGTATGTTCAATGACTAGAGTGTGAAATTTCTAAGAAAATAAAAATTGATCATTGATAAATGGTTTGATAAATAGGCATTTCTTTTTCAGACTGATTTCTTTAATTCTAGAAGTGGGGTGCCCGTATAATTTATTACCCAGATCAGGACATTTTGAGAGTGAAAGGGCACACTATTGATAATTATGCCAAGACAACTGGTAAATAATCTTGGACTGTCCCAGGCAATTGGGATGTGTGGCCACTCTATGTCTAGGTACAATAATGAACTCTCTTTATTTTGTATTTAAAAGGGAAAAAAAAGAACTTCTATGGTTCATTCTAGAATCCTAAGTCAAAAGAACTAGGATAATTTAATATGATAGTGAATTAACTGACAGCACAAATACTTAAAGTTTGTTGTAGGATTTAAGAAAACTAGCAAACATTTTGTTCACAAAAAAGTTTAATAATAATTTTAAAAATTATTTAATTTTCTGAAATCTAAGAATATCTGGGAAAACCTCTTCATATAGAGTAAGTGATACTGCCTCACATACATAGAAACCTTTTATTTAATTAAAAGATTATTTCTACTTAAAAAGAAAAAGAACTCTATAAAACATAAGTGGAGATCCCCTATAAGGAGACATAATTAAAACAGCTTTCTTTCAACAGTCAGAATATTTGTTTTTGTTTTCCTAGATTAAGAGAGCTTATTTACCTTTGACTTTTTCTTCCTAACCTTAGTTTCATGATTTTGCTGATCGGAAGGATTGGGATGCATTCCATCCTACACTGGTGGCAGAAGGGCTTTTTGCATTTGCAAATGTTCTGAGTTATCTTCGTCTCTTTTTTATGTATACAACCAGCTCTGTCTTGGGTCCATTACAGGTAAATAATTAAAATTTCTTAACGAACATTTGTTAGATGTCATTATTATTACATCTTTCTACTTGTCTACTGGAACATTATTCTTTCATGATGTTAAAGCTAACCTTTGCTTTTGAAAATAATTAGCAGTTAGAAGGACATAGCATGTTTATCTGCTTTGTTTCTGGCTCACTGATAATACTTTGCTTTCAGGTATTCCAAGTTTTTTAAGCTGTGGTCCATTGGCTTCCTCCCCTACTCCATGAACATAGATATGT
Organism: Daubentonia madagascariensis; assembly: GCA_023783475.1. NCBI lineage: Eukaryota > Metazoa > Chordata > Mammalia > Primates > Daubentoniidae > Daubentonia > Daubentonia madagascariensis. The sequence goes on from JAKFHU010001670.1 coordinate 10,079,367, forward strand.
TTAAAATATAGTTATATTTCAGACAATAGAGTAGCATAAAAATATGCTTTTTACCGAAATGAATCTCACAGGTAAATTGTTAAGTGTTTTAGGTTCTCAGTATAAGGGAGATCCTATGTAAACAGAAATAATCATACTTCAGGATTTTGAAAATATGTAAGCTATATTTTTAAAAATACTCTCACTTTTGTTTAATAAATATTAAATGTAGTAAGTTGGAAAATAGCATATTTAGAGCTAAAAAATTCACAAAGGGCATGTAGTGCAGCTTTATACTTTATAGTACTTTATAGTTAAAGAAATTGAACTTTTGCAATGGTATGTGGTTTGTCTAAAGCAGTATGGTTATTATGCATCCAAGACTAAATTCTAAGTCTATTTACACCAAAGAAAGGACTCACAATTGGTTGAATTTACCCCATAGATTTTAGTAACTGATTGTTTTTAGAAGGTGGGATCAATTCTGCTAGCTCTGCATAATATTCTAGCTTATAATTCTGAAAATCTGGACAATGTTCATTTTTCCTTGATAAGTCAAAATTTGCTAATTATTTAGATTGTTTTATATTTTTAAAGGAGATATTTTAAATAAAAGCCATAATTACCTTCTCCAAACAGGGATATGAAAATAAAATATATAGGGAAAACCTGATTTGATTAGGCTTGTGCTATCATCCTACAACAGTGTTTCCTGAAGCGTGGCTCTCTTAACCAAGTCCTGTGAGATGCTCTGAATTAAGTTTGGGACACACTGTATACAGTATACCTCTTTTGGGAATATACAGTGCATGTTATCACATTAAATCCTCTGAGAAAGAAATAAACTTTTTAACCTTGTTCAAAGCATCATTACATAAATTCATTTAACCTCATACCTGTTTTTTTATGAAATATGCACAAATCTCTCTATTTCTCCAAAATATTTATGTGAAACACTAGCTTAGATTATCTGTTATTTTGGTTTATTTTTGCCACTAATGTAATCTACAAATGCTTTAATCAAGAGTCCAACAGTGTTTTTACATGTACATTGATTTTTTTTTTAAGCTAAAAATGGATGACATCACTAAGTTTCTGTACTGGAAGTTTCTTTATGGACTTATACAAAGGGTTAAAAAGGAGAAAGTATAATACTGTTTAGGAATGAAGAGTCAATTTCTGACTTCTATTTCTAGCCAACATGGAGTAACAAGGATTGGATTTACCCTCCTGCCTGAAGCAACCAAAAAGGAGAAAAGAACACACAAAATATATGAAACAACAGTTTATAGGAAACTGACATCAGGCAATAAAGAACAGTGATCTGTAAGAAACAAGAAACAAAGATTGCCCCAGGTTACTGCCTTGTGAGAATTTTTAGGCTATTGTTCAGGGTAAGTGCAGTCAGAGCCTGGCAGAATTCTGGGTTTCGGAGACAGATCTGAGAGTCAAAAGAAACCCAAAAGGCTAGAGTTTGCAGGAAGGGTTACTGGAGAGGTCAGAGCAGCATGGAGAGAAAATTATGGAAATCTGCAGATGGTCTCCTTTAGGTATTCAGCAGAGTACCAAGCAGTATATGCATGTGAGGACACTACTTGGGGCAGGGGGAAAAATCCATCTGACAGGATTAGTGAAAATAGTACATAGAGTTCCCTCAGGGCCAGGATAGTGCCTTTTCATACCAGCCAGACTGGAAAACCCCATAAAATACTAGTCATTGGGTAGAGTGCTCAGAAGCTTTTTACTTAAGTAGTAGGGAATAATTACCTCTAGACTACATACTGCTCTGGTCCCACCGAATAAATTTTAAAAGCAGGATCTAAAAGAATTAAGCTGTTTCCAAGTAACTTTAATATGTTCATCAAAACCTATCGGAAGGTGACACAGATGTTAGAATTAACAGATAGTGACTCTAAAACATTTATTATAATTGCATTCCATATGTTCTAAAAGTTAAGTAGATACATGGATGATGTGGGAGAAAAAAGACCCAAATCAAACTTTTAGAGATGAAAACTTCAATATGTGACATGAAACATGCACTGGATTTGATTAATGACAGATTAGACATTGTAGAAGAATACATTAGGGAAGGTGAAAAGATAATAATAGAAACTATTCAATATAAAATGGAGAAAAAAGAATTTTAAAAATGAAAAGAGCCTCTGTGAAATTTGGAATGTCAGGTGGCCTAATACGCAAGTAATTGGAGTCCCTGAAGAAGAGGAAAGACCAAGAAATATTTGAAGATATAATAGCTGAAAATTTCCAAATTTTAGGAAAACTATAAATCCACAGATCCAAGAATTTCAATGAATCCCAAACGCAAGAAACGTGAAGAAAATCACAACAATGCACATCATATTCAGATTGCTCAAAATCAGTGGTAAAGAGAAAATCTTCAAAGCAGAAAATAACAACTCATCATACAGAAATAAAAGGCAAGTATGACAGAAGATTTCTTGTCAGAAAAAAGGCAAACAAGGAGGCATTGGAGCAATATTTTTAAAGCACTGAAAGAAAAAAACAACTGTCAACCTGGATTTCTATATGCAGTGAAATATTGTTCAAAAATGAAGGTAAACGTAGACTTTTCCAGACATACAAAAGCTGAAAGAATGCATCACCAGCAGATCAGCTCTACAGAGAATGTTAAAGGAAGTCCTTCAGATATAAGGAATACAATACCATATGGAAATATGGATCTAAACAAAAAAATGAACAAAAGGAATGAAATACAGATGTACACAAAGAAATGGTAACCACATAGCTTTTAATTTAAATCTCTTTGAAAGATAATTTACTGTTTAATGAAATATAATATATTATAGGGTTTATAACACATAACATACATATGTAAAATATACACAGACAATAGCATAAAGGACAGGCTGGGAGAAATGGAAATATACTATTGTAAGGTTCTTATACTATACATGAAGTACTGTAATATCACTTGAAAATAGGCTGTGATAAGTTAGAGATGTATACCATAAACCCTAAAGCACCCTATAAAATAAAACAGTTGTAGTTAATAAGCCAACAAAGAAGATAAAATGCATTCATAGAAAATAATCCAAATGAAGGCAGACAAAGAGGAAAAGAAAACAAAGAACAGATGAACTAAAGAGGGAAAAAAATAACAACATGATAGACTTGAACCTAACAATATCAATTTATCACATTAAGTATAAGTGGTCTAATCACCCCAATTGAAAGGCAGAGATTGATAGACTGGATAAAAAAGCAAGACTCAACCATAGCCTGCTTACAAGAAACACATAAATGTATTAAAAGTAAAAGGATGGGAAAAGACATACCATGTTAACACTAATCAGGAAAAAACCAAAGTGGTTCTGTTAATAGCAGGTACAATAGATTTCAGAGCAAGGATTTATCAGGATAAAGAAGGTCATTTCATAATGATAAATGGCTCAACCCATTGAGAGGACATAACAGTTCTACATATCCACGCCTAATAGCAGTTTCAAAGTATATGAAGTAAAACCTGATACAACTGTAAGAAGAAATACATAAATCCACAAATATAACCAAAGATTTAATACCCTTCTCTTAATAATTGATAGAAACAGTGACAGAAAAAGCAATGAGTATATAGAAGATCTGAGTGACACTCACCCAGTTTAGCCTAAATGATATTTATAGAGCACTCCACTCAACACAATAGAATACACATTTTTTTAAAGTGCACACAGAACATTGTTCAAGACTGACCACATGCTGGGCCATAAAACAAACCACAATAATAAACCACATTTCTAATAATATTAAATTAGAAATGCATAAAAGAAAAATTTCTGAAAAATTCTAAGTATCTGGAAATTAATAACACACTTATAAATAACCTATAGGCCACACAAGAAACTTAAAGGGGAAATTAGAAAGTATTTTGAACTGAATGAAAATGAAAACAATATATAAAAATTTGTAGGATGCCAGTAAGGCAGTACTTAGGGGAAAAATGTATAGCCCTAAACACCTATATTATAAAAGAAGAAAGCTCAAATCAGTGACTTCAGATTCCACTAAGGAAGAAACCAGAAAAAGAAAAATTATAACCAAAGTAAACTGAAGAAATGAAATAATAAAGGTGAGAGTAAAATGAATAAACTCAAAAACAAAAATAATAGTGAAAAGCCAGTGAAGGCAAAAGCTGATTTGTTGTGAAAATTGCAACTGTTAACCTTCTAGCCATAGAAAAAAAGAGAAGACAAAATATCAGGAATGGGAGAGGTGGTATTTCTACAAATTCTACAGATATGAAGGGAAATATTGTATAATTTTATGCCAATATATTTGACAACACAGATGGATGGTCACCACTTCTATTTGACATTGTACTGGAGGTTCTACCCAGTACAATAATCTAAGAAAATAAGTAAAAGGCCTTCAGATAGGAAAGGAAGAAACTAACTTGTCTTTATTTGTAGACAACATGATCACCTATGTAGAAAATCTGAGTAAGTCTATTAAAAAATTACTAAAACTAATAAGTGACTTTAATATGGTTATGAAATACTAGATCATTATATAAAAATCGATTGTATTTCTGTATACTAACAATGAACAATCAGAAACTGAAATTCAAAATAAAGTGCACCATTTTCAATAACATCAAAAAAGATGAAATAATTTGGGATAAATCTGACAGAAGATATGCAAAACCTGTATGCCTAAAATTACAAGATGATGCTGACAGAAATTAAAGAAGACCTATGTAAATGGAGGTATACGTAAATGGAAGAGTCGATATAGTTAAGATGTCAGTTTTCCTTAAATTAATCTGTAGTTGTAACACAATTTTAATCAAAATTTCAGCAGACTCTTTTATAGAAACTATTAAGCTGATTGTAAGATTTATATGGAAATGTAAAGGATTTGGATTAGCTAAAATAACTTAAAAAGAAGAACAAATTGGGAAGACTAACAACAGTAACTGATTTCAAGACTTATTATAAAGATATACTAATTAAGACTTTGGAGTATTGTTCTCAAGATAGACAAATAGATCAATGGAACAGAATAGAGATTTCAGATATAGACCCACGCATATATGGACAACAGATTTTTGACAAAGGTGCAAAGGAAATTCAGTGGAGAAAAGGTAGTCTTTCAACAAATGATGCTGGAAAAATTGGATACCCCTATGCAAAAAAAAAAAAAAGAACCTTGACCCATGCCTCACACCATATACAAGAATTTACTCAGAATGGATTATAGACCTAAATGTCAAGCCCAAACCCATAAAACTGCTAAGAGAAAGCATAGGAAAAATTGATTAGCAAATATTACAGATTCTCAATGGATGCCAAAAAGCCATCACAAAAATGAAACACATCATAAATGGAAATTTGAAAAGAATTCAAAGAATTAAAGGAGTCATAATGGAAAAATCCAAGTAATAATAGGATTAAACATATAACTATATGCAATATAAAGTTCTCTTAAAAGTAATATTCAAAAATGTAATGCAAAATAGAATGGGAGAAAAAGGGTTGCAGAGCAAACATGGATTTACACAAATCAAATCATCAGTATATAAACATTTTTATTTTCTTAGTTAGCTAAGGATTTGTTTATCTTTTCAAAAATCAACTCTTAACTTTGTTGATTTTTTTCTATTTTTCTATTTTCTATTTTGTTTATTTCTGCTCTAATCTTTATTTCTTTCCTTTTACTAACTTTAGGCTTAGTTTGTTCTTTTTCTAGTTTTTTGAGGGGTAAATTTAGGTTTTTTTAGTTGAGATTTTCTTTTTTAAATGCAGACATTTATTGCTATGAACTTCCCTCTTACTACTGCTTTTTCTGTATCCTGTAAGTTTTGGTATGTTATGGTTTCATTTTCATTTTCTGAAAGTATTTTCTAATTTCCTTTCTGATTCTTCTTTGACCTAATAGTTGTTCAATAGTGTGTTGTTTAATTTCCACACACTATTTGTGTGAATTTTCCAGTTTTCCTTCTGCTGCTCACTTCTAGTTTTATTCCATTGTGGTCAGAAAAGATATTTTATATGATCTCAGTGTTCTTAAATTTGGTAAGAGTTGTTTTGTGACCTAACATGTGATCTATCCTGCAAAAAGATTTGTGTGCACTTGAGAAGAAAATGTATTCTGTTGTTGTTGGGTAGAATGTTCTGTATAAATCTGTTAGGTCCATTTGGCCTATAGTATTAGTCAATCCTCTGTTCCTCATTGATCTTCTATCTCAGTGTTCTGCTCAATATTGAAAGTGAGGTATCTCCTGATATTATTGTGTTGCTGTTTATTTCTCCCTTCAGTTCTGTTCTATTAATCTTTGCTTCATTTATTTAGGTACTCTGATGTTGGGTGCATATATTTTTATAATTATTATGTTGTCCTGATGAATTGACCCTCTTATTATTATATAATGTACTTTGTTGTATCTTGTGACAATTTTTGACTTAAAGTCTATTTTGTCTGATGTTAAGTATAGATACCACTGCCCTGTTTTGTTTACCATTTTCATGGAATATCTTTTTGCATCCTTTCCTTTCAGCCTATGTGTGTCTTTAAGTCTAAAGGGATTCTCTTGTAGACAGCATGTAGTTGTTGGATCTTGTTTTTTAAATTCATTTAGCCACTTTTTGTCTTTTGATTGGGGAGTTTAATCCATTTACATTTAAAGTAATTATTAATAGGGAAGTATTTACTATTGCCATTCTGTTAACTCTTTTTTATCTTATAGTTCTTTTGTTCTTCTTTCCCTCTCTTGCTGTCTTTCTTTGGGTTTTGTTTGTTTTTTGTATTGATGTACTTTGATTCCTTTCTCTTTTTCTTTTATGCAACTTCTGTAGGATTTTCTTTGTGGTTACCATGGGGTTTACATAAAATGTCTTATAAGAGCCTATTTTAAGCTGATAACAGCTTAACTTCAGTTGCATACAAAAACTCTATGCTTTTACTCCCCCCTAATTTATTTTGTTGATGTTACAATTTACATCTATTTGTGCAGCCATTATTGTACTTTTTTAGTTATAGTCATTTTTAATACTTTTGTCTCTTAATTTTTATCCTAAAATTAAAAGTGATTTACCCACCACTGTTACAGTAATACAGTATTCCGTATTTGTCAATATACTTGCCTTTAATAATGGTTTTTATACTTCATTATTAATATATTACCATGCTGCTGTTTATTGTCCCCTATTTTCAAGTTGAATAACTCCTTTTAGCATTTCTTTTAAGGTAGGACTAGTGGTGATGAATTCCCTCAGCTTTCATGTGTCTGAGAAAGTTTTTATCTCTCCTTCATTTTTAAAGGGCTTTTAAAATTCTCTCTTTGTCTTTGATTTTTGACAGTTTGATGATAATCTATCTCAGTGTAGATTTCTTTGGGTTTTTCTTTTTTGGATTCTTCCTGGATATGGACGTTCATTTTCTTTCCCAGACTGGGGAATTTTTCAGTCATTATTTCTGTGAATAATCTCTCTCTCTCTCTCCCCCCTCCTCCTCCCCCCACTTCCTTTTAGAACTCCCATAAAGCATGTATCAGTCCACTTGATTGTGTCCATAAATCCTGTAAGCTATTCTCATTCTTTTTCATTCTTTTTTCTTTTTGTTTTTCTAACTAGATAATTTCAAATGACCTGTGTTTGAGTTTTCTGATTCTCTTCTCGCTTATTTTAGTCTGCTGTTGAATTTTTCAGTTCAGTTGTTGTATTATTCAGTTTCTGGATTTCTGTTCATTTCTTTTTAAAACTTTCTATCCCTTTGTTGAAATTCTCTCTTTGTTCATGTATTACTCTCCTCAGCTCATTGAGCATTTTTATGATGGTATTTTAAATTCTCTGTCAGATATTTCATATATCTCTGTTTCATTAGAGTTTGTTTCTAGAGTTCTGTCTTATTCCTTTGTTTGGATTGTGTTTCTCTGTTTCTTCATTTTCCTTGCCTCTTTGTGTTGGTATCTACATATTAGAAAAAAAACACCACCTCTCTCTCTCCCAGTCTTACTGGATTGGCCTTGTATAGGAGAATACCTTCACCAATCAACCTGGCCTGAGCTTTTGTGGGCCTCTCAAACCTTCATGCTAGTACAAACCATCATCTTTGTTCTTAGTAGCCCCTATGCATCTGGAATATTCCAGATTCAATCAGTGCTCCAAGACAGGTGGGACAGATGCCAATCCCTCACGTACCTCTCAGAGAAGTTGGAACTCTGGGTACATGCTCCCACTATTTCTCTTCTCAGAAAGAAGCTAGGAGCTAGAGTTTATCATCTCCTTACTCTGCACTGAGCTGGGGAAAGGAGCTGTGATGAGTGCCCTCATGCTATTTCAAAGTACTACTTTATTCTCTATAGCCCCCAGAGAACTAGTGTATGCCAGGTCCTGTAAGCTTTTTCAGACACATGATATAGAAGCCAGTCCCGTGGGGAGCACCCAGAAAAGTTGGGGTGTTAAATGTATAATCCTACATTTTTGCTTCTCGGGGAGAAGCTGGAAGCTGGGGTTTATCGTTTGCTTGCTCTGTGCTGAGCTGGGGAGAGGCTGTGGTGACTGCCTGCACAGTAGTTCTAATCACTGCTTTGTTTTCTGTAATGCTCGGAAGACTAGCACATGCTGGGCCTCACCAGCTCTCAGAGACAGGTGAGATAGAAGCTAGTCCTTTGGGTAGCACCCAGAGAAGTTGGGATGCTAAATGTGCAGTTGAACTCCTTCCTTCCTCAGGGGGAAGCTGGGAACTGGGGGTTCCATCCTGATCATTTGCTGCTGTGCCACAGGTGTGGATTTTGGCAAGAGAATGTCTCTGCTTTTCCTACTCGTTTAGATGTTGCTGGTTTTGCACTCATCCAAGGTGTGGGAGCATCTTAGGTAGTTTTTAGATTTCTCATAAAGGGGATTGATCCATGTGTTGCTATTGTATCAGTGTGCTGTGGGGGAGGGAGAGTCCAGGGCTTCCTTTTCTGCTATCTTAGTGATGTCACTCCTTAAAGAAGCTTTAGAGTAAAGATATTTATTTTTCAGTGTAGTCGTATGACTATGGTAGATTTATATTATGTAGTGGTGCCAAAGTATTCTAGTTTTATGTAGAAAATTTATAATAATTTTTTTCCATTTTGTTCTTCATAAATAAGGGACTCAATTAAAATAGAGTGATCCAATTATAAATATACAATGAAAAGAAATGCAAAAGAGGCCAGGTGTGGTGGTTCACACCTATAATCCTAGCACTCTGGGCGGCCAATGTGCGAGGATTACTTGAAATCAGGAGTTCGAGACCAGCTTGGGCAAGAGTGAGACCCCATCTCTACTAAAAATAGAAAAAATTAGCCAGGTGACTAAAAATAGAAAAAATTAGCCGGGCGTGGTAGTGAGCACCTGTAATCGCACCTACTCGGAAGGCTGAGGCAGGAGGATTGCTTGAGCCCAGGAGTTTGAGGTTGCAGTGAGCTAGGCTGATGCCACTGCACTCTAGCCCAGGCAACAGATCGGAACTCTGTCCAAAAAAATAAATAAATAAATAAATAAATAAAATAAGTGGAAAAGAAAATCAACTACAATGAAATAGTTAACTGCTTTAGCAAAAGTGCAGCTTTTTCCTTTGCAAGTATAGAACCAGCAATGTCAGATAATATTTGTATATGATTACTGCAGTTGTATATCCTAGTACTTGATGTTTTTATGATTGTATTCATTAAATTTGTGACTTACATTGTAGCTGGACTTACAGCTCAGAACTGCCTTTGGAAGGTGGTTTTCTATAATCTGGCCGTGCTTTCTAGCCATCTCTCACTGTACTCATCTCCTTGTCTCTTCCTAAAATACCTCTTTTCCATCCAGGCCATGATCAGTCACTAATCTCACACATGACCTATACTTTCCCACTTTCCTGTGATTTTTATGTTATTACTCTGTTTGGAATGTCGCTGCCATATTCGCTGCTTGTAGAAATTTTACTTATTCATTCAACAAACATTTATTGAGTAGACCTGGTAGGTACCAGATACTAGGAATACTAAAATGAATAAGCTACAGTCTCTCTTTAAGGAGGCATAGTCCACTGAGGGTGACAAATAGACCAATGACTACATTTAGACTGGTAATTACTGTAATAGAGGGCTCAGAGGAAGGGTGCTCACTTCAGTATTAGCATCAGAGAAGACTTGCCAGAAGAGATGACACTGAAATTAAAGCGTTGAAAGATGAGTAGAAAGGAGATAGGTGTGGGATAGTCCCAGGAGAGGAAACATGTGCCAGCTGTATTGTCCCTTCCACTACACTCCTATTCTCATGTGAATGAGTATCTCCAACCTATGAAGTAATGCTTTGAACCTCTAATGAGCACTTCCTATAGCTTATCTTAAATTGTAAAGCTATGCTGTTTCTACTAAATTAAAAATTTTTTGAGGATGGGAAATCTTCATTTTCTCATTTTTACTTTACTCACTGCCTTGCCATAGTAATTACTTAATGAATATTTATTGATTGAATTGAAAAACTGGTTTGAATGGGGTTCGGTAGAGACAAGTGCTGTGTGATGTGAGAAGAAAAAAAGCTGATGGAGAAATAGGACTATATCATAGTTTTTGCTGTAGCTGCTTATTTAAAATAATGACAGCAACTAACAATTATTTAACATTTTGTGTGGGCTAGGCACTGTGCTAAGTGTTTTCCACTTATTTAATCCTCATCACAACCCTTGTTATTTTATTATTTGCATTTTACCTATGGGAAATCTAAGGCTTGGAGAGGTTAAATAGTTCACAGAACTGGTAATTGGTAGAGTCAAGAGTTGAACTTGAGTCTGTCTGAATCCAGAAGAGAACCTGAAGTTCCTTCTCCCGCTTTTATGAAGGAAGTTAGCTAACCCACTTCAACAGATGTAAGAATCATGGTTGGGCATAAATCAGTAATGTTTTATGTTTTAAAGAAAAAGACATGAAGATAGAATCTATAAATAATTGTGGTGGTAGTAATATTAATAATAACAGCAAACATTTATTGAGCCCTTACTATGTGTCAGATACTGTTCTAAGGTCTTTATTTATATTTATTACCTCATTTAATCCTCACAACCATTCTAAGAGGCAGACTCTTTATTTCCATTTTACAGAGGAAGAATCTGAGGCATAGAGACATTAACTAACTTGCAGAAGGTCACATAGCTGGTAAGTAGCAGAACTGGGATTCCAGCCCAAGTGGTTTGGCTCTAGAGCCAATAATCTTAACCACTATACTAAATTGCCCCTCAGTGTTTTCTGTTCTACAGAATAACATGATTCCCTTATTAACTTTTATTCTATAATAACATCTGTGGCCAGGCTTTAATAATTTACAGATTTTTTAAAAATTCCTCCTGGTTTATTCGTGTTTCAGATTAATTAAACAATCTTTAGCACAGATAGTTGGGTGAAGACAGAAAGGACAAGCCATGACCACATAGCACTCTACCCTTTTTTTCTCACTTGGTCCCAGGGTAGGACCCTCTTTCAGGTCCAACATGCTTCCTTCACTCTGTGCTTTTGGCTTGATACAGAAGATGTAATATTAAAGGCTCCTCCTGCTCCAAGACTCTGCTGCTTGGGTACCTGATTCCTACCCATCTGGAACATATACTGTTGGAAAAATGGCACTTATAGAGTTGCTTTACCAGGGTTCCACAAACCTTCAATTTATAAAAAATGCGGTATCTGTGGAGCACAATAAAGTGAAGCGCAATAAAATGAAGTATGCCTGTATTTTGATGGCAGTTACTGGTACCAAGTAGTAAGATGGTTCTGACTGAATTTGGCAGTTAAAGTGTAGGGTGGAACGGGTCAAGGAAGATAGAAGAGAGAGAGGCAGGCTTTCAGAGAAAGTAGCCCTCCAAGAAGTTTTACTTCTATTGTTCAAGGAACTGTCAATTCCAAGATCTATCCAAAGAAAAACCAACCACTTTCATCCTTTATTGTCATACTCTTAACACTGGGTGGTGAGACTCCAGCCGTGAGGTCAGGTGGACCTGTTTCCCCTTCCCCTTTTTTTTCTCCTCTTCCCACTATAAAGTATCATTATTTCTTCTTCAGTGCTGTGATAACCAGCCCACACAAGAGCAACAAATCTCCCCCTTCAGCCTCTGTTTTTACCTCATGCTTTTAGGCCTCACATCTGGAGAAACTAAGTGGAAAAAAAAAAAAGACCGTTTATTTTTTGAAGGAGAGAAAGAGGTTATTTGGGAATTTTCTCAAGCATTAATCCCGTTTCTTCCCAAAAGTTCATTCACTCCCTACTTCATTTAGGATAACAGGTGCATTTCTTTCCCAGAAGTAGAAATGTTTCTTGCCTAGGGATATCTAGGCATATAATATGGTTCTAGGCAGTTTAACTAAAGGCTGTACATTAGTTGATTATGGTTTCCTAAGGAGGATCCCCAAAGCAGAAGTTTCATGCAAGGATTAGTTCTTGGGTGGTGATGATGAGCACATCAGACTTATGCAGGTATTCTTAGACCTCAGTACTTATGGTAATTCAAAGTGCCTTTATCTAAATGTCTTGCTTTTCTGTTTGGTCTAATTATTAGAATTAGAATTACTAATATTACAAATAGCTGAACACCCTGTTGGGTTCTGACAGCTTGGTTCAAAGTCTTGCTCCATCATTTACTGTTCCTTAGTCTCTCTGAGCCTCAATTTCTTTGTCTGTTGGTGTGAAGATTAAATGGGTCATTGTACATCAGAGTACCTGACACGTGGTCGGCTTTACATAAATGTTTAGATCCATTTCTCCATTCCTTTTACGGTCAGTTAACTATGGCAGACCTGAAAAATAATACAAGAAAACTTGGAAAGTTAATGTCGTGCTTGAGACATGAGTACATACTTTATTCCTAGTGGGTTTTTTTTCGTTTTACTGGGTAGTTACCAGCTTTGATTTAGTAGCCTGTGTAATATAAATGGCACATTGATGCTGTTTCTAATAAGTAAAGAACAATTTCAGGTGCTTTGCATTTGAGGGTGTGTTAGAGCTAGAGGGAAACAGAAGTCATGTAGTCCAGAGGTTCCCAAACTGGTGGGGCTCCAGAATCACCTGGGGAGCATACTAAACCTAGATTCTCAAGTCCTGTCCTCAGAGATACTGATTAAATAGATTGAGTTGGCCAGGTGCAGTGGCTCAGGCCTGTAATCCCAGACTTGGGGAGGCCAAGGTGGGAGGACCTCTTGAGGCTAGGAGTTTGAGACCAGTTTGGGCAACATAACAAGACCCCCTTCTCTACAAAAAAATTTTTAAAAAATAGCTGGGCATGGTGGCATGCACCTGTAGTCCTAGCTATTCAGGAGGCTGAGGCAGAAGGATCACTTGAGCCCAGGAGTTGGAGGCTTCAGTGAGCTATGATTGTGCCACTGCACTCCAGCCTAGGTGACATAGTGAGACCTTGTCTTAACAACAACAACAAAAAAATTGGGTTAAATTCTGGCAAATCTCATCTAGGTGAGTCTGATACAACATTTGACTATCCTCCATATCCCTTTTATAGATCAGGATACGAAGGCCCAGCTCACACAGTGTTAGAACCAGGACTTTGTGTTAATTAACCAAGTTAAAAGATGTAATTAACAATTACATATTTCTTGGATATTCATTCATATATTCAGCAATCCCTGGTGTGTTGGGAACTATTATATGAGAACTCAATCCCTACTAATTGTACCCAGCCCCAAATTTCTAATGAGAGAACTAAGATAAAACCACAAAATGGTGTTTTTAAAAAGCACTTGCAATGAGTTAAAAGCAAGAATTCACTTCCCACCTCTGCCATCTATTAGTTCTGTTACCCTGAGCAATTTGCTAAATCTCTCTGAGCTTCAATTTTATCACTTGGAAAAATGAAGATAATGCTAGCCTTTCCCACCCTACAGGGTAGATAAAAAATATGTGATAGCTCTTGGAAAATGCTAAAGAATTAGATAAAAGGGATATAAAGGTAGTAATATATTCAACATTTTAAATAATGTGCCAGGCTCTGGAGCTTACTAAGACTTGGTGCCTGCCCTTAAAGATTGTTAGAGAAGACAAACATGAATAAAAGTGAAAAATACTATTTTAGAAATAACAAGCAAAGTTTCTTTGGGAGCATGACTGAGGGAATACCTGGAGATAGTCAGGAAGGTTCCTTAGACAAGGTGGCATTTGATGTGAGCCTTGAAGGAATAAGAGGTTTATCTGGCAAGGAACAAAGCAAGAGTGATGTGCAGAAGCATGGAGTCATAAAGCATGGCATTCCTAGAAGAAGACAGAATGTCCTTTATACCTGAAGCATGAATTGGAGTTGGGGCAATGAAGCTGAAAAAGGCTGGAAAGTCTCTGTGCCAGGAATTTTGATATTATCACACATGCAGAGGAGGTTTTTGAGCATTAGTGACTTGAGTAGATGGAACCTTTAGACAGATAATTATGGCTTTATTCTAGAGGGATATTTGGAAGGAGAATGACTAGAAGTTGTCATTATTATTGCTTCCTTTTGTCAGCAACTTTTATAATTTAAAGAGCCTAATGATATCAACCTTTCTTCTATCAGGCATTTAAGTTATTTTTGTTGTTCTACATAGTACTCTGTGTATAAGGCGTTTTGCCTGTGTTAAATTATTTTCTAGGGATAAGTCTCCAAAAACAGTGTTAACAGATCAAAAGATATGATCCTTATAACACCTCAGTATTTTTATTTCTTTACAGTAGAGTGTGTTAATTTTCTGTCACACAAGCAGTATAAAAAATACTGTTTCACCACATTAATAGTATTTGGTGCTATCTTTTAAATTATACTAACTTAGTAGTTTGCTTTAATTTCCATTTTTCTTATTACCAAGAAAGATTTTTTTCTATGTGTGTACTACTATTAATTCCTGTGAGTTATTTAGTTATGAAATTTACATTTCAGTATTGATATTTTAATTACCTTCTTTTCATTTCATGAATTTTCATATTTTTCAAGTAAAACTGCCAAGTAGTTTTAAATAAGTAAATATTTAAGAAAGCATGATTATTACTTTTACAAATACATAAACCTTATAATCTTTCTCAGCCTAAAATAAATTTACTGTTTTTAATGTTTGCCTTTCACATGAATATTTGGTTAGTGTCTTCAAGCCAATGTTTACCTCAGTGAGATCCACTGTACTACTTTTAGTTCTTCCATTTTACACAAGAACTAATATCATGCTTTTGAAAACCAAGTCATAAAGTTTGTGGTGTTCTCATTCAATATTGCTCACTTGATATTGAAATTGATTATACTTATTCTTTAAAATTTAGTTATGTTATATTAAAGCTTCTACTTTGACTAAGTTTTTAAAACTAAAATTATATCATACATGATCACTCTTGGAAACCTTATTTACCTATAAGCTCACAGTGTCCAAAGTTTCTTGAAAAGTAATCTTTTCTGTAATTATCAAAAGCAGTTACTGTGTTCTTACTGCCATAAGCTATTAAGTTTTCTACTAGGATGGTATGGCTTTATTCTAAGCACTTACAATCAATGAGTGACTTTCTTTTCCAAGGTGACCCGATAAAGCTGTCATTGTTAAGAGAGAAATGTATTTCTTCTCTTTCTCACATATTTTGAGCTTTCTGATTCTAAACTCTTCCTGCTTCTTCTGTTAGAATTTTGCAAGAGGATCAAGCAAGGGAAGCATGAGGAAACGTTCCATATAGCCTAATGCACAAAAGTCAGGCATAGTGGGCCTCTCCACTGTTGCAGAATCTGGGTTACTAGCTTGTGGTATGCCTAAAAATTTTAACACACCTCCACTGCTTAATTAGCTGGCTCACTTTAATGGGCTAGAAGAGCCAGGCCACATGCCTGTGGCTACCATTTTATATCATTTAAAGTGGGCATATGCTATGTTGCCAAGCTTGGTCAATTAGGAATTTTATTTGAAGCTGGATTTAATTAATTATGTAAATTTGACCTGGTTAAATTTGAGGGAGGGTTGTTTTTAAACAGTGATTTTTGTATCTTAAAGTAGTAAATGCATACAGTAAAGAAAATTCAAAGGGATATAAAGTAAAAAAGTCTGTCTTTTATACCCTTAGCCCTACCTCCCATAGATAAGCATTATTAACAATTTCTGGTGTAAAGTTCCAGAAATTTCCTATACATATTAAACCATATCTATATGAAAATATACATCTTATCTATCCTTAAATAGAAATGGGAGCAATTATACATATATGAGGGCTGTC
This sequence comes from Daubentonia madagascariensis, assembly GCA_023783475.1. Lineage (NCBI taxonomy): Eukaryota > Metazoa > Chordata > Mammalia > Primates > Daubentoniidae > Daubentonia > Daubentonia madagascariensis. Next base: position 10,095,551 of record JAKFHU010001670.1, read on the forward strand.
CGGAAAATATCCAGCTGTGGATATGATGGATACATGGATACGGTGGCTGCTCTCATATATGCTGTTCTATACCCACTTTTTTGACTTAAAGTCTTACAGACAGCAGATGTACTTCATTTTTTAAAAAAACAATATTTGTGATGTTCTAATTTTTTGCTACCTCTAACAATGCTGCAGTGAAAATCCTGTATATAATATATGTATTTTTGTGTAGTTCTTACCTATTGGTTAAGTTTCTAGGGATAGAATTACTGGATCAAAAAAGTTACAATCACATTATTTCCCAAATTTTATGCTGGTTTAAAAACCAAGAATTTATGAAAAGTACTTAATCCCCAGATTTTGAAGGAATATAAAGGAGAATGAAATCAGGCTTGAATAAATCTTCCATAGGTACTATACATGTCTAAATTATAAAAGATACTCATTAAAGATATTCATTATTAATACTGGACACTGTCATTTGGCTTGCACACATAATATTTTCTTAAAATGGACCCAAAGTGAAGGAAAATTGATCACCTTGGCAAAAGAGATTAGGGCAGGCCTAGAGGAGGAAATGCTGTCTATTAGGAATTGGTTTAGAATTGGTTGCAAAAATCCGATGAAATACCTTGTGTCATAATGATTTTATATTAGTAAATTTTAAGAAGCTATGTAAATATAAGCATTTACTTCCCTTTAGCTTTGCACAGGGCATTTTCCTTTTTATACCTTGCAAATTAGGTCTTTTCTTAAACTTCCATGTCTCTGCCTCTACCTCCATAGCAACAGTGTTCCCTGCAGACCTGATCCAGATTCAAGGAATATACCATCTAGCACTCACAGTGTTGGCATAATTAAAATGGCTTTTTGTTAGGCAGCTGGATTTTTGATGTTTTCAAAATGCTAAAATATCTCAACCAGATGGAATAAAAGGGGTGGCCTGTGGATCACAAGTTTGTCTTCCTTTTACTGCTGGGTCATTTAATATTTAATATTTTGTTTTTCTGATAATTTTAATGAATTCCTATGTAATATATTTCACAGATTTCAATGGGACAGATGTTACAAGATTTTGGAAAATTTCTTGGGATGTTCCTTCTTGTTTTGTTTTCTTTCACAATTGGACTGACACAACTGTATGATAAAGGCTATACTCCAAAAGAACAGAAGGACTGTGTAGGCATCTTCTGCGAACAGCAAAGCAATGATACCTTCCATTCGTGAGTGTCTTTTAAATTTTTTAGTAAATATATTTCTCTCTTTCTACCATGTTCTATATAAATTAGTACCTGCAGAAATGGAACTTCAAATTTTCTTTAAGAAATTCCTTTTTTGGGTGAGGGGAACAGAGTCTTGCTCTGTTGTCCCGGGTAGAGTTCAGTGGCATCATCATACCTCACTGCAACGTCAAACTCCTAGGCTCAAGCATCCTCGTGCCTCAGCCTCCCAAGTAACTGGGACTACAGGCGCACTCCACAACGCCCGGCTAATTTTTCTATTTTTAGTAGAGACAGGGTCTTGCTCTTGCTCAGGCTGGTCTCGAACTCCTGAGCTCAAGCAATCCTCATGCCTGAGCCTCCCAGAGTGCTAGGATTACAGGTATGAGCCACCGCACCCGGCCAAGAAATTCCTTTTTAATGTTCACAAACTTTAATAAATACTTAATTTTCATGAATCACTGTAGTCATCTTTACATATAGAATCTTAAATAGTAGGTCCAAGTTATTATATTGTCTTCCCTTACTGCAGTCTATCTTAACAGAGGAATTCTTGGTATTTTGTGTGCTCTTAGCATTTTGGGCAATTCTTTGTCAATCCCATATATTGCAAGATGTTCAGCATCTCTGCCCCTGAAGTATTAAAGGTCAGTAGCAACTCTCAGTCATTGCTACAACCAAAAATACTCTCACATTTTTGACACTTTTTACGAGGTCATTAGAATTGAGAATCATTAGAACTTCACAAACAAGTTTTTTCTCTAATGTATGTTAAGGAATTGAACAACCAGTTGTGAGGTAGACAAGCTACCTCCCCTCATTTTTAAATAAAATAATGGAGAAGGGGTGTGGAATTACACATTTGTTGTGGTCCTATTATATACCAACTATTCTTTAGTTTCTTTGTGTATCATCTTATTTTAAGATTAGGCTGGGCACAGTGGCTCACTCCTGTAATCTCAGTGCTTTGGGAAGCTAAGGTGGGAGGATTGCTTGAAGCCAGGAGTTTTTGACACCAGCCTGGTAACATTGAAAGACTCTGTCTCTACAACAAATAAAAAAGTTAGTTGGGCATGGTGTTACGCACCTGTAGTCCTAGCTACTCAGGAGGCTGAGGGGGAAGATTGCTTGAGCCCAGGAATTCAAGGTTACAGTGAGCTACGATCATGCCACTGAACTCTAGCCCAGGCAACAGAGTGAGACCTTTTCTCAAAAAAAAAAAATAAATAAATAAGATTAATGAGTATGTGTTCATTTATCAGAGTGTTCTAAGTGCTGAGTGAATGAAGTATTAATGAACAAAACTACCCTTGTGGAGCTTACTTCTAGTGAGGTGATACAGGCAATAAAAAGATAAATGTATAGTATGTTACACAATGATAAGGGCTAAAAGGACAAAGTTTGGGCTAAGGAATATATATGTGTGAGAGGGTACACTTTTAGATAAAGGACTAGGGAATGTCCCAGAAGAGGTGACATTCACATAAAAATCTAAAGCTGGTAAAGGAGCAACCATGAAGAAAGTATCTGGAGGAAGAGCATTTACAGATAGAGGGAACAGCAAAGGCAAATGCTCAGAGGTGGGAGCATGACTGGCATGTTCAAGGAAAAGCCAGCTGGCCAGTGTGAATGGAATGTGGTGAATCAGAGGGAGAATTGTAAGAAATGAGGTCAGAAAGGTATTGGGGATCATGTAGGACCTTGTTAGCCTGGTAAGGATTTGAGGTTATTGAGACTGAGAACCATTTCAAGGTTTTGAGCAGAGGAGTGGCAAAATCTAATTAGATATTAACAGGATCCTACAGATAGAAAGGCAGCAAGGGATTAAACAGGAATAATTTATCTTCCTTTGGGTCTGTTTCTTTGTTTAAAGTAAGGCATATTTGTACTATAGAAATCAACCTCATTTATTTTATAGGGTATTATTCAAGGATTATCAACGTTTCATTTATGTAATTTTCATATAAATGAATTATTCATTTTTGCTGATTGACTTTTTAAATTTCCTTTTAAACAAAAATGTAATTGTTTTTACAGGTTCATTGGCACTTGCTTTGCTTTGTTCTGGTATATTTTCTCCTTAGCACATGTGGCAATCTTTGTCACAAGATTTAGCTATGGAGAAGAATTGCAATCCTTTGTTGGAGCTGTTATTGTTGGTACATACAATGTCGTGGTTGTGATCGTGCTTACCAAGCTGCTGGTAGCAATGCTTCATAAAAGTTTTCAGTTGATAGCAGTAAGTTCATTTTTTTAAAAATTCTATATTCTCTTCAGATCATACTAAGTGTATGCAATAGCTAAGGTAACCAACGATTGTAAGAATTGAAAAATAGTATAATTTAAAAATTAAATATAGATTTTTAAAATGTAAATAATATATAGTAATTGCAGATCCTGGACCAACTTTTTATCTGCAAGGTGTGGAAAAACATCCCCTTCCCATATGTGTGTGTGTGTGTGTGTGTGTGTATGTATTCATATTCTATATTGCTTTTCAATTTGCCTCTTATAGAATCATGAAGACAAAGAGTGGAAGTTTGCTCGAGCAAAGTTGTGGCTTAGCTACTTTGAGGACAAATGTACATTACCCCCACCTTTCAACATCATTCCTTCACCAAAGACTATCTGCTATATGATTAGTAGCCTTAGTAAGTGGATTTGCTCTCATACATCAAAAGGCAAAGTCAAACGGCAAAACAGTTTAAAGGTAAGAAATTAGAAGCTTGAATTGTACCATAGAAGTTTTAACAGTCCCTAATCTCAGATGTTTCCTGAAGCCCAAGTATGTAAGTTCCTTAAGGGCTGCAACTGACTTTTTTTTACTGCTGTATCCTTAATGCATGGCACAGCGTCTAATATAAAGTAAGGATTTAATAAATACTTATTGAAAGTGATAAATAGTACTGAGATATTTTTTAGTTTTCAGATTCTTCCAACATATGAAATCTCATCTCATAGTTTTAAAACATGGGAAATATTCAGAATTCTGTCATTGTAGGTAAAAGAATCACTACTATCATCAGTTCCTTTTTTTTCTGATTCTTCTTGAAAGTTATTCAAGAAGAATAATTTTTATTTTTTTAATGTCTACCTCATTTAATTCAATACATACTGCTCTAAACCAAGGGTTGGGATATCTTTTCTGTAAAAGGCCACATGGTAAATATTTTACACTTCGCAGGCCGAGACAAAAATCAAAGATATTATGTAAACAGTGATATAACAAGAGAGAAAACAGATTTCCACAGAACTTTCATTGACAAAATTCAAAATATAAGAATAATCAAATAATAATTTTTTGTAATACAGGTCTACTAGCAAAAAGAATAGAATTCCTTTTTGGGGGCAATAAAATTTCACTTAATTAAGATTCAAAATTAGTGTTCCCTGCCATCAAATTGATGACAAATGTTCATCTGTAAAAACCATTCTTAGCTCACAGGCTGTAAAAAACAGAAAGTGGGCCATATTTTGCCTGTGGGTTGTAGTTTGTCAATCCCTGCTATAAACGGAGGATTCCTAAGAATTTTTTTTAAAATCAAGATAAGCATAAGGGCGAGTGAATAAAACAAATATGCAAGCTATGTTTGTTTTAAACAAGTGTTGAATATTATTTTGTACCATATAGTAGCAAAACTATAAAGCATTAAAAGATGTGTTTGTATCTGTGAATATTTTTTAAAAATCCACCTCTTTTAAATATGTTTCTGCATATCATTAGTATCATATTGTATTTGTTTTGAAGGAATGGAGAAATTTGAAACAAAAGAGAGATGAAAACTACCAAAAAGTGATGTGTTGCTTAGTGCATCGTTACTTGACTTCCATGAGACAGAAGATGCAAAGTACAGACCAGGCAACTGTGGAAAATCTAAATGAACTGCGCCAAGATCTGTCAAAATTCCGAAATGAAATAAGGGATTTACTTGGCTTTCGGACTTCTAAATATGCTATGTTTTATCCAAGAAATTAACCATTTTCTAAATCATGTAGAGAATAATTTTCAATAACAAATCTGAAAGACTGTACTTGCATAACTTGCAGTTAAATTAATGAGATATATATTGAAATAAAGAATTATGTAAAAGCCATTCTTTAAAATATTTATGGGATAAATATATGTTATGTAAAGTATGTATATAGAATTAGTTTTTTAAAACTGTCTGTTAGTGACTTTTTGCAGGAGCGAAATAGATTAAGTAGATAGATTTTGTTAGCATGCTGCTTGGTTTTCTTTTTTGGACAGTGCTTTAAAATTTTTTTCTCATGTGTATGAGGGGCAGTTATAAATGTACACATTGCCCAGGAGGTTTTGTAAAATGAAGATCAGCAAATGTGGGCTGGTCTCCTTTCATAGAATACACTTGAGATATAGAAGTCATGGTTTTTAAAATCTCTGTTTTAGGAGTTCACATATAGTTCAGTATTTATTGTTTAGGAGTATAGTTTAATCTAAAATAATAGCCTATTTTTTTCTTTTTTCTTTTGTTATAATCTTAAGTAACAAAAAATCTTCATGAATATTTGAATCTATTTATGTCCCTATCAATTTAAATTCACTTCAGTTTTTGTTATAATATATTTACTTTTACATGGTTATAATCACTTTATATTTTTAATTTTGGTTTTTTCACTTAATATTTTATATATACATTTCCATGTATTGACATAGTCCATGTATTTAAATTTTTATGGAATTATATAGTTTTTGAAAAATGTAGTCAGTAGATGTTTTTATTTTTTAGCTATAGAGTATTTGATTATAAGTTTGCATAGCTACTTCTCAAGACACTTGGTTGGTTTTAATTTTTCCTTATTATAATAGTGCTATAATTTTTTTCAAGTTGGAGTGAATGTTTATGGTTATAAAATAGAAGATATTTTTTTATCATGTGTAGTCACAGCCTGTTCTGTTTTTGTAAAAATTGTAAGACCCTTTAATGCAAGGATTTGTTTTACATTTAGACTAAATTTCTTGAGCTTATCTCCCAAGGTATTTTCCACAGAATTTAACATAGCTTCTATAAAAGTGACTTCATGCTTATTTGTGGATCATTCTTGCTGCTTAAGATGAAAAACATTGACTTGTTAAATTAGAGACCAAAATATGTATTTAAATTTTTTTTGTGTTCACATAAGAGATGTAGCTAAAATTTTTTCACAGGTTATTGCTTATATATTCTTGCAGCATTTCCAGTTAAGAGGATATTAGGTATATAATTATCTTCTTAATTGAATGTCAGATGGTCTTAAGGCCACAGGGTGCAGGTAGCCCTTGGTCTATAAGCACCACTGGTCCAGGGATCATTGTCTAAATATGTTAGTATTATTTTCATCTTGCTTTTTACTTTTTATTTTTTTAATTTCCAAATTTTAAGTGTTCCCTCTTTGGGGCAAATTCTTATAAAAATGTTTATTGTAAAGTTATATATTTTGTCTACAATGGGATTATGCACTTGCCAATTGGGATTTTACATCAGGATTTTTAGTCATTCTAAAATTGAATCAAAATATTTATAGAGTATCTACTGTATGCATGAGTTATTTATGAGGTACATTTTGAGTGATGGCATATTGTAAGAAAAAAGGTGAATAAAACTTGACATTAGATTATAAATTGACATAGAGTCTGTCCATTGTATTGCCATATACTTTTAAAAGCTGAGATGTACAGTAGTCCCCCCTTACCTGCAGTTTTGCTTTCTGTGGTTTTAGTTACCCATGGTATCAAAGTGCTTGTGTTAAAGTAACCCTTATTTTACTTTATAATGGCCCCAAAGTGCAAGAGTAGTGATGGTGGCAATTTGGATATGCCAAAGAGAAGCTGTAAAGTGCTTCCTTTAAGTGAAAAGGTGAAAGTTCTTGACTTAATAAGGAAAGAAAAAAAATCATATGTTGAGGTTGCTAAAATCTACAGTAAGAATGAATCTCCTAAGTGAAATTGTGAAAAAGGGAAAAAAAAATTTGTGCTAGTTTTGCTGTCTCACCTCAGACTGTAAAAGTTATGGCCATAGTGTGGGGTAAGTGCTTAGTTAACACTTTGACTGCCACACTAGAAAAGATTTTTTTCCTTGGGGCCATGGTGTTTTATTACAAAAATAGAATAAAAACTTCAAAAACAAAATGATCCTTTCTAATTTAATGGAAAATTTATTTTTTATTGTTTTTTGTGAGTTATATGCAATTAAATTGTCAGTATTAATTATAACAATAAGAACATCAACAAGTAAGATTTTCATGAACCAACTGCAAGGTTTTGCCCAGGGGGCCACCCATTATGTAACATGTATGCTACAGCATGGCAGCATGTGTTGCCTGCACGCCATACGGCTCCCAAGGTAAAGAGATGTGTTAATTACATATGCTTCACAAGGCCCCGGGCTCAAAACTAGCATGAGTTAAATACAACTCACATGGCAGTTAATGTGTTAAGATGAAAAAGGCATTAAATTTGTGGTTGGAAGATAAGAACAGAAACATGTTCTGATTGATGGCAATTGGACTTGGTACCATTTGTGGTTTCAGGCATCCACTGGGAGTCTTGGAACATATCCCTTGTGGGTAAGAGGGGACTGCTGTACTGTATTTTTGAAATAATATGTCCACACAAAGACTTATATGTGAATGTTTATAGAAGCTTTATTCATAGTCAAGCTGAAAACAATCAAATGTCCGTTAACTAGTGAATGGATTAACAAATTATACATCCATACAATGGAAATCTCAGCAATAAAAAGGAATTGTATCAGTCAGTTCAATCAGAGAAACAGAGGTACTAGGATATTTGCAGGCACACGTGCATGTGTGTGTGTACAGTGATTTGTTTACAGGGATTTGACATTACACAATTGTTGGAGTTGGTAAGCAGTTTCTGTGAGGCTGTTTTTGCATCTAATGCTACATAGAGCTGGAAGTCTACAGGGTAGACAGGTGAGAAGGAAAGATGGATGTGAAGTGGGAGAGAGGAAGGACAAGCTAGAACCCATGAAGACAGAGTCTCATATGTCATTTCTCATATCTGCAAACTTATGATGTAGTATCCTATGGAAGAAGTGTTGCCCTTTGCCACTTGCCTTGGCAAGTGTGTTGCTAAACACATACTTGGCTCAGGAATCAGAGAAGCTGAAGGAGGATCCAAGGAAAGGTGGAACAACTATAGGCCTGGCAGCTGTCCTGCATCAACAAAATGAGCCAGCAGATAAGTTACATGTGTGAGCTACCAAAGGGCCTGCAAAAGAACGAAATGGCTGCTGCTTCACTTCTGCCCTTCCAAGTCTCACACTAAAATGTCTCTTGTAACTGGAAGAATGTATGGAAGAAAATTTTGGGAAACATAATTAGGCCTAGCCACGTTGACACATGATAAAGCCACTACAGGAACAAACTACTGACAAATGCAATAACGTGGATGAATCTAAAAAGTAAGTAAAAAAAGCCAGTCACGAAAGGTCATATACTGTATGATTCCATTTATGTGACAATCTAAAAGACAAAACTAGAGGAACTGAAACTAGATCATTGATTACCAGGGTCTGGCTGGAGGAGAGAATTGACTGTGCAACTCCTCAGACTGTACACTTAAAAAGTGAATTTTAATGTATGGAAATTATGCTTTAATAAACCTGACAAACATATATAATGCTACAACATACTAAAATAAAGAAATAAGAAAATAACAGTGGAATCTTATAATTCATTACAGCTCCAAAAGAAAACAGTGCTTGAATATGCAAGTTGGTAGCCCAGCACTAACACACAGTGGGGTGAAGTACGGTAGTAAGTGCAAAGGTGAAGAACTTTGTATTAATTTTCAAAATTATTTTTGGTATTTAAGTTCTTTCATTATTCATAAAAATCTTGGAATCTGTTTATCAATTTCTAAAAAAAAAAGCCTGTTGGGATTTTGATTGCAACTGTGTAGAATCTAGAGACTAATTTGGGAAAAACTGACATCTTAATATTGTCTTACAGTCCATCAACATGATGTAGCTATCCATTTATTTAGGTCTTTAATTTCCCCCAGCAATGTTTTATAGATTTTAACATTGAAATCTAATAGCATTATCATTATAATAATAATAATTATTATTATTATTATTTGATACAGAGTCTCCCTTTGTCACCCTGGGTAGAGTGCAGTGGCATCATCATAGCTCCCTGCAGCCTCCAACTCCTCGGCTTCAGGGATCCTCCTACCTCAGCCTCCTGAGTACCTGGGACTATAGGCACGCACCACTGCACCCGGCTAATTTTTCTATTTTTTTTTTTAGTAGACACAGGGGTCTTGCTCTTGCTTAGGCTGGTCTCGAACTCGTGAGCTCAAGCAGTCCTCCCACCTCAGCCTCCCAGAGTGCTAGGATTACAGGCGTGAGCCACCATGCCCAGCCTAGTAGCATTGTACTTCAATAACTACAAAAGTAGGTTGAAATTCTACTTCCCAGGCTATCCCAATGAAGACAAATGTGTTTGATCATTTAGTTATGTGTTCAGATGTCAAAGCTTAATATTTTTCCTAAAAGTAACCAGAGGTGGTTATTATTAATTGTTTGAGGGACACACATAACCAACTACTAATCACTGATAGTCCTTCTTGAAAAATGATAAAACTGGAAATGTTCTTGATCTTGTTACTAATAAGTACTTGTCTCTCCTCTACCTAATAAAGGAAATTTTCTTTCCTTAGACTATTCAAAATTTGTGTTTTATTTATAGAATACCAAGTAGGCTGAGGTTATAGACCCTGAAAAATAAACCAACTGGGTCTAATTAGTCATAATTAGACTAAGAAAATATTAATAGTATGAGGGATAATGTCTGCTCTGAATTTCTCACTTGTGAGTTAATTTGTTAGCTTTCTGGCATCACTGCCCCATTCGTAAACATGCTGTGTTTCTGGAGTATATACTTACAAGAATTTCCCATTGCAGTGTTTCTCTTCATTTGATAATTTCGCATTATTTTTTCTTCTCATGTGCGCCTACCCCCAGATTGAAATAATACTTTAGATATGCAACACATAAATTAGGAAAAACTGTATGTGCTAGTTGCATGCTTTAAAAATAACTATCTTTAAGAGACATGACTTCTGATGTAAATTAAATTATAGTAATACAAGAGGCAAAACAGCATGTTTGTGTAGAAGGTCAATGTATGTTTAAAAAAATAACCATCCTAGCCAATCAGATAAATGGCAAGTAAGCTCCATTTTCTTCATCCTGCTACCAACAATCTGGAGGATTCTCCAGAATTGGAGAATCTCTCTCTCTCTCTTTCTCTCTATTAGAAAGGTTATTTAATCTACCCTCCAACTTAGGCAAAATTATTCTTTTTTTTTTTTTTTTTTTAAGCTAGGTGAGAGATGGCAATTTTATTTTATTTTATTTATTTATTTTTTTAATTTTTTTTTTAATTTCAGAATATCATGGGGGTACAACACTTTGGCCATACACATTGCCCCTGTTCTGCCCGTGTCAGAGCCACAATCGTGGTCGTCTCCCAAACTGTGCTCCCCACATCCATTCAGTGAGAGTTTTTCCCATCCCTTCCACCCCCCTCCCGCCCGCCCGCCCTCAGATGAATGTTATTGCCCTGTGTGATGTAAGTGTTCATCAGTTAGTACCAGTTTGATGGTGAGTACCAGTGGTGCTTGTTTTTCCAATCCTGTGACACTTCGCTTCGAAGAATGGGTTCTAGCTCCAACCAGGATAATACCAGATGTGTTAATTCACTGTTGTTCCTTATTGCTGAGTAATACTCCATGGTATACATATACCACATTTTATTGATCCACTCATGTATTGATGGGCACCTGGGTTGTTTCCACAACTTTGCAATTGTGAATTGTGCTGCTATGAACATTCGAGAGCAGATGTCTTTATTATAAAATGTCTTTTTTTCTTTTGGATAAATACCCAGTAGTGGGATTGCTGGGTCAAATGGTAATTCTACTTTTAATTCTTTGAGGTATCTCCATATTCTTTTCCATAGAGGTTGTACTAATTTGCAGTCCCACCAGCAGTGTATGAGTGTTCCTATCTGACCACATCCCCGCCAACATTTGTTATTTGGGGATTTTTTGATATGAGCCAATCTCACTGGAGTTAAGTGATATCTCATTGTGGTTTTGATTTGCATTTCCCTGATGATTAGAGAAGTTGAGCACTTTTTTATATGTTTGCTGGCCATCATTCTGCCTTCTTTTGAAAAGTTTCTGTTCATGTCCTTTGCCCATTTTTTAATAGGGTTGTTTGATTTTTTCTTGTTGATTTTCCTAAGTTCTGTATAGATTCTGGTTATCAGCCCTTTCTCAGAGGTGTAGCATGCAAATATTTTCTCCCATTCTGTAGGTTGTCTGTTCACTCTAGTGATAGTTTCCTTGGCTGTGCAGAAGCTTTTCAATTTGATCAGGTCCCATGTATTTATTTTTGTTGCTGCTGTGATTGCCTTGGGGGTCTTCTTCATAAATTCTTTGCCTAGGCCAATGTCCATAAGAGTTTTTCCAACGTTTTCTTCGAGAATTCTTATGGTTTCATGTCTTAGGTTTAGATCTGTTATCCATTGTGAATTGATTTTTGTGAGAGGTGAGAGGTGTGGGTCCACTTTCAGTCTTCTACATATGGCCATCCATTTTCCCAGCACCATTTGTTGAATAGGGATTCTTTTCCCCAGTGTACGTTTTTCTGGAATTTGTCAAAGATCAGGTGACTGTATGAGGTTGGTTTTATATTTGGTTTCTCAGTCCTGTTCCATTGGTCTACGTGTCTGTTCTTGTGCCAATACCATGCAGTTTTGGTTACTATAGCCTTGTAGTATAGTTTGAAGTCTGGTAGACAGATGCCACCCAATTTGTTCTTTTTGCTTAAGATAGCTTTGGCTAGACGGGGTCTTCTCTGGTTCCACACAAAGCGTAGAATTATTTTTTCTAGATCGGCAAAAAATGATGTTGGTATTTTGATAGGGATTGCATTGATTCTGTAAATTAATTTAGGTAGCAAAGCCATTTTTACTATGTTGACTCTGCCTATCCAAGAGCATGGTAGGGCTTTCCATCTATTTACATCCTCTGCAATTTCCTTTCTCAGTGTTTCATAATTCTGTCTATATAGGTCTTTGACCTCCTTAGTTAGATATATTCCTAAATATTTAATTTTCTTTGTTGCTATTGCGAAAGGTATAGCATCTTTAATTTGTTTCTCGGCTTGATTGTTATTAGCATATATGAAGGCTATGGATTTGTGTGTATTAATTTTGTATCCTGAGACTTTGCTGAATTCATTTATCAATTCCGTAATCTCTTGGTTGAATCTTTGGGGTTTTCTATGTATAATATCATATCGTCTGCGAATAGTGAAAGTTTGACCTCTTCTGCCCCTATCTGGACGCCCCTGATTCCTCTGTCTTGTCTAATTGCTGTGGCCAGGACTTCCAGCACTATGTTGAAAAGAAGTGGAGATAGTGGACACCCTTGTCTGGTGCCAGTTTTAAGGGGGAATGCCTTCAATTTTTCCCCATTCAGTATGATATTGGCTGTGGGTTTATCGTATATGGCTTTAATAGTTTCTAGGAATGAGCCATCTATGCCTATATTGTTAAGAGTTCTTATCATAAAAGGGTGCTGGATTTTGTCAAAAGCCTTTTCTGCATCTATTGAAAGGATCATATAATCTTTGTTCTTGCTTTTATTTATATGGTGAATTACATTTATAGATTTGCGTATGTTGAACCATCCCTGCATCTCGGGAATGAAGCCCACCTGATCATGATGGATTTTTTTTGATGTACATTTGAATTCGGTTTGCAAGGATTTTATTGAGAATTTTTGCATCTATATTCATAAGGGATATTGGTCTGTAGTTTTCTTTTTTTGTTGTGTCCTTTCCTGGCTTTGGTATCAAGGTGATATTGGCTTCGTAGAATGAGTTTGGGAGGATTCCATCCTTCTGGATGTTTTCAAATAATTTCTGCAGTATAGGCACCAGTTCTTCTTTGTAGGCTTGGTAGAATTCAGGTGTGAACCCATCTGGTCCGGGACTTTTTTTTGTGGGTAGGTTTTTAATTACTGCTTCAATTTCGGTGCTTGATATTGGTCTGTTTAGAAATTCTGTTTCTTCCTGGTTGAGCCTAGGGAGGTAGTGTGTTTCTAAGAATTTGTCCATTTCCTCCACGTTTTCGTGTTTGTGGGCATAGAGATTTTTGTAGTATTCAAAGATGATGTTTTGTATTTCCATGGTATCAGTTGTGACTTCTCCTTTTTCATTTCTAATTGAGCTTATTAGAGTCCTTTCCTTTCTGCTTCTGGTCAACCTGGCAAGTGGCCTGTCTATTTTGTTTATCTTTTCAAAGAACCAGCTTTTCGTTTCATTGATCTTCTGTATTGTTCTTTTGTTCTCGATTTCATTTAATTCTGCTCTAATTTTGGTTATTTCTTTTCTTCTGCTGGCTTTAGGATTGCTTTGCTCTTCCTTTTCCATTTCCCTAAGATGATTCATTAGTTTACTGATTTGTGACTTTTCTGTCTTTTGGATGTGGGAATTTAGGGCGATAAGTTTTCCTCTCAGGACTGCTTTTGCTGTATCCCACAGATTTTGATAACTTGTGTCCCCATTATTGTTTAATTTGAAGAATCTTTTGATTTCATTTTGAATCTCCTCTTTGACCCAATAATCATTCATCAATAGATTGTTTAGTTTCCATGTTTTTGGAGGAAGATGTGAGTTTCTGTTGGAATTGATATCTAATTTTATTCCGCTGTGGTCTGAAAAGATACATGGTATGATTTCTATTTTTTTGAATTTGTTTAGATCTGTTTTGTGGCCTAGGATGTGGTCAATTTTAGAGAAAGTTCCATGAGCTGATGAGAAGAGTGTATATTCAGTGTTATTTGGGTGGAGTGTTCTGTAGATATCTGTTAGGCCCAAATGTTCTATAGTCCTGTTTAGGTCTTTTATTTCTCTATTTGCTTTTTGTTTGGAGGATCTGTCCAGTTCCGTCAGTGGGGTGTTGAAGTCCCCTGCAATTATGGCATTCCTGCTTATTATGTTGTCTAGATCTAGCAGCATTTGCTTTATGTACCTGGGTGCTCCTGTGTTGGGTGCATAAATGTTTAGGATTGTTAAATCCTCTTGTGAAATTTTTCCCTTCACCACTATATAGTGTCCATTTTTGTCCTTCTTTACTTTTATTGCTTTAAAGTTTATGTCATCTGAAATGAGGATGGCTACTCCGGCTTTCTTTTGGTTTCCATTAGCCTGAAAAATTGTATTCCATCCTTTCACCTTTAGTCTGAATGCGTCTTTGTGTGTAAGGTGTGTTTCCTGAATACAACAGATACTTGGTTTGTATTTTTTAATCCATTCAGCCAGCCTATGTCTCTTCAATGGGCAGTTCAAGCCATTTACATTTATTGAGAGAATTGATATTTGGGTAAATTTCTGATTATTCTGTTGGGTGGTATCTTTTGTTTTACCTCTTGTGTCATTGTGGAATCTGGTTTCTGGGGTTTTAGCCTTTGCATAGTTTTACATAGCAAAATTATTCTTATTGAAAGATATTTTAAATGGTCAGGTGCTATTTTAAAAGAATTTTGAGGAGGAAAAAACACAAACTGCTTCAATAACTCATTTAGAAATTGAATTAATTCTGTGAGGTAATTCAGCTTCATATTTTAAAACTCATTTTCCCCACTTTATATTTCAGTGGAAATAGCAAACAATCACCGTATTTCCTATGATGTTTGTTTTAATGCAGATATTTTTCTTTCTTTCTTTCTTTCTTTTTATTAGAGGTGGGGTCTCACTGTGTTGCCCAGGCTGAAGTACAGTTGCTATTCACAGGTACCATCATAGCAAACTATAGTCTCTAACTCCTGACCTGAAGCAATCCTCCTGCCTCAGCCTCCCCAAGTAGCTGGGACTACAGAGTCTTTCTTTCTTTTTAAAAGCTGTAAAACTAGACTAAGTACAGTAGGGAGCAGTTCTTCTCTTATGTTCTTCCGTATCCTCAGCCTAAGCATAGTGTTAATGTTGAATGGCACAAATTTGTTGAATGAAAATTTAGCCATTATCCATTAGTGTAAATATTCTAGGAATGACATCTAATCAGTTAGATACTCATCTAACAACTGTGTGCTCTAGATCCTATTTCCTCAAATTGGTTTGGAAGAAAACATAGATTACCTACTTCAACTTCCAAATTAATAGATGGGAAAACTGACATTTTAAGTAATTTGTCCAAGGTTATGTAATGACTGACTTGAGATCCTAAACTCCATTTATTGTTTGTATCAGTTAAGATATATCTGAAAGCTTTGCTTTTTTGAATTAATTTCTCATTGTAGGTTTATCTTGGTCAGCAAGCAGTACTTAGGATGTCTAGTCCCTTCTTTTCTAAATGATTA
Organism: Daubentonia madagascariensis; assembly: GCA_023783475.1. Classification (NCBI taxonomy): domain Eukaryota; kingdom Metazoa; phylum Chordata; class Mammalia; order Primates; family Daubentoniidae; genus Daubentonia; species Daubentonia madagascariensis. Next base: position 10,111,151 of record JAKFHU010001670.1, read on the forward strand.
GTTTATTAAAGAATTTTAATTTTATAACCAGCATCAAGTACAGACCAGCAAGATGAGCAAGAGTTAGAAGGAGAGGGTGGACAGCAGGGACTAAACATACACAGGAAAGCAGGAGTTAGCCTCAGAAAGTAACGAGCCAGGCTGAGGAGGGACCAAAATGTTTAGAATAGATACTGGTTAATTTTATTTCTGTGTCACTTTCTATCCTAATCAATTTCTAGATCTAATCAAGGATCTAGAAACAATTTAAGACCATAAAGGTTCTCAGAAAGGATCCAATTCAACTTTCTGATTTTATAGGTAAGGAAACTAAAAAGTTCTCCTAATGCTACACTGTGAATGAGAATCCAAGTCTTTTTCCTCTTCATCCAGGAGGCTGTTAATTGCATTATGTTACTGTTAATATCAATTTTTTTGTGAGATGAATTAATCAGATGTATGAAGTCTTACTTTAAGCTTGTAAATTTTCTTAATAGGTTTCTATATTTAAAAGCTCCATCTCACTGTTTAAAGGTAAGCCAATCTTAGTATCAGAATGCCATAGAGTCATCCTTCAAGGAAAAGATAATCTTTCAAATTTATATTGAATTAAATTTTAGCCTTTTAAAACCCAGTTTATTTTATTATTTATTTATTTTTTTTACAGACAGGACATTGTTTTGTTGCCCAGGCTGGAGTGCAGTGGTGCTATCATAGCTCACTGCAGCCTTGAACTCTTGGGCTCCTGCCTTAGCCTCCTGAGTAGCTGAGATACAGGTGCAAGCCACCATGCCCTGCTGACTTTGTTTTTAAGAGGAAGAAGCAAATGACAAAAAAAGTAAAAATCAGAATTTTTACTAATAACTTTAAAATCCCTTAGAACAAATTTTTATGTATATCCCAGAGCTACTCAGTTGGAACATCCAATTCTGTACATCTGTGTATACTACACTTGTATATCCATAGATCCTGCGTTAAAAAGAGGCTGTTAGTGTGTGGGGTCCCTAAATCAAGACTCTTAATTATAAAAGATAAAATAATATTCAATATTTTGTCCTTAGGTTAGTGCTTATTTGTATATCTAAGAGATAAATGTGTGAAACTCTATTAATTCTAATCACTTACCTGCAGGTTACCTTGGGTTTTCTATTTGGATAATCACATCATCTTTGTATTATAATAGTCTCGTTTCTTCCTTTCCAATCCTTATATCATATATTCATTTTCTTGCCTTACCACACTGACTAGATCCTTCAGTACAATTCCTAATAGAAATGATGATTTCAGGCATTCTTGTCTTACCACAGATCTTAAAAGAAATGCTTTCAATATTTCACCATTAAGTATAAAGTTTGCTGCAGGTGTTCTTGTCAACTTAAGGACATTCCTTCCTATTCATAGTTTGCTCAGGGTTTATCTTTTGTCATGAATAAATGTTGAATTAGATCAAATGCTTTTTCTGCATTATTAAGAGCAAATGACTTTTCTGCTTTTAATCTGTTGTGAATAGGGCTTAACAGAACCTTTCCCCATTCTGTGAAGAATTTGACCTTTAACTCTACTTTAGGTTACCTGGTAATCTGATAATACAGTATGTCAACTATATTACTAGGCAAACTTGCTTATAGTAAAAATGAGCCCTAGTTGGTAAATTGCATCTGGATTGGGAGGAACTATAATTGAATTATGAATACCTGATAGAGGAGCCATAGCTTTGAGCTTTCTTGAGTGTATTTATTACTCTCAAAACTAGGCCTGTCATCTCTGAGAAGTCTGGAAGCTATGCTTATGGAGTTGTTAAGTACTGGCTTCTGTGGAGATGTGATCTTTAAGCTAAGGTGTGTCTATACCCACGAACATTCCTCTGACATGAATCTTTTCTCCTTGCATCTGAGACATCGTCTAGGGAGGCCAAAGAAAGCAGCTAATGGATGAGTGTGTAAACTTCTACCAGACTACTGCAAAGACTCCCACAAAAGAATAAAGTCTGATACTGTCCAGCTGTTAAGTTCTGGTTCCTGTGCTATATCCTTCTGAGGATATTGGAACTGAGAAAGGTCTGTGGTACTCTTAAGAGTCTGAATGTTTAGTTGTACCTAAACCTCCCTAGTTAGCACTGCAGATCTATTAATGCAGTAAAGTATGTTTGATCTATGCATCAACCATACATTCCTGGAATAGACCCAACTTTATCATGTTCTATTTTGTTTGCTGGATTTTGTTTGGTAATATTTTGTTTAGAGTTTTTGCATCTATGTTCATAGGTGAAATCAGACTGGAAATTTCCCTAGCTCCTATCATCTGCCAAAGTTTTAGTATTAAGGTTATTTTAATCTCATAAAAAGAATTGCTGAGTGTTCCTTCTTTATTTATGCTCTGGAATAGTTTATGTTAGACTGACAATATTTACCCCTTAAATGTTTGGTAGACATTCCAAGTAAAATTGTCTAGGCCTGGAATTTTATTTGAGGAAAGATTTTAAACACTGATTGAATTCTTTCTAATGGTTATAGGAATATTTGTTAATAGGTATTATATTTCTACTTGAGTTTGTGTTAAGTTCTTGACCCCCTACCTAGGAATTGTTCATTCATCTAAGTTTTTCAATCTATGGACATAAAGTGGTTCATAGCATCTTCTTTTATATATATATATTTAAAGAGAGACTTTTATTCAGAAAAATCAAGATACATTTTCCAAGTTTCTTCAGAATTTCTATGTTAACAGTAAGATTTTTTTGTTAGTTTGTTTCTTTTTTACATAAATTTATGGGGTACAAGCATAATTTTGCATAGATTGCATAGTTGTGAAGTCAGGGCTTTTAGGGTTTCTGTTGCCCAAATAACGTGCATTGTACCCATTAAGTAATCTCTCATCATGCACCCCCTTCCCATACCCTCACCCTTCCAAGTCTCCATTGTCTATCAGTCCATACTCTACATCCATGTGTACACATTATTTACCTCCCACTTATAAGTGAGAAATCCGGTATTTGTCTTTCTGCGTCTGACTTCTTTCACTTAAAATAATGGCCTCCACTTCCATCTAAGTTGCTGCAAAAGACATGATTTCATTCTTTTTTATGGCTGAATAGTATTCCATGGTGTGTGTGTGTGTGTGTGTGTGTGTGTGTGTATGTATATATATAAACATATTTTCTTTAACCAGACCTCACTTGATGGACACTTAGGGTGATTGCATATCTTTGCTATTGTGAATAGTGCTGTGATAAACATACAAGTACAGGTATCTTTTTTATATGTTGATTTCTTTTCCATTCAGTAGATACCCAGTAAAGGCATTGCTGGATTGTATGATAATTCTATTTTTAGTTCTTTGAAAAATCTCCATACTATTTGCCATAGAAGATATAGTAATTTACATTCCCACCAACAGTGTATAGGCATTCCCTATTCTCCACATCCTTGCCAACATCTGTTTTTTGGGTTTTTTTGGTATTTTTCATAATAGCCTTTCTGACTCATGTAAGATGATCTCTCATTGTGGTTTTAATTAGCATTTCTCTGATGATTAGTGATGTTGAACATTTTTTCATACTTTTGTTGGCCATTTGTTTGTTTTCTGTTGAAAAATACCTATTCATGTCATTTGCCCACTTTTTAATGTTTTTTTTCTTGCTGATTTGTTTGAGTTCCTTGTAGATTCCAGCTATTAGTCCTTCATTGGACACATCGTTTATGAATATTTTCTCCCACTCTGTAGGTTGTCTGTTTACTCTTTTGATTTTTTTTTTTTTTTTTTTGCTGTGCAGAAGTTTTTTAGTTTAATTAAGTTTAAGTCCCATTTGTCTATTTTTGTTTTTGTTGCATTTGCCTTTGGGGTCTTAGTCATAAATTCTTTGCCTAGGCCAATGTCCAGAAGAGTTTTTCCTACTTTTTATTCTAGGATTTTTATTGTTTCAGGTCTTACATTTAAGTCTTTAGTCCATCTTGAGTTAATTTATGTATATAGTGAGAGAAAAGGGATCCAGTTTCATTCTTCTGCATATAGCTATCCAATTTTCCCAACACCATTTATAGAATAATGTGTCCTTTCCCCAGTATATGTTTTTGTTTGCTTTGTCAAAGATCAGTTGGTTGTATGTATATGGTTTTATATCTGGGTTCTGTATTCTGTTCCATTGATCTGTGTGTCTACTTTTATGCCAGTATCGTGCTGTTTCAGTTACTCTAGCCTTGTAGTATAATTTTAAGCAGGTAATGTGATGCCCCCAGTTTTGTTCTTTTTGCTTAGGATTGCTTTGGCTATTGGGATCTTTTTTGGTTCCATATGAATTTTAGGATGGGTTTTTCTAATTCTGTGAAAAATGACGTTGATATTTTGATAGGGATTGCATTGAATCTGTGGGTTGCTTTAGCAGTATGGTCATTTTAATGATATTAGTTCTTCTGATCCATGAGCATGGGATGTTTTTCTATTTGTTTGTGTTATCTACAAATTCTTTCATCAGTATTTTATAGTTTTCCTTGAAGAGATCTTTCACCTTCTTGATTGAATATGTTACTATTTATTCTTTTTTGTAGCTATTATAAATAGGACTGCCTTCTTGATTTGGCTCTCTGCTGGATCATTATTGGTATATAGAATTTTTGTACATTATATCCTGAAACTTTACTGACTTCATTTATCAAATCTAGGAGATTTTTGGTAGAGTCTTTAGGGTTTTCTAGATGTAAGATCGTATCATTACCAAACAGAGATAATTTGATCTCCTCTTTTCGAATGTGAATGCCTTTTAATTTGTTCTCTTACCTGACTGGCCTGGCTAGGACTTCTAGTACTATGTTGAATAGGAGTGGTGAAAGTGGCATCCTTGTCTTGTTCCAGTTCTTAGAGGGAATGCTTTCAGGGAAGTGGCAGTGGGTTTGTTGAGGGTTTTTTCATGAAGGGATTCTGAATTTTACTGAATGCTTTTTCTGCATCTATTGAGATAATCATATGTTTTCCCCCTTAATCCTGTTTATGTGATGTATTACATTTATTGATTTGCATGTATTGAATCATCCTTGCACCCCTGGTATAAAACTTACTAGATCATGGTGTACTATCTTTTTGATGTACTGTTGGATTTGGTTTACTAGTATTTTCTTGAGAATTTTTGTGTCTAAATTCATCAAGAATATTGGTCTGTAGGGTTTTTGTTGTTATTGTTGTATCCTCTTCTGGTTTTGGTATCAGGGTGATGCTGGCCTCAAAAGGAAGTAAAAATCCTTCTTGGTTTTTTGGAGCAGTTTCAGGAGATTTGGCATTGGTTTTTCTTTGTACATAGGGTAGAATTTGGCTATGAACTGTCTAGTTCTGGGCTTTTCTTTGTTGGAAGATTTTTTATTACTGATGCAATCTTGCTACTTGTTATTGGTCTAATCAGGTTTTCTGTTTCTTCCTGGTTCAATCTTGAAAGGTTGTACACTTCACAAATCTGTCCATTTCCTCTTGGTTTTCTAGTTTGTTCATAATATTCTCTGATGGTCTTTTATATTTCTGTGGTATCAATTGTAATGTCTCCTTTTTCATTTCTAATTTTGTTTATTTGGATCTTTCCTTTTCCTGGTTAGGCTAACTAGTGGTTTATCAATTTTGTTTATCTTTTTCAAGGAACCCACTTTTCATTTTCTTAATCCTTTGTATTATTTTTTTTGAGGGGGTGGCCTCTATTTCATTCAGTGCTGCTCTGATCTTTGTTCTTTCTCTTCTCTGCTAACTTTGGGTTTGGTTTTTTCTTGCTTTTCTAGCTCGTTGAGCAGTGACATTAAGTTGTTAATTAGTAATGTAGGCATTTAATGCTATAAAACTTCCCTCTTAGCACTGCTTTTGCTGTATCCCACAGGTGTTAGCATGTTGTGTTTCCATTTTTACTTGTTTAAAAAAAATTTTAAGTTTCTGTCTTAATTTCTTTGTTGACCCAATAGCCATTCAGGATCATGTTGTTTAATTTCTATGTATTTCTATAATTCCTGAAGTTCCTCTTTGTATTGATTTCTAGTTTTATTCCACTGTCATCTGAGCTGATACTTGGTATGATTTTTAAAAATTTTTTGAGACTGTTTTATGGCCTAACATATGGTTCTATCTTTGAATTCTCATGTGCTGAGGAGAAGAGTGTATACCCTGCAGTTGCTTGGTAGAATATTCTGTTGTTCTGTAGATGTCTGTTAGGTCCATTTGGTCTAAACTCCAATTTAAGTCCAATGTTTCTTTGTTGATTTTCTGTCTTGATGATCTATCCAATGCTGTGAATGGGGTATTGAAGTCCCCCACTATTATTGTATTGCTGTCTATCTCTCTTTTTGGTCTAGTAGTATATGTTTTATGAACCCATGTGCTCTGGTGTTTAGTGCATATATGCTTAGCATTGTTACATTCTCTTGCTAAATTGATCCCTTTATCATTATATAATGACCTTCTTTGTCTTTTTTTTTTTCTTTTTTTACAATTTTACAGTTTTTTATTTAAGTCTGTTTTCCCTGATATAAGTATAGCTAGTCCTGCTGGGTTTTGGTTTCTGTTTGCATGGAATATCTTTTCCACTCCTCTACTTTCAGTCTATATATGTTCTTACAGGTAAGGTGAGTTTCTTGGAAGCAGCATATAGTTGGACCATGTTTTTAAAAATCTATTCAGCCAGTCTATAACTTTTAAGTGGAGCATTTAATCTACTTACATGCAAGTTACTATCAATATGTGGGGTTTTGTTCCTGTGATATTGTTAATTGTTTTCTAGTTGTTTTATAAATTCTTTCTTTCTTTTTCTTTCTGTTTGTCTTTGTGGTTTGATAGAATTCTGTTGTGTTGCCATTTGATTCCTTTCTCTTTCTCCTTTGTGTGATTGTTATAAAACCTGTCAGTTTTATACTTTTGTGTGTTTTCATAATAGTGAATATTGACCTTTTGTTTCATAATAGTGAATATTGGCCTTTTGAATTTAACAGTCATTTGAGCATTTCTTGTAGGGCTGGTCTGGTGGTGCCAAATTCTCTCAGCTTTTGCTTGTCTGGGATGGACTTTATTTTTCCTTCATTTATGAAACTTATTCTGGAAGGATACAAAATTCTTGGCTGACAGTTTTTTTGTTTTTCTTTCAGCACTTTGAAAATACCATCTCATTCTCTTCTGGCCTGTAAGATTTCTGCTGAGAAATCTACTGTTAGTCTGATGGGGTTTCCTTCATACATGACTAGATGCTTTTCTCTTGCTGATCTTGAAATTCTTTCTTTCACTTTGACTTTAGTCATTCTGATTATAATATGCTGTGACAAAGCCCTTTTTGCAATGTATTTGCCTAGGGATCATTGGGCCTCCTGTACCGGATGTCTAACTCTCTTTCTAGACTTGGGAAGTTTTTGTCAATTATTTCCTTAAATAGGTTTCCCAAACTTTTTGATCCCTCTTCTTCCTTGGGAGTATTGGTAATTCATAAATTTGGTCACTTTACATAGTCCCAGATGTCTTGAAGGCTTTGTTCTTTTTTTTTTTTTTATTCTTTTTTTCCTTATTTTTGTCTGACTGGATTATTTCAAAGGACCTGTCTTCAAGTTCTGAGATTCATTTCTGCATGGTCTAGTCTATTATTGAAGCTTTTTAATGCATTTTGTATTTCCTTCACTGAATTTTTCAGTTCCAGGATTTCTGGTTTTTTTGTTTGTTTTTTTTTTTAAATATCTATCTCCTTGGTATATTTCTCATTCACATCCTGAATTGATTTTCTGCTTTCTATGTATTGGTTTTCAGATTTCTATTGCATCTCATTGAACTTCTTTAAAATCAATATTTTGAATTCTTTATGTAGCATATCAAAGATTTCTTTTTGACTGGGATCTGTTGCTGGATAATTGTTGTGGTCCTTTGTGTCATATTTCCTTCCTTTTTCCTGTTTCCTATGTCCTTACCTTGATATCTGTGCATCTGTAACAGTAACAGTCACTTTTTCCAATTTTTTGAAGTTGCTTTCATAGGGAAGGATTTTTTTCCTGAAGATGTGTATATGTTGTTGGTTGAGTAGGACACTTTGGCTTTGATTTTGGATGCCTGTGGTATTGTGATCTGTGTATGATTTCTTTGGCCAATACATAGGGTCAGTGGTATCTGTGATTTCCTCAGTGGCTTAGGGTATGGTTATTATTTGAGGCTGTGGTGATGTTTTGCTAGGGACTAGGATGCCCAATGGGCTAGTCCTGGAGCCCCAGTGGTGGTCTAAGTATGCCTATTCTTAGGCCCCAATCTGACTTATGCTGGCACCATTGTTAGTGGATCCTGGAGAACTATTTCTTTAACTTTCAGGTGGCTTGCTCAGATGCTGTTAGTGACAGTGGTAGGCCAGGTGTGGGGGTGGGTTTTCAGGCCCCTGAGCAGCTGGTGTGATGTGGGTGATGGCAGTAGTAGTTGTGGAGCAATATACTGGGACCCAAGTGGTCTGTGTTGGCATTGCTGGTAGCTGAAATGGGTTCAGTGGGCCAGTCCCCTGGCCTACTGGTAGTAGGTGTGGGTAGGTGTCAGCCGTGGTGGTATCAGCAGGTTGAGTCAACCCAACCTCAGACCCCAGTAGTAGTGATCAGGTTCCAAAAGTGATGGACTGGGCCAGGAAATTTCTGGGCCCGGAAATTTCTGGGCCCTTGGATAGTGTACTCAAGTACTGGGGGGATGAGTTCGGGCCAGAAGACTTTTCCTTAGGTCCCCTGGTGCCTTCACATGCTGCCTTTGACAGGCAGAGGCAGGGTGCTCTCCAGGCCACTGGTGGAATACTTGGATGTAGGCTGTGTTGGCTGTGCTGTGGGCCTGCCACCAGGGAGGTTGGGGCCCCTCTGAGCTTGAGCAGCTTTGAAGATTGCTGCCTGCCCATGCCTTGGCTTCACAGAAGCCCATAGCAGGGTGGTGAGATTTGTCCTAGGGGTGCATGGGAGTGCCCAGTCTCCCGTTTCCCTCTTGGGCCTGGCAGAGGCCATAGCTGCATCAACCTGAGCTCAGCCCAAGGGCAGGATACAAACTTCCAGTAGCTAAACTCTCAGAATGGTGCCAGCTATGGGCCTGCCACCAGGGAGGGTAGAGCCCCTCTCAGGTGGAGCAGCATGGGTAAGAAGCTGTGGGAAGTTCAGACTGCTCAAGTCTTGGTCCCACATCAGCCCCTACCAGGGCAGTGTGGGTTATCCCAGGGTTGTGTGGGAGTACCTGGTCTTTCTTCTCCCTTTTCAGCCTGGTGGTAGCTGCAGCAGCAGCAGCTTAAGCCTGGCTCAAGGGCAAGGTACAGCCCAGCATTAAACTCTGAAGTGGCAGCATGGCTAATAAGCTGTGGGGAGTGTAGTCTGCTCATGCCTTGGTTTCACAGCAGCCCACAGCAGGTCAGTGGTCTTGTCCTAGGGGTGCATGGTAGTACCTGGTCTCTCCTGACACTCTTTGGCCCAGCAGTGGCAGCGGCAGTGACCAGGTCTGGCTTTTTGTCTTTAGTTTATATCATTTAAATAGTCCAGAAGGTATAATGGGAGTCTAGCAGCACCCTTTGAAAAAAAAGGGTAAATTTCTTCCAACTAAGGTTAAACTTCAAATAAATAAGTAATATAACAGAATTTAAGACTTGGGAACTTTTCAAGATTATTTTTTAATAGGAATAGAATTCAAAGGATGAAAATCAAGCTAGCAAAATGTTCTGAAACACATCAGAGTCTTATTTATAATTTTGAAATGTTTTGTGATATACTAGTATGGTCATCTATTCATTTTTCATGTGTAGTCAATTCCCCAAGTATTTAAAAAACAAAACAAAACTTTATCAACTAATCTTGAAAAATAAATAGAATTTTAAAAAGAAACAACTCCTAAAAGAGAGAGTGGTATGGGACCCCAGAAATCATCTAGCCTAACTTCCCTAATTTATAACTAAGAAAACTGAAGTTTAGTCAAAATGTGTCTTAGTCTGTTCTGTGCTGCTAAAACAGAATATCTGAGACTGAGTAATTTTATAAAGTAATTTATTTATTACAATATTGGAGGCTGGGAAGTCCAAGGTTGAGGGGCCCACATGTGGTGAAGACCTTCTTGTGACATCATCTCATGGCAGAAGGTGGAAGGGCAAGAGAGTATACGAATACTCGTGTGTGCACAAGAGAGAAAGAGAAAGGGGGAAGGAGGCCAAATACAGCCTTTTATCAGGAACCCACTCCCATGATAACTAACCCACTTCCATAATAATCCATTTATGAGGGCTCTGCCCTCCTGACCTAATCACCTCTTAAAGGTCCCACCTTTCTACACTGTTGCATTGGGGATTAATGAACTTTGGGGTACTCATTCAAACCATAGCAACATGATTTTATGGACAAGAAAGAAGTTACAGAATGGTTTTTGCACCATAGTGAAGAGCAGCTTCACTATTCAGCTTGATTATGTTTTGAATAATTGAATTAAAAGACAAACCAGTGCCATACATTGTTAACCATGAATCCTATAAACATTTGTAAATCTCGTGTCAGAGATGTCAATGGTATAAATAGTTCAGATTATTTCTGTGTTACCCCATTATGACTCAAGCCCCTATTCAGAAACCTATAGAAGTCTTTTCACTGGTAATACAGGAGGCTCGTAATGCACCAAGAAGAAGATTCTATTAAGGGAGAAGAAATATTGAAACCTTTGGTAATCACTCCTAAGTCCCATAACATGTATTCTTGAAAGGAACTAACTTGCCTTGAGGAGGCTAAAATCAATTAGGAGACCATAGTTACACCCTGGCTGGGTGCAGCTAGTCTATGAAGTCCAGCTGGTTGAGAGGGCCTTTCTAAAAGGTGGTACTGGCCAGTGAAGCCAACCACCAGTCTGCTGGGTAAATTCCCTGGTACCAGTGGGCATCTCGGTGGGAAAGTTTAGGAATGATTTCCAACCCTGCCAGCCAGCCCACATTTGTTGCTTCCTTTTGCTCACTCAGCTGCCAAAACAGGGGGATTCTTTTTTTTTTGAACTTCCATTTTGCCACCCTTTAACTGTCTGTTTACCCTTAGGGCTGAGAATTATTGTTTTCACCCAAAAGGATATTTTCCCTTATTCCTAAAACTTCTACCATGCTTCTACCATGGGGACTTTGTGACCCAAAGTCTTTGTTCATCTCTAACGTTCATTCAACCTTCTTTGGATAGGGATGGTTGTCGCTTCTTCCATAGCCACTGGCTGGCAACCTCCAGCCTGTGTGTGAATGATGGCAGTCCTCTTGCAGTCCATCCACTGCTGAGTGAAAATAGATTTTTCAAAGGCAATGGCAGTGAGGGCACTGGGTCTGGAATTAGGACTCTTCATGTTAATTGTTCTGCCTCTTAGGAGATGTGTACTCTGGGCAAGTCACTAAATATACCCAAGTTTCCGTTTCAATTACAAAATGAAGGCATTTGGACTAGATCCCTGAGGGATCCCATTGTAGCTCTAACAGTCCCTGTTTCTGCAGACAGAAGAATTATAGCTATTGACATTATTGGATCCATTTAGTCCCTGAAATTTTTGGAATGCTAACTCTTTTAGCAAAGTGTAAGTTGATACAAAGACAACCTTATATATAAATAACAATATTCTTATTGTTAAAGGGGAATATTCTTTTTGTAGTGTCCCACTAGCTATAAAAACAAGTTTAGTGGCTGCTATATAGTCATTTAAAAATATTTTATTAAGCATTGATTTAAAAAATGCAAGAGAAGTCTATAACACCTCAGAGCAAATGCTTAAAAGTAAAACAAATATCACTATAAATACTGCACTTATAAAATCTCTTTTTTACATCTTCACACAACTCAATTCTAAAATATCCGTTTACAGAGATGTATAAATAAACTGCTTCCAAGCTGTCAATGCTTCACACATTTAGTTGCCTATCACTGCACTAAGTCGGCAGGTTTTCAATCAGATCTCTGCTCCTCTCGGTGCAGGCACAGAACTCCCATCAGCTATATGGGAGGTCTCATACCTACATCATGTGAAGAGTAAACTCGCCCAATCTTTCAGATGCTCTTTCAGAATATTTAATTTTATAAGTATTTTTTTTTCTACTGAGAGAAAATAGATCTTCCAAAGGCAATGACAGAATACAGCTTAAATTGATACAGTTCACTGTTAACATTGCTTGTTTTTTAAGGCATCGAGGAGCTTCTGATTCTTGGTCTTGAACATCATGATAAAGCTGTTTGGCATGATTTTGCCTCTTCCATCTTCACCCACTTGGCCCATAATAATGTAATTTAGACCTAAAGAAAGAGAATATAAAAATTAATCTTTTTTACTATGTGTGTCATTTGAAACAACATAGACTATAACCTACCTCTAGATAAATGTTTTCTTCTGTAAATGATATAATTATACCTTTATTCCATCTAGGATAAAATCTGGTTTAAGACTCTCATCAGCAAAAAGCTAAATTCAACTAGTAATATATTCCAGCTCTGTTCACACAAGGAAACTTAATGCAGTGGTTAGATCCAGTCACATTCCTCTGCAGTGCTGTAGGTCTGGTATAGTTACCAAACCTACAATGCATGATGCACTGTGTTAATGTGAAAGGCTTCTTCCTTAAGGGGCCTCCAGTGTTCCATGACGGGCCTCTCATAGTTCCATAATGCGTCTCAATATCCCTGGCATTTGGCAACTAAAGATTCACTCTCTTCTGCTGTTGTGTTGAATTTTTATCAACATCTCAGGCATTTATACTGTGTAAGTTTCTTGAGGGCATGGATGGATCATATACTTCTTGCATTTGTATAGTTTCTTGCAAAAAGTAGGTATTAAAAAGTACTTATATTTCTTACACTATACTTTTATATATTGGTATGGCTAGACTGGTGCCTGAGCTGAGTTGTGTTGGGTTCAACTCTGAGGATTTATATTATTTCACAAAAATGTCATAAAGGAGGTATATATTAACTTCTCCTTTATTCTCCTTTCCCCCCATGTGTCATAAAGAAATATATGTTTCCTTTTTCTCTTGCATAACCCTTCCTGTGTGGGCTGACATTGTCATCGTAGTGGTCTTGAGACTGTGAAAACTTAAGAGACTGGGACAAGTGATGCCACCTCAAGGCTGAACTGCTAGCATCATTATGAGACCCTATAGAATCTTGATGTGCATTATCTGCTGTTCCTGGCAGTTCTGGAAAGAAATGTCTATCTTTTACAGAGCTTTTGTGATTCTCTCCAGAGTCAACATGAGGCTGCTAGCCTCCTGACTTTGCTGAACAATCTGAATTCACAGTAAAACTTTCTTGAAGTGGATATTCTGTATTTCTGTGTGTATGTAGTTTAGTTTGATTTAGTTGTGGGAGAGGTTTATGACAAGATTGAGGAAAGGAATGAGCTGAGACTGGACTGAGAAATCGTGATATATCACACAGTGGATACTAGGCATTCTTACCATTCCAAAGAGAGAGACAGACATCTATCTATATGTGTTGTTATGGAAAGAGGTCTACATATACCTTATGTAGGGGAAAGGTTACAATAGAATATGTATAGTATGATCCCATGAGTGTGTTTTCCCATGCTTTATATGGATATAAACTTTCTGGAAGGAACTTTTTAAAATAGTACCTCTGGGGAAAGGAAAAGAGTTTTAATTTTTATTTTATACCATTATCTACTTATTTAAACTTTTTAAAAACATTAAACATTACAAGTTAAATATTTTTTTAAAAACTCATGTGCCTTTGGCTCTGGAGTAACTTTCCTTTTTCCATAATTTCTCTCAATAAACGCATTCCCATCCATGAATTTAATAGTCTTATCTCTGCAAATGATTCCCAAATCTTTGCTTCTAGCCCAGATACATCTTTCTTTTCTGAACTTCTGCTCTGCATTTTCTGTTGCTTGCTGGATATTATCCTGTAAACATAGATAGTATTGGCATCTTAAGTGCAATAATCTAAAATCTCTTTCCCCTGAACTGCTTTCTCTGTGTCTGTTCCCTATTGACTCAATATCAAATGCTTCCTGGACTCATTCATCATTTCCACTATTTATTCTTCCTCCCCAAGTTATAAGAACTGGGATTAGAGCCCAGTTTTGCCTGACTCCAAAAGGCCTCCCTTCTCTACCAGAAGTGGGCCATATGTTAGCCCTCATTTTACTTCCCTAGACCAGCCATGGTATGGAAAGATCTATGACTTGCTCAGAGAGACTCTCTCATGCCCTTTTCTGTCCCTGAGCTCCCCTAGATGAGAGGCTTAAGTTTTCTCCTTACTCACCTCGTCTGAGGAGAGGGCACTGCTTGCAGACCACAATGACCTTGGCACTCATGTTCTTGCCAGCCTGCTGAATAGCCAGATTTCCCTCTTTATAGATGTTGATGATCGAGACTGTGGCATGCAAACTCCCACCTCGAGTGATGGTTGTGATAATAGTGCCGGCTAATACTGTAGAAAAAAACATTTTTGAAATAATGTGACAGTGAAGAAAAAGGCAAGCAGAACTGAAAATAATTTTATATTCTGCTAAGTTTCATATATGAAACATTTTAATGTTAAAGAAAAGGCCCTAATAGAGCTCTCACATTTGATTCTGTACATTTGTCACCAAAATTCAGGTTGAAAAAAAGGGCTCATGAAGTTGTAATGTTACCCTGCTTGTTAGATGTTGATAACTAGGAGAGAAACCTAAATACTTGCTGCACTGCAGTCTATTGCCAAGATGGGGACCCAAAAATGTTTCATCCAACATGTAGATCAATTGCCAAATGAGAGGTAGTCAGGCTTATAAGCCCCTACCTATGAATCCTCAAAAAGACCTTGAATCTTTGGAGGCAATGCCATACAAGGAGGTTGCATCATGGGGATTTGGGCCACTAAGATCTGAGTCTTTATGTCTGTATGGGAGAGTGTGCACCTTTCTGTGTTTCCCCACCGCATGCTTTTCTTTAGCTGTCCTCTCGCCTTGAACTTTCGTTCATCTCACAGGTCCTCATCTCTCTGCAATTATCAGTAAATCTCTGTCTTTTTGGGTCTTTCATATTCTCTTTCTTATCCACCCTGTTTATCTCATTTAGCAAGTCAAAGTATAGAACTGAGATATAACTTAAACATTTTCTTGCTCAAAAAAAAAAAAGCTCTAGCAAAATTCTGTTGATTTTCATCACATAACTCCTGCTTTTTCTGTCATGACACTCTAAGAAAAGAGTCCCTCTTTTGTGCCACAGAAAGAAAAATGCCATCTTTCTCAAAGGGCTGCTTTTGGCATTTTGGGGGGTAGGGGGAGAACAATTCCTTGTGGTGCAGGACTTGCATTGAATTACTTTTTTACCAGCCTTGTCCCTGCCCAGAAAAACCAGTAGGACTCCCCAGTTACTGTGACAACCAAAAACTGCCTCCTAGGGGAGTTTACCACAACCTTGGTTGAGAACCCATGGGCCACTGGTGATAGTATTTGGTCATTTTGCCATGCAAGTGACTCACAATCAATGGGATAAATCAAGTTTTGGACTTGGCTAACATGACCTCTTTAGGATAAAGTGAACACTCACTGCTTATGTAGTGTACAAGGCTCATAACATCAGAATCCTTATCATGCCTTCCTTTGATTCTGGGTAATGACTGTTCACTTCAAAATGTCAGTCTGTTGCCAAGTGAAATCAGTTGCTCCCAAGTGACAGGGAGGGAAATTTCCTGAAGCACCTTCTACAGAAGAGTAAACTGGATGTGGTAGCAATGACACTTGGTGCTGTTTGTTTTCATTTTTATGACAGTTATTTGAATTTCAGCATGCAAACTCCAGTAAGATTTAGGGCCTGACTCTTCAGTGTCTTCACACCTTCACTGTGATACAGCTCCCCAGGGCTGCAGACAGTTACCACTTTCGGGCACAGAAAAAGCTAGCAAAGCTTCTCTGGCGAGGCCCTTTGTTTTGGGTAACCTAGTTAGGCTGTAGCAACTTTCTTTTCCTGATAAGACTTTTCTTAAATGTTCCTTTTAAACTGGTTTTAAAAATAACCAACATAATTAAATTTAGTATATTTTGTTCTTAAGTAATTTTCACAGATGGTACAATTTATTAATTGGAAAAAGCTCTTAGAAATTCTAAGTCATTAAGTAATATCTCCTCAGATTACAATTTATAAGAGTTTCCAAATGGACTTCAGATTTCCAAGTTTTAATTTAGTACTTTGGAAGGACACCACAGAGAAAATACCTGAATTTCTTCTAAGAGAAGCCAGCTTCTCAATGTAAGTTTTGGTATGTTTCTAATTTACTTAAGTCGAATTACAGATGTGTGAAAAAATACTTGGTACATGAAAAAGATGTAAGAAAAAAGTATACAGGTTTTTCCAGGAATAGCCAGAATACACAGAGTTTTGGGTACCAAGGGTCATATTATTAAGTTTCTATGAAAAAAGTGTATTTTCTAAATACTTATTTTTCTCAGTTGTAAAATCTAACAGTTCAAACAGCACAAGTCAACATACCCTAACGTATAGGAAAATATTTTCTTGGGTAAATGAACAGCATTACTGACCCTTTACTATTAAATTCATGGAAATTCCTTTGAGATTAAGCATGCAGTCTCAAGTTTCTGGTTAGAGAGAAAAGCCTGGTTTTTATTTCTTACCAAAGTTACTTGAACAATAATTGCTCTCCAGAGTCCCCGTCCGTCTACACTTTTGCTGACACAGGGCCACAGTGGGTTTTAAACCTTAATTCAAAGAAGAAAGACACACGATTCAGGAAAATGAATTCAAGTACAATCGATCCGAATCTACCCATTTAAAATTACCATTTATTTCCCTGAGCCACCAATCTATCATCCTAATGAAATAATTAAAAACCATGCAAAAGAAATTCTTCATGCTACCAACAACTGCTCTAATTTCCTCAGGGCAACTCAATACCCTCTACTGAATTTTAAACCTGAGATCAAAGATAGTACAAATTCAGCCCTGTTCTCTTCTTCCTTTATATAAAACTAACATTATAACCCAAAATAGGTATTTTCTGTTTGTGCCCTGCTTAGAAAAACCCAGTACAACAAATCTGAACTCAGAGAATGTAGGTTAATCCTTCATTTTACAAAAGAAATCCTATGATGTTTCCCTGAGGATGGAAGGAGGCTTCTTGGTGCATTTAAAATATGGGATTGACCAAATGTTAGTACAGGGTTTTAGAAATGCTGCTTACACATAAAGTGTGTTACATCTATAATTAAATGCAACCAATCACTAAATATTTACTTTAAGCCTGGCATTGGCTATAAGGATCCTAAGAACTGAGAAGTAGACAAATTTAAAAGTAAAGCTAAATAGGTAAACAGAGTAGTTCTTAACTAGTGGGTGAATTTGCCCCATAGGTGACATTTGGCAACATCTAGAAACATTTCTGGTTGTTGCAACTAGAGGGTGCTACTAGCATCTAGTGGGTAGATGCCAGAGATGCTGCTAACTACGGGACAGTTCCCATAACAAAGAATTATCTGGCCCAAAATGTAAACAGTGCCAAAGGTTGAGAAACCCTGGATTAACAAAAGGAAAATATTTAATCCCCATTATCTTAAAAATGTTTCAAAAATATTTACTAATTATGTGCTTATGTGTGGCAATATGCTAGGAAGAACTACACAAAACTGTAACAGAATTGCACTCGTGTAAATATCTGCACTTATAATATTGCCCTTCTAATACATTCCACTAACTTCTCTGTGAATCTATTAATTATTTACTCTTAATTTGTACCCCTACTTAACTCCAAAAAGGATCTGAAGTGGATGGCAATATGAAAAATATACAATTTGATGTTAAAATACATACAATAGCTTAATATGCATTTTTTTAAAAAGAGGAAAAGCTCAGAAAGCGTTTAGAGGGAGAGAGATACATCATTTCAGAAGCTGGGGACCTCACTTCAGCACTAAATTTACCTAATTATCTGAGTCAAAAAGTAGTGGTATTAGTGATTCTCCTGTCTGATGACGGAGAGCTTGCTTTCCTACGGCCCAGTGGAAACTGGCTCCTTCTCAGCCAAAGAACGTCAGTCGGGAAGTTGGGTGGGTGTCCCACACTGCTCCTGCTTTCTCTTTGGTAGAACCCTGCTCTCTTGCCTGTAAGTCATCAGCTACCCGCCTTGCCCTCCTCATCTATTATCTATCCACTGCCCTGCGCTCACACACTTGGCCCCTGGTTCTCGGCCTTCCTGTCCAAGTGTTCCTGCGACCATCTCCGTGGGTCCACTCTCCCCATGGGTGATCCCTAGTGCCATAGCCTCATCCTCACCAGGGACTTTCCCTCTGTTCCATCTCAGACACTCAGTCCCAGGCCCAGATGTTCTCATGCTAAAGTTGTTCATTGCCAATCTCTCAAATGTAGACATCCTAGCGTCCACTATAGCCTCCTTCCCAAAAGCTTATTTATTTAATTACTCCCAGGATTATTTTTTTTCCTATCTTTAGAGGTTCAATACATCGACCTCTCTCATTTTTCCCAATCCATCAACCCTGGCCTGTCTTTACTTCCTAAGCAATTCCATTTAGTTCCATCATCCATATGTCAATCATTTTCATAACAATACATTAAACGCCCTTTCCCCTCTGTCCTTCAACCCTGCATGAATGCTGTAGGGGAATCTGTTTTTTCTGTGCCTGTCCTCAGAAAGCTGAGTACGGGCTGAAGCTTCATGAAGCTGACAGGCTGGTGGATCACCTTGCTCTCCAATTTCCACAGCTACTCCTCAAATCCTTTCTCATTCTCCTTCTAGTGCTGCCACTTCCCTTCTCTCAGCAGGTGACTGCCTATTATCTAGAGACAACAGAAGTCATAGCAGAGAATGTCCTCGAGATCCCCACCACACCTCCAGGTCATCTTCATCTGTACCTTCTCTCTTCCTTGCCTCCTCTGAGACAGGGGGGCGCCCGCTCTGTCTAAACTAACTCCCTCCGTGAGTCCTCTGGAGCCAGACCCTCCACCTTCCCTCCCAGTTCCTTCCTTCTGTCTGCCATTATGTTCTTCTTCTTTGCTGGCTGCTCCCATCAGCATTAATAGGTACAAGACTCTCAGGGCCTCTCTCCTTCCTTTAAGGCCAAACTTGTGGAATGAGTTGCTGGAACTTACTGTCTCAATTTCTTCACCTTGTTCCACCAGCCCCTCAGCCTACTCCGTCTGGCTTCTGCCGGCACAACACCACTTACATAGTTCTTGCCAGGGTCTCCAGTAGCCTCACGTCACAAAATCAAATGGAAACATTTTAGCCCTGCCCTTACTTGAGTCTCATCAACACTTGACTCATTGACCACTCCCGTTTTAGAACATTCTCTCCCTTGGCTTCCATGGCACATGCTCCTGGGTTTGCTCCCTCCTCTGTAGCCTACTCCTTTTCAGTCTCTCCTTTGCCAGCACAGCCTCCTCTTTAAAAAGTTGGAGTTTCTAGAGTCTTAATCCCAGCTCCTCTCCTCCTTCTGCCCCCAACCTCTTCCTAAGCAATCTCGTTCTTGATCATGGTTTCAACTATCTATATGTTGATGACTCTTAAATTTAAATCTCTGGCTTAAATCTGTCTTCTGTTCTGGAGACCCATATATGTCTGCATGACATCTCCACTTGAAAATCTCACAGACACCACAAACCCAACAAGGCCATAGCTTAATTTATAAATCCACCTCCAAACCAGGTCTCTACTTCAGTGAATGGCAACATTATCCCCCCAGTTGTGTAAGCCTGAGAATGTACCTGGGAGGCATTCTTGACACATTCCTGATCTCTCCAGGCCAATTAATCACCAAGCCTGTCACTACCTCCCTCTCATCTCTTGATGGTCTCTGTATCTGTGCCACAGCATGGGTCACCTGAAGAACCACAGGAACCTGCAGATCCTCCTGATCCCTGCAATCCATTCACCTCACTGTGGCTGGAATGGTCTTCGTAAAATGCAAATCTAATCCTGAACTTTGCTTAAACTCATCATCAGCTTCCCCCACACTTAGGATAAAAACTAAAACACTTAGAGCATAAGGAGGGAGCTGGCAGGGCCTGAAGATGAAGCTAGAAACAGAGGCTGGGGACAAAGTGTGAAGTGTCTTATACACCACATGAAGGAGGTTGGGCTCCTGTGTTGTCCAATTTGGTAGTCACTAGCCACATGAGGCTTTTAAAATTTAAATTAATTAAAATCAAATTAAAAGTTTAGTTCCTCAGTATCACTAGCCACATTTAAGTGCTGAATAGTGGCTGCCATATTGGATAGCACAGCTGTAGACAATGAGTTTAATGGAAGAATGACTCAGTCTGCTCTGGGGTGGGGGGATGTAGTGGGGAGGTAAGATAGAGGAAATCAAAGACAACCATATAAGTGTGGCTACTGATGCTGTGAACATGTCTGGGAGAAGAGGTGGAGAAGCAGGTTTGAGGCAGAAAATAGTGTGATAAAAACGAGTTTTGCTATGCTTTAATTTATAGGTGTAGCAGTCGCAAAATGTTACAAACCCATGTTTGCAATTTCAGAGAAAGTTGAGGATGGAGATAAAAATAAGGCTTCCAGTAACACCGTGGGTGTAACCAGATAATTCACCAGAAATAATCAGAACACCAAGGCCCACCGAGATGAGCCAGAGAAACACGGCAGTGACACGAGGCAGTACACATCCAGGCCACAAGGTGGCCCACGTGTGGAGCGTCAGAAGAGTCAGACCTAGGAGCGCCTGCCTGTACTCAGGACAGCCCTATCCAGGGTGTGTGTGGAAAACGGTGGGCAACAAAGCTGAGCTTATTTCAGCCTATTTCATATCTGCTCCTTAGGTCTTTCCTTCCACTTTTTCCCCTCCAACCTGGATTTGGAATTTTAGATCTGAGGCCTGAAATCCCATGGGGTGGAGCTGATAGGAGGTAGAGACTAAGATACATGTCTTAGATGATGCCCCAGACAGAGTTTTCCAACCACCTTCTGCTATATGTTGAATATTTTTGTTTGATTTACTCCAATTTGAAAAAAATAATATATTTTATGAGACATTTTCTGATGAGAAAAAGAAAAGTCCAAACACTGGCAGATATGAAAACTGGCAGGTATCAAGGCTCTAGAATTTTAACCTAAAATACCACAATTTTATGTAATAAGAAGAAAACCATAATTTTGTAAGTGCCAGAAAAGGAAACTTAGGCTGATAATGATCTGCTTACAATAGCCTTCCTAGCAATTTTTAAGTGGTCATAACTTTCTTAGATGACATTTTAAAAACTATTAGCTTTCTTTCCTCAATGGAGTCATTATTCTCTTACATAAGTTTCATCCTATTTAACTTATTTTGAAGTATCTTCCTCTTATTTAATTTTTTTCTACTTCAAAAGAGATCTTCTAATACTCCTAAAGTTTTGTACAAACTTCCAGCAGAGAAACTTACCTGTCGTTATAGGGAATGTGGTGGTAACAGGTGGTGCTGTGGTTGTAGGCAGTTTTTTTGGCCTGAATTTATAGTGACCAATAAATCCATCTGCAGTTAAACTTAGGTCTGATAAAAACTGAATAAGAAGTTCATTTCTCTCAGATACAATTGGCCTAAAAGAAGAGAAACCTGTTTTTAACAATACATATATATATTTAAAGTTTAAGTGGTACCTCTCTGAAAATGTAAACTTTTCTAGCTTTCTATTAATTTCTGACAATGGGTTACCATTTGTTTAAACTTAAAAGCTAAAGCACTTAAAAAGGTGAAAGACTTAATCTGCTAAATATTATTAATAATTCTAAAAGCTAACATTTTCTGAGTGTTTGCTCAGCTAGGTGCTGGGCTTTATGTGAATTGTTACATCCCATCTTCACAACAACCCTATTATTATTCCCTTTTTATGGAATAGGCAACTGAAGTTCAGACAGTTCAAGTGATATGCTCAAGACTCTACAGCAAGTGTGTGGGAGAGTCAGGATTTGAACCCAGGACCAAGTGACTCTAGAGACTGTGGTAGACATTTGACCAATGTAAATGCTGAAGCTGTGGCTGGTTTTCTTTCCACTGGCACCTCAGGGTTTGCTGACTTGGGAAGGCACACCGTCTTTGAACTACGACTGGGTTCAAGCTTGCTGGGAGCCAGATGCTGGCCACAGAGAATCCAGTGGACAAATGTGATGAACAAATTCCCACACCCTGTGAAGATCCAGCCAGAGGATGATCTCAGTGGCCTGGTCACCCTGGGATAAGAAAGCCATTCAGGATTTAAAGGGACTTCCATCTCATTTTTAATGGCAGTTCTTAAACACTCCTGAAATGGAAACATTTCTGTTATGATCTCTATTAGCAAAATGCTGTGAAAGAAAAAGAGAAAGTGAATAATATTTTTTGGTCGTCATAAATCATATCATTGATTAAGAACTCTAATTTCAGGGGCTTGCTGGTTAGTTGGTAATAAAGACCTAATGGAAATGATAACTGAGGCTCAAAAGCTCTCTTAAATCTTAGGGAATAACTTTATCATACAAGATAGTAGTTTCACCTAAGTTTTGCTATTATTATCAAATTTTTACCATTGCTATTAAAATGGTTAAAAAATGTTGTTTGGTTAATTCTATTTAAAAACTAATTCAAAAGTAGAAAAAACCAAGTTATTTAATTAAATTAATCAGGGATTTGACTAAACTTTTCTGAGGCATCTTCTCAGCCACATCACTTTGTAGGCATCATGGACAGCAAATTATGAGGCAATTCTGGTTTGTTTGTTTTTTCCCCCTCCTATCAGCTAGTTTGCGTGGGATTGGGTGGCAGAGGGGGTAGATCTGTACTTGACCCAACCAGTCAGAAAAACTGAAGGATGTTTTCTGTCCTGAATAATAATCTTCAGAGCCAAGGGATGGGACAAACCTAAAAGTGAGCTTTGTGACTTACATTTATATTAATAGTTTGCTTTGGTTTGGATATTTGTCCAAAATTCATGTTGTGATTTAATCTGCAGTGTGGCAGTATTGAGAGGTGGGGCATTTAAGAGGTGATTGGATCATGAGGGCTCTGCCCTCATGGATGGATTAACCCATTCATGGATTAATGGATTAATGGGTTATCATGGGACTGGAACTGGTGGCTTTATAAGAAGAGGAACAGAGACCTGAGCTAGCATGTCAGCACGCTCAGCCCTCTTGCCATGTGATGCCCTGCACTATCTTAGGACTCTGTGGAGTCCCCACCAGCGAGAAGGTTCTCACCAGATGCAGTCCCTCAACCTTGGACTTCTCAGCCTCCATAACTGTATGAAATAAGTTCTTTTTCTTTATAAATTACCTAGTTTCATTTATTCTGTTATAAACAACACAAAACAGACTAAGACCTAGTTCCAGTCACAAAAGTGATCAGGTCATTTAAATAATGCCTCTGAGATTCAAACCTTTAAAAGAAATATTCTATCTTGCTTTTGAAAAATACATTCCATTAAATGAATAAAACCGGTGCACTAAACACAATTCTCACCTACAATTACAAATAAAACATGTTAATCTTGTTTAAATGATAAAATTACAAAAAGCAGTTATTATAAAGCAGCAAAGGAAATCTTAAGACCCAATCAGGTCAGGCCTCTAGACATGATTTTATAGTGATCATTCACTGCCTTTTCTATGAACTAATCTCAGAAGCACTATATTGGAAATTAAATCTTCTCGAGGAAGAGTATTTTAGTAACAAAGACATAATATCGTTATGCTGCTACTGAGCTTTAGTATAAATGTGACAGAATCACAGTGCCATAAATGTACTGAGGGCCAAGTGTTACATCTGCAAATTAGCATTACAAATCACTAGGAAGACAAGAGGAAATCTCACGTAGATCCACTCTGCTCTGGCAAGTCCCAGGAATGGATTAAGACACTGTCTCATGTGGTATAGAGCCAGCTATGTGAGCTGTCTCGGGCTTGCCATTCCATAGTCTTCCTGTCCTTCAATCACTACAGCCAACCAAACACCACATCCTGCCAACTTTGCCTCCTAAATATTTCTTGATTCATATCCTCCTCTTCCTCTCTACCACCCTTCTCTACCTCCTTCACTTTACCTGGACCATTGCAACAGGCTCCTAATTAGCCTCCCTGTTCATCTTGTCTAGGATGGGAGTTCTAAAGCCCCTGCCTAAGTGCACGTGGAGGGCTCCCATCTCTGCAGGACGTGGAACCCAACTCAACCCTCCTGCCTCATCTCTCTCTAGGCCCCAACTCAAGGTTTAGGCTCCAGAAATAGCATACACGTCCTTTGTGTATCTTTGTAAATGGAGTTGCCTCTGCTTGGAATTAGCCTATCCACCCTCTGCCTCTAACTCCATCTCTTCCTTCAAGGCTCAGCTTCAAGAGGCACAATCTTCTCCAAAAAGCTTCCTCTGATCACTTGCCCAGATTGGGCCAAAGGACTCCTCAAAAATCCATCCAGGACATTGCTTTGCCAATTTACCTGTCTGCCTTGTTTTGTTCCTTCCCACTACTTATCTTTGCATTCTGGGTACCTAACATAGTGCCCAGCTGGGCACGTAGCTGGGGTATAATAGAAGTTTTGAACTGAATTCAATGGCATTAGTACTGCACTGAAGCTGACACAGGTATGACGAGGTGATGTCCTCCCGTCCCCAGTGCTCCTCCTATTCACATTTTTAACAGGGGAAATGCTCCACAAACATGTTTGCTCATTTTCTGTGTGGCCCTACCCCAGAAATATTCTCACTATGGAAAAATATTCCTCTGGATAAAAGTGTGAGTTGGTGGGCTGGCGGTCAAGCTACTCCAGCCAAACTCCTCAGAAAAGAGTGACGCTCACTCAACAGCCGCCTCCGTTGCCTCCCCCAGCTCCCTTCCTGGAGGCAAACACCACCCTGAACTTTGCGCTTATCATTTCCTTGCTTTTATCTATAGGTTTATCATATATATATATATGCGCATCACTACACAATATACTGTATAGGTTTGCATGATTTTAAACTGAAATGAAAGAGTATGGTGTGTATTTTTCTGTTTTTTTTTTTTTTTTTTTACCCTCAACATTATAACTGTGAGATTCATCCACCGTTTTCATTGCTGTATGGTATGTACTATAACACAGTTTAACTACTCTCTTATTGATAAGCACTGGGCTGTTTACTTCCCCCCCTTACAAACAATATTGCTGAGAATATTATTGTGTATGTCTCGTGGTGCACATGGGCTCAAGTGTCTTTAGTAGGGGCACCAGGAGGGTAGGGTCTGTGCTAGGTCATAGGATATATGCTCGTTTTCAACTTTATTAGCTAATGCCAAACTGATTGCAAAAGTGGTTGTACCAATTTACACTCTTTTCAAAGTTTTATTCACTATGTAGCTTTCTTCTTTTGGGAATGTTTTTTCAAGTCTTTTGCCCATTTTTTTCTATTAGGTTATCTTTTCCTTATTAATTTTTAGAATTTCTTCACATATTCCGGAACCTAGGCCTTTGTCAAATATGTGTCATAAATATGTTTCTCTTTGTGCCTTTTCTTTTCCCCTCTCTTTAAGGTATATTTTGATGAACAGAAGTTCTCATCTAAGTTTCTCATTTAAGTTCCCAATCTGTCATTGATTTTTGTGTGATATTAGATATGAATATAATTTTATTTTTCCATATGAATAAAAATAGTCTCTACCCCATTTTTCAATGGGGCCATCCTTTCCCTGCTGACCTGTGGTTCTCTGTGATGTGTCCAATGTGCAGATACATGTGGATGTGTTTCTGGCTTCTCTTTGTTGTTTCATTAGTCAATCTGCCTATCTCTCTGTTAAAACCACACTGTCTTAATTACAACAACTTTCTGATATGGTTCCACATATGGTAAGGCAAGTCTTCCTGCCAGGTTCTTCTCCTTCTGAACTTTCTTATTTTTGCCCCCTTCCTCCTACCCCTTGCAATTTCATGTACATTTTCGAATCAGATTGCCAGGTTTAGTGGAAAACCAATTTCAATATTCTATTAATAAAATGATATTGAGTATTCCTATTCATGAGCATTTATATAGCTCCATTTATTTGGGTGTTTTAAAATATCTTTTAGTAGGGTTTTATAATCTTCTCTATTAAGGATTTAGGCAACATTTTTAGATTTATTCTTAAATATTTTATATTTTTGTTTTGCTTTTAAAATAATAGTTTTTTAAAAATACAAACTTTTAAATTCAAGCAATTTAAGAAAAGATATTTTTTAATAAAATGATGTTTCCAACAAATAACATAAATCCACAAACCACACTTTAATCTGGTAACATACAAAGTTAAATTAATAGATTTTCTAAATTCAAAACAGCCTCGAATTCCTGGTCCTAGAGTACTTTTTATATATTGCTAGAATTTGGCTTGCTAATTTTTTCTTTTAGGATTTATTTTTCATCATATTCATAAATGAGATTGGGCTGTAATATTCTTTTCTTGTACTGTCCTTACCTTGTTTTGGTGTCAAGTTTATACTAGCCTTATAAAAATTAGTTGTGGAACAATCCCTACTTTTCTCTGGAAGAATCTGTATAGTGTTGGAAATATCTGTTCCTCAAATGTTTGTTAGAATCACGGAGAAAAACTATCTGGGCTTGGTTCCCCCCGCGACCATAGGAAAACTTTTAACTATTGATTAAATTTCTTTAGTGATTATTGGGCAAATACAACTTTTTCTTTCTCTATGTCTGTTCTTGCTTGAAAAGAATGTGTTTTCTGTAGTTGGATGCAGTGTTCTCTATTTGTCCCTTAGACCATACCTGTTAATTATTTTTCAAATAATTTTTATATCCTAATTTCCCATCTTTCTCTTATTAACAGTTAATCTGTCACTTACTGAAAGGGATGTGTTAAAAAATCTCCTACTACAGTAGTGGACTTTGTAGATCTTTTTATTTTTTATTTAAAATTCTTTTGCTTCATATATTTTTGATGTACAAATTTACAATTTTTACAAATTTTGTAAGTTTACAATTGTTATACCTGCCTGATAAATTGCACCTTTTATCATTATATAGTAACTGTTTCTAGTAATGCTTTCTGCCTACAATCTATTTTTTCCTGATATCAATGAAGCAATGCCAGTTTTCCTTCAATTAGTATTTGCTTCCAATATCTTTCTCTATCCTTTTATTTTCAAACTCTCTGCGTTTTTATTTTTGGGAGATGTGTCTTGTAAACAGCATATGTAACTGGATTTTGCTTTGTTATCTAGTCTAAAACTCTTTGTCTTTCACTAATTATTTGGTCCATTTGCATTTATATTGATTATGGGTTTATCTAAATATATTACTACCACCTTATTTTGTGCTTTTTATTTGTCATGCTTTTAAAAATATTTCTCATTTTCTCTCTTTTCTTACCTTCTTTTGGATTGAACTTTTTTGTCATTTAATGTTTTCCCTCAACTGTTTTGGAAGTTAAAAACTCCATTTCTACTTCTTCCAGAGGTTACCCCACATTTAACATCCACACTTTACTTTATTATATTATAAAGTTTAATAATATCTTCACCCTATGTTCAAATAATACAAGGACTAAAGAATACTTCAACTCTTATGACCGATACTTTCACTCAGCGTTTCTTCTTGCATGTCAGTCCTTTATTCTGTGATCAATATCTTTCTGCTTGAAGTATAATATACAGTGAAGATTCTTTAGTGAGGGTCTGCTAGTGAATTGTTCCCTCTTGTTGGACTGAAAATGTTTTTATTTCACCCACATTCACAAAGGAGAGATTTTATGGGTAAATTATTTTGTTTCAGCACTTGAAGATATTCTTCCAAGATCTTCTAACTTCCCTTGTTGCTATGAAGAAGTCAGTTGCAGGCTAACTGTCTTTCCTTTGTGATAATCTGTCTTTTCTCTCTGGCTGTTTTTAACATCTCTCTCTGTTGTTCTGTAGTTTTACTATATTACATGTACGAATGGATATCTAATCACATAAGTGGCTTAGGATTGACTGAGTTCTTGAATTTGATAACTGTTATCTTTTACCCATATTCAAAATTCTAAGCTTTTAAAATTATTTCTTCAAATGTTAAATTTCTCACATTTTGTCTTTTTTCTTATGGAATGCTGATTAAAAGCGTATTAGGCTCTTTCACTCTACCCTCTCTTAATATCTCTTTTATATTTTCCATCTGTTTGTGCTGTATTCCAGGTTATTATTTCATATTTATTTCTCAATTCCCTAATTCCTTCTGCAACTCTCTTATCAGCTATTTAATGCATGTATTAAGTTTCTTGTTTTAATTATCATATGTCTCAATTTTGGGAATTCTATTTAGGTCCTTGTTAAATCTCTTTATTTCTGAAATTCTCTTGTTTCTTAGTCATACTTTCAATAGCCTGCACTTTGTAGGCTCAGTATATTTTGAAAGAATTTCTTTAAGCACACTTATTTTACATTCTGTACCTCACAATTTTAATATATATAACCTCTGTGGGTCTGATTATGCTGTTTGTTTCTACTGACTCTGTTTATCTTGGCTCTTCCTTTTTGATTGGGAGCTTATGTTCTTTGAAACTTTATCTACAGGGATTCTTAAAGTTTAAATTAAGATGCATTCTTCCAGTGAAAATTTGTGTTTTCATCTGTCAGCTCCTGTGGGCACTATCAACTTGGAAACTTTAAACAAAATTCTTGACCTAGTTTTTTTGGACAGTCAAGTAGTATAAATTCTAACCCCAAACTCACGTGTGGGCTGGTTTTTGGTTAGAAAGTCTCATCAGAGACTATCCTCCCCTTGACCAAAAGCCAAGGCAAAAACAGCCAATTTTCATTATTAGCTCCGGGTTTCTTTGACTGAGTCCTCAATATCAGCCCCCTGGTTTTTTTCCAGAATCTTTCCATTCCACTCTGATGCTAATCTCACCTTTGCAGGGCAGTGATATGTCCCGGCATGTGGCTCAGCATGTGACCCTGGGGCATCACCAACTCTGCTCCTGTTTATCTATTTGGCTGTTAAGGTTTCACTACACTCTTGTTAATGTTGCCTCAGTTTCTAGGTTGGCTGTTTTTTATTAGTGGTGCTGTAGGGGATTCCACTTTTATGGAACCCAAGACTTTGTTAACAAAACAACATAAAATCTTCCAGAAAATAAATGTAATTGGAAAACTTAATAAGAAACAAGTTTAGAGCCATTAAATTCTAAAATATTAATGACATAAATAGGTGCTACTTACGCAGGTGGACTGTCACCACAATACTTTCCAATTCTTTTAGCATCATTGACTTCCCCACCGTTAAACACAGCTACATAATCGTATCGGCAGTAGTTATCTCGCTCAACGTCAAACTTCTCAAACTTTAGTTCTATAAGCTTTAGAGAAAGCAAAACATTAGAAGTGTCAAAATGGTATAGTTCAATAACCTCAAACGGAATTCTTCCTCTCCCTAGATTTATAGGATATCAGAATTTCCGTTTGTAAAAAATGTGTTCATTCTGTTTAAATGATTTTTTTCTTGTGGCATATTTCTTGTTTAGTTAACAAAATTGTGGTATTCTTTTGCTTTCATTTGTAATCATTCCAAAAATTCCTCTCAAACTCAGATCAGCCCTAGTTAGGATCTTAAACTTACAGGTACAAAAAAGTAGGGGAACACTATGTAACTCTAGCAACCTATATTAAGATTGGAATTGGTTCTGGAGATCTACTTTACAGCATGGTAACTATGGTTAATAATAATGTATAATATACTTGAAAATTGCTAGGAGAGTAATCTTAACTGTTCTCACCATACACATACACACACACAAAAGGATAACTATGTGAGGTGATGGATATGTTAATTAGCTTGATTGTGGTAATAATTTCAAAATATATACATATATCAAAACACCAAATTGTACTCTCTCTATATATATATACACACACAGTTTTTATTTGTCAACTGATATGGTTTGGATGTTTGGCCCTTCCAAATCTCATGTTGAAATCTAATCTCTAATGTTGGAGGTGGGGCCTAGTGGGAGGTGTTTGGGTCATGGGGGCTGATGCCTCAAGAATGACTTGGTGCCGTCTCTGTGGTAATGAGTGAATTCTTGCTTCATTAGTTCATGTGAGAACTGGTTGTTTAAAAGAGCCTGGCACCTCTTCCTCTCTCTCGCTCCCCTCTTGCTATGTGACAAACTTGCTCCCCCTTCACCTTCTGTCTTTACTGGAAGCACCCCAAAGCCCTCAGCAGAAGCAGATGCTGGCATGATGCTTCTTGTACAGTCTGCAGAACCCTGAGCTGAATAAACCTCTTTTCTTTATAAATTACCCAGCCTCAGGTATTTTCTTGATAGCAACACAAAATGGACTAACACATCAACTATATACCTCAATAAAGCTGGGGAAAAGAGAAAAATATAGAGAAAAAAGACTGCAACTGGATAATTGGGTGTGTGTTGGAGTGGGAAAGGGGGCTATATACCAACTTCATTCTTCTCTACAAGACTACTAGAAATAAAAAGTATTAATAGGAATCAAGATGGCTGATAGATGCAGGTAGTATGTGCCTCGTCCAAGGAGAGAAACCACAATAATAAGCAGCTATTCACACTTTGAACAGGTTTTCTAGGAGAGGACAGTAGGATTCACCAGAGCAGAGACCAGAAGCACCAAAAGTAAGTAAGGAAAGGGGTCAAGGCAGCTTGCCAGGCCAGGGACTGGCTGAGATAGGGGAGAAGCTCCTGGACATGGGGAAACAGTAAGAGAGAAAGCCCCAGGGATCCACATTCCAAAAGCGGCTTTTAAGATCTTGGCTACAGGAGAACCCCTCAACACACACGGACCTCAGGCCTAACAAAGGGAGCTGACTAGAGATTGCACAGAGATGTTGCTCCAGAAAGGGAACCCACATGTAATCCCACAGGCATCCGAGCCTAGAGCAACTTTACCTGGGTGCTAAGAACCTAGATACTGGGGACCTACAGATGTGGTGGCTGCTGCTGCGCTGCTCCAAGAAGGGAGAGGGGTACTCTCAAGAACCCCTGGGAAGGTCTCCACTGACCTGCTGTGGGCTGCAGTTGAGACTGAGATGTGAACAGACTACACTCCGCATAGCTGCTTGCCCACATTGTTTGTCTAGTAGGGGCCCCACACTCTCTGGCTCTAGGTTTAAGGCACCAATTTGAGAGTTTAATGCTGGGCTGCACTATGCCCATGGCCCAAGTTCCAGCTGACACAACAGTAGCTGCCACCTGACCAAGGATGGACAGGGAAACCAGGCTCTCCTGTGCATACTTAGGACAATACCCACTGCCCTGCAACAGGCTGTTGGGAGACCAAGATGTGAGTGGACTGCACTCCCCTTAGCTTCTTCCTCACACTGCTTGCCTAAGAGGGGCCCCTGCCTCTCTGGCCACATGCCCAAGGTGCCACTGTGAGAGTTTAACACTGGGCTGCACCCCACCCTCAGGACAAGTTCAAGGCAATGCAGATACAGCCGCCACCCAGCCAGGGAAGGACAGAGGAAACCAAACTCTCTTAAGCACACTTAGGACAAAACCCACTGCCCTGCTACAGGTGGCTGTGGGACTGGAGACAAGCCTGCCCAACCCATCGTAGCTACCAGCAGCATCAACATGGACCATGCAGGTCCCAGTGGGTTGCTCCCACACTGCTACTGCCATCACCCACATCACACCAGCTGCCCTGGAGCCTGAAAACATGCCAATAAACCTGGCCCACTGCTCCCACTGTTAGCTTCTGAGCAAGCCACCTGGAGGCCCAAGAATTGGCTCTATGACCCATTAACACTGGGGTCAGCATAAACTGTTCTAGGGCTAAAACAGGTACATTCCACCCACTGAGGCCACCTCTGGGGACCAAAGACTGGTCATTTAGCATCCAAGTCCCCAGAAAAACTTCACCACAGCCTCAACTAATAACTATACTATATTTGAGGAAATCACAAATACCACTGACCCTGTGTACTGCTGAGGAAATAATACAAAGATCACACCACCACAGGCACCCAAAATCAAAACCAAAGTTTCCTATTCAACCAACAATATATATACATCTTCAGGAAAAAATTCTCCTCCATGAAAGAAATTTCAAAAAATTGGGAGAAGCAACTGCTAAATCATATGAGCAGATATCAATGTAAGGGCATAGGAAACATGAAAAAGCAAGTAAATATGACACCTGACACCACTAAAGGACTACAAAAATGGTCCAACAACAGATCTCAATCAAAACGAACTCCTCAAAATGCCAGTTAAAGACTTCAAAATATTGATTTTTAAAGAAGCTCAATGAGATGTAAGAGAATTCTAAAAACAATACAAAGAAATCAGGAAATCAATTCAGGATATAAATGAGAAATGTACCAAAGAGATAAGATATCTTTAAAGAAACCAAACAAATTCTGGAACTGAATTCATTGAAGGAAATATAAAATACATTTGAAAGCTTCAATAATAGACTACACCAAGCAGAAAAAGGAATCTCAGAACTTGAAGATAGGTCTTTTGAAATGATCCAGTCAGATGAAAAAATAACTAAAAAAGAATTTAAAAAATGAACAAAGCCTTCAAGATGTCTGGGACTATGTAAAGTGCCCAAATTTATGAATTACCAGTATTCCCAAGGAGCAAGAGAGAGAAGAAAGTTTGGAAAACCTATTTAAGAAAATAACTAATGAAATTTCACAAGTCTAGAAAGAGAGTTAGATATCCAGATACAGGAGGCCCAATGATCCCCAGGCAAATACATTGCAAAAAGGACTTCACTACAGCATATTATAATCAGAATGTCTAAAGTCAAAGTGAAAGAAAGAATTTTAAAGTTAGCAAGAGAAGAGCATCTAGTCACCTATGAAGGAAACCCCATCAGACTAACAGTGGACTTCTGAGCAGAAATCTTATAGGCCAGAAGAGAATGGGATGGCATTTTCAAAGTGCTGAAAGAAAAAAGACTGTCAGCTAAGAATTTTATATCCTGCTAGAATAAGCTTCATAAATGAAGGAGAAATAAAGTGCTTCCCAGACAAACAAAAGCTAAGAGAATTCATCACCACCAGACCAGCCAAGAAATGCTCAAAGGAGTTTTAAACATGGAAATGAAAGATTGATATTCACTATCATGAAAACACATGAAAATATAAAACTCACAGGTCTTATAAAATAATCATGCAAAGGAGGAAGAGAAAAGAATCAAATAGCAATGTGATAGAATTTCATCAAACCACAAATACAAAAAGAAAGAGAAAAAGAAAAAAAGAATTTATGAAACTAGAAAACAATGACAGTAATAAAGCCTCACATATCAATATTAACCTTGGATGTAAGTGAATTAAATTCTCCACTTAAAAGATATAGATGGGCAGAATGGATTAAAAAATCAAAAAAAACAACTTACCCATAAAGACATATACTGACTGAAAGGAAAGGGGTGGAAAAAGATATTACATGCAAACAGAAACCAAAAGCAAGCAGGACCAGCTATACCTAAATTAGATAAAACAGACTTTAAATCAAAAACAGTAAAAAAACACAAAGAAAGTCATTATATAATGATAAAGGGATCAATTCAGCAAGAGGATATAATGATCCTAAATACACATGCACCCAAAACATTGGAGCACCCAGATTCACAAAACAAATATTACTAGACCTACAGAAAGAGATGGACAGAACACAATAATAGTGGGGTGATTCAACAACCCCCCACCAGCACTAGACAGATTATCAAGAGAGAAAATCAACAAAGAAATGTTGAACTTAAATTAGACTTTAGACCAAATGGACATAAAGGACATTTATCGAACATTCTACCCAACAACTAGAGAACATTCATTCTTTTCATCAGCACATGGAACATTCTCCAAGGTAGACCACGAAACAAATCTTAATGAATTTTAAAAAATTGAAATCATATAAGTATCTTCTCAGACCACAGTGGAATAAAGCTAGAAATCAATACAAAGAGGAACTTCAGAAGCTATACAAATATACAGAAATTAAACAACATGCTCCTGAACAATCACTGGGTCAATGAAAAAATTAAGATGGAAATTAAGAAATTTTTGGAAACGAGTAAAAATGAAAACACAACATACCAAAACCTATGGGCTATAAAAAAGCAGTGCTAAGAGGGAAGTTTATAGCAGTAAATGCCTACATCAAAAAAGTAGAAAGATCACAAATTAACAACCTAATTTCATACCTAAAGGAACTAGAAAAACAAGAACAAATCAAACCCAAAGTTAGCAGAAAAGAAATGACAAAAATCAGAGCAGAATTAAATGAAATAGAGGCCAAAAAAAAAAAAACAAAAACAAAGGATCAATGAGATTAATAGTTGGTTCTTCAAAAAGATGAACAAAATTAATAAGCCACTAATTAGCCTAACCAAAAAAAGAAAAGATCCAAATAAAATCAGAAATGAAAAAAAAGAGACATTACAACTGATACCACAGAAACACAAAAGGACATCAGACTATTGCGAACAACTATGTGTTCACAAACTAGAAAACCTAGAGGAAATGGATAAATCCCTGGAAACATACAACCTCCCGAGATTGAACCAGGAACATACGGAAGTCCAGAAAAGTGCTATTAATGAGTAGTGAGATTGAATCAGTAATCAAAAATCCACCCCCCAAAATGGGGGGACCAGATGGATTCAGAGCCAAATTCTACCAAACATAAAAAGAAGAACTAATACCAATCCTCTTGAAACTGTTCCAAAAATTTGAGGAGGAGGGAATTCTCCCCAACTCACTCTATGAGGCCAGTATCACCCTGATACCAAAACCAGAGAAGGATGCAACAAAAAAAGAAAATATCCTTGATGAACATAGAGGCAAAAATCATCAACAAAATACTAGCAAATTGAATTCAATAGAACTTCAAAAAGATATTACACCATAATCAAGTGGACTTTATACCAGGGATGCAAGGATGGTTCAATATACACAAATCAATAAATGTGATACATCACACAAACAGAATGAAGGACAAAAAATTGCTGGGGCACAGTGACTCATACCTGTAATCCCAACAATCTGGGATGCCAAGGTGGGAAGTTCACTTGAAGCCAGGAGTTTGAGACTAGACTGGATAACATAGCAAGACCTCTTCTCTACAAAAAAATTAGCTGGGCATGGTGGTGTGTGGCTGTAGTCCTAGCTACTCAGGAGGCTGAGGTGGGAGGACTGCTTGAGCCCAGGAGTTCAAGGCTGCAGTGAGCTATGATCAAGGCACTGCACTCCAGCCTGGGTGACAGAGCAAGACCCCATCTATTAAAAGAATCAAAAACCATATGATCATCTTAATAGATACAGAAAAAGCATTTGGTAAAATTCAGCATATCTTCATGATAAAAACTCTCAACAAACTAGGCATAAAAGGAACATACCTCAAAATAATGAAAGCCATATACATATGACAAACCCACAGCTAACACAATACTTAATGCGGAAAAGTTGAAAACATTCCCCCTAAGAACTGGACAAGACAAGGATGCCCACGTTCCCCATTCTTATTCGACAGAATACTGGATGTCCTCGTCAGAGAAAGCAGGCAAAAGCGAAAAATAAAAGGCCTCCAAATTGGAAAACAGGAAGTCAAATTACCCTTGTTTGCTGATGATATGATCTTATATCTAGAAAACCCTAAAGACTCCACCAACATATTCCTAGATTTGATAAATGAGTGCAGCAAACTTTCAGGATACAAAATCAATATACAGAAATCTATAGCTTTCTTATGCACCAACAACAATCTAGCCAAGAACTAAAACAAGAAGGCAATCGCATTTACAATACCTACAAGAAAAATACCTAGGAATATATTTAACCAAGGAGGTGAAAGATGTCTACAAGGAAAACTATAAAACGCTGATGAAATTGTAAATAACACATGAAAAATGAATAAACATGCCATGCTCATGGATCAAAAGAATTAATATCATTAAAATGACCATACTGCCCCCAAAGCAATCTACAGATGCAATGCAATCCCTATCAAAATACCAACATCATTTTTCACAGAATTAGAAAACACTATCCTAAAATTCATATGGAACCACAAAAGAGCCTGAATAGACAAAGCAATCTTCAGCAAAAAGAACAAAACTGGAGGCATCACCTTGTCTGACTTCAAATTATACTACAAGGCTATAGTAATCAAAGCAGCACAATATTGGTATAAAAATAGACAGATCAGTGGAACAGAATATAGAATATAGAACCCAGAAATAAAGCCACATATTTACAGTGAACTGATCTTTGACAAAGTCAACAAGAACATACACTGGGGAAGGGACACTCTTTTTAAGAAATAGCACTGAGAAAATTGGACAGCCATATGTAGAAGAATGAAACTAGACCCCTCTCTCTCACCATATACAAAAATCAACCGAAGATGGATTAAAACTTGAATGTAAGACCTGAAACCTATAAAAATAGTAGAAGAAACCCAGGGAAAACTCTTCTGGACATTAGTCTAGGCAAAGAATTCATGACTAAGACCCCAAACAAAACAACAAAAACAAAAATAGACAAATGGACTTAATTAAACTAAAATGCTTCTGCACAGCAAGATACATAATCAACAGAGTGAACAATCTGTAGAAGGGTGAAAATATTTGCAAACTATGCATCTGACAGGGGATTAATATCCAGCATTTATAAGGAACTCAAACAACCAACGTTTGCCCCCCCAAGTAATCCCATTAAAAAGTGGGCAAAGGACATGAATAGACACTTTTCAAAAGAAAACATACAAATGGCCAACAGGCATATGAAAAAATGCTGAAAATCACTAATCATCAGAGAAATGCAAATTAAATTCACAATGCCATATTATCTTATACCAGTCAGAATGGCTATTAGTAAAAAGACAAAAAGATGTTGGTGAGGATGAGGAGAAAAGAGAACTCTTATACACTGTTGGAGGGAATGTAAATTAGTACAACCTCTATGGAAAACAGTATGGAGATTGCTCAAAGAACTAAAAATAGAACTACCCTTCGATCTGGAAGCCCACTACTGGGTATTTAGCCAGAGGAAAATAAATCAATATATAAAAGAAGATATCTGCACTCCTATGTTTATTACAGCACAATTCACAATAGCAAAGATATTCAAACAACCTAAATATACATCAATGGATGACTGGATAAAGAAAATGTGGTATGTGTATATATATATACACAACGGAATACTATTCAGCCACAACAAAGAATGAAATCATGTCTCTTGCAGCAACATGGATGGAACTGGAGGCCATTAGCTTAATGAAACAACTCAGTCACAGAAAGACAAATACTGCATGTTCTCATTTATTATAAGTGGGAGCTAAATAATGCATACACATGGAAGCAGAGTGTGGAATGACAGACAATGGAGACTAGGAGAGGTGGGGGGCATTGAGGGAGGTGGATGATGGGAGGTTGCTTGGTGGGTATAATATGCATAGCTCCAGAAATGGATGCAATGAAGGCCTTGACTTCACCACATCAATGTAGCAAAACTGAACTTGTACCCCATGAATATATACAAATAAAAAGTTTAAAAAAAATTTTTTAATGAAAACAAAGAAAGATCAGAGACCTAAATGTCCAGCAAGAGCAGATTGTTAAGTAAATAATGGAACTTCCACACAATGGAATATACAGGTAACATTAAGTGAATATCATAGAAAAATATTTATTAAAATGAAAGAAAAAAGTCTTTGTGATCTGTGCTAAAGAAAAGGGAAGATTAGAAAATGTATGTATATATATACACACACACACAATGATGTTTTATTACATATGTATAAAAATAAAATATTAGATATTCACAAAAATGTTTTTAAAAAATATTATCTAAGATGCCCCCTAGATTAGTGTGTATTGGGGTGTGGTGTGTGCATATGAGTATGTGGGGGTGAGATAAGTTGACAGAGTAGTTCCCCTTTTGAGGGAAAAAGACTGACATTCCTATCACATGTAAAGGAGTCAAATTTTTAGGACCAGAGATTCAGGGAAGTAGGAATTGACTGTAATGTCTTTTTGAAGTGTTTTAAACACGTGCATACAGAGCATAGCCTACTTAGGATGTGGTTGATTTTTGAAGAGTTTGCATAGAAGTACTGATATACAAAGTCAGTGTTAGGATTCTTAAGTATTTCTCAATTTTTTTGCACTAGTACCAATAATAGTGTCCTAAATTATTCAAGTGAATAGAAAATTTTTATTTAATAGGCAATCAAGCATTCCCCTTACAAGTAGATTTTTTTTAAGAGCACCTCCAATGTGTGAATCAAAGGAAATCTCACTGGGTTTATTAATACCCATGACAGCTGGTACCTACTCTTGCTGGGAAGCAAGTGGGTAGGAACCCTCCCTGCTACTTCAGGGAAGATAATGGACATTAAATCCTATTAGATAATGAGTATTAATTCCTATTGGCTAACTCATACACAGTAATCTGGGTGAAGATGATAATAGCAACAGCATTGCAGATGGACACAGAGGCAAACTTTGGCTTTGAACATAATTGCCACACATGTACCTATTTACCTACCTTTAAAAAAGTCAGCATACTATACACTGTATCAAACTATTTCCTTTTTGGGTCCAGTGACTTCTCACTAGTTACTAATAAAATACTTTCCAGGTTATTAAAAAACTGGCTAATTTTCTCTACTTAGAAATTAATCACA
Organism: Daubentonia madagascariensis; assembly: GCA_023783475.1. Classification (NCBI taxonomy): domain Eukaryota; kingdom Metazoa; phylum Chordata; class Mammalia; order Primates; family Daubentoniidae; genus Daubentonia; species Daubentonia madagascariensis. Next base: position 10,149,682 of record JAKFHU010001670.1, read on the forward strand.
TAAAAACTTTTGGAGAGAAGATAAAAAATAAGATAATAAGAGGAAAAACTTGTGATAAAATGTGTAGGCAATTCTTTAATAAAAGAAAATTCCCATAGACTTGCATAGAAATTATTTAGGACTTAATTTTCCCATTATATTTTTCTCCTTTGGGCAGAGCTGCCAGTGATTTTAAACACTACTATGATTAAAAACTCAACTGGATAAAGATAAAAATCACATTAATAAAATAAAACTCAATCTTAAAATATAAATAATCAAAAGGAAGAACAGTGGAGAAGAGATGCTGAACTGTAATCTGCAAGTATAATTAAGTTGGAATTATTTGGTCAAATATATTTACAAATGTCATAAAGAGAAAATAACCAATACAGTTTTTCAAGAGCTACGTGGTGGTTTAAATGTTCCAGAAATGCAACTTTAAATGTTATTTTAAACTATACAATGTTCTATAGATTTAAAGAATCTTCCATTATTAAATAGATGAGCATATTTTTCTTTTTAAAAATAAAACTCAGTTTTGGAATTATAATCAAAATGTGTATGTATGTATATGTGTGTGTGTGTGTATGTGTTCAGATCACTAACTTGCATGGTATATTGGCCTAAATAATTTTCCACTAAAAAATAAATATATGACAAATAGTATTTGTGCAAGCTATATGAAAGATCAATTTAGAAAAGTTTTTTTAAAAAACAGTATCATAATGCTCACTTCATAGTGTTTAAAGTCTATAGTGTTTGTAATAACAATAATTTTATTATATAAGGTTATTTTTAAAAGTCCACAAAGTAAGTTTCATCTAGTCCTATGCCAAGTTCTGTCCTGTAATTAATATCTGAAAGTGGTTACCAGAAAGGGTAAAAATTCATATACGTAACCACAAACTAATAAATACTAGAAAACTTGACTTCTGTTGATTATTTTAAAGAATAAAGCTTTTTGTGGGGGAACCTGCACAAATTTTATTTTAAACAACAACCAAAAACACCCTAAAGCAGACTAGCTTTTACATCAGACACCTTGTTTTTTGAAGAGATCATGTGGCTTGCTTTTGCTCATTGGCTTCATTGAAGTGACGCACACAGGCTTTTTCATTTGGTGACTAGGATGACTATTATCAGGACATGTGGGTTTGCTACATGAGCAAATGGTAACCTGAAATGTACACATACCTGGTAATTTTTCTCCTCCCACAGTTAGTCACTGCCCCTTATAACATCCGCTACAGGGCTAAACCAATCTTATGTGGGATTTGCTTATCATTAGTATTTTAAAAAGCTGTTTTGAAAATTGTAATTATATAGAAGGAAATTAAATCTATGACTTTGCAAGTCAAATAGTGTAAAGGGCAAATTTAATCTAGGTCTTCACATGAAGAAATATCTGTGTCCCGCAGGCCTTCCTCTCCACGTACCCTTAGCTCTCAAATAAGCTCCACAACCAGAGGGTCTTGAGAGCTGGGCCCCTCACACTGCCTGGGAAATTCACACATACATGCTTTCTTCACACTTGCAGGGAACCACACCTGATTCTTCGGGGCTATAATGTGCCACACACAAGTGACTCCTGCAGGGTAATCCCGGTCTGGCCAGTTGGGGGTTTTAAAGGAGCCGGAAGGTCTGTCAAGGCGTCCTCCACAATACTGATCCCCTGAAGATATTAAATATGGAAAAAAAAAGTCACAAGTTTATATCCTGATATAGGTCACGGCAATACAACCATGTGGAACATAAGGAATGCAGAACATTCAGTGACAATATAGTAAATAATGGCAGTGGCAGAAACTCTTAAATTTTCTCTTAAAAAAATGCTTACATATATTATCTGCTACACACACACACACACACACACACACACACACACAAAATGAATGATCTCTGTTGCCTCACATATCACATCAACACGAGAGGGAAGGAGGAGTGGAGTCAGAGCCAGGACCTCTTTTATTTATTTATTTATTTTTTTTCCTTAACTTTTTTTTCTTTCTTTAACTTTTTCTTTATTTCAAAAAATTTAGGGGGTGCAAGTGGTTTTTGTTACGTGGATGAATTGTATCATGCTGAAGTCAGGGTTTTCTTTTTTTCTTTTTTTTTAATTTTTTTTTTTAATTTCAGAATATCATGGGGGTACAACACTTTGGCCATACACATTGCCCCTGTTCTGCCCGTGTCAGAGCCACAATCGTGGTCGTCTCCCAAACTGTGCTCCCCACATCCATTCAGTGAGAGTTTTTCCCATCCCTTCTACCCCCCTCCCGCCCACCCGCCCTCAGATGAATGTTCTTGCCCTGTGTGATGTAAGTGTTCATCAGTTAGTACCAGTTTGATGGTGAGTACCAGTGGTGCTTGTTTTTCCAATCCTGTGACACTTCGCTTCGAAGAATGGGTTCTAGCTCCACCAGGATAATACCAGATGTGTTAATTCACTGTTGTTCCTTATTGCTGAGTAATACTCCATGGTATACATATACCACATTTTATTGATCCACTCGTGTATTGATGGGCACCTGGGTTGTTTCCACATCTTTGCAATTGTGAATTGTGCTGCTATGAACATTTGAGAGCAGATGTCTTTATTATAAAATGTCTTTTTTTCTTTTGGATAAATACCCAGTAGTGGGATTGCTGGGTCAAATGGTAATTCTACTTTTAATTCTTTGAGGTATCTCCATATTCTTTTCCATAGAGGTTGTACTAATTTGCAGTCCCACCAGCAGTGTATGAGTGTTCCTATCTGTCCACATCCCCGCCAACATTTGTTATTTGGGGATTTTTTGATATGAGCCAATCTCAGTGGAGTTAAGTGATATCTCATTGTGGTTTTGATTTGCATTTCCCTGATGATTAGAGAAGTTGAGCACTTTTTTATATGTTTGCTGGCCATTATTCTGTCTTCTTTGGAAAAGTTTTTGTTCATGTCCTTTGCCCATTTTTTAATAGGGTTGTTTGATTTTTTCTTGTTGATTTTCCTAAGTTCTGTATAGATTCTGGTTATCAGCCCTTTATCAGAGGTGTAGCATGCAAATATTTTCTCCCATTCTGTAGGTTGTCTGTTCACTCTAGTGATAGTTTCCTTGGCTGTGCAGAAGCTTTTCAATTTGATCAGGTCCCATGTATTTATTTTGGTTGCTGCTGTGATTGCTTTGGGGGTCTTCTTCATAAATTCTTTGCCTAAGCCAATGTCCATAAGAGTTTTTCCAACGTTTTTTTCGAGAATTCTTATGGTTTCACGTCTTAGGTTTAGATCTGTTATCCATTGTGAGTTGATTTTTGTGAGAGGTGAGAGGTGTGGGTCCAGTTTCAGTCTTCTACATATGGCCATCCAGTTTTCCCAGCACCATTTGTTGAATAGGGATTCTTTTCCCCAGTGTACGTTTTTCTGGAATTTGTCAAAGATCAGGTGACTGTATGAGGTTGGTTTTATATTTGGTTTCTCAGTCCTGTTCCATTGGTCTACATGTCTGTTCTTGTGCCAATACCATGCAGTTTTGGTTACTATAGCCTTGTAGTATAGTTTGAAGTCTGGTAGACAGATGCCTCCCAATTTGTTCTTTTTGCTTAAGATTGCTTTGGCTAGACGGGGTCTTCTCTGGTTCCACATGAAGCGTAGAATTATTTTTTCTAGATCGGCAAAAAATGATGTTGGTATTTTGATAGGGATTGCATTGATTCTGTAAATTAATTTAGGTAGCAAAGCCATTTTTACTATGTTGACTCTGCCTATCCAAGAGCATGGTAGGGTTTTCCATCTATTTACATCCTCTGAAGTCTGGGTTTTCAGTGTACCCATCACCAGAAAAGTGTACATTGTACTCGATAGTGGATTTTTATCCTTCCCCCCTCCCCCTTCTTAGTTTCCAATGTCCATTACAGCTCTTCATGATGCTATATATCCTTTATTTAGCCCCCACTTATAAGTGAGAACATGTGGTGCTTGTTTTTCCATTCCTGAGATACTTCACTTAGGGTAATAGTCTCCAGTTCCATCCAAATTGCTGCAAAGGACATTATTTCATTCCTTTTCATGGCTGGGTAGTACTCCATGGTGTGTGTGGGGGTGTGTGTGTGTATGTGTGTGTGTGTGGGTGATTATTAATATATACACACCACATTTTCTTTATCCACTCATAAGCTGACAGGCACTTAGGTTGGTTCCATATCTTTGCAATTGTGAATTGTGCTGCGATAAACACTCGGGTGCAGGTGTCTTTTTGATAAAATGACTTCTTTTCCTTTGGGTAGATACCCAGCAGTGGGATTGTTGGATCAAATGGTAGGTCTACTTTTAGTTTTTTGAGGAATCTCCATACTATTTTCCATTAGCAGTTGTACAAGTTTATCTTCCCAACAACAGTGTATAAGCATTCCCTTCCACTGCAACCACACCAACATCTATTGTTTTTTGACTTTTTAGTAATGGGCATTCTGACAAGGGTAAGGTGGTATCTCCATGTGGTTTTAATTTGCATTTCCTTGATAATTAGTGATGTTGAGCATTTTTTCATTTGTTTGTTGGCTATTTGTCTATCTTCTTTTGAGAAGAGTCTGTTCATGTCTATTGCCCATTTTTTGATGGGGTTATTTACTTTTTTCTTGCTGATTTGTTCGAGTTCTTTGTATAATGGATTCTGGATATTATCCCTTTGTCGGATATATAGTTTGTGAATATTTTCTCCCATTCTGTAGGTTGTCTATTTACTTTGTTGATTATTTCCTTTGATGTGCAGAAACTTTTTAGTTTAATTAAATCCCACTTATTTATTTTTATTGTTGCTGTATTTGCTTTGGGGGTCTTACTCATAAACTCTTTGCCTAGGCCAATATCTAGAAGAGTTTTTCCTATGTTTTCTTCTAGGATTTTTATGGTTTCAGGTCTTACATTTAAGTCTTTAATCCATCTTGAGTTAATTTTTGTACATGGTGAGAGAGAGAGATCCAGTTTCTTTCTTCTGCATGTGGCTATCCAATTTTCCCAGCACCATTTATTGAATAGGGCATCCTTTCCCCAGTGTATGTTTTTGTCAGCTTTGTCAAAAATCAGTTGGTCACAGCTATATGGTTTTATTTCTGGATTCTCTATTTGTCTATGTGTCTATCATTATACCAGTACCATGCTGTTTTGGTTACTACAGTCTTGTAGTATAATTTGAAATCCAGATAATGTGATGCCTCTAGATTTATTCTTTTTGCTTAGGGTTGCTTTGGCTATTTGGGGTCTTTTTTGGTTCCATATGAAGTTTAGGATTATTTTTTCTAGATCTGTGAGAAACTACATTGGAATTTTGATGGAAATTGTGTTGAATCTATGTTGCACTATAGCCCAAGCCAAGAGCAGATTAGGGAGTGCCCTCAGGTGAAAGGCTGAAAACTTACAAGTACTGCCCACTGCACCCATCTTTCAAGGGTAGATATTTCTTCCCTTGGGGGCTCACATGTACTGACATGAAAATATCCTAAGACATAGTGTTAAGTAAAAAGAAAAAGTTGTAAAATAATATGAATGTATAATCCCACTTATATTTTTAAAAGCTATTGTAAAAGCACATAAATATAAGTAAGCACACTTAGAAAGGTAGGGGAACCACTGGCCATGGCTATTTCTGGAGAGAGAACTACAATGGGAGGAAGGGGCATGTTTGTATATCTGTATGTGCATTTACGTATGCAAGCTCCAGATTTTAGTCCATGAATTTCCATATTTGAATTTTTATAAGAATGTATATGGACTTAAATAAAAAGACTGATTTTTTAATGGTCTCTTGAGGGTTTGATGGCATTCACTAGCTCTGTGAGAAGAACTGCTCTTAAGCTTTAAAGAAGTAAATACATATAAAGTGCCAAGAACAGTGCCTGACACACAGTAGGCACTCAATAACTGTAAGCTGTCATTATTGTTGTTATTGCCATTATACGGAAACAATACCTCTTTCGTTGGGTTCAGCAGCAGAGAACATGGCCATGAAGCCATTCCCAGCTGTGTTGGCATCAGAAATCATCTGCACCATCATCTTGTTGCCACTGGACACAAGGGCTCCAGGCCGGAATGTGCCGCAAAAGCGCCCAATGCGCTGGCCATTGGCGTGGCCATTGTACACATCCACAAAGTCATAGCGGCACAGGTTGTCACTCTCAAGGTCGATGAATCGGAAATTAAGAACAACTACTTTTCCTTCGGGAACCTGCAAAGAAAAGAATCAATTAGAAAACTGTGTCATGAAAACAATGTCTGAGGCCTTTACATCTAGCCAATTACTAAAGTGAATAGATAAAAGTGTAATATCCAAGATGATGCTTTTATATCTCTCAGTTCTGAACTAAGCCAAGGGAAGTATAAATATTTATTCTCTTTTAGACAAATTCCACAGTTCTCTAGGGTGCATAATCTTATTCCTTAGGAATTTATCTCAAGGAAGCTACAAAATATTAGATTAGTCTTATTAATTGATAAGTCATTGCTTACAAAGAATACCAGTTTCAACTGAACCTTAGCACATATTTGCATAGTATAAAACACTATGGCACCCAGAGATATTGCTTGGCAAAGAAACGTTCTAAAATATCATTTTTTACAAATAATACAATAGGACAACCTCAATACCTGTATATAGAATGTTTCTTTGAAGTACAAAATGAAGAGTTGACATGGCAATTGTGCAGTTAATTTATAGATAATCCACTTTAGATCCTGAAAAATCTGGATCAACTATCTATATTGATTAAATTAACTGAGTAAAGTCAGAGTTTTTTTGTTTATTTGTTTTCCAGGTAAAGACTATAAACCAGGCAGCCTTGAAACACAATGCACCAATGATGAAAAATATAAGGTTTCACTTTCTCATAATATTTTCTTCACCATAATCTCCCCTGATATAATTCTTATGATGCTTCCTTTCTTGTTCTCTGACAAGGTAGGAAAAAAATGGCTACAAAAGCATTTGGTAGGATTCTCAGGTTTCAAAAGCTCCATTTCTTTCCCAGTTCACACCACCTTTTAACTTCTTCATTCAAATTGTTCAGTCATAAAGTCTTGATCATATTTTTTACCCTTTCAACTAGATGAGGTCTCTACTGAATAGTGTAACAATTTCATTCTGTAAAAACTTATATATGACATAAGTCAAAGGTTCAAAAAAAAACAGACACAAAACCAAAACTATTTGATTTATATTCATCTTAATTAACTATTTCAGACTCAAGGGTCAATAGATGCTTTAACATCAATATGGCTTCTTCATGTTAGTGAGTTCAGTGGCGTAAATTTTTTTTCCTATGGTAAGATGAAGTGTTTTCAGGGCTGTTTGTTTTTTGAGTCAAACACTTACACACATCCCATGGTAGAAACTGTAATGGGGTAGTTCCCAAAAGGGGGATATTTTGGCTTTGCCATGGTTGCATTCTGACAGAAGCTTATCTGAATGGTGTGAATATCAGAAGCTCCAAAGCCACAGCCTAAGAAGCTGATAGCAGAAAAAGCAATTTAATTTAAAATTTTTTTAAATTTTTATTTATTTACTTTTATTTTTAAATTTCAGAATATTATGGGGGTACAAACACTTTGGTTACATATACTGCCTTTGTACCCCCCAAGTCAGAGCTACAAGCATGCCCATTCCCCAGACAGTGTGCCCCACACCCATTAGGTGTGAATTTACCCATCCCCTCCACCCTCCCCACCTGCCCGACACCTGTTGAATGTTACTTCCATGCATGCATATAAGTATTGACCAGTTAGTACCAATTTGATGGTGAGTACAAGTGGTACTTGTTTTTCCATTCTTGTGATACTTTGCTTCAAAGAATGGGCTCTATCCAGGATAACACCAGAGGTATTAATTCACCATTGTTTTTTATTGCTGAGTAGTACTCCACGGTATACATATACCACGTTTTATTAATCCACTCATGTATTGATGGACACTTGGGTTGCTTCCACATCTTTGCAATTGTGAATTGTGCTGCTATAAACATTTGAGTGCAGATGTTTATATCGTAGAATTTCTTTTTTTCCTTTGGGTAAATACCCAGCAGTGGGACTGCTGGACCAAATGGTAGTTCTACTTTTAGTTCTTTGAGGTATCTCCATATTACTTTCCATAGAGGTTATACTAATTTGCAGTCCCACCAGCAGTGTATGAGTGTTCCTATCTGTCTGCACCCCCGCCAACATTTGTTGTTTTGGGACTTTTTGATAACAGCCAATCTCACTGGAGTTAAGTGATATCTCATTGTGGTTTTGATTTGCATTTCCCTGATAATTAGAGATGTTGAGCAATTTTTTATATGTTTGTTGGCCATTATTCTGTCTTCTTTTGAAAAGTTTCTATTCATGTCCTTTGTCCACTTTTTAACGGGGTTGTTTGATTTTTTCTTGTTGATTTTCCTAAGTTCTGTATAGATTCTAGTTATCAGCCCTTTATCAGATGGGTAGCATGCAAATATTTTCTCCCATTCTGTAGGTTGTCCGTTCGCTGTAATGATAGTTTCCTTGGCTGTGCAGAGCAATTTAATTTTTAAACATTATCCCTGAGATCCCTGTCGTAGAACTTCCCTGTTTTTTACTTCTTTTGTTTTTTGTTTCTCATGCAACCTGTATTTGTCCCATGGTCAGAAAGTTATCAAACTGTAATGTTACATCTGTAATCGTAAATACAAGCAAACTCTTTATGAATCACTGAAAAATCCCTAGCCATGAAAACAATTTTAAACTAGATTAATTTGTTTTGTCTTTGCATGAACAATGACTATTTGTGTAATTTACACAAATTTATGTATAGAGAGTAATTAAAAGCTGTGAAACTTGGTGAAAGTTAGAGTGAATATAGATAAAAAAGGGAAGCAGTCTAAGGATAGAGCCCTGGAAAATTCCAATGTCATCAGGTCTGTGAGATGAGGTCAAACTACAATAGAGATTGAGTCAGTAAGTAGGAGGCAACCAAAAGTGTGTGGTGTCCAGAAGCCAAGTGGAGAGAGTGTGTCCAGGAGGAAGGAAGGGTCAACTGAGTTAAGTGCTACTGCTGAGTTGAGGAAGATGAAGACTGAGAAAGACCACTGCATTTAGCAACACAGAAGTTTAGCAACCAGAGGACAATGGTAACTCTGACAAAGTTGTTTTGGTGATGCACTAGAGACAAAATCTAACAAGAGAAGGATCAGGAGAAAATGGGGTTAGAGGAGTTAGTGATAATGAATATAGACAAGCCTTTCACGGAGTTTTGCTGTAAAGATGACTAGAGTAATATGGGAGTAGCTGGAAGGGGATAAGGGGTCAAGGCAGGGTGTTTATAATGGGCTATATTAAGGCATGTTTGCATGCTGATGGGAATGATTCTGTAGAGAGGGCAAAACTAATGAAGCAAGAGAGAAGGAGAATTGCTGGAGAAGTGTCCTTGAGCAGGCCGAAGGGGATCTGATCTAAGGCACAGAGGGAGGAGTTGGCCTTAGCAGAGGTGCGGATGGTTCTGCCCAGTGAGAGGGGGGAAGGCAGATGCAGGTAGGTTAATAGATTAGGTGGGTAGAGCATATGGAATTTTTTTCTGATTGCTCTTCTTTTCTTGGTGAAATAGGAAACAAGGTCATCAGCAGCAAGTGTGGAAGGGAGAGGAGCTATTGGGAGTTTTAGAACAGAGGAGAAGGTATGTAAATGGATTAAGGAAAAGTAGCAGAACTACCAAGAATGCTGAGGGCCCACTTGAATGAAATGAATTAAAACTAAGACCTCTCTGCATGGAGGTAGTATTTGTTTTTGTTTGTTAGTGGTTTTTGCCCAGCTGCGTTTAGCTCCTTGGGCGGAGGTGCAGGGCAGGTGGAGAGCTGGATTTAAGCAGTGGGGCTTTGCCACTTGAGGACTGTGGATGGAGAGAGGGACAAGAGAGTTGAAGATGTAGGCAAGGGAGTGGCTGTAATGATACACCATGGAATCCAAACTGGGTAAGGGTGGAAATCAGGGCTTGGTGGGGTGAGGACAGTAACAAGCTAGCCTGTGGTGGAGGCAAGGGTAAAATAACAGTGCAAATGGGAGGCTGGGCAACAATGGAGAAGTTCATTGGAATAGAGGAGATTAAAGATCCGAGAGAATCATCCACATAGATATTGCAATTGCAGTAGGAAGAGTGTTGACGACAATGACAGTGAGCCAGGAGCTAAAATTAGCAAGAAATGAGGAAGACTGTCCCGGGGTCTTTGGATGACTGCGGCAAGAAGGGGTATAGGGCAGCATAGGCTTGTTCCATGGTTAAGTTCTCGGTTCTTTGACACTACTTAGAAAATTATGTTGATTCTTTCCTGCAGTCAGGTGTTGAAATGAACTACAGGCCTTGGATGCTCATTCCCAATGGAATAAATCATTTGTTCCCCAAAGCTATCTGTCTGCTTCCACTGCAATGAAAAGTTGAAGTTTCTCTGAGAATAAGACGCAAATATGTTCAGCAATAGAAACTGGGTTACGTCATTGCACTTTGGAACACATGTTGATCCCAACAACCCTGGCAAAAGTTCTTTGGAAAGAAGGATGCACAGGTGATCTGTACCAGTCTGAGTCTCCTATAACCAGAGACAAATGTCATCTTGCACCAAAGGCCAAAGAAAAATTCTATTGCAAATGAGATGCATACTGCTGTGAGCCTTTTCAATATAACACATCTGTTCTTCAGTTTTTATATGAGTGATCAAGATTGTCTGATGTCCTGTGATGCAAACTTTGATAAGAGCTCCTGGTTGTCATTCTAAAGGACTTTGGGAAGCATATTCTCTGAAGATGACCCTTCTACTTGAACAATCTACAGTCTGTAACCTTGATTTTTCTTTGTTAAGGATATAAAAAAAAATACAGAAAGATTCATAGAATAATATAATAAACACCCGGATACCAACCACCCAGAACTGACTTTTGTTAACATTTTGTCAAACAATTTTTAAAGTCTCCTTTAATAAAATAAATGAAACATTTCAGATAAAAATGAGGTTTCCTTTGTCCCTCTCCCAGGCCCTTTTCCCTCTTCCTCAGAAGCAGCCACTCTCACAAATTCAGTAGGTTTCCTTTCATGCCATTCAATATACGTATCGGTATCCATGCAAAATACAGAGTGGTGTTTTTGTGTCTGTTTTAAAAATGACTGAAAATGGGATAATGCTCTACACATCACTCTACAACCTGGGCGTCCTTGGATTTTATGGCTGAGGAAGAAGAGAAGAGAGAAAAGTAAAAATAGAAACACACAAGGCCTTCCTAAGCTATTCTTTCTGCCTGGAACACTTCCCAACTTCTGCCGTTCCCACACTCTCACTCACGCTTAGGGTGTCAGTTTCAAGGTCACTTCTTCCTGGAGGCCCTCCTGGACACCCCCAACCCTGCCAGATGGACTCCGCCCAGTTAGCAGCCCACCCCTCCGCTGTGTAGGGGTGGGACGGCTCAGCCCACTTACTCACTATCCTTATACAGACAGAGCTCTCGGAGGCAAGGATCCCTCCTGCCTCGTCCACTGTTGCACCCCCAGCCTCTGGCAGAGTGCGTGGTCCCAAGTAGAGGCTCAACATCAAGACTATTTGTTAAATGGATGAATCCATCAGGTACTCAATGAAACACCAGCTTTTTTGCACACGTCATGGACAAGGAACCTACTGGTGGCTCTACCTCTTTGATTCTAATATTTCCTACCTGTCCTGGCAGCAGAACTCCAAAAGGCCACTCTCTTTTCTAAGTCATTCTTTACAAAAAGAGGACACACATCTTTTTGGAATCTTTATATTTCAAATCTCCTGTAAATGCTAACACTTAATGCAGAAACTCAATTAAGATGCTTTTTTTTGGTGGTAATTAGATAAAGCTACGGTTTTGTGAGATTTTATTGACCAGGGGATTCATTATCTGCCTGTAGAAAAACAATTCGATGTTTGTGTTTTTTTCCTATCAACAGCCAAGTCCTGTGTGGGCCAAAGCCTAGCGCTGCAAGAGTGACCTCAGCTCACCCCACAGCCTCTGGGATGTCCTCGCTGTCAAAGACAAACATGCCAAGTCTTTGGATGCTGGGGCTCCTGCCAGCAAACAGAGGAGCTGCATTTTAAGCTGATGGTTTGCATTTTCAGGATACTATGAGCAAAATGCAAATATGAGGCCAGCTTCTTTTGTGTGGAGGAGTACATTTCTGTAGAAATGGTAATGCTCCTTTGTGTCTGCAGCTTTTCCTCCCCCAACGCATCATTTACTACTTTGAGCGAAAAGATCTGTTTTTGTAGCATGTCTGATATTTTAAAAAGCCGTCGTTTTTATCTTCGAAGATTTCCTTCTTCCACAAGTAGATTTTTGGGAAAGTGTGTTCTAAAATGCAGACCACAGTTTATTTATGTAAAGTTCAAAGGCACAGCCTCTCAGTGTCACCTCTCACAAGTACCCCCAAATGTAACCCAGAAACATCTATAGACAAATTATGTACAAATATTTGACTATCTTTTGAGAGAGGGATGAATCAGAAGCTTACAAGATCTTATTCAAATGAAAAAAAAAAGATCTTGTTCATCTGTATTCTGTGTGTATTTTAATACTACTATTTTAAAAGGGAAATCTTACATATGTAAACATATATTTAGATTATTGGAAGTAACACAATGTTTTGAACATTTTCTTTTGTTGTTGAGGGTGTCATCAAAAAAGCTTTACCCCCTCGATGTCTGGAAGGAGTGAGGAAACCCCTATCCACCTCAAGCCCAGCCCAAAGGCACCAGTGGAGATCGAGTTAACCTTCCCCTGCTGAAAACCACCCAAAACTTTCCCACTGCACTTGGAATAAAATCCTCACCTTAATTATAGTGCACACATTTAGGTAGTGTACATCAGGTGCCAGGTATTTTTCTAAGCACTATAGATATATTATTTCACTTAATCCCTTACAGCAACCCTATGAAGTTGATATTATTATTACCCCAGTTTTATAGTCTACAGATGAGGAAACTGAGGTACAGAGCGGTTAAGACCCTGCATGATATGGCCCCCCTCTCTCATTTTTCCCCTTCATACAACAGTTTGGCTGTCATGCCAGTCACTTTTCTATTCAAGAAACCCTCCAAGCTGATTTCCACCTCAGGGCCTTTGCACAGTCTGGTCCCTCAGCTTGGCACACCCTTCTCCCTGATATTCACGAGTCTGACTCCAACTCATCATTTAGATCTCAGCTCAAGTGTCACCGTCTCAGAGAGGCCTATCCTGAGCCCCTCAGTCACTTTGATCACACAGCCGTATTACTTCTTCAAAGATTATTTATCATCCATCTCACCACCAGAATGTAAGCTACAGAGAGCAGAGTTTGTCTGTAGCTATTCCAATGCTTGGCTATCACAGGTGCTCAAAAAATATCTACTGAATAAATGATTGGGGATCCTTATAATTATCTTTTTTTAAAAAATGGTACAGGCCACAACTCCTACTACTAGCACATACATTTATATAATAATGTAAACTCACTTACAAGTACAGGGCAAGCATTATTAACATCCTTATGGGGAGGAAGAAACAGCACAGAGTGGTTATGATGACTTGCCTAAGGCCACCCATCAAGTCAGTGGCAGAGCCCAGGTCATTTGACTTCTACTTCACTGTGTTTTCCATGACCTGACAGTGGCAGAAACTGAGGAGATGCTCCTGAATCTCGTTTCCTCTTTGGGGCACACAGAGAGCTGACATTTCCCAGCTTCCCTTGCAGTTAGGTTGGGGCCATGTGACTGGGTCCTGGTCAATGGAATGGAGGTAGAAGTGATGTACCCACCTCCAGGCCTAGCCATAAAACATCTCATGCAATCCTTGGAGTTTTCTTTTTGCTCTAAGGAGGAGATTCAGTGGAGGAAACAAGGAGGTTCTAGGAGACAGCAAAGCCACACAGGAGGAGGAGTTAATGCTTGAAGGAGAGGTGCCCATAATGGCCATCCAACTGCACTGGACTGTGAAGTGAGCAAGAAATAACCATTTGTTAGGCTAGGCCACTGAGATTAGGGGTTGTCTGTTAAAGCTGCTTTGCACTTTGTGTTAATTACCCTGACTAACAAGTGGATAGTGACATTTACCAGTTGTCTTTACTCAGCACCTCTGTGACAGGCAACTGTGGAGACATCTTTGTTGTTTGGGGCGCCTATAAGTTCTATATGAATCAACAGCATGATGTGGCCACAAAAGCAGCCGACACTATCTCAGGCTGTGTGAAAAGCAAGGGAGGCGCCAGCTTTGCCTAACTATAGACTGCTTGGAGTGTACTTGGTGAGCTGAATTTGGTACAAGGCACATCACTGTAGAGGGGACATGGACAATTTGGAGCAATCACAAAAGGGAGAAAATTCAGAATCACGGGGGCAAATACTGTAATTTCCATGGTCCCTACAAAAGTATAACCAGGCCCTGTAGCACCACTATCATTACCTTCTGATTCCTTTATCTGTGGCTGGTCAGCTGGGGTGAGAAGCAACTAGCAGTCACTAGTACTTTTTTTTTTTGGTTAAAAAATTTTTAAAAACCATTTTATTTCACCATGATGCCTACAAATTAGTCTTTTTGGTTTTGTATAGATGGAGGTCTCGAAATGTTGCCCAGGCTGGTCTCAAACTCCTAGCCTCAGGCAATCCTCCCACCTCGACCTCCCAAAGTGCTGAGATTATAGGTGTGAGCCACCACGCCCAGCCTGCCACTAGTACTTTTTGAGCTGGGAAAAGAAATGGGTCTTTTGACTGAAGACTTGGCTATGAGATGAACAAGAGACAGGGCTTCAGGTTATGCCTCTTTTGCAAATGCCGCCTAAGCCTGAAGAAGAAAATGTCAGAGAGGAGATGGCGGCTGTGGCCAGGCCCTTTGGCACTGTGAGGGTGACTGAACTCAAGTCTGCCAAGAGGAAACTCAGAGGGGAAAAACGTGAAGGAATAACAGAGCAGAACCCAGAGTAACAGGAACTCTAAGGTAATTACAGCCAGGATGGGAAACAGGCAATTGTGCAAAGAGCTACTGGGTTAGGTTTTGGTTGAGGAAAGAGATAAAGTTTAAACGAAGAGGATTCCTTTTCACAGATGTGCATCGTCTGGTTTTCCTGTGGCTGATGATACCACTAGGACCCTACTGTGGACGTAACTGGTGGCAAATCTCCTGAGCAAGTTATGTATTCATCATCTACTTTCTTGAGAACTGGAAATTCACTACTTAGTTTTTCTTTAAACATGAACTTTCTTTTTAGCTGTTTGCTCCTGAAAGGGTTTACTGCAAAATAAAAAAGCATTACCAAACAATGAAATAAAGAGCTGTAGATATATACAATAAGCAATAATTCAAAAACACTTTAGCAAGAGCATTCAGACTATTCTCTATGATCTACAGCAAGACAGCCTCCATTTCCCAACATGTATTACCCGTACAATGAACCTATACTTTCCCATGTTTCCCACTGAACCAGCCAGTGGTAGCCTGGTGGCTTTGTGCGTCTCACCAGGCATGGCACCAACCATAGCACTGGTACCTCATGTGACTGACAGGAGCAGCAGCATTGAATACTTGTCCCACCAACACCCGGAACTGGAAGGAGTAGCTGCACCTAGTGGCTAATGCCCACACTGTTTCACGTGATTAGTGTGTGCCCTGCATGCTATCCTTGAAAGATGCTAGTTGTGTCAGGAAAGGGCCAGGAAAGGAAGACGGGTTATCACTAGTTGTCTTTCACGTTTAACGACACGTTGAAGAGAGAACTCTGGGCACTGCACATGTGTATGACACACTCCTAGACAGGACCATGGCAGCAGATGGAAGTATGAAGTAAAGCTCAACTAAACCCATCCTAGATTATTTTAAAGCAACTATTAAAAGTAATACTTCTTTTAAAATAATGAAAAATCCATGACAAATGGTAAATTGTATGAGAAGCACAGGATGACAGTTACATATCAGAACTGTCCAGGACAAATGAGGACATATGGTTACCCTGACCTTAGGGCACCTAGGCCTCTCCTCTAGTGTGTGGAGCTGCCCTGCTGGATCCCAACAACCGTAAGTTGAATGAATGAATAGCTATTGAATGAATAAAAAAAATAAAAGAATAACAGAATAGCTTCCTATTACTTGCAGAATAAAGTCCAAACTCCTTAGAATAATGGGGTACAAGGCCCACCCCGGGCTGACGTTCTAGTCTCATCTACTCCCTAGCCCTTTGTGTCTTGGGTATCAATCTACCTGTCCTCAAACACAACTAGCCACCTCTATGAGGTCACGTGTACATACCCTGCCTGGAATATTCTTTCTTCCCATCTCAGACTATTAACTTCCACCCCAATTTCAAACTTGGGGCCAAATACACCTTCTCTAGGAATCCCCGCCCCCCTGCCCGAGGCTCAGACTAGGGGGATGTTCTTGTCCCTCTTTCACCTCCCAGAGCCAGAGCCCACTGTTCCCTCTCTCCTTCGGTAGATTCCCCAGCACTCACAGGTTTTGCAGGTATCTGCCGTGTGTGCTTTGCTTGCAGTGGACCGTGAACCTTGCACAGGCAGGATTGTTCTATACTGCTTCATCTGTGTCTGAGTAACTGAACCCACACGCAGCTGGGGGCCAGACATCTAAAAAGTGCAATGAAGGAGATGATGGAGATGGAAAGAAGTTTCCTATCTTCTTCTCATGTATTTTGGTCTCAGATCTATGAACAGTTTTGGGATTTTCTGTGCCATTTGATTATTTGTTCTGCAAATCAACAAGTATTCATCAAATACCAGCTGCCAGCACAGCCACATATATCAAGCTAGGATAAAACATAAACACCAAGAGTCTACGTGACCCAGAACCTGGCAGTGCCTCTTCTGGGGCAAGTTGGGGCCCCACTAAGACATGTGAGAGTTGGCACCAAAAATTTGTTAATATGCCTATAGTTGCTTTGTTATCATCTCTCAATCCATAAATAAAGGCTTATAATGTTTTTAAATAAGGATATGAATTTCTTTTTCTTAGTTGTGTTTCATGATAGAAGACTGCAGATAGGTCATGAAAATCAAATCCAGCCAATTTCTTTACACCTTAAAAAAATGGAACAAAGTATTTAAATCACTTCAGGATATTCTTTCAGTTCTTCAGAAGTTGTCAACATAAATTAATCCGGGACAGGATAAACATGATTGGTGGAGATTCTTGGAGAAAAAGTGCCCCTTTTCTAAGCCACTAGTACGTGTTATCTGACAGCTATTCTTAAGGGTAACAGATATAAAAGCCAGAGAAGCCTCTTGCTAGCTAGGGGCCTTTTTGTCATACAGCACCCGTGTTTTCTTCTTAATGACACATGAGTATAATTTTTTTTCAAAAAGCTTTATAAGATAGAGCTGATTTCTATGCCATGACCTAAGGGAAAAAAACCTGAAATGACATTTTTAAGAAAATACCTCCGTAATCTAGAATTTCATCTAATAAATCTGTTATGGGTCCGGAACACAAAATTATAGTGATATTTTACTAGGAGTGAAACAAAAAGCCCTCCCCTTCCGGGGTGAGAGACACGGTGAGGTAGTAAGCACCCTTAGAAGACAATAGATGTAAATGGCAGCACCCAACGTCCTCCTAAAGGGGTAAAAAGCAGGGTTTACATAGCAGCATTAGTTTGCCACAAGAGAGAACTAAGGTTGTTTTTGAATCCATTTTTTAATCAAAAACTGTATGCCCACAGTTTATAATCTAAAATAGCACCACACAGCTTTATGGGAATCATAGTCCCTGCCCTCTGCCCACCGCCCACGTCTACTCTTCAGAAGCAACCAGTTTAACTCTTTCGGTTATTTTGCCTGGAATTCACCTCATTTCTTAATATAGTACAGGCTTGTGCTGCTATGTCTTGATTTATCCCTTTTAAACTTTACCTCTTTGCTTCCTATTATTCCCCCTATTCCTCCATTAAAATTCTGGTTAAGTCAACATACAGGTTTTTATAACTATAACTACATAAATATTATTCACTGCTGAGCTAAATTGTTACATTCTTATATAGTTTTTTGTTTTTCCTAGAGCTAATAATTGCCTTGTTCTCTAAGTTTGCTTAGTTTTTTATGTGCCTATCACTAACACTCCCCTCAATAAAGGCCAGACACCGCTGTCCTATCGATTCCATTTTCTTCTTGGAAACATCCATTCTGGAGCCCTCCATCCCCCTGCACCCTCTCTATCCAGTCTGCATTGGCGACTCTCAAGGCCTGCTGCACAGTTGGTGGACTGGGACTTTGCTTCATCACCATTTCAGGAACCCCCCCGCCCCAGGGCTCCTATGTCTTTTTCTTTCTTGCATTTTGTTGGCGTTCATCCTCTTGTAGATTTCCTTACAAAGGATGTACAGAGATAAAAAGTTTAAGATCTTGTATATCTAAAAATGTCTTCATTCTGTGCTCACACTTGTCTGCCAGTTTGGCAGGGTATAGAATTGTAGCTTTAAAATAATTTGCATCAGAACTCTAGAGGCATTCATTGCTCCAGTGCCTTCTAGCTTCCGATAGGCTATGTTGTTCTTTTCCCTTTCTATGTGATTTCCCCCATCTAGAAGCTTGTAGCATTTTCTTGTCTAAATTTAGCAAAGATGTGCTTTGGTGTTTGTCTTTTTTCCTTCATTGTGCTGAGCGTTCTTTGATAATTCCCTCTCCTCCATATTCTCTGTTCTATCTTTCTAGAACTCCCATTAGTCAGATCCAGACTTCCTGGACAGATACTCTAATTTTCTTATCTTTTCAATATTCTATCTCTTCTTCTTTTATTCTACTTTCTGAGTGTCTTCTTCAAGTTTATCTTCCAGCCCTAATATTAATTTTTCATTTCTACTATCAAGTTATTAATTTATTATGCTATTATTTCTTTTTTGTTTCTAATATCTTGTTTTTATTTTATGTGCACATTATCTTTTCTTATCTCCCTGAGGGCAATAATGATAATTATTTTGACATTTTCTTATGCTCTACACTGCCTCTGTTTCTTTGGAGTTTTTGTTTTCCATCAGTTTGGGGCTCTGCTTTTTCATGTAAGAGGCTTTCCTCACATGTCTAGTAATCCTCAACTGCACATTCATATTCAGAACTGAGGTGAGGTTGACTGAAGCTCTGTGGCAGGGCTTGTCACCACAGTGTGATAGGGACAAACTAACTTTTTAATTGGGCCTCCCAAATGTCAGCATCTGAAGGAAGTCCTTTCTCAGGGGCTGTTCATTTTCTCTGAGATTGGACAATGCCTTACCTGAGGGGTAAAGACCTTGCTGCTGCT
The DNA here is from genome assembly GCA_023783475.1 of Daubentonia madagascariensis. Classification (NCBI taxonomy): domain Eukaryota; kingdom Metazoa; phylum Chordata; class Mammalia; order Primates; family Daubentoniidae; genus Daubentonia; species Daubentonia madagascariensis. The sequence continues at coordinate 10,168,913 of JAKFHU010001670.1, forward strand.
TTCACGGGAGAAGCAGGGGGAGAGGGGGCTTAGGGTCTCACCACTCGGTGCACAGACTTTAATTTAATTACCTGGTTTCAGTGCCACACCTTGGCCTGGCCTCTTCTGCTAGGCTTGCAGTTCCTGAGCACAGAGCCCCTCTGGTTCCCAGAGAATAAGCCCTGCCATGATGGAGGTGGGGATAGGGGGAAGGGAAGGGAGACAGGCCTCTCGCTGCTTGGGGAGGAGGAGGGACCCAGGGAGGTAATTGCTCTCATAAAGGCTTTCAAACATAACTCCAATTTTTAACCTCACTCACCCTGCTGCCTTCCAAGAAACCAGGTGCCTCCAACCCCTCAGCCTTTCAGGGGTTCTGTGGCATAAATCAGTCTGTTTCTTACTGGTGCCTCCCCTCCCCTCTGGCAGACGTGTTAGTTCTCTCTCCTTTGCTAGTTCAGTCACCACTGACTATCTGCTTTCTTATCCTCCAAAATTTTGTTGGTATCTCTCATATATTATTAATTCCATTCCAATTCCATTTGTCCTATGAGTTTAAACTTTTTGATCCCCTTACTGTAATTCTGGTGGGATTTTGACAGGGAGCAGAAATGAATACATGTGCTTAATTCGTCATGTTTAACCAGAAGTCACTAAGGTGATTTTTTTATTAAGAAGTAATAAGAAAGATATGACACTGTATTGTAGGTTATATATAAGAGTATGTTATGTATAACATTATAAAATTATATACAACAGTATATTTAAAAAATAAAAGCCAGATCTGTTAAGCACCTATCAAATACCAAGAATTATGCTAGATGCTATGGAAAACTCCAAAGGACTGAAAGCAGCCCTATTGTCATTTTTAATGGCTTTCTACTATTCTAATGTATGCCTGTGCCATAATTTATAGAAGCAATCTCATATTTTTCTAAATTTAGCATGTTTCTAATTTTTCCTGAATATAAATAATGCTATTATGAACATAATTATGCAAATCCTCTGTGTTTAATGGAATATTATTATAGGATAAATTCCCATAAAATTCCTATCCAAGAAATGGACTTGCTAAGTCAAGGAGTATGGGCATTTTAGATGGTTACAAAATACCCTTCAAGAAAAGCTGTATTAATTGCCATTTTTCACACCCTCTCCTACAGCGGATGCCTATCAACACTTACCAGTCTGTCAGGCAAGAGAAATGACATCGTTGTTTTAATTTCACAGTAGGCATTTGCATGGCAAAGCTGGGTTCACCTAAAGTGGCAGAGGCCAGACAGATGGTGGCAGGTAAAAGAGACTTCATCAAAGATAACCTCAAGGTTTCAAGCTCAGCAGGCACCACGCCCAATACAAAGGCAGAGAGGAAGAAGGGCTCTGAGTTGCTCTGCTTTAGAGAGGAGTAGAGGGACAGAGGGTATAACGTTTGGTTTTGAACATGTCAAGTTTAAGATATTTGAGGCATATGTTGCAATGGCAAAAGGCAACTAGAACGATGGTTTGAGTGGGGAAAAAGACTTCAAAAGGCCTAGTTCTCTTAGGAAAGAAGACACTTGATCAAGATAGACGGGACACGGAGAAAGTTTTACAAGGGAAAACACAGTCTGAGGGCACAGAGAACTGTCTCACTCTAGCCAGATGGCTCACAAATGTGTAGCCTCAAATAGAAGGTAAGAGCGGAAGAGGGTGTGGGAAGGGCCCCATGGGTGCCAGAAGCTACAATCCAAGGGCACATCCTTGGGACAGTGGCTGGGAGTGTCAACAAAGGAGGCACCTTCATTATTTCCATTACTAAGTGCCCAACCCTACCAACAACCTAGCTAACTTTGCTCACAAATTCTTTTCAAAATAAGTAAATTCTTTTCCACTCAGACTCCCCCCAAAAAAGCTTTTCAGAAAATGTAAATGGAATTAAAAACAAAAGAAAAGGGAATAAACTAGCATGCTATTTAAGAAAAACCTCAGGATTACCAGAGGAGAGTTTAGTCAGCTGGAGAAAAGACAGTGAATCATTTTGCTCAGATGGTGTGACATTTAAATTAAATGTTCTGTGACAACAACACATTTAAGAAAAATCATAAAAAGAAGACACTAGCGTTCAGGAAAAAGAAGATTGGAGAGAGGCTCAGAAGGAACTCAGTAGTCCAGACTGCGTGTAACTGGCACAGATGGCTTGAAAAGTTATGACAGGGTGGAGGTAATTATGTTCAAACGTGCCTGGAACTTCCACAACGGCGTCCAGGTCTGTTCTTGTCTTCAACTGCAAAGCTCAGGGTTATTCACAAAACGAGAAAACCTGAGTTTCATTAAGCACTCTCTCCTCCAAGCCCGCAGCTGCCTGAATGTTGATGAGGAGGTGTTATCTTGTGGTTTTTCAATTCAAGGAGAAGATGGTTCATAAAACTGAAAGTCCCATCATGCCACATGCAGAAGTTCTGCTTTTTGCATTCCCCACTTGGCCATAAGTCTCAGGTAGGGTACTGCTTCCTTGATATCTCAGACTCCACTCAGGCCAGAGTTTTTCAATCCTAGAACACTTTTTTTCTTAAAAAAAAAAAAAAAGGACCACAACTTTATTGAGGTATGATTTACAAACCATACAACTCACTCGTTTTAAGTGCACATTCCAATAATTGTTAGTAAATTTATGGAGTTGTGCAACCACCATCACAATCCAATTTTAGAACATTTCCATCACTCCAAAAAGATCTATCAGGCCCATTTGCAGTCACTGTTCATTCTCACCCCCAGCCTCAGGCAACCACTAATCTATTTCCTGTCTCTATAGATTTGCCTTTTCTGGACATCTCATACGAATGGAATCACACAACATATGGTCTTTTGCATCTGGCTTCCTTTACTTACCATAGTGTCTTTTAGGTGCATCCATGTTGTATCGTGAATTAGTACTGCATTTCTTTTATGGCTGAGTAATATTCCATTGTATGAATATACCACATATTGCTTATCCATTCATCAGCTGATGGGTATCTGAAATATATCTACCTTTTGGCTATTCTTAATAATGCTTCTATGAACATCTTTGTACAAGTCATTACGTGGATGTATGTTTTCATTTTTCTTGCACCTAAGAGTGCCATTGCTGGGTCATATGGTAAATGTTTAACTTTAAAAGAAACTGTTTTCCAAAGTGGCTGCACCATTTTATATTCCTGTCAGCAGTGTATGAGAGTTCCAATTTCTCCATATCCTCACCAACACTTGTTATTATCTTTCTGGTTATACTCATCCTAGTGGGTGTGAGGAGGTATCTCATTGTGGTTTTGAGTGCATTTCTCTAATGGCTAATGATGCTGAGCATCTCTTCATGTGCTTAATGGCCATTTATATATCTTCTTTGGTGAAATGTCTATTCGAACCTTTTGCCTGTTTTTTAAAATTGACACTTTTAAAATACAAATAGAAAGAAAAGCATCAAAATTTAACTTGTAATAAAGATGAGCATCTGAGTCACACTGCAAAATGTGGTTTCATATATCCATTCTGTGCCAAGAATGAGAGGCAAGGCACCCCTCACAAGCTTGTTTAATAAAGTTACTCTACATAAGATAAGTGAGTTATGACAGCATCCCTTAAACAATGCATTGGCTAGGAACATTGGTTTCTCACTTTAATTTCTGCATCAGCCATAATTTCTACTGACTGTAAAAAGAAACACCACCCTGTGAGGGATGGAGGGCCTTTCACTGCTTTTCAGAGGATAATATGAAAGAGCAAAAACTAAAACACATGGAGAAGTGTTAGAAACAACAACAAATACAGATACTATGTAGTCAATGTGTTAACTCATTATATAAATATATTAGCAAAATCAAAGTAAGTATGGAGAGCTTAGAATAATTTGTATGACTGGGTAGGAAGAAAGGAAATGTGGATATATTAAGATCTCTAATCTAAGGCTTATTTTTCCCTTTTAAAAAATGTGGTTCACTTAATGTGTTGTTTAGAATCACCATAATAATGATGTCTAAAATTCTCTCTGAAAGCAACAGAAAAACCAACAGGATAAGCAAATAGATCAATGGGAATAGTGTCCAGAAATAGACCACACTTACGTAGTCAATTATTTTGGGCAAAGGTGTTAAAGCACTTCAGTAGGTGTGATGGTTGATTTTATGTGTCAACTTACTAGGCTAAGGAATGCCCAGATAGCTGATAAAACATTATTTCTGGGAGTGTCTATGAGGGTGTTTCTGGACGAGGTTAGCATTTCACTCAGCAGACTGTGTAAAGATCTGTCCTTACCAGTTTGGGTAGGCATTACCCAATCCGTTGAGGACTCAAATGGAACAAAAAGGTGGAAGAAGGGCAAATTCCCTCTTTCTCTCCTTGAGCTGGGACATCCATTTTTTCCTGCCCTTGGACACCAGAGCTCCCGGCTCTCAGGTCTTGGGACTCTGGGACTTACACCAGCAACCCCTCTAGTTCTCAGGCCTCAGACTCAGACTGAATTATACCACCAGCTTTCCTGGTTCTCCAGTGGGCAGACAGCAGATGGTGGGAACTTCTCACCTCTATAATTGTGTGAGCCAATTCCCATAATAAATAAATAAATATAATCTCCTATGGGTTCTGTTTCTCTGGAGAATCCTGACTAACACAATGGGTAAAAGGGCAGTCTTTTCAACAAAAGATGTTGGAAAAACTGGAAACCCACACAGAAGAATATGACTCATGACCCCTACCCCACACCATACATAAATTAGATCACAAACATAAATGTAAAAGCTAAAATTACAAAGTTTCTAGAGAAAAAAGAACACAGAAGAACATCTTTGCAATCCTGGGTAGCAAGAAAGCTCTAATTGCAAGAGTAAAAACTGGTAAACTGGACTTGAAAAATTTTTAAATTTCTGCTCATCAAAACTGTTAATAAAATGAGTATATAAAACACAGATGGGAAGAAAATATTTGCAATACATATATCTGACAAAAAACTTGTATTCAGAATAAAGAATCGCAACTTAATGATAAAAGATAAATAATCCAATAAAAAAACAAGGGTAAAAGACTTGAACAGACACTTCACAAAGAAAGACCAATATGCACATGAAGAAAGAGTTCAATCTCATTAGGCATCAGGGAAATGCAAACTAAAATCACAGTGTGATATGACTACACGCCCACCAGAACAGCTAACATTAAAAAGGCTGATGATATCAAATACCAGAATGTGGAGCAAACAGAACTTTCACCGTTGCTTGTGGGAGTGTAAAATGGTTAACCACTTTGGAAACTGGTCTGGCAGTTTCTCATAAAGTTAAATATATACCTATCCCATGACTCAGGAATTCTACTCCTAGGTATCTACCCAAGAGAAAAGGAAATGTATATGATAAAAAACCTTCAAAGGAATGTTCAAAGCAGCTTTATTTATAGTAGCCCAAATCTGGAAAAGCACAAATGTCCATCAACAGGAGAATGGATAAACAAATTGTGATATGTTTATACAACAGAATAATACTCAGCAATAAAAGGAACAAACTCCTGATACATGCAATAACACAGATAAATCCAAAAACATTATGCTGAGTATGTGATCAAGAAACAAAATTGGCTGGGTGTGGTGGCTCACACCTATAATCCCAGCACTTTGGGATGCTGAGGTGGGAGGATCTCTTGAGTCCAGGAGTTCAAGACCAGCCTGGGCAACATAGTGAGATCCTGTCTCTACAAAAAATAAATAAAAAAATTAGCTGGGCGTGGTGGCGCACCTCTGTAGTCTAGCTACTCTAAACGCTGAGGCAGGAGGATCACTTGAGCCCAGGACTTCAAGGCTGCAGTGAGCCATGATGGCGCCACTGTACTCCAGCCTGGGCAACAGAGCGAGACCCTGTCTGTAAAATAAATAAACAAATAAAAGAAAAATGAAACAAAGAGTACATTCTATATTATTCCATTTTTATGAAGTTCTAGAACAAGAAAGACTAACCCACAGTGCTTGCCCCTTGTGGGGGGTGGAATGGGATGGGAAGGAGCGAAAGGGAAGATTCTGGGTGCTGGAAATATGTTCTATCTTGACGGAGGCGATGGCTATACAGATGCAGACATCTGTCAAACTCACTGAAGTGTAAATTTAAGATTTATACATTTCACCACATGTAAAATATATCTAAAAAACCAAACCAAAACCAAAACAAGGAGAAACACAACAGTGCCAGGCAGATGGTGTGAACATATACCTATTAATCTATTGAGTTTAGAAGAGTGCTCGCCACTTAATTAATGCCAATAAATGCTGGCTAGAATTATAAGTACTATCTATCACAAGAAAGCCACGAGTTAAGTGCCATCCACATCATTGTGCAAACTTGAAACCTATTTAGGAAATATTTGAAATGAGTATACATCTGTATAATGAATTACCTAAAATCCAGTCATATTGCATCATCCTGTTATCTATCATAAAAAATCCCATAATTGATTACATGCCACATCCAACTTATCCCGTCTTGTTAATTTTATCAACTGCATTCTTAATTTGAAATAACGTCCACTCCATATAGAAGCAAATTAGAAATATCAGTGGTTAGTTTGGTAGTTTCCCAAAGGAGCTACGGCAGAATTGCTGTGGAGGACCGTGATTTGCAGTTCTTGCTTTCATCTCAGAAAAGTACCTGAGATGTCTGAGAAACCTGAAGCAGAACATAACACTCAGAAGTGAAATGGTTGCAAACTCTTCCCAAATGAATGCTAAGTTCCTTGAGGGTAAGGCAAGGAACAATGATAATTCTTTTGTTTCTCCCATGAAGCCTATCCAATTTTTAAAATAAATTAAGCAAGTATTTATTAAGTACCTACAATGTATCAGGTCACATGCTGGGCTCTAAGAAAAGGAAAAAGGTAACTGTGGCTTCTGCTCTTAGGGAGATCATTGTCTAGGACAGTGTTTCTCAAACTCTTGGCCTCCAAGGACCAGTTAATGGATACTGGTAATATACACAGTCCATCAATGTTAAGCCTGTTTTTAAAAGTCTAAAATTAAATTAACCATAATAGGTTAAAATTAAAACTATCTTCACATGAAAAGAAGGATGATTATAACATATGCCAATCCGTTTGGCAATCGTCCCAAAGACAGTCAGTTTCATTTTTTATTCTCTACCTCTACAAGTTAGAAAATCCTAACTCTAAACAACAGGATGCCAAGAGTGGCAGCAAGTCCTTGCTGGCTTTGTCAGATAGTTCTAGATAGTCAAATAAAATTAGGATCCAGAAGTAATGGAGGGATCCCTCATTATAAATCCCAGCATTCTGCAAAATGTTAGGTTGATGGACATATCACACTCAAGATCTAGAAAGCTGACTGTTTCAATTTGGGCAACAGCAATGAATGTATTCCTGATTCTATCTCTGATAATATCTAGAAAGTATTTTTCCTTCCTGTTTCTCCACAGCATCTGGGTGGGGTTTGAAAATATGCCCAATAATAAGCTGCCGACTTCTTTCTCTGAAGAGCGAAGAAAAACATCGAGTGTTGGGAACACTCCAAGCTCTCAGCAACCAACCCTGTGCACCACAGCCCAACCTCAAAAGATTCTGATACCTTATTTTCAATGTAAAATAGTGACATTTTGGCTCTGAATAGATTTAGGCTAGGCAAGATATAGGATTTCTGCTGTGAAACATCAGAGCAGGCCATTTGAAACAGAAGAAATGCCTTTATTGACATTATCAGTAAGTGAAGCAATGTTTGTTTTACTATATATGATTTTTCACTTCAAAAACTTGCATGTGCACGTTTATCTTCAGCAGCCAGCACACCTAAACATATTAATAATTGTACACAGCCACCAGTTCCTTGAACTGCCTGTTTTAAAGACATGGACCCACCAGCTGCCCTTTGAACATGTTTCTAATTTTTGTTACTTCCTGAAGCACTGATTCAAGAATAGGAAGCAAATTGTTACCTGCTGCCTGTTCCCTCTGTTGGTAAAGTCATATTTGGAATGGCATTCTGCTCTACAGCTCAGCTTAACATGTCAAAGATCCCTCGACCTCCCCTGCCACAGCCGCTCCACCCTTCCCCCCTCACTCCCCCATTCCTGTTCCCTGTACAGTCAATTGCATGTCCATCATTCCTGTTTGCTCAGGCCCAAAACTTTGAAGTCATCCCTGACTCCTCTTTTTCTCTTCTACCCCACATCTTATCTGTCAGCAATTTTTATTGGCTCTATTTAAAAATATATCCAGAAACACACCATCCCTCACCACCTGCATGGCTCCCACGCTGGTCCAAGCCATCATCATCTCTCATCTGAACTACAGCAACGGCCTCCTACCTGGGCTCCCCACTTCCACTCTTACACCCCGTGGTCTATTCTCAGCACAGCACCCAGGGCGATCCTTCTAAAACCCAAGTCACATTATGACGCTCCTCTGCTTATAACCCTGCAGTGCCTCTGTGATGGTTAGTTTTATGTGTCAACCTGGCTGGACTAGTTATTTAATCAAACACTAATCTAGGAATTGCTGTGAAGGTATTTGGTAAATGTGGTGAACATCTACTATCAGCTCACTTGAGGTAAAGGAGATTATCCTCCATAGTATGGGTGGGCCTCATCCAATCAGTTGGAAGGCCTTAAGTACAAAGCAGAGGTTTCCCTGAGGAAGAAGAAATTCTGCCTCAAGACTGCAGCATTAGTTTCTCACTGAGGGCTTCTAGCCTGCTGACCTGCCCTACAAATTTCAGACTGGCTAGCCTCTACAATCCCACAATCACATAAACAAATTGCTCGAAATAAATCTCTTTATATATGTATATACATCAAATATACATATGTACATGTATTAATATACACATACATACACAGATTTTTAAAATATATATATGCACACACACATATATGTATATATATCTCCTACTGGTTCCACTTCTCTGGAGAACCCTGATATAGTCTCCCTGTGCCAAATGTCTTCCATTTGTCCGTTGGGATACACTTTCCTCCCATCTCTACCCTATTTTCCTTCCTGGGTGGTTCACCTAGATGAATGCATCAACAACTGTCTTCCAGTTGCTTTCGGCCATGGGAAGCCCCAACAGGACATTGAAAATAGGGAGGGGAGTTAGGTCAGGGCATTTACTTCCCTACTCTTTCTCCATCAGTTCACCTTCCACTGACTCCTGGGATCTAGTAACAGCTCCCTCCCCTCCTCCCCTGGGGACAAGAAGTGGTGACAGCTTGGTTGCTACTAGCTCCATGTTGCTGCACTATCTTTTGTGACTTCCCTACTATTTTTGAACAGTCCCTTTGAAAATAAACCCTTCTTGTATTTTGAGTGTGCTGTTTGCTACTGGGGCTCTGACTGACAGACTTTCTATCACAGTGGCCCACTGGGCCCTACAGGATCGGCCCCACTCTTCCCTCCCTGACCTCAGCTTCTTCTACCTTCTCCCTTGCTCACTCCACAGGCCTCTTTGCTGCTCCTAGTACACCCCAGGCATCTAAAGCTCCTCAAGAGCAACAGTCTCTGTCTGCCTGGTTCACTGATGTATCCCATGTGCCTAGAATGGTACATGCTCAGTGAATATTTGTTACACAAGGCAAATAAAATAATCTCATCGATCCCCATACCAACATCCTTCCTTGTTGCATCCATAATAGGTGCTCCACCTTCTATGTTCATCATAGCCCACAAAATAGCCCCTAAGTGAAAAAAGAAATTTGCGTCCGGTTGCATGGCTCTGCAACACAAAGCTACCATGTCTGCTTCCCTCATACTCTTACTTTACTTAGCCAGGGCCAAGTATCATCATGAACAGGATGACAAATTTTATTTTTTCTAAAAAAGTTATGGCCTAAATGGAACGAAACACCTAAAACTTAAATACAATACTAAAGGTGATTTTATCTAATGTCATGAATGCTAGTTCAACATTCAGTTCTACAAATGTTGGAATTATGATATAATCTCATCTCTATCATTCAACATTACATTACTTGCATGTGCATAAGCATTTATTACTCTAAAAGAAAGTGTTTTTCTTCAAGTTAACTAGCTAATATAATATACTCCCCTTAATTCATTTTAACTATTAATCCATTTCCCTATGTAACTATTTGCAAGTTCAACCCAAAATGGTTTTATATATAAAGTTAACATCTTTCAAAGTTAACATTAATATTGCAGCACTGTACTCTTGCATATACAAGAAGTATAATATACATTTATACTTCAACTGACTAGTGGAATGCAGACATAGAAAGCACATGAGAGCCTTGCTTCATGATGCATCTGGAATGTTCACCCATACTGGACAGTGAATATTCAGAAACTGACATTAAATACAAACGGCATGCAGCTTTGTTCATGTCACTGATATTGTTACACTGACTGATGGTTACTTAATACAATCATACAGTGACTGATAATGCCAAACTGGGGGGTGGAACTCAACTCGAGACACAGCAAGGAAGGACATAGGAAGACAGCATCTCTTTCAAGTGAAGAATTCTACAGTTCTACAAAAATTTATAAGTATCCTTTCTCCAGAGATCTTTAGAAACAAATTGACACTTTTCTGCAGAGATCTATTCTTTAGATCTGTAGTCCCCAACCCCCAAGCCACTGACCAATAGCAGTCCATGGCCTGTTAGGAATCAGGCTGCACAGCAGGAGGTGAGCGGTGGACAGGCGAGCTAAGGAAGCTTCATCTCTATTTATAGCCACTCCCCACAGCTTGCGTCACCGCCTGAGCTCCACCTCCTGTCAGATCGGTCACTGTCTCCCATCATCCCCAGATGGGACTGTCTAGTTGCAGGAAAACAAGCTCAGGGTTCCAACTGATTCTGCATTATGGTGAGTTGCATAATTATTTCATTATATATTACAATGTAATAATAATAGAAATAAAGTGCATAATAAATATAATGCACTTGAATCATCCTGAAGCCATCCCCCCAATCTTGCCCCCGGTCCGTGGAAAATTGTCTTCTATGAACCTGGGCTCTGGTGTCAAAAAGGTTGGGGACCGCTGCTGGATGAAGTAATGGACCTATTCATTCATTCATAGACTCATTCTTTCGCTCAACTACTATTCCATGTGTCAATTACTATGTTAGTTACTGGGAGAACAGACAACTAAAACAAGGACCTTATCCTCGAGCACTTTACAGTTTAGTAGGGGAGACAGAGTAGTAAACAGACGAATATAATACAGAGTGATCAGTGTTACAATCAAGACACCCCCTGAATGCTATGGGAACACAAAGGAAGTGGACATCCAGTCTATACTGAGGGATAGAGAGGTAGTCTGGCAGACTGTCTGATAATTCCCTTCTGACTTAATAATTCTATGGTTTATTTCTATTTTAAGAAATATAGTTTTGTATGCATAGCTAATATTTATAGAGATACATTTATATATCTAAGACTTGTGTAAAATAAAATAAGTTCATTATAATTATAATATAATAACGAAAACAAGTACATTAGTCATCTCTTGGAGTAGCTGCCTGGCTCCTGATGATTCTCTTATTTAAAAAAAACTTTTTAAACCACATATATATGTATCTTCAAACAATACATGTTTAGTTAACCATTAAAGAACAGTGGCTCAAGTTCCCAACAGCTGATGACCGTGCTAGCATCCTCTTCAAAATGCCAGTTGTTTTGGAGCATCTCCAGGGACATCTACATAGGCCCACAAAGCAGTCTGGCTTACTAGTGAGTGTTCGTCATGTCTTTCCTCTCTTACTTCTGGAAACCAGTTTAGAAGTTCCTCAAAAAGCTAAGCACATGACCCAGCAGTTACACTCCTGTGTATATACCCAAAGGAATTTAAAGTACCAATGTTCACAACAGTATTATTCAAAATACTCAAAATAGCCAAAAGGTAGAAACAACCGGTGTCCATCAACAGATGAATGTATAAACAAAATGTCCCTGCTGATGGAAGTGTCCTGCAGGTCCCCTGAACGCACCCATGCACAGGAAGTCTCTGTTTCCAGGGTGCTATTTCCTGATGTTCCCTCCACCCCATAAATGTTGCAGAGAGTTGTGAATAGGTGTGATGAAACAGCTTCCTCCCCACACTGTGTCACCTGGAACCCAGGGCAACATTACTCACAAAAACAGACCCATCAGCTCCTCCCTGTCCACATTCACAAAGCATCTCTCAAAAGTCAAAAACCAAACAAACCAAACAAAAAGAAGCAAAGAAGCAAACCAAACCTACCACCCTCACCACAGGAGCTAACCTTGATCCGTGAGCAAGCCTTTCCATTCATCAACATCCAGGAGACATTGTGTACTAATGGATGAGGAGCCTCAGCAATGTCATTTACTGCCACATCGTAAATCCTCTACACTCAGAGCAGTGGTGACCTCGTAGTTTCTGTGGGCACCATCAGTGGACAGATGCTTTACATCATTCAGGTTTCAGCTCAAATGTCACCTCATCAGCGTCACTCGCTTGCATCATCTTGTTTTATTGTCTTCATGGTACTTATTCCCACCCTATTTTATTGTTTCTCTCCAGCTTCTAGAATGTAGGGACCTTCACTACTATATCCCCAGAATATAAAACAGGGCCTGACACACAATAAGTGTTCAATAAATATTTCATGAATGGACAATAATTATTTTTGAGTATTTACCATGTGCTGGGCACTGTTCTTAATGCCATACATGTAATAACTAATTTAATTCTCATAGAAATCCTATGAGATAGGGAGTATTATTATCCATATTTTATAGATGAAGAAACTGAGGGACAGGGAGATTAAGTAGCAAGCCCGAAGTCATCAGCTAGTAAGTAATCATCTGGTAATCTACTGCTGCATAACAGACCACCCCAAAACCTAGTGGCTTAAAACAACAGTGAACTCTTTTTTCTGATGGTTCTGTGGGTCACTGGTCTTAGCTGGATGGTTCTGGCTCGAATTCTCTCACACAATTACTATCAGTTAGTAGGTGAGGCTTGCGTCTTCTGAAGGTTTAACTGGATTGGCCCTTCAAAATGACTTCTTCACTCACCTGTCTGGCACCTCAGCTGGGAAGACTGGACCACCCAGGGGCTGTCTGAGCATCTCTTTCTCCACAAAGCCTCTCTACATGAGTAGGCTGGGCTTTCTCACAGCACAGTGGTCCTTACACCGCAGCTAGCTTCCCCTGAGTGCACGTTTTAAGAGACTAAGGCAGAAGCTGACAGACTTCTTGGGCCCTCACCCCAGAAGTCATACAGTGTCATCTCTGCCCCATCCCATTTGTTCCACAGAGCCAGCTCAGATTCAATGTTGGGGGATACCAGAAAAAGGACTACTAGGAGGTGTGGTCATTGGAGGGTCATCTCTGGAGACTCACCACCACAACAATGGAGCTGGTATTTGAGCCTAGGCAGTCTTGCTCCAGAAACTACACTTTTAGTAACTACACTCTTAACCACTATATCATGATGTATGTCTATTAGGAATAAACGAATAAATTCTTTACATAATTGGTATAATTAGAGGGGTCTATTCTGGTGATTTGGGACTCCAAAGGTAAGTTAAAATCTCTATCTTTAAAGACAGAAAATTATTTGCAATTTTCTGACAGTCCTTTCTCTGCTTCTAAACACCCTAGTTTCAAAAGTCAAGGAGAACACTGAGTTGGTGCTGGGGTGGCATGCGGCTGGTTGAAGTAGGGAGGGTTTGGAAACGCTTCTGTGGACAAAGTCCATGATCTTATGAAAGATCATATTTTAAATGAAGAAAGGACATAGTGAGTAGGAATGGGTATTTCCAATGGGAATGTGCCATGCCCCAAAGGGATTACCATCCAGCTTGAAACAAGTTGGCCTGAAGACAAGTTCTACACAAACACCACACTTCTATGCCTCATTACAGCCTTGGAAGGGAGGTTAAAAAAAATAATCAACATCACCACCATTTATAGAGCGCCTGCTTGTGCCAAGCACTGTGCCAAGGGCCCTTCATCTCCTGCCTCTTTCAATCCTCACATCAACCTTACAAGGCAGGCTGGAGCATTATATCTAGGATACTAACTTCAGAAAGTTCCAAAAACTTCATCACATACCTAGTAAATGGATGAACAGGGATTTGAATCCACGTTGGTATGACTCTCAAATGCCCGTTCTTCCAGTCACTGAGCAATGCCATATGTACCACCCCCCAACATGATTCCTGTCACCCTGTGCCATTATTATTTGTTTCTGGGATATACCAACTAGTGAGACCCTCCTTACCTCCCACAGCCCCATTCAGGAATGTGATTTTCCAATGACTGCAACCTCTGTGCCCATCCAGTGCTTGATCTCTGGTAGGTACTTTACAAACAGTTTTAATGAATTAATGAATTACATTTTCTTCAGAGGAGCTCAGCTGTAGTCCAGGGATTTCAGAAGGTCTGTGTCTAGCAATCAAAGCCCTATTGTGCATTTTTAGGAGCACTTAGCAGCAATGACATTGTCACTGGCTTCCCTGTGCCTCTTTTCTTGTCAATCAGGTCCATGTAACAGCCCATCTCTGACTAAATGGTCTTTCCCTCCCTTCACATTTTGGAAAACACTATTTTATTATATGAAGTGCTCAGGAGTGTCTGAGGGGGGCGAGGTGGTAAAATAGAGGTGATATTTAGTGGCAGGGCTTGTCCTTTGGGCAGCTTTAATTCCAACTCCCCACTTCTCTGTGGGTATTTGATTTATTTTTGGATGTTTATATTGGTTTTCCAAAGACTTGCCACACTGACTCTCATGATCTAACAAATAATGTATCAGAAACTTCTTTTCTTCCAAGTTTCTGGAGTAAGAAATTCAAGAGTACCCAAAAGTGCTATTGCCACTGTTGATAAAGCTGCTAAATTATAAGGTGCAACTGTGTAAGCTGAGGGTAGTGATCACATTTTTTTGTAGGATCAAGGAACAACAATCCACACATATAACATTTCCCTGTGCAAGGAACATGGGACAGCAACTATCCAGAGGAGCACTTTCCTAACACTAAGCAAAACAAATGTAGGAAAAAAATAATAAATTCTTAGTATCAGGAGCACTCTAAATACTCCTCTGGTCTCCAGCATTAAGCAACCAGCAAATGAGACCATTCCCTTTTTTACTATCAATACCTGATAGATTTTAAGGAATTTGCAAATTTATGGTACAGTTTTAATTTGCCCATAATTTCACATCATAAATTGAACTCTGGAGGTGGGCAAGAGATGTAAAAGTAATTTCATCAGTCTTTTAAATAATAAATTCTTAAAAATCCTTTCTAGGTGTTTTACCTCTATTAAACTCCTCAATTTACACTGCTTTTAAAAAATGTGTTATCTTTGTATTCTATTATTATAGTGATATTTCAGGAAAGAATGACTTTCTGGGTCATGAATATATTAATAAAGAGAATCCCTTTTAAAAAGAAATACCCAAGGAAGACTTCATTTTGATGTGTTCTCATTGTCTTCTCTACTCATTAAACCCTTTCTAAGGCATCTGCCTGAACACAGCACTAAAAATACAAGCAGTACAAATAAGCATATTTATAAAACATCAGGTTTTCAATCAATAAAAACATATTCGATTTCCATGTGAAAGAGCAAAGGAAAACAAAACAAAAAAAAGCGACAGAAACCCTCAAAAACAAGCAGAAACTAAACAAATTTAGAAAAACTGGACTGAGGCCCCAGTGGGAAAATGTCACCTACAGTACTTGCTTACTTATTTAGGATTTATATTTGCCCTGCTTCCCAGAAGGATTTAAGGAAACAAGGAAAATTTTTTAATTCTTCTAGTATCTTATCAACTGAAACAATTAGAATAGCTTATATATCATAAGAATCATAAAGTTTCTGAATTATATTCTCTGGATTAAAAAACAAATAAAAAACACCATGCTGTATTCATTCATATGATCTTGGATATGCAGATATTCTCTGTAAATTATACTCATTTTTACAGCCTTTACATTTAAATAATATTAACTCAAGCATTCAGTTAAATTACTATTCAGGCAGCTGAAATAATGATCCTAGTACAACAAATGCACATGTACATTTTTAAAAAAAAACACAGTTAAGATTGGAATTTAAGTCTCTATATAATTCTAAATCCTATGTACAGTTTAAAGCCAGGAAATGTGTGTTTAAGGCGAAAATTCCATTCCCCTGTCTGTCCCGCTGTGGCTATACCACGCAAATAATAGTTACAGTAATTTTAGGACCCCTTGCTATGTCCTTAAGTATAATTAAACAACTTAAATGTTGAGTTCCTGTCTAAATTCACTATTCGTTTTCTCAAATTATATACCTAGCACTGATCTTACTAGAACATCACTTTATGTCTCAATTTTCACACAACCCAATCCCTACCACTGCTGATTTTCTTCTCATAAAGCCATACAAAAGTTATTGAGAAGACATAAATCACAATCACATTTTTAATCTACTAGTTCTTTAAACTAAATGTGAATACCATTTAAATCTAATCAGGCTTCTGGAGGATGGATTCAGTATGATGACTTTAACATACATAAGTTACAAAATTACCCCCAAGACAATGGAACACGAATGCCTTTACATAATTGTTTGTTCAGCATATTTGGAATTATTAAGGCACATGTTAAATAGCCCTGTGAAGTCAAACAGAGCCTTACAAAGGACACAGTAACAATTTCTCAGTCTTAGAGTAGCACAGATATAAAATGGGTCATAACATCTTTTATTCTTTGCAATAAATTTTATCTCTAATAATCTAAGAACTTCAATAATTTTCAAAAGTGAAAATCAGCCTTATTCCAAATTATCAATACTTAAAATTACTTACAGTGAGCATCATAATTCACACACATAACTGTTACCGATTCTCTTGTCTAACTATTCCCTACCAGATTATAAACTCCCTGAACACAGAAATTTTTTTTACCCTCAAGGTCCAACCCAATGCCTACTACACAGTAGGTGCTCAATAAATGTTGGCTAATGTTTATTTATTTGATAAATGAGTGCATAAGAGTGTAATTGTATCATGGAGTCAGAAAATTTTGTGCTAGTCTTTTCACACCATTTAGAGGTATGATGATATTAGGTAAGGCACAAATTCTTTAGATCTCATTTTCCCCACTTATGAAATGGGCGTACTAACGTCCACACCACCAATCTCACAGAATTGCATGCAAATGAAATAAAATGATTCAATATATTGAAGGTATGCTAAAAACCATGTACAGTATTATTATTTTAGTTCTATGATTTCTATAACAAGTATACAGTCGTGTGTCACTTAATCATGGAGATACATTCTAAGAAATGCTTTGTTAGGTGATTTCATCGTTGTGTAAACATTATAGAGTGCACTTACACAAACCCAGATGGTATAGCCTAATACACACCTAGGTTATATGAGATACCCTATTGCTCGTAGGCTACAAACCTGTATGGCATGTTACTGTAATGAATACCATAGGCCATTGTAACACAAGTGTAAGTATTAGTGTATCTAAACATAGAAAAGGTACAGTAAAAATATGGCAATATAATCTTATGGGACTACTGTTGTATATGCTGTCATCCTTGACCAAAACATAGATCATGCAACACGTGACTGTATTTACTTCCAGCTGGATACAAAAAAATAGGTAGTTATCAAAATGATAATACATGCATTACCTGGAGAATCTGATCTTTCTACATAAGATAACTTACACTTTTTTTTTTACTTCTGCATGAAGTAGCTAAATAAGGAAAAATTTGACACATACTTTTAGCTTCAATGGGACTGACTCTGCCTACTGCCAAATCCTCCTCCCATTTCTGGCAAAGGTCTATGACTCTCTGACCCTCCCACAATATTTACTTCACAGCTAAAAGGATAAAAAGTTGTTTTCTAGGTGGACCCCCCATACTAAATTTTAAACTGCTCAAATGTTTGCTGATTTTTCCCAAGCCAGATTTATGCCGAAAATAATAACTGAAACCTTAAATTGGCTTATTTCAGTACCTTTAAAATCTTTTTGGGAATAAAGAGGGGATTATAAATAATAAATTAAAAACTTGTAATTTCAATAATGGTTTATAACAATAGGACCACATATACAGACTACATCATTTAAAAAACTGATCTGTAAATTATTCCCAGCTTTAAATCTAAGAACAAAATCATTTTCACCAGTCTCTGCACACCAATTGCTATTTTGGTTAGATAATAACAGTAAGTGCCTTACACATTCAGATGTGATATTTGGTTTTAAGCTCAGGAACCTATTTTGAATAACAATTCTTATATACCTGTTCAAGGAGAGTTCCCAGAGGGTTCTAGGCTTTAAGTTTCCTCTAATTTGCAGTTGCTATAAACAAAGATGCAGCTGGTTCCACTTAGCCACCCATACCATACGTAGCCCAAGTCAAACTCTGAATGGAGTTGCTTTCACAAGGTATTATTTTGCTACTAGTGCCTATTTTTTATTTTAAAAAATCCATATATCGAATCATCAATATGCAGCTCTAATTCTATTATGGGAGTTATAAAATGAACAAGTTATGGGCAAAAATATCGAGAAACAGAACTACTGGTGATTTGCCAAGTTTGCAATGAATTTATAATGAAACCCTCAATGGAAAGATGATCTTTATGTGAGGGGTGCCTGGTGGGCTTTAGCTCACTTACAACTCAGAGCCTTGGGAACGCAACCTAGCAGGCAGCTCCCCATGCTTGCACTGCCTCCAAAGTCATCTGTGTGTCTCCAGCACCTGGCACCATACCTGGTGGCCTCTTCTAAACATTTCTTGCCTATGTAGCAGTGAACTACATCACACTGGCTGTGTTCTTGTTCACAATGGTCCACTCACTCCTACTTCCTTTAAAGATCTCGGAGGTGTTACTGTCTGCTGCACACAATCTTGTCCTGCAGGAGAACCAATGTAACAGAGAGGTCCAAGTGGTCGGATGCCAACATTTGGAGTTTCATTTCTTGCTTCAGGGCTTGGTACAGGTGGAGCTACTGGTTCTCATCCTTAAATCAATTAGGGTGAATTTTGCCTCACCCCAATTCTGTTGTTCTTCTAAGCCTGCTTAGAAGAAGACTGGTCACCATTTTCCAAAGGATTATAAAACTTAGCTCTCGACACTCGACATCCCCATATATGAGGACTAGGGTGTATTATGCAGATGCCCCTTAGGTTACAGTCCCAAAAATCAACTCCTGCGGGAAACTAAGAAACCCTCAATCCCATTATGGATCACAAAATATTTAAGTATTTTGTAACAATCAAATACTCTGATTTAGTCTCTGGCCATACATTTTTGAGAACATACTCTGCAAAATTAATTAGTAAAACCTAAAACTAGTTGAGGTCACCAAGAGCTGTGGCCAGAAAGATAAAGCTGAGTCAAGAGGCTTGAGTTCCAGTCACAGATCCAACAACTGCGGAGAACAAGTATCAACTTCCCTATTTGCAAAGCAGAAGTACAACTAAGCGGCATGGAGCATGTTTGTCTGCAACCTATCTTTACACAAGTAAAATTAACATCAAAAATTCTCTAGAACAGCATTTTCCAAAGGAACTTCTGGTCATGATGGACATATTCATATTATCTGTTGTCCAGTATGGTAGCCACATGTGGCTATTAAGCACTGGAAATGTGGCTAGTATGACTGGGGAACTAAATTTTTTTTTTTTTCCCTTGAGACAAGGTCTCGCTCTGTCCCCTAGGCTGGAGTGCAGGATCTTGATCATAGCTCACTGCAGCATTGAACTTCTGGGCTCAAGCGATCCTCCTGCCTCAGCCTCTCGAGTAGCTGGAATCGTAGGTGTGAGCCACCACGCCCAGCCCATAATTTAAATTTAAACAGCCAGTGTAGACAGTGTATTGGACAGTGCAGCTAAGAAATTGCCTTAAAAATTTTTAAGTACTATAATACAAAGACAAATCTAAATTTCCAATCTGCAGGCTGTACTTCCAAACCAGGAAGTCTAATATGATTGGCTGGAAAGTTTCATTGTGACACCTAGCATTCACCTTTCTTAAAGGATATAAACATTAAAATCAGACTTTTCCCCATTCTCCCATTGGTAAAATATAGTTTAATGAAAACCATTTGGTGTTGAAAGCCACCTTGCTGGGACACATCTCTAATTTGGAAGAATGGAATGGGAGGCAGGTGACTCTCCAGCTATAGGAACTGAAGGTTGAGAGCCACTCTGAAAACTTTCCCATGTTGAGCGACTGGTCTCTGTGATGTTTTAATAAAAGTGATAATGAATCACCCAAAGGGAATTCTATTCTCAATTTACTCACTGCAGGAGCAGGAAAACGGACTGGATCAACCGGCTTTGGGAAGGCCTCTCACAGACTGCCTTGGATGAGGCCACAGGAGAGCACAGCCCTGTCTGGAACAGCGACCAACCCAGAGCTTGGAGCGTCTGGCCTCTCAGCTGATGCCACTACACCCTAACTGCAGGCAGAACTACTAAGCAAACACTTTAGGCAGGAGACTCCACATTTCTTCATCTTCTTTGTTACCACCCTTGTCCACTCCACCATATTCTCTCTCCTGGATCCCACAGTAACTTCCTAACGGGTCTCCCTACTCCCACTCTTAACTCCCTACAGGGTTCTTCCTCCACACAACAGCCAGAGGGACCTTTTAAACTCAGATAATCTCATCCTCTGCTTAAGAACCTCCTCAAACTTCCTGCGTCCTACTCAAACGTCAAACTCCTCGCCATGGCCTACTGGGTCCTGCTCACCTTTTCTACTTCTCTTCCCAGTGTCCCCTTGCTCCTTCTGCGCCAGCCACACTGACCTCCTCGCTTTGTTCTTCAGACAAATCAAGCTTCCTCCCCCCTCCAGCAATGAAGGATTTTAGATATACTATCCCATTTGGTCTTCACAATAATCCTGAGGTTTAAAGAAAGTAAATCCTGGTCACACAGTTTATGAGAGATGAAATAAGAACTTGAACCCAGGGGAAGTCTGACTGCTGAGCTCACAGGTTTTACCTTTACGTTACACCCAGACGGATTATCCATTGTACTACCCCCTCACACACGCACACATAAGAATGAGGCAATCATCAGGCTTCTCCTGATGCAAACCCCTCCTTCATCAAGGAGAACCTTCACCAGATGCTCATACCAACACCACCCTGCAATACCCAGAATACATGGCCAACCATGAATTTCTACATGTTAAGGCATGTGATGCCTCTCAGCCATTGATTTTCTTGGATCATTTTAAACTTACAGCCATTTAATTACAATTAAAACACAATTACAATAAGAAAGTCAAGTTCCTTTTATGTTTGTTTGGGAGCCTTATTTCACATTTGTGCTAATATCAGTATGTCAAAGATATTTTCTATGACTTCTTCTCTCCTGGCCTCATGTTCTACAATAACATAATGAAATCTGCAGCAGTTCATAAGATGGTTGATATTTTACAGGAGGGCATCAACACACATAAGAGCTCAGTTTTATATGACGGAGGGAGACCTCTTATATCTGCCTGCCAAATGACCTTCTTGGTGGGAATGCCTCATTGCAAAATAGGTTTTACTTTACATAAAGTTGGGCTTACCAACTGTTTGATCAAGTCAATTTCTATAATTGTTCAGGCCTCAGCTTCCCCATCTATAAAATGGGGATAATAATACTTTCTCACAGAGCAGTTTTGAGGATTCGGTGTGATTATGGTTGCTAACTACTTGGCATGGTAAGTGCTAGTTTACATAGTCAGAGGTAGCTACTTTTAAAAATCATAATCTGTGGGTGGTACAATCTGACTGAATGAAGCTCTCAGTGAACCAATGTGTTCAGTTACCAAACAACTTCCCAACAACGAAAAAAATGAAGATATAAGTCAGTGCTACACTGACTGGAAAGATGATTCATTCTAGCTGACTCTAAATCCAGGCTTTTTTTTTTAAACTAGCTGTCTGTAAATCCAGCTTCTTATCTTGACTCAGCATAATCTGTGCCATTACTAACCAGCATAGGCATTTTATTGGCCCTTGGCTGCTATTTAGGTTCCCCCTCCTCCTTATTACTTTTCCCTATTCTTAGATTGCCTTGAGTGGTGGTTTCAACCCAGGGACATTAAGTGGGTTTTTTTTTTTTTTTTTCTCTTTTCCTAATGGGTATAGAGTAGTCAAAGCACTACCTTTGATCTTCTATTTCCCACTGGGAATTTATGAAGGCACAAACAACAAATAACTTCTAAAGGTCATTACAGCAGGCCTTTGACTGAATAATAGCCTTAATTATGAATGTGTAAAACTCAATTGAGTCTGGATGGGTTTTCAGAAACACATCTGCTTTAGGCATTTACTCCTTCAAGCATTATCTTGTGCCCTTTCTAATCGCTAATGCAGGACATGACTAGATCTATTAATGCAAATCTTCCAAATAGTTGAGGTAAATCCAACATTTCACTATTTTAGGCATTTGCCTCTAACTCAAATCCTGACACCAGAGGGAAAAGGCGGCAGCCTTCCACTGTTTCCAACACCCACTTCCAGGAGAATACCTTTTTAAAAAAATGCTTACTGTGATTTTCCAAGTACATTTGCTATTTGGAGGGTACACTCCCGGAAAACCTTCACTGCCAATAAATCCAGACTCTCCAGTAAGAATGCCGCCACATGTGAAAACAGGTCTGGGAAAATAAAAGAGGAACGGATACTTAATTTGAAACGTGGTCTAGCAATCTAATGTCAACTTCAGAAAGGTGTAGCATATTAATATGGATAAAAGTTAATGTTGATCGTAAGTGCTTGCACCACATAAAGGATCTGAAAGCTTGCTAGCTGTTAGATATTTAAATTATACCCTGATAAAACATTCAGTCCAGCTGCCATCTGTCTCCATCATAATAGCATATAATGAAGTACTCGACTTAGTGGTAAAGTCTTGTAGGAAAATGGTAAATGGATCAATTCAACCGGGGGAAGTGGGACAGAAGGTAAGAGCCAGGCTGAGGTGAGGTGCATGGTTTTAAAGACCGACAAGCAATTGGTTAACATAAAAAAGTTTTAAGTTCCCAGATTTGGAGAGATGCCCAGTTCTCCTCCCCTTTTCTGAAAATCATTAGCCATTGGCAGAGCCTTCCATTGAAAAGGGAGGCTGACGTTGACGGGGGTGGAAGAGGAGATGCCAAAGTTTGCCCTCGGGGCGGGTCCCACAGCCCATGTCCTGGGGCGGTCCAGAGGTATGCGAAGAGTTAACTTTCCCGAGCGGCTCCCAGGACGCTGCGCGACTTGAGTTTCCCCCCTAGGTTTACGTCTCTGGGCAAAGCCTCTCCCGGGAGGAAAACAGCGGTAAACCAGAGTCCACATATTTTGGGCCCTGGTGCTTCCCCCTGCCCCGTAAACATTCGGGGAGAGGAGACGCAAATCAGATTAAGCCTCCGCCACGTGGTGGCCCCGCCAGCTGCAGGGCCATCCGGCAGGCGGGTCTGGGGGCGCAGGAGGGAGCCCTGCGGGCGGGCGCGGTCCTGAGGTCCTGGGCGGAGCCCAAGCGGGGGTGGCGGCCGCCTGCACCCCGGGGTGAGCGCAGGGCCGCGCGCTGGGGCACCCGGGCGCCCCGAAGCGGATTGAGTAAAGCAGCTGGCGAGGCTGCAGGGGTGGGGAGGGAGGGAAGGAGGGAGGGAAGGAGAGAGCCCGGGCAGGGGCCGCGTTACCTCTCCGGGGACTGCTGCCGCGAGAGCTGGGTGGCGGCGGCCAGCAGCAGGCAGAGCGGGGCCCAGGCGTTCGCGCCCCTCATGGCCAGCGTAGACGCTCGAAGCTCGCACCCCAGGGCGCGCACGCCGGCACACACACCCCTTCGCACTCACGCAGGCTCACACACCGACTCACACTGGCATAAACACGGGCTCACACACCGGCTCCCGCTCCCTCTCGCTCACGCACACACCGCCGCGGGGCAGCCCAGGTAGCCGGGTGTGCGCGGCAGGCGCGGTGGGGGCGCTTTTAAAGGCGATTACGGTGCAGTCTGACTCGACGCTTAATTTCCCCTGAGGAGTTGCTCTGGCAGCCACAGGCCACTGCTGAATATCCCGTTTGTTCTCCGGCGGCAGGAGGGGCGGCTCCGAGGTCAGAGCCGCCTCCTCTCCTGGGGCGGGCGGGCGTCTCCTCCCTGCACCCCGGTACCCACGGCCCCTCTCGCGTCGCGCCCGCAGGGACCGCGGGGAGAAGGATGGGAAGGGGCACCCGCTGCACGGTGGTACCCAGGTGGGCCGGGCTCCGAGATCCACACCCAATTCTTAGGGAGGGCTTCTTGGTTTGCTTTGTGGAGTGTTTTTTCCAGTTGCTTTTAAATAAAAAGTATTAGCGCTTGCTGGTTCCTGGAAAACCTGGGGTTCCTTCTTTATTTTGTCTCCTTCAAGCACTCAAGATCCAAGGAAAGAAAGGGGAAAGTAGAAGAGGAATTCTATCATATTTAACTCCTGCTCTTATTCTCTTCCTTTAAACACACACACACACACACACACACAATATCTCAATAAGAGTCTTTCCTGTTTTTACTGGTGTGCGAGAATGACATGACAAGGGAGGTGGTTTCTGTGTGGAGATTTAGACTGGGTTCTCAGGAAAGCGATTTATGTGTGAATTGTCATTAAATGTCAAATAATGAGGACAGAACCAAATCATCAAATCTCACCATCCCATGTCATGTTCTGAAAATGGTGTTTCTCTACTGGCATCTGTCTGTTCTTAGAAGACGTTTTGCAACAATTTCTTTCTGTAATATTAAGAAACTTAAGATGAGTTAAGATTTACAGAGAATTTGTTTTTCTAAGAAGAACAATTCTAGCCTTGTGGAATCAAGGTTTTCCTTTACTTAATTTATAGAAAAATAATTTTAAACGTTTATTTTATTAATTGCTTCCCAATAATCAGGGATTAATGAAAGAATAACAAGAACAGAATGGATTCATTGAGATTTTCAATAACCACACCACCCATGGGAGACATAATGTAATTTTGATGCCTCATTTGTGTTGTTCCTTCTAAATTATTTTCATCTTTCTAAGGAAAAAAAATTAAGCATTAAAATGGTACTTATCAAGACTTCATTTCTAATAATGAGCTTATAATGTTAAGAACATAAACATTCCTGGTAAGGAAATAAGTAAAGTGGCTACAGGAAATAATTTGACTTTTAGTAGTGGGGGAATCCAGGAGCCTGTACTAGAAACCAGAATTTCCCTGTGGGATTTAGATTATCTTACCATTTTTGAAAAAGTGAAGGAAAAAACAACATAAACTACAACATTTAAAACATTTTCTAAAGGCACCACACCCTGTATGACATTAAAAAAAAAAAAGGATTACAGAATTTGGCAAACAAAATTATATCCTGAAACACACTCAACCCAATAAAAATATCTCTAAAACAGCAAAGAGGAAAATAAATGATTGTTTATTTTGCACACATTTCAAGAATATGCTATCCAATAGCATGTTTTAGATGACAGTTTATTTAAAAGTCATAGTTTTAAATTATAAAGTGAAAATATTGCTCAATTCACTTTCTGGTAATGATTTGGAGTCCTCATAGCCAGAAAATACTTCACTCTTAGGACTAAGCTAAGTTTTCAAAATTTAAAATAAAAAACCAAAGTATTAAACATGCCTAAATAGATAGAAAATTATTTGAACATAAATACGCAACAGTGTTTTCTTAATTTATAAACTGATGACTGTGTTCATGTCCTCACTAAAGAGTTAGGATTTTAACACTGAGCATTCTGTTGTTGTTGAGACACATAAGAAAGACACTGATTTTACCATGTGATTCTAAAGTTTACTAAGACCCATACTATTTGCTCTTAAAAACACATATTTGACTTGGAACTATAGTTCTGACCAAAATTATGAACCTTAAATATCCTGAGAAGTGTAAAGTGTTAAAATTGAGAGAGACCCAAGTGGACCCTGAAGGTGTGTGTAAGGTCTATCTCAGTGAGACCAATTTCTGCAATTTTTCAATGCAGAATTAGGATAATGGACAGGGAGCTACAAAACTACAGGCAGTGGAAAAAGGGAGAGAAAGAAAGGACCAAAGCGCTGTGGTAGATTCTTGAAAGAAAAGTGGAGTGGTCGGTAAAATGATCCTTGTTATCCAAAGTGTATATTATCCGGTCTCTGCAGTTCCCAGGTTGTGCAGAGAATCAAAATTATGGGAACATGGAAATGTTCACCAATGAACTGACCACTATAAAATTAGGCCCCACACAAACATTGCTTGCTGCATAATATTAGCATCTAGCTGGGCTCAGTATGTCAACATCATTGTAAATTAGTCTCTGGTCAATTCATCAACCTTGTAAACATCTGAAAATGCAATGTAAATCCAATGCACATTCATGTCATAGTGCAGTACTGATCTTGTAAAAAAATCCAGAATTTCATAAAACAAATGCAAGTGATGTTGAAAGAAGTGGGAGAATGATGGGCTTTTTTATTTTTATTTCTTGACAAACGAAGACCTGGATGAGACACTCCAGTGAACAAATGAAGGAAAGAAACTGAAGACGGTTGCTGACCGTAAGTCTCTCCAAAAAAGGATGATTTTGAGTACCCAAGTGTTTCAGAGAAGCCCACAAGAAAAATGAAGAAGCCCTATAATATTTTTCCAAAAGTAATCTTCTATATTATAATGCTGTGAAAATCAAATCTTCTCTGTGAAGGGAAGAACGTTTGTACTTTGCTATAATGCAGTTTTGTCAGGAAAATTATGCTAAAAAAATTCTCATTGATTCATTCTTTATTCATTATGAGAATTAGCATAGAGTTTCAAATACAACTGAAATTTTGATAAATACAAAATAAATTTAAATTTTCTAATTTTCTGTACCTTTTTAAAAGATAAAATCCTAAGCAATTTTTCAATATCTGCTATGAAAATTTGGAGCCTATTTTAAGCAAGTATATGGCCTTTTCCAATACAACTAACCTCAGATATGGATAATCTCCGATTATCCTGAAAGGTGCCTGAGCAGCAATCCAGGGCAGTGCATCAGATTGATGGGGAGAGGGAGGAAGAAGAAATAACGGGAGTGGCTGGACTCTCCCCCTCCATGGTTCTTTAACAATGGAAGAGGCATGAGCCATATCTGGAACTCAGGTGTAGTCTCTGCTTCCTTGAATGTGACACTGCTCCAGCCGCACCACACAGGGTCTCCAGATTTATAAGTGTTACAAATGTATAAAAGGAATGAAAAGTATCTGGAAAGCAATTAGTGTGGGAATTCTTTTATGCAGCCGTTTAGTGACAATCTGATGTTTGTGATATTTCCATAATGTCTGTAGTTCTTTATAACTATCAAACTGAAAATGCAATGTTCCCCATGTTCTTTTATCTGGGAAAATATAATAGTGTGCAGTTATGATATTAATACTGCAAGTGATGGAAATGCCTTTTCTGAATTCATCTTTTTAGATAGTATCAACATTTAGGAACTCTCTGTTATCTTTGAACTCTTGTGCACAGACCAAATCAGTAGCTACTCTTATGTGCAAGGATTTTTAGAATTAAAAGTTAGTTCAATAGTTTTTGATGTTTGTAAACATACATTATGACATTCCCCCATAAACCCCTCTTCCAAGAATAAAATGTTACGGAAGAATTCTATTGGTCAGGCTTCTTAGCTACAAAAATAAATATGTCCACTCAGAGTGAGTTCACTCTGCTAATTCAAGCAGTAAAAGGGATATATTTTAAAATAGCAGATAGTTCACATTACCTTTAAGAGAACTGGGGAAACAGTCTCAAGGCTAATTTTCCCAGAATAATGGCCAAAACCTCTCTTCAGAAATGGTCCAGTGAAAAATCTGTTGCCACCAAGACTAAGCACCAAATGCAGGTATTCGAACTTACTGCAATCGTAACTGCTGTGAACACCTCAGATGCTTTTCTTCCCTGGGAAATTCAACCTTGCAATACTCCTTCCCCAAAGGCCAGACACCTCTGCTGCCACCTACAGAAAGAGAGCTCATCACAGAACCTCTTAGCTCACATTGATCTCTTGATCAGAGTCTCATGCAAGTGCATATGATTGGTATTGTCCATGTCACATGCCTGTGTCTCAGCTGCAAGGGAGGCTGGGGATTCAACACTATATGGGGGATGAGGGTCATATAATGTAGAAATTTTCCCAAATATTAAAAGGCTACTAAAAAAATAGTGGGCAGGCACAAGTATGATTAATGTCCATGACGGGGATTACAAAGTTTAATTAGCCTGTCTTCTTGCATCCCTTTGCTGAGGAAAGCAGCCCCAAGGAGTCCTTTATGTATGCAGTTGCAGAGGTAATGTGATGTGTCAAATGAAACCAGCTCCACCCACCTGCCCATGTTGGACTGGGTCAGCGATTTTGTTTGAGTCAAAGGCAACCCACATGAAAGCTGGCCAAACTGAACACAAAGGAGTCAGTTGCTGGTTTGAAATGAAGCTTTGTCCAACAGAGGCCCTCCATAATGAATTGTCATTATCATCATCATAGTCATTGTTGTTGTCACCATCTCTGACTTTTACTGAGCACTTATTATACACCAGGAACTGTGCTAAGTGCTTTACAATAATATTTCATTGAATTCTCTCAGCACTCTATGAGGTAAGAAGGATTATCACCATGTTACAGGTAAAGATTCTGAGATTTACAGAGGTTGACCACTAATCTAAGACCTATAATATGTACATTAAAAGCTGGGATTTGAACCCAAGCTGACTGGAAACCTCAAGCTTTTAATCAATACTGTATGCCAATCCCTCAGAGCCTCTCTTGGGATGCGGGAATGCTCAATACATGTGGAGATGGTGGGTGTGGTAGACAGATGTATGTTGTTTATCTACCCAGGATCCCTTCCTTGGGGAACCACCCCTGCCCACCCCTCGTGCTTCTGTGAACAATGATTCCATTCACTGCCCCTCCAGCCCCCAGGTGGGCGGGGCATGTGACCAAGGACTGTCCAAGGACTGTGACCAAGGCTCTCCCTACTACTCTGGAGATCTTGGGAAAGAGCTTCTTCCCTCCTTTTTCTTCCTTGTGGAAGCAGCATGTAAGCAAACACTTTCCTGTGAAAGGAGGACCACGCCTGAGGTGAATCCTTCAGAACAATAGGCTACCCCCTCTTCCACGTGGAGATGGACCTCCAAGAATTTGGAAGAGACTGTTGAGAGAACCCAGGGTTCCACCATGTAATACAAAGACTGGGGTGTGAGAAAAGATATAAGGACAAGTATTAATAAAAAAGATGAGGGGAATGCCACCAAGCCTGGTTGCTAACAAGATGCCAGGAGTTTGGAGCAAGAAATATCCAGAGTATCAGAGGGTATAAGCTCAGATCCCTTTTCACCCAGATGTACTTGGGGTCCCTGTGCCCTCCTCACTCACTGATTCTCAACACCTGGGGCGAGAGTTTGGTGTCAGCACCTCAACCCTAACCCACACCAAGGAATGAAAACTGAAGCTCTCTCTCAAGCTGTGTGGGCTTCCATCATTAGTAACCATGTCTTCTTCTTTTTGTTTTTTAAGTAAAAATTTCCTTGATTATATCAAATCTGGAAAATATAAAAAAAAGAGAAAGAAGAAAATCACCCTTAACTTTGCCACCCAAAGACAATACTAGTTGTCCCTGCAGTTTCCATTCCTTTCCAATGTCTCTTCTATGATAAAATTATTACCTAGGGATTTGAAGAGTTTGTTTTAATTCCAAGTCCTTCTGGTTCTTTGCTTTGGAAAAGTCACCAATAAAGAAGATCAATGATAATGATTTTAACGTTAACATTATTGTAATAAGAGACTGACTTAGAATGATGACTTCCTGAGAGAAATGATAGATCTTTTTCCTATCTTAACTCCATTCACAAGTAACTTCCTATTTACCCACTGGTTTTCTAAACTACCATTTGGAGAATCATTGGCAGAATTAACAATCTATCTCAATTCAAATATCTCTTTATTTGTTCCTCAAGGAAAAGACTCACATTCATTACTCCCTAAACACCTGGAGTAAAAAGGTTTGTATTGCTTGTTGAGCCTGGTTCGTTGTGTGTTACAAGATTGCTTAAGGGTTATTGCTTCTGAAAAAATAAGATAACTACCTAAAAGGCATTATCCAAATAAATATTATATACAAATAAATGCATTAGAACAATAAGACTGAGTAATTTAGAGATTATTTAGAGTTCTGAGCTTAAAAGAGAACTAACTACAAAATTTACATATATGTGCACATACACATACATATACATAAAATTATGGCTATGAACACAGTCTTAAATCCATGATATTAATAAATCTAGTTTAAAGTATGTGCCCTGAGTCCTTTGCTCTGAAAACAATTTTACAGTCCTATAAATGCTTTTGAAATAATCCTAACAAAAACTTCATTTTTCCTAAGAAATAAGTAGAATTGTAAATACATGTTTTTTTCCCACTAGGATAATTGCAAAAGAAGATATGTGTGGGAAAGCATCATTCTCAGTAAATTCTAAATAAAGCCAAAATGCTTGGACATCAACATATATTTATTGTGGGTATTAAGTGGTTATTAATTTTAAAAATCAGCATGAGACTTACCCCTGTTTGATTGAATTTGATAGGAGTACAGCTCTTGATCGAGTCCAGAGCCTTTTCTCAGGGACATTGGAATTGACACTTCTTAACTGAGGGATATTTGCCAGACGCTAAGGACAGGAGTATCCCGGCCTGCTGTGTAGGACGGTTGGTACAAATGGGAAGTCGGAGCAACGGAAGCAGGGTCTCTGTGCCTGGTGCTGGCGACTTTCTCTGTTTCCTCAATTGGTCACGTTTCCATTGGCAGTATCGAGACAATTTTTTTGTTTGTTTCATTTTCCTTTTACCCTTGTGGTATATTTAGGTATTATGTGTATATACTGGGTATTCTGAGGAAAACAATAGGCATATATTATAAATATATATATAATATACATATTATTTCCTACATATTATCATTCATGCATATATAGATATGGACGCATGTATGAATGTGTATATGCATCTATATGTGCACATGTGTCTCTCCAAGAGAAAGCTGGAGACACATTAACAAGTTTTTACTCTTTGGAACCCCCTTTCTGAATTCCAGACTGACCACGCTCTCTTCCTTCTAATGTTTTCCTTCTAATGCTAGAGTTTTTTTTTTTAAACATTTGCTAAGACTTGATTACATTTTCAGTTCCAGCTAATCCAAAAATCTTTCCTTCTCTACACGTGCCCCCTTCTTCCCTTTCACAAGTTATCGACAGCCTAGTCTATGCCAAGTGCTCTACTAGGCCCTAGAGATACAGTGTTGGCTAGAACAGACCTGGTTCCTGCCCTCACCGTGGAGAATGCCCTTTTAGGTTATTTCTTCAAATAATTAGTCTTATCCATTTTGTATTGTGTTGGTTTGGGTTTTCTGAGAAGCAGACACCAATATGGAATTTGATGTGCAAGAGATACACGGGGGAAATGCCTATGGAGGATGAACGGAAGAGGAACCATGAATAGGTGGGGATCCCCAGACTGCAATGCAGGTCTGAAATCTGTGAGGGGAGTTAAGGAAAGAAGGGAGATAGGGTTGGAAGAGTTTCAGACCACAGTGCAGCCCTGAGTAAAATCACGGCAGGGCAAAGAGGAGCTCTAGCAAAGATGGCCTGTTAGAGGAGCCCAGTGTTGGGTAGAAGCGGCCTGGCTCTGGTACCTCTGTCTTGCTCAGTCATTTGCTGGGGGCAGCCTGGGTAGAGTGTGGCCTTGGCACACCCGATCCCAAAGGCACGGCCAACAGAGGCTGCCATCTAATGATGGTCCTTATAGCAGATTCTGTCTTGGAGGGAGATCTATGTGGTACACTCCCATGGTTGCCACATAGGTAGGTTTTAGGATTTTGTTCTTACAGATAATTTATTTTCAAGTTCTCAGTATAGGTGGGAGTAGAGTGGGAAGAAGAGAAATACTTCATTGCTGCCCCCATGTAAAGACTGCAGATATTAAGAATTTAACTGTGTGACACTAACACCAGTGCATACTTGTGTGCTTGCCAATTCTATCAGGGAGGTCACTATGTTGGGTGGTTTCAATACTCTATTGAAAGTGTACATGGGGCTGTTTGTAATGATGCGTGTCTTAGGGTGCCTAAGTCTTCAAATCCTTTTGTCATTCTTTCCCCACAGCAGACACCTACCAGCAGCCAGGTGTAGAATTAGATACACAGCAGGCATCCTGCATCACCTACCTCTTCTAAATACTTATGTAACAGTCCTTCCTGGTTCCACAAATCTAGGGGTACCTTTGGATTGCATTTTCCCTTTTCTTAAATCAAAATAACACCTCCATATACTACCACTAACAATAAAAGACTTGTAGCAGAGGAAAAGAAAGATCAAGTGTCTTAGTCTTTTTGGGCTGCTATAACTAAAATACCACAGACTGGGTGGCTTATAAATAATAAACCTTTATTTCTCATAGTTCTAGAGACTATGAAGTCCAAGATCAAGTCTCTGGCAGATTCTGTGTCTTGTGATGGCCGTTTATCATAGATAGGCCCTTCTCATTGAATTCTCACATGGTGGAAAGGGCAAGGCAGCTCTGTAGGGTCCCTTTTATAAGGACACTAATCCCATTCATGAGGGCTCCACCCTCATAACTTAATCACCTCCTAAAGGACCCACCTTGGGGGTTAGGATTTTTACATATGAATTTTGGGGGGGGGGGACAAATAGTAAGACCATAGCACCAAGCAAGAGAAATTAGTTTAAAAAGAAAAATTACAAAACCATGTGATTATCTCCAGAATAATTATGACCCAATTGCACTTGACTGAACCCTTCTCCAAGTTGCCATCTAATCAACGATAGTTCTAGCAGGTCTGAAAACTTAGGGAGTTCAAAGTAGTTTAACTGGAAACATGCCACTTTCAAAATTATTACCACCAAAAAAATTTTGAAATAGCAAAACCAACAATCAACTGAACTTTTCAGGGCAAAAAGGAAAAAAAAAGGAATCAGTAAGTGTCCAAGTGGGTAGTATTGCAGATGAAGATCTGGTGGTTGGATTTTCTTTATTTCTGCAAAAAACATTAGAGAATCAAGAGGAACTTCTTTCTTGGCTTCCAAAAAAGGAAATGTGAGAACATTAGACACAATGAGTAGCCAAGAAAGTGGTCAGATGCCCTTTAGCTGTTGCTGCTTCTCTATTTTTCCAAAATACTAGCTCCATTATGCTCATTAATTTTGAAACACAATGATTATTACCTTAATATTGTTCTAAGAAACAGTAAATAAGAATCTTAGTATAATTTAGCTAATTATCTAGATCTGTGCTGTCCAATGTGGTAGCTACTATCCACATGTGGCTATTTAATTTAAATTAAACTTACATTAATTCAAATGAAATAACGTAAAAAAAGAACTAGTGCCTCGGTTGCACTAGTCACATTTCAAATGTCCCAGGAGCCACAGGTATTGGACAGTGCTGATCTAGATGAAGGATTAGATTTTAAGGTAATTTGGCCTGGTATACTGGATAGTCAAATAGCTTCTCACTTGCAAATGGTTAAACAAATAGTGTATTTAACCTTAGCAAGTGCTTATAATTTCTCCCTTTGCTATGAGAACTTCCTCCTTCTCTTCCTCCCTCAGTCCTTCCTTCCCTTCATTTGTTTATTCTTCCGTTGTCTGATGAGAAGACAACTTATGCTCCTAAACATTCTCACCAGGGTTAGCTTGCCTCTCCCACATCTGGGGTTTAGAGCACCCCCAAAAAAGATAAACTTTAGATCAGTTAGAATTTCAAAATATTAATCAATTAGAGATTTGTACCCTTCCTCTTAGAAATGAGCTTTTGCCTGAGTTAAATCCAATGTTTTAGAATTAAACAAGATCATATTATCTTAAGTTTGTTTTATTTACGTAAGTAAAGATAAAAGAACTTAGAGTTATAAAAAATGAAAAATATATTTGAAAGTTAAGAAAAACAGTTTTAATTATATATTCAGATATTTTTAAAAATCAATTACTTCTTCCTAAAGACATTCATCTAAAATTTTTTGCAATATATAAAAATATGACCAACATTTTAAAGATATCAGAAATATTTTTATATTCAGTTTGATAAAATGTTATATATACTAGTGGAACTAATATATTAATCCTATTGCTTAAACCATTCATAGATTTAGGCTGGGTGCGGTGGCTCACACCTGTAATCCTAGCAATTTGGGAGGCCAAGGCAGGAGGCTCACTTAAGGCGAGGGGTTTAAGACCAGCCTGGCCAACACAGTGAGACCCTGTCTTTACAAAAAATTAAAAAATTAGCTGGGCATAGTGGTATGTTCCTGTAGTCCTAACTACTCAGGAGGCTAACGCAGGAGGATCACTTGAGCTCAGGAGTTTGAGGTTGCAGTGAGCTATGATTGCACCACTGCACTCTAGCCTGGGCCACAGGGCAAGACTCTGTCTCTTAAAAAAAAAAAAATCACCAATAGATTTAGATCATCTGATCAGACTCTCATTTTAATTGGGTAAAATTTGCATGAGTAAAAGCATTCATACATTTTACCAATTGTGTGGCATGTATGAATCTTACAGTCATAGATCTTGGTGTCACAAAAATGGAAATTTCTTTATTCCTCTGTAGCTAAAATTAAACCATCTCACAAGGCCCAGATAGCAGAAAGCCTAGTCTTGCCAAGTGACTCTAAACTGAATGATTTCCAGATTCTTCTTAGTTTATTTTGGGTAATTACTCAGGCAATTCAGTGGTATCCTGGATTGCTACACTTTCCTTCTCTGCCCCTTCTCCAAGGGGTGATCTTGTTTATCCATTCATCAAATATTTATTGGGCTCCTACTGTGTACCAGGAACTACAGTAGGCATCAGGAATATGGTGGCAAATAAGACAAAGATCTTGCTCTTGTGGAGCATATGTTCCAATGGGGAAGATGGACAATAAGGAAATAAACAAATAAATACATGAGAAATATCTACAGTGTTAAAAGCTGGGTAGAGAATTAAAACGATGTAGTGTGACAGAGGCCCGAGTGAGCAGGGAATCCTCACTGTGGTGGTATTTAAGCTGAGAACTGAACAATAACAAAGAACCAGCCTTGAGAAAGGTAAAAGAGCCCTTCATGTGAAGGGAACAGCAAGCACAAAGACTCTGAGGTGTGAGAAAGAGCCTGATTTATATTTCCAAAGGCTTCCATGGTCTCCAGCCATTGGCAGAGAGGATACCACATCTCCTTCCTGACCCAGAGCAATGCATGAGCCTGCCTTGATAAGTGAGGGACTTGGGCAACTAGAAAATTTTAGGAAAGAGAAACTTCAATATTATCTTAGAGTTATGTTACACAAGAATGAAAATTCTTTGATAAGCTTGTACATCTCTTACCTTTTATTTTCTATTCCTTGCATTGCTTATTTTGGTTTTTAGAAGAAAATAGAAAGAGTACTAGGAAAGTCTAAATAGAGCTTGATATAGCACAATTTGAAGCAAGAGACAAGATGACCCTTTTTTCTTGATAGGAGCATTGTCTTTCTTGCAGGACCACACTGGCCTCTTGTTGCTCTTGCCTCAGTTGAGCACCTAAAAAGACAATACACATCACAAAGTTGTTTGGGCCCTTCTTTATGTTAATGTGATTCTTAAAAACATGTAACAGAAATAAACTAATGTACTCCCTCTGTTCTTTAAATTGTTTTTTATTCCTTGCAGATATGTCATCTTTCCATCCATCCGTCTGCCCACTCATCCACACGTTAGGCAGATTTAATTGACCGTCCAAAGGTGAGTTCATTCTTTGTCAGTCACCTCTGATTCCATCAACCCTCACTTATCTCCCTTCCCACAGAATCCCTTCTTCCACACTGCACAGTTTAGCACCTTATGAAGTGTTAATATACCTTATACATTCTGATCATCACAAAGGTGGCAAGAATTAGCCAGGGTAGACGTCACTGTATTCCCATCTTGCTAATGAGGCAGCCAAGGCCCAGAGTGTTGATGTATACAAGTGCTATGTTCTTCTATTAAATAGCCATCTGCCTATGTCTTATAAAGTTAAACATATACTTTTGACCCAGCAATCTCCTAGGTATTTGCCCAAGAGAAATAAAAACATATGTCTACACAAAGACTTGTACATAAATGCTTATTGTAGCTTTATTCATGATAGCTAAAAGCTAAAATAGCCCAGGTGTTCATTAATACAAGAGTAGATAAACTGTGGTATATGAATGCAATGGAAAACTACTCAGCAACAAAAAGAAACAAATGACTGATATATGAAATAATATGGATGAACCTCAGAAACACTATGCTGAGCAAAAAAAGCTAGGCCTAAACGAACACATACTACATGATTCCATTTATATGAAATTTTACAACAGGCAAAACTATTAATGATCTGGAGTGACAGAAAGCACATCAGTTGTTGTCTGGGGCAGGAAATGAGGTGAGTATAGACCGAAAAGATGAAGCTTTTGGAGGTGATGGAACCTTTCTATATCCTAATTGTGGTGGTAGTTACATGGGTGTATGCTTTTGCCAAAACCCATTGAACTATATACTTAAAATAGGTACATTTTAATGTATGTAATTTATATCTCAATAAAGAAAATTTTAAAAATTCATTATCAGTAGTTTGGGGCCAGATTACATAGGGCCTCAGCCAGAAAATTTAGACTTTCTATTATAAGTAGCAGGGAATAATGGAAAACTTGGTTCTTTTTAAAAATTGTACTTTATTGACCTTATTTTCTGTTACAAAGCAATATCTGATCATTGTAGAAAGTAAATTAATTAAGAAAATTAATTTTATTACAGAAAAATGTAAAGAAGGCAATACAAATCACCTTATTCAATGTTTACCTTAGCAGAGATTTATTTATTATACTCTTTCATGGTATTTTTATTGAGACATTTAAAAATATGCACACTTGTTATTTTAATATAAAAAATAAAGTTATAAACACATAGAAAATAGAAAACCATATCTACCTATAAAGTGTATATACACATATATGTATATATGTGGTATGTGTGTGTGTATATGTGTATATATATACACATATATATATTTTTTTCTTTCTCTTATCTGTATAGGAAAGGCTAGGGGGATATATGGAACTGTACATAAGTCAGAAAGTTCCAGAAAAGGAAGAAACTATACCGAGAATGAGAATATTTCTTAGCTTTGAGGAGAACATGCAATAAGTAGGTAGAGAGAGTACAGGAGCAAGCTTCCTGCACAAACTTGAAGCTCAGCTCCTGGGAGATGAAGCCTGTAGGTGCTCATACCAACTACGAGATTCCAATAAGGTATAATAAAAAATAGAAAACCGAGGTGGCACTCCCTGTGGCCTGGCCTTGGTAAACACAGGGAGTGAGGGAGGGAGTTGTTGGTAGAACAGGAGAGGAGGGAAGGAAGAAATTATGTCCCCATCTGTGGGTAAGCCAGGGCTCCCCCTGAGACTTAGAGAGCATTTTAAGACTGCAGCTGTTGGCTGGCTCCCTCCAGAGACTGGGGCTCTCCAGTAGGAATGAAGTGAAAATCCTTCCCAAAGTGTGGACTCCAAAGATGGCTGCTTACAGGCAAGATGACCAGAAATTGGTCCTTTTAGAGATTTTGACTTGGTGCTGGTCACTTGGAGTTCTGTGATGTTGAAGCGCTCCAGATTCCTGGCCACAGAAGGACTAGTGCTGAAATGAAGATTTGTTGTCAACTCCTTCTTGTGGGAACAATGCCCAGATTGTCCTTCTAAACAAGCTGTGTCCTGGTGAGGATGGCTCCACCCCTGTCTCTATGTGGGAGCAATGACTCGGGCCACAGTTAATCAGAGCTTCACCCTCTCCTGGCCACAGTGATTTCTTCAGGGATGGGCGAGTGCCTGCCGCCTCCCCAGGGCCACTGGGGTGCCATGAGACATTTCTGAGAAGAGTGGCATGTGGCAGTACTCATTCCTCTAAAGCTGAAATCTGAGACAATGCAGGGTCATATCTGCTATCACCATCTTGGTAGTGCTAGAGCCATCTCAGAAGAAATAGATGAGAGATAAAGAAAAATCAAGTCCTGAAAATAGTGCTTGGGTCTTGAATCTGGCCATGCCTGAAATGTCTATACTTGGACTTTTTTCTCACTCAGTTCCCCAATAAATTCACTTCTTGCTTCAACCAGTTGAGGTCAGGTCTTCTGTCACATGCAACTGAAGTGGCAAGCTCCTGTTGCTTCCTCTGCCTGGAGTTTCCCTACCTGACTACATCCCCATCTTCTGGCAAATCCCTCCTTTTCTTTCAAGAGTCACTTTAAGCACCAATCATCTGCAAGCCTTTCCTGCCCCCTACCTCTTGTGGAACAGACCCCTCCTTTCTTTACCCCCTTTGTACTCCGTACACACTTTTATCGCAGTACCTAACTTGCTTTAGGTACCTTGTTCTTATGGGTGTGGGTCTCTCTCTCTAAGGTCATAAGTCTGTTGAGGGCAGGAGTCGTCGATCTGTGGGCTTTGTATCCTCAAGTCTAGCCCAGTGTCTGACACATACAGGTTTATGACTAGTATTTGTTGCATGAATGAATGAATGAATGAATGAGGCAAGTGTCTGTCCCTATAAGAGATATTCATATCTCGGCAGGTAGACAGAGTGATGCCATGGGGAATTTAGGATGGATAAT
Organism: Daubentonia madagascariensis; assembly: GCA_023783475.1. NCBI lineage: Eukaryota > Metazoa > Chordata > Mammalia > Primates > Daubentoniidae > Daubentonia > Daubentonia madagascariensis. The sequence continues at coordinate 10,207,526 of JAKFHU010001670.1, forward strand.
GGAAGAAAGCAATCTATCAGTCAGTTAGTCTGTCTGTCTGAATGTCCTTGGGCATCACTCACCACTGGCCCTCCCAGGCCAGGAGAGTAATTCATGCTGGGGAACGGAAATTCAGGGCTGTTTAAATGCTACCTGTGCCCAGCACTGATTTTTGTAGCAACTATTATCAACCTCTGATCTCAAGAGGGGAGCTCAGTGGGCAGCTCTGGAAAATCAGAGACACAGAAGCTGAGGAAATGAGATGGGAGTTCATGCAATTTCTAAGTATTTAATAAATTCTTATTGATCAGTTGAATTTGTTTCTTACAGGTATTTTTTTCTCTCATTGATGTGAAAAACTATGGGATTGTAAATATAACCAATAGCAGAATAGAATTTGATCAATAGATGTAAATAAAAAATATCTGAAGCATCAAATAATTTTCTAAAATTACCCTCAAGATAATCCCAGTAAATAGAACTGGCTAACCGTCATGTTCTGGTGTACTGATCTTGCTGACTTTCCCAAATCAGAGGGTAGCCAACTCTAAGCTCTATCAACTATTAACTAGAAGACCTGGGGCAAGACATTCAACATAACAAGGTTATAATTTTATCACCTTTTCAGTGGGACAATAAAACCACTGCCTCTACTTAGATCTCATAGCTGTAATGAGAATTAAATGAAGGGAGTAAAGGGAAACTGAGATGAGCTTGCATGCCTTTATGTTCCCAATTTTGTGCTGCATGTGTTTATAGATTGCACCTATCAGGATTTTCTTGATTGCAAGTGACAGAGAAAAACAACACAAACACCCTTAAGCAAAACCAGGATACGTTAGCTCTCATAACTGAAAGGTCCAAACGTAGATCTGGGCTTAAATGGTATCACTGGAACCCAACCACTCTCTCTCACCTCAATTCTCCACGTTAGCTCAATTTCCAAGTTGCCTGAAGCAGCAGCAGACCTCATTCAAGTCTATTAGAAAAAAGTAATTATCTTTTTCTTAGCATTCCCGGCAAAAATCACATTGAGTTTTATTGGCTCTGTTTGGATCATGTGCCCATCCCTGAACCAAACATTGTGACCAGAAGAAAAGTGATGTTCTTTCTGATGGGCTAGGCGTGAGTCACACGCCCATACCTCAAGCCAAGGGTAGTGTCAACCCCACCATAATTTTATGAACTGAGAAAGGCAGAGCTGGCGATCGCCCTGAAGGAAATTGTGCTGTGGTTACCGGGTGGAAGGATGGAGGCTGCGTGACAACTGATGTCAATTACCCAGGTGTAATTCGATACCTCAGGCCGCACAAGCGTGGTAGTAGTGGCGGGAGGTGGATGGGAGGGAAAAACAGGATCACAAGAGCTTACAAATTAGAATTCCTCTGGCTTTATCTCTACCAGCCCCTCAGCTTCCTCCTAAATTATTCTGGGAGGAAGAGTCTAGAGATTCTCCTAACAAGGAGTTTCGCGTGTGCTTATAAAACAGTTCTTTTGGGTAGCACTCAGCGCCTGTAACCACCCTCCCCCTCTGCCATCCTCCTGTGATGCTTCTGTGGCTGCCAAGGCCAAGACGCTCAAAGTACCGGTGCTGCTGCTGCAGTCTCAAATGCCCTCCAGAGGCAGCAGAGACACTGCACACGTTGCTGAAAGGACCAAACCCTTCAGAAAATGGTGTCTCTTCCCACTTCTCCAAGGGGCCACACTTGAGGACGATACCCTTCACTCCCGTTTCTGCCACCACTCCCTCTTAACTGATAAATGGGGGCCGGTTGTCGTGCACCCAGCCAATAGGTAAGCCAAGAGGTGAGGCTGGGAGACCGTTATTTGTGGTTGTAAACCCAAGGAGCCAAGGGCACTTCCCGGATGTGGGGGCCCTGTTCAAGCTGCAGCTAAGAGCCCAAGTACAGGGAGTGAGGGGGGCAGATAGTTGAGGTGCAGCAAGGTGAAGAGATGACCTTGAGTGAGTCTACTGCCTGATGAGTATCCCACCGCTTCTTGCCCAGAGCTGCTGGCCTGGGCAGGCTACTATTCTGAGAAGGGCTCTGCTTGTTATATAAACAGCCTTATGAGTTGTTACTTTCCCTTTCTTGCCTCCTTCTTGCACCGTGAGTCCCAGGAGCTGGGCTGGCCATCAGTCTATGCGATAGACTACTCTGAGAACCTTCAGTGGTAGCTTGTTACTGCTCTTGGGCCAGGCCCAGTGTCCCAACTTTTTCTCCCTTAGGTGGGTATTTCCCGGGGACTTCTTCATGGAAATAGATACCTAGGAAGGGTGGTAGCAGTGGAGCTGATTGCCTTTCTGGTCCCCCAGGCAGTCTTCAAACACTGGAGAGTGGACATTATACACAATAACAATACGTAATATTAACTGAGAGCTCTCTATGTGCCAGGCAGAGTTTTAAGAACTATACATGTTCTTAAAGCTCATTCACTCTTTACAGCAATCCTATGAGTTAGGAACTCTCATTATCCATAGTTTAGAGATGAGATCATTGAGGTGAAGAAAGGCTTAGTAAATTTCACTCTACCTTGTCAGATATTTATCTGTCTCCACCTCTGATACATTCCCAGTACCCAGCACTGATGTATTCCCAGTGCCTGCCTTCTAGCAGTTAGTTAGTAACTGTTTTTGGAATTGGTGGATGGTGCAGTGGGTGCTGGGGTAAGCCTCCCTGATCTCTCATTGAGGACCAAAGCGCTCATTCCCCCAGCGGCTAAGGGCTCCCACCTGGCATCTCTCCAGGAGTTTCCCACAGAACAAGGTTACCATCCCTCCCTAAGAACTGCACTCAATGACTGGTCTATGCAGGAGTTAAAAATCGGTCCCAATTTGGGAAAACTCTGGAAAGGCCACTCCAGTTCCAGCTGAGGACGGAATCAGCCGAGGTGTCAGTTGCATCTGCATTGCCGCTCGGCCTCTCCCCCTGCCCTGTTCTGCTTCCCGAGCTTCTCTATGGGTGTTGTTGCTGACTGCACTCCTCAGTGAACCACCTGCACTCACGTCTCCAACTCAGAGTTTGTTCCCAGGAAGCAGACCCAAGGCTGACGGAATGCGTTATTCACCCAGCCTTGTGGCTCCCACCTCTATAGTAGTACTCTATACATTGGCTCTTTGTCTGGAGCTGTTTGAGGCAACATGGCAGCTGGTTGCTCCACAATGTGCTATTGCAAAGCCTTTGCTGTCTTCACTGAAACCTGGAAAGTTCAGGAAGATGCCACTCTCATCCCAGCTGCTCTCACTAAAGCTGGAACTCCTCGTTCACCCCTGTGGCTGGGGATGGCTCTCTCGCCCCAGCGCCCCTGTGCAGATCCCTGCCTAGGCCACAGCAATAACTCAAGACACAAAGAAGGATGCCTCTTCCCAATGAGACTCTCTCAGGAGCTCCACCTGCCTTATAGCACTTCTAGGTACCCTTCTCTGGCAACCCTCTCAGGTCATGCCAGCTGCTAGGGCTTCAGTGACCGGTACCAGTGTTCTCCAAGTGAACTAATAGCACCTGCAAGGTGAATTCCCTCGGAGTTCTCTTGTTCTTTCTTCCCATCTGCCTATTGTCAGGGCCACATTATGTGTACTTCTGGACGACCAAATGGGTCCACTCCTCCCCTCGGCTCCTCTGTAAATATGCCCAACTCTCTACTCTCTTTGCCTCTCCCCAGGAACCATAAAGCTCTGCAAATAGTCTTGAATCTATTGAAGGCAGGGAGGAGGAGTGTGGGAAGAGACAACATCTACAGAGACAAGACCCAAACAACCTCTTGTTATTTACAGCAAAGGAGTTAGGAGGTCATGTACACCTGGCTTCCTTACTCATCTGTAAAATGGGGATACTTCATTAAGTCGTTAAAGTAATTCAGTAAGTAATGCATGTAAAGCACTTAACATTGTGCCTGGCATGAAGTGAGTGCCCTATTAATAGCATTGTGCCAGTTATGAGGTTTTTGTCTTTTAGCTCCAAACCACCACCCTTCTGTGCTTTGCAATGCTGGGGCTGGGACCCTGCAGACCACATTTCTGCTTTACCAGCTGCTCCGCATTGGGCTTTGCCAAAAGGGAAACCAGAGGGTGGCTGCGAGGCTCGGGGAAGGGAAAGGGACTTGCTCTTTCCCTGTGGGCTTGTACCTGCTTCCTATTCCTATGAGCAGCACATCAGCAATGCTTTTTCATCCCAGCAGCTCCTTCCTGGAGCAGTGTCTGAATCCAGTTTACAGTTTTGCCTTCACTTGCAGAACCAGCCTCACTGCACCCCCTCAGAGACATCAGCACCAGCCCACTGGTCCCCATCCTCGCTGTTCCAGCTTCTTCTCCTTTTCCCCACCTTGAGGGGTGATAGCTGTTCCTGTAGTTGCTACTGCTATTCCTTAGTGTCCTCTTTTTATCTTGTCATCATCCAGTTAACAACTTTATACCTACTTAGCAGTTTTTTATATTTAATTCTCACTGCTCATTTAACTGGCATGGTTTCTGTCTCCTGACAGGACCCTGATGGATACAGCATTGTTTTTCCATTTTATAAATGAGAAAACAAAGGCTTATGTTGGTTAAGGAGTCTCCCCAAGGTCATAGAGCTGGTAGGTGGCTCTTGGGATTTGAATCCAGGTCTACCTGATGCCAGAACTGGTGCATTTTATACTATATAATACAGCTGAGATAAACCATGTTGCTCCCACTCCAGGGCACCCTCACCTTTTTGTCCCTGCCTCAGCCTTACCCATTCTCATGCTGGCATGTACCCCACCCACTGCTCTGGGCCTGGAATGAAGGGTAAAGCACCACTGCTGCTTGGTTGGAAATATGACATTGAGTGCCTCCAAAAACTAGGTTCCTCTCTAAAATCCTCTATTAAAGAAAATTATTTTAACCAACTTCTGAATTTTTCATTAAGTAAAAAGGAATAAATCGTAAGTCGATTATAAAACTTTCAAATACCAGTGAATCTAAGAGGATTCACTAAGGGTTATGAAATTATCTTGACAGAAACTCACTCTCTAGGCCTGACCCAGAATTCTGTGAGGGGAAAAATCTCAAAACATAGCTATTTTGATTTCGCTTTTATTTTAAAAGGAGTTTCATAGAGTACTTTTTGATGGAAGACAGGTGGCCAGAAAGAAGAAAGGGACTCAGGCCAAAAGAGAAATCTTTCACATCAAACAAGGATGAACTACTCATCTTTTAAAGATGAGAAGCCAGCATTCTAATAGACTATTTGGGGAAAAGGCACAATGACATTACTGGGAATCTGGCCAGAGAAGGGACTATTACTGGATGTTTCTGACTTTGTTCAGAATATTCCTGGAACTCAATGTCTTTATAATGCCAAAGAGATAGAATTTTTTTTTTAATATGAAGAATGCCATAGTCCATCAGCAGAAGTTGAGCTATATTTTAATTTTATTGTAGTAAATATCTAACTAGAAATAGTACCCTAAAGAAAAACAAATGAGTTGTTAAATAATCATTGTCAAGAAATAATGAGTAATGTTATTAGATAAATGGAAAAAAGCCTACCATAACATGTTTTCAAAAACAGAAAATACAGTCCAACTCCCGGATCATTACCTAGGAATGAGGGCAGGGTTCTCATTCCAGGCTGTGATAAGTTAATATGCTTGATGTTTCTCTGCTAGGAATAACAAAATCAAGTTAGTAAACAACTCATTTTTATAAGTTTGAAGAACTAAGACCACCTAATTTTGTGTCACCAAGAAAGAATGTTCCTAGGAAAATTACTGACAAATAGAATTTTTGTAAGAAATTGATTCTCTGAATCATGCCAGGGACTTGAACATTCAGAATTTATTAAATATTAAATGTTGCCAAATAAAAGCCAAGAAAAATTAATAATCCCCCTATCTAGCTGCTTCTCTTTGTAGTATTCCAACATCTCACTTTTCCATTGACTGTATTCTACGAAAGTGGCTAGTTCTTGGAGGTTCCTATTATTTGTGCTGTTTACTAATTATTGAATTATAAAGAAGCAAAAATGAAAAATCCACTGATTTTTCTGCCAATCTGACATCTTCCTAAAGTAGCATATTTTACAATCTTTTTTATGACTATTACTGAGAACACTGTATGACTATTACCAAGAACACTGTTAGAGCATTTCCTAAAATTATTTTTCTCCATTCAAGTCGGCAATGAAAACTTAGAAGTCAGCAATGGCACTGTGGTGTCCTGGATAAGATCACACACACAAGAAGACATACAAATAGCCAATAGCATATGAAAAAATGCTCAGCATCACTAATCATCAGAGAAATGCAAATTAAAGCCATAATGAGATACCATCTTACACAAGTCAGAATGGCTATTATTAAAAAGTGAAAAAAAATAACAGATGTTGGTGAGGACGCAGAGTAAGGGGAACACTTACACACTTTTGTTGAGAATGTAAATTAGTACAACCTCTATGGAAAACAGTATGGAGATTTCTTAATGAACTAAAAATAGAACTACCCTTCGATCCAGCAAGCCCACTACTGGGTATCTACCCAAAGGAAAAGAAATCACTCTATCAAAAAGATACCTGCACTTGTATGTTTATTGCAGCACTATTCACCACAGCAAAGAAATGGAATCAATCTGTGTCAATCAACAAATGATTGGATAAAGAAAATGTGATACACACACACACACACACCCCATGGAATATTATTTGGCCATAAAAAAGAATGAAATCATGTCTTTTGCAGCAAGATGGATGGAACTGGAGGCCATTATCTTAAGTGAAATAACTTAGACACAGAAAGTCAAATACTGCATGCTCTCACTTATAAGTGGAAGCTAAATAATGTGCACACATAGACATAGAGAATGGAATAATAGACATTGGAGGCTTAAAAGGGTGGGAAGGTGGGAGGGCTGACTATTTGAGTGATGGCTACACTAAAAGACCAGACTTCACCACTACACAATATATCCATGTAACAGAACTGCACTTGTACCCCCTAAATCCACAAAAATAAAAATTAAAATTAAAAAAAAAGAAAAGAAAAAAATAAAGATGCATTATAAGCTGTTAAAAAAATAAAAACAAAATGGAGTGATGATAGTAGCCACCTTATAGGACTGAAGAGTAAATCAGGTTACATGCCTGACATACAGTATATATATGTGTGTGTGTGTGTGTGTGTGTGTGTGCGTGTGTAAAACTCCCTGAGGAGTTACTATTTAACCAGAACATAGGGGCCCAGGACAGAATTGGAGTGAGGAGTGCCTCGTGCCAGAGCATCAACTGTGTGTGATAAAGAAACACATCCCTATTCACTGGTACTTTAAAAAAATTTTTTTATTGTCTATATTTAAGATGTACAACATGATGTTTTGTTCTATACGTATACGTAGTGAAATGGTTACTATAGTCAAGCAAATTAACATATCCATCATCTTACATAGTCACCCATTTTTTGTGTGTGTGGCAAGATCACCTAAATCTACTCTTTAGCAAAAATCTCAAATACAACACAATATTATTAACTATAGTCCTCATGTTGTACATTAGATCTCTACACTTGTTCATTCTACATCTCTCCTACTTTATATCCTGTGACCTACATCTCCCCATTTCCTCCTCCCTCTATCCCCAGCTCCTGGAAACCTCCATTATTATCTCTGTATATTTGACTTTTTTAAAAAATAAATTTTATTATACCCTAAATATCAACTTTCTTTTCATGGATTCTTTTGTTCATTCACTTATTCATTCACATTTATTGAACTCTCCCTGCATAAGAACAGCTTACAAAATGTTAAGTAAGCTATAACCCATGCCCTCAAGGAATTTACAGTGAAGTAGGGGCATATGAATAATATCCAAATAACTGAGATACAGAAGGTAAGGAGGGACAGAGAGTGGGATAAACAATGAGCTCTGGAGATTCTCAGCATGAAGAATCATGGGGTTCACAAAATCCAGAGATGACCAGTACAGATGGGGAGGGTTGTACCAGGGATTGATGACAGGGCCATGTCAGGTGGAAGAAACAAATACATTAAGAAATGGAGGTGGTGAACTATGCAGCTTATTTGGGGAACAATGACTAACCTGTTTGGCTGAAGCACAGGGTGGTGGTGGAGAATAGAAGGAAATTATCTTAGTCTGTCTGGGCTGCTATAACAAAATATCACAAACTGGATAGTTTATAAACACAAGAAATTTATTTCTCACAGTTCTGGGGCTGGGAAGTCCAAGATCAAGGTGCCAGCAAACTCGGTGTCTGGTGAGGACCCACCTACTGGTTCACGGCTGTCTTTTCACTGTGGGGCCTCTTTTATAAGGGCACTAATCCCATTCATGAGGGCAGAGCCCTCTTAAAGGCCTAATTACCTCCGAAAGGCCCCACCTGCTAATACAACCTCCTCAGGGATTAGGATTTCAATATATGAATTTTGGAGAGAACACAGACATTCAAACCACAGAAGAAATAAAGCTGGCTGGAGTCAAACTTTGGAGGGCCCTGAATATAGACCACAGATCTTTGTTTGTTTTGTTTTGTTTTTAAATAGGTGGTATTAGGGAGCCACTGGTAGCACCAAATGAACTCAAGTCTCTTATGCCTTCTTCTTCCACTCCAGCTGGGCCCTATCTTTCTCTTCACCCTTCCAGTCACACTTCCTGAAAGTCTTGCCTAGATACTTTGAAATTCAGATGCTTCTAAATCCACTACAACCTGGCTTCCATCCCATCATTCTACTTGGAACTGGCTTATCGGGCACACCAGTGATGTTCTGATTGTTTTTGCAGTCCATATCATGTTGACACATTGACCGTCCCTCATTTACTGTCTTCTCTTGGCTTCCATAATCCAGCACTTTGCTGGGTTTCACCCGCTGCTCTTTCTCATCTCCTTGGCAGGTCCATCTTCCACTGCCCATCCTTAAGTATCGGCATGCCTTGGGGATCTGACCATATTCCTACTTGCTTCTCCTCTGCATCTCTCCCTGAGGGATCTTGTGGCTCCTCTTCAGGTCCACGTCACTTACCACTTCCACGCTGAGGATATCCAGATCCCCACCTGCAGTCCCATCCTATCCCCTGGGCTTCTGGACCACATTTCCACTTCCCTCACAGACAACTCCACTTGGATGTGCCCAGGCACTTGAACCCTGATGTGTGCCACCCCTTGCCTAAGCCAGAATCACGTGTCATTCAAGCCTCTCCTCTCTCTCACCTCCCACATCCAGCCACCAAGGCTTGTTTCGTCTACCCATGCCTGTTTCTTGAATCCATCTACCTCTCTTCGTCCTCATTGCCATTGTCTTATATTCTCTGCTAGTCCTAAGTGGTCTTCCCTACAAACAGTCTTGTCTTTTCCTCTCCATCCATTCTTCACATTGTAATCAAGCTGTTGTTGTTGTTGCATTAAATGCAAATATGATCATATTATCCCCTTACCTGAAACCTTCAGTGGTCTCCATTACTCTTACGGGTGAGTTGCAGACTCATCGTAGCTTACAGGCTCTAGAGGAGCTTGTCCTGAAATGGCAAGCAGGTTTTATCCCAAGATTGTTTAATAATTTCCCATTGCCCTCAGGATAGAGGCCAAATATAGGTGCCCACAAGACCCTTCATTCCCTGGTTCCCGCCTGGAATGCTCATTCAGCTCACCCCTAGATTCTCATCCGTGTGCACTCTGCCCTTCAGTCATCCTGAATCTCTTTCAAGTTCTGGAATGTGCCATGGCCTCCTCTGTCCCCAGCCCATTCACCTGCTGCTTTCTTTGTATGAAGCATTTGTCTTCCCTTCTGCACCTGGTATATCCTATTTATTTTTCACATTTTATTTTAATAGACTTTATATTTTAGAACAGTGTTAGGTTCACAGTAAGATTGAGCGGAAGGTACAGAGATATCCCACTTACCCCCTGCCCCCACACATGCATAGTCTCCCCCATTATCAACATCCCCACCCCAGAGCAGTGCATTCGTTACAATTGATGAACCTGCACTGATACATCATTATCACCCAAAGTCTGTAGTTTACATTAGGGTTCACTCTTGGTGCTATACATTCTATGGGTTTGTACAAATTTATGATGGCATGTATCCACTGTTATAGTATCATGCAGAGTGGTTTCACCACCCTAAAAATCCTCTGTGCTCTGCCTATTCATCCCTCCTTCCCCCACCCCCTGCAGTCCCTGGCAACCACCGATCTTTTTACAGTCTCTATAGTTTTGCCTTCTCTAGAATGTCATATAGTTGAAATCATACAGTGCGTAGTCTTTTCAGATTGGCTTCTTTCACTTAATAATACACATTTAAGTTTCCTTCATGTCTCTTCATGGTTTGATGCTGAATAATGTTCCATTGTCTGGATGTACCACAGTTTATTTGTTTATTCACCTACTGAAGGACATCTTGGTTGCTTCCAAATTTCAGCAATTATGAATAAAGTGTCTGTAAATCTTCGTGCACAGGTTTTTGGGTGGAGATAAGTTTTCACCTCCCTTGGGTAAATACCAAAGAGTGTGATTGCTGGATCGAAGAGTATGTTTACTTTTGTAAGAAACTGCTGAACTGCCTTCTGAAGTAGCTATACCATTCTGCATTCCCACCAGCAATGAATGAGAGCTCCTGTTGCTCCACATCCTCACCAGCATTTGGTGTTGTCAGTGTTCTAGATTTTGGCCATGCTATTAGGTGTATCGTGGTAGCTCATTGTTTTAATTTGCATTTCCCTGATAACATATGATGTGGAGCATCTTTTCATATGCTTATTTGCCATCTGTATATCTTCTTTGGTGAGATGTGTGTTAAGATCTTTGGCCCATTTCTTAATTGGTTTTTAAATTTTTTTATTGTGGAGTTTTAAGAGTTCATTGTATGTTTTTGGTAACAGTCTTTTGTCATATATGTCTTTTGCAAATATGTTCTTCCAGTGTGTCATGTGTCTTCTCATACTCTTGTCAGTATTTTTTGCAGAGCAGAAAATTTTGATTTTAATGAAGTCCAGCTTCTCAAGTGTTCATGGATTGTGCTTTTTGTGTCACATCTAAAAAGTCATTGCCAAACCCAAGATCATCTAGATTTTCTCTATGTTATCTCCCAGGAGTTTTACAGTTTTATGTTTTGCATTTAGGTCTGTGATCCATTTTGAGTTAATTTTTGTGAAGGTTGTAATGCCTGTGTCTAGATTAATTTTTTGGCATGTGGATGTCCAGTTGTTCCAGCAACATTTGTTGAAAAAAATTATGTTTTCTCTGTTGTATTGCCTTTGCTCCTTTGTCAAATATCAGTTGACTATATATGTGGGTCTAATTCTGGGCTTTCTATCCCATCCCATTGACCTATTTGTCTATTCTGTCACCAATACCACACTGTCTTAATTACTGTAGCTTTATAGTAAGTCTAGAAGTTGGGTATGGTCAGTCCTTCAATTCTGATCTCCTTCAGTATTGTGTTAGCTATTTTGGGTATTTTGCCTCTCCATGTAAGCTTTAGAATTGGTTTGTTGGTATCCACAAAATACTTTGCTGGGATTTTGACTGGAATTGCAGTGAATCTATAGATCAAATTGGGAAGAACTGATGTCTTGACAATATTGAGTCATTCTATTTGTGAACATGGAATATCTCTCCATTTATTTAGTTTTTGTCTGATTTCTTTCATCAGAGTTTTGTAGTTTTTTCATATAGATCTTGTACATATTTTGTTAGATTTATACCCAAGTATTTCATATTTGGGGGCACTAATGTAAATGGTATTGTGTTTTTAATTTCAAATTCCACTTGTTCATTGCTGGTATATAGGAAAATGATTGACTTCTTTTCTTTATATCCTAAAACTTTTCTATAATCACCTATTAGTTCTAGAAGTTTTTTGTTGTTGCTGTTGATTCTTTTGTGTTTTCTACATAGAAGAGCATGTCATCTGTCAACAAAGTTTTATTTCCTCCCTCCTAATCTGTATACATTTTATATCCTTTTCTTACCTTATTGCCTTAGCTAGGACTTCTGATATGATGTTAAAAAGCAGTGGTGAGAGGGAACATTCTTGCCTTATTTCTGGTCTTAGTGGGAAAGTATTGAGTTTCTCACAATTAAGTATCATGTTAGCTGTGTGGTTTTTTTGGTAGATATTCTTTATCACATTGAGGAAGTTCCCACTCTATTCCTAGTTTACTGAGAGCTTTTTATCATGAATGCGTGTTGGATTTTGGTAAATGTTTTTTCTGCATTATTGATCTTTCTTCTTTGTCCTGTTGATGTGATGGATTACATTAATTGATTTTCAAATGCTGAACCAGCCTTGTATATCTGGATAAATCCCACTTGGTTGTGGGGTATAATTTTTTTTATACATTATTGTATTCAATTTGCTAATTTTTTTGAGGATTTTTTCATCTATGTTCTTAAGCAATATTGGTCTATAGTTTTCTTTTCTCATAATATCTTTGTCTGGTTTTGCTATTAGGGTAATGCTGGCTTTATAGAATGAGTTTGGAGGTATTCTTCCTGCTTCTACCTTTTGAAAGAAAATATAAAAATTGGTATGATTTATTCCTTAAGTGTAGGGTATAATTCACCAGTGAACCTATTTGGACTTGATGGTTTCTATTTTGGAAGGCTATTAATTGTTGATTCAATTTCTTAATAGATACAGGTCTATTAAGATTGTCTATTTCTTCTTGTGTGAGTTTTGGCAGATTGTGTCTTTCAAGGAAGTGATTCATTTCATCTAGGTTATCAAATTTATGGGCATAGAGTTGTTTGTAACATTCTTTTATTATCCTTTTAATGTCTATGGAATCTATAGTGTCCCCCCTTTCCTTTATGATATTAGTAATTTGTGTCCTCTCCCTTTTCTATCGTAGCCTGGCTAGAAGTTTATCGATTTTATTGATCTTTTAAAAGAACCAGCTTTTTGTTTCATTGATTTTCTCTACTGTTTTCTTATTTTCAATTTCATTGATTTCTTCTCAAATTTCTATTATTCCTTTTCTTCTGCTTACTTTGGATTTAATGTACTCTCCTTTTTCTAGTTTCCTAAGGTGGAAACTTAGATGATTGATTTTAGATCTTTCTTCTTTTCTTTCTTCTTCCTTCCTTCCTTCCTCTCTTTCTTTCTTGACAGAGTCTCACCCAGGCTAGAGTGCAATGGTGTCATCATAGCTCACTGCAAGCTGAAACTTCTGGGGTCAAGGGATCCTCCTGCCTCAACCTCCTGAGCAGCTGGGGCTACAGGTGCACACCACCACGCCAAGCTTATTTTTCTATTTTTTGTAGAGACAGGGTCTCGTTCTTGCTCAAGCTGGTCTTGAACTCCTGAGCTCAACCGATCCTCCTGCTTGGCCTATCTTTCTTCTTTTCTAATACATACATCCAATGCTATAAATTTCCCTCTAAGCACTGCTTTTGCAACATCTCACAAATTTTCATTAGTTGTGTTTTCATTTTCATTTAGTTCAAAATATTTTAAAACTACTCATAAGATTTCTTTTTTGGCCCCCATGTTATTTAGAAATTGTCATTTAATCTTCAAGTATTTTGGGCTTTTCCACATACCTTTCTGTTATTGATTTCTAGGTTAATTCCATTTTGATCTGAGAGCAGACACTGTATGATTTCTATTCTTTTATATTTGTCATGGTGTGTTTTATGGCCCAGAATGTGTTCCATTTTGATAAATGTTCCAAGGGAGCTTGAGATGATTGTATATTCTGCTATTGTTGGATGACGTAGTCTTTAGATGTGCAGTAAATTCAGCCGAATGATGGTGTTGGTGAGTTCAACTAAGTCCCTACTGATCTTCTGCCTGATGGATCTGCTCATTTCTCATAAAAAGGGTGTTGCACTCTACAACTATCATGGTGTATTCATCCATTACTCCTTGCAGTTCTATCAGCTTTTGCCTCACATATTATAATGCTCTGTTGTTACATGCATATACATTAAAGATTGTCATATTTTCTTGGAGAATTGATCCCTTTATCATTATGTAATACCTCTCTTTATCCCTAATAACTTTCCTTGCTCAAAAGTCTGCTCTGAAATTAATATAGCTACTTCTGCTTTCTTTTTATTAAATGATATATTTTTCTCCATCCATTTACTCTAAATCTACGTGTATTTTATTTAAAGTGGGTTTCTTGTAGACAACATATAATTGGGTCTTGTTTTTTGATCCATTCTCACAATCTCTGCCTTTTAATTGGTGCATTTAGACCATTGATGTTAAAAGTGATTATTGATATAGTTAGATTAATATCTACCATGTTTGTTATTGTTTTTATTTGTTGCCCTTGTTCTTTGTTCCTATGTTTGTTTCCCACTCTTGTTCTCCCTTTTGTGGCTTAATTGAGAATTTCATAATTACATTTTCTCTCCTTAGCATATCAATTGTACTTCTTTTTTTTTTTTTTTTTAACTTTTAGCCCTAGAGTTTGCAATATCCATTTAATGCAAGTCTGTTTACAAATAATACTATATTGCTTTACAGGTAATATGATACCTTATGATAACAAAATAACCCTAATTCTTCCCTCCTGTTCCTTGTATCATTGCTGTCATTCACTTCACTTATACATAAGCAGATATAAGGAAATATATATGCAAAAAATATATATATGCATAAGCATACATAATCTAATACATTGTTGCTGTTATTATTTGAACAAACTGTTATCTGTTAGATCAGTTAAAAATAAGGAAAATAAAATTTTAATTTTACCTTCACTTATTGTTCCTCTGATATTCTTCCTTTCTTTATATTGATTCAACCTATATCATGTTATTTCTCTAAAGAACTTCTTTTCAGTTAGCAATAACTATGCCTCAGATAAACTTCATTGGCTATGATACTGCCACTGCACAAAGCTAAGAACTTCTTTTAACATTTCTTATAAGGCAAGTGTACTGGCAACAAATTTCCTCAACTTTTGTTTGTCTGAGAAAGTCTTTATTTCTCCTTCACTTTTGGAGAATAATTCTGCAGGGTACAAAATGCTAGGTTGGTGGAGTGTTTTCTCTCAATACTTTATATATTTCACTCCACTCTTACTTGCATGGTTTCTGAGGAGAAGTCAGATATAATGCTTACATTTGCTTTTCTATACGCAAAGTGTTTCTTGCTTCTTTTAGAATTCTGTCTTTATCATTGATTTTCTGTAGTTTGAAAGTGATATACCAAGGTGTAATTTTTCTGTCATTTATCATGTTTGGTATTCTCTAAGATTCCTGGATCTGTGGTTTGATGTCTGACATTAATTTAGGGAAATTCTCCATCTTCATTATATCAAATATTTCTTCTGTTCCTTTCTTTCTCTTTCTCTCTCTCTCTCTTTTCCTTCTAGTATTCCCATTACACATATTTAGACTATTTGTAATTGTTCCACAGTTCTTGGATATTCTGTTCCACTTTTTTCCAGTCTTTTTCTCTTTGCTTATCAGTTTTGGAGGTTTCTGTTGAAATATCTTCAAACTCAGAGATTCTTTTTTCAGCCATGCCCAGTCTACTAATAAGCCCATTAAAGGCATTTTTATTTCTGTTACAGTGTTTCTTTAGCCTCTAGCATTTCTTTTTGGTTCTTTCTTAGAATTTCCACCTCTCTGCTTATATTGCCCATCTGTTCTTGCATGTTATCTACTTTATCCATTAAAGCCCTTAGCATATTAATCATAGCTGTTTTAAATTCCTGGTTTGATAATTCCAACATCTCTGCCATATCTGAGTCTGGTTCTGATAATTGCTCTGTCTCTTCAAACTGTGCTTTTTGCTTTTATGTATGTCTTATAATTTTTTTGATAGCCAGATATGATGTACTAGATAAAAGGAACTCCTATAAATAGGCCTTTAGTAATGTGGTGGTAAGATGTGGGGGGAGGGGAAGCATTCTATAGTTCCATGATTAGGTCTCAGTCTTTTAGTGAGCCTGGGACTCTGGACTGCCAACATCATATGTGCTTCTAGGTCCCCCCATCTTAGATGGGACAGGATGGTTAGAGTGGGCTTAAGTTGGTTATTTCCTGTCCCTCATGTCAGTTGTGCTCTGATAAAACCCCAGCACATTATGTCAGTTGTGCTGATAAAACCCCAGCACATTAGACTCTGGTTGAATAGTTTCTTCTGGGGACAGACTTTGTTAAGAAGAACATAATGCTCTAGCATATTTCAAAATGGTTCCTTCTCCCTTGCACTGCTGGAAGTGCTTGGGAATTTTCCTCTAATATTCACTGTGAGACTTGGTAGAGCTCCTGGAGGTCAAACTTACAAAACTGTGGGGGCCTCTTTATGATTTGGTTCCCCTGGAGTTTTTGTCTCCCAGACTTGTCCACTCTTGTCTCAGAATTGCCTCTAGCAATTCATCAATTTCAATTTCAGACTCTCCTACTCCAGCACTGGTTTCTATGGAGGTTTTTGCTCTGATAAGTTGTAATTTTCTGTATTTGCCTGTTGGTCTGCTCAGTTTGGGGGGAAGCAGTTTGCCCTGTGCCTTCACTTCTCTTATAGATCTAAGAAGAGTTGATTTTTCAGTTTGCTCAGCTTTTTACTTGTTAGAATAGAGTGGCAACTTCTAAGCTTCTTACATGCTGGACCAGAAACTATTTTATTTATTTTTTAGGATTCACCTTAAGTCTCTTCCTTCAGGGCACCTTCCCTGACTTTCAACTCTACATTAGAGACCCTACTATGTGCTCCCACAGTCCCTTTGGTTTCCCATTGCTTTTATACTTATGTATTGTGATTGTCAATTCACTTGTCAGATTCCCCCTTTAGACTGTTAGCTCTGTGTGGAGAGGACTGTCTGTCTTATTCCTTCCTGTATTCCAAGCACTATTCACTAGTGCCTGACATATAATAGGTATTCAACAAATATGAGTTGGGTGAATAAATGAATGAATGAAACAGGTTATTATCTATAATTACAAATAAGTTAGAAACAGCTATTAAGTATTATAATTTATTAATTCATTTAACCACTATTTAGTAAGGGCCTACCATGTGCCAGGCACTGGGTTAAGAAACTGATTATGAAAAAGCTACAGAAATATGGGAACATGTTTTTAACACAATCTAATGAAAGGAAAAAAAACCCCAGAATAGAAAACTATATGTACACTATGATTACAACTCTATAAAATATGTAGGAGGCAGCCTGGTGTTGTGCAGTGGTTTTAAGGTTTTCTATTTTTAGTTAATGCATTTAACTCTAATGCAGGCTTTTTCTTCAAATGAAATCTTAGAAGGCCAAAATATAAAACATAAAAAGCAGATTTTCTGTTTGATGTAGGGGTAGGGGACAGAGCCTGCCCACTCTTCTCTTCCTCATCTGCTCTCCTCTCTGTCCCCAGCACCACTACCACACTCCCAAGGTGGAAGCTCAGCCACTGTGGCATCTTCACAGAGAATTATTTGAAAATCTCCAAAATAGACTTCTGGTTAAACATTGCAGTATAAAAACATGAATTTTTCTTTGATCCCTTCCAAAATGCCACTAAAATGACAACAAAGAAGCCAAAAAGGCCCAAGCCCACAGGACAAGGCAAGGGTGAAGAGTCTATGTCATCTCATTTTTGGAACATGGACAGGGGCTGCGTGAGTGGTGACTAACCCAGCGCAGCTGACAAAGCTGAAACCTGAGTGTCCGCAGATGAGGAGCTGTTAAGAAGGAAGTTAGTTCATGGCACAACACCCCAGAAAGGCCCTGGAATCAGAAGCACCAGATTCTTCTGAAAGAGAAGGTTGAGAGGCAGGGCTGAAAACAGGAGGTTTATGGAAAGTCTTTGGAAGAAGTAATCAGACTCCTGGATTCCTTCCTCATGTCTCAGCAGGCTCTCTCCTACCCCAGCAGAAGTCAGGTTTACTCTCTGGGGAACGTGAACCACAAGAGGCTGCAGACTCAGGGACACAGGCAACCAAGGGTGGTAGACACAGTTCATTGAAAGAGGAGAATTAATTGATTGGCTTAGGGTTGGACATGTGACCCAAATTTGGTCAACTGAGTCCATCCTTGGCATTTTTATGTTCTGAATGTGTGTGTGGAGGCGGGTAGGAGATTCTGTGTGTGTCCCGGGTAGGTTGAGGCCTTGTTCTAGTCCTTGAGGTTCCTCATGATTTTGGAGGCTGGAAGTCTGAGATCCAGGTGGCAGCAGGTTTGGTTTCATTCTTGAGGATGCTCTCCTTGGCTTGCACATGGCTGTCTTCTCTCTATATCTTCACACAGTCTTCCTCTGTGTGTCTGTGTCCTAATCATATCTTCTTATAATCTCATTGTCACCAGTCAGATTGGATCAGAACCCAACCCAATGACCTCATTTTGCTTTAATTACCTCTTTAAAAGCCCTATCTCCAAATATAGTCATATTTTGAAGTATTGCGAGTTACAACCTCCACACGTAAATTTTGGGGGAACACAATTCAGCCCATAACACCTTCCAATATGGACAGCAAATAAATAGCTTTTGAAATAACTTAAGCTATTTTAAATTTAGTTTCTGCCACTTGCACTCACAAAGCTCTGACTTACTATTCACTTGGCACTTGTGTATTGCCTTGTGGACAATATAGTCTTCATTAACTGTTATTTAAATCTGCAGTGCCATTCAACTTTTCCTATGTTTCTTTTCCTTAAAATGGGAAATAGATCATAGTTTGCACAGCCTACGGAGCCAGATGACCAAATTAGCAGAGTTCTGCTTATTAGCTACCTGATCTTGGTGAAGTTCTCTGTGCCTTAATTTCCTTATCTGTAAAATGGGGATGATGATTAAAGCAGATATTCATAGGGTTGTTGTGAAGGTTAAATGTATTAATTAATGTAAAGCACTTAGAATAGAGACTAGCATATGGTGTTATGTAAGTGTGTGCTATTATTAATTCATCCAGCAGACTCTATAGGGAATAAATATGTGCCATATTCATAATAGATATTTAGTAAATATTTATTAATTCTCCCTTGTCAGTGTATGTGTTATAATAAGTAATTCGTAAAGCTATCTTAAAAGCCTCATTAATCAGTATATTGTTATCTGCCAATGCAATGATATCTTTATAACATTATTTTTATTGTTTGGTCAATGGCCAGAATAAACAGCTGTAGCTTTAAAGCACCTATCTTAAATACTTTAAGTAATTTGATACAATAAACAAAAATAGAGTCATTTTCTTGTACTTTGGAAGCTCTTCTGTTTAGGATGAGAGACTGGGGTGGAAGTCAGTATTGCTGATTCCGCACTGTGAGACCTTGGACAAAAGTCTTACACTCTCTGGCTTCTTTATTTACAAATGGAGGTGAGACTATGTAATCTTTAGAGTCTTTAACTTGAACATTCTATATTACTTATCTCTGAAAGAACATCTTAGGTGAGCTGCTCAGACCCTTTAAACGTTTTATTCCCCCTCCTTTCTGATTTCATATATAATGGTAATTATAATGTTCGGTAATTCTAAAACATATTAGATGCATTCCTGGACATCAGTTATATGGATAAGAAATAAATTAGTAAAATTTGGCAAAGAATTAGTATCAGTTATAATATCTTTTTAACAAGTTGAACATTTTATTTTCTAATGAGTAACCTCTCTCCTGTCCCCCATAAAACTGATATGGTAAGAAGAGTAAAAATATACTATTTTATTTTATTTTATTGAATTTTAGCTCTTTGGCCATTCTTAATTTCTTCAGAATAGGTTTTGAGTCCTGACCATGTAAATCAATTGGTTAGTCAATGTGCAACTGTAGAACTGCTGGCACTGCCAGAAAGTGAGGATGGGGGTTGCCAAAGAAGTAAAATGTATGATATCTGCTCTTGATGAGGCTTCCATCTTGTGCTATGAATACTCACACAAAACTCTTAGAACTACTAACACACGCACTCTCAAATATGCCTAAAATGCTACCACATGATTTCTTTTCACTCAACAAAAATATATTGATTGCTCACTCTGCTCCTGGGGATCTGTGTGAACATGACAAAGTTCTAGTCCTCGTGGAGCTGACACTTTACTTAAATATACATCTCTGAATAAAAGAATAAGATTGGGGATGGGTGATAACCTACTTAATGGGTACGATGAACAGTATCTGGGTGACGGGCACACACATAACCATGATTCAAGCATTATAAAAGTGATCCATGTAAACAAAAATATTTGTACCCCCATAATACTTTGAAATTTAAAAAATTTTTAAAAAAGAATAAGATTAAGATAAAGTGAGGGTTAATCCCCCCTCTATAAGCCTCATGGGCAAATTCACACCAAGCAGTAGGGGGCAGTGTTCTCAGGCAGGGCAGCTCTCCAATCCTTAGCTGCAGATCTGCCAGGAAGTCTTGCTGCTCTGGGAAGCAGGGTACACCCTGTGTATGTGACATATGGAACAGATCATTTTTAACACCCCCCTCCTTTATACAACATTATTTTCAGTAATAATCATGAAATGAATAATAATAATAATGGACGGAAAAGAAACACATGAGATTTTTCTTTTATTGAACTTTGAATGTATAGTAATGCCAATAAAAATGAATAAGTAATAAGTCATAGAATCAAAAAAGGGAGGGAAAGTAATGGGTTAATACTTTTTAATTACATTAATGTTTTTCAAACAAAAGAGAAAAACATATACCTATGTATTGGTCTGCTGCAAAGATGAAAAATATTAATAACATTACAGAGTAATAGTAATTAAATAAGAAAAAGAACAATTAAAAAGAAATCACTTTCAATTTTTAAAAGATATTATTCAAATGCAGTAAAATATTTCATGTATCAACTAAAACTTGCACTTGCCAAAGAAAAATATCACACCTTATAGTTTGCACTGTTTCATTACTTTAAATTTTAATCAGAAATAAAAACACCAGTTTTTATGAGAGAATTAAATTGAACGAGAGAGAACTGAATAGCTCAAGTTCTGTCCAATCACAGTACTACCAGTACTTATTGAAATATCAAATCTAGTGTTTAAATGCAGAAGCAGAGAGCTCCACATGGATTGGAGACATGAAGTGTGCCCAAAGCACACACAAATGCGAATGAGTCTGAACAATTAGGAACTTAACTCTCAAACAAGCACATGTGGATAAACCCACTTATGTCAGGACTTCTCTGAGTTAACTTCCATGTAGAATATAATAACTTCCATGTTTATTAAAGGATAAGCAATAATATACTCTAATATTATTTATTACAAAATTGAATAGTAGCTGCAGAAATTTCTTAGAGCTTAGATCAACAAAAGATTTTGAGGCAGGGGGAAGAGTATTTGATGTTGTATAGAAGTGCCAGTATGTGACTATAAAAAAAACAGACCAACTTTTAGTCTGTTTTATTATTGTTTAAAAACTCTACAGACAACATGTCCCTTTATTGCCTAGGCCACTCCTATCGCTACTCTTGATATACCGCAGGAATATTTCCAATGCCACAGGAAATGAGGAAAAATAATATAGGAACTATAACTTAAAGCCATATGTATTTAGCTATAGTGGATACATCCCTCCATGGGAACCTCACAAAGTCCCAGATCTGGCACTCCAGATCTGGCAGCAGGGTAAGGAGTCTGCCCAAAGTTGTTTTCCATAGGTTCTGAAATGATAGCATAAGCTGCTTACCTATTAGGTGAACGCAAACGTAGGAGTTAGGGTGTGTGTGTGTGTGCGCATGTGGGGTGAGGTTACGGAGGGTGGTAAAGAACACTAAGAATAAGATGAATTTGTGCCCCCTCCTGGAAACAATGGGAAATTTTGGTTTTAAAATTAATGTCTATTTAAATAGCTTCTCTTTTCAAGTTCAAAATACCTCCTAGATAACATTTAATTCTTACTTTTAGTTTCCCTCTAAGTTTGGCAAGAGATGCCTATTACCAGTTGAATAAGGAGAAAATTGTGATGGGGATATTCAGTGATTTTTTTTCTCCCCAGGATGAATTTATGGATCAATAGATGAGTTTTAGACATATCTATAAGAAAAGAAAAGAATCAGACTAAGTCGTAAAAAGCAACTAAAGCTATTATTTGGGAGTGTAATTTGACAATATCTAGCAAAGTTGAAGATGGACATTCCCAGTGATGCAGCCATTGCCCTTGCAGATATACACCCAAGAGAAATCTCCTGTTTGTGTACTAGGAGACATCTTGCGAGAATGTTCTGACAGTTTGAGTTTATTGGTCCTCAGCCATGGTTTTCTACTCAATGCTACTAATGACCCTCCAGGAAGATCACCTTCTTTTGAGCTGCAGAGAGGTGGTTTTGGTCATCATTGTAGAGAAGCTCTTGGAACTCCATCGCTGCAGAAGCCATGCTGTCGCAATGTTCCTACTGCTCAGCCAGCTGGGCCCGTTGCCAGCTGCTTCAGGTCTCCCAAGGCACAGAGTAAGATCACACCACCTGATGCCTCACACCGCAGGCCTCTTCTCTCCTACCGTGGGCCCTCCCTATCACCAGGTAAAAGGCACAACAGGACAGCTGGGGGCACACAGGATTGATAGGGCCCAAGAGGCTTCAGGCTGCAGGCAGAAAGGGAAGGTCCCTGGCTTGTGCCTGCTCCCTGACTCACCTGTGTTTGAAGGCTCATACAAGGGCAACGCCACTGCTGCTTCTCCCATCACTGCCCAGAGGGGCCAGGTAACAACACTAGAAGTTAATACCCAATGAAGCAAATTTTAACCACGGAGAAGCAGAGGATGGGAGAAAACCCATGGATAAATCCTTCCCCTTCCGCTCCACAAAAGGACTCTTCCAAGAGAGGTTTCCATGTGACCACTCTGGAAATGTCCAGGTGACAGAGCATCTAATTGTGCTTTCTAGTGAGGCAGAGGCCAGCTCAGTAATAAGCCACATTCTCTTTGTTTCCCCTCCGTCCTGCCTCATTGGTCTGTCCCCCTTCACTCTTGCTTTCTTGGGTTTGCACCCTGCTAGTAAAGCTTTAGAATGTAAATTTTTGCCTCAGACTATACTTTCTAGGGAGCCCAGATTCAGACAAAGAATGTTTACTGTAGCAAAATTGTCACAATGCTCAGATGTTGTTTTATGATCATAAAAAAATAATAAACTGTTATACAGAGAAAAAGAACAAAAAATGGAGAAAAAAGGAATTTCAAAGCTGGAAACCAGAATTGAAACAAACATGAACTCAGTGCAAAGAATAGTCTGTGACTTAGAAGATTTCACTTCTATTCTCTCTCTGCTGCTTATTTGCAAACTGTCCTGTAAACATTATGTTTCAAATGGTTACAATATTGTGAAAAACTCTGAGCTCCTTAAAAAAATGCTTAAACGTGGACGCCAATGATTAGTCAAGAAAAGGAAAAATAATATTCAGAAGAGTAGTAGTTGTTTCAGGTATAACTTTAATATATTTTATTGTGTAATATTGACTAGAGTCTTAGAAGTTCATCTAAGAGTTCCAGGGGTCAGGTGACCTGGTTTGAAAAACCCAGCTGTTGCCATCACTTTTAAGTTACTAAACCTTTTTAAACTTCGATTTTCTCCTTTTAGATAAGGATAGGATAGTACATAAGTCCTAGGGTTGTTGTGGGTTTTAAATGAGGTAATTCAGCATGTGGCCCATGATATTTGATAAACATTATTATTGTGACCCATGATAGATAGTCCCAGTGGGGAAAATGAATTCTTTGTGAGCAAAAATTGGTGCTGAACAAAGCTACATTTATACTTGGGGAAGATGAATTCTAGTTGGAACTTTTGCCATAGAAAACGGGATATGATTTTTTCATCAATTTAAGAGGATGCGTGTGTGTGTGTGTGTATGTGTGTGTGTAAGTATGTGTAAACTTATTCAACTCATTTTATGGAGCATCTACCTTAGGCCTGACATTTTTCTAGGTATGGGGATGGATGGAAATCAAGGTAGACTAGGTCCCTGTCCTCAATGATTTTTTGTTCATGAAAAACAGCTTGTTAATTGTTTTTTGTTTGTTTTCTGTTGCAGAAGGAGCAGTTCAGCACTTGGCAGGGTGATGAGAAGTCAACACCTCAGGACAGAGTGAAAACGTGAGGTTTGTATTTTTTTTTTTTTTTTTTTTGAGGCAGAGTCTTGCTCTGTCCCTGGGCTAGACTGCAGTGGCATCATCATAGCTCACTGCAACCTCAAACTCCTGGGCTCAAGCAATCCTCCTGCCTTAGCCTCTCGAGTAGCTGGGACCACAGGCGTGCACCACTATGCCTGGCTAATTTTTCTATTTTTTATAGAGACCGGGTCTCGCTCAGGCTGGTCTCAAACTGCTGGCCTCAAATGATCCTCCCGCCTCGGCCTCCCATAGTGCTAGGATTACTGGCGTGAGCCACTGCACCCAGCCAAGGTTTGTATCTTTGATATACCAAGTGCTCTTTTAAAGGAAACCAAGAAATGTTTGGTTTCTGGCAAGATGTGAAAGGAGGGCAGAAAAAGACTAGAGTCCAAATGCCAGAGGGCACAGGTATGGAAAGTGGCCCCAGCGGAAGCTGTTGCTCAGGAAATGTTGAGGGTGCTAGAGCCATAAGCAGGACCACAGCAGGGACAGCTAGTGTAAAAGGCTGAATCAGTTCTTCACACTGGCTGTCCACCCTTCAGCGGGGAGGACTCAGGATTGCAGGCTGCACCAGCTAAAATTTCTCCCTTCCCAGGGGTGGAAATTGGCTCCTTCTACACCCAGGGGAGCAAAGTTCAGTTCTGCCACTGTCTGGTTGTCTGGTGCTCACACCTCCCTTCCCTGGCACAAGCCAGGTCACCATAAGCCCAGAGAGGACTTCCCTTCTCCTTGGGAATTACCAATTCCTAATGATCCTAAACTGTATATGTAGCCTTAGCATATGAGGAAAGGCTTCACCAGACCCTCTTTTAAAATGAAAACTCATCTTCCATTTGCTTGTTGTGCTCTCACCACACTTGTATTTGTTCCTTTTCCTCAAACCTGTCGTGTTTCTGTTTCAGGGTCTTAACACATGCTATTTCTTCTGCCAGACTGTGAGATGGCTAGATTCACACTGCTCAGACTTCAGCCTAAATGTCAGCGCTTCAGAGGGGCCTTCCCTGAGCCGCCTGTTTAATGCTGGTCTCCTGCAGCCATTCTTTATGTTCTTATGCCTCATGGGAAAAGTCTCGAGTCAATCATACACCCCAGGTCATAGTACACTCTTATTACCTTTCTTTCATGGACATTTTCCCCATTCATCCCTGGTTTCCATTCCCATTTTCTCCCTTTCCACATACTCATCCACTATAAGGTATCAGATAATGTCCTTGGATATAAATTGATATTGTCAAATGTAAGGTGTTGCTTGGTATGCTGTATGTTTTAGATTTTCATAAATAGTATTGTGCGATAGACCTTGTTCTAGTTATTATGTTTTGCATTCAACAGTGGGTTTTAAAGATCCATCTGTATTTGCTATATATGTGGGTACACTTGGTTCATTGCTTCCAGCTGATCCCTAGTATTCTGCAGTGCGCATTCATCCCTGCTAGGGACGCATCTGGCTCCCAGATTCCATATACAGCTCTTCTGTGAGTATCCTCATTTTTGTCCCTTTATGGATCTGTGTATGAACTGATCTGGATGTATATCCAGGGGAAAGATTACTGGGCCATATTTGAATATATATTATATACCTCTATGTTTTAAGTGCTTTGCATATATTAACTCACTCAATCCTCACTGTTAACTCTAAGAGGCAGGTGCCCCATTTTACAGATGAAGAAACTGAGGCATAGAGTGGTTAATGGTTCCCCAAGGTCCTTAGTAACTGGCTGAGCTGGGCTTTAAACTTGCAGGGGAGTCCCTCCAGGTGAGTATAAGAAAAGCTTGCAGTGACACAGCCTGGGCTTCCCTACCCCAATCCTATCTTCATGTGCTATGTACAAATGCCCCTCAGGTAGCCACTGCCTCTGTCTTGCCCATTACCCAGATTGTTTTGTCCTGGTCAGTAATCCCTAGCCCTCAGGCTGTGGAAGGGACTGGGGTAGAATTGTTCAGGGTCCAGATGCCCCCACTGTTATCTGTTTCTCACCCTGGCCAGGCTCTGTACTGCCCTGGTATTATCCCACCATTCCTTTCTAGCAGATATCTTGCCTCAGGTTGGTGCCAGGCCCAGCAACAATCTGCCAAGGATGGTGGTCAGAGAGAGAAAACAGCCTGTATGTAACTCTGTCCCCACTGTGCCCTAACTGTGACTTCCCTCTGCTTCATCTATCATTTGCCTACAGCAGGTCACAGCCACCCCTTCTCTCTGCCCATGGGTTTCTTGTGTTTTTTTTTTTTACCTTGATTTACATTGATTTGCAGATTTGTACTCTTCCTCTTGCTTCCGAGGCAATATCAGGGTTGGATTTGTATGGGTCCTTATGGTCTTCATAATGCTAATCACTACCTGAAATTATCATCTTTATTTATTGGTTTACTTGTTTGTTGTCTGTCTCCCTCACTGTAAGACTGTAAATGCCACACCAGCAAGGACTCTGTCTGTTTTATTTATCTCTATATCCCCAGCTTCAGTTTAGTGCCAGCACGTATTGGTTAAGAATAATATAAGAAATAGCCATGTTCTCTACAGAAACACAGTTGAAAACGCAGTTCATCGTGTTCTTTGGTTTCCTTTATTTAAGGATCAAGGATTAGAAAAAAGAAGCACAACTTTTGTTGATGTCATGAATGACATTGTTGATAATGTTTTTTATTTGTGTCTCATGGGAAGAGGCATGGTTGCAAAAGGGATGATGAAGTAGAATATTGAGAAAGCTTATTTGACATTTCATACCAGTAGTGTGGTCTAGAGACCTGTTGGAGTTCCCAAGACCCTTTTAGGGGGCTTGTGGGGTCAAAATCATGCATGCACAGAAGATCTGTTCAAAATGCAAGATACACCATTGAATTTTAATATAACAGAGTACAAAATGCTCATAGATATGGTTATAGCTTCCACACTGTTACTAACCTTTAAGAAACTACCACTTGTGAGGTTTTCATGTAGTCTCACAAAAAAAATCTTCAATTATCTGAAAAGGCTATTACAATACTCTTCCGTTTTTCTTCTTCATATCTGCATGAGTCAAAATTTTTTTCATATACTTCAACTAAAATAGCATCTTGTAACAAATTAAAGTCAGAAGCAGATATGTGAATCCAACTGTCTTCTATTGGACCAGACATTAAAGAGATTTGTAAAAATGTAAACCAGTAAACATTTCAGTGCAGGTGTCTTTTTAATAAAATGACTTCTTTTCCTTTTGGTAAATACTCAGTAGTGGGATTGCTAGATCAAATGGTAGGTCAACTTTTAGTTCTTTGAGGAATCTCCATACTGTTTTCGATAAAGGCTGCACTAATTTGCAGTCCCACCAACAGTGTACAAGCGTTCCTTTCTCTCTGCATCCATGCCAGCATGTATTGTTTTGGGGCTTTTTAATAAAAGCCATTAACAGTTTAAAATAAAAAAAAATGTAAGCCAGTGCTACTTTCTCATTACATATTTTTTCTGTAAAATATAGATTTTTTTTGGTAAAAATATGTCATGTTAATAATTAATGGGTTTATTATGGCTATCTTAAAATGAATTAATAAATAAATATTTTTAAATTTCTCAGTCTTAATTTCTAATATAGTAAATATATATAGATGTAACCCACCAAAAAAGTTCTTTAGGGTTCTTAATAATTCTTAAGAGTATAATAGGATTCTGGGGTGAAAAAGTTGAATAACTTCTACTTTATTCCATTGCAAGGAGATGAACCACAAGAGTAAGAAATGGCTTTGGAGAGTCCACATTATCAGAACCTTGAGTCTTGATTTTTAAGAGCAACTTTTATTTATTTATTTCTGGGAGTGTCTTTATTTTGCCTTCATTTTCCCCCCAGATTTATTGAGGTATAATTGACAAAAATTTTATATATTAATATTTAGATATACAACCCAATATTTTGGTATACATATACATTGAGAAATAATTACCACAATCAACCTAATTAACATATCTATCACCTCACATGGTTAATTTTTTAGTTTGATGAGACTACTTAAGATCTACTCTCTTAGCAAATTTCAAGTATACATTATTATTAACCATAGTCACCATGTTGCACGTTAGGTCTCCAGAACTTATTTATCTTATAACTGAAATTTTGTACCCTTTGACCAACATCTCCCCATTTCCCCCAACCCTGACAACTGGTAACCACTCTTCTACTCTCTGTTTCTATGAGTTCAACTTTTTTAGATTCCACATACAAGTGAGATCATGCAGTATTTGTCTTTCTGTGTCTGGCTTATTTCATTTAGCATAAGGCCCTCTAGGTTCACCCATGTTGTCAAAAATGGTAAAATTTCCCATAGCTTGGCTATTGTGAATAATGCTCTAATAAACATAAGAGTGCAGATATCTCTTTGAGATAGTGATTTTATTTCCTTTGGATACATATCCAGAAGGGGGATTGCTGGATCATGTGGTAGTTCTATTTTACTTTTTTGAGGAACCTCCATATTGTTTTCCACAATGGCTATACCAATTTACATTCCCACCAACAGGGTACAAGGGTTCCCTCTTCTCTACATTGTCACCAACACTTGTTACCTTTTGACTTTTGGATAATAGCCATCCTGACAAGTATGAGGTGATATCTCGTTGTTGTACTTTCATCCGTGGGTTGTCAAAATTGATGTTTCTGCAAATTAAAGATGCTATACCTTTCGCAATAGCAACAAAGAAAATTAAATATTTAGGAATATATCTAACTAAGGAGGTCAAAGACCTATATAGAGAGAATTATGAAACACTGAGAAAGGAAATTGCAGATGATGTAAATAGATGGAAAGCCCTACCATGCTCTTGGATAGGCAGAGTCAACATAGTAAAAATGGCTTTGCTACCTAAATTAATTTACAGAATCAATGCAATCCCTATCAAAATACCAACATCATTTTTTGCCGATCTAGAAAAAATAATTCTACGCTTCGTGTGGAACCAGAGAAGACCCCGTCTAGCCAAAGCAATCTTAAGCAAAAAGAACAAATTGGGAGGCATCTGTCTACCAGACTTCAAACTATACTACAAGGCTATAGTAACCAAAACTGCATGGTATTGGCACAAGAACAGACACGTAGACCAATGGAACAGGACTGAGAACCCAAATATAAAACCAACCTCATACAGTCACCTGATCTTTGACAAATTCCAGAAAAACGTACACTGGGGAAAAGAATCCCTATTCAACAAATGGTGCTGGGAAAATTGGATGGCCATATGTAGAAGACTGAAAGTGGACCCACACCTCTCACCTCTCACAAAAATCAGTTCACAATGGATAACAGATCTAAACCTAAGACATGAAACCATAAGAATTCTTGAAGAAAACGTTGGAAAAACTCTTATGGACATTGGCCTAGGCAAAGAATTTATGAAGAAGACCCCCAAAGCAATCACAGCAGCAACCAAAATAAATACATGGGACCTGATCAAATTGAAAAGCTTCTGCACAGCCAAGGAAACTATCACTAGAGTGAACAGACAACCTACAGAATGGGAGAAAATATTTGCATGCTACACCTCTGATAAAGGGCTGATAACCAGAATCTATACAGAACTTAGGAAAATCAACAAGAAAAGATCAAACAACCCTATTAAAAAATGGGCAAAGGACATGAACAAAAACTTTTCCAAAGAAGACAGAATGGTGGCCAGCAAACATATAAAAAAGTGCTCAACTTCTCTAATCATCAGGGAAATGCAAATCAAAACCACAATGAGATATCACTTAACTCCAGTGAGATTGGCTCATATCAAAAAATCCCCAAATAACAAATGTTGGCGGGGATGTGGACAGATAGGAACACTCATACACTGCTGGTGGGACTGCAAATTAGTACAACCTCTATGGAAAAGAATATGGAGATACCTCAAAGAATTAAAAGTAGAATTACCATTTGACCCAGCAATCCCACTACTGGGTATTTATCCAAAAGAAAAAAAGACATTTTATAATAAAGACATCTGCTCTCGAATGTTCATAGCAGCACAATTCACAATTGCAAAGTTGTGGAAACAACCCAGGTGCCCATCAATACACGAGTGGATCAATAAAATGTGGTATATGTATACCATGGAGTATTACTCAGCAATAAGGAACAACAGTGAATTAACACATCTGGTATTATCCTGGTTGGAGCTAGAACCCATTCTTCGAAGCGAAGTGTCACAGGATTGGAAAAACAAGCACCACTGGTACTCACCATCAAACTGGTACTAACTGATGAACACTTACATCACACAGGGCAATAACATTCATCTGAAGGCGGGCGGGCGGGAGGGGGGTGGAAGGGATGGGAAAAACTCTCACTGAATGGATGTGGGGAGCACAGTTTGGGGGATGACCACAATTGTGGCTCTGACACGGGCAGAACAGGGGCAATGTGTATGGCCAAAGTGTTGTACCCCCATGATATTCTGAAATTAAAAAAATAAATTAAAAAAAAAAATTGATGTTTCTGCAGGAGGATGACAGTAGAAAGCTCCTATTCTGCCATTATGCTGATGTCCCAATTTTTATTTCTTAAGTAAATCAAATTCATCCCCAGAAGAACTGGCAAAAATAATTTTAAAATAATCTGATTGTATGATTAGATATTTCTATGAACAAACATGCACAAAATCTCAGAGGCACATGACAATAAAGTTTTTTAGCTCAAGGATATCAGGGTTGAGCATCAAGTCTTCTGTGGCCTGGGCTTAGAACCAGCACATTTTCACTCCTGTCTCATGTTATTGGTCAAAGCAAGTCATATGGTCAAACCCCAAGTCAAAGGACTCACTGTTAGGGAGAAGCGCAAAGTCACATTGCAAAGAGAGTGGATACAAGGAGGAATGAAGGACTGGGGCCATCAGTGCACGCTACCGCATGGATGGAGTAAAAGTAAGGTGGCAAGTTCAACTTTCTAGTTACTGTTGCTTGACATTGAAGGAATAGAACTTCTTTTCTTACTTAGATCCCTGGAAATTTAGGGAGAAGTTTTCACTGTTTCTAAAATTGACCATAAACTACTTATGTAAATGGACATTCAATCCATCGTATCTTTCTTTTGTCAAATTTCCAAGTTAGTTACTTAAGCCAGTTACTTATTTAACTCTTAATGGATGTTCAAAAAACTCCAAAAACAGATTCTTTATAGGGCTTATCTACAAATAATGAGAATTAGACAAGCTTGATCTCTAAAGTACTTTCTTGCAGTTATATTTACTGAATAGTTAATAGAGTGAGAACAGTAATTATAAAATATATTATTATACCAATATCACACAAAGGGGATTAATTTTGGCACTAAACAGGGCAAGACATGCTTTTGAAGAAATGTGTCTCTTCTAATAACCAATTGTATTAATTATACTATAGATTGGGGTGGGAATAAAGAGGTAAAGAAATTAATTAAAAACATAAACCTGGAGGCAACATGTCTCATGAATGAGACCTTGTTGACAATTTTAGGGCTCTAAGAGAAATACGAACAATGCTTATATTTAGATGAGGCTTTTTACTAAGTAGTTCAAAACTTTTTATATAGAATCCTTATGGTCCCTTTTATGTGAAAGACAAATATTTTATTCTCATTTTGTGCATATATTTAGTGAGTTTCTGTGAGAAACTAAAACAACTGGTAAAAAGTCCAGTCATTTAATTATTTGACTCACTTTAATTTTACTTTGTTAGTGTTAATTAATTGATCACTGACAATGGACCAATGGAGAATAAATCTTTAATTTATTATATTTACTGAGTACCTACCATGTGTTAAGCACTAAGGGAATTCTGACATTATAAACCTAGTCCTTGTTTATAGTGCTATGTCTTATAAGTCCCATGGAGCTTATAGTCTATTTAGGGAGGTAATAAGTAGATATATAAATATATTTTTAAGAATGAATAAGGGAAGATATTAAAATATAAGTTCTGAAAGACCAGTAAGAGTGGTTGGGAAGGGGGCAGTGTTCTCTCCCCAACATCTATTAAGCCTCAACCCATTTTTAAAAAGTCATGTTAGTTACATGGAATTGCCTCTACCTCAGCCCCAGGGATGATCCCTAATTGTCCTAAATCAAAGTAATACCAACCTCTGGGCTGAACTGATGGGTTCTGGCAATTCATGGAACCCCTATGGTCACAGGGACTGGACATGGAAACTCAGTCAGCAGGATGCTCAGGACTTCTATGGGACTTCTGAGACATGGATATTCTCTCTCCCTCCGAATGACACTAGATGTGGGTGTGAGGCCTGGGCCTGCTTCTGAACACCTTCCCAAGTTTGGGGATATTCCCACCACATTCATATCACTGGGGGGCAGAGGCAGTTTCACAGCTAAGGCACAGGCATTTCTCCTCTACTTGGCCTTCAGACCTACCTGCAAGGTACAATGAATCCCAAGCTAGGGAAATGAAGTTTCCACGGGCCAGTGAAGAATTCATTGGTAGGGGCAGTTGTAGTGGCAGCAGTAATGTTCTATGACAATAGTTTCAGGAGTAGCAGTGGGCATCCTGCCCCCAGGGTCAGAATGTAGGACGACCAGCAGCACTGTCTTCAGCAGACTGGTTCTATGGCCTAATTTTGGCAGTGGTTCTTTCTACCCAGCCTTTGAGTTACCCAATATCCTTTCAACAAATTTATTATTTTCTAAATCAGTCAGAGTCAATTTTTAGTGCTTAGACTGAGAACCCTCAGTAGAACAATTAGCCACAGTGTCCCCTTTTACTGCGCCCATCTGAATTAGACTTCCTGTTACTTGAAGACAGAAGTGCCCTAACTGATGCAGGAGTTCAGCAGTAAGTGTTGTCAGTGCTCTGAGCAATAACAGATTGTTAGAGCAGGGCATGTGTGTAACTGAACTTAGCCCGATGTGTCCACTGCTGGCAAGGTAGCAGGATGTAGGTATGTGGTGACCACAGTAACAGAGAGGCCTGGGGGGCTGAATTGAGCTCAGCAGCCTGCCTCCTCCAGGAACTGTGGGTAAGCATGATGTCCTCTCCATCTCCCTCTTTGTCGTAGGTAAGGCAGATAGGCAGAATGACAGATTGGCTTACCCTTTCCAATCGTTGTGTGCTCTCCTTACCCCATCCAATCCTACTTTGATATTGTTAGCTAAGTGTTCACAAACCCACCATGGTCACCCACCGCATGGTCACCACATGCCTACATCCTGCTACCTTGCCAGCAGTGGACACATTGGGCTAAGTTCAGTTACACACATGCCCTGTTCTAACAATCTGTTATTGCTCAGAGCACTGACAACACTTACTGCTGAACTGCATCAGTCCAGCAGGGTCAGCTGTTTGTGGTCTAGACTCTCAGGGAACAGATCTAATTCTGAGATGCCCAGGAAGGTGCCCTCCTAACTAGCCCCTATCCAGACTAGGCCACTTGCTGAGCCCAGGCACAGAGGATAGCCATTCAGTGTTGAGGCCTTGTTCATAGGCTCTTCAAGACATGGTAAGAGTACATTTAGAAATTATCTTGAATAAATAATACTGGTTTTGTTACTATGCTTATTTCTGTGTTTCCATCTGCACTTAGATTTTGGCTTGGTTATTTCTTACTATCTTGTTAGCTCTTTAATGCCTTTAAGTTTGTTTTTCTAACTTAGCCAGCATTTTTAGTTATTTTCAATGGGAGAGTGGTCCAAAATATCTTAGTCATGATATGTCAGAAATGGAAATCTCCTACTGATTTTTAAATTTCATCATTGTATTTTTCATTCTTATAAGTTTTCATTGGTTCTTTAAATCTCTTTGACGTTTTAAAATGATTTCTCATTGTCTGCCTGTATTTTCAAGGTTGCCTTGTATTTCTCTAAAATTGTTAAACATAGTTATTTTATATTTTGTGTCTGATATGTCCAATATTAGAGGTCTTTGGAGTTCTTTACTGATATCTATTCTTTTAAAAAATTTTTTTATATTTTATGTTTAATTATTATGGGTAAATAATAGTTGTATATCTTTATAGGGTACATGTGATGTTTTAATACAGGCATACAATGTGAATTAATCAAATCAGGGTAATTGAGGTATCCATCACCTCAGCATTTAACATTTCTTTGTGTTAGGAACATTCCAATTCTACTCTTTTAGTTATTTTAAAGTATACCCTAACTTATTTCTGATTATAGTCACTTTGTTGTGCTATCGAATATTGTTCATTCTATCTAACTATCTAACTGTATTTTTGCACCCATTAACCATCCCCACTTTATCCCCAGCCCCCTGCTACCCTTCCCAGCCTCTGGTAACCATAATTCTACTCTCTGTCTCCATGAGATCAATTGTTTTTAATATTTAGCTCTCACATGTGAGTGAGAACATGCAAGATTTGTCTTTCTGTGCTTGGCTTATTTCACTTAACATAATGTTCTCCAGTTCCATCCATGTTGTTGCAAATGGCAGGATTTCATTCTTTTTTGTGTGGCTACATAATATTCCATTGTGTATAGGTACCACAATTTCTTCATCCATTCATCCATTGAAGGACACTTAGGTTGATTCCATATCTTGGCTATTGTGAATAGTGCTGCAATAAACACAGGAGTGCAAATATCTTTTTGATATACTGAATTCCCAACTTTTGGATATATACCCAGCAGTGGGATTGCTGGGTCATATGGTAGTTCTATTTTCAGTTTTTTGAGGAGCCTCCATACTATTTCCCATAATTGTTGCACTAATTTACATTCCTAACAACAGTGTCCTCGCCAGCATTTGCTATTGCCTGTCTTTTTGGTAAAAGCCATTTTAACTGGGGTGAGACAATAAATATCTCATTGTAGTTTTGATATGCATTTCTCTGATGACTAATGATGTTGTACATTTTTCGTATACCTGTTGGCCATTTGTATGTCTTCTTTTGAGAAATGTCTGTTCAGATCCTTTGCCCATTTATTAATAGGATTATTTGATTTTTTCCTATCGAGTTTTTGGAGTTCCTTATATATTCTAGCTATTAATCCCTTGTCAGACAGGTAGTTTGCAACTGATATCTATTCTTTTTGCTGGTTCTTGCTCATACTGCCTTGTTTCCTAACATATTTAGTGTTTTTCAATCAGGGCTCTTTGTTTCTTGGAATTTTGTATGTGTGTGTGAATTTCCAGAACTGATGAAAACAAAATCCATGGATTCAGAAGCATCCCTTTCCCTAAGAGGACAAATTAAAAAACATATACACATACACAATTTCTATTAATAAAATTATATTAGCTTGAAGAACAAACTTGGAAGGATACCAACAGATTGTTAGCATGAAATACGTGGGCATGGAGGTAAAGAGAAGGGTGGAGAAAGGAGAACGATGTGGTGATGAGGGGAAGGAGAGTGGGGAATAGCAAGCAACAAAGTGAAAAAGGGAACAAAAAATGCAAAAGTTCACAATTGCTTTTAGGAATTTTTCTAAAGACAGAGTCTTGCTATGTTGCTCAGGCTGGTCTCTAAACCCTGGCCTCAAGCGATCCTCCCACTTCAGCCTCCCAGGTTGCTAGGATTACAGAAGTGAGCCACTGCATCTGGCTCAGAATTTTTAGAAATGTGTATATGTAGAACGAAAGCTCAAAAAATAAAATATATAAACAAAGTAAAACAATATATCTCTACTTTTGAATATATATGTATACATATGCATGTACATATATATAAGTACACATAAAATAATTAGGAACTGAAGGTAATACTGGATTGAGAGAGTAATGCCGTGTGGCCACAGGCAAGGATGATTCCATCTTAGGGAATAAAATATATCAACACGCTATATCAACTAATCAAAAGTAAATAACTTGTGTTAGAATAAATATATGCCCCCCCAAAAAGAATTGATAGAATTCAGAAACCATTCCTAATATATAAATAAATTTTTAAATTGGTGAAAAAACCTAGCAATCAATTAAAAACAAGCAAAGGACTTGAAGAGGTTAATTGATGAAGAGGAAAATCAATAAAAACATGAAAAAATTAAGTTATCATTAAATTGTGAAGGAAACATGGATTAGGGACCTCGTACCTTCATTTGTCATATCTGCAGCAAATATTCTCTTCCAGTCTGATTCTGGCTTTCAAATTTTTAAAAGTTATCTTTTTTTCTTGACATACAGACTTACATGTTTTTTGTGTATGCACATTTCTCATTCTTTTTCTTTATCAGGGTAATATCATTTTTTACCCTTGAGATTTGCAAACACTGGAGGTTATACTAACATATAGATAGCATTGTTGAGGATGTGAGGAAATCAACATTCTCATCCGATGTTGTTGATGGTAGTGCCAACTGCTACAGATTTGAAATATAATCAAAGGAACAAATACTAAACTTTAAACATGTTCGCCTTTTGATCTTGCAATCCCACTTTGAAGAATCTATGTTGCAGTAATAAATGAGCTAGACAATACAAGGATGTCTTGCAGTACTGTTTATAGTATTATATAAGACTCTGTAGGAGGTTGGGGGGAAGACAACTGAACATCTGTCAGTAACCAAAGGGTATATTCTGTGGGTATTTACAAAAATGAGGGTTCCCCCCCCATTACTGACACTATATTTACATTTTTTACTTTATATGGAGGAATGTCTATGATATACTATTAAGTGAAGAAAGCAAGATACAGGGTGTAATACACATGTGTTGTTTCACTGGCTAAGGATTCACTAACCTTTCTGGTAAAACAGAACCTGGGTTTTTCTTTTGGGAGCCTAGTCTCAATCCATGTGTGCCCATGACACAGACCCAGATGATCACAGTGGGAGCGTTCCTCCAGCCACAGGGATTGATTCAGAGATGGGCATTTAATCCCATCAGAGGCAGTGAGCACAAAATCGCAGAACTTTTGTTGAGCCTGTTGAATGGGAGGCATACCTCTTTTGTCCTGGTTTTGGAACTGAGGATATGAGCCTGGAACTGCAGCTCCCACCTTGCTACCACAAGGGGAGACTTGTCTAGGAATGGACCAATATAGAGAAAAACAGAGCAAAGCCAGGTGCTGACTTAAGTCCCTAGATCCAGCTATTCTGGAAGCCTTCTCAGTTATGCGAATCAATAAAATCCCCGTTTTTACTTAAACTACTTTCTGTTTCTGTTACCTGCAACCAAAAGAATCCTGATTAATACATAGATTAATGTGAATGATTTGATTCTGACTTTATGAAACAGAACCTTTATATTGATACATTTGTGTTTGGATAGATGCATATGTACGTATTTGTTTGGTGTGGAGGATATACACTGAAGTGCTAACATTTGGTTTCTGAGGGGGTGAGACTGAAGGGGGTGAAGGGGAGATTAATAACTTTTTCTGTGTACACCTCCGTAATGTTCGACCTGCATACAAGTGTTTGTATCATTTGTAATTTTTAAAATCCTGTAATATTTAAAAAATGAGTATCACATATGTTTTGTGTTTTTCCAAATATCAGATTTTATAGAGGGTAGAATGATGCAAGTGACTTGAGGGGAAAAAAGAAGCTTAAATTTGAAACTAGAAAAAATTTAAACAAAATAATCATACTTATTAGCTGATGAAAAACTAGAAAAGCTTTTCTGAGTAAATTCATGATTTCAGAAATTAAATATACTTGATTATTGCTCTTTATATCTTACTCTTGAATATAAATGCTTAATGCTCTTTAAAATATCCTTTTCCCTAGTTAACCTGATGTGCACATGACATTAATCTAATATACTTAGGAATATTACACAGGATTCCCCCCTAATGATTAAAGTATGCCCCCACTCATGTTAAGAAAACACACTATTAAATTATTGCACTATTGATCTGGAAATTTGTCTTTCACAAATTCTAATTCTGAGTTAATAAACTAATTGTAAGTTCTTATCATGATTTGTTTTGCAATATGTTTTAAATGATTACTTACGATAATGTTTGAGGCTTTTTCCCCCGCACTGACATCTTTCATTTCTTGATTATAAATGTAACTAAGTGTCTGAACTGCCTAAATGATCAAAAGTCTTGATCTCATAATTTTATAAAAACACAATTTGGAGACATATATGTACAGTATTTACATTTGCATTGTTTAGTTAAGATTTTTTTTCCTTCCTGGAGGTTGAGGAATGAGGAGATCAGTGGGAACACTGATGACAGACTGCAGGGGAAAACAAACACTGCCCACTCTTGCCTGGGAGTGGCATTTCACAAGTCTTAATCTCACAGTCCATTTCAAACCCATAAAAGGTCATTTACCTTTCTCACAAGCCTTCGATTCACTTGAGAGATGGGTTTAGACAAAGATAAAGCTCCTGTGAATTGGTAACCTGGCTTTGGGAAAAGACTTAAACAGTAACTAAGGTGCTGGATAAACAGATGCTAACTATTTACTTACAAGCCTCATAGCTATGATTATTACATCCATCGTTTCTTCATAACATGTTATAGCTTGAAGCTTCTTTTTCCAGGAAGACGATCAGTTTCAACATAATTAAAAACTGGGAATTGTTTCCTTGAATTTGGGTATATTAGATTATTAGATTGTTTTGTTTTCTACAAATCCAGTATACCATGTTTATAGGTAGAAATGATTGTGTTTACCAGCAATATATAGAAAAAAAGGTATTTTTAGCAGAACAGGATTTTTAATGTACCTTGTGTTAAATATTATCCGTTAAATCCTTCAAAATGAACATTTTGACAAATGATAGTGAAAGAAGTAAACAATGCCCCCTGAAAAGGCACAGAATATGTAAATAATTTTTATCTTATAAAATCCTTCCCATAAGACCATAATTGATTTTATTGATTTACAGTACAGTCAACATTCTTATAATGTAAAATTTAGTAGGTAGCTTAGACATTAAATTTTAAACTCAGAATCATCATCAATCTTTTATTTAGATCTGATAAGCTTCTGGGGTTGCTCCAACAGTGGAATCCTAATATGCTTCTCCCACATGGAGCAATTCACCTTCAGGATATTACACCCTCTTTTACAAATCGATACACAAATGTATTACTTATTATAAGGGAAATAATATACAACTAAATGTTTTTCCCTCTACATTGGAGTAAGGATTATGTTGCTTTGACTAACAGCTTATATTTTTTTCTCATCTTTATTAACTCCAGCCAAGTCCTTAACTTTCATGAATAGAATTGAAAATGTTGTTCTTTTAATCTTCTGAGTTGAATTCTGGGTCATGCAAACATTAAGTGAAGTGACTTCAAACCTAAAATCCTATAATTACAGAATTTCTGTTTAGATTGATGGTTGGTCTTCTTTTTCCTCCTTCTAGGTTGGGAAGACAGCTTTCTGAACTGCAAATTAGGAAAGCCTTGGCTGCTTCATCTGTGGTAAAGCAAACAGATTTGAAGCAGCCATCTATTTAGCTACCACTTGTTTTGTTTAATCTGAGATTAGGCCTAGATTTACAAAAGAAATCTACTAAATTTAGAGTGGACAGAATTCTTTAGGGTAGAATTACTTGATGGTAGTTTCTTCCTATAGCCTCTTTTGAGTGGTTTGTGATGGGGGGCAGTAAATACTTCAAGCTCTGAAAAATTTGAGGACACAATTTTGGAGGAAATAGAAGTATAAATTGATCAAAGAATTTACTACAGGCCTTCTAAATGACAGCATATGTCCTTTAACTGATTTTTAAAGAAGCTTGTAACAATTCCTCTAAAGATCTACCGACTGTTTTTACCACTGACCATCACCTAAGGGAAGACCACGTGACTCATTACTATAATGGCCTGTGTAAAGAAACCCCCAGGGGAGGGAAGACTTAGAGCTACAATCTCATTTCTAATTGGACTGTGGTGACTAAGAAACTAGTTACAGCTGGAACAAGGGGCCAGAAGGACTGCTTGCCTATCTGGGGCAACCTGTAGTCAGCAAAATTTTGCATCCACATATAAGGAGATAATTTTTTGCAGCTAGTTTGGGGGTTTAAATTGTGTAAAGTCTCAAAGGGACCTGACACAAGACATGTCCTAGATTCAGAATCCGCACTTTGTTTTAAGAAGGACTGTGATAGGTAATGTGACCTTCTGCCTTACAGATAGTATTATTAATTAATGAAGGGTATTAGTTTAGTTTTATTTTTATAACTCCCATAAAATTAAAGAATGTCTTGGTGGTCCTTGAAAGTGGGCAAACATATTTGTGATGCCATGTTTTTCTGCCTGCTGCGTTCTCTGCTTGGAGAGCCGGCCTGGAGCAGGAGGGTGAGTTGGAAGGAGTAAGGACCGGAGGCTAGGCAGGCAGACAGACGTGCGTTCACACTTCAGCATTCACATTCATGAATTCAGTAGTTCATTAGCTCACAGTCACTGGCTGGATGAGTGTGAGTGTGAAACTTATGCTCCCCGTGTCCCCAGATCTTAAGTGGAATCACTTATAACTAAATAATAACTATATCGAGGGGATGTGAGATAATGAAGTAAAATGCAAAGTGCCCAGCACATAACAGATGCCCCAAAGTGTTGCTTCCTCCCTCTTTCCCTCAGGTCTGCCTGGTAGATCACTCATCCTTCACATATACTCAACGATTCCCTTACCTTCCAGCTCTCAAGTCCTTTCTCTTAGGAAAATGGAAAAGTTAGACTACAGGTGAGATGTTATTCCCAGGTGGTCTTTGGAACACAGGGAATTGTGCTCCTTCAAAAGACACGGAACAAATTGTCTCCAAACAGCTAGGATTCCAGCAGAAGCTGGAGTAGCAGACCACTTGCATCTTCAAAGTACCAGGCCCCAGAGGCAGTTAAGGAAGATCTTTTGTTCTCTTTTATACAATCCAATCATGAGCTCTGCAAAGTCAACTGACTTATAAAAAAAGCATCTGCCTTTATCATTGACCTCCCAACCTTATAATATCTTCACTGACTTATCTTCCCAGTTGATTTGTCCTTTGGACTAATTTTCCTCCCGCTGTTTGCCTGATTGGGAAATCTGCTACATTTACAGAACCTGCCCAGTCAGCAGTCACATCAGCCCAAATGTTACACTGACCGTCCTTCGATAGAATTTCCCCCTCACCACCTCCCTGAGGTGCCAGACCTTTGGAGCGACCCTCGCAACTCTGTGTAAGTTTCTGTCATACTTCTATGAAGAGGGACAGCTAAATCAATGCTTTTAATCTGCTTTGCTGCCAGAATTCGATGATCTGTCACGGTTCTTGCCCAATACACCCAATCATTATTGTTAACATGTTTTTTACTTTTGTTTATAGAGTTACTTTAACTGGTTTACTAACCTGCCTCTGAGGGCTAAACTTTGAAGTATAACTTTAAGCAACATTTTACTATACTTTTTCACAACCCAGAGCAATACTATTTTATGCATAATGGTTAATCTAAGTGCATAGATCTTTTTCAACTATCCTCCATTATTTTTCCTGTATTTTCTACCTGGGAGGGTTTTTACTGATAATCATCCTATCCTGAATCATCCCACAAACCCATCTGTCTAACCAATCATTGCTTCTAACCTGCAAGCTAAGCGTAGTTTGCTCTAAATGATCTTGAATGAGATGCTGTGGGTCTATAAAGTCTTTGATATTCACATCTGATTTTAATCATTTGTAGATTTTCATAAATAAATCTTTCGCTTCTACAATTGGGAATGTTTATAAGTTGTTTATGTTAAACAATTCCTCTATCATGCTTTTCACATTAAACAAAGCAACCTTTTCAAATCAATTTTCTATTGTGTCTATAATATTATTATTTGATGGACTAGGTCAGGGGTCCACGAACTTTTTCTGTAAAGGGCCAGATAGTAAATATTAATATTTAACCTTTGCAGGTCATGCAGTCTCTGTTTCGACTACTCAATTCTGCCATTGCAGTGCTGATAC
The DNA here is from genome assembly GCA_023783475.1 of Daubentonia madagascariensis. Classification (NCBI taxonomy): domain Eukaryota; kingdom Metazoa; phylum Chordata; class Mammalia; order Primates; family Daubentoniidae; genus Daubentonia; species Daubentonia madagascariensis. The sequence continues at coordinate 10,249,273 of JAKFHU010001670.1, forward strand.
AGCCACAGGCAATATATAAATGAATCAGCATGGCTGTGAGCCAATATAACCTTATTTATGAACGCTGAAATTTGAATTTCATGTAATTTTCAAGTGTCATGAAGTATTCTTCTTTTGATTTTTTTTCAACCATTTAAAAATTTAAAGACTATTCTTAGCTTGTGTGCTGTACAATAACAGGCAGAGGACTGGATTTGCCTGGTGACTATAGTTTTCTGACTATAGCATAGTTTATGGCTAGGAGCAGATGCAGGTTTTGTGGGGACTGAATCCTTTACAATTTGGGGGGCCCTCTTTAAGAAAAGGAATACAAAATTACAAATGTAAAATTAGATACAGTGCTTTGGAAGAAACCCATGCAATGAGAGGCCCTGAAAATTGAGCCTCTTTGGCATCCTGGTGAATCTGCCTCTGGTAACACTTGGACAATTCTGCCGCAGAGGTTCCCTAACCTGGCAGATCACTGGAGTCACCAAGAGAGCTTTTCTAACTACAGGTTCCAGAGCCCCAACAGATTGCCTGAATCTCTAAAGATAGAGCCTGGGAATAAGCTCTCTTCTAAAGCTCCCTAGGTAATTCTACTGCACACCCAGGTTCAGCAACCACTATTTTACTAATCATTTTGTGACATTGAACAAATCAATTAGAACTGGTACCACAAACATTTATTGCCTTAATTGTGTTGCTTGCCCAGAAATAGGTTTTAACTATTATTGACCCATAGTCCAAATGTTTAGTTTTATCAAGATTGCTCTATTGTTAAATGACCTAGACAGAGCACATATACATACTCTTATGCTAGGTCATCTATTTTCTTTCATTTTAGTGAGAATTAAACCGCAGGTAGTAAACTAGCTCTTCACCATTTGAACTCAGTTTAATATTTTTTATATTAAACTTTATTTTAAAAACTATTGATGATTTTTAAAAATCTTAAGTCTTTGAGTTGGCATACAATTCAGATAATCTACAAAGTAAATAAATGGCTGTTGAAGAACATCTAGTACTCGCGTTATCACAGTTGGGAGAGTTAAATTTATAAACCAAGGCATAAAGGTAGCGGCTGAGTCCTTTGCTATTGCTTGATTAATCATCAAATTTATAGAATACTGTTTTCATACCCCTGGGAGTATTTCATATCCTTTGTATTGTTCTAATATAATATTATTATTGCCACAATGCTGAGATATCTTCTTGGTCAAATTGGGTAGTTCTGTGGGTAGAATAGGTAGATGTGCTACTGTGTGGTTCTATTTTTGGCAAGAAATGAAACAAAGTTACCTTTAGTAAACAAATGCTTTATCATTGCCAGTAATAAAGCTCTAGTGCCAATTGAACGTTTCATTTTAAGGTTTGAGAAAATTTGTCCCAACTTCTTCATATTACCTTTATTAATAAGGACTTGAGAATTTAATTTCCCAGAAAATGTGCAAATATTAATTCTTCTAATTTTGTTCACCTGTCAGAAAGCAAAACTACTTAACTTTCCTCACTCAAAGCATATACAGAAAGTACAGCATACTTTCTGATGCATTGATTTTAGCTGTTACTGGGGTAGTATTAGCATAAACAGAAAATGAAGCTGCCTTTTCCCCTTGTTAGAAGTTTTCATTTTTAGAAGCTAAGACAGTATTATATCAAACCTGTTTCTTCCAACAAGGACTACCACATTTAGTAATTAATTTCTTTGTTAATTCATTAATTCATGCATTCAACAAATAATAATTGAGTGCCTACAATGTGCCAGGTACTGTACTGGGTCCTGAGGATCCAACTCTGCAGCCTTAGAGTTTAGGTTCTAATGGGGAGAGAGAAGCAATAAACAAGGGAATTTCACATGGTGATAAAGGTGCATAGAAAGTAAAACAGGGTGAAGCCATGGTGAATGTTTGTGTATGTGGAGATGGAGGGGGCAGGGGCAGCTGCTTCAGATAAATAAATGGTCAAAGGTGGTGGTGACATGTGAGCTGAGATCCAAATGGTGAACAGGAGTCTGCCATACGTAGATCCCAGGGAGGAACTACCTCAAGCTGTGCTGTCTAGCACATGAAAGACTGAAGAAGCTCTTGGAATGTGGCTAGTGCCACTTATTGAAATGATAGTATTTTGGATGTAGTTGGTTAAATAAAACATATTACTAAAATTAATTCACTTGATTTTTTTTTTATCCTTTTAATGTGGCTCTTGAAAACTAAAAAAATACATATGTGGTCTGCATTATGTTTCTCCTGTACGGCACTGATCTAGAGAGAAAGTCTTAATTCAATTCGTGCACACGGACACCCAGGATCCTCATGGATTTGGTATGTTAAGGGTTCTTGAGAGTTTGAGCTATTATAATATAACACTAGCTAAAATGTACTGAATAGTTAGCATTCACCAGGCACTGAGTGAAATTGCTTTACATCAATTCATTGTATCCTCATACTACTATGAAGTAAGAAATATTTCCAATCCCATTTTACAGATGAGGAAATGGAGGAGACTGAGGGGCCAAGTAACTTGCCTAAGGTGACACGACTATGAAATAATGGCACAAGAAGTCAAATCCAGGTCTGCCAATGCAAGAGGCAAGGGGCTACAGCAGGAAGACAGGGCTGACAGGAGCTTGGGGTGGCCCCTGCAGTGCTCTCCCCTGCGTCGCTGGAGGCCTCGAGTTTGGCCAGTTGGTCGCAGTCCCCCACCAAGCCGCAGCGCCTGGCCGGGCCGGCCTCCCCTCAGACCTTCCCGAGGCCCAGGCTGATCCCCCGGCCGACCCCAGCGCCTGCACCCATGTCCAGTCGGATCTCTGACTCAGACCCACCAGCTCCGACGAGCTGCTGTCACTTCGCCCGACCAGCGCCCCCAAACCCTGACCCATGTGACCCCTTGACCCCTTCCACGTCTGGAAAACACCAGCACCCCTCAGGCTGCTCAGAATGTATTCCCTAGCTCTGCATCGGCCCAGCAGGAACCCAGCCAGAGCCCTTCCCCTGCCCCCTCCCGTTTCCCCTCTGCTCTGTCTTTCGGGGCCCTGAAGGGGGCCTTTCTGGGAACCTTTACAACCTGGGGATCATCTCGCAGTGACAGTGTGTGTGTGTGAGACCCCTGGAAGGCCAGAATCTCCCCACCCCCAACTTGGGAGTCTAGTCTTTTTGTTCCTTGTTGTGAGGAACTTCAGCTTGCCCCTCCTCAAGGTTGACTGTACAGTCATCTAGCTCCATGTCTGCTGTGGGGACAGAGCCGGCAGTGCGCCAGACACAGGACCAGGCTGGACCCTAAGATGCCCCAAACACCTGGGCAGCTATTCCAGATACAGCCTTCCATTTTTCAGGATGACTTATTTTCTCTTTGGGATATCTTAGGCGAGGTTGTGAACAGTCACCAGCACTTGCAGGGAGGGGTAGGGAACGAAGTGACACTACAGCTTGACAGATGTCTTTGTCAAAACATTTATGGAACTGGACAGCAAGGACGGGGAGGAGAAGGTCTTTTTTTAAAGGTACCCTGTTTTCATACGACAAGCCCCATTTTGTTATGCTGAAGAAGAAGGGAGAACCTGGTCTTCACCATACTTGAGTTTGAGTCACAGGACAGTTGTGACTCACCCTTCCAGGACAGGTCCCCTGCCACAATAGAGGAAATGATGGCCTTGGGGGATAAAATGATTTTATAAAACAGTTGGATGGGGAGAAAGCAGTAGAATTGCCACCTGTGCTAAGAAAAACCCCCAACATTTTCTTTTTCACTGTTCTCTTTAAATTCATTATAGCCAGATTTCATGGTGAGGCGCCATGATTTATACCACTTGCCCTGGATCCCCTTATGTGTTTATGTGATAAATTGACACCCGTATATGAACATGCTTTACATTTGGCAAGACATAGGTAACACCAGAAATCAAAATGAGGGGCTTCTGGCAGGATTTCACATCTGCCGTCTTTTATATTTGACCCTTTCTCTAGGAGCTAAAATTGACAAAAAAGAAAATACTAAAATCAAAAACAGACAACAAAAAAATCAAAACCAAAAAGTCAAATCAAAACAACCATAACAATAACGACAATAACAGAAGAAAACCTGGACATGATCATGATCTTCTTATGGTTGGTGTATTATATATGTAGTTCTGCAGAAATATTTGTTCCCTTAAACCTATTTCTTTTTGTATTTTCTGACATTTCTGTGTAACTAAAATAAGAATATGAGGGAACTGTAAACTGGTATTTATAGATCCTACCATCAAAATAGATTTATAGTGGAGTAAGGATGAACTGATACAGTCAACCACTGAATTAAGAAGAGCTGGAATAAAAACCAGTTCATCAACTTCACTCAGATCATCTTAAAGTAATAATGTAGCTCTTAGAGAATTACATTTTATACTGATAAATGTTCACATGATTTCTCCCCACCATTCAGTTTTCCATATATATTTTTACAGTTGCAAAGTAGGAAGGAAGGAAATTATGTGAGTAGGCAGGATGTGGGACTTCTCTTATGAATCCTGTGATTTAAAAAATTATTTATAAATTGCAAAGGTAATCAGATTCCTTAAATCTTCACTTTCTTTTAGGAATTTCTTCAGATCTTAAGAAAAAATTTTTGGAGGTCAAAAACTGATAGTGGACTTCTGAGACAGAGAGAAGAGAAAGAAATTATTTATAAGTGATTCAAAAGTCATGTCATGTCCATATGTGGAATTTCCTTTCCTTTCAAGCTGCAAATTTTGAGTGGGAGGTGTGTTAGTTAATATTCTTTTGGTTTTTTTCTCCCTTTCTTCTTCTTGGATTCACATTGAGCTTATGTTATAACTTTGTAATTGTCCTACAGTTCTTAAATATTCCCTTCTGGGTTTTTTTTCCCCCAAGTCTTTTTCTCTTTGTTTTTCAGTTTTGGCACTTTCTGTCGACATATCTTCAGGCTCACTGATTCTTTACTCAGCAGTGTCTAGCCTACTGATGAGCCCATTAGAGGCATTCTTCATTTATGTCACAATGTTCTTTATTTCTAGCATTTACACTTCTTTCTTAGAATTTTCATCTCTCTGTGCATTACCTCTCTGTTCTTGCATGTTGTCTACTTTTTCCATTAGAACCCTTGGCATAATTGTTTTAAATGCCAAGTCTGATAGTTCCAACATTCCTGCTATATCTGAGTCTGTTCTGATACTTGCTCTGTCTGTTCTAACTGTGTTTTTTGCCTTTTGGTAAGGCTTGTAATTTTTTGGTGGAAGCTAGACATGATGTACTGGGTAAAAACAACTCGGTATTGGTTCCTGTGGAGATTTCTGCTTGTAGGTTCCTGCTCTGGTAAGTTGTGGTTCTCTGTATCCACTTGTTTGTCTCTCCAATTTTGAGGGCAGCAGTTTGCCCTGTGACCTCATTTCTCTGATGGATCTAAGAAGAGTTGTTGATTTTTCAGTTCCACTTTTTACTTGTTAGGATGGAGTGACAACTTCCAAGCTCCTTACACACCATTTTGGAAACTGGAAGTCCTCAGTGAATATTCTTTAATTGCAGGAAATGGAAATCTTCTGACTAACTTAAGCAGGAGAAAGGAACGAAAAAGAATGAAGGAATTTATTGAACGGCTATGGAGTCGCTCAGAGAATTGCATGAAGACTTGTGTAGGCAAGTCATAGAAAGTACAGAATTGAGAGAAACTCTTGGCTTGCATGCCCAAGTCACATGCCCAGCTAAGGCCTGGGAGAGCAGTCCCATGAAGGTTCAGCGGGAGGGATGCTTCCCCAAAGGAAATTCAGGGTACTGCCAGCAAAAGCAGGGGAATAGTTTACAGGGATAAGCCGCTTTGTCCAAGGAAAAAGGAAACCAAGTGGCTGCTGAAATCCTGACTCACTTCTGGCCACTCCCCACTGGGATGGAAGACCATGGTTAATTTTTGAGATCAAAGATTTATAAAATTCTTACCCAGTGTTAGAATTCTGTATACTCTTTATATTTAATGGATTTTTGGTTATTAGGGGTTGGATCTTTATATGCACATTTTATAAACTATGTTGATACATGGGAATACCACTTATTGTTTATGGGATTTGTTATTTTAGATTCTTTCACTTGGCATATATTCTAAGTATCTGTATTGTATTTCCCTTCACCCATTTTAAGTAAACATTAAGGAAAAAACTTTCCTAGATAATTCTCTTCCTAATCTTTCTTTTTTGTTTTGAAATAGAACCAAACTTTCTGAAGAAGCTGTCTGATCCAGAATCTACCTTGTTTTACCAAAGAAAATTAAAGGTAAAAAATCAGAGGGCCAACAGACTACTTGCCAATGATGGGTTTGGGGAATAAAGAGCTATGGCTTCCAATTTCCAGCATTCTTGATCACCATTCTTTCCTACTTACCAGGTGTATCAATTTGGGGACAATTGCAGACAACATAATCTTCTCAAGCTGATTGGTGCTGAAGGGGATTTATTAGTAGGCATTGGTTGGCTTACAGACTCACTGGAAGAATTGGAAGAGTAGACTCAAAGGTGAGTTTTCTGAACAAGAATTACAGTGTCTCTGCTTTGAGCAGGAAAGCTGACAGGAAGCGGAAGAATCAGGAAGCTGCTGACCAAGTCCTTCAACTATACTAACGTAGATGGTCTGTGCTCACACTTTCAGAAAATTGACATCAGGCATAAATAAAGTAAGATAAGTCAGTAAAGAAGATTGTAAAAAAGCAGTACAGAGTCACAGAGGCCAAGGGAGGAGTGTTTCAAGGAGAAAGGAATGGAAAAGAAGACCTAAGAAATGTCTATCAGTCAACAAGGAGGTTGTTGGAAACTTACAAGAGTCATTCTAGTGAGCTTAATGAAGCCAGAATGCAGTGGGTGAAGGAGTGAGTGGGAGGTATGAAAACAAAGACAGTGTGCACCACTCTTTCAAAATGCCTGGCTGTGAAGAAGAGCGAGAGAGGGGGTGGTTGTTAGAGTGTGACATAGTGGGGGAGAGGGCGACTTTCTCATTTTAGAAGATGGGAGAGAATAGTAGTACATTTTTAAATTTCTCGTGGGAGGAATCCTATTGAGTAGAAGTAGTTGAACATACAGGAGAACAATGTGTAATGGAGAGAGTGTGGTTCCTGAAAAGGTGGGAAGTGGTAGGATCAGAGATTTGAGGAGAGGATGGCAATGGTAGGATCAGAGATTTGAAAGACCTGCAATGGAGAATAGGAGAGGAAGCAGTTCAGGCATTACATCAGGGTCACTGGGTGGCATTGAGTCCTAAGATAGAATACCTGATCTTTAAAATGAAGTATTGCAAATATCTAATAGGTAGATCCTAAAATGTGGGACTGGTTAAGTCAAGGTGGGATGGGGACTATGCAAATCATATTATGTATGGCTGAGAGGTTAGCAAACCTTATGGATCTGTTAAAAACTTCTGATTACAAGCAGTAAATACAACTTAAACTCACTCATAAAACGAGGGAAATCTATTGACTCATATAATGAAGAGTCCAAAAGTATGTAGGCTTCAGGCGCAGATTGATCAAGTCTTGCTTTGTGAGTTACTCTGGCCCCACTCCATGTGCTGGCTTTATTCTTATCTTGTCTTCCCTCAGGGCTATACCGTGACTGCTAGCAGCAACCAGGGCTGACGATTCCAGAAAAAAACAGTAAGAATTGTGTGGAAAGGGGAAAAATATCTGCCTTCTGACCCCACTTCTTCCAATCCAATCTTCCACCATTTCTCCCCTTGGCAGGAACTAACAAAAAGCCACAGGGCAAGGAAGCCTAGAATCAGCTCCAGTACAGAGCAGGTGAGGTGAAGGATGGGGAAATGGCTTCTAAAGCAAACAGGCAGATGTTTGGCATAGGCCCAAGAGATACTAGGCAGCCAAAATGGAGTGGCCCTCTTAGGAGTGGCTCTGGAGCAAGGTAGACAGAGATCCTCCCAGCACACAGAACCTGAGGAACTCATTCCCCTATCAGCTTGTGGAGGCCTTTTCCCTCTTAGACCACAGGAAGTGATGGCTGTCACGTATTGGTGGCACGGCATGCTATTAGAAGTGGTATTCTATTCTGAGTAGGAATTTGCCTCTCAGCAATCCAGTTATTCTCTGCCATTGTACAGTGAGTTGGGAGGTGGCCGAATGTCTTATCTAGCCACATCCTGAACTGAATGAGGGAAATTCACATCACATGGGGATCCTGGGTGCCAGGAGCTGGCTGCAGTTCTAAGTAAGGTCTTTGGGTTGTCTTTGGGAAGGGGGTAGGAACACTTAGATTGTACAAGTAATAGTTGCCTTACATTAAGGAAAGCATATATGGAAAGGAGGGTGTGTGCTAGCCAGCCAGGGGCTAGGCTATGGTTGCTATTGTTTTGGGCTGTTAGCAGAGTTTTCCTCCCTCCTTCTGTAACCAGATGCTCCAGAGCTTTGAAAGGGACTCGACATTGGCAGGACAGTTGGCTTGGAAAAGTGCTTTATATGGCACCCATAGCCTAAACCCTTAGTCTCCTGTGATCTTTGTCCTCACATTCTTCAGGAGTGGGAAACATGGTGGTATGCCTGTGTGCCAGATAGCCAATGGGTTGGATGAAGTGGACAGTCGTTGTTTTTGTTCTGCCCATCATCCCTTCCTATGGGGAACTAACCTCTGTCCTCCATGTGCTTCTGGAAAGGGCTTAAATTAGAGGCACCTATGCGCTGTCTCCAGAAGAGTCCATGTGACTTAAGGTAGGCCAATCAAATACTCTTTCCTAGGAATTCGAACTGGGGACAAACACAACAGGGCCTGAGAACAGCTGAAGCTGGCTCATCTCATGGCAGTGCCCTCAAGTTGGCAGCAGCACCCCAGAGAGAGAGGAGTTTCCGGCTGGAACCTCTAGCCCTGCTGTGCTCCCTACCCATCCTGAGGCATGGTGGTCAGCTCTGTGCACTCTATGAATTCCCCAATGTTCCTCCTATAAACCTTTTCTTGCTTCATTGAGAGTAAAATTTTCTGTTCCTGATAACCAAAAACCTCTAACTGAAACAAGAATAAATATGATTTAATGACTTAGCAACCACCACAGAGCATAAGAACTGAAGTTGGATCACCCTTGCTAGGGTTATTTGTGACAGAGATACTGTAAAATCACACACATCATCAAGTTTCTGGGACAAGCTGTATTGCACAGAAGCCCATGGACCACATATGTCCTTGAAAAATAGGGAGGTGTAAGGAAAAGTTTCATAACCTGGGTTATATAAGTATTTTCTTAGAAGATACGGTTTCAAAGTAACTCATGAGTTTTCTTTTTCATTTAACTAATATTATAAAAAAGTAATATACTAAGGGTGCTTATCCAGGACAAAGTTACACTCGTCCCTTCTGCCTGCTGATTTTTACAAAAAGGGTAATGTTTTTTCTTAACATGTTTATTAGTGTTACACATATTTTACTGTTAATATAGGTATATTTTGCTGAAAGATATCTTCTGAACATGCACAGAAGCATACAAATGCACTTACAAATAATTTATTCTTATTTCACTCATTTGTTTTTCAGCGAAAAAAATGCATAGTTATATTACTTATACAGAATTTCATATTCAAGACTGTAGGGAACAAAAGTCTCAGAAAACCAAAATCATAGCAAACTAAACAACAGAAATGAGTCACAATTGTTTTGTTCAGCTACATGCATAGAACTGGCCAAAGTGTTATCTATTTCAATAGATTATTTTGTTTAATTTATGATGTAATACAGAATTAAGTAGCGCTTTTCTGTCAGAATATACTATTGATTTGAAACCACATTGTAGTCCACATCTAGAAGTTCACACATCCTGAGAAAGCTTCTCTAGCTAGCTAAATACAGTTCGTTAGGACATAGGTGAGGAATAGAGTCAGGGTAGCCTAAAAAGAATTACTTTAGCAAGCAGTGGGAAAAAATTTCTTTCTTTATGCCCACATTATTCTTTACTCCCTTCGTCCTCCGTTATTACCACTAAGTGAACTTAAAAAACAAAACAAAAACAAACAAACAAAATGTAACAAGAAGGTCTCTATTTGATCACTGTTAAATCCTCCCTCTGCTTCTGACCTGAGTAAAAAAATAAGCAGGGCCCTTCAAGTAATGCCCTTTACTGCAAAAGGGGACCTGCTGGTTGTATATTCTTGCAAATCTAAGGACAGTCATCATATTCAAATCCTTAGTTTAGAAATGGATGAACCTCATAAGGCAGATGGCTGCAGAAGGCCTAAATATACATGGAATCCTTTTAGAAACCTTTGTCTTCAAGGCTGGATTTGTGGAAAGTGAAGGCTTCAAAGATGGCAGACATGGTCTAGGAGAAGGCTAAAATGAAGAGAGTTCAGAGCTACCACAGGCTTTATGCAGATAAAAAAGCAGCCACAGAATCCTCCCCCATCCCTGAAACACAGAAAGCCTTTTCCTGGTCCACGTAGTGATGGCATGAGGCTTTATTCTTCTTTCCACTCTGAAGAAACAAGGGACAGAGTGTCCAGGGCTGTACATTTTACTGGCTATGTTACTCACTGTGGTTATGCCCTCATCAAAGTGAAATGTGCCTCACCTCATTATTGCCTTGGTACGCAGTTGCTTGGTTGAAATAATTTTCTTCATAGCCTCCAGAAAAGCAAACTAACCTGGTGGAAAAGTAGACCTTCTGGGCTAAGCTATGCTGGGAGAGTGAATTTAATAAAGTTTCTAACCAGAATTTTAAAAAGACTTTTACATTTAGCCTTGTTACACACCTAGAACCTATCTAAAAAGACAAAAACCTGTTTTCTTCTTTTAAAAAATGGTATTTATCCTTCTTTAAACTATACATTATTTACATTTTTAAAGACCTATTAGGTCTTTATCATTTGGGTAAGAGCTCAAGGTGATTAAACTCCCAGGACAAAGATGAGTCTTTCCAAAAAGCACTGGTTCTCATCTATGTGCTAAGGCCTGTTTTTACAAACAAATTGCTATTATAAATTTTTAAAATATAAAATTAAAATACTTCTCTTTAAAAAATTTTTCCTGTGAATTGTCTTTTTTGCATCTAGCATATTAAAAACAGATTATGCTTTCTAACTAGAGATGGAACTAAAAGAAGAAATGAAATTGTGTCCCTACACTTCACCTAGAAACAAGTGTTTATTTACACAGTGTCCTTTCTCAATGTTGTGGTCAACTGTGAGGAGCAGGGCCATCTTTATAGCAAGGCTAAATAACCACTTGAAGACTGCCCCCAACTTGGTCTTGCATGCTTATTGCACATTTTGGGTGGAGCTGTAAGGCATGAGAAAGGTGGCCTGTCACTTTTACACATTCGAGAATAACTTTGCACATTCAAGAAATTTTCCTTGAGAAATGCCATGTTTGGAATAGCTTCCAGAGACTGAGAACAAAAAGCATTAAAGCTCGTGCATTACATTTAGAAGCACAATACATCGGGGAACATTTTCAAAAGCTCAAAGAAAAGGCTGTTTTTCCATTGAGTTAAATAGTAAATAAGTGAGCATATTGTTGCATATAGGTGTGCGTTCAGGACTTTCAAGTGTCACATCCTGCCACAATTAACAGCTAAATGAGCATTCTTGGCCTCTGACCTATAAATAAACACTCCAATTCTGCAACTTGCTCACAGATTCTTAAGGAGCTGTTCTAAAACAAAAAAGCCTACAACCTGGTCAGAAATCTGCAAACCAGAAATGCAATACATTGGTCCTTTTTTTTTTTTTTTTTTAACAACAACAACAACAACAACAACAGAAATTTGTATTAGCTTTTTGGAATAGTGACTGAGAAGAACTGACATCCATTTTCACAATTAAGAAATAATTATTCATAATACTGAAGAAGTCAAAATTTCAGTAGGAAGGCATGTGGCCTCTCACAAAGGAATGCAGTAGTGCTCAGCTGCAACCATTGAATATTTCCTTTTTCGGTTTGTCTAGGCTTGTTCACTTTTTGTCAGGAGATATATGTCTGAGAATATTGGCAATCCTTTAAGAAAGTGATTCAAAAGGTGATTTACAATTTGCTGGTGCTATACTCTAATGCCTTTTGGCCTTATGTCCTAATTTTATGAAAAATTAAGGACATTAACCCAGGGGATAAATGCACTACTGAAAATATACCTGGGTGCCAGTGCTCAGGTCAAAAGCTATAGGATGTGGTTAAGCTGACAAATAGAATTCCTTGCCTACCTATTTGAACACTAACACCCTGGGAATTCATACGCTTTTCTAGGGACAGAATTTAAAACTCAGGCAAACAGTGCACAGCTGAACTTGCTGTCCCATTCTGTTTGACTCTAATCCTCCTTGCTCTCCCTTCCCCATGACTTCTTCCTATCCTTTTTACATCTGACACTTTTTAATGATTTCCTCCAGATTTATTTTTTCTAAAACACGTTTCATAAGTTATAACACAAAGATCTTAAAAGAGGAAAAAGGGTAGAGGATATTAGTTAATCTTAGTTAATTTTGGAGATTTAAGCATTTAAGCTCATATACACGTGGTTTGTTTATTTTCTTTATTACACTATCTATGAAATTCAGACTTAATGACATTGCAATTTAGGCACTTTGGATGATCCACACTTCATAGTACTATGAACACTATCAACCTTCCAATAGTTATTGTTATTAAAAGTGTCTTTATTAATTAATAGTGATAAATTTTTCAATTCAGTACATATGCCCACTATCCTTTCACCCGGACTGTACATCACATTTTCAAGTTTTTAACCATAGGTGTAGGAGCAGACAGAAAAAAAAGAAAAAAAGAAAGAAATCGATTATGGGGAAAGTTAGCATGTAAGCTGAAATAAGATTCTATGTGTCACACTTACGCTGACAGAAAGGAGAAAAGACCCAAACTCAGTGGCTTAGGACATTCTGCTTGTAGCAAAGGTCAGAATTTGGTCCCTTTCCAGAAAGACTTTCTGGTGCTTCTCTGTTCCACCAGAGGACAAAAGGGTAATGGCTGTAATAATATGGATGGATCCTTGCCGCTCAATGATCACTAAAGGGATTGCATGAATGAATGAATGAACATCAGCTCAAAGGACACTGACAGAGTGAAGTCAGCAGTGGCAAACTTCAACAGTTGAAGAATAAGATGATAAAAACTATTTAAGCTGCTGATAACATTTTGTTTAGGATTTTATAATCTAATTTCAAAGACAGCCATATCTTACTTTGCTTTATTTTAAAATTATAGTCAAAGTACCCTACATATAGATACTGTCTGTATCTATATCTTTGTATCTCCAGTTAGTGTCTGTGTGCTTGGCCAGGCATCACAGCTGGGCAGACTAGTAAATACAATTGAGCACACAATCGTCCCTGGTTTGAAAACTTAATTCTGTCACCTTGGACCAACTATAAATCCTTGAAATGGAGATAACTCCTACCCCATGTCTCCTACCACAGCTTGGTGCAGATTAACTTGTTAAATTATGAAGAGATTTGAAGATAAAAGTTCCCGTTTATTATTGCTCTTAGCCCTCAGATTCAGCACCAAATCAGAAAAAAAAATTATAAAAATTGTCCCTATCCCCAAATTCTGCATTCTTAGAATTTTGCATTCAAAGTTGCATGATGAATTAGGCTGAGCGGTTTTTTGACTGCAAGCACTTACAGGCAGGATTTATGAATGGAAACATGGGAAGGCCACTCTGACCAGCTCTGTAGCCCCATACTTTTTCCCTGGGCTATTTATAGAAAGTGTATGGCCAGTGGAAAAGATCACATTTATTTTTACAAGGCAGTCATGACATGACTGAAGAACTCACTTCCTCTCTCTGGGAAGGTCATCTTCTTCACCTGAGCTGCAGAAAGGCAGGGAAGAAAGGAATCACTTTAGCCAACTAAGTCAGTCTGAGTCAGCCCCAGAGACCAACCCACAGGGTGACAGGCACTGAAGTCAAACACCCTCATTTCCCAGGCACGGCTCTATGGTGCTGCTCCTTGAGATGTCATCCAGATCATGACTAACAAGTAAAAATGAAATGTATTACATAACATGCTTCAAAATTCTACTGCCAAAATAGATTGTATAGCGATAATGAAGAGAATTCTTATTTATAATTTGTCCTACATTTCAAACAGCTGAACACAACAAAGTAAAACTGAATTTTAATGATGTGGCAAAATGGAAAGTGTGAAAAATATTTTTGAAGATATTTGATTCTGATTGCCACATTACCTCTGAAATATGTAATAAACCTGGATAGTTCTATGCAAATGGGGAGACCCTAAGTAAACATTTGCTTCTAAAATATCATGATTTATCTTGACAGAAATCTGATATAAGTTAGCAAATAACCTATACAGTTTAACAAATCAACCCTGGTTTCAAGTAGTGTATAGGGTATCTATTTGCAAACATGAACTGAAGCCAAACCACTGTTTTCAACTAGAATGTCCTCTTGTCAATATTATATGCAGCATGTAAAATCTAAGATGGAGCAGGAAAGGGAAAGTGGAGAAAAGGAAAGGCAAAGGGAGAAGGCAAGTAAGTCCTCATTCTCTCTGGGACACACTGAGTGCTGAAATCTTCACGGGGAAAAGTGTGTCATCTCACTGGGCTCATGCCTCATAATCACTTGAAAATGATATGGGCATAATTTTATCCTTAAGTGGCCTCTGCTTAAGGTCAATGACACAGGGCAAGAAGAGAATCCTGTTTGTGGACCTGGATGATCCACAACAAAAATTTAAAATGACAAATTCAGGGTTTAGTTCTTGTTCTTAAATTTATCAATCCTCTTTAGAAATCTTCCTCTTGCAAGTTCCTTTTGAAAGGCAGATCCCATTTACAAGGAAGCTACAAAATACTCTTCAACCTGTTTCTCTCGCTTCCAAACCAACATTCTTTGGGGCTCTAGAAGAAACAACAATAACATGCAAATAAATTTGCATGTGGAAATATCCTGATTGCCACGGTTGTCCTTGAACACATGTACTGAGTTAAGTCACAGCTGAAGAATAACATCTGTGGTAAACACAAATTATCAGCCTCTGTAACCTAACAGGAATCTCCTTGCACTTCACAAAGGACACTGACACTCGTCAGCAACTGGGCAAAGTGTATTTACAATCTCAGTAAGAGGTTCTAAATTAAAAATAGACATATATAAATTTAACTTCTGCGTGAAAATTAACACACACAAGGATACACACATACAAGAATACTGGTTCCTCCAGGGAACTGTGCTAAGCTTCTCTGTTTACAAATACAGAAGTGATTAAAAGCATAAAACAAAAACAGTAATCTTTTTAGGAGTGCCAGCCTACCAGTGCTGAGGTAAGTGTTCATCTACCTTATGTGCTTAATCTAAATTACTCCATGAAGTCAAGACTCCTGATTCAATGACTTATTTGGTTCTTAGCCAAAACGATTTCCCAGTAAGCATGGTAAGTATTTAAAGAAACCACCTTAGTGGTTTGTGTTAATCTAGAGTGGCCATCTCAATTACAGGTTAGCATTTATAAGAAATGTCTAAACAACACTGGCCAATCTGGTTGTTAGAAAGGATCTCAGGGGCATGTTCACGAATGTTTCAAGGATTTAGGGCGACTGCCAATCATTTCAATAGTCTGGATCCAAATAAGACTTCAGTGTTTAACTGGGCAAGTGTAATCTTATTTGACTCAAAATTTTCAGTTACACTTCAATAATATGCTCCTGATTTTCATAGTAAAACTGCCTCATTTATTCCTAAATATTATATTTTTAATTTTAATCAAGGATAGATAGCATCAGTCTAGAATAGTGTCCTCTCTCCTTCCCCCGTGGCTGCATTAAGAACCACATCCACATTAGCGGGTTGGCTCCTTCTCTTTGTAGAAAAGCCAAATGCTCTGCATGCCCCTTTAAGCTGCTTCTGGTCCTACCAAAAACTTAAAACCAACACCATCTTCCTTCCCTCCTGGGTGGAATGTCAAACCTTGATTCCCAGTAAAGTAAGAAAAGCTTATTCTTACTGCTTTCCCCATGCAAGAAACTATGTTTGAGGACCAGTCATTTGGGAATTGCTTCAAAAGGCACATTTATTCCAGTGGCAATTTAAATAAGTAGACAAGGACAGAATAAGATTAAAAATAAAACAAACAAAAAAACCAGGATGGGTTCTGTGGAATACATTAAAGTAAACAAGAATCTGGGATCTATACAAACCACTCGAGCTCCTCACCATTAGTTTAACCAGAGTCCCCTAAGGTAGAATAATTCACAGTTGTATCATGATACACATAGGCCTTCAGAAAACACTGTTTAAAAAAGTAGTTGAGAATGCTCAAGCAGCTTGCCCTGATGTCCAGTTCAAGTGTATGCAATGCAGAAGGCTGCGAAATTCAAAACTATGTGACAAAGAAAATTCAGTGCATATCACAGGCTTTGATAAATTATGAAAAATCATTGTATATATTACTATTTAAATAACATCTGAGAAACATTTTGAAATAATTAACTCGTGTTCACATTCCATGCATTTTCTAGCAGGTTAAGCCCTGGGTTTGTGTCTTTGTGCCTGTTTCCTACAAAGCTCCATTCTTTTGACAAATCCAAGCATTCCTCAGACTGAAATGGAAGTACCCAGGGATTTTGTCTATTTACCCTCTTTACTGCATACCTGACCTCACAAGGGCTACTCCTTCTTACCACTGGCACACATAATTGGAAAAGCCACCTCTTTGGGGTTTTATTCGGGGTATTATTTGCTGCCTTTGAAAAATCCCTGGATGTCACAGACACCATCTGAATTTTTTTCCAAGAGCAAGAACCAGTGACCATCTCCCTCCTGCTTGACACCCCTCTACTCCCTCTTCCAAAGCCCCAAACAGACTGGGAGCCCTTTGTAGCAGTGGGCTTTTTCCCCTATGGTTTTGCAGCACCCTCCTCAAGCAAAGAAGGAAACACAACAAAACTTGAAAACAAACCAACAACAGCAACAGACACTCCAAACAAACAAGTGGGCAAACCAGTAGCCTCCTCCAAGGCGGAGGCTCACTTTTTACTGCAGAATTCGGAGCTGTTTAGGAATTTTCTGATGACCATCCCCAGGCAGACCACTAGCAGCAGCATGTAGCCCACGGTGCCCGAGAAGGTGGGCGCAGCAGGCGGAGCCTGGAGGAACTGGCGCAGGCCCTCCTCCACGTAGTACACCTGGTCGTAGATGCTGAGGAAGGTGAAGATGTGGAAGAGCTGGTGGCTGTGGCCGATGATGTCAAAGAGGCCTGGCTGGATGCGCTCAGGGATCTTGCTCACGTTGAAGAAAGCGGCCACCACCAGCCAGAAGTAGCGGCGGTAGAAGTGCACGAAGAGAGTGGGGTTCTCGCCACGCAGGTCGAAGAGCCAGCTCTCGAGCATAATGGGACAGGCCATGCTGAGCGGCATGACGAAGACGAAGGTGCGCAGCGCGAACGGGTAGGCGCACCAGTCGGTGCGGCTCTTGCAGCAGGCCACGGTGCAGGCCACGGCCAGCACGAAAGCCACAGGCAGCACCAGAGCGCGGTAGGCGGCGATGAGGTGCGTGCAGTCCACGTGCCAGCCCAGGCGCTGCTGCACGTATGGGGTCATGACCCTGGCATCCAGCAAGCTTAGGCCAGGCAGCAGGTAGTAGTAGTAGGCCACGGTGCTGCCGAAGCCATAGTAGCTGATGGACGCATAGTCCAGGTAGAAGAAGACTGCGCGCAGGCGAAGCGACAGGCAGCTGAACACGTGCGCCGTGCAGCTCATGGCGAAGGTCAGCAGCACTCCCGACGCGTAGCACCACAGCGGGAGCAGCCACGGGTGGTGGAAGGGCACGTCTGCGCCGCTCAGGAAAAACAGACGGCAGAACTTGCTCAGGAACAGCAGCAGCGGAATGAAGTGCGTCCAGAAGTTGAGCGTCTCGTTGGTAGGCTTCAGCACCGAGGCTAGGCACTCCTGGGCAGTGCACGGCAGACGCCGGTAGCCCGACAGGATGAAGCACTCCACGAAGTCGTCAGGCACCTCGTCCCAGCGCAGCAGCGGCTTGGCCGACGCTGGGGGGTCCCCAGAGGCGGCAGGGTGGGAGTGCCGGGCAGCCGCCGAAGCTGCCGGGGCCGTGGCGGGAGGGCCCTTTGTGCCCGTGCCCCGAGGCTGCAGGCGCCGCGGCATGGTGCCCAGGGCCCGGCTGGGCTGCGCGCAGGCGACCTCTGGCGCCTGCTCCCGGGCGCTAGGCAGACCCCGCTGGCCGCCGTCGGAGCCTTTGTGCCCGCGCCAGGGGCGTCGCTGCAGGTTCAGGAGAAGACCTGCGCCTCCGAGCAGCCGCTCCTAAAAAATAAATAAATAAAATAATCAATTAATAGGCAGCGCGGCGACCGGCAGGAGCGCGGAGCGCGCGGGGCTCGGCGGCCCCCTCGCCAAGCTCCCTGCTACCGGCGCGCGGCCGCCCGCGCTGCGGCAGCGGCGGCGGCCCGGCGCGGCGGACTGCGGCGGCGGCGCTGCTGCGGTGACTGGGCATCGCGCGGTGCGGGCGCCTCCGCCGCCGCCCCCGGAGCGAGAGGCGGGGATGTGCGAGCAGAGGCGCGGAGGAAGGGAGGGACGGGCGCACCGAGGAAGGGCGGGGGCCTCCCGGGCTAGGGTTTCGCGGCCGCCGCGGGGGATAGAGTTGTCCCCAGTCTCGAGTTCCATACCATCCCCCTCCTCGGGCCGCAGCAGCCCGACCCGACCCGTTAATGATTGATGCGGGGGCCAAAGGCTGGCCAGCGACTTGGCCGCGCGCGCCGAGGGCGAGGGTGGGCGCTGGGGTTCGAAACCCGACAGCCACGCGGGCGTTCTAGAGGACACTGGGGAGCCGCGTTCGCAGGGGGCGGGAGCTGCGGCCGCGGGGGGAGGGGAGGGCGCGCGGCGCGCCCGAGCAGGGCAGGGCGGAGAGATGCGCTAACAGTAATCTCTGGAGGTGGCCAGGGAGGGGGGAGCACTCCGGAAATCTGAGGGCTTTGTCCGGATCGGGGCCGTGTCATTGTCAGATACCTGGGACTGCTCCTCTCTCAGCTTTGCGCGCGCGCTCGCGTGTGTGTGTTTGTGTGTGTGTTTGTGCCGGCCTCTGTGCACTGTATCAAGCCTTAGTTTATCTCTTTTGGTCTAGCGGACTTACTCAGGTGCGTCACCATCCTCCCATTTTCCTGGCCCTTGTCCTGTCCAAACGAATCGTCCCCAAACTGGCCTTTGGTTGCGCTCACCAGCCCTTGGAGCCGAAGCTCACCCATCTTCTGTTCTTGTGTCTTTAGTTAGGAATCTTGTTTGGAGCCCAAAGTCGGAAGGCTCAGAACGGGCTGCTCAAACTCCACATTTTAATGAAAAAAATAATTTAATGGCCAGGCGATCCAGAAAGCCTCTCACGGTCTGAGGAGTGTTTTCAAAAGGCGTTCCAAAGCAGAGCTGTGCCCGAGTCAAGGGCTGATCTTGGTAGAGGGCATTGATGAACGAAGTCTTAAGGGAAGAGGTGCCTTCTAGCCCGAACTGAAAAGAGAATGAAGGCCAATTCGTAGAGACAAGGAAGGGGGTGGCTTCGGTAAAGCTTATATATAATTAACCAGAAGTACCTGACAGGCTAGGTTGGGTGGCTGGAGGCCAGAAGAAAGGAATACTTGAAGAATCAAAAGGTGTGATGCACTGCGGTGTGAAAATATGCCCTTGGGCCTTGAAGAAAGGGGCTAAAAAATCTGTATGTTCTAAAATGTTCACCATGTCACAGAAGTTTATCTCAGTGATGCCCTGGGGATGTGACTGAGTCTAACTTGCATTTCTGACCTGGGTATACATAACAAGAGCTAACTTTTAAGGGGCCAGGCACTGTTCTAAGTGCTTTAGGGTTTTTTAAATCTTTTAGGTACTATTTTCCCCATTTTACAGACAAGGAAATGGAGGCACCACGACCATAAAGAACATGACCAAATGGTAGAAGGGGGTTTAAACACAGGCAGGCTGCTTCTGTATTTTAAGTATTAAACCAGAACATCTAAAAACCTGCTTTGCTCTAAGGAAATTGGTAGTTTCAGATTTAGGAAAAGGCTTTCATTTTCATTTTAAAATTCATTTCATTTTCATTGTAAAAATGAAAGGCTGCTTTCATTGCTACAGCAAATCCTATAAGTAGGTTAAGGAAGATTTACTTTGTAGAGGCTCAAGATGGATTTAAGTTATGGATAAGAATTATTTATAACTAGGATATCATTCAGTATTGTAAATGTCTAAAATTACTTAAGGATACTAGAAAGCCTCTTTAGAAGTTTCAGCCTTCTCTCCGAAATATATTTTCCAGGAGTAACTGATTTAGCAAACTCTTACACAATTAGGCCAAAGGTACACTTTGGTCTTCTGCCTTTCTGAACTATCACACATTCCTGATTAATGGATTTTTAATAAATGAGGTTTTTGCTGTAGTTATTTAACCAGTATTTTATTTTAGGGTTTTCTTGTTTTCCACTGTCTGTAGTCTTGTTGTTTTAAATTGAAATCTAATTTCCTTTCACCTCTGGACTAAGGACCCAGGCTAATTTGTAAAAGGGACTAAGATTCAGGCATTTAAATCAAGCATAGGGATGATAAACCTGAATCCAGGGCAGAGCAGAACATTTTTTTTCGTATTCCCTTTGTTACTCCACAAACCACCTTAGCTGTAGCTTGTAAGAAATGTTGATCTTATGATAATTCCCATATTTACCAGTTGCATAATCAGCTCACTTACATAATCGGGAAAAATATAATAGAAAGTTTACTTCAAGCAAAACAATGGAATTGACTGTAAATGAGTGTACAAAAACTCTAGTTAGATAAAATAGTATTTATCTTTATGACTAAGAATGGTGAGATTGACTCTAATAAAATATGGTGTTCTTTTTAAAAAAATCAGTATTTTATAAAGTCAAAAAATCTGTCATAACATCTTATAAGTCTTCCAGAGAGTCTTTGTGGTATCTGCCTTTCTCCTTTCTCATACATCCCCTACCCAACATAAGGCACAAAACCAACTGATGTCATGGAGTGAGTGGTGTTTGTGAAAGTTCTCTGGTGCAGAGCCTAGACAGCTGTCCTTGCTATTCCTTGACAAAGATAAGTAAAAAGGAACTAAGGAAACAGCAAAACTGATCTACTTGATAAAGGAAAACAGCAATGTGACCTTTTCTTAATCACTACCAATCTATAGAATTAATTTTTAAATTTACATATAAAAATGTGTTCCTGAAATTCTACACAGGCTGAGTTTTGTAGTTTGGTAAACTGTCTCTTGTCAGTAGGAACCACACTCACATTCGTTAGGCTTGGCTAAACAGATAGAAGCAATGGGCTGGCCGCCATGTCCTGAAGGTGCTCTGGGAGATAAGGCATCTGTAAGGTAAGCAGGACTGACTACAAATTTTTTGACAGACAAGAATCGCCAGGTATTACATTGGAAAGCTACTGCTGGTGTTTCGAGGCAGACACTACTTAGTTCTCTCAATTGAAATCCTTTCAAACTGAGCCCGCAAATGTAGTGTTGGTAGTTCCTTGGAAGTCTGTACATTCCCATGCTAAGGGGTCCTGGCTGCAAAATGCAATTGTATGTAGGAGCTGTAGCAAGCTGGACGAATGCCTTTACTAATCGGGTTTGCTTTGTTGGTGTTCTTATAGGTCAACTATAGGTTTATTTGTGTTTCTCTCCACAGTGATAAAATGAAACATATGTAAAAATTCCACAGCAAATTTGATGTTGTGTAATAAGGGCAATTAGCTATCTGTAAAACCTTCAGGAAAATGTGCTATGTTATTTACTAATAATTTACCTGTTTTCAGAGGACATAATTTTTTTCTGGTGTCATTTTTAGCCAAAAACCAACTGACCAGCCACAAACAAACCACTATGGACCTTGTGCTTAATTGCATCCAAAACTGTATAAAGAGGCCAGGCACGGTGGCTCACACCTGTAATCCTAGCAGTCTGGGAGGCCGAGGTGGGAGGATCGCTTGAGCTCAGGAGTTCGGGACCAGCCTGAGCAAGAGTGAGACCCTGTCTCTTTAAAAAAAAAAAAAAGAAAAGAAAAACTGTATAAAGAGAACTCTGTAGGGTTCAGTCCTTCTCCTCAGAACATACAGTTTAGACAAAGTGCTTCCCTTTTCCCCAAATTGAAAACAGCCATGTTATCAGCCAAACTCTTCCAGGTCTGATATAGTCACTACCAAATAATAGGGTCTGAGCTTCCTAATGGTGGAAAACATCGTGGTATCATCGGCAACCTTTGGGACAAGTGCAATAAGAAATTCAGGTAGAGGGCTGGAAGCTGGAGAGAAAGCAATCGGAGAGTGAATTCTTACCTGGCACTATTCCTGCCTGTTACTAACTGAGTGACAGGGATCCCTTTTGAAGAAAAGCTAAGGGAAACTTGTTGAGGATGTTTTTGCCTTTTAAAGTTCTATGCAGGGAGTGACGATGTCACACTCCCCGCACTCAGCAGGTTCACCTGTTCTCTACCAGGGGTCTCCAAAGTGGCTGCACAAGAAGACTAAGAGGAGGAATTAAATATTACAACTTCTGTTTAAATAGATCTCATCCTTTTCAGCGTTTATACTCTGTGAAAGTTTTATGATGCACTTAATATGTAGTCCACGAGGTAATTTATAAATAATATGTTGGGACATGGGGGGGCCAGAACACTTTTACTGGCAAGGGTGTGTGACCCAAACTGCTTGTTGACCTCTGCTTGATAGTGCATCGTTCATTTGCCCAGCCTGCTTCCATCTCCTCTCCCAGGTCTAGGAAGGACTCCCCTTTCCTGCTACTCAGGTTGCTGGGAAGGGTGTTTGGGGGCTTACCATCTGTCAGCCAACAGTCCCCAACCTCTGACCAGACCTGCCCAAGTGCCCGCGACTTCAGCCTCCTCCACAGCGCTCTTGACTTAGGAGGGCAGTCTCCTTTCTGGAGTTATTTCTTCCAGTTCTGCCCTTCCTGTTTCCAGACCAGATCCTATATTGTCTTCCTACAAAGACCTCATATTTACATGTTATTTTGAACCTCATACAGAGTTACCCTTTGGGGAGGAGACTTGTTTTATCATAGGCTGTTGCTTGCTTTTGGCAGGGCCTTTTGGATAGCTTCCATTTATTTAACGTGAGAAACATTTATACAAGTGTGTGAGTTAGATGACTGAGTTCCTACTCCCAATTAGTTATTGACAGTTTTCTTTGAAACAGCGCTTTGCACATAGTAAGCACTCAACACATTATGGCTGGGAAATTTTTTCAGTACTGTAAGCCTTTAAAAGGTTAGAAGTTAGAATCCTAGACTCTTAGAGCAGAAATACCACTTAATCCTTAAAGTCATCTAGTTCAACTTTCTTCCCATTCATAATTGTTTTGGTTTTTTGATCACGTACTATATTCAGGTACTGTGATAGGAGCTTTGCACACATTGTGTCTGATTCTCAGAGCACTCTTTGCAGGGTAAATACACTATCCCATTTTCAGACAGAAAAGCAGAGGCTCAGAGGTAGGCAGTTGGATGGCAGAGCTCGAGTCAAACCTCATTCACCTCAGACTCTCCACTTTTTCTTCTGTAGTGTGCTGCCCCCTCAGAGCTGTTGTGTAGCCAGCTGTGAATGTCTCCGTCAAAAGGACTTACTACATTTAATGGCCTCCTCTTCCATTTTAAGATGTTTTTTGTTTTTGTTGTTGGAAAACTTTGTAAATAATTTAATGAGCACAATGGAGGAGAAAAACATACTTTGCATCTGGGCCCAAAGCTCAGCTATAAGTGTTATTGAATAAGGTCATCAGTTGGATCTGGTTAGAAAGTCCCTCCAAAAATGATGCCATATAAGGCATGTGTACATGTGGAATGTGATGGTTGGATATTGATTAGGCACATTTAATATAAAGAACATCTTCCTGCAAAGGAATAACATCTTGCATGAGTGGGGAACCTGTGGCCTTGGGGCCACATGTGGCCTTCTGGATCCTTGAGTGCGGCTTTTTGAGTGACTCCAAATTTTACAAATCCCTTTTAATAAAGGGATTTGTTCTGTGAAGTTTGGATTCAGTCCAAGGGGCTGCACTTGGGGATCTGGAGGGCCACATGTGGCCTTGAAGCCGCAGATTCCCTACCTCTGGCAGAGGCAAATAGCAGATTTTGTGATTTCATAGATGATCCTTGCATTTAGCACAATGTTATTGATTATAGTAATTGATTAATATAGAAAGGAAAATATTCTGCTATGATATCATTGCATAATTAACACGAAGGGGAAGGCATCTCAGTCACTGGGCCTCAATTAAACTCCCTTGTCATTGAGTCCTTTTAGTTTTTTATGTAATGATTTTCCTTTTCTTTGAGGTTCAGTATCTGTTTGTTGAAAATATTTATGAACATAATTATCTAGGTGTCAATCACTAAACTAATGGAAGGGTATCATATCCTATGTATGTTGATTTTTAAAGAGTGTGTTTCATTGACCTCATGTTCATCTTGTGCCCCATTCATGTGAAAACCACAAGACTTTGGAACCCCGAAGTTACCGATGAGTCTCCTCAGCACACTTAAGTCATTTCTACACAATGAACAAGGAGTATTTTTTCCAGGAACATACTTATGGTCACCCATTGGCATGTTTCCTTTGAGCCTTGTGTTCTGAGAATTCTATGGTATGAATACATTACTTTTGTTTTATTCTTAGTTCCTGCCTTGCTCTTCCCTCCCTCTCCCTACCCATCTCAACTCTAGATGTCCCATTCTCATGTGCACTTAACTCTCTGTCTAGAGATACTTCCCAGTACTGGATGATTGAATAAATCTATAGTGAGCATTCAGGAGACAGTCCCAGCTGTTTGTTTAGTAAGCAGTAATAAATCCCAATGATGTACAAAGCTGGTACTAGTTGCTCGGTGTGGAAGAGCAGAGGAGTGAATTGGAGTACAGCAAAGTTAAGCCAGAATCATTCTTGTTCTTGGTTTTAAGGGAAATGGGTCCACAGTATTTTAATGCAACCATTTTGTGATTAGTTATTTGGTGCAGCCATTTTGAAACAAGGAACATCTTAATTCCATCTCAAACACCATTAAGCTTTTGATGTTTTTACTTTTAAGTAATGTGCTAGACAGACACTTGCACCCCATCCCTGACCCCAGCCTCACAGGGGTCAGGGCTGGGGGGAGGGTTAAGCACCATGTGGCAATCAAACCATGTGAAACTAAGAGTCATGAGTCACTCACAGTTGTTCATCTCTGGGAGAACCATCGATCTTGGAGAATTTGTTTGTCTGTCACTTGGCTTGCATCTCATGTTCTCCGATTTCTCCTTTACAGTAACAATGCCCATGCTCACTTACTTGTAATTAACAATAGGCTTGGATGCTGGAGAATGGAATTTACTTTGTTTTCTGCTTTAGAAGGAGGAGAAAGGAGAAAATTTCTCTCTGTGAGATAGGCATGGAAATAGCCAGCCTTAAGTTTCCAGATTGGAATGTTATTGTCATTAGGGTTGATGTGGTTTTAGAATTCTACTTTGGCCTTGTAGTTCATGGTGGAAAACGGTCCCCGTAACGGGGGATGGAGGGAGAGCCCAATGGAGGAGCTGCTTTTGAATTCCGTCCTTCATGGTTAGAGGTGTTTCGTTCAGGTAAGAAAAGGATTTCTTAAGACTGAGATTGCCAATCACCGCTCTCCCTCATTCTGTCCTCTCCAACAGCCTTCCTGCTGCTCCTCTAAGTCCCAAGCATATGCCGCTGGGAGAGGCTTCCTGTGGCTGTGCCCAGGATGCCCCGTGCACAGTGGCCCAGCTGAGTGCGTAGAGGGGGTATGTTGGGCAGCCTAAGCTCTGCCGGACATACTCTGAGCCCAGGCATGGGCTGTCTGCCCAGGACAAGGGGTGCCTTTTCCTGACTGACTGGTGGGCCTGTACTTGCTCTGGGGCCCTTGCACTTTTGCTGTTTCTGTCTGCCTCCTTCTGCCTCGGATGCTTTCCTCCCAGACGTTCTCCCTTCATTCAGTTCTCTGTTCAACATCGCTGCCTCTCAGAAAAGTTGCTGCCCACCTTATCTAAAATGACAGCCCCCTCACCCTGCCTCATTCTCTGCCTCCTGCCTTATTTTCTTCATATTTTCACTATCTGACATTATGTAGTGTATGGTGTAATATATATTTATTCATTTCTTTCTCCCATACTGAAATACGTGCTCTGTGAGGGCAGAGGTTTTGCTCGCTGCTCTGTCCCCAGCACCTATCAGAGTCCCTGGCACATAGTAGGCACTTAATAAACATTTGTGGAATGATTAAAAGACACCCCTCTCCCCCAGTTTTTAAGCCCAGAGTTAGGCTCAACTCAGAATATTTGTATTGACCCTGCTCAGGCAGAATCTTCTCTAATTAACTGACCTCCACAACCCAGAAATGCTAAACCAAAAATAGAAAACAGAAAAGCTGTTGGCTATGAAGCTCAGTGACTAGGGCAGTGGTTTCTGCACTTTAGAATCAATCATTTGGGGACCTTAAAAACAAAACAAAAAAGTGGTGTATGCCACATCCCCTAACCCCACTCCTCTGAGCCTCTGGAATGAGGCATGTTAACTTGCTGGACTAGTAATTTGTCTGGAAGGAAACATAAAACATAGACTAATATGATAGGAAAGAGTTACAGTACTTTGATTTGAATTTTAAAGGTCAATTCTAACAAAGTAGTTTGTATCAAAGAGAATTCCTCAAATCTCTTCTATTAATAGCATCATTTAGCACTCCTGTAGCTCCGCAGGGTCTGTTTAGGATTCTGTCTCACCATGTTTTCACCTTAACTGAAATAGAGAGAAGCAAATGTCAGTGCAGATACAGTGTCATACAGGTATAAAAAATTTACACTGTTTGCCTGTGGCCTGAGTTTTTGGAAGTTAACAGATCTCCCTCTTGAAAGTCTGGTTTTTAAATTCTTGGAGTTTTACAAAAAAGTGTCATAAGGGCTTTTAAGACTAATTTTTAACCCACTAGTGAGAGTGCAACTTTAGAGAGAAACAGAGGCCTGTGCCCACTCCTGGCACTAACATTTGGGGTGGCCTGTCTCACAGGCACACATGTAGCCCCAAGGCTGACCCTGTTTGGGAAGAACAAAAGGAGCAGCCAGGCCTCGGGGCTGCTGCCAGGTTTGTTGCAGGCCTTCTCCACATGCCCTTCTTTGAACCTGGCAGCTCTTGCAGGTGCCAAGTAACCTGACAGCCTGCCATGGAGCGCACAGGCTAAAGGCAGAGTCCAGCCCAGTTGCTGGCTACAGAGACTCAGGAAGGAAAAGAGCTCTGGGAAATGTGGGTGTGTGAGAAATGGAGGAAGATTTGAGTTCAGCATCAATAACTGATGAGTGGCCGCTGAACTTTAATGGCATCCAGCTTGATTGAGGTTGGATTTCATTTCACCTGATGTGCTCGGTAAGAAACTTAGGAAAGTATAGTTTTGTATTTTTAAAGGGGGTAGTTATATATCTGTGTATGATGACACAGGAAGGTTGCACCTAGTGATATTTCCTGGGAAAAGAATAATTCATGCCTTACTGCCTGACCTTTTCAGATATAGTGCTTCTTCTCATTTGCATTCTGCATGTTTTCTTTGGTGACAGAGCCTAGGATGATATTATTTAGCTCTGAGTGCAAAAGCTGCATCTGAATGTATTTCTTCCTTCCATCCCTTTCTGCAAATTCAGAGCTCCCTTAACCCTGTCCCAAAAAGACCTCTTTACTGCTAATCCTGTACCCATGGTGACGGCCAGTAACGTTTCCACCAGGACTTTCCCCACATCGTATGGAGAGGTATTTATATAATAGAGCTTAAAATTGCCAGCTGAGAACTGTCAAAGGATTCTCTTTCTGTGTGTGTAGGAGTTCTGTGCTTGTTTCTCCATGTGCCAGCTGGGGAAAATCAGACTGTGGTGACCGCCTTGGGCCCTTTCTCCACTTCTCCACTGTGAATGAATTCATTGCCTAGAATCGTGCCATATGGGGACTTACGAGGGCCTATCAGTGGTCCCTGGAGAGAAACGGGACAGGCAGGCTTTGGGAGGCCCTTTTGCCTGTTTCACAATCCCTTTCTATTTCTTCCTACTGGGCAGCTTTTTAAGTCCAGCTCCCTCATTTTACAAATAAGGAAACCAAAGCCCAGAAAAGTTAAGAGTCTTGTTCAAGGTCACACAGCTGGGATTCTCTCTGAGGCTACCTAGGGTGCACAGTGAGAGGTGGTTGAGAGATCCCTGGCTTTTGAGTCAGATAGGCCTGGATTTGAAGTCTGACTTTGTCATGTACCAGCTGTGTGACCTTGGGCAAGTTGTTTAACCTCTCTGATCTGCAAAGGGAGACCATAATGCTTTCCCATAAGGTTGTTGTGAAGGTTGATGTATAAAAAGTGCCAGACACAGAATAGGTATCAATAAATGATAGCCATTTCTATTATTCCTGTGTTCCCTTTACTCAGGGAACAACAAACCCAGCCACAATATTATGAAATACTTGCTTAAGGTGGTGCAACTCTCAAGGGTGTTTATCTTTTAATAGGGATCCCTGAAAATGAAAAGCCATTGAGATTTAAAGGGATGAACTTTAGTAATAGGGTAGACATCAGGGTATAATCCAGTTAACTGCAGTGGGAAGTGTTAAGTGTTAAGGGAACAGCTCCACCTGAAGGTGCTGGGAAGAAGCCCCAGTGGGAGAACACAAAAGAGATACCTTGGTGGTGTTCCAGGCAAAGGGTCAGCCTCAGGCGGGGAGGGTGGCTATATTCGGGAAATGCCATCTAGCTTGGCTGAAGGGACATGGAGCACAGCAACCAGAAACCTAGAGGAGTTGAGATGCATGCTTGGTCTGAATAGCTGACATCAGGGCGGTCTATTAGGAGGTGATAGGGCCTCAGAACCTGGTCTCATAATCAGGACCTGGAGAAGCTAGAGCTGAGGACAGACTGACAAATACCAACATGCAGGCAATTGCTTCTGCTCTGCCCTTTTAAGTCTGGCAATAATGGCTTTGGAATGTCGAAATGTCAGTTGCCATTTATTTTTATTTGCATAAAAGGGTGTTTTTAAAAAAATAATTTCCAGGGGAAAAAACTCATCAAACTCTAAGTCATTGGCAGTGCTCTAAATTCTCTTCCAATCTTAAGATAGCTACAGATGTTTCATGTAATTATAATCCACGTGTGAATTCCATCTTATGTTCTATTTTTAATATAGATATTTCCATGAAATAACATAGTACACATCCTGTCTATTTTTAATGCCTTTATGATGTTTCATCCAGATCGCACTATAGTTCTCCTTTGGAAGTATTTGGGATGCTAAGAATTTCACGATTGCACTATTGCAAAAACATCTTTGGACATTTTTTTCTTTTAGGTTGTTTTCTTGAAATAAATTCCCCAAAATGGAATTTTGAGATCAAATATATGAACAGTTTGGTGGCTTCTGTTATAATTAACAAGTTTCTTTTAGGAAAAGAAAAAAAACCCAGATGTTTCTCCTCATTCCCCTGTCAACCCAAAGCCCATGTAGGTCTCACTCCCCATTTTATAGGGATTCACCAGGTGCACCCACCTCTGCCCTGGACCCTGGAAGACACACTACATGTGTCATCAAGGTTGTAGCAAGGCCAACCTCAAGGCAGAGGCAGGAGTCTGTGCTGGGCAAGCTGAGTCATGCTGGCCTCAGCCCAAGGCTGACCTCAGCCCCAGAGAGAAGGCAGAGAGGAAGAGCTGCTTCTCTTTCTGCTTGGAAAACGTGTGCCCCGTATAGTAGTGGAGGGGAGCAGGATATAGAGTCGAACTGGAAAAGGAATTTTCTATGTGTAGCATAGGCAATTACTGAGTATACTGTTACTAGGTCTTTTCATGATAAAAGGCTCTACTTGTTCAGTTAGACGTGGAGATAACTAATTCCTCATTCAGCAATTATGCTCTACTTTGTTGTTCCAAAGGAAAGTGATGAGTCAGTCACAATTTCTGTGCAGCACCAACCTCAGCCCACTAGTTAGTTCATAAGCTCCATGAGGGTAGGGACCTGTCCCAGTTGTGCTACTACTCTATCCCCAGCACCTGGTACAGCACCTGGTGTGCAAAAAATATTTGTTAAATCCATAAATGAATGAATGTATTCCTAGAAATAGGAAACTTCCTATAAACGAGACAACCTAGTTTTTTCTCTCCAGGGGACTTTCTATCCAAGCTACAGATATAGCTGTTTAAAAAATAGTTAACAGTGACAACTCAACATTTAACAGACTGTTAAAGTCAACATCAGCCATGCCCTTGATGTAAAGACCAGCTTGAACAAAAGGAAATTAATTCCAAGAATCTCTTGTGAAATGAAACTTAATCAGTATTTTTTTTTTAAACTATAGGACTGTTTTGAATTCGGTTGGTGCACTTATCCTGGTTGAGGGAATGAAGACATGATGAGTCAGCGGTGCATCCAAGGCTCTATCTCCAAATGGTCTAGCATGAATTAATCATTAGATAACACGCAGTGCTCCACCCATGTTTACTTTCCATTTTCAAGATTATGTTTCACAAATTCCGGAATAACACTAGGCAAAATAATTTTTCTTCCAAAAATCCTGTTAAAAAATAAAACTATTCTATGAATAGGGATATGTATTTTTCCATTTCCAATTCTAACTGGTTGTTGTTGGTGTATAGAAAACCTATTGGGTTTTGATATGTATCATGTATGTAGCTATTTTTTCAAATTCCTTCACTCCAGTATTTTTTTTTCATTGAACCTCTTAGGTTTTCTAATTATACTCTCGTGTCATTCTCTTAACACTGCTGAATTTAATTTACTAATATTTTATTTTGAATCGTTTACTTCTATGTTCATAAGTAAGATTGTTCTGTAATTTCTTTGTTATATATTTTGTGGCAGGTTTGGTATTAAGGAAATGGTAAAATCATACAGTGAACTAAAGAGCTTTCTATCTTTTTCCATGGTCTGGAATGGTTGAGAAGCATAGTGCTTCTCTCATGTAGTGCTTATCCAGAATTGTAATGCTTTATAACGTCAGGAAATGTATCATGATAATCTAGAATATTACCAAGTTAAAGGTAAAAAATTATGTGATTATGGCAATAGATTTAAAAAAAAAGTTAAGTAGATTTTCTAATAAAAATTTCAAGTATAATAGGAACAGAAGGAAACTACCTAAACCTGACAAAGACTATGAATTACCATCAACAACATCATATTATTGAATGAAAAATTAAAGCTGCTGCCATTAAAATCAAGGACAAAGCTGGGATATCCACATTTATCACTATTATTGAATTTTTTAAGGTTTTAACTAGTATAATAATACTCCCTCCCCATAAATTTAATAACTGGTGTAAATATTGGAAAAGAGGATATATTTTTGCAGGATACCTGGAAAATACAAAAGACTCCATTAAAAAACAATTAGAACAACTAGAGATTTTAGCTCATTTGCTGAATACAAGATAAATATGCCCAGATTACTAGCTTTCTTCTATATTAGCAATTACCTGTTAGATATGGGGGAAAATATCCCATTCACAATAGTGACAAGAATCAAATTAAAATAACTCAGAACAAATTCGGTGATAAAGGTACAAGAAACTCTAACATTTTATTGAGGAACTTAAATAAATGGAGCATTACACCATATTTATGGATAGAGAGATTTAACACATAAATGTCAATTTTTAACAAATTGATAGACACATTTAATGAAATCCAAGTCAAAATATGCAGATATATTTTCTTTGGAACTGGACAAATGATTTAGACATTTGTAATGGAATAAAAATATGCAAAGGTTTATTGGATAAATTTGAAAGTGAGAGAGCACTTGCCTTACCAGAGAGAGAGAGAAAAAATTTACTATAAAACTACTAAAATCAAAACAGTATCGTTGCAACACAACTGCAGTAGAATCCAGAGATAGGCTGACTATATTTGAGGACTTGTATCATGAAGTCTGTGTTTCAGTTAAGTGGAAAGGGATGTTTATCCAATGGGATTGGCATAATTAGCTGTTCATCTGGTAAGGTCCAGAGTGAGATTGGTTGAGTTCAAGTCTCAGTTTTGCGTCTTAGTAGTTGTATAAACTTGTCTGATTCCTTAAATTCTCTACTCCTTAATTTTCTTATCTACATGAAGTGTATAAAATGCTCATAGAGTGCCTGGCATCTAGAAATTTCTCATTAAATGCTAGCTATTATGGTTACTGTTTTATTAATATTATTACTTCACACTATATAAAAGTAAATCCTAGATGTATTAGAGATCTAAATTTAAAACATAAAACAATAAAAATAATAGAAGAAAACATAGAAGAGTATTTGTATAATCTCAGTTTGGGGGAGACTTTGTTCATAGCAAGATAGGCAACCTAGCAGCCGTGAAAGAAAAATCTGATGAGTTCAACACCATAAAAATTAGAAACTTCTGCCTAGCAAAAAATTATAATCAAAGTCAATATAGGACAGACAAGAAATTAATACCTTTAAAATACAAAGAATTCCTACAATTGCATAAGAAAATAGAAAAAGAAGGAAAAAGAAAAATGGGGAAAGGATATGAATAATCAGTTCACAAATGAAGAACTTCAAATAGTTAATAAATGTTTAAAAAGATGCTCAACTACACTAAGGGAAATGCAAGTTGTAATAGAAGTAAGCTATCTTTTTTATCCACCAGACTGACAAAAAATGTATAAATTTATCAATTTATAAGATTGATACCATTCAGCACTGGCTGGAGGATGGAGAAACAGGCAGTCTGCAGAATTGCTGGTAAGAAGGTGCCATAATCCTTGGAAAGTTAAAGCAGTTGGCAAAGCAATTAAAATTAAATTTGTACATACCTTTTGACCCAGCAGTCCCACTTTTGAAAATCTAGAAATAAAAGCACCCATAATTAAAGGATAGATGTATAAGAAAAATTGTTGAACCATTTTTTTTTTGTAGACCATAAGCTCAGGAAAAAAAACCACAAGATAATCTGAAGTTTCCTTAATTAAGGAAATGTATGGCCAGCTTATGAGATATTATGCAGTTCTACAAAAGAATAAATTACATGTATATGTATTGACCTGGAGTGACAAAAACAAGTTCCAGAGTGATGACATAATAGCTAGTATTGATTGAGCACTTACACCTTGATAAGCCATTTAGATGTGATGTCCTTGTCAAACATGGTTGCAGGGTTTTCTGTCAACCTTATCTGTATCCTCCTCCCTGATGTATTCTGGGTTTCAGTTTTCTCTGCTTTGTTTTATCTGTCTTCCAGAAATGTGTTGTCTTTTGGTGTCTTTCTCTCCTATCTTTACTGTTTTAATTTTATATCCCCCAACCCAGCCCCTTTTAAAAATATCAAAAATATCTGTACAATGATGGTCTCTGGAATAGCGGGAGGCAAATGTGTGTGTGTGGTCTACTCTCTTGAACCAGAACCCTTTAATTTTATGTTATTATATAAGAAATAGGGAAAAAACAGCCTTGCATATGCATGCATTGATTTATATAGATTTGTATGAGGGCAGAGGAAGGTATGAGAGGTATATACAAGAGTTAATTGATTTGACACCTAGGTAATCTATTTTCCTTGAATGGAAAACCCTGATGATTTTGTAAGTGACATTATTTCACTTTACAATTGTGGATAGGACCTGAATCAACAAGGCACTATGTCTATTATTGTCATACTTCTTGTTCACTTTTGAATTATTTACTCACAAGGCAAAACCCCATAACTGCTAAAACAAATCATCTTAATTAAGGCTTCCAAGCCAAATAAAGTCTATTAACATCCAATAGCTAGGAATAAATCATATTGTTTTAGGATTTAAGAGCTCTATTATAGTAGTCTGCTAGGGCTGCCATAACAAAATACCATAGGCTGGGTGGCTTAAATAACAGAAATTTATTTTCTCACAGTTCTGTGGAGTAGAAGTCCCATGTCAAGGTCCTGTAGGGTCAATTTCCCATGAGGGCTCTCTTCCTGGTTTGCAGACAGCAGCCTTCTCACATAGCGGAGAGAGGGAGCTCTGGGGTCCTTCATCTTTGTATAAGGGCACCAGTTCTGTTGCATTAGGGCTTCACTCTTATGACCTTATTTAACCTTTATCACTTCCTCATAAGCCCCATCTCCAAATACAGCCACATTGGGAATTAGGGCTTCATCATATGAATTTTGTGGGAGACACAATTCAGTCCATAGCAATTATTCCTCAGATTTTTACTTTAAATTTCAAAAAGATCTATAGAGAAAAGCCTATGAGAAAAGGAAAAAGAAATTACATTTAAGGATACCTTTATGACATATACTGAGAACATAAGGAGATTTAAAAACTACCTCTTACATGTATACGCTTGTAAAATTATTTTCTTTGCTTTTCTGCTAGTCAGTGGAGTAAGCTCATTAAAAGTCAGTGGAGCAGCATGTTCCATTATCAGCACACTAAACCACAGGATTAACAAATATTCTAGCAAAAGCAATCACATTTATTAATGTCTCCATGGAGCTGTAATCTGCAACAATAAACTTAACCATAATAATTTGGTATCCATTAATCAAATAAATTAATTCCTCCATCTACTGTTCCTAGTCTATTTCAAAATCCCTCATGATAAAAGGGGAAAAAAGGGAAAAGAAACATTTTGTTTATTTTTAAAAAAGAATAACTTTGGGAAAAGAATAAACCCAAAGGAGTGTAAACAGTTAAATTTGCATTAGTTGGCAACTCATGATTCTGGCAAAACCACACGCAAAGAGTTAATGAGCCTGTTGACTCCATTGGTAACCACATTCTGTAGTTGGAGGGGGTGGCAGGAACCAAAATGATTGCCTGGGAAGGCCGGCAGGAGCACAAGAAGACAGATGGTAGATAACGGGGGATGTTTTTTCCATTCATTCACCAAATATAATTGTCTCCTTTTTACCAGTGCTAGGTGCTTTTCAAAAATGATCTCATTTAATCCTCTCACTAACCCTTACAGATGAAGAAATCAAATGAGAGGGGACGGGGAGGTGGGGGAGAGAGAGAGAGAGACAGACAGACAGACAGACTTAACAAAAGGAATATAGCCAGTAAGTGCTAGAGCAGAGTTTCAAATGCAGAGCAATCTGACTTCAAAGCCTCTATTCTCTATTCTTTGTCACACTATATGTGAACTCTTGTCTATATCTGCAGTTATTTGCTTAATCTTCCTATCCCTTGCTTAGAGAGTAAGATTCTTGAGGACAGATGCTATGTCTGTCCTGTTTATCTGTGTGTCCCTCATTGCACTCTACAGATTCCTCCTGGTGGCCTCTGCTGGGAGCAGGACACTTACTGTTATATTTACTTCACTTCTGCCAGGCTTCTAGTGCTTGTTCTTACATACGCTGGTGCTTGGTTTCCTGCTTCCATTTGTTCCCTCCAAACCATTTTCCATGCAGCAGCCAGTGATCTTCTAAAATGTAAATCAGATAATTTTGACCTTAGAATAAAATCCAAAACTTTACTGTGTTCTTTATGCCCTATTAGAACCCCTGCTCACATCTGCACTGAGGTCTCAGGCCTCCCCCTCATTGCTCCCTGGCTGCAGCTACATGGGCTCCCTCCTGCTTCTCATCATTCTAAGCTCTGTTCCATCTTGGAACCATTGCACAGTTGCTTCCTTTGCTCTCTTTGTTTTGTTTAATTATCCTAGAGCAATACATACAGAAGCACATATAAGGGTGTTTATTGTAGCATTGTTTGTAATACAAGTGAAAATAACCTCATGTCCTGCACCAGTAGGAGGGGCCTATACAGTATGGTATATATCTTCTGGACTTCGGAATGTTATTCAGCAGTTAGAAAGTCCAGGATTTGCACTGATGGGGTACAAGTTTGTACAATTCCTGTGAAAAAGGCAATTTGGCAAAATATGTCTAAATTAGCTATTCAAATGCCTTTTGACTGTGCAGTTTCCCTTTTGGGACTTGATCCTACAGACATAATTTACACACATGGAAAATAACACAGGTACAAGGTCCTTTATTACAATACTGATTGTAATAGTAAACACTGAAAACAACCCAAGACTCCACCAACAGGGGCCTACTTCAATTATGGTAGAGCCATACAGTAGAATACTGTGCCACTGTAAAAAGAACAGCGATGCTCCCATCGATGTTCTGATAGATATGGAAAGGCACTTCAACGTGCAGAACAGTGCATAAAATAGGCATAAAATGTGTACAGAATGAGGGGAAATAGGACTCTATATTCATATTCTGTTGAAATGCATGAAGAATAATTAGTTGTCATAAGAAATAAACAACAGTGGTTACCTATAAAACTATAATAGTATGAGAGCTGAGGAGATAAGAGACAAGAATGGGGAGCGAAACTTCTCATTGTACATCTTTTTTTTCTTTTTTTGGTTTTAACCACATGAATGTGTTACCTGCTCCCCCTGTATACACATAACAAGGAAGAGGTGAGTCTGCGTATACTGACACGAAAAGGTCTGTAGGACATATTGTTAAGAAAAACAAGCAAACTGCGGAACAATGTGCACACACATATCCATATTTAGAAATACAAGGGAGAGTGGTCAGGAGAAGGGCTCAAGAAGGGGGCCAAGAGGTACTTTCCCTTTAGCTGTGTGGTTCGATTTTTTTTCTAGAAGAATGTAGTGTGCATTACTTGTTAATTACTTATAAATAAAGGAATAAAAGAGATTGCTGGCTTGGGTAATGTCGGGTGATGACCAGATTAAGGGTCAGGTTCTGGGAGTAGGTGACTGAGCGAAGTGAAAGTGAGGTTAGAGTTAAGGAAGTGCAAGAAATATTTAGCCACGCTGTCACCTGCGTGTACACAGAGGTTCAGAAGTCCCAGTGTGGGCTGGGAGCTGGGGTGAGACACCCTGGAGCCCTGAAGGCTGCGAAGAATGATCAGGAGCCTCTAGCATTCTTTGGCAGGAGAGGCAGCTCCATGATGTCTAGGAGGGCATGGCTGAAGGGTCTAGAGCTGTATGGCAGGGTCTCCAAGGAGAAGGGGCTTTAACTGATGGTGGCAGAGAAATAATCTAGACCTGCACTGTCCAACATAGTGGCCACTGTCCACATGTAGCTATTGAGCCCTTGAAATGTGGCTAGTGCAACTGAGGAAGTAAATTTTAATTTAATTTAATTTAATTTAATTTCAATTTATTAATAAATAGCCACATGTTTAGTCATATTTCTCATAGTGGACAGCACAGATCTGGACTGAAGCTGCATGAGGAACTGGGTCTGGTGGTGTGGGATATGGAAGAATAAGTGGTCTCTACTAGAAATGCCCAAGGGTGGTACAGTGACCTTAGGAGAGGGCCTGGATCCCACTAGTGCAAGAAAAGGAGAAGTGCTCTGGGGGAAGACTGAATATAGGAGGGCAGAGAGCATTTATATGAGAACAAGGATCTAGCATTTCCATCACTGCAGAAAGTTCTATTGGACAGTGCTGGTCCAGTCACATTGAGCCCTTGAAATGTGGCTCATCTGAACTGTGACGTGCTATGAGTATAAATAAATACAGACTGGATTACGAAGACTTGGTGTAAAAAGAAGACTGTAAAATACCTCATTAATAATTTTTAATACTGATTACATGTTGCAATGTTAATATTTTGGATATAGCGTATTAAATAAAATATATTATTAAAAGTAATTACAACTGCTTTTACTTTTTTCAATGTAGCTACCAGAAAATTTAAAATTACATATGTGGCTCACATGATATTTCTTTTGTACAGAGTTGATCTATTAACAAAAGGTGCAGGGAAGGGTTGAGAGGGGGATCAGGTTGGAGCAGGGCCGAGGATTATGGGGATGACAGGTATTTTGGAAATGATGGCCTCACTTTGGTACATTTTGGTCTCAGGTGGTATTTGGCCTTATTTCACCTTGATGGGGAGAGTTGCCATGAGATATGCTGGGGGTGGGGTGGGGTCACAGCATAGAAAGCAGTAATATGGACCTGGCCAGGTATGGGGTGGAGGAGTGATGTCGAGTGATGTCAAGGGGCTTGTTATGGGGATAGTTCAGGACTTTCCCAGGTTCTCTTTTCCCTCATTAAAATGTACTACTCCCTCTCGTCTTAACTTGGCTAATAATACCTTAACATTTTATTTCTTTATATAGTAGATTTTGCCATGATTAAGACCAGTCCTTCTTTTAAACACATGAAAAGATACTCAAATCACTTATAATAAGAGAAACACAAAGCAAAATACAAGGACATAACATACCATTTTCCCTTAGTAGATTGGCCAAGATAAAAAAATTAAGTTCAAACTGTGTGGGCAAGGTATGGGAAAACAGGGTGTTGGGAATTTGATAATCACAACCTTTATGGAAGACAAATTGGTAGTGTCTATCAGAACTTTAATTGTGCATATCCTTTGACTCAATCCCAGTATTTTTCCTACAGATAAACACAATGCAAAATGACATATGTGAAAGGGTATTCATTGCAGTAGTGTTTATGAAGGTAAAAGAATGGAGACAATTTAAATGTCCATTAATAGAGACTGATTAAATAAATTATGGGTATTATTTCGATAAAATTATAAAATGTCACTTCAATAGCAGACAATCGCTAACAATAAGGCAGCAGATCTCTACGTACAGGTGTAAACAGAGCTCTAAAATATATTTAGTCTTAAAAAAAGAAGGTAAGAACAGTGTGTGTGTAGCACACTGCCATTTCTGTGGGGGAAAAAGCTCAATATATTTTGTGAATTGTATGTTTATAAATACATTGTTTTTTTGAAGGATGTATAAGAAATTAGTAACAGTGGTGGCTTCCAAGGAGGAGAACTGTGTTGTAGGGAGAAAACAGACTTTATCTTTCACTGTATAATATTTTGTACCTTTAAAATTTTATGATATATGTATATTTCCAATCAAAACCAAATAAAAAAAGTTAAAACTTCTATTTATGTAGAGAATTTCCTCTTAGCACAACTCAATAGAGCTTTTGTCTACAGTTCACAATATAGCTCTTCCTGCTGCTGCAACTCTTTTTGCTTCCTAGAGAGTCAGAGTTACCCTCTTTCCACTTAGTAACCGAAGAGAAAATTTTATTCATTTATTCAATTGTTGAGTACAGTATCTGGATTTACCAGTTTTTAGGTTTCAAGAATTTCGACTTTTTCCATCTATTCTGTCCTTTTCCTCATACTTAAAACGTTTACCATTA
The DNA here is from genome assembly GCA_023783475.1 of Daubentonia madagascariensis. Lineage (NCBI taxonomy): Eukaryota > Metazoa > Chordata > Mammalia > Primates > Daubentoniidae > Daubentonia > Daubentonia madagascariensis. The sequence goes on from JAKFHU010001670.1 coordinate 10,288,399, forward strand.
AGTTAATGAGAGTTTTTCTAAAATATTTACATTTTAAAAATCACATTTCTTTTATTCTTTCTCTTAATCTTCTACATTTCAATTATACAGAATTTAAAGAAAAAAACCCCCACCCTCATGCAATGTACCCTCTAATGGTTGTAGAAAACACTCTCAAACTATTCTTTCACCAACCCCTCATTTTCTCAAAAATCAAGGACTGTATGTTTTTAAAATCCAAGTGAAAACTCCAAGTTTTAAAGTAAAAAAAAGAAAAATAAATATAAACATAGTAAGTGGCATTCCTAAATTCCTAAAAATCAGAAAAGAATAGTAACTGAGGAAAAAATTGATCAACATGCATTTAAGTTACACAGATCAATAGTGACTTTTCAAAGTCTAGATTAAGTTTTATGAATAACATGATTGAATTGGAAGTGGAAAGCTAAACTAACTGCAACTTTAATTTGCCCGTGAAAGAGACAAAGGATGCATCATAAAGTAAACAGCCAGTGAAATTTGTTAATGATCTAAGAACAGAATTTATAAAAATTTTTGAAAAATTGCATCACAGAGGGTAACAGCCAAGTCCCTTCATTGGCAATTTGTCCTCAGGCCTGCCCATGGTAAACCAGGGTCTCTTTGAAGAGGTCTGGAAGCCTATGGAGAGTTAGGATGTGGTCTTCTCAGAGTGCATTTGTCCAGCAGGAAGGAAGGCTGAGAGTGGGTGGAATGAGTTGTGGCTGTCTTGATGACGGTGACAGACGATTCCACCCAGGTCAGTGGTGGGAAAACAGAATAGATATGGACTACTTTTCAAGGAAAAACACCAGTTCCTATGCCTGTTGCTCTTGGATTCTGGCGAAAAAAACCCCCACAAGATATTAACATGCTACATTTTCTTGAATTTACCACTTGTGAAGGTGGCCCTTACACAGAGATGTGACCCTTAAATGTGATTTTGTCCCTCGGCTAGCCCTTCCTTTCCATTGGCTCATGTTTTTTATGAAGTTGAGAATTCTTGAATGTTTTATGATGAAAAGGAACACTAGTGCAGAAAGGGACAGAAGAAATGAAGGAGCTATCATATCTTTTTCTTCCTGGACCTCAAGTGCAGAGGTTTCAGATAAGCATACTTCTCAGTTCAGGGTGCATTGTCATTGTTGGTCCGGGAAGGGGGCCTCTTGTGATTGATTTATTTATTAAATAATTTATTTATGATCTCCTTTTCCCTTATCTGCTCCCTTTAAGCCTTCCCCCAAGACAATTATTGTAATGTGCTTAATGTGTATCTTTTTGTTTGTATGTTTCCTACAAAATGTGTATTATCGGTTTGTGTGTATGTATTTTTAACTTAACGGTATACTGTGTTATATATCTCATTCTGTTCCTTTTCATTCAGCATACGCCTTTGAGATCTATTTATATTTCTATGTGTACATTTAATCCATTGTTTTTAACTGTTGCATAATACTCCATGGTATTTTTACCACTTTTTAATAATATACTCACCAAAGGATGGATATTCAATTGTTTCTAACTCCCTGTTACTACAAATAATGCTGTCTCCTTATACACTTGAGTGAGAATATCTTTGGGATAAATATTCAAGGATGGAATTGCTGGGCTGTAGAATATGAACATATTTAATTTGACTATAGTACCAGATTGTTCTCCAGAATGGATGAACCAATCTCTATCTTCCATAGTAGAGGGTAAAAACAAGTCCACAGATTCTTTATAGCAACTCCCATCAAAAGGTAGAGCCTATTTCTGTTCCCCTTGAATCTGACTTGACCTTGTGACTTGCTTTGAACAGTAGAAGTTGGCAGAAAATACATTGTTTGAGTTCTAAGCACAGACCACAAGAGATCTTGCAACTCCTATTGTTGAGTTTGCAGCCCTTCCACCATGATGTGAAGGCCCAGGGTAGCCTCCTGGAGGGTGAGAGACCCTGTGGAGAGAGGACCCAGGTGCCCCGGCCACCTCAGCTGAGGCCCCGGACATGTGAGTGAGTGGAGAGCAGTCGAACCAGAAGACGGTTGTCCTGCAGAGCCCACTCCAGATTTCAAACCCACAGAATTGTGAGCTAAATAAAATGATTGTTGTTTAAAGACAATAAATTTGGGGGGTGGTTTGTTATGCAGCAATAATAAGTGATAACCCCTCACCAGCAGAGTATGGTATATCCCACATCCCCACCAACACTTAGCATTATCCAGCTTTCTAATTTTTGCCCATCTTATAGGTATAAAGTGATCTCTTGTTTAATTTGGATTTCTTTAGGGTTACTAATAAAATTGAGTATTTCTTCACATGCTTGGTGGACTTTGTGCTTTCTCTTCTTAAACTGCCTATTCACATTCTTTGCTCATTCTTTTAATGAAGTTGCTATCTTTTCCTTGATGTGTAGGCATTCTTGTATATTCTAGATACTAATACCTTTTCATGTTAGACACTACAGTTATCTTCTGCTATTCTGTGACCTGTTTGATTTTATCCATGATGGACTTCATTGAATAAAACACCTTAATTTTTCATGTAATCAAATGCATCAACTTTTTGCCTTATGGTTTGTGTTTGTGAAGTTTTGTTTAAGAAGTGCTTCCCAACACCTAGGTTCACAAAGACACCCTACTGCATTTTCTTCCATCAAACTTCAGAGTTTTCCTTGGACAATTGGATCCTGCATTCAAATTGAAATCATTCTGATAGTTTGGGAAGTGAAAGGGCATTTCACCACAGCTCCATGACCCTGTTGTGGTGAATGGTGCATGGTGCATGGTTATAGACAGGGGCCAGGTTTTCTTTTTCTTCGTAATGAGTCCATTTTCCCAGTACTATCTGTTGAACAATTCATCCTTTCCCCCATTGGTTTGTGGTGACACCTTTATTGTATATTAAGTGGGTCTGTGTTAGAGATCTCTATTCTATTCCATTGGCAGTTCTTGTGTTTTTGTAACACTTTTGTTTGTTTGTTTTTCTTTGTTTTGTTTTTGCTGTGACAGGAGGTTTGATATTTTATTCTTATGTTCTAGGCATTCTTCTAAGTGCTTTTCATCTCAGATTCTCACTTAATCCTCTCAGAAACCTGCAAGGTCAGTTTTATCTCTATCTTACACCCAAGGAAACAGAGGCCCAGATCATTTAAATTCACTGCCCAAGGTTCATATGCTATTAAATGATGGAGCTAGGATTTAAACTAAGTCAGTCTGGCTTGAGAGCCTTTTTCCTGTCGTGCTCAGCTTGTCAACTGATGGTCTGGTTGTTCTTTGAGCTCAATGAAAGATCCTGATCAATTGGAAAGGGGAAAAATTCATCATTTCCATCTCTTGGCAAACACTGGCGTGGTTCCAGGTTTAATTGCCCCATTCTTCTCTCTCAGACCTCATCATGTCTTTCCCAAATAACAAGACTAGTATACCAATGCTCAAAGTTTTAAAACCCATGTTCTGAGCTTGATTTAGGTCACATGTGTGATAATTTAAAAAAATAGATCTGCAGATGCTAGGAGTGATGTAGTAAATTATAATAGAAAATTATAATATATGCAATTTAGCTAACTAGTAAAAAATAAAATCAGTGAGCCTAGGTCCTCACAATGTAAAAGACAGTGTTGGTTATTAACCACCCTCTTCCTCCTTTCAGCGGAACTCAGATTTTATTCAGGTAATGCACTCTTTACTTGGGCATGTGCTCCATGAAAGCCCGTCATGGTCATTTTATTCCCCCAGTCATCAACTGGTTTAGGCGTGGGCATCAACACATTTCTGGCCAATGGGGCATGAGGAAAAAATCTGCTGGGGTGGTTTCTAGGAAGTTTTTTCCCCCTCAGTATTAAAAAAAGAAGAAAGGAACACTTTTTCCTCTGGTGTGATGTTGGGAGTGTGGCAGTCATTTTGTGACTGTAGGGGAATTGGCCTAAGAATTGACCCACAGAAAATGGCAGAGCAGAGAGATGGAAAGAACCTGGGTCCTTGATCAGACTGAGCAGCTAAATCAACAAATCCTGGAGCAGTCTCACCTCTGAACTTCTTATGGGTGAAATAATAAAATTTCCCTATAGTTTAAGCCACATAAGTGAGGAAGCTTCTGTTAATTGCAACTACAGGTATCCTATATGAGCATCCTAAGGTGATGCATGTATAAATGCTCAAACATCTCTTGTGAATTTACATCAAGAACATAAGCAATGTCTATATGGACTACACATATCCACTCGCCCTGCTGGGTAGGATTATGCACTGTAAATGGGAAAGTGAAAAGGACATGTCGTATACCACAGTCCACACATCTCTGCTCTCTATCCCTTCCCTTGTCATCTCCAAGGAGTTTAATGTCTAGTAGGGAAGACAGAAAAATGACAGTGCAGTGGGTGAAGACCTATCTTGAACTACATAGAAAATATAGGGATAGCTCAAAGAAGTGAGGGGCGAGCTTATTTGGGATGCACACCCAGGAACAGAATTGCTGGACCATGGGGTACAAGGATGAGGGGGTTGGTGCAGGGAGTGGGCTGAGGTCGCAAGAGGAAGAACCTGGAACTGGGTCTGGTATTTTGCACAGGAATTAGTGAGGAGAGGGCCCTGGGAGGAAAAGTATGCCCAGCTGAGAGAAGGTGCAAGTTAAGGGGCAGTGACTGGGAAAAACAGTGCCCAGTGGGGAAGCTGGAACCTTTGGTGTGGCTAAAGCACAGAGGAGCCAGGCCACAAGGCAGATCATGAGGCTCAAAGGGAGGCATTTTTCCTATTCCCCGAGAAAGAAGAAAGGAAAGAGAGTCCCTTTTTTGTGTGAAATGATGCAATATATGCCCGAGTTTAAAGAAAGCATGAAAAAAAATCATTGTAGATGAGTAGCAAATGTGTGTAGATTTAGAAAAAAATTCAAATGAGAATTTTAGAAATTGAGCCTTTGGAATTATTATTTATTGGGGGATATTTAAAAAATTAGGAATTCTTAACAATAGCAGTAATATATACATATAAAAGAAATAAATATAGTTCAAGACTACCACTGATGAATCAATTAATGCATATCAATACGTAGAAAATAGTAATCCATCCCTATTGCTGTGCCCTTCTCATTACTATTATTTATTTATTTGAATGTGGCTTTTGTCCTCATATGAAACCATGACATATCAAAAAATTTTTTTCTTCTTATAAAATAATCACTTTATTTGCCAAAAGAAAGACCCCCAAATTATCTATTCAACTGTTGAATAAACAATATATGCAAATAGAATAAAGGGTAGACAGTGAAAATTAAATTTCCTCCCACCACTGCCCCTAGAATCTAAAGATTCCATCCCTAGTGACAAGGACAGTTGTCAGAAATATATTGTGTATATGCATAAATAAATATACAAGTTGTACTAGTTATCTACTGCTGTGTAACAAATTACCCCCAAACTTAGTGGCTCAAAACATTTATCATTTCACATCTTCTGTGGGCCAGGAATCCAGTGGCTTAGCTAGGCCCCCAGCTCTGGGTCTTTCCTGAGGTTGTAGTCAAGCTGTCACCTGGTGCTGCAGTCAGCTCATAGTTCCACTTGGGAAGATCCACTGTCGAGCTCACTCAGAAGGTTCTCGACAGGATTTATTTCCTCTCAGGTTGTTGGGCCAAGGGCCTCATTTCTTCACTGGCTTTTGGCTTGAGGCTTCCCTCAGTTTTTTGCTACATGGGCCTCTCCATAGGGTATCTCACAACGCGGCAGTTGGCTTCATCAAAGCGCACAAGAGAGAAGAGGGAGAAAAGGCAAGCAAGACTAGTAGCCAAAGTTTTTTGGTAACCTAATTTCAGAAGTGGCATTCTATCACTTTGCTGTGTTCTGTTTGTCAGAAGCAAGTTGCTGGGTTGGACCTACACTCGGCGGGGAGGGGATTACATAAGGGCACAGATACCAGGCATTGGAGATCACTGGGGGCCATCTGAGAAGCTGCCTACCACATGTGTATACTATATTTATGTCTAAAGGTGCCTTTTTAAAAACCCCACAAAACTCTGTACCTTGCTTTAGTCATGCAGTAGTGTATCTTGGAGCAATTTCCAAGTTAGTATATAAAGATCTCCCTCCATCTTCTAACAGTGGCATAGTATTTCAGGTGCCCCTCTACACAGAGCATTCTTTGGACATACCATACCTTCTTAAAAGTCCCATATTGATGGATATTTAGGGCATTTGCTGCACACCGTATTTACCTGTGTGAGAGTGCACCTGGAAGGTAAATTCTTACAAGTGGAATTGCTGTGTTAAATGGTATGTGCACTTCACATTTTGATAGCTATGGCCAAATTGCCATCCAAGGGAGGTTGAACCAATTTATTTTCCAACCCTGAAGTATGAGAATTGTCTACCTATCCAGAGCTTCTTGAAGCATTTTTTTCACAAGTATTAATGAAAAAGGAAAAGAAATGACAGAAGAAAAACTTAAAAATCAAAGCCTAGTAAACTGGACAAATTGGAGTAATTAATTATTAACGAAAAATGGAACAAAGCTCTGCTATTTGTTAATTTGATCTGGATTTATCAGGGTATTTTCCAAGTAAAATATGCAAATGAAAGCATGGGCCCCTGAGTTTAGGCCCCAGCATCCCTGGTGATCTGTTCCAGCTTTCGTTGCTATAAGCTTGGATAATGCTTTCCCCTCTGAGGGTTGTGTTAACCCAATAGTTAGCTCTGCGAAAATGCACGGACAGAAGCTGACTGATTGTAAAAATGACTCCAGAATTTGGAGGGGAGTTACAGTATCTGAGCTGTGGAAGACTTCTTTCACCCCAACATTCTCTGTCTGTCTAATGCCTGAAACATCAGTAGAAAAGACAAAAATGGCTGGAGCTATAAGTTTCCAAAGTAAATAATTATTCAGAGTAAACTTGGTTTGATACCTGTTAGTGTCGTTAAATGTTGGGGTAAAAGAAGTCTTCCATAGCTCAGATACTGTAACTCCCGTCCAAATTCTGGAATCATTTTTACAGTCAGTCAGCTTCTGTCTGTGTATTTTCACAGAGAAATACTCATTTAATTAAGGTAGAGTGTTCCATTGTTAAACAATTCTAAAGGTTAAAAAAGTATTTTGTACGTTGAGTTGAAATCAGCTCTGTGCCTCCATCCAAAGCTTTCTTGCCTGCCTTAAGGGGTCATAAGGAAAAAGTCTTTGTTCCTTGTAAATAGCTCCCATAGCTTCCTCAAGTCTGCTCTTCTCCAGGAGGATGATTTTAATTGGCATCATTCTTTTTCCTAGGAATTGGTTTTCAGATGCAGCACCACTACTCTGATTCTTCTCCTCTGAACATACTCTGGTTCTAATATTCAAAAAGATGTAAAGCATAAGGACCCCCTTAATGCCAATCTTTCTGCTGATCCCCACATGATAGTAGGTGTACTTTTAGGAGTACTGATTGAGAGTATACATAATGACAGTGTCTGCCATAAATTCAGGAATGCTTTGACAGTGTTCGTTGCAGCATTGTTTACAATAGCCAAAAGCTGGAAGCAACCCAGGTGCCCATGGACAGATGAATGGACAAACAAACTGTGGCATAGACATACACTGGAATATTATTCAGCCTCAAAAAGGAAGGAAGTTCTGATGCATGCTACAACACAGATGAAGCTTGAAGATATTACACTAAGTGAAATAAGACAGTCACAAAAGGACAGAGACTGTGTGAATTCAGATATACAAGGTACCTAGAGTAGTCAAATTCATACAGACAGAAGATAGAATGGAGGTTGCCAGGGACTGAGGGGAGGGAGGAATGGGAAATTATTGTTTAATGGGTATAGAGTTTCAGTTTGGAGAAAAGGTTCTGGAGATGGATGCTAGTGATGGTCATACAACAATGTGAATGTACTTAAAGTCACTGAACTGTACACTTAAAAATGGTTAAAATGGTAATTTTATGTTATGTGTATTTATCACAATAAAAAATTATAATATCCAATCAATTGCAGCAGCCTCTCCAACCATTTGAAAAATAGTTGTACATGTATCTGAGACATGTATTCTATTATTCATAGAACCTACAGTTAGTTTTGGCTCATCCCCATGTTTCCCCCCCCTGAAATCTTCATTCATTCCAAGCCTTTGGGGGCCATCTGTACTATGTTGCACTATTTCCCTGGGCACAGTTGATGAGACCAAGAATGAGCAGCTAATCTGAGCTGGACAGTTAAGAACCTCACTCCTGAGAATTTGGAATTTGATTTCAGGAACTTTTTGTTAGTTTCTGTGTGCAAGTAAAAATGAGATAATATATGGTTCGGAGCTATAAGGTAGTCATCTTCAATGTTCATTTATTTATTCAAGTATTTATTGTTTGCCTACTCTGTCTAGGCACTGTGATAGATGCTGGGATTCCTCAGTGTCCCTGTCCTCCTGGAGAAGAAGAGCAAGCTCAACTGTAGAGAGATGATCTCTAATGTTATCTCTCATATTTTTGTTATCTCTAATATTTTGCCGACTGTTCTCTCCTAAATGAACAACACAGTACACCATGGTTTTTATCACATTTAACTTCCCCTCTAAGCTATTTTTTAGCACATTTTTAGGCGCCAGGAGAAGCACAATTGCTCAATGAAAGCTTGATTTACAATGACAGGAAATTAGAAAGATTTTGAATTATAACAACAAATGTAAAACGCACACCAAGATCACTCACAGAAGTTCTGTGTGTGTTCACAGAAAACCTACAAAGGACTGTGGGTGTTTTTGTTTACCAGCTGCAGCAGTGCCACCACCTGGCAAAATAGTAAATGATGTTAGTAGTCCATTTAGCCTGCTGCAGAGAAATTACACAAGTCTTGAAAAAAAATTTTTTTTAAATTGGGGATCAGAAGGGGTTTGTATTATTTCAAAATCTGTACAGGAAGGGAGACTTTAAAGTCTGTTTCAAGTTAGCATAATTCGAATTTTCTTCAAGTGAGGTGACACTGTGCTAATGTTTTCATCCTGCTCTCTGAGAAGCTTGTAGCAACTTCTGAGAGTTAGCCCCAGAGGTAAAATCTTGAGAGCTGGACAGATACTCCCCATGGTTCTAAAGTATCATTTATGAGGTCTTTCCTGACTCCTCTCAAGCAGTGCCACCTTCTCCTGTGCTCCAAAAAAACCTGATGTTGATTTCATTCATTAACAAATATTCAGTGAGTACCTGTGTGGTGCTTACTCTGTTCTAGGCACTGAGGACACCAGCAGTGAACAAATCAAACTAAAATTGCAGCCTTCACTTATTATATGTAAGTCCTTTGACAACAGGGACCTGTCTCATCCCATCTTTACTGGAACCATATCTTCTACCCATTGAATCCCCCAGTATCAATTTCAGAACTCAACTGATTAGAGATGACTATATTTATTAGGACCATTCCATGTCAGTTCTCTGGCGAGATCAAAGCTGTGCCTTGCCAGCCAGGGATAAAATACAGAAACAGAAAGTTCATTATAGATCCTGTGGATAGGCTGAATAATAGCTCTCCAAAGATGTCTATGTCCTAATCCCCAGAACCTGCAAATATGTTGCCTTACCTGGCAAAGGGACTTCGTGGATGTGATTAAGTTAAGGCTCTTGAGATGGGAGATTATCCTGGATCAACCCAATGTAATCACAAGGGTCTTATGAGAGGGAGGTAGTAGAGTTAGAGAAGATGTAAGGATGGAGGCAGATATTAGAGAAAAGACACTACGCTTCTGGCTTTGAAGATGGAGGAGGGGCCCATGAACCAAGGAATGTAGGTGAACTCTAGAAGCTGAAAAGGCAAGGAAAAGAATTGTCCTCTAGAGCCTCCAAACACAGGTCTGCCCACATATTTTAGATTTATGACCTCCAGAACTGTGAGATAATACATTTGTGTTGCTATAAGCCACTAATTTTGTAGTAATTTTCTACAGCAGCAATAGGAAACTATACAGATTTTTCTACCTGTCCTCCTTCAAATCTGCCTTCACACTGCCCATTCCCACTGGTGCACAGAGCAGGACATTTCTACTTTGTTCTCTTTTCTTCCCAAGTCATGGAGATGTCCTGCTTTGTCTTGACACAAGCCTGTAACAGTGTTTCTCTAATAGGGTTGTCTGACCACTGGCATTCTTTGGCGTGTCCTCATAGTCCCTGAGTTTTTTATGAGAATTTTAAATTCTGTATTTTCAGTTCCATGGTTAGCTAAAAAAATTAATATATAATTCAACGTACAACCCCAAAGTCATCCTTATCCTCATGAGAACACTAAAAGCATTCTCATTAAAGTCAGGAACAAGACAAGAATGTCCATTAGCACCCCTCTTACTTAACATTATTCTGGAGGTACTGGCTAATGTAATTATACAAGGAAAAAAAGACATAAAAATGGGACAGGAGGAGATAAACTGGTAATTATTTGCAAATATGATTGTATACCTGAAAGCTCAAGAGAATAAACTAAAAAACTATACAAATAATAAAAGAATTCAGTAAACACATTACACAACAGTAATATATAGCAATCAATAGGTAAACAACAATTACTTAGGACATATATAAATAATGCAAAAACTTATTCTATTTACAGTAACAACAGAAAAGATAAAATACCTATGAATTAAAGTAACAGGAAATGTGCAAAGTCAATGCCATGTTCTTTGATAGAAACTTACCAATGTCAAAATAAAGCCTTATGTGTTTTAAGACCACTGCAGTTAGACTTCTGTTACTAACAACCAAATGAAGTCACAAATGATAAGGGAAATTGTCTTGTTTCACTTTCTCTTCGTAACTTCATTCTCCACCAGGCCTTTTATATTAACTGGTTTTGTCTCAAGAGTGTCAGTCACATGGGGATATACAGGCTCCCCACAGGCTGAATCCAGGTCACAGGTTTAGTGAGGCCTAATCTCTGGTGGTCCAAGCCAAGCCCACCTTTGGACTGCCAGGCCATGGCAAGAGAACACTCCCCAGATGTTGCTGTCTGCTGGTTCTCATGAACTCCCATGGGTACCTTGAGTCCTCCTTTATCTCATACATACACACACACATATACTCATTCACTCACTTTAGGAACACCCATTTCACATCACTCCATCTGGACCATCCTGGGTTTTATTAACCTTGTTGACAGAATAATTGCTACACAGTAAGGGTATTCTTCTCATTAGGATCATAGTTAAAATTGCAATTTCTGTTCTGTTCAACATGTCACCAGCCTATTCTTGGGCTCTAGGCTTTCTGACACCATTTTTTACATATCTTTTACCTCCTAGGCATTTGCAGTTTAAAAAAAATGCCACCGCTAATTACTACTGTCAAAAGAATTCTATATATAATGAATAAGTAAGCCAGGTCATTTTTTTGGTGGGAGAGGGAAGAGGAGAGAAGCTGCTGTTGCCACTGAAATCTTACTTGTATGGCTAGTTTTGTGGGGTGAGTGTGAGGCAGGCAATCAAGTTCATCAGAAAGAATCTTCCATTTAACACAGACCACACTCCCCTTGAAGGCTGTTCCCTGACTATTCCTAGAAGCAGCTAAGATCTCTCTTGGCAGAAGAGACTAGATCTGATTTTTAGCTGTCTTTCCTTTTCTTTCTTCAGAGCCTGGCAAGTGCTAGAAACTCAATAAATGCCAAATGAACAAATGGATGGGATTGTGCTTTCACCACCCTATATTCTGGAGCCTAGAGAGCAGGGAAAAGCTGCTTAAAAATTTTCTAGAATGAAAGCACCACCAACTAGTAGCAGTACATTGGCACAGTATAGGAGGTTTTAGCTTTGGGGCAATCATTTTTAAGGTCTCTATTTTTCAGCATGCAAAGGTTTTAGAGCCATTCATGTTGTTCTGGTTTGTTTTATTAGAGACAGGGTCTTTCTCTGTCACCCAGGCTGGAGTACAGCGGCGCAATCATAGTTCACTGTAGCTTTGAACTCCTGGGCTCAAGCAACCTAGCCCGCCTCTGCCCTTCCCCCGCCCCCGGCCCCCCCCAGCCTCCCAACTAGCTGGGATTACAGGTGTGAGCCACCATGCCTGGCTAATTTTTTTTTTTTTTCCAAATTTTAGAGACAAGGGTCTAGCTATGTTGCTCAGGCAGGTCTCCAACTCCTGGCCTCAAGTGATCCTCCAGCCTCAGTCTCCCAAAGTGTTGGGATTACAGCTCCATTCATATTGTTAAATGCTCTCTCCACTCCACTTTTTCCCCCTTTTTTAAAAAAAAGAAATTAAAACATTTTGGGCAGGGGACCTCTAAAAATTATCATAACCCTAGGCACTGAGACTTCTGTGCCGAATTGATGTTAGTTCTGGTTGGTGCCTGGGAGAATGGTTGTTAATGTTTTGATCATCACCCCTGGGTAAGAATTAACGTTGTACATCAGAAGACAGAAATGCTTACAAGTAGGCCAGGTTTGGAGAATTTGTCCACCCTGTGTGGTGAAGGCCTGGCTAGGTGGTGTGCATAGCTCCTTTCCCAAGAAGTTGCTTCGGGCCACCTCACATGGATTGTTGCCCAGTATTGCTAGACTTTCCCATTTTTCAAGAAAAGCTGGAAACCCTGAGTTTAACATAAAATCTCCCAATTTTAAAATGCTAGCTCAAACTTCAAAGAAAAAAAAATCTCTCTTGAACTAAACAAAACTCCTCCGTGGACTGTATTTGGCATTACTTTGTAAATTCTATTGAACATACTTGCTGCAGGAAGAAGACTTAAAACCAAACGGCAGGTGTGGGGACTAGAGAATGAACACATCAGGAGGACAAAAATGGCATGGTTTTAGTGTGATTGTAAAAAGGTAATACTAACTGCAGTAAATTGTATGATTCTTACCAATGTGTAGTCTCTTAGCAATAATTGTGAATCTAATTAAAATTTTCAGCTTCTATAAAATTCCACTTGGATTATTTTCATGCTATCTCACCCTCCTTAATTTGTAGTTTGAATAATAGGGCCAGAATTTCATGACTTAAATGTGTTAAGGGGAACGAACTCTGCTCGTAATTGTGATTTTGAATTTTTAAAAGTGTGCTTAATTAGGCCTTAATAAAGGCCTATGTATTACTTATAGTCAGGTCGCATTTGTCTGACTTCCTCTGGGGAAGAAGTCTACATTCCTTTGTTTTTAACTCTTTAGGGGTAAATATTTAGTAAACTTTTTTTTTGAGACAAGGTCTCGCTCTGTTGCCTGGGCTAGAGTGCAGGGGCGTCATCATAGCTCACTGTAGACTCTGACTCTTGGTCTCAAGCGACCTTTCTGCCTCAGCCTCCCTAGTAGCTGGGACTACAGGCATGCACCTCCATGCCCAGCTAATTTCAAAATATTTTGTAGATGGAGTCTCGCTATTGCCCAGGCTGATCTTGAACTCTTGGGCTCAAGTGATCCTCCCACTTCGGCCTCCCAAAGTGCTCGGTTTACAGGCATGGGCCACCTCGCTCAGCGTTAGTAAACATTTTTAAAAGAAGGACTGGGGATTTGATTGAAAAGCTGCATATATTCACTTTCCAGTGACGAAATCAGCCTGTGACATTGCCAGAACACCACCAGGCACACCCAGTCCCCATTTCTTCCCCCTTCATCTCAGCTGATGATTTCACTTTCTAATCTTAGACGGTAAACAGTTAAGATCTAGTGTGATGAGCTCCTTGAGTAGGAAAAGTGTAGGTTCCTATGGAAACAGAAGCAGGGTCTGTGACTTAGGCTTGGTGGGGGAGGAAGTGACATCTTCAGTAAGAGCAGAAAATTGTTTAGACTTCAATTATGGGTCAGGGCAAGAGTGAGGGAAGAGGCCCAGAACAGAAGAAGTGTGACAGGATCCAAGACTGGAAATAAATTCAATTGGATTGAAGATTGCAGAGCATCTTTCTATTTTAATTTCATGCATAACACTTGTCACTTTCTGATAATTTCTTGTTTGCTTGTTTCCTTGTCTATTGCCTGTTCTTTTACCCCCATCCCCTCATACAGAACAGGAGGCCTTGCCTGCAGATTCCTCAGTGACTGGCACATATGACTGTTAATCTTTCCTGAGGGCCAGCCATGTGTCAGATCCTGTTAAGTACTTCCCTCACACCCCACCCCCACCAACCAACAGACAAAATTCTACTTCAGAACTGGCTCAAATGCTTTCTTCTCCATGAAACCTCCCTCATCTCTTCTCCCCACTCCTACTCTCAGAATTAATTACTAATTTCAGAGTTCCCTCAGCTATTGATCCTTCATTGCAGCATCAATTTAATTATGTGTAGTGTTAGCTTGCGTTTTCCTTGCCTCTCCCATTGCTCATTAAGTTTTAAGTCATATGAAGATAGTATATTTTTATCTGTCTCCGTAAGCCTTATAACACTTTAGGCAGGCTTTTATATACAAAATGGGGCTCAAAAATATTTTGAATAAATAAATTAGAGAGAAAGGGCCATGAACGCCCTCTACCTCCACCTCAGTCCTTAGAGCAAGCTTTTAAAACAAAAATATGACCACTTCAACCCTGTTGAAAGCCAATCTTCATCCTCAGGATAGAATTCTAACTCCTGAGCACAATAGTTATCTCAGGGCTCTGTGTTAACTTGCCCCCATCAACCTCTCCAGGCACGACCCTCCCCACACCTGGTCTAATAAACTTCAGCTGCTTATGGTGTCCTGCACAATGGGCTGCACTGATTCATGCCACAAGGTTTTCTTCAACTACTCCCTCTGCCTGGAATGCCCTTTCCACTTTCCTTGCCTGACTCGGTTCAGGCATGACCTTCTCAAGCAAGCTTTCCTAACCCAGATCCTGATTAAGAACTTTTTAAAAAAAGTATTAAGTGTAGAAAAGTTTGTGGTGCTCCCCCACTTATGTGATTAAAAAGGAAAACAATATTAAAGGGTAAAATGTAATTTTAAAAATGACACACAACTTAACATGTATGCTAGATTTAGAATAATGTCTGTATTTTACGATTTTCTCTCATTCACTGTCTCTCCACGTACCCATTTTGCAGACGCCGTAAACAGTGTCTATCGGATCACCCCCAGGTTGGGTCAAATTCTCCTCTTCTCGGCTTTTCGGCAACAACCCTATCTCAACATTCACCATCTTAACATGAGCAGACTGCAAATTTGTCTCTCCCACCAAGGTGTGATCGCCTGACCAACCGGTCAGCTCCAAGCGTATTTTCTGAGTTGAAGTAAACGCTCTTCCTGGCATGGGCAGTGCATTTCTTCTTTAACGAGCGGTTCCCTTCCCGCCCAGGAAATACAACTGGCTCGCATCTATCGAGGGTTGGCGCTGGGATAAGAGAGTGATATATCAGGAGGAACAAGGAGGTTCTCTAAATTCCCTGGCCCAATAACGCGACCAGGAACCGAGACTCCCGGGAAAACTAGCGGAGTAGACTGGGCTGGGGAAGTTACTGACACCGGAAGTCACGTGGCGCGGCTTCCCCTAAACTCGCTATCTCGGCAGTCGACTGTTCGGCCTTGCAGGCGCCTCTGGCGGGCTTCGCAGAGATCAGCTCTTTCGGTGCTCGACTCGCCCGTGCTGCTGCCGTCGCCGAAGGAGGGGCAAAGCTCAAGATGGCGGACAAAACGCCAGGCGGATCTCAGAAGGCCAGTTCAAAGGTAATTTCTTAGAGGACTTCGTAAGTCAGTGGGTCTATCACTGTAGTGTGGGGCCTACAGACGCTTCTGGCCTACGAGAGGCGAGTGGGGTTGGCGTCCGTGTTCTGGTCTCGACGGTAGGCCCGGGCGCCGCCGTGCTATGGTGCGCAGGTTGAGAGGCCTGGTGTCTCCTGCTAGTCCCAGCCTGGATTCGGCTCGAGCCTGGCGTGCCCAAGCGGTGATGGCCTGAGTAGTTCTTCCCGCGCTTGACATTGGAGTGATCGGGAATTCAGATTGAGGTCTGAAGCCGTGAAAACGCGCCGGTGTATCTCAGTTTGCTGCGCTCTGAGGCCGCCGGACAGAGTGCCTGCGAGAGGCGGGAATCGCTTCCTAGTGCTTAAGTGTCTGCTGCTGCTTTCTCTGTTCTTTGGTTTTCGATCTCACTCATTTCTGGCCTCCCTCGATTTCCTTCATTCCCTCCTGGGACTAAATAACCTCTGGGGTCGCTAGCTGTGAGGAAAGGCCCATTCGTGGGAGGACGCGGGGTGGGAAGTGCAGAGGCGGGAGCAGCTCTCCTTTGCAGTGCTGCGTAGCCAAGGTTAATGCTACACTCTACACGTGGTCTTTACCTCACTTTAGGGGAAGTAAAAAATGAAGCACTTCTTTTTGAGGGTCTAGGACTCCATGTTGAGTGTTCCAGTAAAAAGAGAACTTCCGTAGACTTGGAAGCTACCTAAGATTAGTAAATTGCATCTGAGTTTACAGGGAACCGTGTGCACGTATTATGAAACCAGTGAGTTATAGAAGTAGGTTAGCATTGGTAAGGTTGTGCTTATCATCGGGTCTTAGTTGCCCTCTTGGGCGAGTCATTTAATCGTTTGTGACTTTGAGTTTCTCATCTCGAACACGATATTAAAAGTAGTAGGCACTACCAAGAGGCAGTTGTTAAGCTTTTTGATGCTAATGCAAGAAGGTGTGTAACATTTACGGGTTCTAGGGACTTTTACATCTTAAAGAGTATGTATGATTGTAAGTCGGTGTTTCAGAAGTTAAGTTTACGGTTTAAGGAGAGAGCCTTGCGTTTCCGGTATGTTCTGAGAAACATAATAACCCATTTTATACTTGCTTTCTAATAATCTGAATTTGTATGCCTTTTGGTGAATTATGTTCACCAAATAGTTTGTAATTAGTAATGGCCTCACCAGACATCCTTTACGAACGTAGAAACTGTGCTAGGGGGCCAGTTTTGACTGTTTCATACCTTTATTCCATCTCAGTTTTTTTTCCTCCCCAGTACATTTCCCCTTCTCCCCTTCCTTGAGGGAGAGGAGAGTAGGCGGGTACCTCATTGTGTTCATTCTTCTTAACAGATTCATGACAAGAACAGCCCTGCTTACTCTTAGGGAGCTATTACTAAAGCTAGCTACATCCAAAATAATTCATGCATAAGCCTCAAAATAATATTTTAAGTATCCTCTATTTGAGGCCTTGGATGCGTTGAAAACATTTTAATGTGTGTGTTCCAGCTTCCTTCTAAAATACTAATTCTTATGATTGTGAATGTGTGATTGTTGTCTATAAGTAAATTACTGGATTTTCCAGTAATCTCCATTTATATTGCTTTAGATTATCATCTGTTGATTCTATTAACATTAATTACTGATGTCTTTAAAAGGAATCAGAATATCTTGACTAAAATAGTATTGATGTGATTTCTCCATTAATGTGGAGGCTGCATAATATAGTGGAAAATTGTGGATTTTGATAGCAAAAGAGGTTTGGGTTCAAATCCTTGACTTGGTAATTATATTTTTGACAATATTAAGGCAAATTGCTTAAACTCTCAGCCTCAGTTTCCTCATTTTTAATAAAGATATAATTCCTTTTTACAGGATTGATATAAAGATTAAAAGAGTTAATGTCTATAAAGTACATAATAAATCTTGGTTCCTTTCCGCTCTCCTTTTTTATTCTTAGAAGAAATAAAAAGTACTTAGTTTTCAAAATGTCAGGGTTAATGACTGCCCAGATTGCTGTTTTTTATTTCTAACATGAGTCCAGAACTCATTACAGAAAGTGTAAGGTCATTTTGGCTAATACTACAATACTTGGGCTTTCTAGCCTTTGACCTCTCTGGTTTGATTTCCCTTCCTCTGGAGAGAACAGATAAGTGGTTTATATTTTAGAGTACAGATAGAGTGAACAGATACTTGTTTCATGATTCTTCTTTGGTAGTCAAATTCCCGTTGATATGGATAAGGGATGCTTATTAATCATATTTCTAGATATTGAGGAAAATGTTAATTTTAAAACATACAATATGACAAAATCATTAACATCTCTTAATTATAAAATAGATTAAATTAGATAACCTCTACAGTTCCTTCTAGCTTTAAAATTACATTTTGTGTATGTGTAGTCAAATGACTGACTTTATGCTTAGTTGTCCCTAGTGAGGAAAACCCCATGCCCTTTTATTTTCTGTGTAATTTTGCTGTACTTTGTATAGTAAAGCCTGGCAAATGTAGACATTCAGTAAATGTTTTAGCAATGAGCTAAAATTTTCCTATGCATTTATTCCTGTTTATCACTGGACTAAAATATTGCTTGGTGGGGGAGGGGTGTTGATGCCATGTTGTAGCTTTGATTTTGAGAGGAGAGACAAAGAGAGAGCCTATAATTGTTTGCTTATAAAGTTGTTAAACATTTTTCATTAGAATTTATAAATATTTATTATTTTGAGTGTAAGAATTGTTTGCTTGCTCAGCAAAATGAGGATGAGGAGAATGTGGTATTTTCTTCTGTGTCTCCTGTGCTGTAACATTGCTAATATAATAGAGTTGTGTGCCCTCTTATTTCACTCTTTAACTATGCCTATAAAAAAATGGCAAAAAGCAATATTGTCAAAAATTGACTTAGGTGAATGGATAAAATAGAAAATACTATTGGCTTCCTTGGACATCCAGTGCTGAATTGCTTTGGGAACTATTTGGATTGACTGCCTTTGCTAAATAACAAAAAGTATCACTTTTAAGAAATAAGTAAAATGAGAATCTGTTCAAGGCTTGTGATCCTTAGATACTTACTACAGCCAGTTTTCATTTTTTGTAGTACCTGAAGATTTAAATATGATAAACTCCAAGCAAAACACAAACCTTGAAACTTAGGCTCTTCATAGGTTGCCAGTTCTAGTTTAAACTGAATCTTTATTATGATATGGTTGAAAATTTATCTTAAAATATAAGCTGGTTAGTTTTTTGGGTGAAAGGTGGGACTATGAACTTCCATTTTCTTGATTGGTACTTAGAAACTTGAATCTGCAGCACTGGTGTTAGAAAATGACTCTTGACGTTAAAAAAAATTCCTATCTTACTGGATTGAATAAATTGTTTTGTGTAAGTCTAGTTTTTGTTTTCTTCTGGTTTCTAATTCTGAAGCTTTGTTTTCCCTGGAAAGTAAATTTAAGAAAGATATCCATTTGCTTTACTGGCAAATGAGAGAAGGGCTCATCTGGTATGTAAGAAATTGAGGACACTTACCCCTCTACCTGTTTTTACAAAGAGCATCATTTTTGAAATAAAAATAAAAACTTGTTACAAGTTACTTAAATAAAAAACAATAATATTACGAATTATTTGCCTCTTATTCTAAGTAGTTTTAACATTTTATTGCATACCAGCCATGTGCTGGATATTTTGCTGAAAGCACGATACGTTTGCCCATAGCACTTGAGGCTAATGGTACTGTTGGATACCTATTCCTGAGGCGTTAAATGTTTCACTAGGCCCTTCCTCATTTTAGATAACCTACAGGGTGTTCATAGTGTACTTAAAGCTTTTCATATAGTATTGGTAGTGTTGTGGATGTAATTTAAAAAATCGTTTTAGGTTTGTTATTTAAGTTACTATACATAGTACCTGTCTTAACCTTATAGTTTTTTTGAGAGGTGGAGACGTTGGTTTGGCTTGGATAGTGGTATTAAGCTAGGTAGCTGCTACTTGTTGTTAATGAGTGGAGAGCACAGTATGTTGACAATGTGAAGTGTAATTTGGTTTGGTAGGTACTTGTTCTGACAAGTTCAGTCAACAAGTTTAAATGGAGGCTTTGTCACTTGCCAGATCTTGTGCTTGATATTGAGGTAGAACATGTTAAATAAGACTTTACCTACTTTTGGGGAACATGCTATCTAGCGGAAGAGAGTAAACACATATAGTACAAGGCAGAGCTGTTAGAAGTATCTACAAGTTCAGAGAAGGAAGTAACTGAATGGAGGAAGGGGGTGGGAGGCTTCAAGAAGGTAGTGGAAGTTGATTGATTGGGTCCTTTGAACAATTAGTAGAGTTTTGAAGGGTAGGAGATAGGGGTATAAAAAATAGATCGGTGAGGTGAAGAAAGTAAATTTTGGGGAAATGGATTGAGAAATAGTCTGGTTTAACCAGTGCATAAGGCATTTGCATGGGGAATAAATGGAGCTGAGACTGGAAGGGTAAATTCAGGCTAAATTGTGGAGGGCTTTGAATGCTAGGGAATAAAATTAGAGAGCCATGGAAAATTTGAGGCAAGAAAATCCTTTAGGAAAGCTATTCCATGGGCACAGTTTAGGGAGAATTTGAGGGTGAGGACGGACCAGAGGTTATTGTAGTGGTGTTGGTAAATATTGAGAATTACTTCAAAAATTTCACCTCAGATCCTCCCTTGGGAAGCTTTCCCTAACAACCCACATCCACCCCCTGCCCGGTTAAGATTTGCTTGCCTTCTGTGCTCTTGGGGCATAGCTACATTGTTTTACTTGTCTGTTCATTAGCTCCTAGAGGCAGGAGCTGTCTTATTTTACCTTGTATCTTTAATGCAAGGCACAGCACCGGCCTAGTAAGAGGTGCCCAGTAAAGGGTTGAATAAAGGGGATATCTGAATCACAATGATGTGTTTAGAAAGGAAAAGGAGGGTCCCCATGGAAGATCTCTGTTAGAGGTGAGATGAATAGGATTTGAGTCTGTTGATTATGGGGGATAAGGAAGGAGTCCAGGACCACTCTGTTATGCTGCTGCTGGCTAACACTTAATGAGCAGTCACTAAGTACCAAACGCTGTTCTCAGTGCTTCACCTGTATTTGCCCTTCACAGCAGTCCTATGAGGCAGGTGATATTCAGCATTACAGCTGAAGAAACTAGGCTCAAGATTACAAAGCTGGTGAGTGCTAACACCAGGAAGTCTGACTCTATAACTTGTGCACTTAACATCTTACTACTTCCAGATTATGAGTGATTGAGTTATGATCCAACGTCAGAAATAAGAAGGGCAAGAGGAGAAGCTGGTTTAGGAGAAATTTTAGATAGGTTGGATTTGAGGAGCTTACATTAAGGTGAAGATGTCCAGGAGGCAGTTTGAGAACAGATTGAAACCCAGGAGATGACCAAAATGCAGGTTAAGAACTGGAAATCATCTCAGTACAATACAGGTGCTGATATGCTTTCTATGGGAGAGATTGTTAAACTCATGGAGATGAAAGCTGATGCTTTTAGAGGGTGAGAGGAGAAAGAAGACATTTGTGAGACAGGGGAATGGAGAGCTCTCCAGGCAGAATGGTGGTGTTGGAGGAGTGTTGCTGTGGATAGCTTGCTAATTTGGAAACTCAGGTGTGGGGCTTTCACTTGAAGTAAAGTAGGAGCAGCCAGAAAAAAATTAGTTTTGTTCAGAGGTAGGCAGTAAGATATAGGGCCATATGGTGTAGCATAGTTGAGTTCATCTTTATCCCCTTAGCAGCCCTCAGAATGATCCTTTTTCCTTTTGGATTTTCTTGCCTTCCTTCCCCACATCTGTAATACCTGCTTTCTCTGCCTTAAGATAAATTTCTCTTTTGTATGCTTCTTTGTTGCCTCAAACTTTCCTTATTCTGCCTTTTTATTTCTTGCTTTTGGATCTTTCCTTTGGATGAGGAATTGTGCTGTAGACTTCAGAAGATCTTTAAGCATCATTAGTTTGTGTTCTTCAGTTAAAAAAAAAAACCAAACCCAAGACAAATCTATAGTTCAGTTCTAGGTTAAGAGGAAGAGACTCAGCTTCTGAAGTAGTGCAGCGGTCCCCAACCTTTTTGGCATCAGGGACCGGTTTCATGGAAGACGATTTTTCCATGGGGGCAGATCTCAGGCAGTGATGGGAGCGATGGGGATCAGCTGTAAATACAGATGAAACTTTCTCCTTTGGGCACCTCTCACCTCCTGTGTGGGCCCCCCCATCACGGGGGTGGGGGGGAGCGGGGCGGGGGCGGAGGAGCTCTGGGGACTGCAGAAGTAGTGTTCTCTTTACTGTTTATCTTGACCACTAGCTTTAGAAGTTGGTTAGTCTTTTAAAAATCTTATTAACTACTATTTGCATCTCTTCAACTGTTCTTAAGCCTAAAAAAGCTCCATTCTGAGTGCTGTGTAGCTATAGCTGTGTATCAGTGGAAAAACGTCTGGTTTGTGGTAAGTATGATTAGTGACATCTTAGGTTAGTTGAAATCAACTGATACATCTTCCAAAGTCATGCTGTTATTGCTCCGTTTGCAAATTAGTCAAACTGTGTTATTTGGAAAGCTGACAAAAGTGCTACTTTTGAACTGATTACTTTTGTTTTAGAGATTATTTACCAGTTTGGTGAATAACTATGCAAGTGAGATTGTTGAATATTAGATTACAGAGCTTCATCTTTAAATGACTTAAGAGTCAGGAAAGATATAACTATATGGAAATACGTAGAGTGTCTAGGTTCTTGTAACTTTTCTTTTTAAATCCTAGAAGTGATGATTTGGAGTGGTGGCATAGAAGATTAAAGAAAGGGTAACACTTTCTTAGCTACTCTTGTGTGCTTATTCTTGGTGAACTTCAGAATTATTTTAGTAATTCCTTTACCACCTTGCAAAGATTTCCCTTTGGTATTTTGAGTTGTTGAATGAAATTGTATTAAATATTAAACAAATTTGGGATCACTGACATCATCTTAATATTGTTTTTCCATCCATTAATATGATGAATCTTTGCAAAATGTGACTTGAATAACTGAATCCTCCCCTAAAGTTTGTGTTTTATTCACAATGGTGGTTTACATTCCTTAAGTTGGTTTCCAGGTGTTTTGTATTTTTTGTTGCTATTATGATTAGGATATTATTTTTGTCACCCAGCAGGTTAATACTGGTATATTGGAAGGCAGTTGATTTGTTTTTGTTTTTGGTTTTTTTTTTAGTCCATTTAGTCACTTGACTAAACTTGGTGGTTTTTTTTTTTTTGGTAAAAGTTGTTTATTCTCTTGGATTTTCTAATTTCTAGATATCTGTAAATGGATGCATTTCAAGGTGTGTTTCAAAGTGTTTCACAGTTAAGTTTAAATATAAAAAATTTTCTTCTTCGATGCCATCTTGACCTTTAAAAAAGATTAGCTAGGAGAAGAAAATGAATGAGGGGGATAAAATAAAAACTGGGGACAGAAAAAAGATGGAATGAGTTGGGAGATATCTCAGTGCTTAAGTTGTCTTACTGATTTTTGCCTAGGCTGGGGCTCAGTACAGTGGAGTTCAGAGGACTTAATTGATTCAGTGTAAAAATCTGACCAACTGTTCTTAGCCTTATGTTTGGACGAGGTAAATAAAGCAGTACTGTATGGATCCATATTAATCTTCCTGTATTTGCTCTTTTCTGTAACATACAAATCTTAATTTTCTCTTAAAAATTAATATAATATCTCGTGTTTATTTGAAATCTGGAACTGGGAGCTAGGGTCAGGTGAGATATTTGTCATCTCAAGATTCTTGATTTCACTTTTAACACTTAAATATAAATAAAAATAAGTAAAATCTCACTACCCAATACTATTATTTAGTTAATAGCCTTGTAGCTTGTCTTTGTCCCTAGATGCATAGTGAAAAAACAAATTATTGTATATTAATACTAGATGCATAGTGATAAAACAAATTATTGTATACCATGTGTAATCTGAAATATAGATCAACTAAGAAAAAATAAGATGAAATTTTAACAGTTGACATTGTTGGGAAGTACCATTGTTTGAAGACTGAACTCCTTCTTATGCTGACAGCTTGTGGCATGCTGGAGTAGAAGCAATCCTCTTAAAAGAGGTTGTAAATGGTGGCCTATCGGGGATTTGATAAGTGTTTTTTTTCTTGAACTATTTCTGCAGTAAAATTGTACCTTTTAATGGACAGCAAGGGTTTATGTGTGGATTTCCTTATGTGGCATTTCCTTATGTGGTAGTTGGAGAAAGTGGGAATTTCTGTGCTGTGTAACAAGAAGTTGCTGCTTGGGTAGTATTGTGTCAGTAAACAGTGTATCTATGATTAGGAAGAGCTTTTGCATAAAAATTCTGTTCTAAAAATGGTGTTTAGGTTTCCAGTCTATACTATAAAAAGGTAATTATGCCTCAGGTAAATCCCATTAGCATTTATATCATATTTTTGGAAAAATGCATTCTGAATTTTAAAGAAATTATTTACACATTAACTTTGTATCGTCGTCTTTTCTTAAGTCAGAGATTGCCCTTGTTCGGTTTTATTAGCTGGGAAGAAATTGCTAAAAATTAGGAAGATTAAGTCTTTATAATATGAGATATACTGTTTTGTATAACAAGACATTTTTTGATCCTTTAAATATTGACTTTTATTTTTTATACTTGCAGACGAGATCATCAGATGTTCATTCATCTGGATCTTCAGATGCACATGTGAGTATAAAAGGCAGTCTTGGTCTTTTTTTCTTCAAAATTTAATTTCTCTTTGTATGTGTCCCTACACCTATGATTTTACTTGATAAATACAATTATATTGTATGTGGCTTTTTTCTTTTACCCTTTTTTCTAGGTGCCCTCATTTTATTGTGTTCTACTTGCATAAGTTAGCCCTCTCAAACCATGTTAGAAACCTAGTGTGTATAGTTCCTTATTTTTTTATTGTGCTTATAAAATTCTGTGTGTACTTACACAGTGACTGTGGGATTGCATTATACATACTCTTTTCTCACTGCGCAGTACACCTGTTGGAAATTTCTGTAGGTCAACTGGTAGAGCTCTAACCTGTTCTTTCTAAAGGCATCATAATGCTCCACAGTAGGGAGGTACAAGTATTTATTTAGCTATTTCTCTGTTGATGGGCATATATTTTATTATTTAAAGCTTTTGAATGTTATGAATAATACTGCAATAAATATTCCTTTACATATATTATTATAGCAGTGTTCAAAGTGTGGTCTGCAGACCCCTGGCGGGGGGGGGGTCACTGAGAATCTGTCAGAGGGCCTGTGAGTTCAAATATGTTTTGTAATATCACTAAGGCATTATTTGCCCTTTTAACTGTTTTGACATTTGCACTAATGCAAATGCATTTGGAGGTGCAAAAGCAGTTGGTGGGTAAACTGTTTAGCACTTACCAGGGCAGTGACTGCAAAATGTACTAAGAGTCATTGTGTTCTTCCCCACCAGGCACAGTAGAAAATATGCTAGTTTCACTTAAGAATGTTCTTGGTAAAGCAGTAAAATTAATACTATTGTCTTGACCTTTTGTACAGGTCTTTTTAATATTCTGTATGATGAAGCAAGAAGTACATATGAGGCGTGTCAACTTACCAAAATGTGATGTTTGTCTTGAGGAAAAGTACTTGTGCAGTTGTTTGAGTTGAGAACTGAAACTAGCTGCTTTTTTTAGGGAATACCACTTTTAGTTGGGAATGACTGACAAACTACAGTCAGATTTGGGTATTTGGCAGACATTCTCTTGAAAAGGAAAGAAATGTTGCTTCAAGGAAAACAACTAACACCAATATAAAATTCAAACTTTAAAGTGCAAATTAGAATTACTGAAAACTTTCTTACTCTTAAGGACTTTTCTGATGAATCAGAGGTTGCTATTAAGGGGTATGATTTTTGATAGTGTGTAATGAATTCTGTCAGTATTTGACCTCATTATTTGTAGTTTTCAGTACTATATGTGTGATTTTTATAAAAACTTTACTTTTCCTGAAGATGGATGCATCCGGACCCTCAGATAGTGATATGCCAAGTCGGACACGGCCTAAGAGCCCAAGAAAACATAGGAATGAAAGTGCCCGTGAAAGCCTTTGTGATTCTCCTCATCAGAATCTCTCAAAAGTGAGTATTAGTAAAGATAAGAAAGGATAATTTTTATCTGTCCTTGATTGAATTTGGTGATTGAATATCTTGGTTTTATACTTGCTTCATCTTACTCTTTTTGAAGATAACATTCTTTTTGTATTTGGGGTAATGATAAGCTCAAGTTCATGGAAGGAGATGTTTTTAGCTCATATGTGAGATATGTTTCATTAAAAGTTTTTACTTTTATTTTAAAAAACAAAGCATTTTTGGATGCAAAATGGTTAACTATCAGATTTATCTTTCCCCCCTTATATCAAACATTTACTCAATCAAATGCCAAATACCAGACACCGGAAATGTACAGATGATTAAAACATAGTTCTTGCTCTCAGAGAGCTTAAAGTCTCACCCTGGGAAACAAACGTGAGCAGATGCTATTCACTCTGGTTAAGTGTAGTGCCCAGGGCAATACAGGAACACAAGAGAAAGAGCTTCTTTATTTCTGGATCTGCAAAACGCTCTCAGGTTTTTTTAGTCTTTTTTCTATGTCAAATAATTTTTTCTTGTGATAATATTTGGAAAATATAGCACAGTCATCACCAACCATTATTAACCACTGATAACACATTCTTTATTTTTCTTGTTAAATATTTCTGAGCAAAAATATATTTAATATATTTTTACTTGGCTAGGATCCCTTTTACAGGAACACATTTTAAAATATCCTGTTTTCAGTTCTATTATTTTTTTCATTTCAGCAAAAGTTCTGTAAACAAACTTTTTAATAGATGATTCATTATGTTATTCCATTGAGTAAACACTCCATAATTTCCTTAATAATTTCTCTCTTGGGTGTCTAAATTTAGCTCTTAGGATATAAATAAAACTTGAGCATAGATATTTTGTCTTTTTTAATTGAATTTTGATGTAATTTTACCGCTCATTTAAACTTTAGAATTTGAAACCAAAGACACTGAAAGATGGCAAAATATTTTTCTTTCTATTTTGAGGCCAAAAAAAAAATTATTTTGAATCTATTTCTGAAACCCAGTATTGATTTTTGGGTTATAAACTGCTTTATTTTTCTCAAAGGGATTTTATTATGACCTTAAAATAGTTTGCAGCAATGCTACTCTTACATTCTGCATCTTCCAAGGGCAAGCCTATTTAATAACCAGGAAATTGATAAAGTCTAATTTTATAATTGGTTAACTTCTAATTTTAGTAGGAGAGAAAGAAACCTTCAGATCTCAATATTTTAGGTTATATTTAATAAAAGCTACATTTTGAGTTTATGAATCAAATGAGTAACTGATGGAACAACTAATGGTCTACATACAATTTATTCAGGCCATATTTCAGAATGAAATTACTTCTAAGTTACATAAATAAAGACTTTGTTGAAATACTATTGCATTTAGAATCAATTGTAGTTTTACTTGAGCTGGAACCTAAAATACCATAGGTGATACATTCCCAGTGAAGAAAGTGAAATTATTATTTCCATAAATATCAGTATCATTGGTGAAGAATGAGGTAATTTAGTAAATTATAAAAGGAAGTTGTGAGATTTATAGTTACCTGCAGTGGGAGTTATAGATGGTAAATTCCTGCCACTGAGCCGTGGAAATGTATGCCTCCCTCTCCCTGTTTGAGGATCTGTTTTCTGTCATTGCAACTTTTGCCTAGAAACGTGGAAATACTTTGTGTGTATTCTAAATGGTGTCTATCTCTCTGTTCTAGTTTTAACCTTTTTTTAACAAAATGGCTTTTGCATGTTTTTGACCTTGAGCTAGCAAATGAAGACATTGTTTAATGAATACTTACATCAGAGTCAAGCCCAAAGAGTCACCTGATGTGTAGAGTAGCCCCAGCTTTTCTTTACAATGAAATTTTAAAAAATAGTAACCTGTTCTGAAGACTTGGTTATCAGTTTAGATGTATTAAAGCTATAGATAACATTAAGAATGTGTATGTAAAGGTATGCTTTTTATTTCTTTTCATAGCCTCTTCTAGAAAACAAACTTAAAGCATTCAGTATTGGAAAAATGAGTACAGCTAAGCGAACTTTAAGTAAGAAGGAACAAGAAGAATTAAAGAAAAAGGTAATTTTTAAAATATATTTTGAATTGTCCTTGGAAATGAATGTGTTTAAGGGGCAGTAAGTGTATAGGCAGTAGAGAAATGTTTCCCAAAGATTCTTGACCTCTAGGATATTCTCAGCTCCACCTCCAAGTCAAATCTATAACACAAGGTATATTCCAGGGAGTCTAGCTTCTATCCTTGTACTCTCCACCCTGTTTCCATTCTTCTAATAGTTTTGGTTATTTTCTGGTCTGTTGTTTTTGTATAAGCATGTGTGATTGTGTATACACACACATATTGTGCCCAAATTATACTGCATATAGCATGCTGTCGTTCGTTTAATAATGCTGTCATTGATGAATGATAGCCTGCTATATACCATACACTTGGTTCTCCCTTGCTTTTTTAACATGACATTATATCTTGGAGATTACTTCAAGTGTATAGAAATACTCCTTTTTTTTTTAGTGGCTGTAGATATGCAATAGTTTATTCAAGTAAAATCCTATTGAGGTCATTTGGGTTTTGGTCTTTTGCCATTACAAATAATACTGTCATGGATAGTGTTATGGATATGTTTTTGGGTTTTTTTGCTAGTATATATTTGGGATGTATATATTATTATTTTTTTGGGGGGGGGTGGGAGAGACAGAGTCTCACTCTGTTGCCCAGGCTAGAGTGCAGTGGCATCATCATAGCTCAACTCAACCTCAAACTCCTGGGCTCAAGCGATCCTCCTGCCTCAGCCTCCTGAGTAGCTGGGACTACAGGCGAGTGCCACCACACCTGGCTAATTTTGCTGTTTTTTGTGAGACGGGTTCTTGCTCTTGCTCAGGCTGGTCTCAAACTCCTGAGCTCAAGTGATCCTCCTGCCTTGGCCTCCCATAGTGCTAGGTTTACACTATGAGCCACCGTACCCAGCCTGGGATATATTCTTATAAGTGAAATTAATGGATTGAATGGCAAATGAATAAGGGTAGTTCTTTTATATTTGTCACATTGTCAAATTGCTCTCTAGGCAGGGACATTCTGCATTCCTCACAGCAGTGTATGAGTGGTTGTTTCCCCATAGCGCTGGTAATAAAGGATGGTATCGAAGGAGTTTTGCCCATCTGCTAGGTGAAAAATGGTATCTCTGTAGTTTTAAATATGGATTTCTCTTATGAGTAAAGTTGAACAGTTTTTCTTATGTTTGTATCTGTGAACTGTCAGCTCATATCTAAATCATTTTTTTCTGTAAGTTATATTAACACTTTGTTATACAAGGTGCAGTTTTTGTCCCCCAGTTTGTCAATTACCTTTTTATTTTGCTTCTGGTGTTTTTTTCCAAGCAAAAACTATTGTTATATAATCATATTTATCAATCTTTCCTATGATTTCTGGTTTTTCAGTTAGGTTTTTCCAGCCACCAGCTTATAAAGGAATTTCCTCATATTTTGTTCTAGTGTTTATGTGGTTTCATTTTTAAGAAGATCCAGTTCATTTGCAGTTTATTCTGGTATATGGTATAGAGACTAGATTAATTTTTATCTTTCTTCGTATTATTATCCCAACATCATTTATCGAAAGTTTGTCTATTTCCCACTGATTTGAGATGCCCGTTTTACTGAACACTAAATTTCCACATAGTATTGGATTTTTTTCATTTTTTACCTGTTCTGTTCCGTTAACCTTCCTATTCATACATGTTTTGGAGACATTTAAAATATCTGTAATTGAAAACATAAGGTTCTTCTGTGCTCTTTTTCTTTAATGCCACCTGTTAGGAGTAGATGTTCCTGCTTCAACTTCTGTAATACTCATGTTTTCAGTGGTTTGAAAAAAAAATCTTTATATTCACTGAATTAAATGCTCATGCTTTGGAAACTTCATAAATAATAGTATAATATGTTTTCATATGGTCATTTGTCATACAGTTGGCTCTTGAATTGTCTCTAGACAAAATTACTTGTTAACCTATACTTAGTGGGTTCTTTTGTGGTTCTACAATTTGCCAGTAGAGGAGCAAAGCCTCTCTTAGTTTCAGTCTTAATTCATATATAATATCTGCTAAGCATTAGATGTTATAACTTATTAGGACTGCTTAACCTAGGAAGGGAGGAGTTTCATCTACATTATTCCTTGATGAATTTAACCCTGTATACATTAATAATTTTTATATTATGTGATGTTAATATTTCCATCTGTATGTAGGAGGATGAAAAGGCAGCTGCCGAGATTTATGAGGAATTTCTTGCTGCTTTTGAAGGAAGTGATGGTAATAAAGTTAAAACATTTGTGCGAGGAGGTGTTGTTAATGCAGCCAAAGGTAAGTGTGAATATTATAGTCCTTTAGTAAACCCCATCTTGGTTGGATGACTGCAGGTAGATAATTATGGAAAGAAGTTTGGTTGCTTTTCAATTTCATATTTTCTTTCAATTAGCACCCTCTAGTGGTTATATTAATTAGCAAAATAAATAAGTGTGGATTAATGATACGGAAGCAAGAAAACTTTTAAACATATTTAGTCCCTTGAAGTTTAAAGACAGCACTTTGCAAATATTTTAATATATTTTATAGTTTTACTTCAAAATGATTAAATTAGTATTATTGAGGATGAGGTGGTAATGTTTGAGTTTAATCTTTATTCTAAAAGCATTTTACTAATTTTGCTTATTTTTAAATAAAAATAGCGAGGAAAGAAAATGAAATAATGTGAAATTAGTTTTAAAATTTACTATTTTAAATTTTAGAAGAGCATGAAACAGATGAAAAAAGAGGTAAAATCTATAAGCCATCTTCAAGATTTGCAGATCAAAAAAATCCTCCAAATCAGTCTTCCAATGAAAGACCACCATCTCTTCTTGTGATAGAAACCAAAAAACCTGTAAGTCCTACTTAAATAATTGGACATTTATGTTCAAAGATGACACTGCCAATGATGCTTTTAGTACTTCCACTGTAAGCAGGACTTTGGTTTTTTATTTTTCATTTTTTAGGGGGTAGATGTTGAGTTTCGATACTTTCTGACCCAGTAATTTGCTTAGATGAGAGACATTAAATTAGAGTGGGACATGTAGATAATACTCTTGTTATGCTTTTTAAGCAATGAACATTTGCTATTACTATGCTCTTAGTATATTGCAAGTCAAAAATTGACTGTATTTTGGGTGTAAATGTAAAACAATAGGGTTGTCTCTTTAAACAATTCCAAACTGAGATGTTTAAATTATTAGCATGTGTAGTATGTGTTTCCCAGAACATATTTGAATTATGTTGGTACTTTTAAAAGAGGGATTCCAAAAGTAGTTTAAGAAGCAGTTTTAGAAAAGATATTCCAAAGATGTTACTCATTGTTTCAGTAGTTTATATTCTCCAAAGGTGATTGCTTTGAAGAGTGCATATTTTTTGGTAGTTCTTCATGACAGTTCCTTTACATGGCAGTTCAGTTATTTCATGTTCATTAATTTTCTCCTCAATATTCAGGCCTAAGTATTATAGACTTTTGGGGATTAAAGTTATTGGCTTCTTTATTTCAAGACTTCGGGTTGTCCTTTTAATTGGTTAATTGTTTTAATAGTTTAATTGTTATTTTGGTAGAAGAGGATTGGAAGTTCAATGATAGCAGAAGCATTCTTTCTTTTCAATTTAAATAATTAGAACATATAATTGGCACTGAAATATGATTTTAAAACGATCTGATTGAATCACTAGTTTTGCTTAACCTTCTTTTGTTTGAAGTATAACTTGTCATATCCTTCATAGCCACTGAAGAAAGGGGAGAAAGAAAAGAAAAAAAGCAATTTGGAACTCTTCAAAGAAGAATTAAAACAGTAAGTTTTATAGTACGGAGAATAACTACCATAGGGATGTTGAGCTGATACATATAGATGCAGGTATGAAGAGTGTAGCATACCAATTAGTTATTATAACCAGCTTGCCATGAGGTTGTTTTAGATATCATAATGTTATTTTGTGGGGCATGTTTAAAAATTGAAGTAGCATGTAGTCCAGCATCTAGGTTGTTCCCATTATGTAGATTCACTTCAATTGATGTATCTAATGTCCAGAGTCCTGTTTGCAGTGGAAACAGTGAGGGGCAGTCAAACTTATCAAGAAACCACAAATTCAGCGGTTTTAGTGTTGAATTTCCTCTTCACTTTAAAAGTGGGCTTTGTATTCTATTGCTAGTATGATATATTAGAAATTTGCTCATGGTTCTGTTATAGCTGAGGGACTCTCTAATCTTGGTTATCAGTACTGGTGTTTAATTACAGATATTATTTTAAGATGGTACCTTGATAAGCTCTAATCTTATTAAATGTGAACAAACAAATTTTGGCTCATTTTTAGTGATTGTAAATATTTTCAACAGAATTCAAGAAGAGCGTGATGAGAGACATAAAACAAAAGGCAGGTTAAGTCGATTTGAACCTCCTCAGTCAGATTCTGATGGTCAGCGTCGTTCTAGTAAGTGGCATTTTATTTTAGTTTGTTTATTTGTGATTAATTACAGTAATCACCCCATATCCTTGGGGGATATGTTCCAAGACCCTCAGTGGATGCCTGAAACTAGATAGTACTGAACCCTGTATATACTACATTTTTCCCTACACATACCTGTGATAAAGTTTAATTTATAAATTAGGCACAGTAAGAGATTAACAATAATAATAAGATAGAACAGTTGTAACAATGTACCATAATAAAAGTTATATGAATGTGATCTCTTTCTCTCTCTCTCAAAAGATCTTACTGTACTGTACCACAGGCAACAGAAACTGCGGAAAGCAAAGCTGTGGATAAAGGGGGGACTACTGTATTCTAAAAACTAAAAATTGTTTTCTTTTCTCCCCTTTAAGTGGATGCGCCTTCAAGAAGAAATAGATCATCTGGTGGTAATACAGTTTTTTGCTTTTTTTAATCAATAAGAAATTGTCTAAACTTTGTATTTTGCAGGTTATAATTTTTTTGTTCTTTTCGCCCTAGTTCTTGATGATTATGCACCTGGCTCACATGATGTAGGAGATCCAAGCACTACTAATTTATACCTTGGAAACATTAATCCACAGGTAATGTTTGTAAAGTATGATGAATGTTGGCTCATATGCTTTATGTTTTTGGAAGAAAGCTACTTTGTCAATTAATTAAAAAATCATCAAGATTCTGAAGTTGGCAAACCTGATGGAATTAGATAGTCTCTAAAATTATCTTGTAAACTTGAGACTTACTTGTATGGCCCAAATTATCTTGCTACAGGTTCTTAAGAGCTTGTTTCCTCTTTCAGTAGCTGGACTTTACTCTGAATTTCAAGTGTTTTACTAGGTGCTGTTTTAATTATTTATCAAATCAGGGTATGATCAGTGATGGATTAATCTTTTGAGACTACCCACTTTTGATACATAACTTGTTTCCTTATGGAGTCCCTTTTTCTTTTTTATCCTCATAATAGCAAACTAGTATTTGTACTTTTGTCTTTTATATTTTAATTCTTTTCCCGATTCAGTGCAGTTAATTATGTTATAGGGGATGTAGTGGTTGTTACTACACATAATATATCCTTTTTAAAAATTATATATATTTTGGACTTTATTGCATATTTACTGTTTTCTGTTTTCTCTGCTCTTAATTACATTGGTAGTTGGAAAGAGAAAAGATGATCAGATGATCCTTTTTTTCTTTCATTGTCAACAATTATTTCCTCCTTAACTTAAATGTGCTAAACACTCCTGTCTGAAAAATGCTGCCAAATGCCCAAACACTATCCCTGTAGAACAGCTTAATTAGATCCCAGTACCTTAAAACTGGAAGAGGGGAAGTAAAAGTGAGTTTTGATTTCTCAAGCCTCCCCACCTGGAATCTTATTTAAGTAAAACAGAATGTTTCTGGTATGAAAAGATTTATGAATGTCCCATGAGGGCAGGATTTTACTTGTGGAAAATTCCTAGTACTTGAATGGAAAATTTTAGCATTAATATGTTGCTTTACATTTTTGGAAAAACTACTTTGTTTTCTGGTGCATAGTATTATTTTTTTTTCTTTTCCTTTTTTTGCATACTAAAAACTCCTATGCCTTTTAATAGATGAATGAAGAAATGCTGTGCCAAGAATTTGGAAGATTTGGACCATTAGCCAGTGTGAAAATTATGTGGCCAAGGACTGATGAAGAAAGAGCAAGAGAAAGAAATTGTGGCTTTGTGGCCTTTATGAATAGAAGAGATGCTGAAAGAGCTTTAAAAAATTTAAATGGTAATGAAGTTTTTATTACTCATTTATATAATTTAGACATTTCTTTGGTTCAGCAAAGTATTAGTGAGAACTCTAGGAAAGAAATGGACCTGAAATGGAGAGGTTAAAAATGAAAGTTAATTTACATCACCAGAAATACTTCCTTTTTAGAGTTACCAATGTGACCTTTCTTTTCTTTCTTGTAGGAAAAATGATTATGTCTTTTGAAATGAAGTTAGGTTGGGGTAAAGCTGTACCTATTCCTCCACATCCAATATACATTCCGCCTTCTATGATGGAACATACACTTCCCCCACCTCCATCCGGACTGCCTTTTAATGCGCAGCCTAGAGAGCGGTTAAAAAACCCCAATGCTCCCATGTTACCGCCACCTAAAAACAAGGAGGATTTTGAGAAGGTAATTTAAAAAATGTACATAGGGCCGCATCTAATTTGTAAATACTAAATCTGTGGTAGTATTTCTTTTCAACAATTTTATAGAGAATGTGTGTGTAATTCTGTTTGACAACTCTTAAAAGAAAGTAGATGTGTTCCCTGCCTTAGCCTATGGAAAATCCTGTATTGAAATACTAGGTCATATTTTTATTTGTGGCTACCATTCCTTTTTTGACCACTTGTTAAGTTTTTTTTTTTTTCCTTTGTCCAGTGTTGTATCCAGGTTTGCTTAAGTGCAGTATCTCAATTTATTTTGTTCTGAAAAAGTGATACTTTGTATTTGGTTAAGTGACATTTTGATTAGAAAGAGCTCCTAAATAGTTAAATTGTTTGGCTGGCTGCTAGCTAATTTAGTTCTCAAGGTCTGAGGTATTAGAATATTCGAGAGTGTATGTGGTTTTTAAAATGGTTAACTAGGCCGGGTGTGGTGGCTCACGCCTGTAATCCTAGCACTCTGGGAGGCCGAGGCGGGAGGATTGCTTGAGCTCAGGAGTTTGAGACCAGCTTGAGCAAGAGCGAGACCCCGTCTCTACTAAAAACAGAAAAATTAGCCGGGCGTGGTGGCACTCGCCTGTAGTCCCAGCTACTTGGGAGGCTGAGGCAGGAGGATCGCTTGAGCCCAGGAGTTTAAGGTTGTAGTGAGCTATGAAGATGCCACTGCACTCTAGCTGGGGCGACAGAGCGAGACTCTGTCTCAAAAAAAAAAAAAAGGTTATCTAGTAAAAGCAGAGGGTGAGTATTTTCTTTTTTAATAAACATAAAACCAACTTAATTTCAAGTTATAAGAATTTGTTGGTTCTATTATGAATTAATTACACTTAAAATGACAGGGCTGGTTTTAAAGGCTTGGGAACAAAGTAGCGAACTGTATGGTCAGAGGCAAACAGTTAATTATTTCACAAATTAAAATCTTTATCTGATAATTCTCAGTGTAGTACCTATTTCAGTGCATTGATGTGCATTCTGGCAGGAATGTTCTGATTCTTTGCATTTAGTGAACATTTATTGTTCGCTGAACACATCCATTTGCATTTATGTAATTGCTTAGTGTATAATTACTTCAAATGCAGTGATTGCCTGCAAAACTTGTGATTAGATGTGTAGTATTTTCAATGCATATGTATATTTTTGCTTGTTACTTGTTAACAATACTCACATATTCTATGTTTATTATCTGATGTGACTTCATATACAGACTCTGTCGCAAGCCATAGTCAAAGTGGTTATCCCAACAGAAAGGTACATGTTTTTCTTTATTATTACTGATCTAAATATAGACAATATCCCCTTCTGAATTAAAAAAAATTGGTGTTGAGGAAAAGGTAATATCTTGACTGAGCAATGGTTCCTTCCCAGTACTTTTTTGGGGGGGATATGTGAAATTTAACTAACTTTAGTATACTTTGCAATTTTGTGTCATTATCATTTTCATTTTTATTGTTAGAATGAAGGGAATTTTTATAGCTTGAGTAGTTAGGATGTGTTTATTAGCTTTAATTTGGAGTTGTTGGTTTAGACTATTGTCATGGAAAATAGTTGTCTTAAAACATATCTTAAATTTTAGATAATGTTACAGTTTGACCCAATCTATTGTTATTTTTTTTCTTGTTTTCTGAATTGTCTGCATTTAATATATAACCTTGGTTTAAGTTCTCCTTACTGAAGGCATAGCTTGTTTTTTTTCCAATTGATTTTCAGAAGAAATTCCTATTATTTTCATGAACACTGGACATACTAGAAACTTTTTCATGATAACAAAGGTGCTTGGAATTCTTTTATTTTTCTTTCTTCCTTTTTTTTCTTTTTCAACATACTGTTAAAACAGAAGAACTCATGCTCTAGGTGTGCTCTTGCTCAGTCAAGCTAAGCCTTTTCCCAAACACAGGAACACAACACTGGTTGAATAATAAATGAACACAAAAGAATACCAAATTCTCTTTGACATTGGCCTTGGTGAGCAACACCAGCTGAACTGTCTGCGGCAGCGGGGGACCAGGAAAACATCATGGGATGGATTGGGAAAGTATACAGTTTTTGACCAGACATTGGTACGATCGACTCCAATAAATGTGGTTTTATTATAACTGAGAGACAATTTTTGTTTTTTTTTTTTGTTGTTGTTGCCCAGAATAAGATAATTACCATTTTAAAATAAAATAATGCACTTTAAGTATATCATCTTTTTGTACTACACTGCTTTGTTCTGATAGAAAAGTCACCTTTTTTTAAAAATAAGAAATTAAACACACTATCCTTAAGAAAAGTGTGATTACAATTCTTTAATAATCTTGAAGTCAAGTTAGTAACAACTAATTGTCAGATTTTGATTTTAAATAATCATATGAAACATTTTAAAAATTCTTTTAAAGTTTGAATTTTCTAAAAATAGATTTTATCAGTTACAAGCCTGTTTAAAACTATAGTGGGTTTTTTCCTCCACTGATTAAGCATTCACAGGGAAGTATTTTTGTAGCATTCAAAAAGCGTATATCTAGTAGTAGCTTTACATGTGCCTCAGCTTATTTCTAAACAAAATTTTTGAGTATACATTTTGCTGAAAAGTCTTAACTCACCATCAGAATGAATCCTTTGGTTATAAACGTGCTAAACCGTTTTTCATCTATCTAAAACACTGAAGTCAAGTTGCTTTTGACTTAATTCACACAAGTTTATGATGTATAGCATTTGTCCACTTAGTAATTAGTCTTACATATTATGATACATAAAATTTCCCTTAGCTTTAATTTGGCTTATACTAGTGGAAGTTTTGGAACTAAATCATAACTTTATGTTATCTCCCTTCCTTCAAAATAATGTCGTTAACTATATGGATGTTGAGAATACATTCTCATTTGGACATCAAGGACTGCATATTTGCAGAGTAATTAATACTTCCGTGAAAGAAAAATAATTTTTAAAAATTAAGTGATGTTTTTGGTTTTATTTGAACAATTTGAGGTTGAATTAATAGTTTTAAATGTGTAGTTTCCCCTTTGTAAAGATTTAAACTGTAGTATAATTTTTTGACCTCTTTTAGGCTTAAATTAATTTTTTTCACCATGTAGAAATTTTTGTGTCCACTTAAGTAGTTTTGTTTGAAAACTGTGAGAAAATAATTATAGTCACATTGAGGTAGATTATTTTACTGTTCATGTACTCTGAAACAGGGCATTATAGAGCCAAAAAAGTCTGTTTTGTTCTATAACTATATATTTATTTATATTCTAGCAGTTATATGAACGTAATTTGAGCTGGGAATGCTAAAGGTGTAATTTGGTATATGCCTTGTACCAAGAGCCAATATCCTTTTGCTTTTCCCAATCGTTATTTGCCAACTCTGTGGGGGACTGGTGAAATGAGAAATCAAAAGCAGCTTGTAAATAAGCTGAATCATTTTGCCTGACACTGTAATCAACGTCTAAAATTGTGTTTGGAGTCTAATAAGGGATCACATGATTTTAGGACCCAGCTTCAGACCAAAAATAAAGACTTTCTATGAGTCCAACCAATAAAATGACTGGACTAAAAAGTTACACTCGTATGTTTATTTTTGGCTAAGATATTGGAAAACAGTCATAGAAAATGGGAAGGGCATCTCACTGTGTCCCCCATTGTAGAATATTTTGGAAAGAGTAGGACTCCGTTCACTTAAGGCTTTGGCACTATAATTCACTTACTTGTAAAATACAGGCAGAATTATCCATGTCATGAATTGTGAACTAGTTTGAAGTGTGGTCCAAAGGGATGTTGCCTCATGAAAGGTCAGATTCAATAAAAACTCCATCCGGTATATGTGTATCAGAAAAGCATAGGAGTTGGATGGATTTTTTATTAAATCAGGCCTTAAACTTGTTGAGTAGTTTTGCATTTTTATAAATTATAGTCATGGTTATAACATTTTAGTACCACCACAAAAGTGCTTGATTTAGAAATATTTTCTTATAAAACTGAGATAGTGTGTAAGTTTTTAGATGGCTATAATAACGTACAAGCTCTAAGTTACTGATTTTATATATTTACAGCTTTCCAGTTAGTTGTGATTTATAATTTAATGTTTTGCTTTTGGAAAATAAAATTAAGTTGCATTTAGAAAATTAAGTCTTTATTACTATGAGGCTATGTTGTGGTTTCCCACCCTCCCTTCACCTTTCCTTCCCTTCCCACTACCCTGCCCCCACTGCCCCACTCCCTCTTAATGCACAAGGCATTAACATATGCTCCAGGTTGCTTTTTTGGTATTAAATTCGGTATTAGCAGAATAATCTTTTTCTGCACAATTATAGTAGTTTAGGTGAAGTGTAGTTTTATATAGTGGTAGGTCTGAATCCATTTTCTTTAACTGTGTTGTTGTTGTAGGAATTTGCTCGCCCTGATACATCGAATGATAGAGTTTGTTGTACGTGAAGGGCCAATGTTTGAAGCTATGATTATGAACAGAGAAATCAACAATCCTATGTTCAGGTGTGCATTTTAAAAAATTGTGGTAAAATACATATAACATAAAATTTACCATTTTAACCATTTTTAATTGTACAGTTCAGTAGCATTAAGTACATTTACATTGTTGCGCAGCCATCACCACCATCCATCTTCAGAACTTTTTTCGTCTTCCAAAACTGAAACTCTGTACCCATTGAACAATAACTCCCCATTGCCCTGGGGCCCCCCAGTCCCTAGAAGCTACCATTGTACTTTCTGTTGCCATGAACTTGATTACTGTAGGTATTTCATATCAATAGAATATTTGTCCTTTTGTGACTGGCTTATTTCACTTAGCTTAATGTACTCAAGGTTCTTCCATGTTGTAGCATGTGTGAGAATTTCCTTCTTTTTAAAGGCTGAATAATATTTGTATGTATTTACCCTATTTAGTTTATCTTCAGGCATGCATTTTAAAACTACCTTTAATTTTTTTTTGGAATTAGAAATATTTCCAGGAATAAAGTTCTAAAAGTATAGGATTAGTTTTACAATGGGATGAGAAGACAGTTTTAGTCGTTGTACAGTAGAATGTACTTAGGTCAGTTTTCTATCAGATTTTGATTTAGTTAATTAAATAGCATTGTTTTTAGCATTCTCTAGGAGGAAAATACTTTTCATTATGCTTTTCAGTGAAAACTAATGAATCTTTCATAAGTGAGATTATAGTTAAACAAATGAATTTTAAAGGAAATTGCTTATCTTATAAATTACTATAGAGTCTAAGACACTAATTTAAAACTCTCAGGTAGCATAAAATCACTGCTTTTGTAATTATGCATTGGGAAAATCTCTCCATTGCCAAACAAAGTATCTGACTTATGAGTGTTCAATAAAAATGATCCTAAGACTCATGCAACATGCCCTCTGAGTATTAATGTCAGTCACCAAGGCAGTCTAGGGGAGGGCAAAGAAGGGGATAGGTAGCAGATAGCAATGGGTGAGGATTTCTCTTCAGGGGTCTTTGCTTTCAGTTTTATTTAGACCTCAATAGGCAGTTAATATTTCTCATTTATTTATATTTAATTGAAGTTAGCTCTTTACTAAAGAATATGATATTTAATGTTTTTTGTTTGTTTGTTTAGGTTCTTATTTGAAAACCAGACACCAGCCCATGTTTACTACAGGTGGAAGCTTTATTCTATTCTGCAGGCAAGTAGAATCAATTACTTTGTTAATTTTGACTCTGAGTTATTAGACCTTTCTAATAACTTTCTGGATGTTTATTAGGGAGATTCTCCAACTAAGTGGCGGACAGAAGATTTTCGTATGTTCAAAAATGGATCTTTTTGGAGGCCACCACCATTAAATCCATACCTACATGGGATGTCAGAAGAGCAAGAAACAGAAGCTTTTGTAGAGGAGCCTAGTAAAAAGGGAGCACTTAAGGAAGAGTAAGATATTTTTCCTTTCTATTATATATTCAGAAAAGTTGCCTTAATGGTTACTTTAATTAATGGTCTTACTAAGATGTTAACCCTAAAATAAAGTGTTTTTTTCACTTGTGAGTGTTTAAAATAGTAACATCTTTTATCATATGCTTCACAATTGTAAACATCTTAGGAAATAACAAGTGTGTGTCCTATTGACCTTGACCTCTTCCTACTGATAAAATTAGTGATGATCTCTCAAACATGATTGACTCCTCTCTCTAGCATTGGAATACTTTAGATTCTTACAGAAATTATTTGGGGACCCTTAGAATTCTTGCTTCTCTGAATGCAACATAAAGAGTAAAAATTATTGTATGGTTAGTGGGATCAAATGTTGACTATGCAAAGCCTCTGCATAGAGTTTGCAGTGAGCTGTGAAATGGGCACCATGGAAGCATATGATATTATTAGTGCTCACTGAGCACTGGTACAGTGCAATTAGCCTGGTTTAAGAAGCACAAATGTATTTATTAAATGTTTAGAGAACATTCTGTGTACCTCATGGAAGAAAATTGGCTAAAAGAATTTTTAGCATATGGAATTATATACAGGCATACCACATTTTATTGTGTTTTATTGTACTTCACTAACATTGCATTTTTTACAAACTGAAGGTTTGTGGCAACTCTATGTCAAGTCTGTTGGCACCATTTTTCCAACAGCATGTGCTCACTATGTCACATTTTGGTAATTCTCACAATACTTCAGACCTTTTCATTATTATTACATGTCTGTTACGGTGATCTGTGATCAGTGATCTTTCATTTTACTAT
This sequence comes from Daubentonia madagascariensis, assembly GCA_023783475.1. Classification (NCBI taxonomy): domain Eukaryota; kingdom Metazoa; phylum Chordata; class Mammalia; order Primates; family Daubentoniidae; genus Daubentonia; species Daubentonia madagascariensis. The sequence continues at coordinate 10,329,443 of JAKFHU010001670.1, forward strand.
TGTAATCGTTTAAGGGTACCACGAACCATGTCCGTATAAGATGGTGAACTTAACTAAATGTTGTTTGTGTTCTGACTGCTTCGCCACCCTGCTGTTTCCCCTGCTCTCTCCCTCTCTTCGGACCTCCCTATTTGCTGACACATGATATTGAAATTAGGCCAGTTAATACAACACTACAATGGCCTCTGTGTGTTCAAGTGAAAGGAAGAGTTGATGTCTCACTTCAAATCAGAAGCCAAAAATGATTAAGCTTAGTGAGGAGGGTATATCGAAAGCTGAGACAGGTCAAAAGCTAGGCCTCTTAAGCCAAACAGTTAGCAAAGCTGTGAATGCAAAGAAAAAGTTCTTGAAGGAAATTAAAAGTGCTATTCCAGTGAACACACAAATAATAAAGTGAAACATGTAATCCTAGCTACTCAAGAGGCTGAGGTGGGAGGATTGCCTGAGGCCAGGAGTTTGAGACCAGCCTGGGCAACATAGCAAGACCATGTCCCTTGGTGGGGGGGGAGGCAAGCAAGTGAAACAGCCTTATTGCTGATATGGAAAAAGTTTTAGTGGTCTGGATAGAAGATCAGACCAGCCACAACATTCCCTTAAGCCAAAGCATAATCTAGAGCAAGGCCTTAACTCTATTCAATTTTCTAAAGCCAAGAGAAGTGATTGAGGAAGCTGCAGAAGAAGTTTGAAGCTAGTAGCAGAGGTTGGTTCATGTGGTTTGAGGAAAGAAGTCATCTCTGTAACATAAAAAGTTCAAGATGAAGTGGCAAGTGCTGATGTAGAAGCTGCAGCAAGTTATTCAGAAAATCTAGCTAATGTCATTGGTGAAGGTGGCTACACTAAACAACAGGTTTTTAATGTGGATGAAACAGCCATTTGTTGGAACAAGATGCCATCTAGGACTTTCAGAGGTAGAGAAGATAAGTCAGTGCCTGGCTTCAAAGGACAGCCTGGCTCTCTTGATAGGGGTTAATGCAGCTGGTGACTTCTACCATTCTGCAAATCCTAGGGCCCTTAAGAATTATTCTAAATTGACTACCTGTGCTCTGTAAATGGAACAGCAAGGCCTGCATGGCAGCACATCTGTTTACAGCACAGTTTACTGAATTTTTTTTTTATTTTTGGAGACAGAGTCTTGCTCTGTTGCCCTCAGTGGAGTGCAGTGGTGTCACTGTAGCTCACTGCAATCTCAAACTCCTGGGCTCAAGCGATCTTCTTGCCTCAGCCTCCTGAGTAGCTGGGACTATAGGCATGTGCCATCACGCCTGGCTAATTTTTCTATTTTTAGTAGAAACAGGGTCTCACTCTTGCTCAGGCTGGTCTTGAACTCCCAAGCTCAAGCATTCCTCCCGCCTTGGCCTCCCAGAGGGCTAGGATTGCAGGTGTAGCTACCACGCCCGGCCATTTATTGAACATTTTAAGCCCACTGTTGAGACCTGCTGCTCAGAAAAAAAAGATTGCTTTCAAATATTTCTCTTTGTTGATGATGTGCCTGGTCATCCAAGAGCTCTGATGGAGATGTACAAGGAAATTAATGTTATTTTCATGCTTGCTAACATGACATCCATTCTGCAGCCCATGGATCAAAGAGTAATTTCAACTTTTAAGTCTTACTATTAACATTTCATAAGGCTATAACTGCCTTAGATAGTGATTCCTCTGATAGATCTGGGCAAAGCAAGCTGAAAACCTACTGGAAAGGATTCACCATTCTAGATGCTGTGATTCATGGGAGCCAAAATATCACCATTAACAGGAGTTTGGAAGAAGTTGATTCCGACTCTCATGGATAACTGAGAGGTTCAAGAGGAGGAAGTAACTGCAGATGTGGTAAAAATAGCAAGAGAACTAGAGTTAGAAGTGGAACCTGAAGATAAGACTGAATTGCTGAATCTCATGATCAAACTTGATTCACATTGTAGAAGTTGCCTATTATAGATGAGCAAAGAAAGTGGTTTCTTGAGATGGAATTTACTCCTGGTGAAGATGCTGTCCACATTGTCGAAATGACAATAGGGGATTTATAATATTACATAAACATAGTTTATAAAGCAGCAGCAGGGTTTGAGAGATTGACTCCAGTCAATTTGGAAAGAAGTTCTACTGTGGGTAAAAATGGTATCAAACAGCATCACATGTTACAGAGAAATCTTTTGTGAAAGGAAGAGTCAATTGATACAGCAATCTTCATTGTTGTTTATTTTAAGAAATTGCTGTAGACACTCTGATCTTCAGCAACTACCACCCTGATCAGTCAGCAGCCATCAACATTCAAGGCAAGACCCTCTACCAACAGAAAAAGATTATGACTTGCTGAAGGCTGAAATGATTGTTAGCAGTTTTTAACAATAAAATATCTTAAAAATAAGATATATACATTGTTTTTGGAGATATGCTGCTCATGCACACTTAATAGACTACAAGATAAATATAACTTTTATATGCACTGGGAAACCCAAAAATTTGTATGACTCGCTTTATTGCAGTACTTGCTTTATTGCGATGGTCTGGAACCAAACTCACAGTCTCTCTAAGATATGCCTGTATGTTACTTCACTGCATAGTCTATAAATTGTAATACTTGCTGTGTCGATGCATCGTTTATGAGAACATTTGCTAATGTAGCACTATAGTATTTGAGTGTATTTGCTTCTGAAAATGTATGTTTGTTACTTTAGCCCAGGGACCCACAAACTTAGCCTAGGCTTAACTTAGGCTAACTGGCTGACTTCTCCTTTGGTAAAGTTTTATTGGAACACAACCAGTCCCATTCCTTTCATTTTGTCTGTGGCTGCTTTGGTGCTATAGCAGCAAAGGAACTGACAGAGATTGTGTGGCCTGCAAAGCCTAAAATATTTACAATCTTATCCTTTACAGAAAAAGTTACCCTGTCCTAATCCCATACAGAAGTGCTAACGTAGTAGACTTCCTTCAAAGAAGGGGAATAAAGAACATGAAGGTTGTTCAGTATAATAGGATAGTAGGACTGGGGCACTCCTGAAGACTCTTGAAAAAATGCCCATAATTTAAAATTTACTTAATTTATAAGCTGAAAAAAAATCACTGGAATTATTAGTTCCAGGAAAAGTATTCTTTCTTGTATAAATTCTTTAAAAAATTCTAACAAATACAGGGAATTTAACACAAATCAGACTTATTACATGTCAGTCTTCAGAATTATTTTATCTGACTAGGTTTTAAAGAAATTAGTTTATGAGCAAAAGCTACAATGGCATTTGAAATTTGTATCTGTAAATACAAGTTAAAACATTTTATATTTAGACAGAGGGATAAATTAGAAGAAATCTTGCGGGGATTAACTCCAAGGAAAAATGATATTGGAGATGCAATGGTTTTCTGTCTTAATAATGCTGAAGCTGCTGAAGAAATAGTGGATTGCATTACCGAGTCATTGTCCATCTTAAAGACACCCCTTCCTAAAAAGGTATGGGAATGACTTCTCTTTATGAACGTTTAATTAAGAAAAGTGGTGGTAATAGTTGACTTCTTTTTGGATTGGATTTGGTTTCCTTTTTTGCATGAAGAACTTGTCTGATGAAATCTTCCCATGTAGTCTTATGTTACTTCTGCCTGGGAAACTTATGTTCATTGACATACAAGTTATCAACAAGTTGAAATGTAAATGAGTTAACAAATTTTATCTCTGCCAAAGTCATGGTTGTGGTGATGTTGAATTTCATATAACTCTTCTAATTAGTAGTAGTGATTATTACATTATAGTTAAGCATTAGCTTTATACTACTGATTATAAGAAATGACAATGCAGAACTTTTTTAGATATATTATTGGCTACTAGTTTTTATTTTTAATCCATTTTTTGTTATCTTTTGGTATTATAGATTGCCAGATTATATTTGGTTTCTGATGTTTTATACAACTCTTCAGCCAAAGTTGCCAATGCTTCATATTATAGAAAATTGTAAGTATAATGATGTAAGCTGATATTCCTGAAATAAAATATTTAAGGGTAAGGCATGCAAAGAATAGGATTGTTTTGTTAACACCCTCCAATAATCAGCAATAAAGTCAGCCCTCTGTGTCTGTGGGTGCTGCATTCATGGATTCAACCAACCACAGAGCAAAAATATTTGAAAAAAAAATTTTGTTTGTACTGAACATATACAGACTTTTTCCCTTGTCATTTTCCAAACAATATAATCTAACAGTTACATAGCATTTACATTGTACTAGGTATTATAAGTAATCGAGAGATGATTTAAAGAATATGGGAGAAAGTACATAGGTTATATGCAAATATTATGCCACTTTATATCAGGGACTTGAGCATCTGCAGATTTTGGTATCTGTGGGAGGCTCTGGAACCAATCCCCCATCCGTACCAAAGAAAGAGGGTTTGGAAATTTGAATTTATTCATGGTTTGTAGAATTTTTTTAAGAATTGGCTTGCATTCATAGAACAAACCCACTCTAAGCTAAATTACGAATATTTTGGAAAGTTTTCATTCATTTCATATCAGTTACTTAGTTATTGACATTAGAACAAATAGCTGGAGTTAAAAATAACTTTATTGCATATTTAGCTACTTGTATAATAAGTAAATAAATAAACTGAAACAATACATATAATGGCAAACGTAATACAAGAGACCAAAGATACAACATTAACTATTTATAGAATCTGTACTCTCCTCTGATCATCATTGTATTGATTGTGGTTCATTGTTAGTGTTTTCTAAGGTGGTAGGAAATTATGTTGCCAGATTGTAATTAATATATAATTCGTCCTCACTTCCCTAGAGTTCCCTTTCTGTGTTTATTTTATAAATTAGTCTCAGGGAGGCTTTTCCCTAGGAACTGATATTGAAAGGAAATTTAGAGATGTGAGGTCTGCTATTAGGTTTTTTTGCCTTAGACAAGTCACTTAACTTTTCTTATTTTCCTATTTTATAAAATAAATTGGACTAGATAGTTCAGAGTATTGTAGATGTAAAGTTCCTTGCTAATAAAGGAAACTAAAACTTAAGATACTTGGGGAATTTGTAGGAGAAAAATTCAGAATAAGAGGAGTTAAAGCAATTCAGTTATGGTTTTAGAGTTTAAACATCTAGTTCTTGCTTTTTAATAACTTACTGGTTAGTTTATTTATAAGTATTTTAAGTCCAGGAGGGATTTTCATTGCTTGGAGTGCTGAAAGGGGTAGGGACTTTAAAACAAATTCTATTTTAAAGAATATATTATTTGAATTTCAGTTTTGAAACAAAGTTATGTCAGATATCTTCAGACCTCAATGCTACCTATCGTACAATTCAAGGCCATTTACAATCTGAAAACTTTAAGGTACGTATATTGTTTTACTATTTTTGCCCTGGTGTTTTAAATGGGTGGAAGGGCATTGGAGGGCTAGAAAAGTACATAAGACAAATATAAGACATAAATTAAAAACTTGGATGTTTTAGAAATTACTTTTTTCAAATTTTGTCATTTTTATTTTCATTATTCAAAAAAGTCTGAAATTTTAAAATATATTAACTAGTGTTATTTTGTCAGGTGCTTAATTTTAGTTTTAAGTGTTAATTATTTAAATATTTTAGGCCAAGTATGGTGGCTCACTCCTGTAATCCTAGCACTTCGGGAGGCCAAGGCAGGAGGATGGCTTGCGGCCAGGAGTTTGAGGTTGCAGTGAGCTACGATGATGCCATTGCACTCTAGCCCAAGTAACAGAGAGCAAGACCCTGTCTCAAAAAAATAAAAAAATTTTATAGTCTTTTTTTCACAAAACACATTCAGAAAATCACTTGTTTTGTAATAGTGTTATTATATTTGGCTGGATTAAGAAACATACATTTTAGTTATTCATGTTTAGAAAGTATATTCAGTATTAATTTTTTGTAACCTCTTAAGCTATAGACCAATGTTAAGAAAAGCCAAACAGGCCAGGTGTAGTGGCTCATGCCTGTGTGGCAGCACTTTGGGAGGCTGAGGCAGGAGGATCGCTTGAGGCCAGGAGTTGGAGACTAGCCTGGGTGACATAGCTAGTCCCCATCTCTACAAAAAATTAACTGGGCGTGGTGGCATGCACCTGTAATCCTAGTTACTTGGGAGGCTGAGGTGGGAGGATTGCTTGAGCCCAAGGGTTCCTTGAGCCTAGGAGTTCCAGGCTTCAGTGAGCTATGATTGTGCCACTATACTCCAGCCTGGGTGACAGAGTGAGACCCTGTCTCTTAAAAAAATAAATAAATAAAAGCCAAACAGAATATCTTAGGATTGAATGAGTAAATTTACTTTTATGGGAAGAAGACTTTGTTAAGAAAGACATTATTTTAAAATTTTAATAGATTTAGGGGACGGATTGAGTTTCGTTACATGTATATATTTTACAGTGGTGGAGTCTAGGCTTTTAGTGTGCCCATCACCCAAATAGTGTACATTGTACACAATAGGTAATTTTTCATCCTTCACCCCCTCCCACCCTTCTTCGTTTGGAGTTTCCAATGTCCATTATGCCACTTTACCCTGCATAGCCATAGCTTAGCTCCCACTTATGAGTGAGAACATAAGAAAACTTTCTAGCTTGGGAAAATGATCCCACCATTTGGGGGATTCAGACAACTCCATTTTTCAAGTTTTTGACCTTAAATTTTGACTATAAGTTAGAACTTATAGAAAAGTTTAAGGATGGGACAGAGAAAATGTTAGCCACAATTAGGAAGTACTTCATTGAACCATAAAGGATTCAGTTAAAAATTTGGCTACTTTGATTTTCAGTTTTCATAATTTTCTGTGTGAGGTTTCCCAGAATGTGGCTCAACTGTAATACTAACAGTATGGAAGTTGACCTTAGATGGTAAAGAAAAAACAGTTTCTTTTCACTGTATTTATTTTTAGGGTTATTATTTTTTTCGTTTTAATTGGAAGGTGACATTGATTTTTTAAAGAATATAGTAATGATATATAGTTATTTTCTTTAAAGTTTTTAAAGAATGTCACTTCAACAGAAAATTTAGCAAATCTTGATGGTCATTCTTGTAAATTGAAGTTTGAGATATACAGCCCAAAATAATAATTCATTGTCTGTTTCCTATTTATTTAGCAACGGGTAATGACCTGCTTCAGAGCATGGGAAGATTGGGCAATTTATCCAGAACCATTTTTGATCAAACTACAAAATATTTTCTTAGGACTTGTAAATATTATCGAAGAAAAGGAAACAGAGGTAGGCACTCAGCGTATTTGATTATTTTTAAAATTTGTTTCTGGGGTAGAGGGTGCTGTGGAGGTGTGATACGCTATGTTTATGAGTAATATTTCTTTGTGAAAAATATCTACTGTTTACCACTAACTAGTGAATTTTTATTGTTGGAATTGTTGGGGCCCAGTAGTCAAAATTAGATATAACATGAGTTCTCTGTCTTGTGTCCTTATGTGAAAATTGGTGGGTAGTTTTTTATTTGATGTGAAGATTTGTCATATATTAGCAGAAACAAGCAGTGTATGTAGTATGACTTCATTTTGTTAAAGATAGCTGTATAAGTAAATATGTACATGAAAAGATGGCAGCGCTGTGGTAGCAGATACTATTCATCACCATTCTGTTACTTTCTACCTCCTAGGTAATTATTGAATCCTTCATCTTCATTTCTACCATCCTAATCAAACTATCATGTTTTCACTTACACTGCTGCAGTATCCTTCTAATTGGCCTTACTGCTCCAACCCACATGGTCCTTGTTTCAATTTCTTAAATGTATAATGTTTGTACCTAATAATGTTGGCCTTTATACATGTTCTTCCCTCTTTTTGGAACTTCCCTTTACCTGAGATCCTTTAGATCTCAGCATAAGGGTAACTTCAGAGAGCCTTCTCTGACCTCTTTAAGTAAAAGCTAACTTATTACACATTTTAACAGTATGATATAGCCCTTTGTTGTTGCATTTATATGTATATTGTTGTGATTATCTGATTTCCTGACTTCCCCACCACCCCCCAAAACAACCACCACCTTTACCAGGCTTTATGACAGGGAAACCAAACCTGTTTTTGCTCATCATTGCCTCACATGGTACCTGGCACTAATAAGCAGTTGGTAAATACTAGATAAACGCACAAATGACTGCTTCTTTGGCAGACTGAGTGATAAAATTTATTCTTACTATGTCCTTATACTGTACCTGGGAATGTGGGTATACAGCTAAGTTGGCTTGTACTGGATTGCAAATTAATCTAGTAGCAATATGACTTTAGCAAGCAAAGGCAAATGTTACAGTAGTACACATTTCCATAGGATGTACCAGATGACCTCGATGGTGCCCCCATTGAGGAAGAACTTGATGGTGCACCTCTGGAAGATGTGGATGGAATTCCTATTGATGCTACTCCCATTGATGATCTTGATGGAGTCCCTATAAAAAGTCTTGATGATGATCTTGATGGAGTGCCTTGTAAGTTCATATTTCAAATTTCAAACTGATTAAATCTTCCTAATAAGTTTCATTACCGAAACACCTTAATTTCCATATATGGAAAAAGGTAGTTTCTCATTAAGGTGTAAAGTTATTAATTTTTTTGTTTTATTTCTGACTTAAAAATTTATATAGTAATATGTTTGACTGAACCAAGAAAAAGGCTTTTTTTCTGGTCACATTTCTTTGTGGGGACAGTCAACCTCCTATAATATTAGCAAGTTTCTCTTTTTGTCTTGTCAGGAAATTATAGGCAAAAATCTTATGCTCAATTATATTCATAATACTAGGTACCTGGTTTTATCAGTTCTGATTTTATTGTTAGTTTAACTAAACAGGTTCAGTTTTCCTAGCTGCCTAAAATCATTTTGAAAATAGGAAGTATACACAGATCTTCAGTACATTTGAATTATATGTTAAAATATTGAATAATGTATGAATTTTGTGGCTTAGACAATAATTAGGTAAAGGTGTTAAAGATTTGTTTTACTTCTGAACTTCATTTGCTTAGAATGTTACTAACCTGTGTTTTCTGAGTTTTATATACTGTTTAAAAATCGGACCTCAGATGTAGAGAGTGGGATTAGCTATAATCCTTGTTCTTAATGCTATCATTATTTGTCAACATGTAGCCTCATTTTGCTTTGCTTTTTAATACTATAATGCACACCCATGAACCCATTAATTTGGGTTATCTCCTAGTAGTTAGGGTTAATGGCTCATCTTTCCCCAATAGTGGATGCAACCGAAGATTCAAAGAAGAATGAGCCTATATTTAAAGTTGCCCCATCAAAATGGGAAGCAGTAGATGAATCTGAATTGGAAGCACAGGGTGAGTAAAAGTACAATAAATATTGAGCCTCAAAAAATTAAGTACTTATAAATTAATCATTGGTGTGTTTGTGTGTGTGTTTTTCTTTTATGTTTTATAACATTTCAACCTTAATACCCAATGTTATCTAGTATTTTATGTCTAGTGTAAGTTTTCATTGTGGTCGGTGTTGCTGTTATAACTTTCTTAGATCCTTCAGTTTGGAAGCCTCAAGAGTAATCAGAGAAATCACTGAAAACCTTTTAGGTTAAGGCATTTTAGTAGAAAATGCAGACGGGACCCTGTACCTATTTAGAAATCTACTTAGAGCTCAGTTTCAGAGAAACCAAGCTCTGACCCTCCCATAATGCTAGACTTATTGGATGCAGTTTAGCCCTGCTTTTCAAACTAACTTGGGCCTGTATCCTAGTGCTTATAACATATAATTGTTAATATTTGAATGTTTTAATGAAGTAAATTTTACCATCCAACACAGAAACAAGGATGACAACATTATTTGTCACTTCATGAATTTGAATAAAATTATAGTGTAGGTGTGAGGAAAAAGAGAGATTTAGCACACGTAAATGGCTATTCAAAGAATAGATAAACATAGATAAAAACTTCTGTAATATAAACTTTTCAGTTCTAAAGCTTGGCTTCTACTGTGCTGCTGCAAAAATGTTAATTTACCTTATGGAATTACATCCTCTTTTTCCTTCCATTCAGCTGTAACAACTTCTAAATGGGAGTTATTTGACCAGCATGAAGAATCAGAAGAAGAAGAAAATCAAAAGTAAGAATCTAAGTTTCGAATATTCTCAGTTTCTTGTTCATATACACTCCCGTTTTCATTAAGAGGTATGGTTGAAAAAGTAGTGAAGAGGAGAACTTCACTTTTAAAAAAACTTGTGAAAGGATAATTTTTAATTCTCCATTGGTTTTCTAGTGAATAAAGAGCTTTTGGTTTCTGGTCTTGATGCATCTGGTTTCACTGTGCTTTTGAGTTTGTTATGCTAGGTTATACATTCTCACTTTGTGTAGTTACTAATTGATCAAATGCATTTGTTTCAAATCTTTGCCATCAAATATTGTTTTGGGCTTCGGAAAAAGTGATTTTTAAAATGTGAGTAGGGAAGGTTATGCTCCTTTTCTTTTGGATTGTACATTACTAAGAAAAGTATTGCATTATGACCATTCTGTTATTTAAATATAAATACTTCAGAAGAACTAAGAATGAATAAAAGGATAAAAAAAGTTTTCCTTTGAAGTATAGAGAAATTATATATAAATCTGATTTTTGCTCTTTGGTAATCACCCTAAAATTGTTTTTGTATATAACACTGTGTGATAGTAGGAATCTCTGCTCCCAGATTCTCCTGCAGGTTTGTATTGGTAGTTTTTAGGATGCACTTGACATTTTTTTAAATCATTGAAAAGGAAGTTGATTTTTTAAAATAGGAAGAAATGGCATCCAGAACACAAAGCAGAAGTTTCTTTTTTAAATCTCTGTGTTCTTTTATTGTTCTCAGATGGAAGAGAGAATAAAGGGAAAGTCCCTTTGTGTCCTAGCTAGCACAATATGGGCATTTGTGTAGATTCAATAAATGGGCATTGGGATTGTTAGGAAAATGTGATCAATCAGTAGTTTGTAGAAACACAGTTTCATATGATTATGAAAACTTGTCCACAATGATGTCTTCCCAGAAATGTTGGTGTGATTAGAACAAGCCAGTGATTATGACAATATTTACAAAATATGGGCGTGGCTTGCTAATGGAAAGAGCTATCTGAAGCTGTTTAGGAATACAAGTATTAGGAACAGTTTAGTTTTTGCTTTAAAACAATGGTTTTCTTAACTCCTTTTATGTCCACGATCCTATCATTAGTAACATCTTACCATTTTAGATTCACTGTTTTAAAATGAGTATATGCATTCATAAAATAATTAAGGGGAAGGAAGGGTTGAAAAGCCATCAAAGAACTCAAATATATTGTTCTGTTGGTTTTATTTCTAAAGGTACAAGGTTTTTTTGGGCATAAAACTGGTATTTGTGTTAACATTTGGAATATGAGTACATTTTAGCATTGATGTTGGAATAATCATGTTAATAGAAACATGGATCACTAGAAGTATAATTTATGTTTTTTGACTTTTCTTAGGAACACCAAGTAAATCATGATAATGTAAATAACTTTATGGAATTACAAAACAAGGGAAAAAACTTTCACATACAACTTTCTGATGCTTGAAATTTTCTTATGCCTCGCCACTACTCTCTAGTGGCTGAATCCAAAATGCCTTTTTACTTAAGGCTTCTTTTTGTAACTAGTAATTATTGCATTTGTGGCAGAAATGTTATTTAAGAAAAATATAGCACTACTAACACTTTGGAGAAAAGTTACAAAAAGTAATTTCATTTGTAATGAATTCTGTATGGTTTTAGTCTTGAATTTCCACTTCCACAAGAGGAAGCTGGGATGAGATTTGAACCTAGTACTGGCGACTAAGAGCTAATGCCAAAACCAATTAAAACAAACTGCTCAGGTTTTGAAAAATTATAATAGCAATTGTAAAATATGTATATATTTTAAGTCATTGAAGTAGTGTATAGCTTATTTTAAAAGTCTTAAATAATATGGTTAATGTTTAATGTCCATTTATCTAGATCTTTTCTGTGTATGTATAAACATATGTAGCTATTTAAACTTAAATGATACAATGCTGTACAAACTACTCTGTAACCCATATTTTTCACTCGTGTCATGGGTATTCCATGTCAATCCATATATTTACCTGTTCTGTGTTCATCTGTGATTGAGAAAAAGCATTCAGATAAACATACAAGGATGTTTAATAAGAAATGTTTGAAATTGCGAAAAAGGGAAAAATTTTAAATAACAGTCTAGAATTGGTTAAATAATTTCCATTGCATAGATACCACAATTTGATTAACCATCATGTCCTTATTGATTGGCCTTTTCTAGAATAATTCTTAAGTGAACATCTGTTTCAATACATACATACGAATCAACCATTTAAAAGCACCTGAAACACTTGTAAAATTTTATATATCATAAAACCAGGGAATTCTTGTGTTTTAAAAAATTAACTAAAAACTGCACCTAGGAAGCTTCTGGAAAATTGAGAAATATTAAGTTAAAAGTTTGATTATTTCCAAAAAGAATATGGTTTTTTTAATGTTTGGTTTTGACTTTTTTCTTCCTTACCTGAGTATTGTATTGAGTTGTACCTATATGTGATAGAAATGATTTGTGGCGGGCTCTGAGTATGAAGTTTGTAAAATATTTTAGTAATGTTCTGGAAAGGATCTTTGGATGAGAAATTAGAAAGTTAGTAGCAGAGTCATCTCAGTACCCATATCTTTTCTGATTCTGAATTCCCAGCACTTTCTTTGTATCTGTCTGGCTTACATTTTTCTAGTTCAGTATGTGAGTCTTATTACATAAGACTTTAATTAAATTTTGTTTGGAAAGATTTTGGTTGTAACTGTTTTTACATTACTAGGAATAATTTTAAATGTATACTAAAAAGACACTTTCTGCTTACTATAGAATGTATTTAGTACCCCTATACCAATGTAGAAGGGCTTACCATGTTCAAATATTAAAGGCAAAATGGTATTTGTTCTAGGCTATGCCAGTAATGTTATTGTCACAATTTATATTGTTTATAAGGAATTGTCTTAACATTCTGAGCTTGTTAGTACATGGATGTCTTATTTTGCCCAGATTTATTTGCCGATAACATACACACACACACACAAAACCTAGCCTCAGAATGTAAAACTTTTTTTTTAAAAGCCATTCTTTGTGCTTCAAGAACATTTTGTTAATCCTGTTCTAGCACTGATGGCTGTCTGGTTTTTTTTCCACTAGATTGCTTCTGGAAGGACAGGAGAATTTCTTTCTTTGTATCCTAAGTGACTTACCCATGGTAGTCACTCAGGTTTTTGTTTTCTTCTTGTCTGACCCAGAACCAGTACAACTTTCAGAATTAGCTATAACATAAATACTGATGTTTGGTAATATTTAAAATTTATACATTGCTTTATTCTTAGGGTTATGTGGTGCTAATCATATAAGGTCTTTACATGCTGTATTGATTGTTTCATAGTAATTCTGACTCAAACTCATGTATTTTCTGGATTATAGGCTCTGATGAAGGAAGGGTACACATTTGGCTTTTAAAACAAAGCTTCATGAATTCACTCTGAACTAAAGTTTGCAGAAACCATTGATTATTCATTTCATTTAACTGCTTCAAGGAAAGTTTGTTGCAGAAAGAAAGGCACATATAACATTAACATAAGCAGAATTTATTAAAGTATGATTATGTTGAAGCTTAAACCTTTTCTGTGGAGGAAACAAGTTTTATAAAATTGTCTATAAAATATTATTTGATCAAATATTTTGCAAAAATTCTCTTAAGGGATGAATCATCCTCTTGTGTTTTGCCAACATTACTTAAGCTCTAACACTGAAAAACAAAATACCTAGACTGTAAAGTGTAACAGTTTTTTTGCTGCCTTGACATACAATGTATTGTGCTTATTTCTAAAGTCAAGAAGAAGAAAGTGAAGATGAAGAAGATACTCAAAGTTCCAAATCTGAAGAGCATCATCTGTACTCTAATCCAATCAAAGAAGAAATGACTGAGTCCAAGTTCTCTAAGTACTCTGAAATGAGTGAGGAAAAACGAGCTAAACTTCGTGAAATTGAGGTTAGTATTGCAATGGAGTTTAACATACACTTCACTGGCCTTTCGCTTTCTCCACCAAACTAAGCTCCCTCTTGGCATCATCATACCTTGGTACATGCTATTCTCTCTCTGCTTTGAAATCTTCATACCAGTAGACTCTTTTTTAGGCCTCTTAGTTCAAGCATCCCTTCTCTCACAGTAGCCTTTTTTTACTCCTCTGGACTTGCTTGCTTCATTCACCCTTTTTATCTCTGTGTGATTTTATATGTATTGTGGTGTGTGTATATGTATATGTTTTGTTTGCTGGCTTGCTTGTTTAATGTCTGTCTTCCCCACTAGGCTGCAGTTTCCATGAAGGGTAAGGACCGTGTCTGATTTCTGTTCATCATTGTATCTTTAGTATATAGCACATAGGACATCCTCTGAAGAAACAGATTCTAATGAATAGATTATATGTATATAAGAATGTATATGCATGTGTAATATGTATATGTAATGTAGGAAATCCATTACATTTTTTTTCTTTTTTTTTTTTTCCCTGTAGTATATACCTTCAGAGGAAATCCATTACATTTTGAGTGTACATAGTATGTAACTAGGAAAGTAAAATATTTTCTACTATAAACCCAGTACTTTGGGAGGCCGAGGCGGAAGGATTACTTGAGGCCAGAAGTTTGAGACCAGCCTGGGCAATGTAGTGAGACCTCGTCTCTCCACAAAATAAAATAAAAAGGTTAGCTGGGTGCGGTGGCATGTGCCTGTAGTCCCAGTGACTTGGGAGGCTGAGGCAGGAGGATCACTTGAGCCCACCAGTTTGAGGCTACAGTGAGCTATGATTGCACCACTGTACTCTAGCCTGGGCGACAGAGCGAGACCCTATCTCATTAAAAAAAAAAATTCTGGCATGTTCAAGTTATGTTTACATTTTATTGTAGTAGGCTCATTTTATATGTGTGTACCTTTAATGATGGGGAGGGAGAGGAGACATTGGGTAGTCTTAACATTAAAAGGGAGGAATCATGTACGGGAGAGCCCAGACTATCGCAGGCCACTTTATCTTCTCTTTTTTCATCCCTTCTCCTTTTTTAATACCTTTTGTTTTATCAAAGGTTATTCAGGCATATGGGAGAGAGAAAGGTTTTATAATGCCCCAAGGTGATGAAACATTCCAGTAAATGCTAACAATAGTGTAGCAGTCAGTCTAGAATCTAAAAGGAATGCACGAGAATGAATTTTAATACTCTGTCCATTAGTTTAAGAGTACTTTTGAATGCCTACTGTGTGTCAGTACTATTCTTCTTACTGATTTATGATACCTGCCGCATTAGTTACTTCATTTCCACTTCTCCACATAGTCACTGTTGAGCTGGTACAAGTTCTTGCTTGCCACTTTCTCAGATATCACCAAATTGAAAAGGGAACAGAGGAAGCATTTTGTTTTAACTCCATGGAGAATCAGCATAGTGTCAGTTATAAGTGGAGATAAGGGATTTTCAGATTTAATAATTTGATTCATTTTTCCTGGGGTGTATTTATATACATTTTTAGTAAGATTTTTAGGAGAATAAGATATGTGTCAGTGAACACACTCACTTGTGAACCTTTTCAACCTGCTGCACATGTCCTGTTTTTCACTCCTCCCACCTTGCTGAGAAGCTCTGCTGTATTGACCTGATGAAACTATTGGAGTAGAAACAAAGACTGAGTTCAGTAAAAATATATTTTCTTGTTAATTGAAGCTTCCCCCTTATAAATGCCAAAACAGACTATTTAATCCTTTAAAAATGTTCTATTTCCTTATTAATTTAGAAGAAACCATATAATTTAGTTTTTTGTTAACTTGGCTGGTTTTTATGAATATTATCATTTCCACACTGTGTATTTATATACATGCATGCATGTACACACACACACCCCTTATATGCATACGTTTCCATACTTCGTATGCTCTTTTATAATCTGGCCTCTCTGTACTTTGTTATATATTCAGTGATTGTTTTTCCTGCTCTCACAGTGACTGCCCCTCACAACTTACTTGTCCTTCTGGGATTTGGACTATGAACTAAATCTTAATTTTAAAATGTAGATCTTGGCTTTGTCCTAGAATTATCTAAAGATTTAGTCATATGGAAAACTTCAACTGGTGGCAAATTTGGACTAGAACTCAGGGCTCATGAGCTTCATCCTAGTGCTTTTCCTGTCTTTCTTCTCTACCCCTAAATTTTAGTATCAGTTTCTGAATTTAGAATCCAGTGAGAACTAACCCTTTTATTGGGGAACCATTGCATAAAGAATAAAGTTCTAAATTAGTTTCTCCAATTAGTTTTATTATATGCTATAGTATATACACTGTAATTTTGCTTTTTAAAAGCTATTCCCTTCCCCAAATGTGTCGTCGTAAAGATGCCTATAGCTGAACATTTTAGCATGGGATTAATAAAAACCAAATGATTTGTGTTATAAAATACTAACATTCTCTGTAAAAACACAAAAAACCTGTAGCCATATGATATTGTGGTGTTGCTCAGAAGTACTTAATCTTTCAGATACCACTTAGAGCAGCGCCTAGGCTGGAGTTATCTTCTCCTATTCTACTGTTATCCCCATTTCTACCAGCGGGGGTTGGAAGAGCAGAATAGT
The DNA here is from genome assembly GCA_023783475.1 of Daubentonia madagascariensis. Taxonomy (NCBI): domain Eukaryota; kingdom Metazoa; phylum Chordata; class Mammalia; order Primates; family Daubentoniidae; genus Daubentonia; species Daubentonia madagascariensis. The sequence continues at coordinate 10,346,055 of JAKFHU010001670.1, forward strand.
GGGTAGGAGTTAAGTGGTGGGTCTTCTGTGTTGTTGGGGCAGAAAGGTCTGTCCTGGTCCCTGAGGAATGAGTGAGTAGTGTGGCCATTGTCCCAAGGCAACAGGGGATGGTTAGTGGCCATTGCATGGACCATTTCTTTTTGTGTTGAGACTGTTGGTCATCTTTTTTGTGGGTGCCTTGGACTTGTGCTTGAGCCTGAGTTAGACTGTATCATCAGGAACTATACATAGTGATTTTATTATGACTTTTAAAGAGATTCTCTAGGAATGCCTCCTATTCCCTAAGTAACTTTCAGGTCTGTTGTTTGACTCTTGGACGCTTAACTCTTAAACTGATTTACTACAAATACATTCTATAGAAGGGTCACTTAGGTCATGGGAGACTTCACACAGTGGTGAACTTGGCTATTAATTTCCTCCCTCCATACTTTCTCAACCTTATATCTTATTATCTTTTAAAATATAATCATAAAACATGAAAAAAATGCAGACTTTTTAAGAGATAGCTCACTGCAGGTTCAAACTCCTGGGCTCAAGCAATCCTCTTCTTTCAGCCTCCCGAGCAGCTGGGACTACAGGCACGTGCCACCATGCCTGGCTAATTTCTTCATTTTTTGTAGAGACGGGGCCTTGCTGTGTTGCCCAGGCTGGTCTGGAACTCCTGGCCTCAAATGATCCTCCTGCCTTGGCCTCCCAAAGTGCTGGGATTACAGGCGTGAGCCACAGCACCTGGCCTTAAGAGTTTCGACAAAAGGGGAGGAGAGAGCCTCAAAGTTCTGATTATAAAAGACCCTGATCATAGATGTGAAATTAGGTAGAAAAAGGGCAAAAATCAGAGAACTTATAAGAAACATTCAGTAAGTCAAAAATAGTGGAAATACCACTTTGAATGGGTGAAAATGTTTTTGTAGTTTGTTTCCATTCTATTGGAAAGCCTCATTTGTAGTGAGGGGGAAAAAAGCTTAAACAAATGAGGTCTTGTTTTTGAAATAGAAATAAAATGCTATAGCAGCATTTAGTCCACTTAAAAGACATATCAATGTCTGAATAAAATAGGATAAGATGTTATCATATGCAATAATTTGATTAGACAAGAATGTTTTCCCCCTCTCTTCAAGTGGAGCAAGATTGGGCAGGCTTGAGACTGCATCTCAGTAGTCCCATCCAGGATCCGTGTGCTTTCCTCCAGTGTCCTCCAAGACCTCATGCTTTTTACCTTATTTACCTCCCTTAGTTCAAGAAAAAGGTATTCTCGCCTTTGTAAACTTCTTGGATAATTTAAGTTCCTTTAAGCCTTCAAATAGTTTTTATTATAACCATTTTGTGAAGTCTTTATTTTTAAGTTCAAAATAAATCATGAATTTATTTTTTTACTATTTTTATATAGTAAAAATTTTTACTTAAATGTCCAGAATAAAAAGTAAAATTAGTCTCATTTCAGTTTTTTTCTCTCCCTGTAACTGATTATAACAGTTTCTTGTGTATGCTTTCAGATTTTTATCCATTGCATACGTGCATGCACCCACAAACACATATACTTTTGTGTGTGTGTGTGTGTGTGTTTAGTCAGCCACAAATCTCTTGGTAAACATGTAGGTGGTCTACTTTTACAAATGATGCTGTAGCGAATATCGTATAGTTTTCTGCACTTACGGGCATTCTAAAAGGTGAATTGTAAAAAGTCAAAGTTTTTCTGGTCTTTTTAAAATCAGTATTTATTCTTATTGTCTTAAAGTACATTTCTAATGTGGTTTAATCTTTTCTCTGTGTTCTGATGTCCTCTTTGTGTTTTGATGTCCAGTGATTGCACTATGCTATAAATAGAAACCTTCAGACTACGCAGGTCTGCGTTTGGTCCTACACACATGAACCATAGTGGCGTCGCCTCCCCCCCCAATCTGTTTATCTGTGTTCTGTTGGCTGTCATATTTTGCTGGCGGTATGCTTGCCTTTAGCAACACTGCCTTGCATTTCTAATTTGGGGAACCAGGTACCAAATTTGTTACCATTGTATTGAGAGAGAATAAGTAGGTTCTTACAGGGATGAGGTACAGTTCGTGGTTTTTGAGTTCTCTAATGGCTGTGCAGAGAACATGTGGACTTGTGTCTGGCCAGCTGAATTTTGCATAGTTGGGCTTGTCTGACAAATGGCCTTCAGATGAGGTTGTATGTTGATTGAGTACTAATCAGTTACCATTTTGCTGTAGACAAAGAGCAAAGCAGTGCTTAAGAAGCTGTAGTGATAAAAATACTTATTTTTAAAATGCTTTTTTCACAGCTCAAAGTTATGAAGTTTCAGGATGAATTGGAATCTGGAAAAAGACCTAAAAAACCAGGCCAGAGTTTTCAGGAACAAGTAGAACACTACAGAGATAAACTTCTTCAACGAGTAAGGAATAAGTATACTTAATAATATGCATTTTCCAAAGTTACCTGTTTGACTTCTTAGAATATTGGTATACTGGTATACTTAAAGTCTATTTAAAATTATATCCTTTGATGTATAAATGTTGAATACTGGGATACAATTAGAAATATTTGAAATTTGGTGTTTTAAAACCATTTCAACTTGGAAAAGGAGTCTTAAGGCAACGGCACACTTATTTTATTCTGTAAAAACTTGTGGACGAGAAGATTAATCCTGCTAAGAGCATGCTTTCAGAACTGGAACACCCTTCAGGAAGAGTTACATTTGTGACAGTGAGACACCAACAACCCTGAGAAATGGCACCCAAGATGGAGGCAGGGTTTGGGACGTTCTGGTGTTGAGAAATTTATTTAGGACTCACTTCCCATTGTTTTCAAGGAGGGACAGCAAGTGGTAGAATAACTCATTGGTGAATTCTAAGCATTTGAGGCACTTCATATTCTTGTGCATAACAAAATACATAGGAATATACAGAGAATTTGAGAATCAGGAGCCCCACATGGTGATTGTTGAAGGAATCCAGGAATTTTTTTTTTTTTGGACTCCTATTAATTTTAACCTGTATCTTGACTGTCATTGCAAAAAAATTTAGATTATATAGAAGGAGAAGGAAAAAGCTATAGGAGGGAGCTTACAATCACTACAAAACTGTTAATGAGCAGAACTGGTGATGAGGAGCAGTCTGGTAAAGCAGCTGTGGTGCTGCTCTCTACTGTGTACCCCTAGGCAAGTCACTGTCGTCTGCTTTTTCTCTGTGAAATTGGGTTGATATTTCCAATTTTGTAATGTGAGCTAGATCTGTTATATTTGGAAAAAGGTAAGTGAGATTTAAAAAATATGCTAGTTCTCTATACCCTATGGGTCCCTTTGGAGATGGTGGCAGGGAGATGATCTGGTCTGTGTGGGAGATTACACCTTGAGATGTTCACTGGTCCTGATGATAGCAAGCTCAAAATGAATAATACATGTATTACCACTTTAGTCTCCTTGCATTCTATGATTGTAATTGGAGAGAAGGATATGTTTTCTGAAGGTACATGCCACGGGTCAGCAGAATATGGTCCGTGTCTGATTTTGTAAATAACGTTTTATTAGAACACAATGATGCCCATTCACTTACTTATTGTTTATGGTGGCTTTCACACTGCAGTGGCAGAGTTGAGTAGTTGTGACAGAGACTGTATGTGGCCCACAAAGAAAGTATTTGCTACCTGGCTCTATACAAAAAACATTTGCCAATGTCCGTTACAGGTTTTTTTAACCTTTTAAAAATTAGAAGAGTTACCTATCAGATAGCTTTCTTAATGAATACAAGTCATAGAGAAATTAAATTCCTGTTAGTGAAGAACTAAGTTGGTCTTGTGGGTTCATTGTCTGTAGCTACTCCTTTAATTATACTGTTACCAACAGAAATCAGAATTTGAAGTGAGAAGTGTCCCTTGTAGCATCTGAAGATAAGGAGATGTTACTTCTCTGATTTATGTAATTGTATAGTTATGTAGTCAGTTTGTATTTTTTATCAATCAGAACTTAAAATTTCCAATACAATTGGTACTTGTTCCTCACTAGTAAAATTTTGATGGAAGATTATTGTGAGCAGCCGTTTTCCTTTTCCAGCCTGTTCCTTTGGTAAGAGCTCTTTTGATTAAATCAACTTGCCATACAGTTGAAAGGCTCACTTTTTACTATTTTATTGTAATCTGTGATGGAAGGCTCAGTGCTTTGTTAGCTTTTTCTAATTCGGGGGGAAGAGCTTGGACACTAGAGCTTGGGCACAGATCCTGACGTTACTATCCTGTGTGACCATGGATGTGGTTCTTAATCTGAGTCACAATTTTCATCTCTAGAATGAGGATAATAGTACTTTTCCTAGGGGTGTTCTAAAGAATTACATGAAATGGTCTATGGAAATGAATAGTTTTCCTGGAAAGGGGTAGTGTTTTACTTTTGTTTATTTTTTGGAAATGGTACTGTACCATAAATAGTGATTTAAAAAATTATTTCTCAGAAGAGAAAATATTGTTACATAAATGAGATTAACCCGGATTGGTATTTTTAAACAGCCAAATGTTTTCTTTAAAAAATAACAGGAGAAAGAGAAAGAATTAGAAAGAGAACGAGAAAGAGACAAGAAGGATAAAGAAAAATTGGAATCTCGATCCAAAGACAAGAAGGAAAAAGATGAGTGTACTCCAACAAGGAAGGAAAGGTATAACATTTCTCATATTTAATGCATGTACTGATTTCAAGATTTGGAAAGGTATTTCATTTTATATTTCCATCAGTGATGCCAGCAAACTGGAAGTGTTTTTTCATGATAAACATGTTGGGCTCCTGCCTGCAGGAGGCAGAATTAGCTGAGAAATAGGGCATTTAGTTGGCACTTGGCTTAGTTAACTGGGGCATCATCCTTTTACATGGTTCATATGGTATCCTTAGACTCAGTTCGTTGTGAGAATTCAGTTACAGCATTAGGTATCAACCTGAGGCTTAAATAACAAAACAGTTTGCTAGATCTTCCTTGTTGCCTCCAATGTAAACATTTTTTCCAGTCTCTATGTGCTGAGGGTGCTACCTGTAAATTTGAGTTTCAGTTTGTCTTGAAAGGAGATTGTATACATAGGCCATGGAGACTTGCCCCTCACTTTAAGTCTTCATTCTAATCAAAAGTATTTCTCTTTCAGTTTTTCTTTCTTGCACAGTTCCTAAATTTCTGATTTAGTAAAGAAAATTGCTTCAATTAACAGAACTGAGGATTTCCTAGTACAAAAACCAAGTGATTGCAAATAAAAAAATTCTGGCTTAGTTACTCTACAGTAGTTACAAATAACAAAGTTATTATACCAGTTGGTTAAGTAAAAAGTCTGTCACTTTTTTGTCTTTTATTATTATTTTGACATAATTTCAAGTTTATAGAAAAGTTGAAAGAATAGTATAAAGAATTCCTATATACCTATCACCCACATTACTCAAATGTTAAAATACAGTATTTCTACTTTTGCCATATTCTTTCTTTTCTGCCCCACCTCCAACTGTTTAAGAATAATTTGCCAAAACGATGCCCCATTCTCTTACCCACATTCAACCATAATAAAAGTATGAGTTCAGGAAATTAATATTTTTTATAAAACCCCTTGTTTCTAATCCAGAGACCTTAATTAAATTTTGCCTATTGTTCCAGTAATCTCTCTTATAACAAAAGAAAATCTAGTTTATCCAAATTCAGTTGTCTCTTGATCAACTTATCTTTGACTTGTTTGTTCTTGGTATAAAGGACTTTGAATATTGTTAGAAAATAAAATTAATATGGCTAGCGAGAATAAGTTAGAGTAAACTGGTAGGAATTAATAGCTAATTTAGTAAAGGAAAATGAATACCTGATCCTTTGCTCACTTATGGAATGTTTTGGGGGCTTTGTTCCATAGGAAAAGGCGACACAGTACATCCCCCAGCCCATCTCGCAGTAGCAGTGGTAGACGAGTGAAATCCCCATCACCAAAATCGGAGCGATCAGAGCGTTCAGAAAGATCTCATAAAGAGAGCTCACGGTCCAGGTCATCTCACAAAGATTCTCCTAGAGATGTTAGCAAAAAAGCCAAAAGGTAAATGCAAGTCATTTTTGGTAATATTTCAAACAGCAGTTTCCTTGTCATTTCACTAGCTTTTGAAGATAATTTGGTTGGCATACGTTTAAAAAAGGATTTTAGAAAACCGGTGATATACTTTTCATTTTAGGTTATTCTTCCCCACCTCCCTATCCCAGTCTCTTTTATGACTAAAATACAAGAGGCGTCCAAGAAGTAAAGACCAGCCAAGAATTTTAAACATTATATCCAATAATTCCTGTGGAATAGGGCTAGCTGCTTTACTTTTCATTCTGTTCTTTAGTTTCTATAGAATATTTTTTTATTTTTGCCAAAGCTTAAAGAAAAACACATTTGCCCCCCATAGCAATATCATTAGCAAGTTCTTGGGTAGAGATTGGTGTAAATATACACCATAAATACCAGTTCTTCAGAATTTACCTTAGTATTTTATATACTTTCTTCCTTTTTGTTTCAGAAAAGTAGTTCGGAAGTGTTTTATTTATCTGGTGTTATATAGAGGAATTTTCTTTAGAGCTAACACTTTATTATTGTAACTATTTTTAGTAAAATCTTTATAAAATAGGTAACTCTCCTTTTCTAACTGGCACTTGCATATGTACGTGTATATTTATTTGATTTGGTAATCTTAATGAACAGCACTTACAAAATTATGCTGTCTTACATGATGCCCTTGAATGATGTTGCAGTTATTGATGCTTTTTCCCTCAAGATGACAGGCTGCAAGGCTGCTTTGTTTTTTAAATTCTGTGAATGATCTTAGATGTAATTTTGAACTTTATCTTGTAGATTAGAGGTTCAAATTTTGGGGGCTTGTTAAAAATGCAAATACTCTAGAGTCCCTACCTCTAGAGATTTTGATTCAGGAGAGCAGTGGTAAGACTCAGAAATCTGTCATTTTAAACAAGTGCTCTGCTGATGATCATTGATGCAGTGCATAGGGAGTACAAAATAAATCCTTGTGTGTTTATGTGTACAATAGGCAGAGAATAAGTTGGAGAAGTTTACAGTTTGTTTCATTGACTTTCATTGTGCTCTGTTAAAGACCATTTTAGATAATTTAAGGATAATCAGTTTTGATCACACAAGTACTTTGATAAATTGGGTTTTTTTTTGTTTGTTTGTTTCCTCAGATCTCCATCTGGTTCAAGGACACCTAAAAGATCTAGGAGGTCACGGTCTAGATCCCCTAAAAAATCAGGGAAGAAATCCAGATCTCAGTCCCGATCTCCACACAGGTCTCATAAAAAGTCAAAGAAAAACAAACACTGACATAAATTTTTCAGATTCCATCACTTATTGGAAATGCGATTTTGTTTTGTGCCTGAACGGTCTGTTTTTTAAAAAAAACAAAAACAAAAACAAAAATCAAATGAAAGGCATTCCTGGGGTTTTTTGTTTGTTTGTTTGTGAATGCATGTGTAAACTCATGAGTAACTGCATCTGTAGATCTGTCACTGTTTTATATTGTGTAAATTACTTCCGTTGTGGCTGTTTCTCAAGATGAAATTTTTATTGTGCTAATGAATTTCATCAGAAATGTGTATAATGGATCTGCTGGCAGTAGTAGTATTTTGTTTTAGGATGTTGTGACTTAGCAAAAATAATACAGATGTCTTCCCCCCTTTTGTAGCTTTGACAATTTGAATTAGATTTCAAATAAAATCTGAACAGAAAACTATAATGTTGTTTTTTTGCCCCGTTGGTGATATCAAGTCCCTTATAGTCCTACTGAGTGAGTTTGGCATTATTATTGTGTTTCTTATACCTAATGCACTTTATAAGCTCTGATGTTCAAGTAACTAAAGTTTTATATTTACTAAGATGACTCTCCAAATTAAGGGACTTGAGACTATTTGGTAGGTTTACTAACCAATTTCTTCAATAAGGTTCTCTTGGATAATACTAATACCAGAGATGAAAAGACTAGGTGGATATGGCATGGTGTTTTGTTAATGGAATGCCTGGCTGAAACATTTTTTCTTTTTTCAGAGAAGTGATATGATTTCAGTATGCGCAACCCATGTTCTGAGCAACTACTTATTTTAGGAGAAAATGAAATCTCCATCTTTTGAGTTCATCTTCTATCATGAAAGAAGTTTATTTAATAAAAGAAATTTTCTAAAAAGGTTTGGCCATATAGAATTCCTTTGTATGATCGTTGCCCTTTTATAAAGTCTTCTGTAGTCTGTCTTTCAAACACTGATATCAGAATATTTCTGCAAGTTTCTGTTTAAAACAGCTTTTTTTTTTTTTTAAATAGATTTGGTTTTAGTTACAGCTTTAAGTAAAATTTAAAAATATTTCTCAGGAAACTTAACATCCAGTGGTTTATAAATTCAAGGTGCAAAAAGTTGATTTAAACCATTTGCAGAGTTGAACTCAATGAGAATAAAATTCTGTAGTGTGAGGAAGGAATAAGAAAACTTGTGTAATGTTGATCGTAATATTGCTATAAATATAATTTAATACGGGGTTATGTAGACTTGAACTGACACTATTTTGTGAATCTTGCTTTCAATTTTTTATTTAGGCACTTTATACAGTGATTTCATGGGGTTTCTCCCCCAAAAGAGAAAGTAGAAAACAATTCTAATAGTGGATTGTTTTGATTTAGCTAGCTTTTAAAAAAATATCCTTTCAACTTGTTTTACTTAATCTTGCCTAGTCACAAAATAAGATATGCTGTACCCATGATTTGGGGAGTAGTTATATTAGCTGAACAGTGAGGCGTGCTATTTCCAAACTGGGCAAATCTACAGTAGCTTTGAAAATAAGCCAATCAGATTATTTTACTTAATAGTTCTTACCAGCATGCAAATATTGCTTGAAAGTTATTCCTTTATCATTCACTGTTTTGTCCATTTTGTTAGGAAATGTTAGTTCCTAAAACTTGCTCAGAATAATTAAAAGTGAACATTTGGTGCTGATATTTAAAAACCTATAAATATAGCCATTTAAAAAGTAACATGTGTTTCTCCCCTGATGCTAGCTTGAGAGAATGGAATTTTATATAATCTACCTTTCTTTGCAAAAATAACAGTATTGTAGAGTTGCTGGTGATTTTGGCACTCCATCATTCTAGTATAGTATAGGCTTAGAAATAATTGGTCAAGTAATGATTTTTCTAGTCAAGTTGAAGGGATCTCTCTTTTGAAAAAATATCCTAAAGAAACAGGATTGAGTAGAAAATGTTAGGTCAGTTTCAGGTGCTTATTTGTAATATTTTTCCTATTGCAGTGGAATTTAGCAGTTCTTTATCTGGATCCACATACAACTACCATAGTTTATCTTACAGTGGGTAAAACTGGCTTCCTTTTGGGTGGGTGGGTGGGAATTACTAATAGAAAATATATATATGTGTGTATATATATATATATATATACACATACACACACACACATACATACTCTCTCTATATATATATTCTGTGACATTTGTTATTGTGTGTATTAAATTGCATTGGATTTCTTTTTCTTGAATTGCAAATGGTATTGTTAGGTTATTTCCAATTTTACTTTATGAGAAAATATCTAGAGTAAGCCTATTTAATTTCCCATGGATTCTGTGAAAGTTTAATGGGATCAGAAATTGGTGACTTGTAAGGGGGAAGACATTCTACTGTATTTTTATAATAGCTTATTATTCATCTGTTTCTTAACTAAAGAACATGCTTCAGTTACATAGCAAAATTTCTATAGGTTGACTAAAATGTTCATAGGCATGGTCTTTTAGTTATGGGAAAGACTGTGTTTCAGTTATGTAATAGTTCTGTCCTCTACCACAGGTACATGTAAGAGAAAATCCTCTGTTGTCTACTCTTCTTATAAAGGGCATGGTTTAAGCTCTTTACCCTCCAACCTAACATTTATACACAGGGATTCCTTACCAGGTTAATGCCATTTAACACTCCTCTCTCCTACAGGTGAGAGAAAATAATTGTTGGTCTCTTTCTTACCAAGGAGAGACCTGTGATCGAAAAGGATCATGTTGGTGAATCTTTTCTTTGACATTGTAGTTTCTTATTACTGATAGTAAGCATATGGGAATTTCTGAGCTATAACATGTTGAGAAGTATTGATTAAAGAACTAACAACAAAAAGCCCTGACCCAAAAGAATGCTTTTATTTGGCTTAGAATGTTTTTGGCTTTTCTGCTAAAGTTGGCAGAAATTACTATACACTGACCTGATTTTTCTTTATTGCAGACCATTCTGTGGGCCTACCCTGAGACTTTTATCCCAATTAAAGAATCTTGGAGGAAATATTAGCTTATGACTTACGTGTTTTTCCCCCTAACCTTTAATATTCTTGAGTACTTGAAAATATTTTTAAGATATTTTAATCATGATCAAATTTAGGTTTATTAGAGATATTCTGTACACATTTGTCTCCTTGGTGGCATAGGTTCTGGAAAATTATATGGCCATAATAGTTTATCATTATTATTATTCAAAATAAGAGCAAATAAGTCTGTATTGCCAAAGTGACTTAAACTCTTCTGATGACCACAACAGTGTGATTTCTTAAGGAGAGAAAGTTGTTTTTAAAAATAAATAGTACCACTTAAAAAAAATTTTTTTTTTGTTTGTTGTTTTCCTCTTCTATTACATATCATTGGAAGCCTAATTACAGAAAATCCAGTGCAGATACTAGTGAAGATCCTAGTATAAGTTGAAGGAAACATGTGACTATAAAAATTCACATTTACAAAGTACTTGGCCTCTTCATATTTTACATGCATGTTTTAGAATAGATTTTAGGGAGTGTTTAATTCATTATCCTTTTGGCTTTTTAAATTTTTCTTGTCAATTTCCTAGGACTTAGATAATATACAAATAAATACAAATCCCAGGGGAAGTGTTGTGATGATAGACTAAAAGGTGGGAATGTGCTGCTGTTCAGAGTGAGCCTTGTTTCATTGTTGAAAATTCAATGCCTCAGTGTTTTTTCAGTACCACCTCATAGAGCTTCAATGTAAATGGATTGTATGTATAATTGGTAATTTGTATAGTTTTGTAGCTCTATAGATATAATGCCCTCATTCATTTTCACATGTAATTGTGCTTGGAGTATTTGTTTTATCCTTTTACTTCAACAGGCGCTTGTATATCTCTGGTGATTTGAAATATCAGGAAAGATAGTTTGTCAGAAATGAGAATAATATAGTTGAAATCAGCTTGGCTGAAATATTTTACAGCAAGAAAATTTCTTTTGGGTGAACTGACTCCATAATTCAGTTAACTCTTGATGTAAGGATTAGGTTTATTGTGGAGCTGCTTTCCAGATCAGACTGTCACTTTATAGTTTTTCTACATAAAGATTATATAGTTGCAAAGGTTGTGCAATTTCCCTTTTGTTGTTGTTTTTTGACTTTCAATTACCTTAATAAAAATACATTGTTTTCATAGCAAACTTAGACTGTTCATGTAATTTTCTCCATATAGTTTTTCTAATGCAAGCCCAGTAAACCAGTCTAGTTTTCAGCAGCTGTCTCCCAAGCAAAATAAGTGATGTGCCACATTTATCAGTTGTAGCTAAAATGTTACTACATTTTACACGTTTAAACTGTAATCAAATGTTTTCACGATAGATGTTTCTATCGATTAGGAAATTTCATTTCCTTACTGGTTCCCTTTTTTAAAAAGTTATTTTGTTTAGTTTATTTCATTGAGGACAATTTCAAACATTTACAAAAGTATAACAAACATCCATATACCCATCAACCTGCAAATATCAACTAGTATGCATCTCTAAATGTTTTGTTTTTAAAACATAACCACATTATCATTATCACATTAATAAATAATTCATTGGATCCTTTGAAGAAAGACATTTATTTTAATTGTAGTAAAATGCTCATAACAAAATTTACCATCTTAATCATTGCAGTGGTGTTAGGTGTATTCACATTGCTGTGCAACCAATCTCCAGAACTTTTTTGTCTTGCAGAATTGAAACTCTGTACCACTTCCGCCTTCTCTCGTCTCCCCCCACCTCTCACAACTATCCTTCAATTTTGTTTCTATCAGTTTGACTACTCTGGATACCTCATATAAGTGAAATCATATAGTATTTGTCTTTTTGTGACTGTCTTATTTCACTTAGCATAATGTCCTCAAGGTTCATCCATGTTATAGCATGTATATTGGTTTCTTTTTAAAGCCCACTTTTTCTTAGAAGTTTCTGTATTATGAAATTTGACAAGGATTTCCCCCAAAAGGTTCATTAGCATTTTCTATTTTTAATAAAACTTCAAAAGAAAATGTGTAATACTAAGTGTATATGCCAACTATTCCACACCACTTTATTAAAATTTTTTACCATTTTCACAACTTCTTGTGCTCTGTGTTCTCTTCAGTGGTTATGTGTGATGTATTTCACATCAACACTTCATAGTGTGGGGTACAAAATATGCTTTTGAAGCAAACTGATTTTGAAATTGTAGTGGATTATTATTATTCATGACCATACTTGTTCAATATGTTTTTAGTTTTATTTATTGCCTGATGAAAAGGAAACTAAAATTTTGACATATAAACTCAACTGTTTTGATTAGATATTCATTTTGCCACAAAGAAAGGAAAAATAACTTTTCTGATTTTTTTAAAGTTATTTTTCCCTATCCTTGGAAAACACAGAGTATCAAATTTTTAGAATAAAGAACTTACTTTTGGATTTTTAAATGAGATGTGACATGGTGGAAGAAGAGGAAAAGCCTGGGCTGTGAAGTCATATTTGGATTTCTCCTCTACTAGCTGTATGATATTTTGGAATCTTATTTTCTCACCCATAAAATAGGCATATTAACGTTGAGTGGTTACTGAAAGGATGAAATCACATGTAAATCACTGGCACATGGTTGTCACACAGTGGTACTTAGATAATATTCTTGAAAACTAATGGTGGAAGCATCTTACAAGTAAAACAAGATAAATAGTAATGGTACAATTCCATAGCACTAATACCTTCAAAAGACTTTTTTATACTTTATTTGGTTAACAGATTTTATAAACTTAACACTTGCAGAAACGTTGGCATGTTCGTTGCATACTGAATACCACTTCATAATCTGCTTTCCCAGTCTTTTAGGTGACATTTAATTCTTAATCTCCTTTCAAAAAAAACATTAAGTAGATTTTTAAAAATACTTTTTACTGTCGTTTATTATTGTGGAATTCCACTAACCAAAGTTCCTGAAAGGAGGAATCCTATAAAGGAAAATCTAAGTGTACACAGCTGAAATAGGGTATATGTGGAAAAAGCCTGGAGAATAGTATAAAATAATAAGCGCTGGATTCTTTGTCCAAGTTCAGAGTAAAAAAATATATACAAATTACAAGAGCTGAGCATCAATATGCAATTTTCCCAAAATGGATGGACAGAGAACCGTATCCTTCGAGAAAACTAAAAAGAGGGTTAGTAATGTAATGTGAGTGTAATTGAACTCTTGTATTTTGTGTATATTTGCAAGTTATAGTTTATACTTTCAGATTATGCAGGAATAAGAAATGTACCCTAAAACCACTTTTAGAATAGAGAGCTGAAAAATTATACTTTGAGTTCTGTTCAGAAATAACGGCTTGGTAGTAATGTCCTCAGGACATATGTTAAGCTCTTTGGAGTTCTTGCAGCTGCACAAATGTGAATCTGGAAGAGCACAACTTTGATTAAAAACACTATTTGGGTCCACCATATAGCTGAAACATTGAATTTGAAAAGAATACTCAACTTGCTATATAGATTGGCTACCTAAACAGCCAGATATTCCTATTACATGAAGTAGTATTAGGTGATTTTTCTTGTTTCAGCATATTTTGTTTTATTGCACTGTGCAATAGCTATTGGATGTGAGCAGTTTATTAAGAGCATTTAGGAAAATGCTTTTCAGATGGCTTTTGGCCATGCTAACATTTTAATAAACGCTCTGTCATATCCTTCACTTTTGGGAAAGTAAATAGCCTAATATAGACCTCTCATAGGCTGTGAAGAGGTATCAAAACCAAAAAGTGTTCTAAGGATATTTTATGTTCTATAATCGCAATAACATTAAGCTAAAGTGAACTTAAACTCTAAATTTCAAGATCACATATTATGTGTAGCTTACATATTTCATTAAATGTTTATCCTCAACTTTTGATACATCCTATTTTATTTTAAGGATGTGTTCTCCCCAGAAAAATCTGCCTGCAGCATGTCTAACTCTGTGCCAAATACTATATATTGTAAGTGCCACAAAGCAGAAATATTACTATCAAGCATTTCTCAAGAGACATCTACATCTAAAAATACTGGTTTAATTCTGAATTGTTTGCCCTGAAAGCATGTTTAATTTGACTAAAATAGCAAGTATGTTAGGGAAAGTCCTTAAGCAAGGAATAGTCTTTTTACTTGTTTGTTCCCATGACTGACATGAGACTTGTCAAAACTTCTCAGAATATTCTTTATTTGCATGTATTTTGTAATAAAACCTAGTATATTTTTTATTTTGTGTGTATTACATAATGAAGCCATTGGCCAGGTGCGGTGGCTCATGCCCAAAATCCCAGTACTTTGGGAGGCAAAGGCAAGAGGATCACTTGAGGCCAGGAGTTCAAGAACCAGCCTGGGTGACATAGCGAGACCCTATCTCTGGGAAAAAAAAAAGAAACCATGACTAACAATCTAACAATGTATGAAGACTGAGAGAAAGGTTTGGTGTTAAAGAATTACTCTGTCTACTGTCTATTTCAGTCTGTAATACCATTCATAAATTGCAGAATTCAGCTATCTACATCTGTTTAGTGTATTTCTAGAATAGCTTATCTTAAAATATTCTTCACGATCAACAGTCATGGCATATATACTGATACTGTCCTACCCAGTGAGAGTACAAATGATTCTCTTCAAGTTCCAGAGCCTATTGCAGTGGAATTCAAAGTACTTAACTACACAGATCACCACCTCATAGCTTTCCTTAAACCTCATGTGTCCTTATATAACTTGGATTATAGGAAAAAAGCCTTCAAGCTATTTTTAGTGCCTGATTATACTAATACCTACCCCTCTTTATCACACACTTTGGCCCTTTGTCAGTTTATCTTGATGTGTCCTTGCATAGCACCCACTGGGGATTCAGGGACCCTTGAGGGCCTTGCAAAGCTCCTCATGACTATATGGAAGATGGTTTACCTCTGTTGAAACAGACCCTTTTGATGAAAATAAAGGAGGGTGTAACGAACTTTTGAAGAAAGTAGAGGGCTGCCCTGTTACCTCTTCTGATTGCCTTGCAGTGCTTTCTTTCTCCCCACTTTCTGTGCAGCTTTTAGTTCTTTCCTTGCAGACTTTTGCAGACAAGGTAAATATGATAAACTGCCTGGTCTTGGCTAAGATGGTATTTCTAACTGATTAATTTGTGCAGATACTTACCTTTGACCAAAACATTGCCCAAAGCAAGAAGAAAGACTGGGCCAAGGATATGAAATATTAGATATAAACATTTCATCATCTCAGGTATGAAGGAATCTAGTTGTCAAACCTCAGGACCTTTGGGCTTTTTGGATATTTGGTGTGGAATATGATTTCTGTAGATGAATTTCTGATCTTGATCATCTTTAATGAATCTAGATTAGCTCCTACAGGGCTTGATGAGACAGTTCACAGAAGCTGAGGACCTCCTTGAAAACCTAGCTCTTTGTATTGTGTGGCACAGCAGAATTTGACCAACCATACAACATAATACCTGGACTCCAGGGACCCAAAGACTCAATTCAGCCTTCAACTGTTGCAAAGCATAGGTTCTAATCACTTCCCACCACGTGGTCTTGGTCAAGATGTTTAACTAAGACATTTTGAGCCCATTTCCTCATCTGCAGCATGAGTGCGCCATCTGCTTTACAGCGTTCACCAACAAGTTGAGTACCTACTATGCAGCAGGCACTGTTCTAGGCACTGGGGATATATGCAGATGAATAAGACAAGTCCTTACTGTTATGGAACTTACATATTAATGGGAGGAGCCAGACAAAAAATTGAACAAGATAATTTCAGATGGTAAAATATACTGAAAAACAAAAAACAGAGTGGTGTGATAGAAAGTGGATGAGGGGTACCTTTTTAAGGTAAAGGAGAGCCTCACAATGGTGGTGAGCTCTTGAGTCGAGATTTGGGTGATAAGGGGCAGCTGGCTACATAAGATAGGACATTGAGTGTTTCAGGCCAAGGGAGCTGGAAGTAAGCATGTTTTAAAGGGGGAAAATATTAGTGTGTTGAAAAATGGAAAGCAGTCAGCGTGGCGTGAGTGCAGTGAGGAAAGGAAGGTGGGGCATGAGATGAGGTTTGGTAGAGCTTGACAGTTTTAACCAAGAAAGTGACCTGATGTAGTTTCAAAAAATCACTGGCAGTTGTGCAGAGACAGAATGGGAGAGGGGCAAGCAGAGAAGCAGGGAAACTAGTTAGGTTCTCAGCTGTGAAGATTAAATGGGATCACATAAGTAATGTATCTAGCACTGCCCCAAGCACGTAACAGATCCCTAATAAATGATTCAATTTCTCCTCTCATCATTTCCTTGAATCTTGTGGTTCTTTTCCCTGCAACAGAGGCTAAGATTACCTTCACTTGACCTCTCTTATAGAAAAATCCCACAAGTAGATGATCAGGACATAGCAATCCCATTGCTCTCAGGCTGGTATATGAGGAAATTATAAATTGTGCTGGCTACACAAGCATTCTTTCATATCTTTAGTTCACTGCCATCCACTGCTGCAACCACCTATTGCACGTAGAGTGTTAATAGGTGTTACTTGGAAAAAGGAGTTGTGTGCTCAACTAAGTTGGGAAATATAACTAGGCTAAATAGGCTTCTTGACAGCAGTACTTCTCAGAACCTTAAGTATGTATTCCCAGGCAGGAGACATTATGTGTTTTCTAAACATAACTGATCTCAGAGGGTTAAAGTTCCACCAAACATACTTTGGAACTGTGAGTGGGACACTTTATTTTTCATAGTTTGATCTAATTAATGGGTTGGTTAGGTATATCAGGTGTACGAACAAGAGAGACCATCACTAGCTAAGAAAGAGGAAAGGAATTCAGTGGAAGCCTATGCGGGCTCAGAGAATCGACAGTGCACCTGGAAAGCCAGATGTGGGAATCACAGGACAGGAGACAGTGACAGGACAAGGAAGCCAGAATCAGAGGGGGCGGTCCAGCCAGGCCCCAGCCTTCTTCAGACTCTGTCCTGCTGCTGGAGGTTCAGATTCTAGGAAGGGGGCATCTGATGAACCTAGCTCTTCATATTATAAACTTTTAGAAAATATAACTTTAATGGCTCCATATGATCACTTATTGTAGTTTACTTTGCTTAGACCCTGTTATTAGAAACTTGGGTTGATTTTATTTTTTTCTATTCTAAATAACGCTATGATGAACATCACTATGCATAATATTTTTGTTTTCATTCATTTAAAAAATTTTGAGTTATTCTCAGATAAGGAATTATGGGGACAAAGAATATAAACATTTTCAAGCTCATGTGATGCATGTTACTTTTTCCCCCAAAATGCACCATTTTAGACTTCCTCTAATGTTGGAGAATGGGTATTTCTTTTTTTTTTAAATTTTTTATTTATTTTATTTTTTATTTTTATTTTTAATTTATTTTTTTAATTTCAGAATATCATGGGGTTACAACACTTTGGCCATACACATTGTCCCTGTTCTGCCTGTGGTCATCCCCCAAACTGTGCTCTCTGCATCCATTCAGTGAGAGTTTTTCCCATCCCTTCCACCCCCCTCCCGCCCGCCCGCCCTCTGATGAATGTTATTGCCCTGTGTGATGTAAGTGTTCATCAGTTAGTACCAGTTTGATGGTGAGTACCAGTGATGCTTGTTTTTCCAATCCTGTGACACTTCGCTTCGAAGAATGGGTTCTAGCTCCGACCAGGATAATACCAGATGTGTTAATTCACTATTGTTCCTTATTGCTGAGTAATACTCCATGGTATACATATACCACATTTTATTGATCCACTCGTGTATTGATGGGCACCTGGGTTGTTTCCACAACTTTGCAATTGTGAATTGTGCTGCTATGAACATTCGAGAGCAGATGTCTTTATTATAAAATGTCTTTTTTTCTTTTGGATAAATACCCAGTAGTGGGATTGCTGGGTCAAATGGTAATTCTACTTTTAATTCTTTGAGGTATCTCCATATTCTTTTCCATAGAGGTTGTACTAATTTGCAGTCCCACCAGCAGTGCATGAGTGTTCCTATCTGTCCACATCCCCGCCAACATTTGTTATTTGGGGATTTTTTGATATGAGCCAATCTCACTGGAGTTAAGTGATATCTCATTGTGGTTTTGATTTGCATTTCCCTGATGATTAGAGAGGTTGAGCACTTTTTTATATGTTTGCTGGCCATTATTCCGTCTTCTTTGGAAAAGTTTCTGTTCATGTCCTTTGCCCATTTTTTAATAGGGTTGTTTGATTTTTTCTTGTTGATTTTCCTAAGTTCTGTATAGATTCTGGTTATCAGCCCTTTATCAGAGGTGTAGCATGCAAATATTTTCTCCCATTCTGTAGGTTGTCTGTTCACTCTAGTGATAGTTTCCTTGGCTGTGCAGAAGCTTTTCAATTTGATCAGGTCCCATGTATTTATTTTTGTTGCTGCTGTGATTGCTTTGGGGGTCTTCTTCATAAATTCTTTGCCTAGGCCAATGTCCATAAGAGTTTTTCCAACGTTTTCTTTGAGAATTCTTATGGTTTCATGTCTTAGGTTTAGATCTGTTATCCATTGTGAATTGATTTTTGTGAGAGGTGAGAGGTGTGGGTCCACTTTCAGTCTTCTACATATGGCCATCCAGTTTTCCCAGCACCATTTGTTGAATAGGGAATCTTTTCCCCAGATCAGGTGGGGAAGATCAGGTGACTGTATGAGGTTGGTTTTATATTTGGGTTCTCAGTCCTGTTCCATTGGTCTACGTGTCTGTTCTTGTGCCAATACCATGCAGTTTTGATTACTATAGCCTTGTAGTATAGTTTGAAGTCTGGTAGATAGATGCCTCCCAATTTGTTCTTTTTGCTTAAGATCACGTTGGCTAGACGGGGTCTCCCCTGGTTCCACACGAAGCGTAGAATTATTTTTTCTAGATCGGCAAAAAATGATGTTGGTATTTTGATAGGGATTGCATTGATTCTGTAAATTAATTTAGGTAGCAAAGCCATTTTTACTATGTTGACTCTGCCTATCCAAGAGCATGGTAGGGCTTTCCATCTATTTACATCCTCTGCAATTTCTTTTCTCAGTGTTTCATAATTCTCTCTATATAGGTCTTTGACCTCCTTAGTTAGATATGTTCCTAAATATTTAATTTTCTTTGTTGCTATTGTGAAAGGTATTGCATCTTTAATTTGTTTCTCGGCTTGATTGTTACTAGCATATATGAAGGCTATGGATTTGTGTGTATTAATTTTGTATCCTGAGACTTTGCTGAATTCATTTATCAATTCCAGTAATCTCTTGGTTGAATCTTTGGGGTTTTCTATGTGTAATATCATATCGTCTGCGAATAGTGAAAGTTTGACCTCTTCTGCCCCCGTCTGGACGCCCCTGATTCCTCTGTCTTGTCTAATTGCTGTGGCCAGGACTTCCAGCACTATGTTGAAAAGAAGTGGAGATAGTGGACACCCTTGTCTGGTGCCAGTTTTAAGGGGGAATGCCTTCAATTTTTCCCCATTCAGTATGATATTGGCTGTGGGTTTATCGTATATGGCGTTAATAGTTTCTAGGAATGAGCCATCTATGCCTATATTGTTAAGAGTTTTTATCATAAAAGGATGCTGGATTTTGTCAAAAGCCTTTTCTGCATCTATTGAAAGGATCATATAATCTTTGTTCTTGCTTTTATTTATATGGTGAATTACATTTATAGATTTGCGTATGTTGAACCATCCCTATATCTCGGGAATAAAGTCCACCTGATCGTGATGGATTACTTTTTGATGTACATTTGAATTTGGTTTGCAAGGATTTTATTGAGAATTTTTGCATCTATATTCATAAGGGATATTGGTCTGTAGTTTTCTTTTTTTGTTGTGTCCTTTCCTGGCTTTGATATCAAGGTGATATTGGCTTCATAGAATGAGTTTGGGAGGATTCCATCCTTCTGGATATTTTCAAATAATTTCTGCAGTGTAGGCACCAGTTCTTCTTTGTAGGCTTGGTAGAATTCAGGTGTGAACCCATCTGGTCCGGGACTTTTTTTTGTGGGTAGATTTTTTATTACTGCTTCAGTTTCGGTGCTTGATATTGGTCTGTTTAGAAATTCTGTTTCTTCCTGGTTGAGCCTAGGGAGGTAGTGTGTTTCTAAGAATTTGTCCATTTCCTCCACGTTTTCGTGTTTGTGGGCATAGAGATTTTTGTAGTATTCGAAGATGATGTTTTGTATTTCCATGGTATCCATTGTGACTTCTTTTTCATTTCTAATTGAGCTTATTAGAGTCCTTTCCTTTCTGCTTCTGGTCAACCTGGCAAGTGGCCTGTCTATTTTGTTTATCTTTTCAAAGAACCAACTTTTCGTTTCATTGATCTTCTGTATTGTTCTTTTGTTCTCGATTTCATTTAATTCTGCTCTGATTTTGGTTATTTCTTTTCTTCTGCTGGCTTTAGGATTGCTTTGCTCTTCCTTTTCCATTTCCTTAAGATGATTTGTTAGTTTACTGATTTGTGACTTTTCTGTCTTTTGGATGTGGGAATTTAGGGCGATAAGTTTTCCTCTCAGGACTGCTTTTGCTGTATCCCACAGATTTTGATAACTTGTGTCCCCATTATCGTTTAGTTCGAAGAATCTTTTGATTTCAATTTGAATCTCCTCCTTGACCCAATAGTCTTTCAGCAATAGATTGTTTAGTTTCCAAGTTTTTGGAGGAAGATGTGAGTTTCTGTTGGAATTGATTTCTAATTTTATTCCGCTGTGGTCTGAAAAGATACATGGTATGATTTCTATTTTTTTGAATTGGTTTAGATCTGTTTTGTGGCCTAGGATGTGGTCAATTTTAGAGAAAGTTCCATGAGCTGATGAGAAGAATGTATATTCAGTGTTATTTGGGTGGAGTGTTCTGTAGATATCTGTTAGGCCCAAATGTTCTATAGTCCTGTTTAGGTCTTTTATTTCTCTATTTGTTTTTTGTTTGGAGGATCTGTCCAGTTTCATCAGTGGGGTGTTGAAGTCCCCTGCTATTATGGCATTGCTGCTTATTATGTTGTCTAGATCTAGCAGTATTTGCTTTATGTACCTGGGTGCTCCTGTGTTGGGTGCATAAATGTTTAGGATTGTTAAATCCTCTTGCGAGATTTTTCCCTTCATCACTATATAGTGTCCATTTTTGTCCTTTTTTACTTTTGTTGCTTTAAAGTTTATGTCATCTGAAATGAGGATGGCTACTCCGGATTTCTTTTGGTTTCCATTAGCCTGGAAAATTGTATTCCATCCTTTCACCTTGAGTCTGAATGCGTCTTTGTGTGTAAGGTGTGTTTCCTGAAGACAACAGATACTTGGCTTGTATTTTTTAATCCATTCAGCCAGCCTATGTCTCTTCAATGGGCAGTTCAAGACATTTACATTTATTGAGAGAATTGATATTTGGGGTAAATTTCTGATTATTCTATTGGGTGGTGTCTTTTGTTTTACCTCTTGCGTCATTGTGGAATCTGGTTTCTGGGGTTTTAGCTTTTGCGTAGTTTTACATAGGTGGGTGTCTGTTGCTCTGTTTAGTGTATAATGCAGGTCTAAGCATTTCTTGCAAGGCCGGTCTGGATTTCGCAAATTCTATCAGTGATTGCTTATCTGGAAACGTCTTTATTTCTCCCTCATATGAGAAGCTTAGTTTGGCAGGATACAGAATTCTGGGTTGACCTTTGTTTTGTTTTAGGAGATTGATGATGTCTCCCCATTCCCTTCTGGCTTGTAAGGTTTCAGCTGAGAAATCTTCAGTTAATCTGATCGGTTTCCCTTTGTAGGTTACTTGCTCTTTTCGTCTTACAGCTCTGAGGAGTGCCTCTTTTGTGTTTACTTTGGTCGGTCTAATAATTATGTGGCGTGGTGAATGCCTTTTCACTTTGACTCTCCCAGGAGTCCTGTGTGCTTCTTGTACTTGGATATCGAGATTTCTGGCTAAGCCATGGAAATTTTCCTCTATTATTCCTTCAAATAAATTTTCCAGCCCATGCGAATTTTCTTCCTCTCCCTCAGGGATACCTATGATCCTTATGTTTGGCCTCTTTACATAATCCCACATTTCTTGTATGCTTTTTTCCTGCCTCTTGTTTTTGTGTTCTTTCTCTTCGGCTGATTTATTTAGCGCATAGGAGTTGTCTTCTAGCTCTGAAATTCTTTCCTCTGCATGGTCCAGCCTATTCTTAAGGCTTTCCACTGTGTTTTGTAGATCCTTGAATGCTTCTTTCATTTCTAGGATTTCTATTTGATTTTTCTGTAATATTTCTATTTCTTTGGAGAATTTTTCATTCATTTCTTGCATTTTTCTTGTGGTTTCTTTGTGCTGGGATTCAATTTTCTCTTGAATTTCATTGAGCTTTCTTATAATCCATAAACGAAATTCTTCTTCTGTCATTCTACCCATTTCATTTGGATTGGTATCCATTGCTGAGGAACTGATGGTTTCTTTTGGGGGTGACTTTTCACTCTGATTTTTCATGTTCCCTGAGTTCTTTCGCTGGTTTTTTCTCATCTGGCCTCTTGGTCGAGAGCTGGGGGTGTTAGAGCTAGTTTATGACCCTGTCACCAGGCCCACAATTATTGTTCCTTGGCAAAGCCAGGGAGAGAAGTAGTGGCCTGTATTGCCTTAGGTGTATTTTAGCAAGTTTGGTGGATTGTGAGTTAACTCTGACCTGTGGTCTTCTCCTCTTCCCAGTGGAGTGTGGTGAGAATGACCTCCCAGCTTGGGCTCTAAGCTAATGAATTGTACTTGAGGATATGAGTCCACTGCTCCCTATTAGCTAGGTATTCTGTTATGTCCGTGGCAGGCTCTGATCCCCCAGTTGGGGTATGCGAAAGCCCTGTGCTTTGGGAGGGGCCTTGTAGCTCCTAGGGGTTACTTTGACCCTGCTCCTCCTGAGGTGCAGGTAGAAACACAATTTCTTTTTTTTTTTATTTTTTATTTATTTATTTATTTTTTATTTATTTTTTTTTATTTTTTTAATTTCAGAATATCATGGGGGTACAACATTTTGGCCATACACATTGCCCCTGTTCTGCCCTTGTCAGAGCCACAATCGTGGTCGACTCCCAAACTGTGCTCCCCACATCCATTCAGTGAGAGTTTTTCCCATCCCTTCCACCCCCCTCCCGCCCGCCCGCCCTCTGATGAATGTTATTGCCCTGTGTGATGTAAGTGTTCATCAGTTAGTACCAGTTTGATGGTGAGTACCAGTGATGCTTGTTTTTCCAATCCTGTGACACTTCGCTTCGAAGAATGGGTTCTAGCTCCGACCAGGATAATACCAGATGTGTTAATTCACTATTGTTCCTTATTGCTGAGTAATACTCCATGGTATACATATACCACATTTTATTGATCCACTCGTGTATTGATGGGCACCTGGGTTGTTTCCACAACTTTGCAATTGTGAATTGTGCTGCTATGAACATTCGAGAGCAGATGTCTTTATTATAAAATGTCTTTTTTCTTTTGGATAAATACCCAGTAGTGGGATTGCTGGGTCAAATGGTAATTCTACTTTTAATTCTTTGAGGTATCTCCATATTCTTTTCCATAGAGGTTGTACTAATTTGCAGTCCCACCAGCAGTGCATGAGTGTTCCTATCTGTCCACATCCCCGCCAACATTTGTTATTTGGGGATTTTTTGATATGAGCCAATCTCACTGGAGTTAAGTGATATCTCATTGTGGTTTTGATTTGCATTTCCCTGATGATTAGAGAAGTTGAGCACTTTTTTATATGTTTGCTGGCCATCATTCTGTCTTCTTTGGAAAAGTTTTTGTTCATGTCCTTTGCCCATTTTTTAATAGGGTTGTTTGATTTTTTCTTGTTGATTTTCCTAAGTTCTGTATAGATTCTGGTTATAAGCCCTTTATCAGAAGTGTAGCATGCAAATATTTTCTCCCATTCTGTAGGTTGTCTGTTCACTCTAGTGATAGTTTCCTTGGCTGTGCAGAAGCTTTTCAATTTGATCAGGTCCCATGTATTTATTTTTGTTGCTGCTGTGATTGCTTTGGGGGTCTTCTTCATAAATTCTTTGCCTAGGCCAATGTCCATAAGAGTTTTTCCAACGTTTTCTTCGAGAATTCTTATGGTTTCATGTCTTAGGTTTAGATCTGTTATCCATTGTGAATTGATTTTTGTGAGAGGTGAGAGGTGTGGGTCCACTTTCAGTCTTCTACATATGGCCATCCAATTTTCCCAGCACCATTTGTTGAATAGGGAATCTTTTCCCCAGTGTACGTTTTTCTGGAATTTGTCAAAGATCAGGTGACTGTATGAGGTTGGTTTTATATTTGGGTTCTCAGTCCTGTTCCATTGGTCTACATGTCTGTTCTTGTGCCAATACCATGCAGTTTTGGTTACTATAGCCTTGTAGTATAGTTTGAAGTCTGGTAGACAGATGCCTCCCAATTTGTTCTTTTTGCTTAAGATTGCTTTGGCTAGACGGGGTCTTCTCTGGTTCCACACGAAGCGTAGAATTATTTTTTCTAGATCGGCAAAAAATGATGTTGGTATTTTGATAGGGATTGCATTGATTCTGTAAATTAATTTAGGTAGCAAAGCCATTTTTACTATGTTGACTCTGCCTATCCAAGAGCATGGTAAGGTTTTCCATCTATTTACATCCTCTGCAATTTCCTTTCTCAGTGTTTCATAATTCTCTCTATATAGGTCTTTGATCTCCTTAGTTAGATATATTCCTAAATATTTAATTTTCTTTGTTGCTATTGCAAAAGGTATAGCATCTTTAATTTGTTTCTCGGCTTGATTGTTATTAGCATATATGAAGGCTATGGATTTGTGAGAAACACAATTTCTTTTGGCTGCAGTGTGAGAGCTGAGTTGGGAAAATTCTACACAGCTCAAAGGTTGCTCATCTAGCCACGTGTGTCTGCCCTTCTGATGTGCGTCTCTGCGTGATACTGGTTGATAGGGGGATCTCCAATTGTGCACCCCTTTTCCACCACTAGACCCCAAGGCGAGGCGGGTGGCCGTCTCTATCCTCAGCAGTCTCCACCGGGGGAATGTTCCCACGGAGAGGGGGGAATAGTGGCCACTGGAAGCGCTTTTGGATGGCGCGAAATTCCCTATTGAAGTGGGCAGGATTATGGGGAGCTGCTCTGGTTCAGCCTGTGGCTTTTGAGGTATTTGGTTGTCATGAGAACCAGCAGTTATACCAAATGAGTCACTATAGCCAGCAACCTTCAAAATGACCGATCTCTGGGATACAGGAGGGCTGGGACCTAAAGGGCGGGCACTAGGACCAGCACGGAGCGGACTTGTCGGAGGCCAAAGCCGGGATAGCAGGACCAGATGGACGAGCTGCAAACTGTTTCCAATACACCAAGGTCCTGCCCCTACAGTTCCGGGATCTCGTCCCACCTGGAACCCACGGATGCAGCTGTCCCTGGCCATCAAAGGCAAAGCCTGTCTCGCCCCAGCGGAAGAGCCCTGGGCCGGGGCGGGGCGGAGCTAGAGACGCGGCTCACGGCTCCACGCTGGCGACTGTAAAGATGGCCGCCACCGCCAGCCTGGCGCACAGCCGGGCTCTGATCGCGCCCGGAGCGCAACTTTTCTCCGCTGGCCATGGCGGCGGCAGTTGCCAGCAACCTCTAAGGGCGTGTCCCGCTCTCCGTTAAACTCCTGGGCCCAGTCCTGCTGACTTCCAGTGGCGCAGTGCCGGTCTGCGGGTCCCGCGCACTGTCCCGGGAAGCTGAATCTCCGCCCAGCGTGATCCCCAGCCCTGCACGTTCTCTGTATACTGCAGCTGAGGGTTGTGTTTGGCTTTCGTGATTACTCCAACTCCACAGCGTCTGTTGTCTTGTGCAACCGCCCTGCCCCAACTCTGGGCTTGTCCCTGACTGCGTGTATGGGGAGGTGCGTAACCGCTTGGGGGGCAGGTCGCGCTGCGCGGACCTGGCGAGCGCGTCCTTCCCGCCCTCTGGGCTCTATTGTGCTCCGTGCGCCCTCTGATCTTTGTGAAAATTTTGTACCTGTTTTCTTGGGTTGGGCGTTCCGCGTTGTTTCTCTGTAATTCGCAATGCTGTTTTCAGAGCGAGTGGTCCGTGCTCACATGTACCCACTGGCGTTTTTCACCTCCTTCCCTGGGAGCGGTGCAGTGGGAGGACCCTATCACACCGCCATTTCTTCTCGTCCTCGAGAATGGGTATTTCACCACACCTTTGCCAGCATTGGGGAATTTGTGGCATACTGTTTTAAAAAGTAATTCAAATTGGATGAAATTACTTGCTCCCAGCTGGGGAGATTTCTGGAATCTGAAACAGAAAGATTTTGGCAGGCAATATAGATGAGTGTAGTGACTGGTCTAGTCATCTGAAGAAATTTGTGGGTCTAAAGCAATCCTACTTGCATAAGCCACACTGAGTGGTAGCCATGTCCCTAGATTCACACTGATTTCCTCTGACAGCTGAGGCAGAAAGCCAGACTTCCAGTATGAATCTATTGTAATTTTTTTTTTTAAATAAAATACCTAGGAATATATTTAACCAAGGAGGAGAAAGACCTCTACAGGGAGAACTTCGAAACACTGAGGAAGGAAATCGCAGAGGATATAAACAAATGGGAAAACATATCATGCTCATGGATTGGCAGAATCAACATTGTTAAAATGTCTATACCACCCAAAGTGATTTACAGATTCAATGCAATCCCCATTAAAATACCAATGTCATTTTTTGCAGATCTAGAAAAAACAATTCTATGCTTCATATGGAAGCAGAAAAGACCCCAGAATAGCCAAAGCAAACTTAAGCAAAAAGAACAAATCAGGAGGCATCACTTTACCAGACTTCAGGCTATACTACAAGGCTATAGTAACCAAAACAGCATGGTACTGGCACAAGAACAGAAACCTAGACCAATGGATCAGAACAGAGAACCCAGATATAAAACCATCCTCATATTGCCATCTGGTCTTTGACAAAGCAGACAAAAACGTACACTGGGGAAAAGAATCCCTATTCAATAAATGGTGCTGGGAAAATTGGATAGCCACATGTAGAAGACTGAAACAGGATCCACACCTCTCTCCTCTCACAATTAATTCACAATGGATAACAGACTTAAACCTAAGACATGAAACTATAAGAATTCTAGAAGAAGAGTTTGGAAAAACTCTTATAGATATTGGCATAGGCAAAGAATTTATGAAGAAGACCCCAAAGGCAATTACAGCAACAACAAAAATAAGTAAATGGGACCTGGTTAAATTAAAAAGCTTCTGCACAGCCAAGGAAACAATTGCCAGAGCTAATAGACAACCTACAAAATGGGAGAAAATATTTGCATGCTATACATCTGATAAAGGGCTAATAACCAGAATCTATAAAGAACACAAGCAAATCAGCAAGAAAACATCAAACCACCCCATTAAAAGGTGGCAAAAGACATGAACAGAAGCTTTTCAAAAGAATATAGACTAATGGCCAATAAACATATGAAAAAATGCTCAATGTCTCTAATCATCAGGGAAATGCAAATCAAAACCACAATGAGATGTCACCTAACTCCAGTGAGAATGGCTTTTATCAAAAAGTCCCCAAAACAACAGATGCTGGCATGGATGTGCAGAGATAGGAACACTCATACACTGTTGGTGGGACTGCAAACTAGTACAACCTCTATAGAAAGTAGTATGGAGATACCTCAAAGAACTAAAGTAGACCTACCATTTGATCCAGTAATCCCACTACTGGATATTTACCCAAAGGAAAAAAGACATTTTATAAAAAAGACACCTGTAGGCCAGGCGCGGTGGCTCATGCCTGTAATCCTAGCACTCTGGGAGGCTGAGGTGTGAGCTCAGGAGTTCCAGACCAGCCTGAGCAAGAGTGAGACCCCGTCTCTACTAAAAATAGAAAAATTAGCCAGGTCACATGGTGTGTGCCTGTAGTCCCAGGTACTTGGGAGGCTGAGGCAAGAGGATTGCTTGAGCCCAGGAGTTTGAGGTTGCGGTGAGCTATGATGACGCCACTGCACTCTACCCGGGACGACAGAGCGAGGCTCTGTCTCAAAAAAAAAGAAAAAAGGCACTGGCACCCGAATGTTTATAGCAGTACAATTCACAATCGCAAAGATGTGGAAACAACCCAAGTGCTCATCAATACATGAGTGGATTAATAAAATGTGGTATATGTATACCATGGAATATTACTGAGCCATAAAAAAAATGGTGAAATCCTCCTAAGTGAAGTATTGCAAGAATGGAAAAACAAACACATCATGTAATCACCATTAAATTGGAACTAAATGATCAACACTCATGTGTACATATGGTAGTAAAATTCAATGGAAACCAAGAAGGTGGAGGAGGTGGGATGGGTAAATTCACACCTAATGGGTACAATGAACACTGTCTGGGTGATGGTCACACTTATAACTTTGACTCAAACCGTACAAAAGTAATTCATGTAACCAAAATGTCTGTACCCCCATAATATTCTGAAATTTTAAAATAAATAAATAATAAAAAGTTCACCTGGAAAAGCAAAAAAACCCACTATACTATTTTTAGAAGAGAGAAATTGTATAATAATTTAAATGTAAATCTTTGGGTAACTTCAGCTGCTTTCAATTTTTATGTGAAATTTTGCCAGGTTAGGTTTTTTTTGTGTGTAAATGTACAAGTGTGAGCATGTGGGTGTGTGTTGTGGGATGAGGATTGGGGAAGATAGAAGGGAAGACATTTCTGATAAATTTTTTTGTTTTTTGAGATAAGCTTTGTTGCCCGGGCTAGAGTGCAGTGGCATCATCATGGTTCACTGCAACCTCCAAACTCCTGGGCTCAAGCGATCCTCCTGCCTCAGCCTCCCGAGTAGCCTACTACGGGCACACGCCACCATGCCCGGCTAATATTTTAATTTTTTGTAGATATGAGGTCTTGCTATGTGTCCAGGCTGGTCTTGAACTCCTGGTCTCAAGCCATCCTCTCTCCTCAGCCTCCCAAAGTACTAGGATTACAGTTGTGAGCCACTGCACCCAGCCAAATTGTTAAAAATCAAGCCAAACAATTCTTTGTCCTCCTCCAGACAAGAGACCACCCAGACAGGTTTCCGTTTTTCTACTATATATTGGTGTATGGTTAGGGGGAACATTCTCCTCCCAAATGACTCGAGATGGAATGCTGTGGGATTCCCCCTGCACTGGAAGTTAATCAGAAACTGGACCTCAAGGTTCTTATCCTCCAAATCTTGTGTTTGATTAATCTGAAGAGCAGCAATATCGAATATCAAAATAAATGTGGCGAGGTGAGAGAGTGAACCGTGTCTCCCCGAAGCTTCCTGCCTCCATCATCATGAGTGAGGAGACATCTGCAGCTTCTGGGCCAGGAAGGAGTCAGATCTTTTGGTGTACATTTGCCCCTTTCAGGGGTTGGGTTAGGAATGAACCTCCCTTAGGCCTCTTCCCCCATCACCAAAGGTCAAGAAGAGGTCATCACATTGAACAGTGGTCAGCAGAAAACCACAGATGCCTGACCCTGCCTGCTCCCTTTTCCCTCCTCACAGCTTCTCATAACCTTTCCTACCATTGTTTTCCTACAATCCACCAAGACCAAAATGTACGCAGCCCTTTATCCCAGTTACCATGACACAAGCCCAGACTCACAGGTTCCCCTCACCTCCGACATCCTAATACTCCGTTCTGTCCAGGATTCACAGTCCAACACAGCAAGTCCCCTGTGTGCTCACCCCTCCTTCTAGTGGGAAGGAGAGCATCCAAACACGCACAGTAGAAAGAATAGCATAATGAGCCCCACCCACCACTCCACCGCATGTTTATTTTCTGTAAATCAGTAATCTAGAGGTTTGAGCAGATTTAGGTTAAAAAATTTTGGCAAAACCACTTCACAGCTGGTGCTGTGCTCTTTCTTCAGGGGCACATAGTGTGTGTTTGTGTCTCTTTTTGTGACATTAGCAGCCGTTGGTGCAGCTGTTAATGCTGCGTTCGCTAATTCATTCGGGTTGCAATTGGTGATGTCCTAAATTTACCATTCCTTTTTCACTTATTAACTGAGATCACACAGAGAACCCTCCCTCATCTATTTGCCTCCTCTACAGTACATTTCATATAGGAAAGGCAGTCTAAATGCCTGATTCTTTCCCCTTATTTTCCAGTTTTCAAAGTCACTTTGATTCTGGGATATCACTACCATCCTTCAAAGTCACCACTGAAGTTTTATTATTAATTTAGTATTATTATAACCTCATGTGTGTATATACACACACACACACACACACACACACACATATCTTTTTTTTTTTTTTGAGACAGGGTCTGGCTCTGTCGCCCTAGCTAGAGTGCAGTGGTGTCATCATAGCTCACTGCAGCCTCAAACTCCTGGGCTCAAGTGATCCTCTTGCCTCAGCCTCCCGAGTAGCTGGGACTACAGGCACGCACCACCACATCTGGCTAATTTTTCTGTTTTTTGTAGAGATGGGGTCTCACTCTTGCTCAGGCTGTTCTTGAACTCCAGAGCTCAAGTGATCCTCCTGCCTCGGTCTCCCAGAGTGCTAGGATTACAGGCGTGAGCCACCGTGCCCAGACTGGATTTTAGTATATTTGATGTGCTTTAATCCACTGCAATTCTTATCATTAGAATTCCTCTCTTTGGCCAGTGGGAGCCTCTTCGAGTTGGCTCCTGAGTCCTTTTCTTTTTTTTATTATTTCAAAATATTATAGGGGTACAAATGTTTTTGGTTACATGGATCACTTTTGTAATGCTTGAGTCAGGACTGTAAGTGTGCCCATCACCCAGATAGTGTTCGTTGTACCCGTTAGGTAGGTTTTCACTCATCATCTCCTCCCCCGCCACCCCGCTTGATTTCCACTGAGTTTTACTTCCCTCTGTGGACATGTGTGCTCATCAGTTAGTTCCAATTTAATAGCAAGTACCTGCGATGTTTGTTCTTCCATTCTTTAGATACTTCACTTAGGATAATGGTGTCCAGTTCCATCCAAATTGTTGCAAAAGACATTAGTTCATCCTTTTCTATGGCTGAGTACTACTCCATGGTATACATGCACCACATTTTGTTAATTCACTCACGAATTGATGGGCATCCTGAGTCCTTTTGACGAATGGCATTGCTCTTTCATAGCTTCCTTGTTTTCTGTAATGAGAAATTCTCCAGGCTCATCTTCTACGTTTTTTTACTGCAGACCTAGGACAGCCATTTCTCCAAGGAGCTTTAGTGACCTGATATTATTATAAGACTCCTCAGGTAATTCTGATATATAGCTAAGTTTGGGAACTGCTGGTATCTGAGGTTCCTTCTAACTCCAAAACACATTTTTTTTCCTGCCAATTAAAGTAGCAAAAATATATTTGAAATGATTGTTAAACATTTATATGAAATAAAAAATATTTCAATCACATATTTTTTTCCTTTGCTCATTGCACTTTAAATTGGTACAACCTTTTAAGATGCAATTTGACCAAATGTATCGTACCCTAAATATTTTTCTACATTTTGACCCAGAAATCCCACTTTTGTAAATCTGGTCTAAGGAAATAATTTTTAAAAATATAGAAGAAGATACATGCATCAGAGCTTATTTGCAAACTATAAAAAATTAAATGTAGCTCAAACATCCAAAAAAAGAGGGGAGCAGTTTGGTAGATTGCTGAGAATTTACTGGAAAGAATATTATGAGGCCATTAAATGATGCTTGGTAGGACTATGCAGCCAGATGCAAAATTGTATTTATTACATTATGTTAAAATATGCATATGAAAAAAGTTTAAAATGGAATATATCAAAATGATAGCAGTGGGTTAGTAGACTTTACAGATAATTTCTCCCTACCCTCCCTCCTTTTCGAAAATATTTTCAAAAATCACTTAAAACATGTATTTTCAAATTCTGTAAGTCTATAATATTACATGATTGACTGACTTGCAGTCCTTTGTCTTTTAGAAAGAACAGGGGTTAGGAAACAGGGCACAGAGCATAAGGCAGAGCCTAAATTTTGGGACATTCCCTGGGGAGTAATGGGATGGGAGTGGAGTCTGAAGCACTGGGCTGAGAAGGACCAGCAGGGGTGACAGTGGATGTGACTGGGCCTCCCCTTCAGTTGTACCTGAGCTTGTCTTCATTTTGCTCCTAAACACTTCAGCTACAAGCGTGGGCTTGGGATCTTTCAAAGTTCCTTAGTCTCCCTGTTGGACACCTTAGGCATTTCATCACTGGGGAGTACTGTGGATTAGCTTTCCCACCAAGGACATCTACAAATGTGACTTGATGGTGGGGATGATTGTCCAGCCTGGCATGCTAAAGAATTTCGTAACCAAGGGAATCAGTAAAAATTTGTTTGGATTTGTACCTCTAGTGATTTAGACTTTGAACAAGCTCCTTCGGGTTGTATTTATCTGTATGTGAAGCATCTTTTCTCAACTTCCTCCCCAACACACACACATCTGGAAGCCCTTCCCCTGCCTTCTCTCTCTCTTGATGGGAGGTGGTGCCTGAGGTGATGGTAAGGGGGAGAAAGGGGAGAAACTCTGGGCCGCTGGGCCTCTTTGACCCACATCTCCCGGTGTCTACTCAAGGGCATTTGTCACTTAGCGTTTCACCCACACCAGAGAGATGGCGCATGAGGGGTAAGGATGAAAAGGGATACAGGAGCCACGTTACAGAGCATTTGCACTTTCTTCTGTAAGAACCATAGGTGTTTTTGAGCGAAGGAGTGGTGTGATCTGACATATAATTTAGGAGAACCACTCTGGCAGCTGAATGGGAAAGACAGTGGCACGAGGTGAACCAGTGTGAGGGCCAGAGCAAGGCCAGGTGAAAGCATGGGATGGGTTTATCCACTGAGGAAAAGACTGATCTTAGTTACCAAATTCTGTTGCCTTTTCTTCCTTGGCACAGAGCTGGACCTCTTGCATTAGTCCTATGGCTCTGTAACAAATTATCATAAAGGTATTGGCTTAAAACAACACAAATTTGTTTTCTTACAGTTCTGGATGTAGGAAGTCTAAAATCCAGGTGTTGGCAGGGCTGCATTCTTTCTGACGGCTTCAGGGGAGAATCCGTTTCTTTGACTTTGCCAGCTTCTGGAGGCCACTTGCAGTCCCCGGCTGGTGGCTCCTTCCTCTGTTTTCAAGCACAGTCGCTCCAACCTCTGCTTCTGTCTTGTCATCTCCTTTATTAGGACACTGTGATCACACTGGGCCCACCTGTATAGGATAATCTTGTATCAGGATTCTTAATTTTAATCACATCTGCAACGTCCCTTTTGGCACTTAAGGTAAAATATTCACAGGTTCACATGGGGATTAGGACATGGACATCTTTGGGGCCATTATTCTGTGTACCACACTGCTCTTCCCAGTGGCCAGTGGAATGTGACCAGAGGAATGTGACTTTCCACCCCTTTTTCAGGCCTGGCCCATAAAACCTCCCATGTCGTCATCGGTGGTCTTTCCCTTTCTCTGTGCTGAGGACCCATGGGGGGAGCGGGGAGGGGCACAGCCAAAAGATGGAGGCACCTGGGACCCTGGATGACCGAGCAGAGGTTGCCTGCCACTGAGGAACACCCACACTGGACCTAGTTAAGTGAGAAATACACCCCTGCGTTCAGCCACGGTTTGGTCAAGATAAAGATCCGACTTGGAGTATACCTTTGGACACCTTTAACTTTGAGATGTCGAATGGGCATCCTGTTTCACATCCAGAGTCCAAATGTGAAAATAAGGGTACATCTATTACCTCAGAGTGAAAAAATAAATAAGGCAATAGATCTAAAACAAATATCATAAATGCTCCTTCTCCTTTCTATTTTTTTATTAGATTTTCACAGGAGCCCATTTCTGGGGAGAATGACGTATTTAGATGCAGCACCTCTGGCTGTAGTCAGGCTTAGACCAGGTACCTGCGAGGCTTCGTGGCAGGAGGCTGCAAGAGTCTGAAAGGTGAAGGGCCGGAGGGCCCAGGGCCAGGAGTGTGGGGGCAGCCCTCCCTGGTGGTCCAGCCTTCTGGATGAAAGCAGTTTGGGTTAAGGTCTTAAGTGTTTTTTAGTTCTACGCATACTCAGAAATAATAAGAGAAGTAAAAAGAATGTTTAAAATTTAGAGTGTATAAACTGTAAAGTGAAAATTCCTCATGGTAATGGCTCACAATTTTTTGGTTGGGTTTCCTGAATTTTTTTCTATTCATGCACTCACACACACACATTCTCAACTCGCTTTTTATGTTTATTGTATCTTGGATATACTTCTGCCTCATTCTTTAGCTACTATTGATAGACATTTGTTTCCATTTTTTTTTTATTACAAACATGATATCAGTGCACAGGCTTTGAGCACTGTGGGAGCACTTCAAGGAATCTATCCACTGAAGGATAAATCCCTTGGAGTAGAATTGCTGTATCAAAGAGTAGGAAATTTTACAATTTTGACTGGTATTTAAATTTCCCTCCAAAGATGTTCTACCCAGACTCCTCTCTTGAGGGGCACAAGTGGTAGAGTCAAGGAGGCGAGGCATGGTGCAGAGGGTGGATTCTCCTACGAAGACACGAGGGAGACAGGAGGATGGGGCAGGGAAGAAATCAGAACTCACTGGTCTGAATCACTGGGGCTCTGGGATCAAGCCCTGGGGAGAAGTGCACACACACAGCCTAATACTCTATTTTCATTTTATCGAAATTCTCAAATTTTGAAAAAGGGGCCCTGCATTTTCATTTTTCACTGGGCCCCATAAATTATGTAGCTGATCTTGGTAAGGGGAAAAGCACAGGCAGGGCCAGCCAGCACTTGTCCTTGTGGGGAGGGAGGAACTGCTTGGACAACACCTGACCTGAGGTCAAAGGCAAGGGGCCTAGGGCCCCTGCCAGGAAGATTGGGGTCCTGAGGGGGGGGCTCCAGTGGTTCTAGAGTGTGGTTCCCAGACCAGCAGCATCAGCATCCCTAGGAACTGTTTAGAAATGCAGATTCTCAGGCCCCACCCTAGACCTACAGAACCAGAAATTCTGATGGGGCCCAGCAATCTGTGTTTCAACAAACATCCCCCCCAGATGGTTCTAATAGGTGCTCAAGTTTGAGAATCACTGTCTAGACCAACCCTGAATCCAGAGGGGACCTCTAAGAGTTGGTTTCCAGAAAAACAACAACCTTCTGGCCTCTCAAGGGCAGAAGTGAGCCCTACGAGAAGAGATTTAGAAGCCTGACTTTCCTCTTGCCCAGGCCGGGGCTTCTCCCTCCTGTTTCAGTCTGAAGGAAAAGCTTTGGACCATTATAGGTCTCCTGGGGATGTTAACTTGCTTTTTCTCCCTTTCCATCATGAACATAATCTATTGGGCTAATAAAATGCCACACAGGCCTCATTTCTGTGGGTCCCCTGGTAGGTCCAAGATATGGTCTATAATAAGTTCTTCCCACATAGGGGGATAAAGGAAAGCTGTGCAAAGATGAATATCCTAAAAGACTTATTAATAATGTGAATTCTGTTTTCAAGACGCTAAAAGCCACCGTGTTAGCTAATAGCTTTATGATCATGTTTTAGACTCCTGGAAGTTACACACATCTAAGGTAAATATCTTTGTCAGGAAAGGGGCCTCTTGGGATACGAAGAATATGAGAATATTAGAATTGGAAAGGGCAGCTGGAGATGGTAATAAAGTTGTGTCTCATCTAGGAATAATATTGAAAAATGCTAACACAAATTGTTGAAACTCTCTGAAGAGTTCTTTGTGCTGCAGCCCAGTGGAACGGGTGGGGGATGCACTGTATAGAATGGAAAGTACAGAGACATGTGGGGCATGGTGGGTGAGTCAAGGTCTGCACCAACCCCCCTCCACGTCCCACTGGCTAGGGAGAGCAGATGCCATTTGAACTTGCAGTGGCTGAAGCCCAGGGCTTTACACACATTTTGAAACTGTGCAAAGGAAGTACCCATCTCTGATTGAGTGGAGTCCTTTCATTGTGCCCTGGGTGAGAGGCATGGCAGGCTGAGGGCAAGCTGGGGGTGCCCAACATCCCTTCCCCTGGGAGCTGGGGCACCCCAGACCCCTGCACAGGCCTAGGGCTACCCTGAGGGAACCACTTCTGACTGGACACTTCTGTGCTGCAGGGAGAGGTCAGAACTGGACCCCGTGCACTGTCTGCTTTCCTCGTAATTCTACAAGTACTTTGTGAGCTCCTCCTTTGTGTACTGGGGCCTTCCCTCCACAAGTGTGGAAGGATGGACAAACTCAGCCTGCAGAGTTGGACAAGTCGTCCTTTCCTGGCTCTCTAGGCCCCATAAGAGGTGCCTGGTTCATGGAGAGAGTAGAGGGTCTGCAGGTCTCCCTTGCGTGCGCCCAGATTTTGATATTCTCTTGGTAGCACTTTCCCCCAAAAGGAATCTCTGGGTTTTCCATAGGCCGGCTGGCCACGGCCACAAGTGTGCCTTTGGAGACGTGTGAGTGCAGGTGGGTGACAGATTGATTCACAGAATTTTCTTTAAGCTGCAGGTGTGAAAAGAAGATGGGTTCAGGGTATCATAACTGATGAAAAAGGCTTGGGGATAGAATTGACTTTCCGAGTCATCGACACCAGCAGGAAAATATTACCTCGGCCAGAGCAGCTTGTTGGGTCTAGCGCCCTGGAGCCCCTGGTGGCTCTTTTCCTTCCCCGTGGTGTTGGCCCAGAGGCGATCTCTTGTTCATCTTCCCGCACGTATTTACAGTGAAGGGACATGGTGCTGTCAGACGGATTTGTACATGAACCTGTGTGATATTCTCTGAAGTTTGTGGGCATTTCAACCGTATAAGACTAAAAAGAAAATCTTAACGAGGGAATATTCTCCAGATACGCTGCATTTATTTCTTTTTTTATTTCTCCCTAGTAAGTGTCCTTTTCTTCCAGAAATGGGCCTCTGAGGTTCAGGGTTTCCTTGTGCTTTCTGCTTTTTCTCTTTCTGGGCTCCTTCTCTGTGACACGATCACCATGTCCCTAGCCCCTACCTCAGATGCCACAGGCAGAGGTTGCAGCTGGTGAGGAGAAAACAGTGTGCACAGGTGAATGCTTCAGACCAAGGTGCTGTGTTTACCTCAGTAGCCTAAAAAAGATACAGGACAGAGAAGCACAGAGAATCTGTGACACACAGGTGGAATTAGGGCTACGTGGAATGCTTTCCAAAGCTCTAGATGACATTGTGGGGTGTGTGAAAAAACTCTCCTCTTCTCCTAGGTGGCTCCATACATTCTGAAATCCAGGCGGGCTGCGGTGGGCTGGATCCCTGCCCACTGCCGGAAGGAGCTGGAACACAGACATGGAACAACATTTCTGCGTGGAGTCTTTTGTTGTCCTCTGGCTTTGAAATTTGTACTTCTTTTAGTCAAATAAGCTGGTTCAAAAACACATACACACACTTGTTTTGTCCATATCACTTAACAATTCCAAAGGATTTGGCATTCTTACAGGTTAGTTTTTTCAAGAATTCAGTGAAATAGAGCTAGTGTTAACAGCTCCATATTGCAGGTGGGAGACTGAGGGACATTTGAGGCCCAGCATCTTATCCAAGCACGGTGTCCCCACTGTACGAGTCAGGGTTCTTAGTTGCATGCAACAGAAACTGACTTGTGCTGACTGAGGAGAAAGAATTATTGGGCAGCTGCCAAATCCCTAGGAAGGCAGGTGAGCCAGGCTCAGAGAATGGTGGAAACAGAGGCACTACAGCACAGCTGACACTTCTGCACCATCAGAGGGGACTCTTTGTTCCTGCCTCTGCACAGCTGACTGGCCAAGCTGAGATCACAGTCTGGGCCTGGGTGCAGAGGGGTCTGGGAATGGGAGTCTTTGGGCTGCCTCTGGGCTTCTTTAGTGGGATATGGACTCTGGTCTCATGTTGGAGAAGTTCCCAAATACAGGAAAGAGATGTGGTTACTGGTGAAATGTCTGTTCAAATCTTTTGCCCATTTCTTTCTTGGGTTGATAACTCATTAAAAAAAAAAGGGTTTTTTTTCTGAAAAGTCCTTCTTCAACGTTTATCTTTGGGAATTTCTGGAAAAAAATAAAAAGTTTAAGAGGGGGAAAGCCAGCTTATCCCCAAACCATAAATTTAACATTAAGTATATGTATTTCTCAGGCTAAAATATTTATTGTCAGCAGCATATTCTATAGGGTTATTTGGAAACGTTTGGTGTGTGGAATTAATAAGGAGCCTTAGGATGCCTTGATACAGCTCATTTTTTGAGCTATCAGGCACAATCCCAGTGGTGAATGAAAAATAATTAAACAATTGAAGAAAAAAAGAATCTCATTTGCTGTGTTTTTATTTTCAGAAAAGATAATGTTCTAAAGCCATAACCTCAGAAAACCAAGGAACAGTTTCTAATTTTGAATCAATTATTTGAATCTGTTAGTTTTTCCATAATTGTTATAAAAACATTTAACTCTGAGGGCATTGATCTACTAGAATTTCATACCACTTGCTTTCAACTGCACAATCCATTCTTCCTACCACATCAGTTAAAATGTATTGAACGTTCACTACAACCTATAATTAAGGAGACGTAGAAAGACCCAATCTTGAAGCATTTACCAATTAGGTGAAGTGGGTTGGTTCCCCATGAGAGCACTGCATTTAGCTACTACATTTCATGGAGAGCAGGGCTGTTTAACATACCAGCCAATAAAGAAGTCAGGCAAGGACCTCACTCTTGATCTCTGGTTTGATAACCTGGTCAAGATATCTCACAGACTTTCCTAACGCTTACATGTTGGGATTTCCCTGCTGCCTGGGTCCACCCCCATTCTGTGTTTCATTTTCTTCCTTACCCACCCCCTATTCAAACTCTGCATGTACCTGACAGCCACGGGGCAGTGGCCTCTGTCAACACGTTTTATGAGAAAGTCCTCAGAGCCTAAAAAAATGGGCGCCAGCCAAATGCAACACGAGAGGAAACTTGGAAAGCCCCCAGATCAAGAAAACAAAATTCAAAGACCCCTAGGCGGAGTCTAGGCATATGGGTGGAGTGGTATTTCGTTAAATTTAGAACAATTCTATGGTCCAATCTGAAGTAAATGCTTTTCGTGGAAATCACGTAGACTTGCATTCAGGGACCCTGGGACCGATGTTGTGTGAAGAATTGATTCCTGTGGTCTTAACCGTGTGTGTTAAGACTGCGAGTTTGTGGAACAGGTGTGTTGAAAGAGCAGGTATCCCCAGGACTCAGAAGAAACCACGTATTTTCCCCTCTTGCCCCACACCTCCCTGAACGTGCGCGGTCCTCCCGCTTCCCCCCACAGAGGGAGAGGAAAAACTTCACATCTCAGTAACAGCATTTTCTGAAACCCTCAGCCTCTGCAACCTCAGCTGTTTAATACCCTCAAGGTGGTATTGGGCTAAGGATTGCAGTTTTTGACCTCCTCTTTTGCAAGTCTCGTTTGGGTGGTCTAGTACCAACCTGTGAGATGTGGGAGTACTTGACACCTATTGATTTGTTTTTGATCCTATGCAGCTTTGACCAAAACTGAGACTGAAAGTGGCCCATTTCATCCTGTTGTGTGTGTATGTGTGCAAATCATCTTCTTCCTCACCATAGTCATCATCCACTATGTCTCCCAACTTGTTACGTATCGTGTTTAAGGTAGCTCTCAAGGCTCCAAAAGCAAACAACACTGCATAAAAGAAAGTAGGTGCAGTTTAGGAAGGAATGATGGAAAAAAGAGAAGCAGGTGTGGATATATACAAGTGGAATGAAGCTGACAACCACACAGTTACTATCAGCAGACCAAAATTTAGCTCTGAACTTTCTAGTCAAACCAGGAGGAGCCCAACGGGTCTTAGAATGTGAGCCAGAAGGAATTCCTTTTGGGCCCAGGTAATCAGTAGATTGTGATGACGAGCATACTTTTCATCTATTTAAATTGGAGCTATTTTTAAAAGCTAGACAATTATAATGCTATTAATGTCCTTTAGCACCCACACTTCCTCCTAAAAACCTTCAACATCAAATAAATGAACATAAAAATCCCCCCAAGGAACCAAATCTGCCCCAAAGACAAAAAATTATTTCCACCTGACATGTGACGTTGGGGAACTACTCCACCCAGGAATATTTTTTGCAGAGGCGGTTTCCAGACAAGAGGAAACAAGAGTCCACTCACCGTGGGCAGCAGTTTTTTGATGGGGCAGTATCCATTGTATACCTGCACCTGAGCCAATAGCTAAGGGGAACTTGAATCACTGAGTGTCGTGGAGACAGATGCTTGGCTGTAATTCATTCCAGTGCTCCTGCACGGATGGAACCGGAATCCAGTCTCTGTGGCCCCTCTGCCCCCTGACCGGACCTACTGGCCCTGTCCTTTGTGAGCTTGGATCTTCTGCCATCCTCTGTGACCTGAGAGGTCACTCTCCTCCCCCACAGCTTTCTAATAAAATCTCTTTTTACTCATGATAATCAGACTCAGTTCCTGGTTCTTGTAACCCAAGTGTTCTGACTGATACACTTTCAATACAGTTTCAGAGTGAAATACAGTCAGTAGGATGATTTCATATGGCACACAAGGAACATTTACATTTTTCAGTTATGTAATTATTTTAATGCACATTGGGAAAAACTATAAACAGCACATCAAACCCACAATGTCATGGGTATTATTGCTTGAAATGACTTAAATGCATTTATTTAAGTCAAAAAGTGAGTCATTTAAAAGAAAAACACTAGGTGATAGTACAGGTGTTAATGGCCATGGGGAGAGAAATGTCTCAGATGTAATGTGCAAATATCTTGTGGAGGCCACGGGGACTGTCACATTTTTGCAGGAAAGGGGGCACTAGAATTGAGTTTGAGGAGTCATTCTACCACCGTGGGAGAAGGTGAGAGAGAAGAGAGGCTGGAACCGGGGGGAGCCTCCTGCCAGGGCCCGGGGAGAGGGGCCAGGCACAGACTGGAGGGGAGGGCACAAACTGCTCTGAGACCCCCACATGACCCTTCGTCTTCCCCCTTCTTGGCCAGCAGGTGTAGAGCAGATCAACCGACGCAGGGTAGAGAGTGGGTGCTTCGGGAGCCCTCTCTTGGTTTCTTATCTCTCTCTCCCTTTTTCCTTCTTCCTTCCTCTCTTCCTTCCCATATCATTCTGTGTCCCCGACCACACCTCCTGCCCCCCACCGCCACCCCCAGCTCAGGCCTGTCTGACTTTGCTGGCTGAGCAGCCCAGAGTAGTGGCTGTGGCAGGTGTGGGGCTTTGGAGGCCACTGTGCCTCCACAAGGGGAATGGCTGAGGAGTGTAACCCCGATTCTGCAGCCTCTTGTCTGAAGCTCAGGTCATCAGGAGGGAGTCCCTTGGCCGACGTTTCTCCCATTTGTCAGCCTCTAAGCTCAGGGCAAGGTGGAGGAGCCCTCCTGCACCCAGAGGAGGGCCTTTCCCGCCACCCCTCACCGCTCATCCCCATGCACTAATCTGGAGATGTCCTGGGTACTTTGCAAGTCAGAGTGGGGAGGGTCTGAGCCCTGTGGCCTCAAGCTGGAACTGTCCTCCACCTACCTGTCTCTGGTCCCTGAGCCAGCTGCCCATCCTTCCAGGGCACAGTGGACACAAACACCTCAATACCTAATGGCTTGTCAAGCACAGACATCGTCCTGTCTATGGCAAGACCCTGGGCCAGCCGGCAAGCAACAGTGGCTCAATCTTAATTCTGCCATTAAGGACCTGGTAAATCATTTTACCTCTAGTTCCTCAGCTGTAAAATTAGTGGGCTGTGCTATCTGCCCTCTGTATCACTTATTTATGGCTGCTAACAAACCACCCTGCACCTAGTGGCTTAAAACAACGATGATTTATGACTTCACAATTCTGTGGGTTGACTGGGCTGTTGTTTTCTGCTCTTGCCTGTGTGCACTCACCTGGTGGGTCAGCCAGGGGCTGGGCTTACCTGGGACATCTGGGATTCTGGCTCTCTCCCTCCATGTGATCTTTCATCCTGGGCTTCTCCGTGCCATGGTGGTCACAGGGTGTTCCAAGGGGAAGAGGTTGAAAGGTGCAAAGCCCCTTAAGGACTAGGCTATGAGGCTGCACAGCTTCACTTCCACTGCCTTCTCTTGTCAAAGCAACAGACAAGGTCAGCCCAGATACAAAAGGTGGGGAGATGGACTCCAACTTTTTTTTTCTTTTTTTTTTCTTTTTTTTTTTTAATTTATTTTTTTAATTTCAGAATATCATGGGGGTACAACATTTTGGCCATGCACATTGCCCCTGTTCTGCGCGTGTCAGAGCCACAATCGTGGTCGTCTCCCAAACTGTGCTCCCCACATCCATTCAGTGAGAGTTTTTCCCATCCCTTCCACCCCCCTCCCGCCCACCCGCCCTCTGATGAATGTTATTGCCCTGTGTGATGTAAGTGTTCATCAGTTAGTACCAGTTTGATGGTGAGTACCAGTGGTGCTTGTTTTTCCAATCCTGTGACACTTCGCTTCGAAGAATGGGTTCTAGCTCCAACCAGGATAATACCAGATGTGTTAATTCACTGTTGTTCCTTATTGCTGAGTAATACTCCATGGTATACATATACCACATTTTATTGATCCACTCGTGTATTGATGGGCACCTGGGTTGTTTCCACAACTTTGCAATTGTGAATTGTGCTGCTATGAACATTCGAGAGCAGATGTCTTTATTATAAAATGTCTTTTTTTCTTTTGGATAAATACCCAGTAGTGGGATTGCTGGGTCAAATGGTAATTCTACTTTTAATTCTTTGAGGTATCTCCATATTCTTTTCCATAGAGGTTGTACTAATTTGCAGTCCCACCAGCAGTGTATGAGTGTTCCTACCTGTCCACATCCCCGCCAACATTTGTTATTTGGGGATTTTTTGATATGAGCCAATCTCACTGGAGTTAAGTGATATCTCGTTGTGGTTTTGATTTGCATTTCCCTGATGATTAGAGAAGTTGAGCACTTTTTTATATGTTTGCTGGCCATCATTCTGTCTTCTTTGGAAAAGTTATTGTTCATGTCCTTTGCCCATTTTCTAATAGGGTTGTTTGATTTTTTCTTGTTGATTTTCCTAAGTTCTGTATAGATTCTGGTTATCAGCCCTTTA
Source organism: Daubentonia madagascariensis (assembly GCA_023783475.1). Classification (NCBI taxonomy): domain Eukaryota; kingdom Metazoa; phylum Chordata; class Mammalia; order Primates; family Daubentoniidae; genus Daubentonia; species Daubentonia madagascariensis. Next base: position 10,389,362 of record JAKFHU010001670.1, read on the forward strand.
TCAGAGGTGTAGCATGCAAATATTTTCTCCCATTCTGTAGGTTGTCTGTTCACTCTAGTGATAGTTTCCTTGGCTGTGCAGAAGCTTTTCAATTTGATCAGGTCCCATGTATTTATTTTGGTTGCTGCTGTGATTGCTTTGGGGGTCTTCTTCATAAATTCTTTGCCTAGGCCAATGTCCATAAGAGTTTTTCCAACGTTTTCTTTGAGAATTCTTATGGTTTCATGTCTTAGGTTTAGATCTGTTATCCATTGTGAATTGATTTTTGTGAGAGGTGAGAGGTGTGGGTCCACTTTCAGTCTTCTACATATGGCCATCCAGTTTTCCCAGCACCATTTGTTGAATAGGGAATCTTTTCCCCAGATCAGGTGGGGAAGATCAGGTGACTGTATGAGGTTGGTTTTATATTTGGGTTCTCAGTCCTGTTCCATTGGTCTACGTGTCTGTTCTTGTGCCAATACCATGCAGTTTTGATTACTATAGCCTTGTAGTATAGTTTGAAGTCTGGTAGATAGATGCCTCCCAATTTGTTCTTTTTGCTTAAGATCACGTTGGCTAGACGGGGTCTCCCCTGGTTCCACACGAAGCGTAGAATTATTTTTTCTAGATCGGCAAAAAATGATGTTGGTATTTTGATAGGGATTGCATTGATTCTGTAAATTAATTTAGGTAGCAAAGCCATTTTTACTATGTTGACTCTGCCTATCCAAGAGCATGGTAGGGCTTTCCATCTATTTACATCCTCTGCAATTTCTTTTCTCAGTGTTTCATAATTCTCTCTATATAGGTCTTTGACCTCCTTAGTTAGATATGTTCCTAAATATTTAATTTTCTTTGTTGCTATTGTGAAAGGTATTGCATCTTTAATTTGTTTCTCGGCTTGATTGTTACTAGCATATATGAAGGCTATGGATTTGTGTGTATTAATTTTGTATCCTGAGACTTTGCTGAATTCATTTATCAATTCCAGTAATCTCTTGGTTGAATCTTTGGGGTTTTCTATGTGTAATATCATATCGTCTGCGAATAGTGAAAGTTTGACCTCTTCTGCCCCCGTCTGGACGCCCCTAATTCCTCTGTCTTGTCTAATTGCTGTGGCCAGGACTTCCAGCACTATGTTGAAAAGAAGTGGAGATAGTGGACACCCTTGTCTGGTGCCAGTTTTAAGGGGGAATGCCTTCAATTTTTCCCCATTCAGTATGATATTGGCTGTGGGTTATCGTATATGGCGTTAATAGTTTCTAGGAATGAGCCATCTATGCCTATATTGTTAAGAGTTTTTATCATAAAAGGATGCTGGATTTTGTCAAAAGCCTTTTCTGCATCTATTGAAAGGATCATATAATCTTTGTTCTTGCTTTTATTTATATGGTGAATTACATTTATAGATTTGCGTATGTTGAACCATCCCTGCATCTCGGGAATGAAGCCCACCTGATCATGATGGATTATTTTTTTGATGTACATTTGAATTCGGTTTGCAAGGATTTTATTGAGAATTTTTGCATCTATATTCATAAGGGATATTGGTCTGTAGTTTTCTTTTTTGTTGTGTCCTTTCCTGGCTTTGGTATCAAGGTGATATTGGCTTCGTAGAATGAGTTTGGGAGGATTCCATCCTTCTGGATATTTTCAAATAATTTCTGCAGTATAGGCACCAGTTCTTCTTTGTAGGCTTGGTAGAATTCAGGTGTGAACCCATCTGGTCCGGGACTTTTTTTGTGGGTAGATTTTTAATTACTGCTTCAATTTCGGTGCTTGATATTGGTCTGTTTAGAAATTCAGTTTCTTCCTGGTTGAGCCTAGGGAGGTAGTGTGTTTCTAAGAATTTGTCCATTTCCTCCACGTTTTCGTGTTTGTGGGCATAGAGATTTTTGTAGTATTCAAAGATGATGTTTTGTATTTCCATGGTATCAGTTGTGACTTCTCCTCTCTCATTTCTAATTGAGCTTATTAGAGTCCTTTCCTTTCTGCTTCTGGTCAACCTGGCAAGTGGCCTGTCTATTTTGTTTATCTTTTCAAAGAACCAGCTTTTCGTTTCATTGATCTTCTGTATTGTTCTTTTGTTCTCGATTTCATTTAATTCTGCTCTAATTTTGGTTATTCTTTTCTTCTGCTGGTTTTAGGATTGCTTTGCTCTTCCTTTTCCATTCCTTAAGATGATTCATTAGTTTACTGATTTGTGACTTTTCTGTCTTTTGGATGTGGGAATTTAGGGCGATAAGTTTTCCTCTCAGGACTGCTTTTGCTGTATCCCACAGATTTTGATAACTTGTGTCCCCATTATCGTTTAGTTCGAAGAATCTTTTGATTTCATTTTGAATCTCCTCTTTGACCCAATAATCATTCATCAATAGATTGTTTAGTTTCCAAGTTTTTGGAGGAAGATGTGAGTTTCTGTTGGAATTGATATCTAATTTTATTCCGCTGTGGTCTGAAAAGATACATGGTATGATTTCTATTTTTTTGAATTTGTTTAGATCTGTTTTGTGGCCTAGGATGTGGTCAATTTTAGAGAAAGTTCCATGAGCTGATGAGAAGAATGTATATTCAGTGTTATTTGGGTGGAGTGTTCTGTAGATATCTGTTAGGCCCAAATGTTCTATAGTCCTGTTTAGGTCTTTTATTTCTCTATTTAATTTTTGTCTGGAGGATCTGTCCAGTTCCGTCAGTGGGGTGTTGAAGTCCCCTGCAATTATGGCATTCCTGCTTATTATGTTGTCTAGATCTAGCAGCATTTGCTTTATGTACCTGGGTGCTCCTGTGTTGGGTGCATAAATGTTTAGGATTGTTAAATCCTCTTGTGAAATTTTTCCCTTCACCACTATGTAGTGTCCATTTTTGTCCTTCTTTACTTTTATTGCTTTAAAGTTTATGTCATCTGAAATGAGGATGGCTACTCCAGATTTCTTTGGTTTCCATTAGCCTGAAAAATTGTATTCCATCCTTTCACCTTGAGTCTGAATGCGTCTTTGTGTGTAAGGTGTGTTTCCTGAAGACAACAGATACTTGGTTTGTATTTTTTAATCCATTCAGCCAGCCTATGTTTCTTCAATGGGCAGTTCAAGCCATTTACATTTATTGAGAGAATTGATATTTGGGGTAAATTTCTGATTATTCTGTTGGGTGGTGTCTTTTGTTTTACCTCTTGCGTCATTGTGGAATCTGGTTTCTGGGGTTTTAGCCTTTGCATAGTTTTACATAGGTGGGTGTCTGTTGCTCTGTTTAGTGTATAATGCAGGTCTAAGCATTTCTTGCAAGGCCGGTCTGGATTTCGCAAATTCTATCAGTGATTGCTTATCTGGAAAGGTCTTTATTTCTCCCTCATATAAGAAGCTTAGTTTGGCAGGATACAGAATTCTGGGTTGACCTTTGTTTTGTTTTAGGAGATTGATGATGTCTCCCCATTCTCTTCTGGCTTGTAAGGTTTCAGCTGAGAAATCTTCAGTTAATCTCATGGGTTTCCCTTTGTAGGTTACCTCCTTTTTTTGTCTTACAGCTCTGAGGAGTGCCTCTTTTGTGTTTACTTTGGTCAGTCTAATAATTAAGTGGCGTGGTGAATGCCTTTTCACGTTGACTCTCCCAGGAGTCCTGTGTGCTTCTTGTACTTGGATATCGAGATTTCTGGCTAAGCCATGGAAATTTTCCTCTATTATTCCTTCAAATAAATTTTCCAGCCCATGCAAATTTTCTTCCTCTCCCTCAGGGATACCTATTATCCTTATGTTTGGCCTCTTTACATAATCCCACATTTCTTGTATGCTTTTTCCTGCCTCTTGTTTTGTGTTCTTTCTCTTTGGCTGATTTATTTAGCGCATAGGAGCTGTCTTCTAGCTCTGAAATTCTTTCCTCTGCATGGTCCAGCCTATTCTTAAGGCTTTCCACTGTGTTTTGTAGATCCTTGAATGCTTCTTTCATTTCTAGGATTTCTATTTGATTTTTCCGTATATTTCTATTTCTTTGGAGAATTTTTCATTCATTTCTTGCATTTTTCTTGTGGTTTCTTTGTGCTGGGATTCAATTTTCTCTTGAATTTCATTGAGCTTTCTTATAATCCATAAACAAAATTCTCTTCTGTCATTCATTACCCATTTCATTTGGGTTGGTATCCATTGCTGAGGAACTGATAATTTCTTTTGGGGGTGACTTTTCACTCTGATTTTTCATGTTCCCTGAGTTCTTTCGCTGGTTTTTTCTCATCTGGCCTCTTGTTCGAGAGCTGGGGGTGTTAGAGCTAGTTTATGGTCCTGTCACCAGGCCCACAATTATTTTTCCTTGGCAAAGCCAGGGAGAGAAGTAGTGGCCTGTATTGCCTTAGGTGTATTTTAGCAAGTTTGTTGGATCTTGAGTTAACTCTGACCTGTGGTCTTCTCCTCTTCCCAGTGGAGGACTCCAACTTTTGATAGGAGAAGCCTCAAGTTCACATTGCAAAGGAGCTTGGGGGCCACGGGGTGTGAATCAGGGGGAGGGGCTGGGCATTATTGTACCAGTCTACCTAATCTCCCAAATCCCTTCTGGTATAAACTATGATTTTTTTTTTTTTTTTGGAGAGACAGCATCTCACTCTGTTGCCCAGACTGGAGTACAGTGGTGCAATCAGAGCTCACTGCAGCCTCGAACTCCTGTGTTCAAGTGATTCTCCTGCCTCGGCCTCCCAAAGTGCTAGGATTACGGGCATGAGCTACCACGCCCAGCCAAGTTTTGATTCTTAAAACCAGATTGCATTTAAAAATATTGAAGGGGTAAAAGCATCACTTTTCGAGGAAGCACAGATTGAGGGGGAAGTTAATTACCTGGGCTCAAATCTAAGCTCCCTCTCTCTCTAGCTGTGTAACCTCAGGCAAGTTACTTTGCTTCTTATGTCTCAGTTACCTCGTCTAAAAGATGGGGACACTAATAATGACACTCCATAGGGTCATCGTGAGTATTGAGTAATGCATATACATGGAGAACATCTGGAACAGTGGCTGGTGAGGACTTAAGTGTGCTAAAAAGGATAGAAGATTTTTAGTGTCCATTTGGGTTTTAGATAATAGAAACTGGAACTCCGAAACTACCACTGGGACCACATTTGGTCTTGCAATATCTGCAGAGGACAGACATTCAGAGGCTTTCCCTCACTCCAAATTAAAAGACAAAATCATACTTTTAAAAATAACAATTCTAACATTTGATTGGTATTTTCTTCACGCATACACATACACAGCATCAAGGGAGTTGCTGAAACTATTTAAATTCTTAGGCAGCTGTTCTGTACCACATGACTTTCACCCTGGCTCAGACTTACAGCCGCCTACTGCGGCTAAACATCTGCCTTGGGTGGGGAGCAATGGATATGCCTTCAGCTTTGGGGCCAGGACTTTGGTTCCAGGGTAAAGATTTTAGAGGCCTTGAAACTGCTGACATTAGGGAAAGATCCTTGCTTGTAACAGTGCTGTACCTTTTTCTAATTAGGTCTTGAGGTCTCTCTCATGAGGGTGGCTTTCAACTCTAGCCCTGCCCTGATTGGGCTCCAGAGGATTTGGCCCTGGGTGTTTACAGTGTGCCTTTCAGGGGATACTTGTTTATCTTGGTGGATGGCCTAATGCATAAGTGTCTGACCACACCAGGTGTGCCTCTCACAGGAAGCTTGTTTATACTGGCAGACACCATTGTGGCTCTTGTGTGACCTGTGTCCAGTTTATTTCTACAAAGAGAGCCACTGTCTAGGAGAGCCCTGACTGGGAAAGAAGTTAGGTTCAGGTGTGTCAGTTGGGTGAGGCATGGAGGCAGCAACTCAACAAACACATGAAATGGCAGAAGCAATGTATTACTCATAGATCCCGGAGAGAGGAGGGCATGGGCCTCACAGGGCCAAGAGGAAGGGGGGAGCATCTGGCACAGGGGTGCTCACCCAGTGGGTGGGGAGCAGCCCATCTCTACTGGGGTCCAGGGCATTACCTGGCTGGGTTTCCCACAGGGACTTCTGACTGCTAGGTTCAGAGCAGACATGCACGAGCTCCACAGAGTCATGCTGTGACTGAGAGGTGGCCCGTGAGGCCGTGCTGCATGGAGCATGTGGCATGTGGGGGTCATTGGGGTGAGGCAAGTAGGGTACATCCAGCTGTCCCAGGGGAAGTGGTCATTAGAAGGCAGTTGAATAAGGGAGATATCTGGATTGACCACATTGAGGAACTAGGAGGAGGCAGAGAACTGGAAACTGTGTCAAGGGCGACTAAGACCCGCTTCTGGTGTGAGAAAGTTAAAGCTATATTCAAAATGGATGCTGAGGCAACATAAAATTATAGGAATTCACTATAAATACGAAGACAACTCATTTTTATTGCTGCTCTACAGAGATGTCAGGGTTATGGTGGAGATGCTGAGAGAGAAACTGTTTCCAATGACTTCATCAAAAGAAACCAGAAAGGGTGCTGGGGTCTTCTGGTATTGTTTCTAAGACCCCTGATGCTGGGATTTCCTTAGAGCTTCTCCCTGCTCCAGTCTCTCATCCAGCCCCAACATGCAAAATCATCATCATCATTAATTATAATCATCATCATCATCACTGAGCTCCTGAATTAGAATTTAGAAAGATAGAGGGTAAAACAGTGCACACAGTTTCCCTTAATGTTGGCAGGAAATATTTGGAGGCAAATATTTGCCCCAGTAATAGTTTTGGAGTCATATAAGCGTATGTAAATGAGTCCAAACATGTGTACTATTGTGTGTACTTTTTAGAGTTTTCACACAGACAGATACTCATTTTTTTCTCTTAAGAGAAAAAAAGAAAAATTTCTAAGACTTCCTTTTGATCTTTAACATCCAGCTAAATAAAGTTCTTTAAAGATTAGTGGGTTTTGCAATCCGGGAAAGCCATGAAGCTATTCACTTCAGTATGCTCCTAACAACTGCACTGAAGAACACTGGTGAAGACTACAATGCTGTAAATGTGAAAATTCATTGTTTAATTAAAAAATTCCATAAGAAACATATGTTTATAGTAAAATAATACATTTTATACAAAAGAATGAAAAATGGAAATTAAAAATCTCCTCCCTCAACTACCAGGCCCTGTCCCCAGAGGCAACCATTATTCCTGGTTTTTGTCCTAAATTTTTCTGGTGCTTACAGTCATAAATTTATGTAACACGCTTGTACCTCTATTTCTTGATTTATGAACTTTAAATGAAAACTTTTAACTTTTCTCTATCAAGAAAGAAGATGTTAGCTCATGCATGCTACTGCTCTGTTGCTTGCTATTTTGCCTAATTCTTCTAGTGATTGTCTCCGCTCAGCTGGGAGAATCCCTGTGGATTGTCAACTCACTCTTCCTTTCCTCGCTTCTTATATCCCTTTTTTGACCTTTTCTCTGCCTCTCAATTTATGGTTGTTATATTTACAATGTCATGGTTTACCACAACTACATTCTGTTCATGTAATGATAACCCAAGGCTTCCATTCTGTCTTTAGGTTAATTCTAAAAATTGAAAACCTATCAACAGCATTTGCAATAATGTTATTATGTAGGTATTGGTCATGTAGAGCCAACCGTGATTTGAGCCGTAAAGTAGAAGATGTAATCCTTTTTTTAAAAAAAAACTTTGCTCATTGAAGGAGAATTTTTCAAGTATCTCAGCCTAATGGATTTTCCCTTAAGTTCTCCCAGTTTCCTTTACTTCTACAGGATCATATTTAATGGCCACTCTTTTATTACTTAATTTATAATTTATTTATTTCATTTAATTTGCTTAGTTCTTTCATATAGGGTATGTGAGTAATAAGTCTTTTGGTACTTGCTTGACTGCAAATATCTTTATTTTACTCTAAGAATTGCCAGGGCATAAAACTTTAGGTAGAAAAAATTTTTCGTTAGACTATTAAACACATTGCAAGATTGTCTTCTAGAGTCCTGTGCTGCTTAAGAAAAGCCTGATTTTTCTTCCATTTTGGTAATCTGATTTTTTTCTAGAAGCCTTTAAGATTTTCTTTTTAATCCTTAGAGTCAGGAAATGTTAACAGGATGTGTCTAGAAGAGAGTCTTTTTCTTTAATGGTGAACCCTTTCAATCTGAAAATTCATGTCTTTCTTCACATGAAAGTTCAGGGGCATCTTCTATTATCATTTTGCTTATTTCTCCTCTTCAAGTATGACTATGACTGTACGGTACACTTTTACCAGAATTACTATTGGATAGATGTCAAACTTCTTGAATATATAATATTTTCCATGTCTCCGCTTTTCTGCCGTATGTTTTATTTCTTGGTCTTTTTTTGCTCTGTATTTGGGGAGATTTTAACTCTGCCTTTAAAATTAGCAATTTGGTCTTCAATCCACTCCACTATTCCTTCTATTTTCTTTTATTTTAGGGATCATATTTTTAAATCGCTACGATCTCTTTTCTTCCTTCTGATTGCCCATTTTCCACAGCACCCAGCTGCTAACATAAGTTTCCTTTTCTGATGTGTAGGTCTGAGTTTTCCTGAAATAGGAGCCTTGTGCTTTTAGGTAAGTGGGTGGGGAATGTCGTGAGGCCAACCTTATAGTACATTGACAAGCAAAGCCAGGCGGGTGGCCTTGGAAGAGCCCCATTTGCCAGCATTAGGAGGGATTCATTCTGGGGTGGAGGGGCTTCTGTATCGCCAGCTGCCCTCTGCTCCATTTGAGCCAGCGCTGCTGAGAGCCCTGACTGTACCTTCTTTGCAATCCGATGATTTGCTCCAGGACAGCCCTTTGCATCTGGCAGAGCCTAGCTTCTCCAGGGCTCCCTTAGGCTATACCCTACTCTTAACTCTGCTATCTGATACAGCCCTTTTCTCTGCTCCTTTCTAACTTTCTTCTCTGCCAATGAGGTTGACGCCTTTCCTTATGGCTGCGGAAGGGGATGAAATCCATGGGTGTCCTTGGTCCACCATCAGGAGCCAGAAGGCTGGAAAGTTTTTATCCTGTGTTATTCAAAATTCTGCTATAAAATCTCCCCTCATGAAACACTTTCCCAAAGAGTCTATCAAGTTTATCTATATGTGGAATTTCTAAGGTAGCTAATACTCCTTGGTGTCTAGATGCCCAATTAGCAGGAAGAAGATGCAGCTTCTGCACATTCTTCGGTTAATTAGATCTGCTATGAAATCATTCATTTGATGACCACCCTAATGAAGCTAATCAAGGCCTCTCCTGAAGCAGTCTATTCTTCGTACCTTCAGTACTGTACCTCGCTCAGCTATGTTGGCACCAGAGCTAACAGACTCATTATCTTCCAAATTCTGATGTCTATTTTCAGGCTCCATTGGTTTCATTAGATACAAAATAAAATCACTACCTATTAAAATTGCATTAGAGCATTAACTTAAACTGACAAAAGCTTAGAAACTTACAGCCTAAGCTGTTGTTTGGCCTCCTGTATATGGGAAATTCCTGCCTTTTGCAGACTCGGCCGGGCTGGACTTTATGGCCTAAAAATGTTCTGTGTTTCCCTCGGCTAAGGGGAGAGTCAGCAGTGTCCGCTGCCAATGAAATGACTTGGTTTTTCATTAATCAATCAGTGATTCAACAGTATTTTAATGGTTCAATGATTATTTTCTGATTTCCAGAATCGAATGAGGCAAATGTAAAGATGGGATGAAGGACAATTTTCACATGGCCACTGTAGTGCCTCAGAAAAGATCACTGAAGGAGGCATCTCTGCTCTTGATGGTCCAGGGCGGCTTATAAACAGGCCTGTAGGGGGTTATACTTAGAGCATCACATGTAACCAATGCTACTTTCTGCAGAGATTTAAAAAACAAAAAATAAAAATAAACAAACAAAACAATAGAAACAGAAGATTAAGTGTCCATGGCATTCCAAATCCAATATGCAACCCACCGTACCTAGGGAAGCAAGGCAGAGTGGGCGTCTGAGGGCGTGTTTTGGAAGGATGTAGCTGGCAGTTGCAGAGGGTGAAAGGCATTGGCTGAGAAGAGAACTCTGTTCCTGGCCCAGTTCTGGATTAATTTGTGACTGTCATCTAGTCACTCTGTGGACTTTAGCTCCCTTATCTGTAAAATGGGCTGTTGCACCATATTATACTATTACTCTCACCAACCAACTCAGTGTGTGTGTGTGTGTGTGTGCATGCATGTGCATGAACATGTGAATGCATGTGTGTGTGTGTGTGTACATTTGTGATTTTTAAAAGCTGCTCTCCAAAAAAATTGCCCCTCCCCAAATTGAGTACCATTGTTCTAACCCATCCTTCCTGCTGCCACCAGGTTAATGTTCCCTTTGGACCCTATATTAGGAATTTTGTTCTGATTTACCTTAAAGACTGTAGCTCTGACAGCCTCTGAATCTGTGCTTAGGGGGAATGGAATGTGCTCACAGGCTTTGAAAGAGGGAAAACTCTCCTCCTTCCTCCCTTCATCCCACACTTCCTCATCCCCTGATTCCCTATTGGCATCTGTCAGCTGATCCCTGAGGTGGAGTCTCCAAGGCAGGAATCTAGGAGGTGATAGGACACTGTTCCTGACAGCAGCTTCCTGGGTGCCATAGCATTCTAGAGAAGTTGCCATGTAGTTGAAGAATATGATACAAAAATATAAAGAAAAACTAATAACAAAGCCACTGGTTATTGACCTCCGTATGTACAAGACACTGTGCTAAACCCTTATATATACACTTCCTTAGCTCTTTACAACAACCTAGTAAAGTAAACATTGCCATCCTATATTACAGATGAGAACACCAAGACTCAAACAGGTCGAGTAATTTTCCCAAGGCCTCAGGTCTGCTAAGAGGCCGAGCCAGGAGCTCCCTGCCATCTGGTCAAAGAGGCTTCATGGAACAGACTGTCTTTCAAAATATGGGTTATAACTGTTTAATGCATGATGAAAATAAGAATAGCATTTTAAGAAAATAGAACAGAATAGCAAATATCAGAGTGCATCTCATGCAGTAATGGTAAATATTGTTTTGTGAAATTTTGTTATATGTATACAGGGTTGTGATGTAAAATTGGTTTCTTACTGTGGGTTGTTGTGAAATTTTTTTTTAACGACAGAGTTTGTAAAACTCTGGCCTGGAGAAGTTAATGAGCGACATGGAATGAAAAGGGCAAGGTGTGCAGGAGGCTGAGTTTTTCCCTCCAGAAATTGACCATTAACTAGCTTTGTCATTTCAAATACCCTCTTTACATCTCTTGGTCTTTCTGTATGGTTCTTTCTAGTTAGGGAATTCTATGACCCTTTGAGAAGCACAGACGATGAATTTGTGTTCTGGCAGTGTAGAGGATGACAAAGTCACTGGGAACTGGGGAGCTTTATAGGGCGCTGTGCTTGAGCAGGGACAGGAGGAGGCTGGTTTTTCTGGGCAGTCATGGAAGTAGGACTCCAAGTGTGCAAGACTGGAAAGGTAGCTCACGGTCAGGGTGAGGATGCTCTGTACTTCCCCTGCTGGGCTGAGCAGGTTGAGCAAAATATTTTTGGCCGTGGGAGGAGAATGAAATTTTCAGATCAAGAGAATAGATTGATAAAAGTGCATTTAATTCTGGAGTAGCAAATGCCTTAGAGGCCAGCCAGGTACCGTGAAAGGATCCAGTGGACCAGGTGGGGGCTCTGGTGAGCTGCACACCACACTGCCCCTCTGAGAGGGCAGCCACCACTGAGCTGTGGAAGACTGTCTTACAAGAATACAGGTTCAATGCTATTAGATCTTCAGATTTTTCAACACAAGTCTGAAATCTGAATTTTTACATGAAATCTCCTGATTTGCAATGTAGACAATTATGTTAGTTAAGGCAAAGCTGCTGTAACAAATACACCTCAAAATACAGTGGCCTTAAGAAGATAAAAGTATGGTATTCCAGGCTGATGGGACAGCTGTTCTTCATATGGTCATTCAGGGACCAATACTCTGTCCATTTGTTTCTCTGCCATCCCATAGGGCATTGTCCTTATCTATGTGATCAAAGCCGGGTCACACACCTGTCTGTGTCCCAGTGGCTCTCCACAGCTGAGACCAAGCCTGAAGGAGCTGACAGCTGGAGGGGGCCGGCCAACTATACTCCCTGCAGCTGGGCAGCAAGTCCTTCCTTGAAGGGGTACTGGGGCAGCACATCTCTGTGTCTACCATGCTAATGATCTATCATGTCAATAACTATATTTCTATAATATCATTTACAATAGTTACATAGACTTTGGTCATATGCATATACTCATCTACTTTCTTATTTTTGAACATTTAGATTGTTCTCTTTTATTTGCTATTAAAAACAACATTGTAGTGAACAGTCTTAACTAAAACTTTAGACACATCCTTATTATTATTATTATTATTTGCACAAATTTCTGAAGTAGAACGTTGGTCACAGTACCGGTCTTTCTGCCTCCAATCTCTCTTCCATTTTTCTCTCTGCCTGTTCCTCCCTCGCTCCTTCCTTCTCATTTTCCCTTCCTTCTTTCCTTTGTTCTTTCCTTGTCTTGTCGTCCTTTCTTCCTTCTTCTTTTATTTCCTTTTATCTTATAAAATATACCAAACATAAGAAAAGTACGTACAAATGTACATTGTAATTAATACTGATAAAGTAAGTAGTGATGTTCCACCATCTAAGTCAACACATATAATATTGGGAGTCTCTCCAAGGCATCCAGTGTATCCTTCTCCATCATACATCTCTTTCTTCTCCACATCAGAGGAAAACCACTATCTGATTTTTGTGAAAGGCATTTTCTTGCTTTTTTAAAATACAATTTTATCATCTATGTATACATCCCAAAAGAATATAGTTTAATATCACCTATGTGTGTTTTTGGTTTTTGTGTGTGTGTGTGTGTGTGTGTGTGTGTGTGTGTTTCTAAGAGGAAGGTCTTGCTCTGTTGCCCAGGCTGGAGTACAGTGGCTGGCTGTTCACTGCACTCCAGCAGTGGTGAGGTGTAATCCTAGTGCAATAAAGCCTTGAATTCCTGGACTCAGGGATCTTCCTGCCTCCGGAGTAGCTGGGATTACAGGTGGGTGCCTGGCATTTCAAAAGAATTCTCTGATTTCGGGTGCATGGAATTTGCTAGCATCTTTTGCAATGCTCATGAGCTAGGAATGGAAATATTTACCTTTAAGTTAACAGAAAAGTAGCATCAAAAATTTGTTTAGTGAGCTGGAGCCAGAGCTCCAGGTTGAGTGAAACTGCTTTAGGTTTCATAGCTGTAAACACAAACCCCCAGGTACAGAGAAACTAGCAACTGGAGGATTAATATTGGACATACAATCCTAAATCAAAACCCAAACTTAACCTAACTAGTGGCTCCAATAAACAGCGTGGTTCATGACCTAGCATAAACCAAAGAAGCAATTCGGCATGCAAGATGGAAAGTATAATAAACAAAAAAATCCACTTTGGCCTTCATGAATGACCAAACTGACCACAATCAAATCACATGCAAATCAGGTGCTGTCTACTTGAATTGAGTAATTAGAGACTCACCACCCTGGAGAAGGAAATCATAGGGTAGGATTTGTATTGTGCTAGGGAGACACTGAACTGAACCACTAGAGGTTAATGGAGCAGTTAAACTGAGAAAAGGTACAAAATCAATTTCACAGCCAGGATGTTTGTACATTCCTTCATTCATTCCCTCAACAAATATTTGTTCAGCGTGCTCCATAGGCACAGCACTCGTGCAAAGTCCTGAAGTGGTTTTAAAGATGTACATGACAATACTAGAAAATGTTCACATTGATTTCTTATGTGGCAATATATCTACCTTTGAATCATTACATCTCCCATGAAATATTGCCCTTTTCTTTGAGAAACTTTTAATTTCTGGGGCAGTGTTTCTTAAAGGCTAGGAACCCTACTACTTACTCGTGAGATACTTTTCGAAGAATGAGAAATGATTTTCAATTTTAGTCTGGGGCAGTCTTTCTTTAACACTTTTGAATAGCTAATCTTCCCCTCCTTTAAAACAACGAAACAAAACAGGGAATATGTCTAAGCCTTTTATAGGCAATAATCAAACTAGAATTTAATAACTTCCTTTTGTTTTTGTTATATTTATTTTTTGGTTACTTTTCATTTCTGAAACATGATAATGGTTTTCCATTTATGGTGGTGATATACAATTTCTATTTGAAGCAAACATAAATTAGATCTTGAACAGTGAGTCGGATGAAAGAAAATATTAAATAAACCATAGAACAAGTGAGATCTGCACATGGCAAAACAGAATGAAAGTGACAGAGGAATGAATGAGGTTTAGGAAAGCCGGCACAGGGAGGAATAGGTGCATGCATCTCTACAACATAAGCTAACTCAGTGGTTCAAACAAGGGCTCCAGAAGGAGCTCTGGGTATTGGCTGCCTTTTCTTTTTGTAGTAATTCTGGAAGGCTCTCTGGAGGATGGAGGCATCTCTGTGGATGGAGATGGGCATTGGACCAAGGGACCTTCCAAGTGGGAAAAAATGACTGTGAAAGGCTGAGAGTCAAGGTGTGTGCTGAGGTTGACAGTGGTTCCCCAACTTAAGTGTGCATGAGAATGATCTGGAGGGCACTTGGATTCTTGGGACCCGCCCTTGGAGATAAGGCTTCAGTGGATGGGGGGAAGGGAGTGTTTAACCCTCACTTTGAGAAGGTCCCTGGACCACTTGAGAGAGCCTGTGAATCTGGAGAATAAGCACAGAGCTGGAGGGCAGAAAGAAGTCCCTAAGTGGGGAGGCAGCATTCCTTTTGTGCTCACTGACTTGCAATACAACTGGGCTGCTTCCACTTTCCTCAGCTCTTGGCTGCAATCAATGGCCAGCTCAGTTTCAGCATGTATTAGCTCTCGTGTTGCCCATGAGGCTTAACTGCATATTTGCTACCAACTAGGTGGCATTTCTGTGGGAGAGATTGCGAGGAGAGTGCTTGGGTGTGGCAGGATAGAGAGGAGACCTTTTTTTCTCAGTTCTTTGTTCAGGCTTTCTGTATGAGCCTAGTACATGGTTAGCCATTCAGCGGTCCTTAGGGGATATCACGAAATAAGGATACTAAAATTCTGCTGGACCTAGCTATTTATGGGCAAAATTAGTACCAAATTTTTAGTCTTCTTGAAATTTCCATCCTTCTCTGGTGGGAAATTATAAGGACTAGCATCTTTAAGTTTCTTTGAAAGTAAACCATGGATGTGCAAGCAGATGACATTATCTGCCTTCTATTGACAGTAAGAATCAGTGATGTGTGGGTCTTGCAGGTAATAAAGACTTTTTCAGTCAAGAGGAATGATGGGATTAGACCAAATGTGAGCCCCAAATACACACAGTGCATATTCAGCACTTTGCCTTAAACTACCAGATGGATAATATTCTGTTAGGGGACTACAGTGTGGGTTATTTAAAAGGATGTATAAGGTTGCTGACCCAGGCTGGGACAGTGGGCAAGCTGTGGGCACATCTGAAACTATTGAGCATATATTTCTAAGGGTTTCCAGCAGAACTGAAGTAAATAATTGCCTGCCTAAATGATATGGGAGTTGCAAAAGGGCCATAAACACACATACCGATGGCCAACAAGGCTGGCCAAATCCAGCTGTTTAAGAAACAATGCCATTCAGCCCAAACATACTAAATGGCACCATCTCTCTTGGGTTCCTCTCCAGCATGGCACAGAACTCTAAGCAGAAGGGCCACATTGGAGAGATGGATACCCAAGAGCTCTGACCTGGTGACACCAGGAAAAATGCTGCAACCATGTGAAGATGTGGTTTCCATATCATTGTGGACAGAGCTAAACAAGCCAGGGATCCAAAAGCTTCCAGAGCAGTGCCATGCATATTAATTGAGAAGAATTAATTTTCACCAGCAGGAAAGGGCTTCCTTCTGTTGTCAGTGACTGCTACTTCCATTTGTTGGCACTGCCATTCTGCCAAGCACAACACCACGTGTTATGATGTTGTATGTCAAATCTGCATTCTTGGGGCAGGGAGTCCAGGCAGTGGCAACAGCTGAACATTTGCGTGGTTCTCCCTAATGAGTATAAAGCAATTAACTGAAATGACAGGTCAAAATCACACCAGTCTCCTATGTTTGAGGCAGAGGAGACACTGGGAGAAAAGAAACAAAATGTCCATCATTAAAATAACGGTGAGAAAATAAATGTAGATGAACCCAGGTGCTTGTCGTAAAAACCAAAACAGATATCTCACTACAAAATTACTAATTTCTTATGTTGTACTGAAATTTCATCAAGTCAATTAGATCCTGAAATAAATGACAAATGGGACATTGGCTGGAGATGAAGAAAATAATATATTTTCATAGGAAGTCTAAGGATTTAGATATTCGTTGAACTGGAATTTGACCTGTGGCATTACAATGCAGATTGTCTCCAAAAACTGTAAGTGGGGCATGAATTTGCAGAAGAGACTTTTCTGCATAATAAGTTGTGTTCTAACAATGAAATCTTGCATAAAAATAGACAGCTAACAAGGCAAAGGAAAAGAAACAGTTCACCAAATCAACAAAACATTTTGTGCTCTAGAAATGGATGTGGCAGAAATTGCACGTAAGCCGAAAGGCGGTTCCTTTGAAGTAAGTAGAACTACGTGTAATGTCATGATAGAGAAAAGAGAGATCTGTACAAGGATGAGGATGCATCATCTGAAAACTAATGAGATGTTACATTTTGAGCCAAAATGGCATCCAACTTTTCAGAATGCAACTAGGCAAGATCTGAGCCAAAGTATAAAGAGTGGACATGAAACTTTGAGAATGCAGAAGTCAGATATTGTGATAGAAGATGAAAGAGGGGGAAGGGGTAACAGCAGAGCTGAGAAGATGCAGGACGGAACCATGTAGGTTGAGAGCTACTTTCTTTCTCCGGTTGTTTCTCCTGATGCCAAAACAATGTATGTACGAAATGGTCCATTACACTTCATTTCACCAATACGCCACAGAAACTAAACACATAAGCATGGAGACCACCTGTGGACAATCCTGTCTCTGTGTAACAGTTTATCTATAAGTTACAAGAATAGAGATAGCATTGCCTGGATGGAATTTGTTTTTTTGTGTGGCAGTGTGCACTCACGACATGCCCAGAGTGTGTGTCTTTCTTCAGGGAGAACTGATGTCACAGTGTGTTGCTACTGCAATTGTGTGTGGCTATAATTTCTTTTTCTTTTTGGCCAATGCCAACAAAGTAGCTATTTCTATTACTTTTGGTAAATGTGGAAGTTGAGAGTGATAGGTTAGTTCTGGGAATCTGTAAGCATTAATTTACTTATTTTTGTCCTAAAAACAGGCCCTCATAGAGTTGGGCAGGTTACTTCCTACACCAAGGCTCCAGTGGAGGGAGTGAGTGGCTCTGAAATCCAACCTTCATTGCTCTCTGGCTGTGCACCCTGGCATGGGGAGAAGGGAGGGAGATACATCTCTTTAATTTTCACAAATGCACTGCATGAGCTAGCAGCTGCTCCAGAAGCCTCTACTAGCCACCTGATAAGAAAAGCGTGGGATGCCAGTCTACCCACGTGTACAGCACCAAGTTATTTATTGCAGGTGTTTACCCACCATTAAATACTAAAGTGGCTGCTACCCTGCTTCCCAAACTCTAAGGTGCAGGCCAATTACTCAGGGATCTTGTTAAAATGCAGATTCTGACATAGGAGGTCTGAACCTTGAGATTCTGCATTTCTAGCAAGCTCTCAAGTGACTCTAACTCTGTTGGTCCGATCACACTTTTTTTTTTTGAGACAGGGTCTCGCTCTGTCGCCCTGGCTAGAGTGCAGTGGGGTCATCAAAACTCACTGCAACTCAAACTCCTGGGCTCAAGCGATCCTCCTGCCTCAGCCTCCTGAGTAGCTGGGACTACAGGTGGGCGCCACCACGCCTGGCTAATTTTTCTATTTTTTGTAGAGACGGGATCTCACTGTTGCTCAGGCTGGTCTTGAACTCTTGAGCTCAAGCGATCCTCCCGCCTCGGCCTCCCAGAGTGCTAGAATTACAGGTGTGAGCCACAACGCCTGGCCCACTCATCACACTTTGAATAGCAAGGCCCAGTCCATGTCAAGGCCAACGAAACTCACTGGTAAACTCTGGCTGTGATGCTGTGATGGGTCCCTTTCTCTCTTCTGACCACTGAACCCTCTTGTCTATCTTTCTGCCCCAAGAAACCTCAACCAGAACCCTCCCTGCTTCCCAAAAGACCCTCACCAAACCAAATCCCCAATGTCCCTACCAATAAAGAGGTAAAGAAAGTGAGACAGCATCCTGATTCTCATAGACTGTGAGTTCTTCTTTCAACTAGCGTCATTTCCTTCTTAAGGAGAAGAGGCCCTTAACCCCAGGGCTTACCTGGTGGTGGGGGCAGGAATTTACTAACCACTCAGTGCCATTCTGTGCACTTTACCTCTGTGCTCCGCTCAGCTTTTCCTAGCCATTCTACAAGACAGCTATTATTTCTGTATTATAGAGGGGGAAACTGAGGCCTGAAGAGATTACATACCCTCTCCAAAAACATAGAACTAGTAAGCAAACTTGTAGGGAATTAAATCTAGGGCTGATTCCAAATTCTGTACAAATTGTGCTCCTCTATCTTGTTTCTAAATTTCAAGGAACTTAATTCCTTCTGTCAATAAAGAGAAGGTTTTCCAATTGACAACCTTTTATCAGACACTGGCACCCAAAGTAGAAGTGATGTTGAAGGCATGGCGGTATTACAGTAGACATCCCTTTATTTGTTTTAAACAGAATTCCATTACTGCAGAGCCATAAGAATGTCTCATGGAGCTTCTACTAATGTGACATTATCTCTGCTTCCTCATGACAGTTGATTTTGATGACTGGTTACTTATTTTAAAGCATTTCTGATCATGGACTAAAACATCAGTGTCAAAGCTTCTCCAGGCTTTCAAATGTTGTGCTTCAGAATACAATGAATGCCATCTCTCTGCAGTAATTGGGACCAGGTAGGAGAGGGATCCAGAATGTCCAAGTGCAGTGGGATGGCCATCTCTGTGAGGGCCTACAAGGAGGCCTGGCTTCTAAGCACCCAACCATCAGGGGCAGGCCCCATCGAGAGAACACGCTTGCTCCAGGGAGGAATTCCCACAAACTGGGGCTCCAAAGAGGCATGAGGGGTGTGGTCAGAGCAAGGCCCACTGCACAATCCCAACTTCAACTCCAATTTGGTGGGTTCACAACTCATGAATCATGGGAAACTGAAGGGGAAAGCCCAGGGGAAAGAAAATGATTTTCAAAATGCTTCAAGACCACTTTCTAGCTGAGGCTAGCACATGACACAGCTTTTACTGCTGTTGGGAGATACTTGGCATAGAGCTACGGAAAGGTGACAGAAGGTGGTTGGTCTCTTTTTTCTGGGCAGTAGTTTCTCCAAGAAGCCTTTTCCTAAGTTAGTCATCCCTCCCAACTTTGGCATGATAAAAAGCCTTACAAAGCACGCTGAGGTGAGCCCACAGCCAGCCCATCAGAGTGGCAGATGCAGGCCATACTAAATTGCCTTTAGTGAACTCAGCATTGACATTATGCCATTGGATCACACTGATTTGGCTTGTAAGAACCAACACCTTCCTCCCTGACTCTGTAGTTGTTTTTATTATAGAGACATAAGGACATAGTCTACTTTCTATACCACATAATTCTTTTATAAGAACCCACAGTATGCTAGTCAATAAATATTTATTGACCACTTATATGCCAGACACTGTGCTATTCCTTTTATTGGGAAGAAAGCAGTGAACAAAGAAATCACATGAATGAAGCTTATATTGTTGAAGGAAGATAAAATTTTTTTCTTGAGTCTCTATGTCAGGCAAAGTTATCAATTTCCTGAGCAAGTTTCCTTCTTTACTATGGTTACTAGGAAGCTCAGAGCCCTTTTTTTTTTTTTTTTTGGTTCACCTCTAACAAATGCACAGGGCCTCATGGAATGAATTGTTATACAGACCACACCCCTGGCTTGGTGTTATTTTCCCTTTACTCAATTTTTTTGTTTTATCTTTGTGGACCATATCATGTCCCTATTATCTTTTTTTTTTTTTAATAGGGGGCTATAATTAAATAATAAAAGAGCCCAGCAGGTCCTTGGGACAGAGATCAGGAGATATTGATGATGAGATGTAATTTATGGAAGTAAATCCAACTAGAAAAGTATACTAGTTAGTGTGAGGGCAGTCCTGGCTGTCAGGGTCATAAGTAAGCAGGCCCACCAGTGAGAAGCAGGGCCAGGGAATGGTGTGAGTGGTGAGGCTACTGATGCTGATGTAGGGCTGGGGTGGAACTCCTTAGGATGCCTGGCTGGCTAGGAACCAGAATTTAAATGTGGGGACTCAAAGAGAAAGCACTGCTCTAAGGACGAATGAAGAATAAGGCACAGAGACAAAAAAGCATGAATGAAACCAAATCCGTAATTAGGCAACAAGCCACCCTGTCGATTAGGAATTTTTGATTGTAAGTAAGAGAAATGGACACTGAAGAGCTTAATGGGGCTTTGTGGAGGCATTTGGGGCAGCTCACAGAATCTAAAGAAAAACTAGACAATAGAGTTAAAAGGCCAGGGTCCCGTCTGAGAGGATAATGGGCCATCACTTTAGGACTTCACTCTTGGGATGAGAAAGCAGCAAGTGTTTTTGTTCTTTTGGCCTCTCTGCTGAAGCTTCAGATTGCCTGGCACATGGTAGGAGTCCAGTGCACACAGGATGAATGAATGAGTGAATCAGCAGACAGAACTTCCATGAAGAGAACATCTAATTGGCTGAACTTGGGTTATGTACCCGTCCCTTGGGAGGAGGGGCGGAATGCCTTGGCTGAAGGTCCCACCAAAGCCACGTACAAGAGGGTAGGGGGGTTCAGACGCTGTGACAAGAGGAAGGGAGAATGGGTGTGGGGCAGGCCGAACCCAATAGGATGCCCATCACAGGCAGCAGAGTAATGGCCGGTGCACTAGAGAAGGCAGTGGTTATAGCTGTGGCAGTGGAACATCTCCTGGTCCAGTTAGCTAGCCCCTGTTCTCTAATGTCTCGAAGGGAAAATTGCAGAAGGAAACTCTAAAGCTTTGTTGCCAAACTTCATGGCTGGGGTGAGACCCAGGAAGTGGACAGCTGGGCTAGGTCTCAAAGGTGAAGATGCAGAAGGTTGGGAAAGTCCAGGTGGAGTCAGAGGAGGAGAGAGTGGTGCTCAAACAGTTCAACACCAGAGCAACACATTTAGAAATTAGCTACGTACGTTCTTAGAAAAGTATACCTGCGTGCACTTCTTCCATAACATCCATTTTGTGCTTAACAAATTGTATTTTAAAGTCTAGGCTCATAACTCCCATAGCCCTTGTTACATGCAGTTTTTTGTTATAATGTTGGGTATATTAGGCCTCAGGAGCAGGTCTCAGGAAACAGAATCTCTCAGAACTTCTCCTGCCCTCCTTTCACCTGCCTTGTATCGTGGGGGAGGGAATGCTGATGTCACGAAGCTTGCAGAAAAATGCAAAAGGACAGAGTTTGGGGGACCTTCTAGATAGCTGAACACGTGGAGGCTCCTGATGGTGGGGCCCAGGGAGGGCATGGAAACTCCACCCCCTTCCCCCATACCTCGCCCTATACATCTCTTCATCTGTATCCTTTGTAGTATCCTTTATAATAAACTGGTAAATGAGTTCTGTGAGATGCTCCAGCAAATTCATCGAACCCAAAGAGAAGGTCACGAGGACTCCAACTTGAAGCCGGCCGGTCAGAAGTTCCGGAGGCCCGGACTTGCGACTGGTGTCTGAAGGGGGGCAGTTTTGGGGACTGAGCCCTCACCCTGTGGGATGTGCTGCCATCCGCAGGTACATAGTGTTGGAATTGAATTAGGGGACACCCAGGCGGTGTCCACTGCTTGGTGTGTCAGGGGAAAAACCCTCATGCATTTGGTCACAGAAGTCTTCTTCTGTGTTGATGATTGTTGTGGTGTGAGAGCAGAGGAAAAACATGGTTTTGGAGTTTTTCCCATGGTGAGTCTCATGTTAAGGAAACCCCTTCAGGCATTGCAGGCTGGGCATACCCCAATCAGGTTATGCCCGAGTGAGACACATGAGCTCACTCTCTGGGCCCCAGCCCCACTGGACCTCTTGCTGCTCTTTAAACACGCCAGCCTCACCTCCGCGCGGGGCTTCTGCACTTGCTGTATCACCTGCATACAATTCTCATCCCTCAGTTTTCACCTGGCTGCGGCCTCATTCTTTGCAAGGGTCACCTCCTCTTTACAAATGTTACCTTCCCAATGTAAAGTAGCTGTTTCCAGTCATTCTCTGTCAGATTGATCTATTTTATTTCCTCTATAGTACTTGCCGTTCTCTAAAATAATCTTATTTGTTTAAGTATGTGTGCACTGAGTGTCTCCCACTCTACAGTGTAAATTCCATGAGGGTAGGGACCAGGCCCATTTCACTTCTGCATCCCGCATCACTAGACTAGCACCTGGCACCTTATAGGTGCTTAATAAATATTTATCAAGTCATCCTTGTATTTCTGGGATAAACCCTAGTTGGTTGTGGTGTACTGTTTTTCTTCCCTATTTGTTTTGCTGATATTTTATCTAAGGGTTTTACGTATATATTAATCAGAAAATAGGACCTATTTCCTTCCCTGAAACCCCCCTCTAGTTATTACTCCTTTAGGATGAGTTGGGCAAGTATTCTCTCTTTTTCTCTTCTCTGGAAGAGTTTGTATAAGACAGAAACAATCTAGCCCTTGAAAGTTTTGTAGCGCCCTCCTTTAAATCTCTCTGGCCTTGTTTTTCTTCTTATGGGAAGATTTTTAAATAACAATGTCAGTTTCTTAGTAATCACATGACTAGTCAGGCTATTTCTTTTTCAGATTGTTAAGGCAAGTTTTTTTCTTTTCCCTCTTGGAGCTTGACCATTTCATCTAAGTTTCTAATGGGCCTATACATATTCATTATATTAAAACATATAAATAAATAAATAAATAAATAAATAAAAGGACCACCCTTGGACTAATGGCAACTGCATGTCTTAAATCAAGGATTATGATTAACCCAATTCCGTACACTCAAGTTCCACTGAAAATGCATATTTGTCGAAAATATGAGGGAAAGATTCTATCTTGGTGCCCAGGGGCAGACATTTCCCAAAGATGACTCTTCAAGGCCCCCAGTGACACAGACAGGCTGGATGGGAACTGTCCAGTAACCCAGCATGACATCGTTTCCCAGTTCAGACTCTGGAAGAAAGTCCTTGAAGGTCTCTCTGCCATTTTCTGCTGGCTGGGTACTGAGTCTACAGAACCCCCAGAAGAGTAGGCCCCCTATTTGTCCAGGATTAGGCAAAAGCCACAGCAAGTTTCCAATGCAATTTCCTTTCCACATAACAGGCAGCAGGGAAGAGAGAGACTGAAGGAGCCTCCTGGAAAAGACTGAATTACAGTGAGCTAAACAGGGAGCTGAAATTAAGGACAGCCCTGTGGCATGACTGGATCTTCTGCAAATGAAATTATTATGTGACTTATTTTATGTCTGGGTCATTACTATGCTAAAAGGATAAGTAGATTAAAATGAAAGGGATTTCAGAACAAATGAGGGAAGTAAGGCATTATCAAGCTTTTGGATGTCATTAGCTGTAAAAAAGTTCAGAATTAACCATGACACCATGCAAAATGGTAAAATATTTTCAAGCAAGGAGAGGGTGGAGATGCCAGAACCTGTAAATTTATGCCAGCTGAGCACTCACAGCTGAGCACTCACTGTGGGGGCGTCTGGCAAACGGATTTCCTATTTTGCCAACTCCAGTAAAGTGTTACAAAATTGCAACAAAATTGTTTCTATGCAAACAATTGTTTTAAAAAGTCCTTACATCAACTAAAGGCAATTCAGAGACTAAATTAAAAATATTAGACATTATTTTTCTTGGAATCATGCTGAATATTAAGATTGAAGTTTCCTTTCCTCCCCAACTTCCTCTCTTTTCTATCAGTCTTTTCATGCACCAACATAACTTTAGCTTTCATGGGGAAAGAGTTGCACAAAGGGGCAGGGATACTTGACACAGCAGGGGAAGCAGGGTGGGGAGTTCCAGAAAAGACAAGAAGGCGAGTCACTCAATTAAACTCTACCACCTTCTCCTCTTAGTAGGGATTAAAAACTTCCATCTGCTCTGACCCACTCCCAGAGGAAACGCCAAGCTACTTGAGGCAACTGGATATAAATTCTGAGCTCAACTCTTCCCCCGCCCCCCATCCCGGGGAAGTAGCTGATCTCTACTGGACACAGCATGGATTTTTCTGGAAAACTGGGCTAAATCAAGTTCTTTGAACATTTTTCTACCCTGAAACTCAATCCATAAAAAGTGAGTTAAAAACTCACGGAACGCGAGTTAAGTTGCTTTTCAAGTCTTTGTACTCAGAAGATTCTAAGACTCACTGAAGAATAATGGCAACATTTTAAATTTAGCAGGGTCCTCTGGCCGAGAAAGGCTGCCCCAAATAGTACAAAGATAATTTTGCAATAACTTTGATTAAAAACTCTAGGGGACAGGAGACAATAAACTTCCAGATCAGAGAGCATTCTTTATCTGTGGCCGCTGAGCTTCAGGACCCTTAGCGATTCACCTTTCCGCACTTCGAGGCCTGAACTGGGGTTTAATCTTCCACTTGTGCACTCCAGCACTCAATCACCGTTCAATCTCCCGAGGCTATTTTTAATTGTTCCCATTTTACAGATGAAGTTGAGGCTGTGGCTTAGTGTTCTTGGTGGGGGGAAGGGGTTGGGGGAGAGGAGCTTTTCCTCATAACCTTAAAAAAAGTACTTAAACCAACCTCAACCAACTAAAAAATGATTTTCTACTCCCAACAACGGTGTTTCTTTTGAGGACAAGTTCTTTGATCTCCTCTCTAAAACCAAGAAGCGAGACAAGTATTTTACTGTAAATTAAAACAAAGAGTCGCCCCCTCCCCCAGCACCCCAATTCCCGAGGACATCAATCACAGTGGACGCCTGATTACGAGCGGAAATGGGGAGAGCATCTGCGGCCGGCGCAATAAAACCGAGCGGCGCGGTCTGCAGGTCCACTAAAGTGGGGAGAAGACGCCCCGCCGGCACACCCCTCCAGAAAACCGAAGCGTCTTCTTTAACCCTGGGGTCAGAAAGATTTATTACTTCCTCCGAGAGGGAAAAGCCGCAGATCTGCTAGAAAGGGCGAGCAGAGTGTCAGAAGCTTGGGAGCGGCGCCCCGCGTCCTCCAAGCGCTGCGGGGCGCGGGTGCGTCCTCGGTTCGCGGAGAGTCGGGCCATATCGACCTCGGGGGAAGAGCGGAGCGGCCGGCGGCGGGGGATTTCTGCCCAAACTTTTATCACCAACTCTTTTCCGAGAGCAAAAACATGAGGCCGAGTCCGGCAGCCGCACGCAGAATCCAAGTCTCTTGCAGCTCGCGGATCCGGGGCGCTCCGAATGCCGCGTCCGCGCCCCGGCGCGGTGAGCTACGCACTCGTACCCGCGGATCGCGGCCCAAGCAGCGCAGCCGCAAAACGGGTCGCATCTCCAGCCCCGGAGGAGGCGGCGGTAGGAGCCCGGCGATGCGCTGGGGGCGGGGGCGGGAGTGGCGGCGGCGGAGGGCAGCGCGGCGAAGGGGAGGAGCCGCGGCGACGGACGGCGGCGCGCACCAACCCGGCGCCGGCTGGCAGGAGCCGCGCAGAGGCCGGCCCGAGCGCGTTGCAGGCGCTCGGCGTAGGG
This sequence comes from Daubentonia madagascariensis, assembly GCA_023783475.1. Lineage (NCBI taxonomy): Eukaryota > Metazoa > Chordata > Mammalia > Primates > Daubentoniidae > Daubentonia > Daubentonia madagascariensis. The sequence continues at coordinate 10,415,021 of JAKFHU010001670.1, forward strand.
GGAGTCGGGTAGCAGCATCCTCCCTGGCGCCGCTTTCGCGCGGCGGCGGCGGCGGCTGTCTCTGCCTCGATACCTAGTTGGCCAGAGCGGCTGGTGCCGGGGGCGGGGCGGACAGGGGAGCGCTGCGGCCCCGGGCTCCTTTTTCTAGAGCTGTGTGTTCTCGGTCCTTTGGGCCAGTCAGAGGCTGCGGATCGGCAGGGGTTGCCTGAGCTGCCCGCCCGGGCATCCTCCCGGTGATGGAAGCAGCTGCCGCCGCCGCTGCGGGGTCGCGCTGTTCCCCGTCCGCCGCCGCCCCAGAGATGGGAAGATTCGCCGCGCGGAGGCCGAAAGCGAGAGAGGCAGAGCCGCTTTGCCGGGAGCTGGGTCCCGTATAAGCCGTCCCCCACCATCGCCCCCAGCTGGCTTCGTGTCTCGGAGCGAGGAAGGAAGCTGCGGTCCCGAGAGAGCGGAGAAGACATAGCCGGAGCCGGGACGCGCCAGGCTCGGCGGAGCGCGGAGCAGGGCTCTGGGCCCGGTGAAAGTTTTCCTTCCCGAGCCGCAGGGCGCCCGCTGCCCGGAAACTCTGCCCAGCGATACGCAGGGATCCCCAGCGGAAGGGAGCGAGAGAAATCGAGGAACGAGTGACAGCCGGACAGTCCGCCGTGACCGCTCCGGGACGTGCCCTCGGCTCCAGGTGAGCGGGGGAGCCGGGCAGACCAGAGGGTGGGCCTTACTGAGGAGGAGGAGGAGGAGGAGGCTGGGAGGGCAGTTGGAGCGCACCCGCTCACTCCGCTTCCCCTCACAGGTCCTTCCCGGAGCCGCTGCCATGGGAGAGCCAGCCCTGGGCGCCGGGGACCAGCCGCCGCTGCTGCCGCGCCCGCCTCGGAGCCGCGGCCTCAGTCCTGGCTCCCGCAGCCAGTCCGCTGCGTCCCCTTCCCGGGCTGCAGGGCCACCTCCGCCGCGCCGCCGGCCCGGGTTGTGCCTGTGATGAGCCGCAGTCCGCCGCGAGCTCTGCCCCCGGGCGCGCTCCCCCGGCTGCTCCAGACTGCGCCTGTCGCCGCGCCGCGCGCCCTGCTCCCGCCGTGGCCCCGGCGCCCAGGACGCCGCTGGCCCGCGTCACCTCTCGGAATGAAGGTGTTCCGCAGGAAGGCGCTGGTGCTGTGCGCGGGCTATGCGCTGCTGCTGGTGCTCACCATGCTCAATCTCCTGGACTACAAGTGGCACAAGGAGCCGCTGCAGCAGTGCAACCCCGACGGGCCGCTGGGTGCCGCAGCGGGGGCATCCGGGGGCGGCTGGGGGCGCCCGGGGCCGCCTCCGGCCGCGCCGCCCCGCGCTCACACCCACTTGGATCCTCGCACCCCTTACCGCTCTCCTGCTGCCGCCGTCGGGGCGGCTCCCGCAGTCGCCGCAGGGGTAGTAGGGGCCGCAGCCCCTCCGGGTAATGGCACTCGGGGCACCGGGGGCGGCAGGGAAAAGCGGCAGCTGGTGTACGTGTTCACCACGTGGCGCTCGGGCTCGTCGTTCTTCGGCGAGCTCTTCAACCAGAACCCCGAGGTATTCTTCCTCTATGAGCCAGTGTGGCACGTGTGGCAAAAATTGTACCCAGGGGACGCCGTTTCCCTGCAGGGGGCAGCGCGGGATATGCTGAGCGCTCTCTACCGCTGCGACCTCTCGGTCTTCCAGCTGTATAGCCCTGCGGGCAGCGGGGGGCGCAACCTCACCACGCTGGGCATCTTTGGCGCTGCCACCAACAAAGTGGTGTGCTCATCGCCTTTGTGCCCCGCCTACCGCAAGGAGGTCGTAGGGCTGGTGGACGACCGCGTGTGCAAGAAATGCCCGCCGCAGCGCCTGGCGCGTTTCGAGGAAGAGTGCCGCAAGTACCGCACGCTGGTCATCAAGGGTGTGCGCGTCTTCGACGTGGCTGTGTTGGCGCCGCTGTTGCGAGACCCAGCCCTGGACCTCAAAGTCATCCACCTAGTGCGCGATCCCCGTGCGGTGGCCAGCTCACGCATCCGCTCGCGCCACGGCCTCATCCGGGAGAGCCTCCAGGTGGTGCGTAGCCGGGACCCGCGAGCCCACCGCATGCCCTTCCTGGAGGCCGCTGGCCACAAGCTAGGCGCGAAGAAGGAGGGTGTGGGCGGCCCAGCAGACTACCACGCGCTCGGCGCTATGGAGGTCATCTGCAACAGTATGGCCAAGACGCTGCAGACGGCCCTGCAGCCCCCAGACTGGCTGCAGGGCCACTACCTGGTGGTGCGGTACGAGGACCTGGTGGGAGACCCGGTCAAGACACTACGGAGGGTGTACGACTTTGTGGGACTGTTGGTGAGCCCTGAAATGGAGCAGTTTGCTCTGAACATGACCAGTGGCTCGGGCTCCTCCTCCAAGCCTTTCGTGGTGTCTGCACGCAACGCCACGCAGGCCGCCAACGCCTGGCGGACCGCCCTCACCTTCCAGCAGATCAAACAGGTGGAGGAGTTTTGCTACCAGCCCATGGCCGTGCTGGGCTACGAGCGGGTCAACAGCCCCGAGGAGGTCAAAGACCTCAGCAAGACCCTGCTTCGGAAGCCCAGGCTCTGAGAGGGGTCCCTGGAGACTTGATGCCCTGTGGAGATACCCACAAAGAGGATTGTGGTGTGTTTAAACAAACACAGCCTAGACCCAAACTGAGGAAGCCCACATATTCTATTATAGATATATAATATAAATAACCACACAGGCACTTGCTGTCAATGTTTTGAGTCAGTGAATTTCAAGGAACAGCCAACACACACACACACACACACACACACCCCTGTCAGAAAAGGCAAGAGTTGAAAGTTCTGACCAGGTGCCCCTCTTTTCCTCTCCCCTGCCTTTTCTCCTTTCCCCTTCCCCTCCACCTGCCTTCCATTTTGAAGTGGGATGTTCATGAAATCAAGGTCTAGTAACCCAAATCTTGTTTACAAAGTTTTCGTGGTGTCTGTGAACATGTAAGAATAATCTGGATGTGGGGGTGGGAGTGGAGAAAGGGGAAGTGGTCCAGGAACAGAAAGCCCCACTGGGCATGAGAAACCAAGGAAACATTCTTCTAAAGTAGACTTTTGTGTAAAAAGCAAAGGTTACATGTGAGTATTAATAAAGAAGATAATAAATAATATTCTTTTTTTATATTTGCCTCCATTACTTTGGATTTACATGTGTTACTTGTCTTATATGACTTCAGATAGACTCTCTCATCCCCTTTTTCCAGTCTGTTTCCTGGAGGGCAGCAAAACAGGGTTGGGAGCAGCTTCTGCCTCCTTCACAATAACCTGGGAGTTGTTTTCTCACATGTAAATCGCAGTGTGTCACGTGTCCAGGAATGGGAACAAATCTGCAAATTCTAAAGGCAAAAACCAAGCAGAGCAGTGGAAGAAAAAGCACACACTACTTTCTTGTTCAACTTTGAGTACAGAAAGGAAGGAAGCAACCCCTTGAGGATTTGAAGGCATTCGGTTTTGATTACTGAGTTAAGACAGGGAAGGAACCTTGAAGCAGAGAGCAATGTTCTGGTCCGCAGGTTGGTTCAGAAAAAGGATTTTTTGAACAGTATGTAATTTTAAAAAGTTCTGATGATTAGAACACAAACCTCAAAAATTAGTGTGAACATATTGTTGGTGATGGTAGCAACTTCTTTGGTTAGCAAAGTGACAGAAGAATCTGTGTGTGGAGTGTTTCTCTGCCTCTGACACAGTATGTGGAGGCGTATGAAAGCAGCTAAGTTTTATTTGAGAACTGTAAGGGCTTTTCCTCTTCTTCCTTGCTTCCCATCCAAATTAGTGCAAAAGAGAATGTGAATTTATAATGGTTTACTTGGGATGCCCATGGAATGTGTTGCTTTTCTTTATCGTGTTTCCTAAAAGTAAATTTGCAAAGAAAATAACATGCTGCAGATAGTATAAGGCTTAAGCCAAGAGCTTCTTTTAGATATGAAAATGAATTATGGTGAAGAGGAAATGAAAATGAACTAGTGTGCAGGATTTTGAGATTTGGTGTTTTCCAGGGAGAAAACCACTAAAATTTCCTGCAGTGGTTATGGTGTTCCTGTGTCCTGAACCCATTTTGTCCTGAAGCATTCTGCCGAATGTTATATTATGATAAGTTACAAAGCCCAAATAGGAACAAGACACAATGCAGTTGTATATTACATTAAGTATGGTACAAGTTCAATATCATCATGGCTTTATTTTGCTACTTATGAGATCTCTGAAAGCCAACATGTATTGGTTAAATGCTGAGGATCTTATTTTAGGGAAAAGATGATAAAAAATAATATGTACATGGGAAATATTTTAACACGAGGTGATTCTTAACTATAGTTACCATTATGATGTGAAACCTAACTACACTGGTAAGAATTCCAAGATAAAGAAGCACAGAGGTTTAAAAAGGGTATATTTAGCAATGGATTTTATAACACATTCTAGTATGGTTATTTCTTAACTTACTAAAATAGTATATAGTATTGTGTTTATTAAGCTAGATTACAGCTATAACACGTTGGTTATGTTTTCCATGATATTTCTGTGGTAGTGCCTATGCTGAATTATCTTCAGCAGCAGAATATTTGTGATAGCTTTAATTTAAGAATACTTTAAAATTAAATGAACAAAATAAATATTAATGTTGGATGACTATAGATGAAACAGGTTTAACAGTAAATTAAGATAGCATAATTAAAAAGCAACCACTCTGAATAAAATAAGCATTTAAAAACAAATTTCATGTGGCATTAGAATCAGCTCTTATCAATCACAGTGAAATTCATGCCTAGTTGTTGAGTGAAGGATTTTTAAGCAGTTGAATTCATTCTTCTCCCAGTATATCTAAGGAATTTGGAACTTGGATTGTGTTAGAGTAGAACTATGATGTTTTTGGATCTTGTATTTAAAAAAAATACTAGATGCTATATAGAGCCTTTGCAGCCTGCAAAGCATTCATGGTCTCTCTCTGCTCAGATGAAATTTTAAGCTAAACACCAACAGATCCTCCCTTTGCTCTGTTTGAACAGGGTTTCCGCCCGCCTGTAATTCCCTTGTTTTGTAGCAGCGCATTCTCTCCACTTTGCCGCTCCTGGGCTCTGTAATTTGAAAAGGTGAATTGTTGCTCTTGGAGATTTGTACCTAGCTGACTTCTAGGAAAGAGAGACAGGTGTTGTTCCTGCTAAAGGCTGAGATAGTCGTATCAGTGACATTCAGCTTCCGCAGGTTTGAGAAGGAGGAAGCATTTTTGGTGTTAACAAGCTTCTGTCAGCCCTGGTGCAAGCAGACCCGTACCGTGACAAATTGCAACTGAGCCTGTGACCATTTCTGAGGCAGCAAATATGAAAGAGATCCTGTCACACTTCTCATCCTGGCAATATGTCCATCAGCACGAGGAAATATTCTTCAGAGCAGGTTATCAGCGTGATTTTTATTTTCAAATCCTGCCCAGTTGATAGCATGCCCGACTTATCCCTTTGACTTTGGAATGTTTGTTAATTAGAAAGCTCTATTTATAAAATAAAGTCTATCCAGTGCATTTAGTCAACAAATATGAGGTTGGAACAAGGCAGAGGTACAGGCTGGGTGCTTGAGTTTCAGAGGCTCCGAGCTACTCAAAGGCCTCATGCAGACTGACCTGTGGATACCTTGCAGGCAGGGACCACAGCAAATCTGTACCCTTCAGCATCTACCACATAGTGAGTACTTGATAAATATTTATTAAGTGAAGGAGTGAAATATGTAACTATCAAATTTTGAAAATGCTCAGATGGGAAGGAGTGGAGGAATGCGTTAGCTGTTTGGAGAAAGTGCCAGGCTATTCAGCAAAGTTTGCTGAAGGAAGCGGGCCATAGACTCTATTTAGATGTTGGGGAGTGAGCAGTAGGAATATCTTCAAGATTTCCAGGGTAGCTGTGTATAGACCACTATTTCACACTGATGAATTAGAAACGAAAGTGGAGAATTTCTGAATGTGGAGTGGTAAAATTTTCAAAATAAGGAATTTGATTTTTATTCTTCCCCCAATTGCATTAACAACATAAAGGCAGGGATCAGAACGTACCTGCAGAGTGAATGCTGCCCAGGTACCTGAGGGAGAGCTGTAAGATTGTTCATTTTTGCAGAAGCCATGTAACACTTACTGTTTTGAGTACTGTGAATGTGCAGTCTGAAGGATGGTGATGTAGATTCTATCCAGGCTTAGGAATAGTTACTTTTGGGAGGTTTTTCATATTGTGGATGCTGAATGAGGCTATGGCTGCCTGTTCTCTTGCATCCTCTGCCTGGGCACAGCCTGTTTTGTCCAGGATTTCTGTTGCACACAGTATAGTTGTGGCTGGATTATGCTATTGGTTTGAAATGAATGTGAATTTGGGGGAGGCTATTAAATTAATATTCCCTAGGTCCTGAGCAATGAAATCAAGACTATGTATGAAACTCAGACTCTAGAGATGACTTCAGGAAGAGGGAGAAGGAAATAACCAGGTGTGTCTCATCATGCAGTCATGATAAGTAAGGGTGAGGTGTCACTTTACCATTCTGCCCCACCTAATTTTCTTCCCTATACACAACACACGTGCACATACACACATACAATTGAATTTCTGCATTGTCTGCAAGAGGTCTGGACAAGACAATGTTTTAATACCAGCTAACGAGTACGTGGAGGCACACTTTTGGTCTCAGGCTTCTGGAGAGTGGCCAATTATTATATCAGAACCTGTGACATTTCTGTGTCAGGATCCAATGTGGATAGGTAGAAAATGACAACCGCAATTTGAGGAATGGCTTGAGGTGTGTGACAGGATGTTCCAAGATAAATACATATTTTACAGACCTCTTTTGTCACTCACCTTGAGGAGAGCCCTTTCAAATCTGTCACAGCTAAGAAAATAATTTGTTCAAATACTTTCCCTCCTTTCTGGACGTTCAGCCTGAACCGTTTTTGCAGTTCAAGTATGAGCCACTGAGCTGTTCAGGTACAGTCTTTGGTGCAAGTGTTTAATAATTGAAACTACAGGGCTTGACTTTTACATCCGATACAATTCTACACATTCTTAATCAAATTATGCTAAGTAAAATGTTGACTTCTGCATAACACATTAAGTTTATAGAACGGGCAGCTTTATGAACCAGTGTTTGGGTGGTGGTATTGTTTATAAACTTGAAAGAGCCTTGAAAGAGCAGGAGTCTGTTTGTATACATGGTAACGGGATGATAAAGGATGATAAAGCTTAACTTTTGGTCAAACCAGTTATCTGTAATCAAATGTCAAAAGTATTTTGGGGCTGCTTGAACTTTTAGGTTTGTGATAGTCACCCTGCCAAGTGAATGGCTGTGAAAATGATCACTGTAACCTAAAGCTATACTCAGAACCATTCTGTAATGGTTCCCATCCCAGCTGTATAGACAGGGCTTAAAAGAAATTCACCTTGAAGAAATTAGTCTTCTAGACAGGACCAGTTGCAGGTTGTGTGTCCCTGAAGCTGGTCCTGCCTTCAGATGCAAAGAATGAAATGCCTAACTATGAGAGAAAATAAGTAATGGTGTCCTAAAAGTTCTTGGAAAATGGGTGCAAAGGTATGAGTTATTGTGTATAACTATAATGAAAGCAAAGACAGGCAAGCGCACTGTGCATGACAGAATTCCAAAGAAGTGAGAGCATACAAGACAAATCACCCCTGGCGATTGCAGGAAGTAATTGACAATGACCCTCAATCATCGGTTGGGCTTGAGAACACTCAGGATTGATCCTGCTGTTCCTGGGATCCTTCTTACAAGGACAGGTCAGATATCTTGCATGAGGGTGAAGAACGTGGTATCCATGTCCTCTAGCAGGTGGGTGCTGGCAAGTTCTGCTAATGACAATGTTTTCTTCCTTCTGGAACTGTTGTGGGGCTATCCCTCTGTTTTCTTAGTATGTAATGGAGGCAGAAAATCCATGCATGAAAAAGCAAAATGTCAAGTCACAATAAGCTCAAAGAGTAAAGGTACATGATGTGCTAAGCCAACTGGTGTACCTCTTATTTATGTTAAATATAGTTGGTTAAGATTATTTTTATAATAGGTTTGCTATGTCCCATTTTTCTCTGAGTAACAGTCTCCACCCTCTCTACCCCTCCCCCTGCCTCCCATTTCTTCTCTACTTTGTGAATTCCTACTCACCATTGCAGATCCTGGATGTTTTTGAAGCTTTTATTTATCAGCCCCACTCCAAGATGAAGATATGTCTTTCTGTTCCCTATTCCCCCTTAGTGCCTTGTGCATAGATCTATCAGTGTACATCATTGCAGAATGGAATTATTTGTTTATAGGCCTATTTCCTCTCCTAGGCTGAATGCTTCAGGAGGGAAATGACTGGATCTTATTTGTGTGTGTATGTGTCTCCCCAATACCAAAGCAGTGTCTTGCTTGTAGATCTTTAATAAGTAAGTGCTAAATACAAGATGTAGCCTAAGCAGCCAGACCAAAAGGGATTGAGGGACAGATACTTTGTCAAAGAGGCTTTAGAGTTAGTACTGCTACATTCCATAATGTCCTGTACTTCGTATGTGTAGCAGACAGAAGCTGAAAAAGCAAGGGAAATTAATACAGACGAAAAGGAATGCCAAATAATGCCTGTGGTAGGCCTCAAATGTGGTCTTCCCATATTAATGTTTGAAATAGAGAAACAAATTGGAGCCTCCAAGTGAGAGGTAACAATTGAATTATAGTCAAACAAAAATGATACAATTTTTAAAGGGCCTAGTAGGAAAATGTATTACTATAATGCAGGCTGAGGCTACATTTGTTTTTGACATGCAGAGGTCACCACCAGTATGATCATCTTTTAACCATTTCAGGGATGGAAAAATTTTCAAGAAACAACATAGAGTCTAAATATTACATTTCCATTTTGAGATGTCCCAGTTACTCTGGCAAACTCTGTGTCTCTCTAGAACTGAACTAGCTCCTGGGAAGAATTAAAATATTTCATGTTCTCATATTGGTGCTCAGTATCTTTATGTGAAGGATGGTATTACATTATTCCTTTTAAAAAGAAAAATAGAAATGAAAACACATCTTCCTTCTGAGATAATGGCATTCCTATCTATAGTTTTTAGCCCTGTTATTTAACCAGGCCTACTTGCTGGTGAGACTTGTATTCTCCCAAGGACGTGAGTTCTGAATTCACGTTATTTAGGTTAAGTCTTTGCTGCACATAATTTTTCATTTATATTTGCACATTTCCCAAGTGACTTCTTTGTGTTCTGTGCTCTTTATAACTTTCTATCACCATTTTTATTTCACTTTCAAATGCCCTAAATAACAAGAACAATGCTGTGTGCCAGTCGCTGTGCAAAGCACTTTATAAGTATGATTCTGTCCAATTCTTATAACAATCCTATGGAATAGGTATTATTACAGTGTCCATTTTACAGAAGGGCATATAGGTTTAGATGAGTAATTTTCCTAAGGTCACACAGTTAGTGTGTGACAAAGTCTCTTTCTTTTTGTTTGGTACATCAGAGATCACTGTTTCCATTTAAGGGATCCCAACAAAATATCAAACCTTTTTTGGCCGCAGCTAAATGCTTTCTGAAAAATGCATCCTGAATGGTGTTGCATTATGCCTTCAGCCAGGGAACAGGTGTTATCAGTATCTTTAGAGATGAATTTTTTGTGAAGCAAAAACAAACAAACAAAAAAGTAATTGTTACTTTAAGTTCTTTTGGTCAAAATTCCTCTTAGAATGACTTTTGTTTAGCAAAACACTGTAAAAGGCCATTTTAGTAGTGGAAAGAAACTCTGTAAAAATCCTGAACAGGAAATTTGGAAGTTTGGAGAAAGAAAGCTTGAAAGAAGTAGGGGAGAGGTGAAGGGAGGAATAATAGGGACAAACAACAGGATAGAACGCTGGAGCCCAGGAAGGGAGACTACAGTGATGCTCCCCAGGAGAGAAGAGAATGGCCAGTGATGGGAAGAGCCGAGGTCTGGCGTGGAGTTGTTTGCTCTGCTGAGCTGCCGGGTAGCCACCTCTGTTGCCCCAAACCTCCAGTAAAGCCTCCTCATACCCAGCCTTGAGTGGGTTGTGCTTCGCAGGTTGAAGCGATCAGAGTGTGCCAACTGGGATGACATGGGGCAAAAACAGGCCAGTTCCCACAGGAGGTGAAATGCAAAGAGGTGACTGCAAATTCTCTGGAAGCAGGAACTCTGGAGCCAGAGTTGCTCCATGGAAGTGTTGGTTTAGCCCAGGAGGTGTTTGGGAGGGAGGGAAATTTCTCCCCAACTTTGAGATGAGGATTCAAGGCAACCTTACTTAAATTTTAAAAGACGAGATGGTCTCAGCAAAGCTTGAGGAGCAGGGGAGGTTCAAGAAACTGATATATGGCTTGTAACTCTAAAGGCTACCCAGGTGGGAACTCAGTGGGCACGTGGAGACATAGCAAAGTTAGGAAATGTTGGCATGTTATAAAAGCTGATGTGATAGTGTCACCTCAGTCATTTGTAAGTGTGGAAACTGGGGGGCAGAAAGGCTAAAAGATGTGCTCAGAGTCCCCTTCCCAGTTAGAGAAAGCGCAAACTAGAAATCACAGCTCTGATTCCCAGTCGGGGGCTCCCTATGTGTTCTCCCCCTGAGACTTTCTATTTTCTTTGTTCCTGCCAGTCTTTTGGTCACCCCAGCATTTATTGATATGTTTATAGAATGTCTGGGGATCAGAAAAGAAGTGCCCTTTGGGTTTCTGGTCAAGCTTTAGTAGGAGATGAGATTGAAACTAAAGCAGACAGCTGAACTGGGTGGTCTGAGAGCGTCTGTCAGTGCAGGTTCTTCAGTGCAAAACTGACTCAACTAGGTCGAGTAAATCGGGAAATTAACCGGAAAAGATGGAGGAGCCCACAGAATTGAAGAATGGCTGGAGAGCCAGCTGGATACTCTGCTTTCCCCTCCTCTCCCGTCTCTCCCCCTTCTCTCTTTCTCCTCCCTCTCTCCCTGTCTTTCTTTGCCTTACGTCATACATTCGGAATTCAAAGTCCTGGAAGAGAGGGTTGGGTTGGTTGAGGTTGGGTCGGGTGTTTGTTCCTTGGCGCTTGAGCACGGCACCTTGACTGACAGTCCTAAATGTCTTCTATATTCATTTATACACTTTATTATTATTCTCCTGTTGCCTTGAATAATTGGGGGCTATTTTCTTTAGAGTCCTCTACACACAAGGTTGTTTACTCTGCATTGCTATGTTAAAATGTGGGCAGAGATGTGCCTCACTAGTTAAATTGGGCCACCATGCTTGTTGGATATAAATAATACGATTCACTTACTTAGTCTTAAGTAAGTGCAGATAAATGGAACACCAGATGGAATTCATATAATGAAATTCATGCAGATACTGTATTTTGTGATGTGCTTTTTTTCAGGTTTTAATAATCATGCCACTTTACACTTTCAGAATGCTTTTAGTTTACCAAGTGTGGCAGTACTGTTGGTTGTTTACCCACCGTCTATTCTCCGCTTCTTTCTTATTCATAAAACCTTAGTTTTGTTCAAAGAGGTAATATACTCAGCTAAAACTATTTCCCAGTGTCCCTTGTAGGCTGGAATGATCATGTGACAGCCAATGAAATGTAAATGGAAGTCTGCTGGGGATATCTGGGTAAGTTCTATATTTCTGATATAGACAGAGCTTTTTCTTGCCTGTTTTGTCCTTTTTCTGTCTTTTTTTTCTGGCTGGTATGCAGCTTATGGAAGTGGGGTCTCTATCTTGTGGCTGAGGGGCAGCCATGATGCAGGAAGGCAGAGGATCCAGGGATACTGATGACATCTTGAAGCCACCACATTCGTGTGGACCACTAGTCTCCAGAATACCTATGACGTGGGAATAATAAACACCTATTAGTTTAAGCTGTCACTGCCAACTTTCTGTTACAGCCAAATACAATCCTGTGAATACAGTAAATATTCTCATTAATATTTTATTAGATCATTTGAAACTTACAACCATTAAGCAGGAGTAGGATTATGATTCTCCTTTTATAGAGGAAACAGACTCAGAGAAGCTAAATGACTTGCTCAAGGTCTCAAAATATAGTACACTCTAGTTTTGATGTCCAATTTAGGGCTCTTTCCACTCAGCTAGTGTTTCTCAACTGGGTGTGGGACTGTCCCTACAATCTAGTTGGTGGGAGGATTGGGCGAGAGAGCCTTTGGAATTTTTTTTGCCATGACTGGGGTATGGTACTGACATTTAGTGATTTAGTGGGCTGGGAGCAGTAATGCTGAATGTTCTGCTATGCTCAGGACAGTCCCATATAATGAAGAAGCGTCCTACTCCAAATGCCAATAGTGGTTCCCTTCAGAAATACTGAGCTAAATTAAGCCAAAGAAAATTACATACTGACTCAGAATTGAGAATAAGGCTGTCTCATAATGATACTCAATAAATGTTAATAAATGCTATCACCAATGTTGTCATCATCATGATCATTGCTATTTTGGACATTTGTGGCTAATTTAAAGGTTGCCTGATTTTTTCTAGCTACATTCTGCTGCTTTTGATTAGGTGTGGAGAAGATGGATGGTTGGATGATGGGGAAAAAGTAGGAGGGATACTGGACTGGAACTCTCTCTGAGATCAAATTTTCAAGATACATATAGTGTCAGCAGTGGTGACATTGTTACTGGCCAAGAGCTAGGGTAGCTGTGTTGGATTGGAGGTGAAGATGATACAGCTGAAAGGCCGGGATGTCAAATGGGTCCCTAAAATGGGTGGTGAAGTCATGGATAATGGTGGAAGGGGCCGTGGTGCAGAGGAAGTCATTGATCTGGGCACTCAAATCTTGCAGTTGTTCTTCTTTTAGAAGATGGCACTGTCCTCTCCCACAACTTGTTTGGTTTTTTCTTGTCCCAGTTCACAAGTCAGCTCATTATTGCATCTGTTTGTTCAATGCTGGTGGAAGCTTCTATTCCAGCCCACACCAACGTCTCCTTTCTTTCAGCACAAAATTAGCACTCAGCTGCACAGTCTTTTGTATTGGCTTCAAATTATTTGATGTGTGTCAATTCAGTCTATATTCCAACTTAATTCTAATCTCCTTGGGAGCAATTAAACCATACTTTTCACTTCTTATCTCCTGCACAGAAAGTAGTGAATGAAATATTTCTGGACTGATTTATACCATGGCAGAGGTGGGTAGGGGTGGAGGAGTATTGTTTTAAAATCTCCCAAGAAACCAATCAGTAGTCCCTTGTGCACTTTGCCCTGTGGACAGTATCACTCACACACACACACGCTTGTTGTTTGATAGTATTTATCAGGTACCAGTGTCTTTATTCATGCCCTCATTACCCCCTGCGTATGCTTCGAAAACACCTTCTAGTGGTGACTAGGCTTTTAGCTGCCCAGCATCCTCGCACTGACTTTCTTTTGGAAATCCATGTCTCCTGCTCCCTTGGTGCGTATGCTTCTGCGGCGCTAACTCCACCCAGAACTCCAGGCTTTGCCATGCTGGAAGACTGACTTTCTCAGAGCCACAGTGATTGGTTAGGGACTGAGCACGTGACCCAGTTAGAACCAAGGAGATACCTTGATATTTTTGCTGAGATTTCTGGGATAGCTAGGCATTCTTATTAGGAGAAGACGTAAGGATGGTATCCATGTTGCCTCCAGGAGAAGAGAGCCAAACTCCGGAAACAGATGCCAAAAGACAGAGAAACCAGGTACTGGTGGACAAAGGGAAAGCACATTCTGGTGAAATCATTTTAGTGCTGCTTCAAATTGGGCCTGAAGTCAGCCTTAGCCCGGGCTTAGCAATTGAAGGAGCTAGTTACATTCCCTTTTGCTTGAGCCACTTTGGATTGGATGTTTGCTTCCTTATAATGCAAATAATCCCAACAAGGGCAGAATTTACCCAGTGCATTGTAAGCTGTTTCTCCTATTCCATGACAAGCTCCTCTAGGGCAGGGCCCTTGTCTTATCATCTGTGTGCTCCCAGCAGAAGGCACAATGGCTGGCACCTGGGATGCCTCCAAACCATGTTTATTTAGTTGTGAATGGAATGGTCTGACTTTACATCATTGCTACCCAAAGTGGGGTCCTCAGACCAGCAGAATCAGCCCCTACCTAGACTGCTGGATCAGAATTGCATTTTAATAAGATCATCAGGTGATTCATGTACTTTGGGGAAGGACTGCTGTACAGAACCTATATATAGTCAATTTCATTTGCAAATATCCAACAAATGAGTGGTTGTGCTGGCACAAAGAGCACCACCTCAGTTTAATAATTCTGGCTGCATAATAATTCAAGCCTGTATCAGTGGGCGTCTTGCCTACAGGGCTCCATAAATGTATGGAGAAAGATGCTCAGAAAGCCAGGTGTGGCCTTTGCAACAGGTTCAGTCCCACAGAGTGAGGGAGGTAACAGATCCCCATGGCTCCACCATGGCTGCCTGGATCCCTCCCTGGCACCATGTCCTGGCAGCCTGCCAAAGGACCAAGAATTTGTGTACTTATGAATATGTTAACAACCCACTAGATTCTTCTTGGTTCTGGGAGCCTGGAGAAAGGTAAGTGAAACTTGAATTCTGTCACAGTCTACGGAATAATACATGTTGAAATGAATTAGCCATGTGGCTGACTCCAGAATTTGATTTTTAAAGTCTTTTTTGAGCATGTATTATTAGGAGGGCTAAAGGTAAACAAACATTGTATAAATAACAGAAAAATGACTAATATTCTTATTTTTGAGCTTGATTTTGGGTGATGAGAAAGTTCAATTTGTCAGACCCCCTAAAAATTGTTTTAGCTATAAAGGACAATGTAGATCTTGTTCTTTTTTTCCTGATTTCTGCTCACCTCATTTAGTGAGAATATATTTCTACCCTAAGAATTTTCCACTCGACCATAACACATGAATTTTGAATGACTTTATAAAGACGGGATCTCATCTAAGAGTCTATATACATGCTTCTATACATATATACATTGACATAAATGATTTTCAGAACTTTTGAATAATGTGAGGCAGAAGAATGAGTCATTTCTTTTTGTAACTTAAGAATTTGCTTAAAAATGAATGTTAGGAGACTTCAGGCTGGGGGCAGGAGAGGAACACACTCATATCCCTTGTAGCTGCAGTTTGCTGTCCTGGAAGTGGGAAGGAGGACTGACTCAGCGTTGTCCCCATGGGAATGTGGTCCTGGCATTGCCATTGGCAGTTGCCCCTGCAGGCCTTTCAAACCACCTGAACTAACTTCAGATTTTGGCCATCATTTCTTCCACCCTCCAGTCTACAGAGTGTAGGTCAGTTCTCTGAGTTATAGTAATGTTATGATGTCCCTCCCCCAATAATTTCAGAGGACTTCCACCGGCTCCTAATTGCTTATAGATTGTTACCTCACCACTCTGATGAAAATATTCCAGTTGTGGTAACTTGCCTTTTAATATTCGACATGTTGCTCTTTTTTTTTGTTTCTTTGTGGCAGATTAAGTACTTTCATTTATGCAAGTTTTGATAGCCAACATGGTTTAGAACTCCAATAAATGGCAGAGAACAAAGCTACCACATACTAAACAGGACACGTTGTGGAACACAGTAAACATGGGATACCCTGGAGGAGCACTCATTGGGCAAAAGTACTCTGTACAGTTTGCCACACCGGCTCTTGCCAGCAAAGGCTGAAGATAGCCCTCAAAAAGCATGGCATAGAAAAATCAACAGAGCATGGTAATAGATGGTTATTTATACATTCTATCTACTGATCTAGATACACACACAAACATGTGTATGTGTGTGTGTGTTTTTAAGGAAACTGTCTCATAGACAAATAGCATTTTAACATAGCAGAGCTATGCGAGGATAACAGGGCTAGAGTGCATTTAATGGCCAGCTGATGTAGATAAATGCCTCCTTCCTCCAGGAGAAGTACCACCCCTTTTAGATTTGCTAAGCTGATGGTTCATTCACTTTTGAAAAGCAACTTTATATTTGCAATGAATGGGTAGAAAAGATTCTCCTTCCTTTGGCGTCCAGAGGGTAATTTGCAACCTTGATTGAGTGCCCTATTCTAGCCACTGTTCTGTTCATATATTTAATCCTCACAGTGACCCTCTAAGGTGGCCACTACTGACATCCCCATCTACGGATGAGGCTCAGAGCAGAGGAGTTCCTACCCAAGGTCACACAGCTAGTCATTGGTAGAGGCAGGCCTTCTTATCCCAGAGCCCATGCTCTTGCTATTCAACTCGATTTCCCAGTTAGAGCTGTAGTTGTTCTCATTTTAGACTGACATGGCTACACTATCTGCTGTCAAGTTAAAGACCAGAATAGGCCTGGTTATTTGCCAAGAAGAAACATCACACAACTCCTTCTCTCATGTGGGTAATTACTGAGGAATCTTTGCTTTTCTTTTTTTCAGTTTTTTTCAAGAATACTTCAAGTTATCTAATCCAAATACCCAATTAGGACCTAATTTCTAATTTGAATCGTCATCATGAATTATCCAAATTTTGAATCCAATGAGCAATTTTAATAGAAATGTCCTGTCTGTGGGCATGGGGAAAGCAATTATTTCTGTTTTGGTGCTATTTAGAGTCAACTGGCATGGCACGATTTAGGAAGACTTATTTACTTATTTTCTTAATCAGAACTGCAACCATAGGACCTCAGTGACCCCACTGTTAGTAAACATGCACATTGAAAACTTAGTCAAACATGGGCATTGTTTTCTAGAGATCATGTCCTCAAGGCATCATGAAGACATCCTGTGAAGTTCAGAGTAGGTTGGGGGGAAAAAAAATCTCCAAACCTGTCATCTTCCACAGTACTATGTACTTAAAGTAAGGATAAAGACATTGTTTGTGTGCTTGTGTGATAGCTATTACTGTTTCATGTGATAGTTCTATGCTCATCATTGAAAGAGACAGCTATGGAGCACAGAGGGTATACATTTCCTAGAACGTACACCCAAGTCACACTGGCCTGTTGAACAACCAGTAAGAGGCAAGAAGTAGGAAGTTCTTAGTTAATAGTGGTATTATCAGCTGGTGACATCACAGACTAGCATAGGCTGAGGACCCAGGACATTCTGTGGGCTTATTATTAATAACTTCCTTATGAAAGAGTTCTTGGGTGCCCCATAACTTTCCCTGCGTATTCAGAGAAAACATTGTATCTTTGGCTTCTTTTTCCAGATGGTGCTCTCTGATGAGAAAACACTGTCATTTATCAGCTGGGGACTACTCCGAAGCTTGTTTTGTCACTGGCTTTATGTAGTTGGCAAGCAAAGTAAATGAGATGAAACTCTTAGTATAGCCCAACACTTAGAATACTTGATGTTCTAATATCGAAAACACTCTTTCTTCCTCAAACAAACAAGAGCAAACCCTCAATCCACAAACTTACTTTTAAAACTCTGTTGTGGAAGTGAAGGAAACAGCAGTAAGCAGTGACGGGAGGGTAAGACAGAAATTCTAAGCCCAGTCATAGAGTCAGGATTAGGTCTAGGATTAGGTTTCCTTTAACAGATCATCCTTAGCACATGATAACTTCTCTTTATTCTTCCATCTGGGCTTGACATTTTTCTTGCTCTTCCCCTTTGTTGAACTTTGGGCAAGCAAAACAGACAAAAACCGTATCCTTCACTCTCCTTCCTCAAATAAACAAAAATAAACCCTGAGTCCACAAACATAAATTTAAGACTTTGATTTGGAACTAAAGGAAACGATATTAAGCAAGGAAATTTAGTGTTTTGGTTGAAATGCTCTTTCTCCTTGGCTTACACAGTTTTGCCTAAAGCTCACAGGGCACCAAAAGAAATTAGTCTGGAAAAAAAATCAAAGGCTTTTAACATTAAACAGGCTTTTCATGTTCATAAGCCATCTGTGCTGTGACTTCAACCAGCAGCGTCCTGATGTTGCCACAGTCTCCTTGCTTAGGAAGTGCGCATGTGCTATCCTGAGTCAGAGACAGCTCCTGGTCTGGCTGATTTCCTTGTGGAAGGCATCGGTGATGGGTTTCTGTTGTCCTTCAGTTCAGCCAGGCAGAAACATAAGTCAAGAGCAGGAAATGCATTTCCAGGGTCCCATGGGGCTCACAGTATCTGAACTCCTTTCTTTTATAAGCAATGGGTCTGATTTCACTGGTACCTTTTCTACTACCTGCCTGGGTATGGGGTGGGATAGTCATATTTATGGCAAGAACATTCTTCCATTATTTCCAGTAGCTTGGAAATTCAAATATAGATTCTCAAAAATATATACTTAATAATTCAGCAGAAATTTAAAGAACTGTAATGTGCAAGGGACACAGACAGATATATCCTCTGCCCTCTTAGAGTGTACATTGTAGTATGAGAGACAGACTAATAAATGGTTCAGGGACAGTGTGACAAATGCCACTGTAGGACAAGTTTAGGGAGGGAGGAGGACTTGCATGAGGGGAGGAGGGGCTAATCCTACTGGGTGGTGGTGGGGGTGCTCAAGAAAGCTCGCAGAGAAAGTAACATCTCTCCTGGGGACTAAAAGGTGAAACAGGAATTCTCTAAAGTGGTGGGGTTGAGGCCAGTTTAGGGCACCAGGCAGAAGGAGCAGTGAGTGCAAAGACCTGGGAGAAGTACAGTAGGGCTGGCATATAGAATGTGAATGATCAAGCTTGAGAAATTGGCAGGATTGCTGGTGGCTTCCAAACAGCATTCTCCCTTCCTCTATAGCAATAGGACCACCAAGTTTTAGTGAGGCATGTGGCTGCCCAGAATAAAGACTACATTTCCCAGCCTCCCTTGTAACTTGGTGTGGTCTGTGTCTAAATTCTGGCCCATGAGAAGAAAACAGAAGGAAGTTATGTGTCATGGCTGTGTCCTTAAAGGGTGTGATTTTCCTCCTTGCCCTTTCTGCTTCCTGCTGTCTGGAATGTGGACGAGGTCAGGAGACTTCTGGGAATGGCCCCACCCCAAGAGAGAAGCTGGGTCCTGGTACTGGAGGCATTGTAGAATCACGGATTGCTCATGCTAAGATGGTTGTGTGAGAGAAAAATACAGTTCTGCCTTATTTAAGTTACTGGTAATTTAGACCTCTGTTATAGCAGCTAGTTCTGTATCCTGAATAATTCAAGAGGTCAGCTGGGGCCAGATATTTTTCCTTCTATTTGAATAGCATGTTTACTGAGTGCCTACTCTATGGAGTCACTGTGTGAGGTGCTGGGGTTACTTACAGTGGTGACCACGCTGGACAGAGTGCCTCTGGTGAGGCAGTTGGTAGGGCTTTGTAAGCAAAAGAATAATGATGATGATGAAGAAGATGGTGTCAGAAAGGTACTTTACACATTATTTCAGGTAATCCTCACAATAGCCCTATGACTTAACTGCTATTATTTGCTCTGTTTTATAAATGAAAAATGAAGAGGTTAAGTAACTTATCCAAAGCCCCATTAATAAGTTTGTTCTTTCCATTTCGAGAGCAGTTGGAATTAGGGTTGGAGTCTGAAGCATCTGTGGGTATAAATAGGTAAGTGTGACCAAAGGTATGGGATAAGGTTGTCAGGTTAGAGCAGGGATTAGGTTTTATCTGAGCCCTTGCACCTCAGGTTGCTGCTTTCCCCTATTGGTGACTGACTTCTTAGCTTTCTGATGGACCATGCAGTCTGGTCTCTACAAAGCTGATTCTGATAATACCCTGCCCCTACTTGCCAACTCCAACCATAACCCCAGCCAGAACCATTAAAAACGTTTTCTTTATTTTGTAATGCTTTATATTGAAATAATTTCAGACTTACAAAAAGTTACAAGAATAGTATAAAGAATTTCCATACACCTTTCACCAAGATTGTCCAAATGTTAACATCTCACATAACTATAGTAAAACTATAAAATCAAATAAAGTAATATTGATGCAATATTATTGTATAATCTGGAGGCCTTATTCAATTTCTCTAATTGTCCTTCTAATGTCCTTTTTCTGTTCCAGGATCTGATCCAGGATCCAATCCAGGATCATGTGTCACATTCTGTTGTTATGTCTCCTTAGTTTCCTTTAATATGTGACAACTTGCTCCTCAGTCTTTGTCTTTCATGCCCTTGGTACTTATGAAGAGTACTGGCCAGTTATTTTGGGGAATGTCCCTTAATTAGGGTTTGTCTAATGTTTATGATTATTAAATTCAGGTTATGCATTTTTTATAAGAATATCACAGAAGTGATGTTGTATCCTTTGTGCAACATATCAGGAGGCACATGAGATTGATTTGTCCCATAACTAGTAATATTAACTATGTTTGGCTTCCGAATAGCATTCTCCCCTTCACCTATAGCAATAGGACCACCAAGTTTTAGTGAAGCATGTGGCTGCCCAGAATAAAGACTACATTTCCCAGCTTTCCTTGCAACTGGGTATGGTCTATGTCTAACTTCTGGCCAGTGAGAAGAACACAGAAGGTATGTGTACGTTCTTACATACACGTAACTTGGTTAAGGTGGTGTCTGACAGGTTTCTCCCCTGGAAAGTTACTATTTTCCCCTCTGTAATTAATAAGCATTTTATGGGGAGAGTCTTTGAACCATATAAATATCTCATTTCTCATACTTGTGCCCATTAATTTTAGCACCCATGGATAATTCTTGCCTGGAACAATTATTACTGTGATATTTGTCAAATGATAATTTTCTATTTCCATCATTCTTTGTGCATTTATTAAAATTCTGCAAGGAATAGCTTTTTCTTCTCTAATTTATTTATTTATTCAATTATTTATATCAGGATGGATTGATGAATTTTATTTTATTCTTTGGGCAATCATCCATTACTATCATTATTCATTTTATTGCTGAAATTGTCTCAGATTTGGCCAACTGGTTCCTCTGTCATTTTGACATACCCCATCATTTTTTGACCATTTCATACTTTTTGGAAACATAAGATGGTCCAGGATCATCTTTTACTTTCCCTTCTTCATCCTGGAATCAGCCATTTCTCCAAGGGGTCCTGATTCCTTTTTATTGGAGAGTAGTATTTAAAAGTTAAGATCTGAGCACTAGATCTGGTCATTCAACCCAAACAATTTTAAGCCTCAATACAAGGGGGGCTTTGTTGGGTGTTGCCATTTTTCATTCTTTCCTTCTCAGTTACATTTTTATCATCAACTTATTTTTATGGCCTGTGAAGTATCAGGACATAAACTACTGTTCTAACAGTTACAGAAATTTCAGTGTATGTATTTATTTTTATTTACTGTGTTTCAACAAATATTTACTGAATATTTACTATTCTAACAATTCATCTATTTACCCATGAGTACCAAAATTTATTGCCACTATACCTGAAAAGAGAACAGACTGTAAATAATCTAACTCTGACTATACACTTGTATATTTTGGTTTGAATATATTGCATCTGTTCAATTCCTCATTAACTGGTTAACTTAGCCCATGTGCTCAAGCTACTGGTCAATTTAGCAGAGCAAAAATCAGCTTGGCTAGTTGTTTGGTATTGTTAGATCCTAATTAATTAACTACACTTTTTATTTTTTAAACAATTGTGCTGCTGTGTACATACAACTTTAGTTAAAAACTCAGTTTCCCAGTTGGTAATACATCTGCCAAGATGGTTGAATCATCTGAAATCTCAGCAAAGCTGATATTCTGGAACACCCATTTCCCTGAGGAATATCAGAGAGTTATATGCATAGTCAACAGGTAATTTATGAACTCTAAGGCCAAATCTCCCAGTGCAAAAGCTAATCTGTTCTGTTTTGGTGAAGGATGTCTCTATTTCATTTTCTATGGATTTCTCATCAAAATCACTCTATAGATCAAACAGGAGTATGATGAGAAACCCTTGGAACACAATTCAATCATGTTAATTTAGTCAACAATTTCCCCATGGGTAATGCAGCTAGAGCAATCACATAAATCAAAACACCTAATTCTTCTTATCTAGAAAGTCAAAGACTTTTCTACATTGTGTTTGATGTAGTTGGTGGCAAATGATATATTTAGAAGGCAAAATGTGAGATCTCAAGAGAGAGAAGTTAGAAGAAATTCTATATATTCTTTTTATAAAAGTGCATTTTTTGTTGCTGTTGCCTATAGTCAGGTCCTCAAAAGGTAAGCAGTTTCTGAAATGATCAAATTTGAGTTGTTATTACAAAAGTAGTTATTGTTCAAGAAATACACCTGAATAGGATGTATACCAGACTTTACAATGGCATTGTCCTTCTAAAGAGAAGGACATCTCCAACAGGCTTGGAAAGGACATCCAGGTATCTTTATTACTTCCTGTGCATTTCAAGTGACTATTGCAACAGAAGTGTGCTTCTTATCAGTAGTTCTGCTCTTATAATTGTGTTCTGAAAAAATAAGATCCATTCAGTCTTTTACCCTAGCGTCTCAAGACAAAATATGATGCCATTTCGAAGTCACTTGGGAGCATCATGAAGAAAACCCAGAGCTCCTGAAGCAGAGGAAGTGAACTTCTCTTACCCCAGCACACATAGACTCGTCTTCTTGTTGGTGCTGCCCAAACTGATAGTCTGTAGATTACCCCCAAGGGCAGGTACTGTTTGTAGATTACCCCCAAGGGCAGGTACTGTTACTATCATGAGAAGTATGGGGCAGAGGAAAACTCATGACTAACCCAGATCAGCTGACTTGGCAACAGGGTGTGTGATCCCTCAGTATTTGTTAAAAACTGAACAAACAACCTGGTGTTTGTCAAACACCTTCTCAGAACCCCCACCCTCCAACTTCTACCTTGATTGCATGTGTTGTTGCTGTTGGTTACTCTCCTGGAGAGTTCAGAAGGGAATTCTGTAGATCAGTTCTTGCACCTAGAAAAGCAGCACTTATATTTTCCTGGGATTCTGTGCCCTAGCATGACAGTCACTTTTCCAGTAAGGTGGCCATCTCTGTATGAGAAACATGCCCATATTCTGCCTGGCTCTGGAGAGCTACACTGTCCAAGAAATGCTGCAGGAAGAAGGTCTGACATGCCGTGGATCTGATTTAGTGGCGAAAGGAAGGGAAGGTGGCACAGAATCACTTCGGGGCCTTTGCACTTGCAGGGCCCTCTGCCTGGAATGCTTTTTCCTGAGATCTCTGCATGGCTGTTTCCCTCTTGCCATTCAGGTCTCAGCTCAAACATTCCCTCCTCTGAAAGTCCTCTCTGACTGCACGGGCACTCTCTTTTCCATCCCCCAGTTTTATTTTCTTCATTGCGATTGTCATTATCTGATATTTTGTTGGTTGGTTTGTTTACTTGACAACTGGAGCTAGAATAGGAGCCCCTTGAGAGCAGTGACCTAGTCTGTTTTGGTCACGAGTGTTCCCCAGGGTTGGGACAGGAACGGTGAATCTGTCTTAGAACAGGTCTGCGATGCCTGGGTTGATTAATATGTGGAACTATCAGCTTTACCTAGAAGGAGCAAGTCTAGGTGCCTCCTTCATTGGCATGCTGTGGTCTCAGGGACATCTCCAAATTGTAAATCCGCACCCTCCCATGGCTGTCTTTCTTCTGTAATCTCATTATCATGATCACCCTCTTTGTAGAGGTTAGAAAAGATGGATTTTGGTGGCAAGTGAAGAATCATTTGCCTCTTACTTTCAACCTTCGTCCCTGCTCAACGTGACCTAAATTAAGCAGCTGCAGTGTCCAGGCCAGCAAGCTGTCAACCGTGTGTGGAGTGTGCTTCACATTGTAAGTCATTCCATAATGCTGGGGTTCAGATAGGGTTTGCTTTACTATGAAATTCCAGGGCTGGCTGCTGCTTCTGAGGAGCAGAGGGGAGTCTGTGCCTCTCAACTGCCTTACTGTGCAAGCTGCACTGAGGCCTGCTGTCTGACATCTCTCACTCCCCACCCCAATTAATATCACAAAAGGGCAATGTTTATGCAAAACCGCATGCCGAGAGGCCTTTTGATCCTAATTTAAACTATTAAAATGCCATTAAGAATTGCACAGCACTGTTTTCCTTCATTATTTCTTGTTGAAGAACAGCCATGTGGAAAGGAATGCATTTTGTTTCCGTGCAAGTGGGACTTATTTTTCAGGACAGTTTATGGCACCCATTGGTGGAATTTATAGTCCCCAAACCCAACCCTCCTACCCAGAGATGGCCTTAGCAGACACAATTTCTGCAAGCAAAAATAAGTACAATCAATACAAACATACCAAGGCATTTATTTTGGATATTTGGTGGAATAAATCATTGTGGCCACCATGCTGGAGACAACTGTCATTTCAACCATGGAGTGTTTTGGAGCCTGTGATATTGCTATTCTGTTTGCTTGTTCCTTTTCAATAAAGCACCAGCATTTACTGTACCATGGCAAATACCTCATCAGAGGTTACATCTGCTGCTTGGATGCAAGGCTGGTTATCCAAAGAACTGTTCATATGTCACAAGAACTTTTCATGAACATATAGTCTACCCACAGGGCTTGTTATTTTTGAAATTTTGGGCCAATTTACATTTTTGGGGGATTAAAACACATGCAGTTTGATCTCAGCTTTGACCTTTTAAATTGCTGCAAGTTAATCTTTGGCTAAAAGCATGGAGAGCAGGAATAATTATATTTTGTGAAAGAAGCAGGTTATGTGCACAGAGGGTGGCTGCAGTTATGGTAATGTGTCTCTTAGACAATGTTTCGATGCTAGAAATGGTGTAAACAAAGAAAAACAGTATTTTCATGCATTTTTATTGAAAAATTGTACTTAGATTCTGGACGGCTGCTTTGCAAACAAGCTGCTCCTGGGTATTTTCCTTTGCCTGGTGTTCCTCCATGTGAGTGATGGTGTTCCACGACAAACACTGCCAACAGGCTGCTGTGGCAGGACGTAAGGATGCTTCCCAGTTCATGTGCTGTGTGTGATTCATTTAGGGAACCATTGTGGTTCAGTTTGAAGTCAGAGTCCCTTTGGGCAATGTCTTGCTGACCTTTGAAGGAAGAGCAATTTTTGGCCTTTCTGCCCTGTTAACTAACCCCAGCTGGGCAGAAGTTGCTTCTCCGGGACCCTCCAGCTAGAAGGGACAGAAATAATAGCTGAGCTTGTTTAGTGCCACAAGGCTTTGTATCTGTTACCTCCCTTGGCCCTCACACCCACCCCTGAGGAAGGAACCAGTTACTCCCATTTTATGGGGCCGGGGGACTGAAGTTATTCACCTTGTGGGTGGCAGCAGTGGGAGTTAGACCCAGGTCTGCCTGACGCCAGAGCCCACGGCAGGCTCTACCATTATGACAGGCAGGCTGTCATCTAAGGCACCTAGAAGGTCCTTCAATTCCACCATCTGTTTGAGGAAATGAGCAGAGATTCTAGAAATCTCTAAGCCCTTCTTGTCTGAGAGAATAGGTTCTACAGAAAGAGTCTGGTGATGTTTTCTCCCTGGGGTTAAGAACCACCAAGGCATCACGTAATGAAATCTCCTGAGTTGTGGCTATGAAGTAAATCAATTGCTTTTTAACACATGTTGCTGTGGCGTCCCCCAAAGTTAAACCTGAGCTGGATAGGCTTATCCCAATGGTGCTGCCAATACCTACAACACACTTTCTCTTCCTCCCTGTGCTGGACCCTGAAGCTTCTCTTAGAAATGGAGGAAAGTGCACAGGGTTGGGTGTCACATAAGAGGAACACTGAAACCTGGGCTCAACTGACAACAAAATAAATGACCTCAGGCAATTTGCTTTAACTCCAAGTCTTCAGTTCCTCTTTTGTAAGATAATTATAACCTTGTCATCACCTCCAATGATGGGCCAGTCTTTATCCTTTGAGGGTGGGTTTGATTTTTTGGAATAGAGCTAAAAACTCTTTGCAGAAAGGAGCTATGAATGAGGTGGGAGGTCTGCCTGTGAGCGGCTGGGCAGATAAGATGTGACTACTGGTCTTCATGCTCCTTTCCTCATGTGACTTGTGAACTGGCTCTCAGTGATTTCTCATCTGAAAAATGGGATGACAGCATTTACCTCATAGGTTTGCTGTGAATTTTAAATGAGTTAATATATTTAGAGCATTTTGAATCATGCCTGATAATAACTCAATAAATGTTTGTTTAAAAATCATCAAACTGACATTCATTGAGCATCTTCTATATGCCAGGCTCTACTCCAGGCACAGGAGAGAGTACTGGCGAAGCATCTGCTGTCATTGAGCTTTTAGACTTGTAAACAATACATGTATAGAAGTACCATGAAGAAAAATAAAGCAGGGCAAGGAAATATCAAACAAGTTAGGGAGGATGGCCACGGAATGCCTCTCTGAGAAAGTGACATTTCACATGATGTATGATAAATGCAGGGTGACCTTAGAGCATGTGTCAAGGGCTGCAGGTAGAGGAAGACTAATGTTCAATAGGGTTTCAGACCTGTGACATAGTCTGTGGTCAGGAACTCCCGGGGCTGTTATGTTGTTCCATGGCCATTCCTTTTATTGAACTGGAAATGGGGTAATTATGGGAACAAATAGTCACAAATGGCAGGCTGTGTGTAGCTGAGGAGAAAACCCAAATTAGTTGCATGTTCCACGTTTTTAGGAGGGTTATTTGCCCCTTCTACGCACAGGATAATTCTAACTCTGCTTAGATCTGTTTTATAGATTTGGAAAACTGAACTACTGACAAGACTAATCCATGTACAAACTTATCAGTCTTATTCATTTGTACACTAATCGAAAATGCCAGTGTTCTTCAGACGGCTGTCCCAACACAGTAGACACAACACTTGCACTGAATGACAGACACTAACTGTCTAGGCTGCTGCTTGTGGTTGTACATGGTATAATCGGCTCTGTTGTCGTGGTGGTCCTGTTGGTTGCCTATCCAGTATGTATCTTCATTTTAGCAATAGAATGGTGATTTTGTTAGGGGTCAGCCATACATGCAGCTAAAAATGCACATCACTCAGACTCTGTTGCAGCTAAGAGTGGCCATGTGAGACCATTCTGATCACTGAGTTGTGAGTAGAGTGATTCTAAGGGATTTTTGGAAAAGTACTTGCTTTCTGGATACAAATGCTACCCCTTTCAGTTTCTTTCTTTTCTTCCTGCCTGGAATGTAGATGTGATGACCAAAGGTGCAGCAGCTATTTTAGAATCGTGAGGTAACAAATATGAAGACAGAGGCATAAAATACAAGGCTTGTGGAGCAGACAGAAGAGAAGAGCTGGAATCCTGATGCCAGTGTTGAGTCTCTGAGCTATTGCTAAGCCTGCTTCTTCCAAAAGAACAATAAATCCTTGTTTATTTAAGTCCCTGGTAGTCAGGTTTTCTGTTATTTGCAGCTGAATACATTTCTAACTGATACAAATAGCTTTCATAACAATGGGCTGGCAGATGCATATACATTTCCACTTTTTGAAATGGGCACTAGATTTTATGTGAAAACAGAGGGTGTATGAGTGGATAATGAAAACAATATACGGTCTACTTTTCTGAAGGGGAATTGGCCTTTTTAGCTACTCCTTTGTCTTAAATTATGGCATCTGGCCTCCTATATCTTTTGTTTCTTAAAAAATTTAAATTGAAGCAATCTATTGTGAGGAAGCAGATGGACCACTTGTGTCTCTAGATCTGGCTGGGCTTAGTTCTGCTCTTATTTAGCCTGATTTCTTGTCTTGGCTTTTTTCCTTTTTGGTCACATTTTCCAGTTGCTTCCTGGCTTTCTTTGCCATACAAATCAAATACTGCTCTCTTTGCAATTGTGATTTCAGAGGCAGTTCTTGCCCCATCATTTTGGCCAAAAGTGACTTGACCTAAGGCTGTGAGAATGGCCAGAGAGAGACTAGCCATGGTCCTATTTGCTTTTCTTGGTCCTTTAGAAAAAAATTCAGTGATCAGTCCATCTCCAGGTAATTGTGTTTTCTCACCCCCAACCCCTCTTGCTTCAGCCCAAGTTTACTGGAAGAGAAAGAGGGGGACAGGGTTTTGGGCAGTCACAGCTTGGAGTTGAATACTTCCTTGCCCACCCCTCGGCATGGCTTGGCAAGAGCCAAGGAAACAGCAATGCATGTTACCTCAGCCATCAGCAAACAGGGATTCTGATGTCTGCCCAGATGTGACTGAGCCTTCAGAGTCCTCTTTGCTATATTCACATCTGCCTAGAGATTTCCCAGAGAAAAGAAATTTGGATATTTCCTCTCCCAAAGTGATGGTGGTCATGTGGAGAGAGTGTGGGGTGAAATGTAGAAGTGAATTCAGTGTTTATGAACTGCTCTTATACATGGGAAATAATACCCCTCTGAGTCCTTCCTTTTCCAATAAACATATAATTACATCCTAAATCAAGAAGTGCCAATACCACATACCTGAAAATGCCAAAAGTGGTAAAAAAAAAAAAATTAAAATGAAATGGGCCTCTCCAAAGACATTCTGCTATCCTGTGTGCTCTGGCAGCTACTGCTTGCTGCAGGAACGCTCCTCATCTAAACTCCTGGTTGTGAAAAAGAGATTTTTTTTTTCCTAATCTCCAATTTCATTTTCCTCACCCCTTTGTCCTTGTGTTATTTATGGGAGTGAGGCTCAGGAGTGAGTTGCTGAGGCTCTTTTTAGCATATGCTTCATAAGTTTTATGAACCTCAATTGAATTTACTTTTTTGTCTCTCCAGTCTAGGCTGGATAACTGCTTTCTGGAATAGAACCTATCCGCCCGCTGAAGACAGTGAATGCAAACCCCCAGCCCTGCCAGCCTAGATTCTTCCCAATCATTTGCTTCATTTCCTGATGTGACAGGGCACCTGAAACGGGCCACATTGCTCCTGCTGGGGCATGTGGGACAAGGCATCAGTTGCCTCCTCTGCACCTCAGCTGGGTAAATACTCATCTCATGAACGCTACTGCTCACTCCCCCTTCAGAAGTGAGGCTGCCTCTTCTCTGGGGAGCCTCCCGCCCTTACATGCTTCATAAAGTGCTAAGCCAACTTGAAGTGCTCAAAAACCAGAAGCAAAGGAATTTGCTAGACCTAGGCAGATGGACAGGTGGATTGGGGCTCCTGTTTCATAACCAGGCAAAAAATATGGTTGAACTGTCCAAGTGTGGTTGACATTTGTCATTGTTGGCCTTCTCAGCATCAGAGCACTCTTCTTTTTTGAGACGAATCTCTCATGGTGGGGGTCTTAGAGAAAGGCAGGTCCCAGGTGCTCACAAAAAACCAAAGACAGGGGCTGATACTCCTTATTCGTTAATCCTTATCTGCTTGGAAAATAAGATGCTTCTACCAGGATTTGGAATTCTCAGGAATGCAAGGATGCAGGGGCTGCTGGAGACTGATGGCGCAGGCAGAGCTCGGTGGCGTTGGCTCTGCTGGAGGTGACCTGGTAACACCCTGCCTGCGTGGGAACTTAGCCTGGTCCTGGATCCCTGGCCCCCATTTCTGTGCTCAAAGCCTAGATCTTCGCTTCTCATTATTTTTGAGAGTACCCCTTTCAATACACCCCTTTTGGTACAACCTACAACCCTAACTGGCACACTAAAGAAAAATTAAATTCCCTTCTTGCCCCAGTCCCCCTATCCACTAGAGCAAAATCATGAGAAACTGGCCCACCACTCCACTTCAGGCATCATTGTACCTGAGCTGGACAACAGCTCGTTTGTTATGCGATATAATGTCACTACTCCTCCAGCCCCCGTCACGATCTGAGTTAAGGTCAGGCTTGTTTTCTTTAGTGCATTTTGGGGAGGAGTTCAAAGGAGGTGACCCATCACTGATGTTTTCACCACACAAGTAATACATGAATGCATACTCCTCATAAAAGATTCAAGCAATGCAGGAATATTCAGAGGAAAATGTGAGCGCTTCCTTAGCTGTAGGCTGCCATCTCTCTTGCTTCCTACCCCAAGGGGCAAGCCCTAAGAACACGGCTTTGTTCAGTCCACACACTTTTAAAACACATAAATGGGACATACTATGAATTTTGCTTTGTGACTTGGTTTTTGAATTAACAATTTGGGAGAACTTTCCATAAAGACTCAATATATTCTTTTAATGACTGCATGATATTCCATACCGTATTTTATTTAAACTCTTCCATTTAGGAGTTTCTAATCTTTCATTAGTAGAAAAAATGTTTCCATGAATGACCTTGTATATTCATTTTTGTGTTCATGTGTAAAAAATTTTTTTCGAGAACAGATTTTTTTAGAATTCAAGTTTTTCTAGAATGGAATTCCTGGATCAAATATTATATACATTTACCATTTTGATAGCTATCATCCAACAGCTTTCCCAAAAGGCTTCACCAATTTACAATCCCTCTAACAGAACAGCCTTGGAGCTTAGTCCTCCAACCCTTTCAATGATTTTATAGACATCTAATTCCCTTCCCACTTAAAATTGCCAAAGTGGTTTTGATTTCCTGTGACAGAACTCTGCCGGAGATACTGTGCTATGATCACATGACTACTTTGCTTAAAACACTTCTGTGACTACCAAATACAGTCCAGACTAGAACACTATATTCTTTCCTTGAGTCCCACCTTTACTCAAGGATCCGCCACAGCTGCTCTTGCCTCTGGCATCAAGGATGATCCAGCTTGCCTTTCAGGCTCTACAGAATTCTGCTCCATTCTCTGTTAGTGAGTATGGTTTCCCTGATTCCTCACACCCATCTTTTTTTTTTTTATTTCAGAATATTACGGGGCCACAAACGTTTAGGTTACATAAATTGCCTTTGCACCACCTGAGTCAGAGCTACAAGCATGCCCCTCCCCCAGACAGTGTGCACTGCACCCGTTAGGTGTGAATATACCCATCCCATTTCCCCCTCCCACCTGCCTGACACCTGATGAATGTTACTTTCACATGTTCACGTAAGTGTTGATCAATTAGTACCAATTTGATGGTGAGTACATGTGGTGCTTGTTTTTCCATTCTTGTGAAATTTCACTTAGGAGGATGGGCTCCAACTCCCTCCAGGATAATACAAGAGGTGTTAGTTCACCGTTGTTTTTTGTGGCTGAGTAGTACTCCATGGTATACATATACCACATTTTATTAATCCACTCATGTATTGATGGGCACTTGGGTTGTTTCCACATCTTTGCAATTGTGAATTCCTCACACCCATCTTGTGCTCCAAATGAGTGTATCACCCACTTGTCTGCTTGTATCTGCAAGGTGAAAATACCTGGTACCCACCCAGATAAACTCGTGTCTTCAGGGCTTTGCCTCCCCTGGTCTCAGGTTCAATTGCCCCTCTCAGCCCCATCCCTTCCTTATCTGTGCACACCAAGCTCAGGACAGTCCCACCCTTCTAGAAGACTGCCCTGGGGACATCAGCTCACATTTCTCCCATCTCTACTTTTGCGTGTTGTGCTATGTTCTGGCACACTCTGTCCCACTCTCTAATGGAACTCAGTACTTGGTTATAGTAGAATATAAAGCTGTTATTTGGTAATTATTTCACACGTGTACATTTTGTCCCAATCTAGATTGTAAGGCCCTCATATGAAAAGTGCCATGTCTTGTTTTCCCTTTGTACCCTAAAATGTTTAAAACAAGAGAAAAGAAAAGACAGGATATTTATTGAATACTTACCATGGATAAAGTGCTTTCTTAACCATGAACTCATTTATTATTCACAACAATCCTGGAAAAATACTTTCACATTTTAGAGAGATGAAACAACTTTCCCCTGAGAAATTCCCCAAAGTCAAATTGGGATATACCTCAGTACAGTGCCGTGGTGCTTCTTAAATGTGTTGACTGGCCAACTGCCCTCAAGGCGCTTACATTCCAGAGTGGCAGAATTGGCTAACACCCACTATGAGTAATTAATTAATGAAAAGTGAAAATGTACCTTATTTGCCTAGAAAGATGATTTTTCAGGATCTTCACAGTATTTACTGTGTGTGCTTTTATTTTCTATCAGATATTTTTAAAAACTTTTTAAACATAAGAGCTAAAACTATAAAACTCTTAGAAGAAAACATAGGGGAAAATCTTTATGACATTGGATTTAGCAATGATTTCTTGGATATTACACCAAAAGCACAGGCAACAAAAGAAAAAAATAGATAAATTGGACTTAATCAAAATTAAAATTTTTTGTGCATCAAAGGACACTATCAAGAAAATGAAAAGGCAACCCACAGAATGGGAGAAAATTTTTGCAAATCATATATCTGGTAAAATATTAATATCTGGAATACATAAAGAACTCCTAGAACTCAACGACAATAGCAACAACAAAACAGTTCAATTAAAAAATGGGCAAAGGACTTGTATAGGCATTTCTTTAAAGGAGATATACAAATGGCACATGAAAAGATACTCAACATCAGAAATCATTAGGGAAATGCAAATCAAAACCTCAATAAGATGCCACATCACACCCATTAGGATGGCTATTATCCCCCAAACAGAAAATAACAAGTGTTGGTGAGGATATGGAGAAATTAGAACCCTTGTGTGGATTGCTCTAGGGAACGTAAAATGGTACAGTCACTGGGGAAGATGGTATGGTGGTTCCTAAAAAAATCAAACATAGAATTACTGTATGATCCAGCAGTCCCACTTTTATGTATATATCCCACATAATTAAAAGCAGAGACTTGCATAGATATTTGTATGGTAGTGTTCATAGCAGCATTATTCACTCAAATGCCTATCAGTGGATGAATGGATAAATAAAATGTGGCATATACATACAATGGAATTTTACTCAACCTTAAGGAATGAAATTCTTATGCATGCTACAAAATGGATGAATCTTGAAAACATTATTCAAAGTGAAATACCAAACACAAAAGGACAAATGTTATAGGATCCCACTTACATGAAGAATCCAGAATAGTCAAATTCACAGAGAAAGAAAGTAGAATTGTGGTTACTAGGGGCTGAGTGGAGGGGAAAATGGAAAATTATTGTTCAAAGGGTACAAGAGTTTCAGTTTGGAATGATGGAAAAGTTCTGGAAGTGTTTGGTGGTGATGGCTGCACAACAATGTGAATGTAAATTACTGCCACTGAATCATACACTTACAAATGGTTAAGATGGTAAGTTTTATGTTATATATACAGTATTTTACCACAATAAGTAAAATAGCCATAAGTTCACACTGCTACCTCTGGCTCCAATCCAGAACCACAACATTTATTCTAGCCTTCTTCCATTCTTTATTTGTAATTTCTTTCTCTAACGGTAAGAAACTTGGTTCTCATTATCTATAATATATCTACTTATATGTTCAACACTGGTAAACACGTAATGTAGTTGCTAACCCAATGCCCCTGTGGGAAACAAATTTACCAACTGGAGTATAGTGTTTATGTCCATCTTTTTGTCTTTACCCTTATAGTATTCTGTCAAGATACTGTTTTCCAAAGTTATTTAGGTCAGATCTTTTCTTCCTCACCTTCTTCAATGTGGTTATGTCATTCATTTGTAATACGGTTAGATTCATTTGTCACAAGTGCCCACTTGATGGCCAATGAGGTAATGTATGTGAAGTGCCTAATGTACTACCTGGCATGGAGCAGGGTCTTAAGAAATATGAGCTGAACCTGAATTTGTGGCACTGGTTAGTGTTGTCCACCAGCTTCATTACTCCAGCCCCATGACATGTCAAAAGAGCTTGGACTAGGTTTCAAGTGCCATTTGTGTCTGTGACTCGGAACTAAGGTAACCAACCCACAAGGATCAAGTCAGAAGTGCTGCCCTCATTAGCATCATGCTCTAAGCTACCTATCATGGCACAATAAATCTGCAGGTTTAAATGATGAGACATAGTGAAAGGTGTGAATTACACAAGGAACAGAAGATTTCAGGGCATAAAACTGCAGAAACCCAACAAAATAAGAGCTTATTACCTTATCTCCTTGTCTCTTGAAACAGCCCACATTTCTCCACTCATTAGCTCTTCCATATCAGTCACCTCTTGATTTCCGTAGTGGATCTTGATGTTGCAGTTCATCAGTATCAAGGGGTATATCCCCTTGGCCAACTTGAGATTCAGTTAGGATTTTTTTGGTTGCTGGCAACAGAAACCAACCCTAGCTAACTTAAGTAGAAAAGGAAATAAAGAATGTGCTGGAAGATATGAGGTAGCTCATAGAGTTGAAGGGGAAGCTGTTGGATCTTGGTTCAGAATAATAGGGACTGGGGAAGCCCAGGGAAGCTCAGTACCAGGAACCAATCACCACTGTGTCCAGGGCATGGCTATGGGATTAATCAAGTCCGGAAAATTCTCCTTGTATCTCTCCCATCAAGATTCAATCCCTGGGATCTATCCTGGGTCACATGCCCATCCCTGTGTTGTGGGAAGGCAGAATACCTTGAACAGAGACCCACCAGTGGGGGAAGATGGTAAACCCCAAACAACGGATGTCCACTACACTCTATGATGTCCTCATTTTCCTTTTATCCAGTGTGAGAATTAAGTTAGTTTATCAATAAAAAAACAAAGCAATAGACTATCTTTCCCCATGTCCCCCTACAAGAATTAACTTTAAATCCTAAATAGCTATCACTGCTAAAGCAGGTATGAGCAGGTAGGGTTGGCTTTGCCGTTGTCTGAGCAGTGCTCTGGGTTATCCTTCAGGGCAGTATGAAGTCCATGGTCAGAGCAGGTCACTCAGACATTTATCCAGCCTCTTTTGAGCCAGCCCTTCACCATGGGGTTTGGGTGTTGGTTTGAAGCACTGGGATTTCCCCAATTTCACATTTTATGAAACCCTCAAATAAAACCCAAATAGAAATTAGGTTGGGTATGAGAGTCAGTTTAATACAATACCAAGCTTAATAGCACAGGGTTTGGAACTAGAAAGACTGGAGTTCAAATCCCGACCGTGGCCACTCACCAGCTGGGTGTTCTTTGATGTTATTTAACATCTCTAGGGCTGAGTTTCCTTACGTGTAAAGTATGGAGAGGCTCCAGCAGTTAAAGGTTACAAGCAATAGGGTCAGACACTTGGGCTGATTCTCCTAGCTATATGATCCTGGGCAAGTTATTTAGTGTCTTTAAATCCTTTCCTTATCAGTAAAATGGGATAATGGTAGCGCCTCCTTCCAAGGCTTGATCTGAGAACTAAATGAAATAATGTACTTAAGCTGCCAATGCTATTATCAGGTCATTAAATATGAAATGTCTGATTTCGAATCAAAAGCGTAGTTTATTATATCTCAAACAAGAAGCAGTACAGTTAATCAAAGTATGCACCTAAACTATTGACACAGTTTTGCCATCTTAACGGTAGCTTGTTTATGCCAGCAGCGATGAAGCACGGAGAGTGGCGATGAAATCGCGAAAGGCCTTTTCCACAGCTTGTTGAGAATTGGATATTTTTCCTTGCAAGAAGTGGTCCAAAGCCAGTAGTCAGTTGGTGCAAAGTCTGGTGAATATGGTGGATGACAGAGTTTCCAAGTCCAGCCTCTGTAGTTTGAGCAGTATTACTTGTGCGACATGTGGTCGAGCGTTGTCTTACAAGAACATTGGCCTGTCTCTATTAACCAATCTCGGCTGCTAAATCTCAAGCATCCTCATCATTTCATCCAACTGGTTGCAGTAGACATCTGCAGTCATCAACTGACCAAGTTTCATGAAGCTGTAGTGGATAATACCAGTGCTGGACCACCAAACAGACACCATTAGCTTTTTTTGATGAATATTCAGTTTTGGACTGTGTTTTGCACTTCATCTTTATCCAACCATTGTGCTGAATGCTTGTGATTGTCCAAAAGAATCCATTTTTCATCACACCTAACGATACGGTGTAGAAATGGTTCACGTTTATGTCGTGACATCAAAGAAAGGCAAGCTTTGAGACAATTTCTCTTCTGATGCTCATTTAATTCACGTGGTACCCATCTATCCAGCGTCTTTACCTTGCTGATTTGTTTCAAATGGTCCAATATTATTGGAATAGTAATGTCATACCTTGCTGCTAATTCACATGGTTGAGATGGATTCGCTTCCAGTACAGCTTTCAGCTCATCATTATACACCTTGGTCTCAGGTCACCCACGTGCTCATTTTCAAGATTAAAATCACCGGAATGGAACTTCTGAAACTATCGATGTACCGAGTGTTCGTTGGCCATATCCTTCGAAACACTTCGTTGATATTTTGAGCTGTGTGCCCTGTTGGTTCCATGATGGAACTCATATTCAAAAATAATTCAGATTTTTTACTTATCCATGGTTTCACCAAAATTGCTCTAAAAAAATCTGAAAGATAATCACAAGCAAAACGTGTGTTTGAAAGACTGAGGATGTACCTTCACAATAAAAATAAAACAAGTAGTGTCAAAGTGAAATGTCAGAGCTAGCAACTGTCAAACTTAGTACTTAAGGAAATTGGACATTTCATACTTAAGAACCTAATATTATCACAGAGTTTTCTGGAGGATTAAATGAGCTCTTGTGTGTGAGGTACTTGGCATAAGCCCTTCCTTACTACGGTAAGCCCTTAATAAATGGTGGCCATTGACACTACATGGCTTCATGGCTGTTTGTGAATTATCTGTGCTTCCTTACATTTGTGTGGGTAATTGAATTCCTGTTAATGTACATATATTTTAAGAAAATTGCTTTGTATCTGATGAAAGACTCCCTGTTGCTGTTATTTTCTTGAGATAATTCTAAAAGATTACAAAGACCTGAGGAGACTTTTAGAAAAATGTTTATAAATTAATTTGATTCGACAATCTGACTTCCTCTTGAGCTTCCAAAATAACTTCCAAAGACTTTTCCTTAATTGCAAGACTCTTTGTTTTTCCAAGGTAGAGTTGAGAATGTAGTCTAATAATTTAGATGAAGAAAACAACTGGACAATTTTTTTTTTTTAGGGTCCTAAGTTCTTGGACCCTAGTTTCCCAACAGATTTGCTGAATTTTCCACGTACCCTTGCTTGTGGAAGCAGAAATACTTGACTGTATCCTGATAGTAGAGATCACCCGCAGATGCCGCGCACGGGACTTGGAAGCAAGCCTTCTCATTGGCCACGGCATCAGGAGTGCTTCTCTTCCTGTGACCCAGATTTCATAGCTGCTTCACATGCTCTGCCATTCGGCTTTTTAATCCCTTCTGAATTCCTGGACACTGCTCTCTGTCCTCATGATTTGTCACCTCTGTGTTTCTCTAGAGCATGCCTTACCTCTCCCCTGGGGACTTCAGTCTCCATCACAGCCACCCCACGATTTCCTGCTGGCAGGGTCATTGGGAGGGAAGTTGCTCCACCGACTCCTCTAAGGGACAAGCTGTTTTAAAGTATTACTGTAACCTCTCAGCAACTGCGTTACCCCATTGGTAGGCCCCAGGCCCGTGGCTTTTTGGACTCCCAGACATCGCAGTCCTGTAAGGATGCTGCTCTTCAGCTGCATTTCTTGGTGCCCTTTGGGCTTCCAGTGTGGGCCTCCCCGCCCGCAGCTCAGCTCAATAACCTTGCGTCTTCTGGTGAGATTGGCCTTTTTAATTCCTCAGAATGACTCTTTTAGGACTCCTCAGAAGCCCCCTCATCTGACCGTGCCTCATCAGTCTCTTTTGTGACGCCTTTGTGTCCAGTACCTCATACGCATTTCATATTTACAACAAAGCCATGGTTTTCTGGCAACTTTTAGTTTACAAAGCAGCTTACACACACTGCCTCCACTGACCCTGGTGAGACAGGCGTGAAGTAGGCCGAGCGGAGCTGTGTCTCATGTGGGGGTTCAATTCTAAATATAGTTCCTAAGGTGAAAGAATTACCTTGAAATATATTTAAATCATCTATAAAACGTAGCATCCAGGGTTGGGGCATATAACTCTGTGTGGTAATGTATATGTATAATTACATGATATTGTAAAATATAGCATATAATAAAAGTACATATGTAGAATATAAATTTATAGTATTTTAGTTTTTAAAAATCGTTATTGTTGCTTCACCCATGTAGTTGGACAGACGGTTTTCTGCAGAACTGTTCAGGAATCAAATCTGCCCCCCACCCCCACCTAATATATGTGTCCAATCATGAATCGCTCTTTTTCCCTCCCTCCCTTCCTCCTTCCTGTTCATCTATCATCTTGGTCCTGTCTCATTCCAAAGCCAGTTTAATGTGGCTTATAAAAATATGTCAGCCACTGGAAAAATTAGTGTAGGAAATAAATTTAAAACCAAAACCACAAAGAAATAGACACCATTTGGTCCTGGACCGTTGCTAGTGGCAGACTACAGATTTAGCTCTGAGCTTCCTAGCCACAGCGACAAAAAAAAGGAAATATGATTAGGTGTATACAGACCACAGAGCAGACTCCCTTTATCCCAAAGCAGCATCTTGAGCTGATATCTGTTATTCAGAGAGCCCCAGGATTCCAATTTGTTTGCCTGAGTGGTGGATTAGTGGCGAGGAGAGAAGGAGCTGGAGATTTTTTTTGCTCTTGGCTCGGTTTTCCTGGCAGGGAGACGCTGAGAGTTTCCGTCTGGAAGTGAATGGCGCTGGGGTTCTCCCTCCAGCAGAGACGCACTATTTGTATTCCGAGTCTCTGTTGTCATCCACTGTGTGGATTAGCTGCCCCACTGCACAGTTCATCCTCACGCTGTTTTTCTGAGATCTCAGTTTTGATGTTGACACCTTTTCTTGAGTTATATTCTGGCAAGGCAAGCTTGTCACCGAAAGGCCAATCCCAGCAGAGGTCTTTTTCATTCTTCCTAGCTGTTTTTCTTTGATTATGGTAGGCTAACTTTTTCCCTTCCCCTTCTCAGAGTTATTTTAGACTTTGAAACCTCCTCTTAGGATTTTAGCCAGGGCTATCAAGCACTTGGATGCAGGCATTTTTTAAAGATAGAGAGCCCTCTCCTATTGACCCTTTTAAGAATGAGCTTCCTAAGTATAGGCAGTTGCTGGGCTTCCAATATATTATAGATACCTCTTCTGCTTGCCTTAAAGAGTCGCTTCCCCTAACAGTCTGCCATTTAGTAGCTGGAAATGAGATTTTCAGAGAGTTCAGTGAAATTAAATCTTGACTTGCAAGAATGGGTAGCTTGTTGTAGTGTCAAGTACACCCAGTGTCAAGACTGGTGTTGGGGGATATGGATTCCAGATTAACTTCTGGATGTTAGGCAAGTAATGTAAGCTTTCTGGGCCTGCTTTCCTCATAGTGCAATGTTGTTGTGAAGGTCAAACAAGATAGAATGCTTAAAGGTGCTTTGAGAATTCAAGGGTTTTAAAATGCAGGTATGTAAGGGAGAAGACAAGAAAGAAATATTTTGTGAATTTGGTCCCCAGCATTGAATTTACAGGTTGCATTCAGTGCCTTGGGAGGGGGAAAGAAGAATTAAGAAACATATTCCCTGTCCTGAAGAGTTTCAGACAAAGATTGAAGGTTGTATGTAAAATGCAAAACATTTACTCTTGAAATCTGTCTAAAGTCTTGTGTGTGTGTGTGTGTGCGCGTGAGAAGATTTTCGTGTCAAAATTGTTTCCTTAATCTTTCTTTCTCTAAATACTTAACTTGTGTCTACTGATAACTGATATCTGGGCATCTTAAAAATATCTCTTTTCTTGCCTCCCTTGTGTGGTATGTTTCAGATAATGAGAGTTTCATAACTCATCAAGTTTCCCTTTTTGCTTTGGCTGCCAGCAACCTCAGAGGTCTAACTATTGCTTATCTAAATAATCAGGATATCCAAGGTGCTTGAAGCATTTCCTTTTTGTGCCTTCTTTTTCTTACCTTTTTTTCATTTTTGCATTTGAATATTCAATAGAGATATTGAATGAATCTCTTTTGGTAAAAGTGGTTCTAGATCTTGTTTTTGGAAGTATAAATAATTTATATAAGTTAACTTGGAAATATAGATAATGCCAACACATAACAACACATAACAAACACTGTCCTACAGGAAAAATGAGTTCTAATTCAACATTTCTCTTCTTGATGCAATGGCTGAGAAAAGGACTCTCTTGAATTCTAAAGCAGCTGTAGCAAACAATGGCTCCCACTGAAGGAACTGGGTGGCAAGTGGGAGGCAACAGCCACTTGGTGATTTGTAGAAGGACTAGCTTTGGGCCAGTTTCTTACCAGCAGCTGCGTATGGTC
The DNA here is from genome assembly GCA_023783475.1 of Daubentonia madagascariensis. Classification (NCBI taxonomy): domain Eukaryota; kingdom Metazoa; phylum Chordata; class Mammalia; order Primates; family Daubentoniidae; genus Daubentonia; species Daubentonia madagascariensis. The sequence continues at coordinate 10,454,965 of JAKFHU010001670.1, forward strand.
TGCTAAAGCAGATTTCCTAGTCTCCATTAGTAAATATGCGTATTGTCAATGCTTGGCACTCAGACCAGTGCTTTTAGAGCTTTAAAATGCATGTGAATCTCCTGGGGATCTTGTTAAAATGCAGATTCTGATTCATTATTTCTGGAATTGGGCCCAAGAGTCTGCATTTCTAACCAGTTCTCAGGTGATGCTGATGCTGTTTGTCTGTGGACTATGCTTTGAGTAGCAAGGACTTAAAAGTCACTCAGCCCGATCTGTTGAATGGAGGAATCTGGCTTGCTCATGAGTCATACTTTCCTAGTTTCAGAACTGGCTATATTGCTAGACCTGTCTTCTATTAAAAATCCCAATTCTTCATAGTCCCTAATTTTTTAGTATCTTCCAAGCATCTGCTAAAAATTTATCATTTTTTCTACCTCTTGATGAGCTTTCTTCTTTCTTTCCTTCCCTCCTGATCCACACCACACTCTGGAGTCCATTCCCAAAGAGTTGTGATCTGTAGTGTCATTAGAGAAAAGTCCAATCACCCTAGACTTAGAGGTTCACTGGCTTGTACTTTCTCATAGACCTGGGGTCCCACAGGACCTTAGATGTTTATTGACTGATTGATAGGCCTGTGATTCTAAATATTTTAAATACAGTTATGTGCCACATAATGGTGTTTCAGTCGATGATGGACTACATATATGACAGTGGTCCCATAAGATTATAATGGAGCTGAAAATTTTCTGTTGCCTAGTGATGTCATAGATGTTGTGACATCATGCATTGTATTATGTGTTTATGGCGAAGCTGGTGTGAACAAACCTACTATACTGCCAGTCCTATAAAAGTATAGCCCATCCAATATGGGCTTCATAATGATAACAAACAACTATGTTACTGGTTTTTGTATCTGCTATACTATACTTTTATCATTATTTTAGAGTGTACTTCTACTTATAAAAAAAAAGTTAACTAAAACAGCCTCAGGCAGGTCCTTCAGGAGGTATTCCAGAAGAAGGCATTGTTATCATAGGAGACGAGAGCTCCATGCATGTTATTGCTCCTGAAGACCTTCCAGTGAGACAAGATGTGAAGGTGGAAGTCAGTGATATTGATCCTGATCCTGTGTAGTCCTAGGCTAATGTGCTTGTTTGTATCTCAGTTTTTTAAAAAAGTTCAAAAAATTAAAAAAAATTTAAAAACAGAAAAAGCTTATAGAATAAGAATATAAAGAAATATTTTTGTACAGCTGTACAATGTGTTTGTGTTTTAAGTGCTATTACAAAAGAGTCAAAATTTTAAAATAACTGAAAAGTTTATAAAGTAAAAAAGTTACAGTAAGATAACATTAATTTATTATGGAAAAAATAAAATTTTTAAATTAAATTTAGTGTAGACTAAGTGTACAGTGTTTATAAAGTCTACAGTATTGTACAATAATGTTCTAGGCCTTCACGCTCATTCACCATTCACTCACTGACTTATTCAGAGCAACTTCTGGTCCTGCAAGCTCCATTCATGGTAAGTACCTTACACAGGTGTACCATTTTTTAAAACTCTTTTATACCATATTTTTACCATACCTTTTCTATATTTAGATATGTTTAGATACACAAATACTTACCATTGCATCACAGTTGCCTGTAGTATTTAGTACAGTGACATGCTTTACATGTTTGTACCCTGGGAGCAAGAGGCTATACCATATGGCCTGGGTGTGTAGTGGGCCTATACCATCTGGGTTTGCATAAGTGCACTCTATGATGTTCACACAATGATGAAGTCACCCAATGCTGCATTTCAGAAGGTATTCCTGTCATTAAACAACATGTCTGTGATTGAGAAGTCTAGGAAATTGACAAAAATTGGTGACCTTCCATTAACCTCCCCCTGCTTGCAGAAGCAGAGGCTAATGCATACTGCAGATACCCCCATGTTTTAATAATTTGCTATGAAGATTAAGGCCCTAATCTTTACGAGACCAAGGGGTGAAGGTGGGTATTTGTATTCAGGCACTTGTGAGTTTGGGGCAGCCTTTCACAAAATTGCCATAATGCTGGTCACCACACATTGGGCCACAGATACCAACAGCATTCACAACCCAAGGACTGTGGCTGGAAAATGCTACACAGTGTGCTATGGGCTTGTACTTTGAAGCCACTGGTACTACCCCCTGTCATATGCTTTTTGCTGTAGCCTTTTTCCACTTTCTTGAATCTCCATCAGTCTCCTCCCTGCCCCAGTCAGAGAGGTGAATCAGGGATGCCAGGGGAATTAGCCAGATTTCTGACCTGCCCACGTGATATGTGATTTAGCAATACACAGTAATGCTTAATACTGACATCTTAGAATTTATATAATCCCATACATGGACTTCTTTCTATTGAGTTATTTATCTTAGCATAAGATTATAATTGCCTGAGTAAAGGAAGGGCTCCATATGTGTAGCAATGCAGTAATTGTGAGGTGTGTCCAAAGAAACTTGTTATTAGTAATGCTTAAAGCAGCCAAGTTTGCTAACAATATATTTAAAAAAATAAATTAGAGCAGATTCAGGGGTGTCTGTGTAATAATTTTATTCTCATTGACTTGAATTTGATATGATTTCATGAATGAGTGGGAGAGAAAGGTTTTGTTACAATTAGTGAGTGGTAACTTGTTGTATACCTCAGGTGTTGAATGATACTTCTGCTGTCTTGAATAATTCAGCTGAAGCCCCAAAGCCAATAATGATTGGATAATAAGTTCCTAGGGAGTGGCTGCTAGACATGTCCCTGTAAGACCTAAGAGGTGATGGCCAAACCAGCCCTGTGATCTTCAGCCCAACAATGACCTCCAACCTGTATGGAGAGAAGACTAAAAATTCAAGGGGGTGGTCAAGGAAATGAATCACATGCCCTGGGGAAGAAGGCTTGGCTCTTCCTCCCAAGCCTGGGGTGGGGGCTTCCCCAGGCCACCAACACTGGGTCATGAAAGCACCAGTCAGGTAGATTGTATGTCCACTTTTCACCATCCCCCTTGTGAAGGAGCAGTGGAAGGACAGACCACTTTCATCCCCCACGTGGGTCAGGGCAAAGCTGGACAGGAGGAGGGTCAGACTGTTGAGGGAGAGGAGGCTAAGCGTTGAATTGCATGGGATCGATATTTTGATTGAGATCGGACTGGGCCTGAGAGTGAGTCTTGATTACCAGAGTGAAGCTTGGTTGTAGAGCTGACAGTGACTGGAAAGTTCTGGGATCTGTCAAGTTGTGTTCCAGAGGCAGAGAAAGGAGACTGACAGGGCAGGTCTAAAGGCAGTGGCTGGAGGAAAATAACGTTTCCCATTTGAACCCTGCTTGCTTCAGATCATTCAGTAAGCTGGTTGCCCACATGGCCCTGGGTGCTCGTGTGGGCGTATGTTCAGTCAGTGACCCTCATCTGTCCTGGTTGTCTCAGGGCAAAAAGGAAATAGAACCTTTGGGCTAGACCTTCTTTATATCCCAGCAATGAGCCTCAAGAAATACCATCTTGGTGTTTATAGAGTGGTCTGAGGAGTGGGTGGAAGCCCCTGTCCCTAGATACATCCCTTACAGATATGCTCTCATCTGACAGCTCGCTCTTTGGATTAGCAAATACGTTTTGCCTTTAGCAAATACTTCCCTTGGATTAGCAAATTATTTTTGTCTTTAGTATTAGCAAATACTTTTATATTGAAATATAAATATTTCTATATATATTGAAAAAGTCACTGAGGCAATAGCAGTCAGTGACTTTGGGGGATTGTCTGATGGGATCAAGTCTCTATCCCTGTTAGAAACCTTTAGGGGCTCCCCAATGCCTATGTAATTAAATCTGAACCATCTAGCCTGGCAAGCAGGGCCCTCTAGGAACTTGTCCCACGATACTCTGCTGACTGGACTCCCAAATCCTCCACGCTGCCCCGCATGTCCACATGCCAGCCCCTCTGGAGCCCGTGTACTCTCTTGAGCGTGCGGCTCACTCTCCCCACCTATTGCCATCCCGTGCTTCTCCCCATTGCCACGTTAGAAAAGTCTACTCACTGGGCTGGGTTCTGGTGCCACCTCCTATATAAAGTCTTCCCCCAATTGATTTCCCTCTCCCTTAGTGATCCTTAATGCAGAAACCAGCCCCTGCCTTGATGACATTACACATTAGGAGTTAGAGAAAGAGAGGCAAAGTTTTAGCAAAATGACAGCTCAGGAAGATTTTACTGGACAAACTCTGGGACTTCTTTCAAGTGCACATTATCAACAGTCTCCTCCCTGCCCCCCCTTTTTTTTACAGTTCTAAGGTTTGCTTTCCCTCTCATATTGAGTCTAATGAGATCTCCTCTTCCCTCTCTGAGTGCCATGAGGGTCCCCTCCCCTGCTGACCACAAGGTGACTCTCAGAGGTGCTCCCTTGCAAATTTTATGTGTTAAGGAACAGGCTGATGATGGCTTGCCTCTTCCCTTCCTGCAGTGCAGAACTTACTTAACCACAAGGCTTTAAAAACAATCCCATATCTGTATATGTAATGTTTATACCATCCTGTAGCTTTGTCTGTATACAAGTCTAGCACACTGTACTTCCTGCCAGGCTTAGAGTTTTCTGTCTGGTTCCACCATAGATTGTACACGTCTTTGTAGTTTCTTCATTGAGTACACACGTTCTAGTCCATGCAAGGTACTTTGTAGGTGCTTAATAAATGTTCAGTGAATGACAACTTATGATATCTGAACTACAGAGAAAAAATTCCAGAGAGAAGCTAAATGAGGGTGAAGGGAGGCTGGGGAAGAGGTGTAGAACTGGGGCCTTGTGGACCAGCTTCTGTTCTGCCGCCATTGTGCCTGCAATTGGCCTGGAATGACACTACAGCAGCCTGTTCACACAAGACTGTGGACATCTAGCCTTTGAGAAAAGAGAGTCTTCTCTTTGCTTTACCTTTTTATACATGTTTAGGCAGGGGTGTGTGTGTGTAAGATGGGAACGGGCAGCAACAAATGTGGGCTTGGGAGTGAGGGAGAGAAACTGTAGTTTTGACCACTTACTCCAAAGTATGAAGAAGGTGGTTTGAATTCTCAATGGATTCAATAGGGTCTAAACACCAGGTCCGTGGTATGACAGTATTCCTTGGTGGGGTGGCAAAATGTAACACGAGTGTTATGCCCAGACCAAAGAGAGTAAAAGATATACACTAGTGTTTCTAGGGTTAAATTCTCCCTCCTCCATGGAGACTTCCAGATTCATATAGTCCACTCAAATCACTCCATCATAGAGGATCTTACAGCACTTAATACTTGATGTTGCTCAGTTTAGCCCTTGATTATAGTGTCTTTCTATTTTTTGGTTAGTTTCTTTAAAAATATAACTTCTGTCTTCCATTTACTTCAAATCTTATCTCTTCCACTGCTTTGCTTGATACATGAAGGCAGTAGATACTAGAGGGTGCTGGTTTTTAGGGGTATAGGAAAGTAATTTGGGGGAGTCATCTAATGTGTAAATCTTAACAGAGCTTGCCTCTCTCCAGTGGCCTCAGGGACTTGAAGCAGATCAACAGACTTTTTAAGAAATAAACCACAAGTAGCTAAAAAACACAAAAGTTCAAACTGCATCCGGTGTAACCCTGTGAGAGAATTTCTGTAGCAGAAGGAAGTCTGTTATTTTTGACCTGAACTTTAGTATTCTGCAATAATATGGGGGCTGCAAGAATGCTTCTAATCTCACTGACAAAGTTATATTCTTATCTATAAATCATATGTGAAATGAGAGGAACTGACTGACAGCAGAGAAAAAATTTCCCCAGTTGTCATATACAGACGGTGTGTTTATATATATATGTATTTAAGTCAAAGCAATTGGTTAATGTTATGGAAATATCATCTCAGTTTTAAGTGATGTTTCTTCTTTATTTGATGTGCATTATTTTAAAAACACAGCACAGACATAGCCTTTAACTTCCCCCTCCTCCAATGCCTCTGGCATTATTCATATTGAAGTTTTCAACCAGCAGACTTAGAAAGTGCTTTTTAACTACAGCTCACGTCATTAGTGTTTCTGCTGTCTAAGCAGAAAAAATTGGGATGCAGCTTAGCAAAAGGCTTCAGGAAAACAAAAAATATGAAGGGTAATAGATCTGGTTCTCAAACGGTTTTCCTGTGTAATGAGCATCCTAATGATTTTTTTTTCAATTAAAATATTTTCACATATCTCAGAATGAGTAACCCAAGAATACTTTTTTGGGATAATCTGAGTTTCTTGAGCTGTGTTAACTTTGGGGTCACTGGTCTTTCTTCAGTTCTTGCTCTGCCAAATTTCCCCAGGCTACCTCATTCCCTCCTTGGGCCTCACAGTTTGGTGTCAACTCCTAATTCTGCATCTGAACTCTAGATTGGACTTTTCAGCTCCCTGATAGACATTTCAGAAATGTCCTGTTGATATTTGTAACTCAACAAACCTCATGATATTATCCCCAAGCAATACTTATGTTACACATTGTGATATCCTCCACACACCTTAGTCAACTTTGACTTATTTTTCTGTCTCCTACAATTAATGGCTGTCAATTCCTGTTGATTTCGACTTTGAAATGTCTAGAGAATACTCTCTATGTATTCATTTCTATTTCTGTTGCCCTTGTTCAGGTCAACCCTTTCTTGCTTGCCTGGACCATGACAACAAATAGCTGTTTAGCTGGCCTCATGGGCTGCTATTGAATTCCTCTCCAGAGCACCTTATGAGTTGCCCCTAGAGTGCGCTTCCTAAACAGTGACTTGGGTGATGCCCCTGTCTTGCTAAAAAACTTGTGGTGAGTCCCGACTGCCTACTGAATCTGTTTCCAACCTAACTCTTTAAACTTATTTTCTGCAACTCCCTACATCTCCCCACAATGAATCCCAAGGACAATTCACTATTGCTCAGTGAGATGTCCAATTTTACCCCTCTGTGCCTTTGCTTGGGTTGTTTCACCCCCAGAGCCTCTAGCAAGACACCATGCAAATGTTCTGTAGCTTCTCTGTGTCCTCTCACTCCTGCCTGCCCCAAGCATCCCTCTTCCTCTTCCTTTGAGTTTTTTTTTTTAAATCTCTTTTGGTAGGATTTATGGAGAATTTATTTATTTTTCTGTCCTTCTTACACATCAAACTTGAACTCCTAGAGGGTAGAGATGATGTCATTTTTATTTTATTTTTTTAAGACTCAAGTTAATGATAAGTATACATTAAGTGCTCAATGTATTCTTCTTGTTGAAAAGATGAATTGTTGCCTTCTTTGTAAATCTTTATCTGATCCCCTGAAGCAAAATTATTTTCCCCTTTATGTAGCTATAACATTTTGCATTTGTCTTCAAGTTTTCTCTTTTTGTGTTTGTTTTCCAGCAGTTTTCCATGATGTGTGTTGGTGTATTTTTTTTTGTGTGTGTGTGTGTTTGTTATCCTTGTGGGGCTTCTTGAATCTGTGACTTGATGTCTTTGTGAGCTTTGAAAAATTCTTAGTCATTATTTCTTCATGTATTGCTTTGCCCCTTTCTTTCTCTCCTCTTCTTTCAGGACTCTAATTCCATATATCTTGAATTTTTTTTACTTGGTTTCATATGTCTCCTGCAGTCTTTTCCCTTCTTTTCCTCTGTGCATCACTCTGGATAATTTCCATTGTCCTATCTTCCAGATTGCTAGTCCCTTTTCCAGCTATGTCTAATCTTCTGTTAAATCTATTTATTGAGTTGTCTTGCTTTATAATATCAGTTTAGAATTTCCATTTGATTCATTTTTTATAGATTTGAGTTTGCTGGTAAACTTTTCTATCTTATCATCTATTTTTATTAACTTATCAATCACAGCTATTTTATTTTATTTATTTATTTATTTATTTTTTTTGGAGATCAAAATTTCACTTTTATTATTAAAAAAGTTGACATAGGAGAACTGGCTTAAACCTAAGGGCAAGTAGCCTTCCTAATACTGAATTCCAGGACTTAACAGGTTTATTCGCCCAGCAGCACTAGTCTGGGATTGACCTGCCTCCTAGAAGAGGGGAGGAGCAGAGCAGCATAGGTGCCCCCAAGGGAAAGGGGAGAGGAAGGGCCTGGACTGTGTGAGTCCAGTTTCTTCTTCCAGACTTAATTAGATAAGTCACTTCACCCCTGACAGCATGAGTCAGGGATATGATAAGGCCAGGAACATTAAATAATTGGTATTTTCCCATGTAGAAGGAAGCTTTAAGAGTAGGGAAAAAGTTTTCCTCCCCTAACATTCTCTAGCTTTTGTGTCTTAGTGCATTGGGTTTAACCAATAAGTCTAGGTCAGCTGGGGTATGCCTGTCTCCTTCCTTCCTCCCTTCCTTCCTTCCATCTGTCCATCTTTCCTTCCTTATATGAGGTATAGTCAGAAACTTTATTTCTGTTTCCCCTTTGAATCACCTGTGTAAGCCTAGCACAAGCAATTTAAACATAGAACTTCACTGGTTTTGTAATGCATTTGTCTGTTTGAAATTCAGCTGCTTTGCAGCTTATATTCAGCAGATAATTATTCTACTTTCTAATGTCTAAAAGGCCTGTAGGAAGAAAGTCTCTTTTCCGAATCACAGCTATTTTAAAGTATTTAAATAACTTCTTGCTCTCTGGATCTGGAGAGTTGGTCTGTTTCTATTGTCATTTTTTTGTTTAAATCTCTTTATCATGTCTCTTGGTATGTCTGTTAACATTTTATTGAGTGCCAAACATGTGTGTAAAACACTGCAGAGATTATGGGTGATACTTTCTTCTTCCAGAGAGAATTTTAAAAATATTCCAGTACTGTGACATTGCCGATAGTCCTGCCCAGCTTCTTACAGTCTTAGAAGCCACTAGCTGCCTCTCTACAGGTGCTTCTTATGAATCACTAAATGCCTCAAGAGAAAAAATGTTGCCCAGATTGTTGGGCTCACCACTTTCTGCTTCCCTTCTCTCCTGCATCTTGTCCCTTTAAGTCCTGACTGTCTTGCTGGCCCTGAGCTCCAGTTTTTGTCTCCCTAGCCCTGTGAGGTGGTGAAAGCTGTGCTCAGCTTTTTTTTTTTTTTTCCTTCTTAGCAGCTGCTTTCTGCTTGGCTTCTCAGCCCTCCCACACATGCTGCACATGCATCAGAAAATGCTCTGAGGAGAAGAGTGGAACGCTGGGCTCACCTCAGTGAGTTTCTCTTCACTCTGAGCTCCTGGCCCTGCAAATCCTGGCTTCCTTGAGAGTTGCCAATGTCTTCAAACAGATTTTATTTTTTTGCATTTTATCACACCTTTGTAGTTTATTCAGTTGGGTGATTGCTCTGCTATAAGACCGTTTGCCGTAGTGGAAGTCTGTGTATTCTTCTAGTATAGCACTTTCTTCTACTATAAATTTTCAGGTGTGTTTCTTTCTCCCATTTATGAGTTCCTTGAGAGCAAGAACAGTAATTTATTCCATTTATCTCTTGTAAAATGCCAATTCATTCATTAATTCATTCAATATATTTTTTGAGCACCTGTTATGGGCCAAGTGCTGAGGAATAACAGTGAATAGCTAGGCAAAGTCTCAGCTGTCCTGAAGCTTATGTCCCAGTGTGGGAGAGGGCACACAAACAAACAGCAAACATATCAAATAGTAAAAGGGGTTAGATGCAAGGCTAAATTCGAATGCTGGAGTAGCAGGTGGGTAGCTACTGAAAGCCCTCTCTAAGTGGATCACTGCTAAGTTGAGATCTGAATGACAAGAAAAAGTCAGCCATGAAGAGATCTAGGGAATTCCAGGCACAGGGAAGAGCAAGGATGAGGGACCCAAGGAGTTTGCTAAAGTGGATTAATTTTGTGAGATTCTAAATTTAAAATTACAACATAAGTTTTTTTTTTTTTTAAAGAGAGAATATTATACATTTCAAAACATTAATTATCTTTGCTAAATAATTGTCTTTGGGTTATAAGTATGTGCTATATATGAGGCACTTTAACTGATTTAGGAATCATGGATATTATTTATGGCTCCTGAAAAAGTTAAGATATCTACAATAGACATAACTTCTTGCAGGAGGGTCCCTCACTCATCTGGGTGGTAGAGCTGAGTAGAAACAACAATTGTTTATTTCTTAGCTTTGAGACTATATATGTTTATGCAAACATGCTATTTTTGTTTTTGGAGACAAGGTCTCACTCCATCGCCCGGGAAAGAGTGCAGTGGCATCATCATAGCTCACTTCAAACATGCTATTTTTGTTTAAAAATGACATTAATAATTATGATTTGCATAAGATTATATTTTTACCAGGGCTCTGTTATCAGTCAGGGTCTTAGCAAAAAACAATCTATATAGTTCAAGAGACTGCAAGGAAGAGGCTGCTTCTAGGGGTATAGACAGGATTAAGGGAACAAGCAGGGTTGGTGAGGCTCCCAGAGACTAGCCACCATGGGAGTCATTACCACCCCAGGCCTGAAGGGACAAAGAGCATTGCAAAGTACATTACTTCAGTCCAGTGGGAGCTGAAGTCAGGGAGGGAGGTAGCTGCTGCCATAAAACATGGCCCAGAGCAGGGAGGGAGCAGGAAAGAAACATCCCGTCTTCTCCTTCCTCCTGCCTCACCTTCAGGTGCCTCCCTTGGCCAGTCACGACCAGAAGTCAGCTGGCCGTGGAGCCAGGTTGATGTGGTCCACTGGAGTCAGTATCCAGGGCTCAGAGCTGCATAGAGAAGGGCCAAGAATGGACCTGGGGAGAGGAAGCAAACCAACAACAACACATGCAGGCTCTTTTTTGAAATAACAGGAAGTAATTAATCTGCAAATGGTTTATTGGCTGCTTTTGGAGCTCCGGCCTCACTAGAACTTATGCGTGATGTAAAGTGCCTTTCCCACACCAAGGATAGAGAATTCAAAAGGTTTTCAGTCATTTATTATGTCTTTAAGGACAGAAAATTATTTTGAGGAAACTTGAAATTGGCTTGGGAGAACATTAGGCCATGAGACTATGTGGAGTTTTGAAGGAACATTGTAAGGCAGAGTCTAGCATTGGTGCTGGTAGGAAGAAGAGACAGACCAGGCGAGATACTGGGGCCAAAGATGTAAGTCAGAGAGTGGTAAGAGAAGGGGCCTGCAGTGGGACACGGAATTCTCTCTCTTTTTTTTTTTTTTTGGAGACAGGGTCTCACGCTGTTGCCAGGGCTAGAGTGCAGTGGCATCATCATAGCTCTCACTGCAACCTCAAACTCCTGGGCCCAAGTGATCCTCCTGCCTCAGGCTCCCGAGTACCTGGGACTACCGGACTGTACCACTGGCTAAATTTTCTATTTTTTATGGAGATGGGTCTTGCTCTTGCTCAGGCTGGTCTCGAACTCCTGGTCTCAAGTGGTTCCTCCCCCTGCTTTGGCCTCCCAAAGTGCTGTGAGCCACTGTGTCTGGCACAGCATTCCCAATGCAAAACCACTGATACCCAAAAGACTCCTTTAAATCTAGTCACACACTAAAAAATATATCTGCTAACAAAGGGTTCATGACATTGATATGAATATGGTGTTATGACACTGAAATAGCTATTTTTTAAATTCAGCAATTTAAACTAGCAAAATCTTGAAATTTTATTGCCCAGAACACACAGAAGTACCCATGCACACTTGTCTGCATACCCAGCTACACAAAATGTCAGTGTATGCCCGGGCCTAGACACCTCGTGTAATTTGGCTAAATTGCATTTAGTCCCTATCTAGTATTTTCCTCTGAAATATCCCAAACTGCATTTCTGCATTTTAATATGGTAAACATTTCCAGTCAATATTTTTTTGTTACTCTCTCACTGATATTCCCACTGTTTCTTTTTCCACATTGAAAATAGGACAGTTCTTAGATGGGGAAGGGCAATGGGCTAAAATCTGTGGTTCAAATGATATATGCACTATTTTGTTACTTGAGAACTTGAAATGATTTATGTACATATTACTTTTTTCAAAAGCTTTGTTAGTATTTACCATTTTAAGTACTTTATACATTTTAACTCATTAAATCTCATGGAACAATGTGAAATAGGTACCATTATAGTTAGTATTCTCATTATACATATGGAGACGCTGAGAGCCATGGCACAGAGAAGTTAAATGACTGGCACAAGGCCATCTAGTTACCAAGTGAGGAAGCTAGGATTCAAACCTAGGAAGTCTGGCTCCAGAGTCTGTGGGCTAAACCACTCTGCCTGGCTGTTTGCATTCAACGGAGGCTTGAGTTTATGATAATTCCACTGCTGTGGGGTTCAGATGTTCATATTATAAATTTAAGTGTTTACCAAATATTTAAACCAACATTTTCAAAAGTGCCCAGGACATAAGTCCTCACTTTAAAAATATTGTTTATTAGAATAGTACCATAAGAGAATTTATTACTTTTTCTTTGGGTCAATAAAAGGGAAAGATCCAATCTAACATTTCTCAAAGTATGTTTGCTGCAGGACTGGCCCTAAAGAATGTTCCCTGTAAAAAGTTTTCCATTATCAGATAAGTTTAGAGAACATCACATGCTGTATATGTATATTTACACATATATACACACATATATATATTTGAGATTCATAACACATATTAAAAGTACTGAAAAGTCCTTCAGTAAAGATACCTGTTTAACTTTTTTCAACCTAGGGTTTATCAAGTTAAATTGACCAACTAATTATTTTTTCACGAAACACTTATTAACATCCTGTAGACCAGTGATGTACATTTTTGAACTAGTTCCTAAAAATCAAAGCATAGGCTCTGAGATTTCTAGAAGGCAAGTGACAAGTAGAGAGGGGCTGAGAAAACAACCAACAAGACAAAGAAGGATATGTACTGTTGTCTTTTTGTCTAAATTCACCCTTTAAGCCCTGCAGTAATCTACTCTGTGGATATTTCGCACCATTGAATATCATCGTCTTTATTGGATTTTCTTCTGATCTTAGGCAGCTTGAAAAGTGAGTTTGGAAATATGGTGGTGAGCTCACTTGCCCTTGCGGTGTGTGTGTGGATGTCTCCTCATATAGCCCTGCTCTGTGTGACATTTTAGAGTGATTTCGGAATGCTCAAAAAGGGCAGATTCTAAATCCAGATCTGGTGAGAAACACTGTTACTTATCTGAGAAGAACAGCCATGGGGTGTGCACACATATGTGAAAAGGAGATCTTTTAAAAATATAGAAATACAAGAGGGAGGGAGTCAAAGAGGGGGAGAGAAAAAAAAAGAGACAGAGAGAGAGAGATTGGAGTTGGAGATTGATGTGGGGATTTATTATTTACTGAAGGCTTTGTAGTCATCATTATAACTCCATGCTCTAATTTATTTATTATCTGGGCTGGGTTCCCAACCACATTCTAAGAATATGGTTAAAAACATTATATTTCTTCTTCCCCATCATGGTGTGCTCTCTCTCTCGCTCGCTCTCTCTTTCTCTCTGCACCAGTGAGGTTTATGTTTATTGTTTTATTGTATTTCTGGACAACCAGCTCTGGCTGTGATGTTGGGCCTCTGATTCTGTCCTCTCTTCCCTCACCTTCCCAATGGTGGTCCTCCCCTCCCTTTCACCCTCTAGTCTTTTGGTCCCTTCTAGACAACGAGTTAACAGTCCCAAGAACAATAACAGAAACCAACTTTGGTTTCCCACAGCCACTTATTGCTCATGTTTCTCTCCCTCAGCTGGGGCTCCTAAGGCGCAGGTCTAGAGGGAACCACTGTTGTGTGGACCCTCAATGCTGTGCTTCAATTTTTCATTAGACTTGGGCCTGCTCTGGCAGGGAGGAAACTTCTCTCTGGAAGTAAACTTGTGACCTGTATAAAATGAATTCACTCTTCCATGGCACCAGAGGACCATTTAGTAAATTACTTTCATTGCACGGAATACTACCCTGGTGTCCTGGAAGATGGAATTGGTATCACATGGGTGAGCTGTTTTCTCCCTGAGAAAAAGGGTAGGTACACAAAGGGCTCTGGCATGCCAGTGGAGCCTGAGTCTGGTAGGTGGACTGAGGGACGTGTGGCTGAGAGTCTACTGGGACAGGGAAAGCCTGCCCGAGATATGCTGTTCATTTTGGGATTGTGTTTGGTCCCTGATGGTTCTAGAAGAGGATCAGGAGACTTTTCTGGGGATCTAAAACTGAATTCTTCACCACGATTTGCTGCAGTAACATGGATTAATGATAACAACAACCACAACTGTGTTATTTAGCACAATGAAAGATACTTCATGCATATAATGTCATTTAATTTAGCCACAACAGTATGAAATAGGCTTTTAAACATATTATCATTTTATCAATAAAGACATAAGACTTTAGAAGGTTAAGTCCCATGCTTAAAGTCATATACATAGACCACTGTTATGGATTGAATATTTATGTACCCCCAAAGTGATGATATTAAGAGATGAGGCCTTTGGGAGGTAATTAGGCATGAAGGCAGATCCCTCTTGAGTGAGATTAGTGCCCTTACAAGAAGAGACATGAGAGCTTGCTCTTTCTCTCCCTGCTGTCCACCACGTGAGGACACAACAGGAGGATGGCCATCTTTAAACAAAGAAGTGCGCCCTCACCAGACACCAGATCTCCCAGACCCTTGATCTTGGACTCGTAACTTCTGGATCTGTGGGAAATAAATACCCAATCTATGGTATTCTGTAATAGCAGCCTGAATTGACTAAGACAAAGTATGAAGCTCCTGTCATAATCCAAGCAAGAAATGATGGTGGATGAGACCAGGATGGTGGCATTGGCCATGAGGAGAAGTGTCTGAAGGCAGAGGCTACAGGATTTGCTGATGAATTGGATATGGGATGTGAGGGAAGGAAAGGAATTGAGGATGATGTCAAGATGGCCTGGGAAATAGGAGGATGCCATTGTCATATGCTGAGATAGAAAAGACTGTAGAGGAGCAGGTTTTTGTGGGGAGGACATGGGGATGGCAGATCAGTAGCTCGGTTTTGGAAAAATTAAGTTGGAGATGCCCCTTAGACACCCTAGTGTTGAGACTGAGTAGGCAGGTGTATGTATGAGTCTGGAGTTCAGGGCAGAGTTCTGGGCTGGAGATGACAGATTCGAGATCATCGTTGTATTTTAAACCATGAACCAGATGAGATCACAAGGCAGCAAGTGGGAATAGAGAAGAGAAGAGGTCCAAGATAAGAGCTGCAAGTTAGGGACATGGGGTAGACGTGAGCACAGGAGACAGGGAGGTGCAGCCAGGAGGAGAAGAACCAAGGGAGGGTGATGTCCTGGAAACCACGTGCAAAGGTGTATCGGGAAGCAGTGTGTGATCTTCTGTGTAAAATGCTGCTGACAGTTTCGGTCAGATGAGGAGTGGGAACTGACCATGTGTTTTATTCATTCAACAACCACCAATGAATAAATTCAAAAGACAAGAACTCTTTTGGGTAAGTAGTGGGGCTGAAGGCCAGATTGGAGTAGGCTCAAGAGGTGGGAACGAGAGGACTTGGAAACAGGGGTTGTAAAACACTTCGAAGGGTTTTGCTGGGAATGGAATACTGGGATAGTAGCTGCAAGGGGGATTGGACTTAAAAGATGGTTGGTATTAGGACAAGTGTATATGCTGTTATGAATGACCTAGTACAGAAAGAAAAAAATGATGCAGAAAAGATGGGGTAAATGCTGGATCAATATCCTTGAGTAGGCAGGAGGGGAGGAGATAACTGTGAGCATCAGAGGAGAAGTTGGTCTTAGAAGTCTGGATGGTTTATCATCCACTGCAGCAAGAAGGAAGGCAGAAAATGGAATCAGGTGTGGGTATGGGAAGGTAAGGTGGTGGGAGCATGTGGAAATTCTCCTGTGATTTATTGTACTCCTTTAGGAAAATGGGAAGCCACATCATCAGCTGAGAGGGAGGATGTGGAGGAGACGTTGGGCGTCGTAAGAGAGAAGAGAGGGGAGAAAACGCAGGAGAGTGGGAGAGTGAGTGGACCCAGGAAAAGCAGTAGGGGTGGCGGCAACAGCTGACGTGTGCAGGGGGGGATCAAGGCGAGTGCTGGATTCAACTATGGCTGTGTTTTTTCCAGATGGATAAGAAGAAGAAAAAGGAAGGGGAGTGATCACCGTGGTGAACCGTAGGTCCTAAGCTGTGTAAAGAGGTAAGAATATGAACAATAAAAATGGTAGGATTGACAGATTTTATCCTGGTGGGGTCAGACACTTGTTGTAGTTGGGGTAGTAGAGGGAGAAGAGAGAGTAATTGGTGGATCAACAGCAGGAGACTTGAACTGAGGTTGTGGAGAGCTTGTAGTTATTGAGGCTGCCAAGGTTTAGAGCGTGACCACGTGCGAGGGCAGTTGGGCTGGGTGAGCAGTGCGGGAAGGGAAAAGATCACTGAAAAGGGGGCGGGTCTAGGAATTGAGAAGCCGGAATATTGGAAGGTTCATCTGTGTGGACCTTTAAATCAACAAATGTTAAGACAGGCACGTGCTTGTTTGTGAACTAGAAGCTGGAAGGAACAATGAAAGAGGGGGTGCGGCCCAGGGTCTGGAGATGAGCCCGACAAGGAGGGGTGGGTCGTGGAGGGTGAAGTCCGATGGCATGCCACTCAAAGCTGGGGCTTTTAGGAAGAAGTGCGACGTCAATGATGAGCAACCTCCAGGCCCCGTGATATGATACTCGTGTGAGAGAAAAGAGCCCGTCAATTGTGAGGGCCGAAGGGGAAGCCCATCAATTGTGAGGACACATTGTGTGTGTCCTCAGAAGACAGCCAGTTCCGGATGAAATAGGGAGGCAACAGGAATGTTCAGAAAAGATGTTGAGATTCAGAACTTTGCTGATGTGCAGCGAGTTTCAGAGGACACAGTGGGGAATTTCAGGAGTTGGGGAGGGGTGGGAGAGAGAAGCAGATTAGGGGACATCTGGGGGGCAGGGATATAAGGGATGACATGGAGCCATGTGTCTTGTGGACACTGATGAACAGGGAGGAGAGGCGTGATGGTTAATCCAGATGGTCTCTAAGGCAGATAATGATGTTGAGGCTGTGAGTGCTGGGGGTGGTCGGGGGAAAGGGAAGTTGTGTGGCATCTTTCAAGGGATATGCAGAGCTCTGGGGCCCCTCTTGTATCCTGCCAAGGAAGGTGTGAAGACTAGGGATGGGTGGTTGTACCCAGAGCACATGACGCTGTTGACCTCCCTTCCATTCCTGGGAATGGATAAGATGAACTAGGTGCCAGAGTTTGCATTTTGCCCCAGGACCATAAGCTGGGGTCCGTGGGCTCCTGCCTTACTCCATGGTGAGACTGGACTGCCATATGTGGGTGTCCTGGACAGGATAAATAATATCATCCGGAAACTGTCTCTCTTCATTTCTTGACTCTGCTTTCCTCTAAGTTGTCTTCATTTTCAGATAGATTCTCTCTATGCCATGATAAATATGGCCTTAGCAGTTCCAGCCTTATATCCATTCACATAACCACCCTTGAGAAAAAAACCTTTCCCCAGTGATTATCCAGCGAGACACCTAGGGCTCCTCTCTCTGGCATGGCTTGGTTCATGTACTCACTGCTGACTCAAGCTCTGTGGCCAAAAAGATGTGAGTCTGCAATTTTCCAGGTAGACTCTCATTCCTGGAGGTAGTTTACATAAGCGAGTGTATGGGAGGGTGGGTCCCCAAAGGAAAAAATTTAAAGGTTTTGTACCACATTTATTTGGAGGAAATCTGAGTCAGGAGATTGAGAGCTGTGGGGAAAATGTGTTCAGCCTTCCTCTGTTATCCTGAGAAATGCAACATTAGCTCCATTCTTGCATATATGTTCAGCCAAACCAAAGCCCACCAGTTAGTCGGACCCACCCATCTTAGAAAGCAATTTAGGTATCATCCCTTTTTATTTTATTTTTTGTGACAGATACTTGCTTTGTTACCCTGGCTAAAGTTCAGTGGCATCATCGTGGCTCACTGTAACCTCAAACTACTGGGCTTAGGCGATACTCCTGCCTCAGCCTCCTGAGCAGCTGGGACTACAGGCAGGCGCCACCACACCAAGCTCAATTTTTCTACATTTAGGAGAGACAGAGTCTCCCTCTTGCTCGGGCTGGTCTTGAACTCTTGAACTCAAGCAATCCTCCCGCCTCAGCTTCCCAGACTGCTATGATTACAGGCATGAGCCACCACGCCTGGCATCCATTGTTATTTACCTTTTCCCTACATCAGTCAGGATAGTCTAGGTTTTGCTCCAGTAATGAGTAACCACCAAAATCTTAATGGCTTGAGTTTATTTATCACTCGTAGAAAGTTCATTGTGGGTCCACAGCCATGTGTCATGTGGTGACTCAGGGACCCATGATGCTTTGCTCTTGTGGTTCCACCATCTCAACACGACGCCTCTCCCAGGAGCATTGCACCAGGATAGGAGGAGACAGAGAATTGCGGAGGGGCTTTTCACTGCCCCTGCTGGGAAGTGACATACTTCAATTCTGCTTACATCTCATTGGGCAGAACTTCTCACATATGTGACAGGAGGGTGGCAGGGACACTTCTCTGTTCCCAGGTTCCTGTGCACACTTTGTCATAGCACCTGCATTATGGTGTAGGAACTGTTTAAGTGTCTGTCCTCCAAAAGATGGTGTGTTTCTAATTCATCTTTGTATCTTTGGTGTCTAGCACAAGTGCCAGACCTATAATAGTGTTAAAAAGTATACAAGCTGAACAGTCCAACCAACTCATTTGGTATATGAGCCAAATGAGATCCCAAAAGATGAATGAGCTCAGAGAGGGGAAGTCATTGACTCAAGGTAACACAATTAGAAAAAACACAAGAACCCAGGAAAGCTGATGCTTAGTCCATTTCAAGCCAGTGTCACCATATACTGTGGGCAGGTTGTGCATTATAAACGGGCACATGGTATCCTTACCATGGGCTATGCGTACTCAGAGGAAGTAAAGCCTTTTTTCTTCCTATGAAACACTGTGTGCTGGTCAAGCCATGTACCTGAGAGGCTGCATCTGCCAGGAAGAAGTGTCTTTTCCTGATTTTCATTAAGGCACTATGAAGGCTAGTAATGGTCCCTCCTCTTGTCAAGGGAGATGTCAACACCTGGTACTCTTTAATTTCTCAGGGCCAGGTGACCCACCCTGCCCCTAGAAGAGGATAATCACCCTTTGGACTTCCATGAACGGGTCACAGATGAATGCTCCAATTCTTCATCCTGCTAGAGATAGGTGGGAAGAATACCCCTTCACCACCACCACCTCCCAGGTACCTTTTAAAACTCACATATAGAAGTGAGTTTCCCAGAAGAACAGCCCTGAAGGGGCTTCTGCTCACCCTCCAAATTCACATACCACTTTGAGCCACAGAATGGACAGCTGGTCCCAGATCTTCCCACATTTCCCCTTGGGAGACTTCCTCGACTAAGCGCATGTGGGTCACGAATATTTTTGCCTTAATCTTTAATCCCTGTCAGATAACCCATCACTGCATGTTCCTTTATCCTCACACTGCCCTGCACATCCTGAAATCTGACCCTTCTTCTGTACCTTTTCATCTGTCCAAACCCTTCTACTACGTCCTTCGGGGCTCATGTTCTGTCATCAGCAGACAAATTCTCATCTCCTTCCCTGAATGTTTCCTTTACCTTCTCGCTCCAACTGGAACCTGGCTCTCCCTGGGGACACTGCTTCCCTGCAGCCCTCTCAGGTAGACAACTTTGATTTCATACCTCATGGACCTTAAAGCCAGGGAAAAGGGTAAGTATCTTTCTTACTGTTTTTTGCTGCTTCTAATTAATCATTTCCCTGGCTTCCAACTTCAAAGATTGCAGCCCTTTGAAGCACATCATCAGATGTTACCACCTGCCACTCCAACTTGGTGTCATTCACTGACCTTAGTCCTTGGTGCCTCTAGCATCTGCTTTGTTGCCTTTATCTCTCCTGCTGATGATAATGAGAGTTAGCATTTACCAAGTGCTTTCTCTGCTCCTGGAACTCTTCTAAGCACCCTAAAAGCATTGTTTTGTTTAATTCCTACAATACTATGAGATAGGTGCTATTATCATCCTCATTTTATAGATGAGTAATTGAGCTGCAGGGAGATAATAATCTTTGCCTAACATTACACAAAATTAGTGACAGAATCAGGGTTGGAAAAATAGTCTGGCCCTGAATCATATGCACTTAGACACTATGTTAAGTGGTTTCCTTGTCAGTGTTCCTGGCAAGTTCGTTCAACATCTATGCAGGTGACCCATGTGACATGCTGGCTACTCTGTTCCTTGATCTCTTTGGTTTCTGCCCTGTTACAGCCCCAGTCCTGTGGTCATACCATGACCTTTTCATCAGGTACAACAACATCATCTCAAAATACTGATTTCAAGTTTTCTACCCTCTGGTGTCAACTCCTGTCTTCACAACTCTCCTATTGTGGTACTCCCACTTCAGAAATCCCTCAGCCTCATGGAAGCCTCACATCCAACAATTCCACTGACTCTGCCACTATTTCACTTGTATCAACATACCTTGAAATCCTCACTTCCTTTTATGGTATGATGGCAACATGGTAGGGGGAGTATTTCCTGATCCAGTTATCTAATGCTGTGTAACAAGTTGCCAGAAACTTAGTGGTTCAAACAACAATTATTTTTTTGCTTACAATTCTGTGCATTAGAAATTTGAGTGGGGCTTGGCTGGCTGGTTCTTTTTCTCCACGTGGCATCTTATGAGGTTGTAGTCAGATGGTGACTAAGGTTGGACTGTCCATGATGGTTTCACTTAATTGTCTGGAAACTTGGTGGTGATGGCTGAGATCTCTCTCTCTGTCTCTCTTCCTACAGGGCTGCCTCCAGGTGTCTAGCTTGGGCTTCTTTACATGGCAGCTGGATCTCAAGAGTAAACATTCTAATTAGCAAAGGCTGAAGCTGCAGATTTCTTAAGGCCCTGCTCCAGAAGTTACACAATGTCTCTTCTGCTGCATTCTATTCATCAAAACAAAACATATGGCGAGTCCAGATCCAAAGAGAGGGGAACTACACTCCACCTCAAGATCACACTGCAAAAGAGCATGAGGAATGGAGTGTACTGTTGCAACCATCTTTGGAAACACAATTTAGTGGTGACACAGCACTGTCCTTTCTCCTTTGCAAGCACTGTACCTCTCTGCTCTTTCCTCCTGACCTGGCAATATTCCTGACCTGGCAATATTCCTGACCTGGTCACACCCAACTATCAATTGACTCCATGCCTGCAATTGAGTAACTGAATATTTCTGGAGAAAAATCACACAACTTCTCTAACGATTCTCACTTTTATATTATTATCATGAATCTCAAATAATCTCCAAAGACTGCTAGACAATCTTAGCAGAGTTTCCTGGATGTTCACTTTCCTACTCTCCAGCAGGACCATTTCACACATTTCACACCTATTCCTTTTTAAAGCCTCAACAGCACTCCACCCCTCTAGTTAACTAGTAAACTAGCTCAGCCCTCTAGTTAACCCTACACTGGGGTTAACTTCACCTCACAATTTATAGAGAAAATAGATGCAGTCAGACGAGAAGTACCTCATTTCCCCACCATCACGTCTGTCAACTTACACAGATCTGTACTCACACATTTGGCCTTACCTCCTGTTGAATGAAGTGGAAGAATTCCTGATCCTATCCAAGGCAAAGCCTTTCACGTGTGTATGGGCTCCTCCATCTCTTCTCATCTTACCAAATACTTCATTCCTGCAAATATCCCTCTTCTCTTTAACATCATCAATTTGCCTCTATTTAATGGACCATTCTCATACAAATAGGCTTTAATATCACACCTTAAATGAAGTAAAAAAAGACAAAACACAACCCTTTTTTGACTCCATGTCCCCCTTTAGCTACCAAGACATTACCCTGCTTTTCTTCACACAACTCCTCAAAAAAATTATCTATACTTCATAATTCTAATTCCTCCCCTCCTGTTCCCTTTTTAAAGTATTCTAATTGAGCTTCTGTACCCATTACTCCATGGAAAGTGCTCTTATGTTACCAAAGCCTTCGGTGAGTTCAGCAGTATCCGACACAGCTGACCTCTCCCTCCTTCTTGAACCATCATTTTCTCTTGTTTTCAGTGGCACAATAACTTGCCTGGTTGACCTCCTGCCTCACCAGTCACACTTTCATACTCTGCTGATTTCTCCTCCTCTACTGGACCTCTAACGGTTGGAGTATCCCTGGTTGCTCTAAGGGGATCTCTTCTTATTTCTGTTTGCACTCTCTTCTTGGTGATCACATCTAATCCCACAGCCTTAAATGCAATCCATCCTCTGGTGACTCCTAAATTATATCTCTAGCTACAGTGCTTATTCTGAATACCAGCCTTGCATAGCCTGCTTCCTACTTCATGTCTCCACTTGAATGTCTAACAGGCATTTCAAATTTAATATGGCTGAAACAGAACAATGGATTTTAGCCCCTGCTCTTACCCTAAACTGCTGTTCCTCACATTCTCACTTGAGCAAAAGCCCCCACCATTCATTTGGTATATTATGACAAAAATTTAGCAGTCACAATAGATTCCTTGCTTTTCTTCCCTGCATCCATCCATCCATATGCCTATCCTCAAGTCCTTTCATTCTACCTCCAAATATATCCTAAATTTGACTGTTTTACCATCTCTACTGCTGTCACCCTAGTCCAAACCACCACCACACCTAGCTGCCCCCCTACTTTCACTTTCACTGGTTACAACTTACTCTTCTGCTAATTGGGAAAGACATTGCAAAGTGGTTAAAATCCCAGCCTATGACATCAGACTGCCTGATTCAAATAACAAACTTATTAAAGTGAGAGGCAGCTTATGAAGTGAATATCACATCATATTACTCTCTTATTTAAAACACTTTAATGACTTTGCATTGCAATTGAACAAAATCAAATTATTAATTATGGCTTAAAAGGCTCAATAAGATCAGGCCCCTTGCCAAACTTTCTGAACCCAACTCCTGTTACTTCCCCCTTACCCTCTCCCTTCCAACTAACTGCCTTTCTTTTGAGCCTGTGAATATGCCAAGCTCCTTCTAGTCTTGGGCCTTTGGACGCGATACTCTCCCAAATCTTTGCACTGCTGCTTTCTCTTCATTCACACCTCAGTTCAAATGTCACCTCCTCCCAGAGACCTTTTTTGATTACCCTAAAGTAGATTCCATATGCCCCCTTGTAGATGTACTCTGTATCACTTCCCTGATTTTCTTCATAGCAATTACTGTCTCAAATTAGCTTAGTCATCAAATCTTTTCCATGTTTACTGTCAGTCTTGCTGACCAGAATGTTAGCTTTCTAAAGGCAAGGACTTCGCTTTGTTAATTCCCAGAACCTAGAAAAAGCTGGGTGTATATTAGGTACTCTGTAAATATTTATTGACTGACTGGACTAGTGCTTTTTGGTTTATTGAACAATATAAGCAATTCAAGTGCATGAGAAAAATTTCGCATAGCATCAAGGCATAAAATAAAAAGTAAAATTACCCTTTTTCCTGCTTTCAAGACTTCTTCACAAGGTAAGTTGGCTTTGGGAGTAATACAGTTTAGCACATTCACTTCACTTCTTTCTCCTCTTCTGCCATTTAAAAAAGTTATATTATTGTTTAAAACGTATTCTTTGGGTTACTTTTATAATCATAAACAGCATGCTTAAACCTCTATTTCTTGGATACCCCTTATGTAAGAAGAGAAAACATACATCCCTACATTGCCTTCCCCTCAGCTCTGGCCCCGCCCTGTCAGCTTTGATCATTACTTTTACATGATCAAGGTTTATTACATTTATATTCTGATCTCTGACTATAATTAAGTCTTCTGTGCTTTGACGATAGGTTAGTTTCTTAAAATCAAATACCATTAAATGGCAATGGGAAATTATGATTATGTAAATATTATTCAGTGGGGAACCAAGTAGTTTGATTAGACTTGTAGAGAAGGAAAAATAATCCTAAATCACTAAACCCGTGGCATTCAAAGGCAAAAACTCCAGTCTTCAAGGTCAAATGAATTCACTGTTTTTAGCTTCATATTCCTTCACTTGCTCAAAATCATACCACATTTTAATTTGCTTTGATTTGACATATGACGTTTCTTGACAGCTTTGTTTTGCCTTTTCTAAAATCTCTAATTGCCTCTTTTCTTGTTGACACAAAAAGTACAATAATAAAAGCAAACTTTTTTAGAAAAGTTACTGAGAGCCAGTCACTAAATATTTTGCATGCATTATTTTATTTAATACCAACAATGACCCTATGAAGTAGGGTTTCTTTTTATATCCCTTTTTCAAATAAGAAAACTGAGCCTCAGAAAATTTGAGTAACTGTCCAAGGTCACATACATATTTTGTGATTTGAACCAGGCAGTCTGATTCTGGAGATGGAGATTTTAACCTCACTGGGATGTCTTTACCCAATTAGTAAGCTTATCAAGCTTCTTAATTACACTGTTACTGAAGTGAATCTATTTTTGTTAAATTGCCGACCTTTTTGGGGGAGATTTCTGGATTCTTGTTTCAATTTGTACTTCCAGTTTTGGTACTGCTGCATGGGTATCGTCTTGAGATTTTGTTTTATTGGACTTTTGGTTTGGTCCACGTCTTTCTCTTTCTTCCATTTTACTTAATTTTTTGCTGGCATATAATAACATTAATTTTTCAGAAAGAGTAACTGGGAGGTAAAATTTCTGAGTCCTTGCATGTTTCAAAAGTCATTATATTGCTCTCACACTTGATTGATAGTTTGGCTAACTATAGAATTTAGGTTGAAAATGATCTTCTATCAGAACTTTGCCAGCACTGCCCCACTATCTTCTAGCATCCAGTGTGATTAATGAGAAGTCTGATGCCAGTTCTTTGGTATATATTCCTCTGGAATTTTTACATTCTTCTCTGTATTCTTGATGTTTCAAAATCTCATGAGAATACATTTCCATGTAGGCCTTTGTGCTCAGTAATTGCAGCATCCAAGACTTGCACTTGCTTTTGCTTTAGGAGATTTTCTTCTGTGATTTATTTCATAATTTCCTTCCTTCCAATTGTTTTTTTCTCTTCTCTTGGAACTCTTGTCGGGTTGGTATTGGAAATCCTGGATTGAAGTTAGAGCTACCATATCACTTAACTTTCTTCCTTCTTTTCCCTTTATTTTTTTTAAATTTTTCTTCCTTCCTTTTTCCTCTCCTTCCTAATGTGTGATCTTTCTTTGACTTTGTCTTTTAGCTCTTACATTGGTTTTTATTTTGACAATTATTTTTTAATTTTCAAAACATTGTGTTTGTTCTCTGTACCATATTTAAGTATCCTGTTCTATTTTGATGGATGCAGTCTCTTTTAAATCTGTACATGCATCCTCAGTAATCAGTTATTCTTTTTACCTTAGAGATTCTCTTTCAAGCTGTTGATTTTCCTCAAATGTTTGTTGAGCCTTGACTGCTGGTTTCTATTTGTAATACAAGGATTAGGTTGATTATTATGGGCCACTAAGGTAGGTTTCTTCTGTAGCTGAGATGATCTGTTTCTACAACAAGTCTCACCATCCCTCCCTTCTTAAAAAATACCCAAATGAAGTGGACTTTACTATGGAGCACCACAACCCACATGAAAAACTTCAGCATTCCCAAAGTGGTATGGTTTGAATGTTTTTGCCCCCTTCAAAATTCAAGGGGAAATTTAATTCCTAATGTAAAAGTATTGGGAGATGAGGCCTTTAAGAGGTGGTTAGGCCATGAGGGCTCCTTCCTCGTGAATGGGATTAGGTGCCTTTATAAAAGGGCTTGACAGAGGGAGTTTGTCACTTTTTGCCCTTTCACGTTCCACCATATGAGGACTCAGTGTTTCTCCCCTCTGAAGGACACATTCAAAGAGCCATTTTGGAAGCAGAAATTAGACTCTCATCAGATACCAAACCTGCTGGCACCTTGATCTTGGACTTCCCAGCCTTCAGAACTGGGAAAAATAAATCTGTTCTATATAAATTACCCAGTCTCAGATATTGTTATAGCAGCTCAAACAGACTAAGACACAAGGCAAATATTCAATACCTTTATTGAATATCTAGCTTTATGTGGAGGCCAACGATGTGGCTGACATGTTCTTTAATATACATGGAAGTGGGAGATGTAGGAGGTCTGGTCTGGCTGTTTATATAGTCCTTTAATTAAGCTCTCTGATTGTAGTCCCATAATAAATTTTTGCTCCCTGAAACTTTCAACTCTGAGCTTGGAGATTCTCTGTATCTCCTCCAGGAAAAATGGTTCCAATTTCTGCTTGAGCCTATTTTCTTTGCATTCTGAGGTTCAGTTTCCTATGTACTGGCTTATCCCCCAATAGAATCACATGTACTTTTAGCTTATACAATTTCACCAAAGTCTCTCATTTTATGTACTCTGGGGGCAGTTCACACTGCTTGCTCCCCATCTATAACCCCATGTGTTTTTACATAAGTGAAATCAGAATAAATTGAGTATCATGGGGTTTTAGGGAAAAAGGCATCATGAAAAGTCAACATGTGGCTTGAGAGGTAGGTGTGAAGAAGGAGAGTCTGTCTTATAGGTGGTAGTTCTACCATGGGTTAGTGGTTAATGAGGCTGACTGTATACAAGATTATGTATATTAAATACCATAGAGGGTTTTTAATGGTGGTGAGCTTTATTTTCCCCCTCAAATACCAGCAGCCAGAACTATCTCCTTTAGCCCCTGAGTACCTTACAAAATCACTGCCCAGCCATAACCATTAGCAGCAGAGTGGACCCCTGGGACTCAGAGTATAGAACAATTGTTTGCATCTACATTGTCTAGGGAAGGGGCTGGGCATGCTACTCTTGGATCAGCTCTGGCCCCTTCCTAACTTGATATTCTGTGTTTCTTTTACTAGTAACATATTTTTCTCTTATAAATATAAGATAATTGTGAAAATTTAAAACATTCAGAAGAGCTAAAATATTAAATATCACTCAATATTCTGTCACTCAGAAAAAACGTTAACATTTCAGTATATGTCTTCCAGTTTTTTGAGAAGAAAGAAATCAGTAGCATACAATATATTGTTTTCATTTGACTTAAAAAATTTACAGCTCGTGTCTTTAAATATTTTTCAAAAACGTGCTCCTTGATGGTTACATGATATTTATCACATGGCTACACGATGGTTTATTTAACTAATTCCCTACTTTTGATGTTTGGGATATTCCTAAGGTTTTTCTATTATGAATAATACTATTAGGAAATCTTCATTCACAAAGATTTTTTGGTGCAGTTCTTAGTTCCTTGGATCAATTCGTAGAGTGGCAGATAACGGGCTGAAGTGTTTCAACACGTTTCAAAGCTTTTGATACATTTTGGCAAATTGTTTATGTGTTAAGATTGTATCAATGGATACACTTTTTGTTAGTGTGTAAGAATCCCCCTTTGACTGAACTAGCATCTAAACTTGATATTATCTTTTAAAAAAAGAGGCTGGGAAAAAAGATTTTTCATCAGCGTGATAGGAGGAAATGTTTTTCAGTGTTTTTCCCCATACAATTTTTTTGATTCCCAATGAGATTAAACATCTATTTTATTCCATTTGCATTTCTTCTTTTGTGATTTTTTTTCTGTTCGGACAGATCTTTCGCCCATTTTTCTGTTGTCATGCCTCTCTTCTACTAATCTATTTGTAGGACTTTCATAGATTAGTACTATTGATTCTTCTTTTGCATATATAAATAGATACAGGTATATGTGTATTAATTAATATAAAATCAAACAATTTTTTCAGTCTCTGATTTTCATTTTGGTTTTGTTTAGAATTTCTTTTTGAATAAAGAAGTTTAAAATTTTTTGCATGAACACCTTCTCTTATGGTTTTATTTGCTTTGGCACTTTTGACATTTAGATCTTTAAAACATCTGGAATTTACCTTTGTGTAAGTACGATATAGAGATTTAACAGTTGTACTAACACCATTCACTGAATAACATTTTATTTTATTTACCCACCAAATTGAACTGTTATTTTTGAAATATTCTTAGTTCTTACGTGCATTATGATCTGTTTCAATGTTTTCCTATTTATGCATCTGCTTGTTTCCAAAGCAGTATTACACTCTTCTAGTCATTGCATTTTTATAATATATTCTTATGTGTGGTAGATTTTCAGTTTCCCAAAATTTAAAAGCAATTCTTGACTACCTGTTGTTTTGTATGAACTTCAGAATGGGGCTGGGTGTGGTGGCTTATGCCTGTCATCCTAGCACCTTGGGAGCTTGAGGCAGGAGGATTGCTTGAGGCCAGGAGTTCGAGACCAGCCTGGGCAATATATCAAGACCCTGTCTCTACAAACAATTTTTAAAAATTAACTGGGCATGGTGGTGCATACCTGTAGTCCCAGCTACTCAGGAGGCTGAGGAGGGAGGACTGCTTGAGCCCAGGAATTTGAGGGTGCAGGAAGCTATGATCACACCATTGCACTCCAGCCTGGGTGACAGAGTGAGACCCTGTCTCCAAAAAAAAAAAAAAAAATAGAATAATTAATTTAGCCATACTCATTCCTATTCCCATATTACCAATCTACAGTCTATCTTTTCATTTATTCAGATAGCTAACTTTTTAAAAACATAATCAGTAAAATACCTGCAATATAACATCTTAAATAAACCCATAAAATCATGCAGAATTGTGGTTTGACCCAAGCAGTCCTAGACCAGAAATCAGAAAACCTGAATTTTTGCACCAGTTTTGCCACCAAGTGGCTATATGAACTTAGTAAGCATCTTTGAGTGTCAGTGTTTTACCTGTAAAATGAGGAAAACTTGATTAAGAGTTCTCTAAGATGTCTTCTAGCAACAACAGTCTGTGATTCTATGTATCATGATGCAAAATTTATACAGCAAGTGGTCTCCCAAAGGCAGAGCAATGTTACTACAGCCCATGCACCATAGTCACAGATATTCACTGAACCTTGATTGGACATATCCACCTACAACTCCTTAGATGAAATTCACTAAGAAACAGAAGAACTCTGTATACTATGGAATTAATTTCATTTCATATATTTTCTAATTTTCAGTGCTGTAATAAAAACAAATTTAAAACCACCCCACAATGCCATTGTTGGGGTTCCAAAGCAGGAGTGAAATGTGAGCCCTCAATAGGAGAAGGTGGGCCTCATGTAGGAGGCATGAGCCATGGACCCAGCTACCATTTTGCAAAACTCCAAGGAAGCAAAACAAAAGAAACAGAACTACTTTGAAGGTCTTTGCCAAACTCTTCTTAAAAGCAATAGAATTAGGAGGAAAATGAGGCTCCTAAGAGCATAACCAAGCATTTAATATACCCTTGGAGCCCACAAAACAAAAATACAATCGTTTTCATGTCACAATTAAAAAAGAAAGCACCAAAGGCTGTGGTTTTGCTTGATTTCTTTAATTGAATTATAAAACTTAGATGGAAATTCTTTGGCAGTGAAGTGGCCAAAACTTTATGGACAGGACAGAAAAACTCAGAGCAGAGGTTCAGGTCCACCTAAAACTTTTCATTCCCAGAGCAATAGGGCTTAATTTCTACATCATAAATGGATTTAATCTTCACGACTTTTCCTACTGCTTTTTGAAACATTTTAATTTCAAGAACAATGGAAACTTGAATTCACTTTGGTGGTAGCCATTAATAGCTCTCACTTGGATGAATATTTTTGAAAGCTTTTTTTATTTTTTGCTGTCGTCATAAAAATTGAACTGGTGATACATAAGCAAGTACTAAAGGAAGAGTTTAATATATTGGCAGATAAAAACACAGGACACACTGATGGAATGTATTATAGACATAAGCCATAAAAATGTTTTCAATTTCTTTTCGTGTTAAGATACAACATAAGAAACTAGTCAATTTCTGGAGTCACTTGAGGCAATTTACATATAGAATGTTTATTGCAGGATGGCAGATGTGACTTTGAATAAGTAGAGCCAGTTCTTGTGAATTTTGCCTCCATCTCTGTCCAGGCTACCAGCATCTGGAGGATGTGGCCATGCTGCATTAAGAAAAATGATTCAAGGTATTAAGAGACTTATTAGGTCTTCTCCACAAAGTTTATAGGATTTTTAACATAATATGCAGCTAATTGACATAGCAATGTTAGCGGTTTCTGTGAGATGAGTCCTCTTGAGGAACGCTTTCAAAATCAAGAGAAATATTTGGTTTTCTTCCAGCTTCAGAAACCTTTAATTTTTTTTTAAGATGGTATAACACAAATTCACCATTTGCGTGTACGTGGAGATCTTTTCCCATTTTATCGTGAACAATAGCTTACTGCAAAGCCTCATTTACAGCTGAATTCTAGGGAAGCATTTAATTATCTGCCAAGGGATGGAAGGGGGTTAGTGTGAGTAAGGAGTGATGAAGATCCTATGAAAAGCAACAAGGTTTGAAAGAGGATAATCAACCAAATTATAATATCAAATGGACAATTTTCTTTGACTTCATCCTGGACGTCAGAAAGAAGTGGTATGGACCAATCATCCTGTAAACAGAAAGACTGTTCCCACTAGGGGCCCCTGGGACGGGGGTGGGGGGGCTGGGGGGTGGAGAGCGCTGCACAGGTTGCAGCTCATTACAGAGTTCTCATTTCAGATGCAATGGGGACAGTGTGCGAGGTCCACTTTCTCTTCCAGTCGCCTTTGGCGTTAGACTCCAGTGCCAAGCATGCCCCCGAGCCTCTGCTGGGCTGGCCTCTTGTCCAGCCACCCTCCAGAGGTCCCCAGTGTTTCTCAAGAGCAAATGTCCCCTCTTCCAGAGGCCTTCTGTGACCTCAGCTAAATTAGATCTCCCAGTTGTATAGGCTCACGGCATTCTGTGGATTTCCTTTATAGCTCCCACTGCTGTCTATAAACGTGCGTTTATTTGTGTGATTAACTGGTTTCTCTGGCCAGGCTGTGCATCCCAGTCAGGGCTCACTGCTGCCTGCCCAGCACCTGGGACAGGCTTGGCACAGAGAAAGTGCCCAGTAAATCCTTGGTGATAAATGAATGAACTCTGTGGTTTTCCGAGGAAGACTAGTCTCATTCCTCTGCTTTGTCCCGGCAGAATTCTCCAACAGCTTGATTTCCATCTGTCTCCTCCGACTTTCTCTTTCCCTTTCTCTGTCCTTCTCTTCTTTCCCCTGTTAATTTGTAACAACTTTATTGGTTTCCTTGTTTTTTTCTCCCATGTTGCTCTAGAAGGAAACAGATGGGTAGAGGATTTCAGATGAATACTGAATATCATATCTCCATTGATGAGATCATTTCAGAATTTTCTAAAATTATTCTCCCTGGTTACATGGCCAGGGAGAAAATATCCCTGGGTTTTTGAGAGTTGGGATGCTGTTGCCTGGCTTAAATCATTGAAGAGACAAAGTCTCTCCAGGATAAAGCTGCTGGGAAGTTTTCTCTAGCAGTAGAGCATGTTCAATAAATAGTCCTCACCTGGAGGAACGTGGGGGCAAGAGCTCCTTCTTTTGTGTGTGTGCAATTACTTGTCACTGTATCTAAATGTCACATCCCAGAAAACTTATCTTTCTTTAGACATTTACAATAGTATCTACTGTGGGACTGCCAACAGGAGACTACTTGGCCCTGGAAAAAGTGTTTTTAATGGTATGACATTAATAGCATGAGATTCTTTCCCCCTCTCTTAAAAAAATGTGGGCAAATGTGTCTGAAGTGTGATGTCATGCCTTGAGCATAAGAAAGGCATTCCAGGTGTTATTGCCTGCTTGCCACGTTTGATTATCTCATTTTTTACTCTCTGGAAAATGAAGTGCATGTGGATCTGGCTCCTTCAGAGAAGCAATCTGATCTTTGTCAGGACTAAGCCTAGCAGTTGGCTAGAATTGATATTAGAAGTTGAGTTGTTGGATTCAAAGGGCAAGCAAACACAGTCGTGGTACCTGGAAGCTAAATACCTTTCCTTCCCAGTGATGTCCATAGCAATTTGGCTCTAGGTCAACCCTCTCTCTCCTACCTACATCTCAGCCCCAGAAAGCCTGCCTGGGTGCAAAGCTGTAGCAAGTCTCAACGTCTCAGTGCAGGCAGGGAGGTCTGTCGGTAACCTAGCAACGTGGCAATAGAAGTATCCTCATGCTGTTTAGTTTTTCAAATAATGAAATGATAGTCACAACATTTTGTATTTAAACAGCACAGTCTCCAAGGACCGTAAAGTCTGTTGTGAATAGAGAAAAGGAATCACAAGAATCTGCTCCTATAGGGATGGCTAAGTCCCTTTTACAGGTGGGTAAACTAGAGCAAACAGGGTGCTGGGGTCCATACCATATAAGCAGCAGAACTAGTGAGGAACTTACAGAAAGAACTTCTAACCAATAGAAAAAACTAAAGAAAAGGAGCTGTAAACCAGCCCATTTTTTCTCATTAAACTTTACAACTCCTAGGGAGCAGAGACTGTATTCTTCATACATTTTGAAAAATACCAGATTGCTAAATTATAGATGAAATCAATGGGTAGGTGGTCTGGCTTACAGCCTGACTGCTGAACAGGGAATTGGCTATAGAATAAATTTGTAAGACATTATTAGTTTTCTAAAAGTGTGATTATTTTGTGATTATTTTCTGAAAATGTAACTAATTTTTGATCCAAAGGCAGATACTATTGTTTTCCTACTCCTTTTTGGCAACAGTAATAGTTTTAAGAAATGGCCACAAATTTTTTTATACTCTTTCCATCGAGGAATAGGGTCTTTACACTTTTCCCTTGAGTCTGGGTAGGCTTAGGACTGGTTCAACCAATAGAGTATGGCAGAAGTTATGCTATTTGACTTTTTAGGCTGAATCATAAAAGGTGGTGGGCTTTGGAGCCCAGGGAAGCCAGGTAAGAAGTCTGACTACCATGAGGCCACCATGCTGCGTGGAAGCCCAAGCCGCATAGTGAGGACACGTGTGGACCCTCTGATTAACCATCCCAGCTGAGCTCAGCCTTTGGGTAATTTCCACTCAGGTACCAGATATGTGAATGAAGAAAGCTCTCCAGATAATTATTCTGGCCCCCCAGCCATTTTAATCTTCCCATCTGAAGCCCCAGACATCATGAAACAGAAACTAGCCATCCCTTCTGTGCCCTTTCCAAATGATCTATGAGCATAATTAATTTGTCATTTTATGTTGCTAAGCTTAAGCAACAATAACAACTGGAATACTAACATAACCCCAATTGTTCACCCTCCTCTGTATGTTTATATCCTGGAGGAGAGGCTGTAGCCCTTTCTCAAATCCCGAGGGTGAATGTTTAGTTATCTAAGGCAATATAGTCATCTAATTTCTTTTATTATGTGTTTAGATTGAGTATGGTCAGGAGATGCAATTCTGGCCAATAAGATGAATGGAGAAGTTTGCCGGAGCTAATTTTGGGAAAATTTACCTTCTTCTCAATAACATTTGCAGGGCAGGGTGGATCTCAGTGTTACCTTTGGATGTTATTGTTTGCACATGATGCATACACCTGTGGTACCCATCCTAGGGCTGTTGGGGGAGCCAACAGTCTGGGGACAAGCCACACACTGAAGGTGACAGGTTGAAGAGAAGGATGGAGAAGCTGTGTCCTTGATGATGCTCAGCACTGGTGGTCAGTCCTGGAACTACCTCCTTCTTTGAACTTCTTGTTATGTAATGTAATATTTTAATTGTTTAAGCCTTGAATTGGGCTTTCTGAGCGATTCAGCCAAAGCGTCATCACTGGTCATTGACGTTTCAGAGCATAGGTTCTGGTCTGAAAGATCTAGGTTCAAATTTTGGTTCTGCCACTTACTAGCTGTGAAGTTTTGTGTTGCTCTGACCTTATTTCTTCATCTGCAAAATTAGGATAAGAATGTTTTTGTCATTAAATTCTTGTGAAGATAAATCATTCACTTACTAAGTACTGAGTGTCTGCTATGTGCCAGGCACTATTCTCAGCACTGGGGAAATAGCTTTGAGTGAGACAGATAAGCTTCCAGCCCTCCTGGTGCCTGGATTTGTGTGAGAAAAACAGATAATAAGTGAATAAATGAACAAGATAATCTCAGATCATGGCAAGTGCTAGAAAGATTAAATGAGATGAGGTATGCAAAATGCTTAGCACTGGGCCTGGCCCACAGCAAGCAATCAGGGATGTGATGTAGTTCAGGCTGCTACCACAGAATGCACAATTCTGGAGGCTGGGAAGTCCAAGATCAAGGCACTGGCAGGTTTGGTGTCTGGTGAGGGTCTGCTTCTTGGTTCATAGACGGCTGTTTTCTTGCTGTTTTCTCCTCCCATGGTGGAAAGACAGAGAGAGCAGCTTTCTGCTCTCCTTTATAAGGACACTAATCTCATTCATGAGGGCTCCACCCTTATGACCTAATCACCTCCCAAGTGCCCCATCTCCTAATACTATATCACACAGGGGGTTAGGTTTCAACATATGAATTTTGAGGGAACAGAAGCACTCAGACCATAGCATTCCACCCTGGCCCGCCAAATTTATGTCCTTCTTGCATACAAAATATATTTATTCCATCCCAACAGCTCCAGAAGTCTTAACTCCTCCCAGCATCAATTCTGAAGTCCCTTATCTAAATATTATTTCAATCAGATATGGGTGAGACTCAAAGTATGATTCATCCTGAGACAAAATTCCTCTGCAGCTATGAATCTGTGAAATCAGACAAATTATGTGCTTCCCAAATACAATGGTGGGACAGGCATAGAATATACAATTCCATTCCAAAAAGGAGAAACAGGACAGAACAAAGGGGTAAGAGGTCTCATGTAAGTCTAAAGCCTTATAGGGCAAACAACATTAAACCTTGTCTTGAGGCCAGGAGTGGTGGCTCATGTCTGTAATCCCAGCACTTTGGAAGGCCGAGGCGGGAGGATAGCTGGAGGCCAGGAGTCAAGACCAGCCTGAGCAACATAGCTAGGTCCTATCTCTACAAAAAATTAAAAAAAAATTAGATGGCTGTGGTAGTGCATGCCTGTAGTTCCAGCTACTTGACAGGCTGAGGTGGGAGGATTGCTTGAGCCCAGGAATTCAAGGCTACAGTGAGCTGTGACAGAGTGACAGAGTGATACTCCCTCTCCTCTAAAAAAAACCCTTAAGGCTGGAGAATAATCCTCTTTGGCTCCATGCTGTACCATCTGGACCTATTGGGGTGGTGGTCCTGCCTCCACAGCTATCCCTGGGTTGGGGGGGTGGTTACACGCCGCTGGCTCTCTGGGGCTGGGGTCTCAAGATACAATAGTGTCTATTATTTTTATTATTAAAATTAATAGTATTCAAATCACCATTAGGAAAAGTGAGTAACAAGGAGGGCATAGTGATTTTGATTTTGGTCTGAGGGTTGTGGAAAAATGAAGGATGTTCCCCCTCTTTCTGCCCATTAGGGTTAAGTAGTCGAGGCCTGAGCTCTGCAATGCACTGGTCTGAGTTTTTACCATTTAGGATGGTGGAATTGGCTCTTTCCTTGGTTCTGTCCCACCTTAAATGAGCTGGGGAGAGGGGTGTGTCTATATTTGGGGGGCAGAGCCAAGGAGGGAGTTAATTGTGATCCTAAGTGTGTGAGGTCTTGGCTTGTTTTGAGGCTAGTTTAGCCTTTGCAGCAGCAGTTGTAGTTCTAAATATTCCAAATACCTAGAAATTGGAGAATAATGACAAAAATAACTCAGTGTGGACTTTTGTAGGGAGGCATGAGCCAGGTATTTATAAAGTATCTTGAAATTGTAGTGATGTCCACGAAAGGGTAATGTATGAAATGTCCTGACTCCCAGCTCAAAGTAGTAGAGAAAATTCTTTTGTAAAGTGGTCCTCTTCTAATCCATCATTGATACAGCCCAGACCACTTTTTTTGCGCTGTCTTATTTCTCTATTAAGATCTCCAACTACTCTTTTCTTTTTTACTAACATTCACAGCATGTCAGAGATAAATAGTGCTTAAGAGCAATTTTGATACCTACTGATACTTCCAGCTGAGAGATTTAGTTGAGGGGTTTCTTTGCCTGTGTGTCTTGAAGCATTGCTTGTGCTGTGTGCTGCCTTGACCCTGGTAATGCTGCAGAACAGCTCCTTCTTACATTTCGGTTCTCTAAGCTGGGTTGGAATTCAATCTGGCTGCCTTGCTGGGCAGCCTGTTAGGCCTGGCTGAGGTCTTTGGGCTGTACCGTCAAGAAAAATAAGTAATGACTTCCCAGCCCTGGCTGCCACAGCTGTGTGGCCATCATGTTGTGAGTGATGGGCCATGACCACTCAACTGTGCAAAGTCTCACCTCCAAAAATGCACACAAAACCCTTTTTTTTGGTGTGTGCACTTGCTTCTGTTCACTGAGGCATTCCCCTGGAGCTCAGGATGGCACATTTTTAAAAAAAAGAGGATTGTCTATTCTAAGTGCTTCTTGCAGCCTTGCAAAGAAAACCTGCTGAGTTACCAGGGGTGGCCAAATACTGTGGCCAGAGCTGTCAATTGATGGTGGTTCTGATGGGGGAGGCCACCCCACAGTTCAATCATTAAGGCCTTTGAGAATGATTTGGGTGGGCCCATTAGGAAGAGAAATAGGTAAATTGCTGCCTTCTGGGATCCTATCTGTCAAACCACCTTTATCACTTCTCTCTTTTGGTTATCAAGAAGATACATGGGCTCATGAATCAAGCAGATTTAGGTTTGAAAGCTAAAGCAAAGTTTGACCTCGAGCAAGTTACTTAACCTCTCTGAGTCTGCTTTGTTTTTTTGCCTATGGAAATGAAATAATGCTTAACTCACATGGTTGTTGGAGGATTAGATGAGCTCACTGCATAGCACAGTGCTCAATAAATGTCTCATTTTAGATGTCCTCTTTGAAAATGCAAGGGTCACATCAAGGATTCCCATAATGCAATGAGTGCTTGTGTAAACTCCCTGTCTTAGTCTGTTCGTTCTGCTATAACAAACTACCATAAACTGGGTGACTTATAAACAACAAAAGTTTATTTCTCATAGTTCTGGAGATGGAAGTCTGAGATCAGGGTACCAGCATGGTCAGGTTCTGGTGAGGGCCCTCTTCCCGCTTGCAGACTGCTGACTTCTTGCTGTGTCCTCACACAGTGGGAGGAGCAAGGGATCCCTCTTGCTCTTTTATGAGGGTACTAATCCCATTCACAAGAGCTCTGTCCTCATGACCTAATCACCTCCCAAAGGCCCAACCTCCTAATACCATAACCTTGGAGGTTAGGATTTCAACACATAAATTTTAGGGGGACACAAACATTTAGACCATAGCACTCTTTCATCATCTAATAATTTAATCAAGGATCGACAGAAATTAAGTAGAGAAAGTCAGAGGGGGAGAAATAAGATCTTGTAGGGTGATAGCACCAAGTGGGTGTTAGTACCAAAATATTGATTTTCTCACCTCATAGCTTTCCCTGGGGTCAGGCCCTTTAGGGGAAACTACTATATATATAACTACTATAGTTACTATAGTTATATACTATATAACTGTAGTAGTACTATAGTTATATATATATACTAGTTATATATATAGTAGTTATATATTTTTTTAAGTAAAAAATATATATTTAAGAGTTCTAAGGCACATACTTTTTTCAGTTTAAAATCTGTGAATTTTGAATTCACTGGACAATTTAAGGCATTCATAATTTAAACTTTTAATGGTATATGAAATAAGAATGCATCTTATAATTGACGGTATCTTAGTTTTCATGAATATGGTAACATATTTTATAAACAACAATAGTTTCAGGAATCTAGGGCCTTCACTGGTATCCCTTAGAACTGCCTTGTCCAGTGGAGTAGCCATTAACCACACACGGGTTTTGAGCACTTGAAATGTGGCTACTTCAAGTGGAGATGTGCTGTAGTGCAATATACTCACTAGATTCTGAAGACTTAGTGTGCCAAAAAATGTTAGCCTATCTCATTAATATGTTTTTCATTGACTACATGTTGAAACGATAATATTTTGGATATATTGGGTTAAATAAACTATATTATTAAAATTTATTTCATCTTCTTTTTTCATTTTTACTTTTTTATGGTGGCTATTAGAAACTTTAAATTTTCGTGTGCAGCTCACAGTACATTTCTCCTGAATGGTGCAGCCTTAGAACACAGATCTCAGAAATTATCTGCTATGATCACCCTCAAGAAACTGGATGGATCCCCACCCAAATTTTGGTTTAGATGTTGAGGCTGATTATGCCTCAGCATAATCAGTATTGGTATGATACACATACCAATAACTTATGAATAGATTTATTTCTCATATAATGAGGCTTTCTGGAGAGAACATGGTAGATTCCATGCAGGTCTAAAAATGGCTTGAGAGCAGGGAAAGGAAACTAGCTTGGGGTTTGTATGGTGATTAGGGGATTGGGCCAGGGTGAGGGTTCCTGCATGCTGCAGAGGGCTGGCTTGAAATTCCACGGAAGGAGCACCTGGGCTTTCTCATCAGCTTTCTCAGATGTGGGGCGGGAGGGGAAGAGGGAGGAGTGAGGCTTAAAAACCGTCAATTGCAAGAGTAAGAATAAAAAATGAGTCAGACTTATTATATTATTTCATCCTGTGCTATCATTTTACCCATGAGGACTCAGAATCAGAGAGGGGATGTGACTTGCCCAAGATCACACAGCTGGCTAGTGTGGAATCCAGGCCTCTGAAGACTAGAGATTTTCCCTGTCCTCCACAGCACCTCATGGATAACAAGGGGATTATTTCTCCAGGGAATAGTTACCATGTTTTGTGGTTCTGTTGGGAAGGAGGCAGTCCTGAAAGATGGTGGTCAGGTGGGTGTCGGCTGCCAGGATCTCTCTCTCGCTAGGGCAGCCTCAGGCCAACTTGGCTGATATTTGCTCACAAGGTGGCTCAGAAAGTGACTTGAAACTTAAATACTAACTCAATATAAAATGAAAAGGAAGTCAAGAGTCTGAAAAAAACCAAAACCCAAAACAAAAACAAACCCGTGAGAACAGAGTGGGCATTGTGCACTCACTTCTTTTGACATTAAAGAGGCTTTGACTCGAGCCAGGAAGCTCACACACCTACATTTTGCTTGAGGATTAAAAGCTTCCAAGAGAGGTTATTAGTTCAGGGATAGAGGTCTCTCATTGCAAGAGCAGAGCTTAAATGCTTTACAAAAAAAAGGAAATAAATTCATTGAAGTTTGTTTTAATACTTCCAAGAGAGTCATTTTGAGTATACAGTGTGCATTTTGGAAGCCCTGACTACTTAAAAACTCACTTGGGAAGGGTTTGGTTTTAAAACCTGAATCTTTACCTGGCCCTTGGCTTCTCTGAAGTGTCAGTATGTTAGTGTTTTCTGCTTATTGTCCTACACAAAAATAAATCTGGATTTCTTTTGGTTTTTCTGATTTTCTTCTACCCTGGAAGTAGAGCAGAATTCTCAGTAGAAATGACTTTGAGTCAAGTCTCAAATAACTAATTGCCGTTTCCAGCTGACAGTTGCTGGAACTCTGGAACACGCTATCTGCTGCCTTCCAGGAAGAACAAAGGATGGAAGGAGTTGATTGAGAACCAGATAAAGAGCTCCTCCTATACCATGGCCAACCAAGAATATTTCGTAAATATTTGCATGTAGGGTCAGTCCGCAATTGTCTGGGAATGGGGCACAAAGGACATAGAAAAGGAAAAGCCGTGGACAATATCCAGTTATATATATTTGGCTTTGAAATGTCTTTTGTTTGATACTGTCTTTCGAAAATGGGGGATTTTATGGTTAAAACAATACAAACATATATTAAGTATATATTCTGTGCCAAGCCTGAGTTAGGGAGTTTCACATTGGTGTTATCATCCCTACTACTTACTATGTATTGGATTTTGCTTCCTAGGATTATGCCTGGCACCAACCTTCATAGATGGGTTCCCTCAAAACAAACTCTGAGATGGAGGTTTACTGGGGTATCTTCTTGGGAACACTCCTATAAGCAAGTGATAAGGCAGAGGGGAAAATTGAGCTGTTACACAGTGGCAACAGACACCCGAGCTGATCCCATAGGGAGCTCTAAAAATGAAATGGCTCTTCAGCGATGTCCCATATTAAGGCAAGGGGATTGGGTATTTTTGCCCAATCCTATTCTATTACTTACTGCCCGAGGGGATTTTTTATTTGGAGAGGAACATTCACTCTTATCTATCTTTCCTTGGATGCTCAATTTATTAACTTTTTGAACTTTATGAAACAATAAACATGTCTTTAATTATTAAATAATATTTCTCTAAATATTTGTGTGCCACTTAACACAACTAATGAGTCAAAACCTAGGAGTTTGGGATGATATTTCCCCCCAGACATTGAAACATAAATTAGAAACTTATTGAATTAAACTCTTTTAAATGTTAATTTTCACAAGTCCAACATATCATATTCTCTTGAATGCTCTAAACACCCTAAGAAGGAGATCACACACAGTGATTGCAGACCTCATTTTTACGCTTACATTATGGATTTAAATGTCTTATTGTTTCTATCCATGTCTGTATCCTCATTCTCAGTTTTATTCTCATGCCTTCCCAGAGTAGCAGGTATTTTACCAGACCAATTTAGATGGCAGGTTCTGGGATGCACCATCTGATTCTTGGTCTGGACCAACTGATTCTTGGTCTTGATATGGGACCTGTTTTCTTAAGTTCAAAATGATTTAAACCAGTGCCCTGGTTAGTGGCCTTGGCTGGGTCTACTTTTTAATTTGTTTCTCCTGCTAGTTTTGAGATTTTAGTTTTTTAAGGCCTTAGGCTTTTGTTACTTGTCTTTCTCATTGTCCTGAATTATTATATGTTGGCTAGGTCTTTAAGTATTATTGGAAACGCAGTTATGCTTTCCTAGTATCTCATTATTATTAATAAGTCTATTTAAAGGATTAGGCTTGTGTGAGTTCTGTTCTTTGGGCTGTACAGTGGATGCTGTGATGTGACTTCCTGCTTCTGTCCTCAGGACTAAGGCACTTATTCTCCCAGTGGCCAGGCACATTGCTTGCTAATGGGTCATAGCAGAGTCCTTTCCTGAAATTGTCTTAGGAGAAAGGGAGCTGCCTTCCCCCGATGACAAACTGTAGTGGGGGCAAAAATACCCAATCCCCTTGCCTTAATATGGGACATTGCTGAAGAGCCATTTCAGTTTTAGAGCTCCCTATGGGATCAGCTCGGGCGTCTGTTGCCACTGTGTAACAGTTCAATTTTCCCCTCTGCCTTATCACTTGCTTATAGGAGTGTTCCCAAGAAGATACCCCAGTAAACCTCCATCTCAGAGTTTGTTTTGAGGGAACCCATCTATGAAGGTTGGTGCCAGGCATAATCCTAGGAAGCAAAATCCAAACTAGGATTTTGGAGCTGGATCACCAACCAGCTGGCAATGAGGACACCATAGTTAGTGGTAGCCCCCTGGCATGTTGGTGTGATGCATTTGCTAAAATATCACAGGTGGTGAATTGAAATGGGATGCTGGTGAAAGGGAATTGGGTGGTGGTTGGTTGGGGATAGTAAGGCACTGAGAAAATGAAAGGCTGAGGGTGATTAATCACCAATTTAAGGTGAACTGTGAAAAGCAGATGGCTTCCTTGGCAGTATATAAAGAGACTGTCACCCAAAGGGCAAGAAAAGCTCAGTATCAGGTCTAGGACTTAATTATAAGGGTGCTAGAGCTCCAGAAGAGGTTGAATTGAGCTTGAGTTCTCAAACATGGCAAGTCTGCTACCCCAGGGTCAAGGTCCTGATTAGGACCTCTGAGTATAAGATAGAAGCCTCTGAGACTTGGGATGGGGTCATCTGGGTTTATGTAATTAAAATCTTAATCTCTA
The DNA here is from genome assembly GCA_023783475.1 of Daubentonia madagascariensis. Lineage (NCBI taxonomy): Eukaryota > Metazoa > Chordata > Mammalia > Primates > Daubentoniidae > Daubentonia > Daubentonia madagascariensis. The sequence continues at coordinate 10,496,645 of JAKFHU010001670.1, forward strand.
GAGTTCCCTAAACTTTCTGAGTCTATAGAAATGGCCATAGTCCTCACCATTAAAGGCTAATGCACCTTCTTTCTTGGAGGCAAGGCAGAGAGGTCTCTGTGTTACAAAAGGACTCATGCATCCATCCCTACCACACTCAGGACCTGTCTCTACCTCTTCTCCACTCCCTTATAGAGTCACAATACAACTGGCCAGAGAATGCTGGGCCTGCTAAGGGAAGACAGGGAACAGCAATACCTGGCCGACTTGTGGGAGCCAGAGCTGGAAGAGTATGAATGGGATGTTGGATCAGGTGGGCCTGGAGGCGAGGGGTGGAATATAAAGTTGGTTAAAGGAGAATTTATTGATACGGGAACACTTTTACAGGATACATGATTTAACACTTTGGAAAGGACACTGGGAAATGATGCTAGCATGCTGCTGCTGACACGTTGCCTTTGGAAGCTTAGAGAAAGTGATGGCCCATACTAAGTGAAGTAGAAATGCCAAGTCTGTATGGCAAATGGTAGAAGAAGGGATCTAAGGCTCAGAGAAGTGAGTATGCTAGAAACAATACACTACATAAGGTTAAAAAAAGCCACCAACTAACTGTGTTTCATGGGAAAGCCAGAAGTACCATTCATTTAAAAAAGAATAAGGAATGAGCTGGTAGAAGGGAAACCAGCATCACTGAGAAGTTTGGTGGTGGCTGAGAAGGCCAGGGCTGACAGTGGGAGATGCTGTTACAGAACTGAGTTCGGTGATAACAATGGGGATGATAAGATCCAGGTGGTGTTACTTAACTATCAGAATCAAGAAGGACACAATTATTACAATTAGTGGCAAGGTCAAAGTGACAGCCAGGGGCCTTGCTCCACTGAGAGCTATGAAGATAGTAAAACTCAGTGTTCCTACAGGGAAGATAGATGGGCAGCCAACAAAAAATTGCTCAACCCATACAATCAAAAGATATCAAAGATAGATTATCAGGCAGTTGAGGGCAACTACTCCAATAAAAATTTATGGTGTTCCTTTCCCAGTTTCTGGACCTGAGCTAGTTTGTGGACTTGGAACCTGTCGATTGAACGAAAGTAAGGGAAGTGTCCCCAAGAGGAAGGAGCCTGCAACATCATGTCAGGTGAATATGATAAGAATTCCTCTGGGTTGTAATTCCCTGAAGAGCCTCCCGCTGTTTACTCGGTTGACTATACACTGGATAATGGGGAATGCCCAAATATTTCAAGGACTGTTGGAAACAGGGTCCAAGATGACATTTATACATGGGGTCTATCCCTCTTAGATGGCCTAGGTCCAAATCACAGAGTACACTGAGTCCATGGCTCATTCAGAGGTCATTTCCTTGGAATAGACATACTTGTTAGTTGGAAGAACTACCATATTGGAAGAACTATCATGTGGAGAGAGAAGTCCCAGTCTTCCAGCCAGCTCTGCCATGGTGCTGCACATGTGAGTGAAGCTGTCTTGACTATTCCAGCCTCAGCTGTCATCTGACTACATCTGCATGAGAGACTCCAGGCAAGATCAACAGAAGAATGATCCACTTAAGCCTCTATTAACCCACAGAATCCTGCTAAATAATAAAAATAGCTGATGTTTTAAACCACCACATTTTGGGGTAATTTGTTATTCAGTGACAGATAACTTAAACAATTGTAAGAAAAAACAATATAGCAATCTTGGAGGCATGTCAGAAATAAATATAACTGATAAAGACCTAAATCCTCTCAAAGGGCAGAACTTTGAGTGGTGCCTCTGATTATATACTTTTATGGAAGGAGAAGTAATTCAAGATGAGAATATGAATGAACTCCTTAGCAGTGGCAAATAGCTTGACTGGTTGGGCAGGGGCCTGAAAGAAGAAATACTGAATGATTGGGAACAAGGAGGTCTGGGAAAAAGGCACGTGGATGGACCTATGGGAATGGTCACAAAGTTTGATGATCTTTGTAATGCACGTTAATGCCAATCAGAGAGCATCCCTTGGAAGAGGCACTAAACAACCAAGAGGGTAGAATGATTTGGTCAGTTGTCATTGGCCAGCCTCTGTCATCAGTCACCTCAGTGCTGACACAGTGCAGACACAATGGGCATATCTACGAGGATGGAGTAGCCATGGTCACTGAGCTGGAGGCCATCCATGGGCTCAGTAGCAGACACTCCCACTTGCCATGGCTGATCTAGCTACTGCCACTGCTGAATGTGCAAACTTCCAGCAGCAGAGACCAACACTAAGTCCCATTATAGCACCATCCCTTGAAGGCAAGTTGACTACGTTGGGCTGCTTCCACTCTAGGAGCGGTGGAAGTAATGCATTTTGACTAGAATCAACACATATTCCAGGTATAGGTTTGCCTTCCCCACAGAGCTCAACTAGCACCATTATCCAAGGGCTTACTGAGTGTTTTGTTCACTGATATGGGGTCTGACATAACATTTCACTGGACTGAGGAATCCACTCTACAGAAAAAGAAGTCTGGCAGTGGACACATGAACATGGGACCCACTGGTCCTATTATGTACTGCACCCTCCAGAAGCCTCTAGCCTGACAGAGCAATAAAACAGCCTTTTGAAGGTGCTGAGGTGCTAGCTTAGCACTGATATCCTAAAAAGATAGGCCACTGCCCTCCAAGATAGAGTATATATCCTAAATAAACAGTTGTTATATGATGCTATATGTCCCTGAAAGATAGAGTACATGAGTCTGGGAAGTAGAGGGTGCAAGTGGGGAGGCTCAGTTTACTGTCACTCCCAGTGGCCCATTTGGGAAATTTTTGCTTCCATCTCTGCAACTCTAGGCCTATAGGTCTTGGATACTTCCACCAGGGAACACTGTATGGGTCCCATTAAACTTTAAACTCTGAATGCCACCTAGTCATTTTGGAATCCTTATACTAGGAGCAAGCAAAGGAAAAAGTCACTATTTTTGCAGAGTTAATTGACCATGATAATCGGGAGATAGGACTAGTGTTGCACAATGGGGAAGGAAAGAATATGTTTGGCAACCAAGGGATTGAGTTGGGTGACTCTCATTTTGAGGGTAAATGGTCACGTATAGCATCATGGCCTAAGAAGAGCATGGTAACCAGGAATTTAGATCTGTCAGGGAACAGAGTACTCTAGATTGGCAGAGCTGCTAGCTGATGGTGTGGGGCATCTAGAATAAGAAGTTGACAAGGGAGAGGTTGAGTATCAGTTGCTACCAGGGTAACCAACTGTTCCAGCTTTCCCTGGACTGTCGTGGTTTTACCACTGAATCTTTCATCCCAGGAAACCTCTGTGTTCTAGTTGCAGCCTGGATACCAGCTGCAGTAGTGGGAGCTGTAAGTTTGTCCTACTAACCTTTCTCTTGCAAGTTTTCCCAGGAAAAGAGACCACCTGGAATCCTGGAGGAGTTGTTCAAAATAGGGTGGGCTTATAAATATAAAGGAAGCAGATTTGAATGGTACCAGGGGTGGACTGTAGTGACTGCTGTAGTTCACCCAGACTCCCCTTTCAGTATTGAGGATCTCATTCTCCAGAAATGTTGCCTTCTTATGGCTCCCTCAGTCAAAGGGAAGCTGCCTTGCCCAAGGTCATGTTCTAGGAGGTAGCTTGACTTAGTAACTGGTCAATGCAGGGGTGGGAAAGCCTGGCTTATTGACTCAATTTGGACCACCTGAAGGGCCATCCCAACTTCATGATTCCCCATGGGATTGGCCAAGGCTTTTCTTGCAACTGCATCTCATTTTAACCTCTTCATCTGTCCTATTTCTTTCACTCTCTTATGGGAATTGTTCCTAAGAACACTCCACAGTAAACTACCTGCCCATCATCTGTACCTCACAGTCTGTTTCCCAGGAAAGCTAGCCTACAGTGTGTTATTTCAGCATCTTGGTGCACGTGGTTGGACCATGGGTCTTTGGAAAGGGTCATTGTACATAACCACCCATAGTTAACAGATGCAATACTCTCTTTCTCTTGGGTTATGATGGACAGCCACTGGTGCTGCTTCATCCTTCCTATTCCTGATCTAGTTTCTAATTTTTTCATGATTTCTTGGTTTACTCACAACTTTCTTATGTTCACTATTTCATGCTTACCCAGATTAAGAAAAAAAAGTGTATATATATTTGTCTTATAACCCCAAAAACATATAAAAGAAAAAAAACTCAAAATAATAATAAATCCATACAAATTAAGCACAGTTTATCATGTTCACATTTATTTTTCATTATAATTACAATTTTGAATACTTTATATTTGAGTGTTATTGAAATTCCATGGTCTTTCACACACATACACACATACACACACAACCTATTTACATTAACTATGAAGTGTGCTATCAATCTGTGCTCACATTGTCACAACTTCACCAGTCAGAGTCTCTTCACACATGTTTCTTTTACTTTTCTTAGGTCATGAAATATGAAATGTCCAGTTTCAAATCAAAAGTTTAGTTTATTATATCTCAAACAAGAAGCCATACAATTAATCAAAGTATGTGCCTAAACGATCAACACAGTTTTGCCATCTTAATGGTAGCTTGCTTGTGTCGGCAGCAAAGAAGCCTGGAGGGCAAGTGGCGATGAAACCGTGAAAGGCGTTTTCCACAGCTTGTTGAGAATTGAATATTTTTCCTTGAAAGAAGTGGTCCAAAGCCTGGAAGAAGTGGTAGTCAGTTGGTGCAAGGTCTGGTGAATATGGTGGATGACAGAGAGTTTCCAAGTTCAGCTTCTGTAGTTTGAGCAACATTGTTTTTTTGCGACATGTGGTCTTGCAAGAGGATTGGCCTGTCTCTATTGACCAATCCTGGCTACTTAATCACAGACATCCTCATCATTTTGTCCAATTGGTTGCAATAGGCAGCTGCTGTAATCAGTTGACCAGGTTTCATGAAACTGTAGTGTTTAATACCAGTGCTGGACCACCAAACAGACACTATTAACTTTTTTTGGTGAATAGTCACTTTTGGACTGTGTTTTGCACTTCATCTTTATCCAACCATCATGCTGAACACTTGTAATTGTCAAAAAGAATCCATTTTTCATCACACCTAACAATTTGGTGTAGAAATCGTTTACCTTTATGTCATGACAGCAAAGATAGGCAAGCTTTGAGATGATTTCTCTTCTGACGCCGGTTTAATTCATGTGGTACCCATCTATCCAGCTTCTTTACCTTGCTGATTTGTTTCAAATGGTCCAATATTGTTAAAACAGTAATGTCAAACCTTGCTGCTAATTCACAAGCATGTTGAGATGGATTCACTTCCAGTACAGCTTTCAGCTCATCATTATCCAGCTTGATCTCAGGTTGCCTACATGGCTCATTTTCAAGATTAAAATCACCAGAACAGAACTTCTCAAACCACTGATGTACCATGTGTTCATTATCCATATCCTTCCAAACACTTTGTTGATATTTTGAGCTGTGCACACTGTTGGTTCCATGATGGAACTCATATTCAAAAATAATTCAAATTTTTGACTTATCCATGGTTTCACCAAAATTGCTCTAAAAAAAAATTTGAAAGATAATCACAAGCCAAACCATGCATTTGAAAGAATGAGGATGTACCATCACAACAAAAAAACCCTAAAAATCCCAAGAAGTGTTAAAGTGAAGTGTCAGATATATCAACTGTCAAACTTTGTACTTAAGGAAATTGGACATTGGCTACTTAATAACCTAATACTAGTGACCCTAACACTCTCTGATGCATCAGTACTTATATCAGACTCACCCTGAATTTTCCTCATGTAAGACATGGAATCTACTACCCTCCCAGGATTCTAGTTCTTCTTATAGACCAAGATTTGAGTGTTCAGGGTAACATCTGAGTTGGTGATTGGCAAGATGCAGCTGCTGCTGTTGGGCCACTTTCAGAAGTGACAGCATTGGAGAAGATAAAGTTATGATCTCAACTTGATGTGTCCAATTTGACGTTTCATGTTGTACCTTCTTTACTCACGGTTCCATTGATCACTAAGACTTCCTACCATATTGACAGCATTATTTAATTTTTATGACAACTCCCTGAGGTAGGCATTGTTATCCTATTTGAAGATAAAGAAAATGAGGACCTGTAAATTTAAGTGACTTGCCTAAGGCCGGAGGAACAAGTGGCTGGGCAGAATTGAATCCTAGCATCAACTGGCTTCTAGCTTTCTCCAGTGGCTGTTGGAATTATTAACACCTGATGCTAAGAAATGATCACTTCTTTTGAAATCTACCATGTGGGTGCTGAACTAAGTTCTATTTCTTTGTTCTAACAAGCTCACCTCCATGCTGGATGTGAGAAGTATCATACATAAATTCAACTTCCTTATTATTCCTGAGCTGGTTTTTGTCCTGGTTTATACCATCCTAGGAGCAGGTGGGCCATTATATGATGAGAGTTGAAATTACTTTCCTGATAATTGGGTCTGTGTGTGCTGTTAAAACCTCAAACCTCCCTTTCTGTGGGCTGCAGTAGGGTTCAGATGATTGTAGAATAACTACTGACCTTTTCTTGATCTATTGGTTTGAATACTAAGGTTTGCCACATATTGTTGACAAGAACTGCTATATCCATTATAATTAATCCTCACCTGTGTGATCTGAATCTTTAATCTAAGAAACATGTCCAAATATGGCCAGGATCACATAGATATTTGCATTATTTGAGGTAGAATATCTTATCCTTCCTTTATTAAGAGACTTGAGGAGCTACTTTGTTTTGGTGTCTTCCCAGCTCAAAATTACATACTTTCTTGGAGGACTATAGTTTATTCCCAGGGATGGACTCCTGGAAGCCAGGTTTCTACTACCAGACTCTGCCTTTCTGGCCACAGTTGATTGAACCAAGGGCAAACACCTGACCCAAGCTGAACCAACCAGATTTCTTCTCCTGGGAACTTGGAATTAAGAATATGACCCATTCATTGTGGGCTGGACTTTTGAAGAGAGGACAGAGTCTTGGGAGCTGACATGTTCACCTTCTGCTCATACATGCACAGAGAAGCATCAAGGGTGGCCTGCAGAGAGAAAAAGAGAAGCAGATTGCCAGAGAGCTATCCTCTTTTTGGCTTCCATCCCTCCCCGATCCCACCTTTCTTTGGCCTCCTGAGATATTCTTATATCTTTATAAACTCTTTTCCCCCTCTTTAAGCTAACTTGAGTTATTTTCTGTCACTTACAACAAAAGAGAGTTAACTAAGACAGAAGTCCTTTTGCATGGACGTATTTCTGGTGCTCAAATGTTGCTGCACAACGTTTTCTTCCTCCTTCTGTCCCTCATTCCCTCTTCTCTTCCTGCACCCTTACTCCTTTCCTCCGTTCCCCACACCCCCCTTTTAATTAGTTTCCCCCAAGACTGCATTATGATTGTGCATTCAGGTTACAGAGAATCCCTGTTCTATCCCAAAGCCATTTTCTTATCAGGAATCCCATAGCTACAAACCCTCAGCTTTGAAGGGGAAGTTAAGTTGAAGGGTATATCTCAATATATTCAATCCCAGAATATAGCTCACAATTTGTTGTCTGAAGAAAATAAGCAACGTCATTGTTCTTCCCTAAAGGCAGCCTCCTCTTCGTCAAGTACGTGTGTCTAGTTCCATGTAAGTGAACATCAACAGCTCCTTTCACTGAGAAGGGAATAAGAAGTGCCCAGAAGACAAGAGAAAACAAGAGGGTATTGTGGCCTTTTACATGAGTTTCTTCATCCTTCTTTAAGATTCTTTAATATAGAAGAGAGACTTAACAGTCCCTCACCTGTCAGTCAAAGAGAGTTAAAATGCAGTGGGTTTGTTTAAATATATTTGATAAATCCCCACTCAAATTCAATATTCTTGCTTGTTGTGGCAAAGGGAAAACAACAAAAACCTGGAAATAATCCAAAATTTTAAAAGTGGGTGAGTGGTTGGGTAAACTATGATACATCCATGCTTCAAAACATTGAGTAGTTATTAAAAAGATTTATTTAATAAGACCTCTATCTGGGGCAAGGGCTGCTAGTTACAACTCCCCTCCTCGCCCCTCATAAGTCTGCCCCTTTCCATGATTTTTCACTGGGCACAGAGCTGCCAGGAAAAAGGCCTACGTTTCCCCGTTCCCCTGGCAGCAAAGTATAGCTATATGACCAGGTGCTTGTGAACGAGATATGAGGGGAAGTGAGAAGGGCTATTGATCTGTGTCATGTTCTTAAAAGGGTGTATGTGTGTCCTTCCTTCTCCCTTTCCTCCGTCTTATTTCCTGGACCACAGCAGTGATGGCAGACTAGCGCAGGCCATGTGGATGATGGCTACTGCTTGAGAGGAGGGAACAGTAAGAGAGAAAGAGCTCGGGTTCCTGGCTCACTATATGGTACAGAATTCCAAAAGGTCCCTGGGCCACTGTAAGTCAGACAGAAATGGACTTCTTTCTCAAAAAAATTCTTGTTTTTGTTTTTGTTTTGAGACAGGGTCTTGCTCTGTTGCCTGGGCTAGAGTATAGTGGCGTCATCATAGCTCACTGCAACCTCAAACTCCTGGATTCAAGTGATCCTCCTGCCTCAGCCTCCCATAAATAGCTGGGACTACAGGTGCTCACCATGACGCCTGGCTAATTTTTGTATTTTTTTGTAGAGACAGGTCAAGCTCTTAGTCAGGCTGGTGTTGAACTCCTGACCTCAAGTGATCCTCCCACCTTGATCTGCCAAAGTGCTGGGATTACAGGTGTGAGCCACCATGCCCAGCCTCAAAAAAAATTTTTATTTTATTTTTTAGAAAAAACCTCCTATCTTGTTAATTTGAATTTCAGTTACCTGGAGTCAAACTTATAGCCTAATTAATACATTATCTAAGTAGAAAAAGAAATTTAATTGTAGAATGCTATGTATAGTTGTGGCATCATTTAAAAATATCTATCGAAGAAAGAATCTACCTCATACATATGCATACATGCTTGTACATGTTTAGATGATCATGAAGAAATGTAGGAAGCACATGGCCAAGCTTCTAACTTTGAATCCCTGAGGGGTAGGGAGGGAAGAGAGAATTCACATTTTTCTTTAACACCTTTTGTTGTTGTTGTTTGACTCATAACAATAAAAAAATCTTCTTTAATTTACAGAAAAACATTATTTGACGTCTTCCTGAAACAGGAGCAGCTAATGTGAAGTTACTTATTAAGACCACGCAGTTGAAAGATTTTGGGGCAGAGAAACCCAGCATGTTGTTCTGCCATGGTAGGGGGCTATACCTGCCTTAGAGATTTATGTCTGTGCTGTCATTCTCACAAACTTGCTTCTAGATAGTGGTCCCGCTGGCTCTTTTATGTGATTGGATAAATGCTATTGGGAAAGACTGAGCATTTTGTGTTAAAAAAAAGAGGAACTATTATGTTTTTCACAAAATGTCCCTGGATTTGCTTCTACTGTGGAGCAATTACAGGAAGAGGTAGACAGAATGAGTGAGGGAAAGAATTAAGCTGTGGGAAGGCATCTTCCTAGTGACTCCCGGCCAGCTGATCACATGGCCCAAGCTCACAGCGAGAAGGGGAATCAGCCTGAATTTACTGCCCACCATGAACACAACATCACCCACAGGGTGCAGAGAGATTTACATATTTGTTGATATGACCTTAGTGGGAAATAAAAATTTGGAAATCATAAGCGTCCTCAAAGTCAGTAATCAGCAACAAAAGCTTTCAAATGCTTTTTCCAAGCATTTTTTCACAATTTATATATATATATATATAAAAATAAATAAAATACATGGTTTTTTTTGGTGTATATATATATGTATAGTACTCAATCATACCTCCCATTTCTCTAAGGGAAGAAGTAAATGCCACAAGACTATAGTTTGAGAATAGTTAAAACCGTACTATTTATTAAGCACAGGAGCTGATTAAATTTTTTTTCCCATTTTATTATGGAAAGGGAAACCAGTGGCTTCCTTTGGTTTTTCATTCCTTTATAAAGTAGAAAGAATCAATGAGAGGGGAAATGTGGCTCATACACATTTGGAAAGACATCTTTTCCAGGACCAAACAGAAGACTATCCAAAAAAAGTATTAAATAAATTTGAAATGACATCCTTAATTTGACATAAGTGGAGGTTGTCTGGTATTGTAAAAAGAACATTGATTTTGGGATCAGGTAGATCTGGGTACAAATCCTTGATTTGCCAGTTATATTAGTGTAGTAGGAGGTAGAAATAAAACTTTTTTGGTATCAGTTTTGGCTAGGGCCTCAAGACTATTAACTTATATTACAAAGTGGGTAGGAGAGCACCATGCAGGACTTGCAAAGGAGATGTTCAAAATCAGTTTTGGATTTCTCCCCCTCAGCCGTCAAGGTTATAAAAGGTTAAATAGAGATTAGAAGAAGATTTTTGTTTGGAAAGTTGGAGCATTTTTCTTTTACCTCAAGCCAGGGGAGAAGGTCTTCAATGGGGCCACCAGTGGGCTTGATGTGTGTCCCAGTGGACAGACATTTGAGTCATGTTTGAGACATCAGAAAGGCAACAGACTGTTGTTGCTTTGCCTCTCTGAGAGAGGAATGAAAAGATGTTGCTGCAAAGGGGATGACTTTAACTCCCCAAGTTGATTGGGGCAAAGAATTTATGTTTCCTTTTGACCAGATGTTGCCCGTGAGTGTGAGAAAACTGATGAGGGGTTGTGTTAAATACCCACCAAAAACACTGCCTGGATGGGCAAGGTGAACCCAGCAGAGAGTGCAGTTGGGTACTGTTGGACCCAGTTTCCTGAGAGAAATCCAGTGTTGGGTGGTCTCTAAAGAACCCACAAAAGTGCCCCTCAAAACAAAGAGTCAGTTGCGTATAACTGTCAATCCTAGAAAGCACTGATGTCAATTACACAAATGGTGGCAATTGAAGCTGACTGCCAAAGAAGACTCACAGGACCCCAAATGACAATGCTTACAGATCTACATTTTATTACAGGAAAAGGATAAAACATAGCATCAACATTAAAGCAAGGATATGCATCTCAGGTGAAGGTTGCCTCCCAGCAAGGGGTCAGGAGAGACCAGGTACAAGATCCAGTTGTCTTCCCTCTGTAAGGTCATGGCAGGATGTACTTGCTATCTCAGATCAGGAACCACTAATGTGCTCATGGGCTACCTAGGAACCTGGAAGCCCAAAGTGGAGTTTCAGCCAGGGTTTCTTTTACCCTGCTGGTCACATAGGTGTATTTTTGCTATGCAACCAGCCCCAATGGCAGAGCCTTTTGGAGGTCTCACCAAGACTAGGTTCACATAATCGATCTTACTGCCATCAATAAATTATAATAACAGTATCTGTCCAATAAGAACATTTCTGCTCTTTACGTCTCCCTGCTCTCTAACTCTAAATGAGGTAGAAGTAGCCTAGAGAATGGAGGAGGAGAACAGAAGCTCAAGATAGAGAAATAGAAAAGGAGTTGACCACATCTATTTTTTTCTCAAAGCACGTCTGATCTGGGGGACAGGAAGATTTAATTCTTTTTTTTCCTTTTTTGAAATTTCAGAATATTAGGGGGGTACAAATGCTTTGGTTACACAAATTGCCTTTGCACTGCCCAAGTAAGAGCTACAAGCGTGCCCATCCCCCAGACAGTGAGCATGGCACCCATTAGGTGTGAATTTACCCATCCCCTCCTCCCCCCTCATACCTGTCCTATACCCGATGAATATTACTTCCATATGTGCACATAGTGTCGATCAATTAATACCAATTTAATGGTGAGTACATGTGGTGTTTGTTTTTCCATTCTTGTGATACTTCACTTAGAAGAATGGGCTCCAGCTCCATCCAGGATAATACAAGAGGTGTTAGTTCACCCTTTTTTTTATGGCTGAGTAGTACTCCATGGTATACATATACCACATTTTATTAATCCACTCATGGATTGATGGGCACTTGGGTTGTTTCCACATCTTTGAAATTGTGAATGGTGCTGCTATAAACATTCCAGTGCAGATGTCTTTTTTATAGAATGTCTTTTTTTTCCTTTGGGTAAATACCCAGTAGTGGGATTACTGGATCAAATGGTAGGTCTACTTTTAGTTCTTTGAGGTACCTCCATCCTACCTTCTGTAGAGGTTGTACTAGTTTGCAGTCCCACCAGCAGTGTATGAGTGTTCCTATCTCTCTGCATCCATGCCAACATTTGTTGTTTCGGGACTTTTTGATAAAAGCCATTCTCACTGGAATTAAGTGATATCTTATTGTGGTTTTGATTTGCATTTCCCTGATGATTAGAGATGTTGAGCATTTTTTCATGTGTTTTTTGGCCATTAGTCTATCTTTTTTTGAAAAGTTCCATTCATGTCCTTTGCTCACTTTTTAATGGGGTTGTTTGATTTTTTTCTTGCTGATTTTCCTGAGTTCTATATAGATTCTAGTTGTCAGTCCTTTATCGCATGTATAGCATGCAAATATTTTCTCCCATTCTGTAGGTTGTCTATTTACTCTAATCATATTTTCTTTGGCTGTGCAGAAGCTTGTTAATTTGATCAGGTCCCATTTATTTATTTTTGTTGTTGCTGTGGTTGCTTTTGGGGTCTTCTTCATAAATTCTTTGCCTAGGTTGATATCTATAAGAGTTTTTCCGACATTTTCTTGTAGAATTTTTATGGTTTCATGCCTTTGGTTTAAGTCTGTTATCCATTGTGAGTTGATTTTTGTGAGAGGTGAGAGGTGTGGATTCTGTTTCAGTCTTCTACATGTGGCTGTCCAGTTTTCCCAGCACCATTTACTGAATAGGGATTCTTTTCCCCAGTGTATGTTTTTGTCTACTTTGTCAAATATCAGATGGCAATATGAGGATGGTTTTATATCTGGTTCTCAGTCCTGTTCCATTGGTCTATGACTCTGTCTCGTGCCAGACTTCAAGCTGTACTACAAGGCTATAGTAAGGAAGATTTAATTCTAAATGAAGTTGAATCTTGTGACCATTATATAGGACTAGATATTTTAATTACTGAACTGAGACTGATTTCATGACCACAAGAGGCTGGAAACTTTAAAAATTAATGATGAATGACCATAAAACCATGAGGCTTACCTTAAATTTCATCCTAGTGCGTAGAGGAAAAATTAGCCCCACAAAATGGATTTGAATGGATAGGAGGAGAAAATGATCAAGCCATTTGTTGATTATATCACATGAGTTTGGGTCTTTTAATTTATTTCTCATAAGAGATATCAAATCTAAAATTGGGGCAGTGCTAAGGAATGTCCAAGCAAAATTAGAGATGTTAAAAACAAATAAATAAGTAAATAGCTATTATAGATAAGTAAAACCCACCTTTTCCTACTCCCAAACCTAACTATAAATAAGGACTGGAATCTTTTGCTTTCTTAATAAAGCAAAATGTATACATACACACATCACTTGGTTTTATGGCAAAGGACAAGGGATTAAGATGCCAGTTTCATGAGCTTAAGAGCTGGTTTGCAGGATTAAGAGATATCTTACACAACTGGGAAGATTGCAGGGTTGAGACCTGAAATGTGCTCTCCCAAGCCATTAATTAAGGCAGGCAAACAGAAGCAAAATGTCAACTATCTTTTTTCCAGCACTCTTGCAATTAGGCTATGTGACTGGGTTCTGGCCATCACATGACAGCAGAAGTAGTGCAAGTCACAGACCTGGCTCTCAAAAGCCTCCTGGGTAGAGCTTCCAGATTCCTCTTTCTCTGCCACTGCAAGCTTTAAAGGCCATGCTTTTTAGATGGAGTAGCTATGAGACAGAGGAAGTTCTCCTGACCTGTATAGGGCTTTGCATGAGCAAGTTAAGCCACAGAAATGTTGGGTTAAAATGTAGGTTAAACTATCCTGACTAATATATGGGAAAAGAACAATGAAGAAAAGAAGGAGCAGGAACATAAAGTAGTTTTCACAAAGGTCTAAAGGTGGAATCAATATTTCTTTTAGATCAATACTTGTTGGAGAGAAAAGGGAATAGGGAAAGGGAGAAGAAATGACATTAAATAACTCTACTTTGTGATTATATTAAAACTTTTAAAAAAGAAGAAAAACATATATAGAGAGAAACGTACAAAAATCCTAGAGTTTTCACAAACTGAACATATCATGTAACCAGCACATGAGTAAAAAACCTGAGTTTTACCAGGATCTCAGAAGCCCCCTATGTGGCTCTTTCAGTGAAACCTCCCACCATCCTGACCTCTAACTCCATGCCTGCAGGCTGACCTTTGTGTGACCATGTGGTTAAAAAAGAATAACACTCTCTAGCTCCATTTAAGTTTCTATATTACCCAGAAACTCTGAGCTTCTTGAAATTTCTTAATTTTTCTAGTTTGTCATAACTACTAGAAACACAAGTAAAGACAAAGAAGAATTGAATGAAACAATTATCAAACTGATTTTAATTCTTAGTAAATTCTGTTTTATTTTTAATTTTATTTTCTTTGAATAAATATTATACATTTTTATACGTCCATAAGAATTTATAATACAAAATTGGCTATATATATTGCCACAGAAGACATCACATTTTTAAAGTTAGAGATTTTACAAGACAAATTGTATGGTCATAATCTAATTATAAACAAATACTGAAAAGTAACCAAAATGTCACTACGTGGAGAATAAAAATAAATAGATAACACTTGGTACCATTGGAAATCAAAACAGAATTTACAATCTATTTAAAAGCAATGAAAATATGAGAACCTTAAGAATCACTACAATTCTCATAGAAAAACTCATAGCCTTAAATATCTTCATTATTATAGAAGAAAGACTAAAACTAAACATATTACCTATCTTAAAAAATAGCAAAAAACATAAAATAAACCCAAATAAACCAGGAAGTAAAAATTACCATATTTTATCAATTCAAGGCCCACTCTATTTTTTATTTTGACATCTCTGAAATCAGGATGTGTCCTCAATTTCTGTTGACCATGTAACAGTGTGACCCCATTGTTACTGCCTAAGAACTTGGTTGTTTTTCCTGGTGGCATGATTGAAATCCCTTGGCATGTCAGTCAAAAAACCATTTAAGCACTATGTGAGGAAGGAATATGAGTACTGGCTGTCTGAAATATTTTGAATTACACTTACAGTAAGAGATAACTACCATCGAAACTTGCAGAGTAAGTATCAACAATTTGGAAGAAAATATTGGAAACAATAGTGGAACACTCTTTTAAGAAATGCTACATCACCAGAACAGAGGACAATATTGTATGGCAAAATATGAACACTGAAGATTGAATTCACAGTGATTTAAAAGAGCTGGATTCCCAATGAGAAGACATTTTAGAAATACCTTAAGCAATTTTATATTTTCCTTTTATGGATACACAAGAAAAATATGATTAAAATTTATGCTTAAGTAAATTAAAAGGACTCTTCTAATAAGTACAAAGTAAACATTTTTAAGAGATAAGAGGGCCTTATGTTCTAGATTATGTGAAAGCATTTTGTTTTTCTAAGTGGTATCCAAAATACTGATGAAATGTGATAATACAGCCAAAGCCACAGTTAAAGAAATAGAAAACTAAAAGAGTACAATGTATAAATAAATATAAAAACTAGTTTTTTGAAAAAGTTAGGCTTTTCATGAGCCTGGTTAAGAAAAAAATGTGACAGCAAAAATATGCAAGGCTAGGAGCAAGAAGAGAGACAGAGCTGCAGATAATGCAAAGATTAAAACAATAGGAGAATATTACATGCAAGTCATTGGCAATCTATTTAAAAATTAAGATCATGGGCTGGCACACTGTCTCTATAGAGGACAAGATAGTAAATGTTTTGGCATTTGTGAGCCAAGAGGTAAAATCAAAGATATTATGTAGGCATTTAAATAATGATTTAAAATTTAATCATTTAAAAATTTATAAATCATTCTTAGTTCAATGGCTGTAGAATGGATGGTGGGCTTGGACTTGGCCTGTGAGCCACTGTTTGCTAACCTGAGCTAGATGAAAACAATGATTTTCAGAAAAATACAATTTCCAAAAATGACACATGAAGAGGTGAAAAATTCGAAT
Organism: Daubentonia madagascariensis; assembly: GCA_023783475.1. Taxonomy (NCBI): domain Eukaryota; kingdom Metazoa; phylum Chordata; class Mammalia; order Primates; family Daubentoniidae; genus Daubentonia; species Daubentonia madagascariensis. The sequence goes on from JAKFHU010001670.1 coordinate 10,512,616, forward strand.
AGAACAATTACTGTGGAAGAGATTAGAAAGACTTTCAGACTTAAAGATCTGCTAGTGTAACAAGCACCAGGATCAGACGGTTTTACAGCTGGGTAATATTTAACCTATAAAGAACAAATAATGCCAGTGTTATTCCAGATCATAGAAAATTATTAAAGGTCATAGAATAAAGGTGGAAATCTCTCAAATTCATTTAATGAAGCCAGTGTAACATTAATATCAAGACTAGTTGTTGCACAAATAGTACGCAAAATATATGGACCAACATTACTTATGGATATAGCTGCAAAAATTAAAAATGAAATATTAGCAAAAAGAATAGCAAAGTATCAAATGAATGGTACATTACAATCAAGAAAGAAAGGCAAGGATGATTGGATATCAGAAAATTCATCGATAATTTGTCATATCAACAAATTAAGAGAGAAAACATATGACCAGAGCAATCAGTGCTGAAAAGGCATTTGATTTAACACCCCCACCCCCAGCAGTTATTCCTACTAAAGAACTCTAAGTGGCAATAAAGGAAAACTATTTTAATATGATAAAGACTAATTTTGAAAACAAAATAGAAAATAGAAAACACCATTCTAAGTACTGAAATGCTGAAGGCCAATCAGTGAAATTCAGAATCAAGACAGTGATGCCAACTATTACCTTTACTGTTCCGTATTGTTTTGGAGGTTCTGGTGAATGCATTAAGACAAAATAAAATAATACATATAGGCATTGGGGAAAAAAAGAGCTACACTGATCATATGATTCTATACCTAGAAAAAAAAAAGAAAGTTGAGTTCTAAACATTCCAGAATAACTAAGAGAATTTGGTAATGTTGGATACAAGCTTTTCTTTATTCTAGAAATAAGAACCTAGAAATGGAAGTGGGAGAAACGTTCCATTTATGATGCCATCAAAAATTTTAAAATATGTGTAAGAACAGAACCTATATGATGTAAATGATAATATCAAACTGGAAGGATGTAAATTAATGTCTGAATAAATGAAAAAACTTAATCATGTTCTTGGATGAGAAGAGTTTATACCGTACAAAATCACTTATGTCAATATTAATATAGTAGTGTAATTCCAATTAGAATTCCAATGAGGGTTTTGGGAGGTTAATTAATTATGATGATCTTAAATTTCATATGGAAGAAAAATACCTGTGAGCAGCCAGTAAAAGTATAGAAAGAAACATAGTGTGGAGGCACCTGCTTTTGTAAGTACTAAAACACTAAATGCCACCATAATAAACCATATGATATAGGCATAGGGATAACTCTATACATTAGAACACAGATGGACAATTCAGAAATAGATCTCGTATGAGAATTTTACATGTGAAAATGTGCGATTTCAGTTCAGTGGAGGAAGAATGATTTATTTAATAAAAAATATGAGTGCAACAGGCTATCCATCTGGAAGAAGAATAAAGAGGACTTATGTCTAGTATCATTTATAAAATTAAATTCAAAATGCATGACAGGAATGAGGCTTGTAGGGTCTGTTTAACCTGGTGGATGTCATATTTTGAAAGTCTGCTTTGGCTGCCACATCTCGAGTCATCCTGTCCAAAATCCTGATGCTGGCAGGGTAGCAGACACGGCCAGTCAGATCTGCCTTGCTGCGAGGAGGCTTGGAAGTGAAGGTCTTCAACACGAGGAAGACGAGGAAAACAGATATTGGGTAGGTGACTGGTGGTGTCTGCTAAAGATAGTCGGTTAAAGAGAGAGAGAGAAAGTCTGTCTATATCAGCATATTTTTGGTGTAGGCTGCAATCAGTTGCTGCTACTACAAGGCAGGACGGCTTGCAATCGCTGCGATTCACTTTAGCGTCTGACCAGCCCTTTACTGTGGTACCTGCAGCTGCCCCTAGAAGGCCAGGAAGATTGACTTCTGTTTCAGGAACTGGGGGTAGGGGGGAAGTCCAAATATTGTGTCTAGGAATCCCCCAAACTTTAGTACAGCTCTTTTGCCAGAAGGAAAAAAACCATAATTACTGCTGCCTCTTTCTTCATACTTAAGTACTTTGCAAAAAAAGGGGATGAAAGCTAGCGAATGAAGCAGAAAGAAAGAAAGGCCAACTCACCTTTAAGGGACCTTAGCTTGGTCACCAGAGACAGGTGTGGGGGTCCAGAATCATTTGGCCAGCAGTCTCTGGCAGAGGACCCTCAGGGAGGAGTGCTTGGAAGCGAGCAGTCAAGCCCGTGGGATCCCTGCTCCTAAGATACATCCAAGTCCCAGTGCTGCTGCTGTCTGGCCCCAGGAGACAGTCAGGCCCAGGCATCACCTGAGAAGAGCAGCCGGCATGGGGAGGAGAGGGTGGCTATGCAGCAGGGCCCAGGACAGGCCTGTCCACTGCTGAGGGGGCTGCTGGAAGGGCAGCTGGCCTGAGCTGGGCCCCGAGGGAGGAAGCAGCACTCCTCCAGGCTTGTCAGGGAGGTGGGGGATGTTGAGCTTGGATCCCACGGCAAAGCATTGCTGGAGCCACAGATACAACCACAGATACCCATCTGAAGGACTGAGAGGTGCTGGGGGCATTCGGGGGGATCTGGGGGGACAGAGATGGGAGGGCATGGCCCCAGGCTAGAGAGATGTTCATTTAAGGGGGAGGTAAGTGAGGACAGAGACAAAGCACATGCAGAACCTTTAAGGCCACTGTCAGAATTCCCTGACAGAGCCAGGGCCTGGGTGGGGCTTACGTCCCTGGGTAGTGCCAAAGAGGCACAGCACCAACAGCGCAGCCCCGTGTCTCTGGCTCTCACCAACCATGCCAGTTCACAGAACTTCCCAAGCCTGATGTGGTAAGAACGGCTGCCCCTCAGAAAGGGGGTCCGAGGGAAGGAGTATGGTCTAAATCCCAAGTGGCCCCCTCACTCACTGGCTATCTGACCTTGGGCAGGTGGCCAAGGCTTCTGAGCCTGTTTCCTCGTTGTTAATATAAAAATGACAGGCCCTCAAAGAGCTGTCAGAAGGATGAAACAAGGTAATGAAATAGGCAGCACTTAGCACAGAGTCTGGCACAAAATAGGCACTTCATGAGTGCGAGTTTTCTTCATTCTTTCTGAGGAAGCAAGGGTGGCTGCGGGAGCCCGTGAGGTCTAGTCCCTCAGTCAGGCTCGCCTGGCCCTGCCTCAGGCTGGTGGGAAGAGTGGGGCTCAGTGAGCCTTGTTTCAAGTTACTGTTTTATTATGTTGTTGTCTGCTACTTTCTTTACCGTTGTATTCCTTTGCCCAGAATAGTGCCCTGCACGTAGTAGGTGCACGATCAATATTGTTGAATGAATTCATATTTTTTTTATCCTTAGGCCACTTTGAGTAAAACCCTAAGAATTCCATAATTTTTACCTGAACATTTCTTGTCATCTGGACAGCCATCTTCCTTTTTCAGTTTATATTATAGTTTCTCACAAGGAACTGCTACATTCTAAGGCTAGTGCTGGGTGTCAGACCTTACATCACATTATATATATTAATATACACCCAAAGCCTGCATAAAAAAATATGTATTTTGCTGTAAAAATTCTGTATGATTTTTTAGAAGTTATTGGCTACTGGAAATTTCCTTAATTGGCAATTTGCTAGGATCTCTTGGCGATCGTCATGTTTACTCAGGAGTTTTTGCAAGGTGAGCAAATCTAACTTACAAATGGTTTTCAGATGTAATGAAATTTTTATGAATACTAAATTGAACAACTAATGAGGTTAAATAATATTGTATTTTGGCAATAAACATTTATTAATGTACATTTTGCTGGTTTCTTTTCACATTTGGGAGTCAATAGTTTTATATTCTGGCCTCAAACATTTTTGTAGGCCTCTGGAGAGCTCACATGACACGGGCACTGTGCCTAGAGTGCCTGATGGGTAAAACAGTCTCACGGAATTGTAGATGTAGCATGTTTGTAATTTATTGTTATCTAGAGTAACTCTGGGTGCTATCTTGAAAAAGGGAAAGGACATCTTAGGACACTTCCCTCTAGCTCTGGCTTCTTCTCCATTCAGCCCTAATTCTCCTTTTAGTGTCTTACCCTCTACCGACCTCTTTTTGGTTTTCACCCACTGCGTTGAAACCTGTCTATTTTGTCAAAGCCACAGTTCCTGGTTCATCAGACACACCAGTCTGTATTACCAAATTCTTGCAATAGTGGGCTGTCATTTGTTTTTGTAGTCCCTTAAAAAGGAAGGTTTGTGAGTGTGAGCTGAAGGTAAGAAATGGTGGATGAATTCCTTGCATCAACTCAAGGGCATCTTCCCTTTGCAAGTAACGTGGCTGTCCCCTGTGGCCTCTGGTGAAGGTGTTCCCATTGGACATCCCCTCAGAGTCTCTCCCTATCTGGCACTGGACTGCAGTCTCTCCAGTTCAGAGAGCAGACAGCAGAATGAGGTGGAAAAGGAATGAATGAAGGGCAGATACTTGAGACCTGCTTATCTAACTGCCTTTTAGACCCTTGCTACTCAGACCGTGGTCTGAGGATAAGGAGCATCTGTAACACCTGGGGGCTTGTTAGAAATGAAGAATCTCAGGCTCCATCCTAGAGATGCTGAATCAAAAGCTGTATTTTAACCAGATATTTTAGGTGAATTTGTGTGAGAAGCCCTATACTAGACAACATCACCTGGGTGTCCCTTACGTACCTCAACATTCACCAATCTGAATCTGATCCAATCATCTGGCTCCCTCCTGAGGTTCCTCTCTTCATCTGGATATCTGGGGTGCCTTAAACATGATTTCATCATAGAACTTGTTGTATGTTATATTTTTACTGCTTTCTTTCAATTAGATTGTAAGCTTCTTGAAGACAGGCATTATATCTATTCATTTTCTACCCCCAGCAGCTTGCACTGAGCCTGAAACAAGGGCTGGGCTTCATCTCAAAGACTCTTCCTGATCTTAACATCCTGTGATTCTATAGTGTGCCTGAAAAAATCAGAACCGCAAAGTTGAGAAACATCCTGAAAGCCACCCAACTCAACACTTTCCTCTACCCCTGTCCTGCCCCATGACACCCTCACTAAAGTGTGGGGCCCTTTAGTCATCTCCTTATCAAATGACTGTCCAACTCAAGCTTGAACATCTCTCATGATAGAGAACTTAGTACCTCGGTAACCAGTATATTCCATTTTCAGAAGGCTCCACATTTTTAGAAATTTGTTTTTATATTTGTGAGGCTACATGGTCAAATTGAAAGAAAATGGGTATTGGGATAAAGAAGAACTGCTCTTCAATTTCATAAGAGCCACCCATGGTGTGAGTTGGACAGACTCTAAGGTGACCCCATGGCCCTTGCCTCTGGGTGTTTGTGCCTTGATGTAATCCTTTTCCTTTGCGTGTAGGTGAGTCCTGTGACTTACTTCTAACCAATAGAATGCGTAAAAGGTAATGGGCTGTCACTCTTGTGATTACATTATATTGTGTGGCAAAGGTGATGCCATAATTATGTTACATTATGTGAGATTCCATGTCTTTAGCTGACTTGCTATCTTCAGTGCTGGCTTTAAAGCTGTCATGAATTTTACAGCCATAGGGAATATATTCTGTCATCAACCTAAGGGAGCTTGGAAGTAGTCCCTTCCCCAGTCGAGCCTCCAGATGACAGCCCATTCCTGACCAACACATTGATTACAGCTTTGCAGAGGACATAGCTAAGCCCTTTCTGGCCTTCTGACCCACAGAAATTGTGCAACAACAAAAGTAGGTTGTTTGAAGCTTCTACATATGTGTAATTTGTTACATAGCATAGGAAGTGAATATGCTATATAATCTTAGGCATGCTCATAACTTCACTGAATTTCTGTAAAACAGAGATAATAATGTCTACCACCTAGGGTTGTTATAAGGATTGGAGACAATTTATTGGCTGACAGCAGACACTCAGCAAATGGTAGCTTTTGTTCTTGTTGTTATTATCGTTATTTTCCCCTTGTACCTCCTGAAACTCTTCATGGCCAATGTCATGAAAAAGTTATTTCCATAAGCCGTCTGCACTTTCTTGCTGTTCATTTACTGGTAAACCTTCTCCCATCTAGTTCCTGTCTGTACTACTCCACTGAAATGGTTCTTGTTGAGGCTACTAGCAACCTCAAGTTTATAAATCCAATGTCTACTTTACTCTGTTAGCAATTTACTGACCTCTCAGATGATTTTGCTGTATAGCTGACTGCTCACTCCTTGAAACACTTGGTTGAACTCCGTGGTAGTGCTCTTCTGGTTTTTCCTCTTTCCTGCCTTTTTTTTTTTTTCACTTTCCTTGGCTGATATCCACCTCTACCCACTCTCTCAGTTCCAGAGGGCTTGGTATTAAGCCATCTTTTCCTTAAATACTCTTGCCTTATTTGAGTTCATCCATTTTTTAAATCCATGGGTTTAAACAGCATCTACACGTTGATGGGTCCCACATTTGTAAGTTCTTCTCAGTACTCTCCTTTGAGCTCTAGACTCATATATCCAACTGCCATCTTGACTCTGCCATTTGGCTGTTTCACAGGCATCTCAGATTAACATATCCAAAACTGAATACTCCATTACCCACACTCCCAGACGTGTTCATTCAGCCTTTTTCTTCATCTTGATAAACGGTACCACCATCCACCAATTTGTTTCAACTAGAAATTTAGGGAATCACCCTTGATTTCTTGCTTTCACTCATTTTCCCTACTCCTATTGGCAAGTCCTATATTCTAACTAAAAAACCATGATATGTCTTGAATTTGTCCACTTCTCTCCATCTCTACTGACACCACTGCAGCCAACCTGCCATAAGCAATTCCTGGAACAGTAACAACATTCTCCTAACAAACTAATGTTCAAGCCACAGCGGTGATCTTTTAAAAATTTAATTTGAATTATGCCACTCTACTTTTTAAAGACTTTAATGGCATGGCTTTCCTTTGTATTTAAAATAAAATTCAAGCTTAGTTCTCTACCATGTGGGCCCTGTCCCTGTTTTCCTATTCTTCCCTTTCCTCCTGGCTCTCATTCACTCCAGATAGTCTGGCTGCTTTGGCGTGCCCCAAATGTCAAATGTCAAATTGACACCCAAGTCCTCTGTTTCTGTCTTTCTGCATACACAACAGCTCATTGTTTGGATGCCAATATATAGGATAATATTTTGAGGACCTTTTAATGGTCATTGAACTTCAACACTCATTATTGCAACTATGTATTTAACTTAGTTGAAACGATGACAATATGAGCAGCAGTGACCAAGTTTGCCACTCAGACACAATGACAACCATACCATGATTGCCTTGATTCTAAGTCCAGGCTCTTCCTGGCTCAGGGCCTTTTTACATGCTGTTTCCTCATCTGAAATGTCCTTCTCCCTGCTCTCTGAAGAGTGTCTTTTCAACGTTTGGTTCTCCGTTAGTGTAATTTCTTACTGCTCTATTTGCTTTATAATTCTCCCCCTCCATTACTGCACCTTATTTTATTTCCTTCATAGTACATACCACACTTTGTAATAATCTATTTGCTTGTTTTCTTATCATCCATCTGCCCCACCAGACCATAAGTTTCCTGAGGGCGGGTTCTGATTGTTAGGTGACAACTCAATAAAGCTTTGTTGATTGAATGAATGAATTATATACTGTATTCTAGTTTTACACTTGGGGGACATCCAGAAACAATGCCATCCCTGTCACACAGACTACCCTTTCAGTTTCTTGAAGACACTCTCCTCCCCCATCCCAAACAAAATTCTTTTTCCCTGAGATAAAATATTTTCCAACTTTCCTTTTCTCACATGATTTTGATGTCACTTTATCATTCTGGTTATTTACTCAACAAATCCATTCAATAAAATAACAAACATCGAGCACCCTCCTTTGGTTGACTGACTAGCTCAGCTCAGAGTTGACCAGGGCTTTCACATCCTTCATTTTAGAGTCCATACTTTTATTGGTTCATCCCAAGTGGGAGTTTCAAGAAGTCTAGATGGGAAGGTGGCACCACAGCAGTAGTGGGGAAGTGGCAGTGTATCAATTACATGTCTGTGGATTCATGCAACAAAATACTCAATTACTAGCATTAGACCCAACAATAAAGATGTTTAATATCTCATATAACCAGAAGCCCAGTCTTTAGGCTTGGTTAAGAAAGAGGTGCAGGGATGTCATCAAGGACTCAGGTCCTCTCTATTTTCCTTCTCTGCCATCTTCAGTGTAGCACTTGGTTCTTCAGTTAGCATCCCTCATGGTTTCCGGGTGGCTCCAGTGGCTCCAGGAATCACCCAGCCCAGAGGTTTCTTCTCATGCATCTTTTTTTTTAAGATCACAGAAATCTTCCCCAACCTACCATTCTCATCCCTTCTCATCTCATTGGTCAGAACTAGGTTATATACCCACCCCCAAAATAACCAATGGGAAAGAGAAGAGATCACCATGTTGGAATCAATTCATGAAGATTCTCTGGCACGGAGAAAGACTAAGTCTCCTCTGAAGCACAAGACCCCCTAAGCCTTGAATCAACTCAGGGTTCAGTTAGCAAGGAAGACAGGTGGGGAATGGCAACCAATAACATCTGCTACGGGGCAGGTGATGCCTTTGGGTACTCAGAATCTCTCTCTCTTTCAAATCAAAGTCAGCAGTGGCTACTATCTCATGAAATAAAACTTGACCTTTTATAAATTTTCAAGCACTTTTCAAGGGTAGTTTTGTGTTTTCCTGTGGGTGAAAGTTATTGGGGACATATTACATTTCATCAAACCTAAGAAACTATCTAATATAAGATATACCATTACTTTATGAACCTCTAAGATTGAAAAGTTATTTTAAACTCTGACATAATGTCTTAACAATAGTTCTGCATGAGTCCTGAGTCTGTAATACTAGCCCCATACTGCTTTGAAATTCCTTTGATCTCTTCGGAGGAATTCAGTGATTATTCTTACTATCAGTTGCATTGCTTGATGTGGAGCAAATGTAACTACTTCATTTCTTGTGGATTTCTTCTTTTTCTTTTAGGTCTTTTTTATAAAAGAATTTGTTGTTGCTTTGTGAAAAAGTATGAAATTGCATTTGTTCCTGTAACAACAAATATTTGCTTCACAAATGTCAAATTGATACCCCAGTCTTCTGTTTCTGTCTTTCTGCATACACAATAGCTCATTGTTTGAATGCCAGTATGTAGGACAATATTTTGAGGACCTTTAAAACATCACTGAACCTCAACACTCATTTTGTAGCCATGTATGTAGCTCCGTGGAAATGACAATATGAACAGCCGCGACCAAGTTTGCTGCTTAGAGGCAGTGACAACTTTACCATGATTGCCTTGATTCTAAGGCATATCCTGATTTTACAGGTGTTAAAATGTGGGGGGAAAGCATGTTTTAGAATCGATAAAATATAGTACATCTGAATAGCTTGATAGTCTGTGGCTTAATCAAAACTGTTGATGGCTCTGTGCCCCTCATTAATGCCTGAGAGAGCATGGGCACTGCAGCATGCTAAAAATGCAGGGGAAGGCAGGTCAGTTATGGCATGAGTGCTTCTAATTAGATCAGAGAGACGTGGAGCAAGGCTCTTTGCTGAGCTGGTTGTTCAACATGAGTGGTCAGCACCCACGCTTGTAATTTTCTTATTGCTAATTGGACAAACGCTTGTGTCGTCTGTCACTTCCTGCATTTGTTTTCTGCTTCACTGCACTCTCCACCAAGGCAATAAGATTCTGCTAGAAGGGAAGGAGTGTGTGTGTGAGAGAGACAGAGAGAGAGAGAGAATGAGGCACACACACACACACACACACACACACACACACACAGAGTAAGACAATGAGACACAGAGAGAAAGATACTGGCCAGTCTTGTGTTTAGTGAAGAAAAACACTCACCTTAAAAAAAAATCGGTTCCTGAGATGATGGGATCCAGTCAGCCGTGTGAAATCAAGGGGGAAAACACAAACCCTGGGTGGGATTCTGTGGAAGGGGTGCATCAGCACGTTTCCCTCAAGGACCCCCTCTTTGGGATGAGGTCAGGCTCCTGCTGAGCCTGTGTCTGAGCACTGCAAGCTGTGGAAAACAAAACCAGGCCCAAGACCAGGCCTCCCTGCTGAGATGCAGATTTCCAAAGGGGGGAAAAAAAAGGAAAGGAAAAAAAACATGTGAGAACCATCTAGTCTGATGTCAAGGAATTGAAAAAGCACTTTCTTTTTTCATGGAAGAAAAGAAGCCCTTTTGGCAAAGTTTCACCCTGCCTTAGAGTTTGTTGTTCTTTGGCATCTTGGCCCCTGGACCACCCATCCTGCGTGACAGTTTCCCATGTGGCACGAACTAGACTAAAGTGTCATCTTGTGCTTGTCAGATCTAGAAAGGAAGGATTCGACTGACCGACATTTGTGCCCCATGTTGTCCTTTTTGCAGCCCCAACGCAGGCAGACTGTGGCTGAGGCAGTTTCTGATGTGATTTTAGTGAACCATGTCTTTCATCTTGTTCCTCCTAGCTCCCAAATCATTGTTTCTTCTTTTAATGTTCGCATCTTCATTACCTCTTTTCTTAGCAAAGAGCAGAGGAAAAGAAAAGTTCTTTCTGTTTTGCAAGTAGTATGTGCTGTGGGACCATCACACATTAGTTAGTCTGCAGTCTGACAAAACAAGGTCCAAAACCTGGCTCCTTCACTTACTAATGTATTACCTTGGGCCAGTTTGTTAACATCTATAAATCTCTTGCTTATCTGAAAAATGAGGATAATAATGGGAGACCAACCTCCCATTGATCTGAGGATGAAATGAGATCACTCATACATAACCGTGCACCACTTGGCACCTGATAAGTGTTCAATAATGGTAGCCAGCACTGGCACATTTAAATGTTTGACATGTTTTAAGTTCCTTATTAGGCTTTACAGATTTCATCACTGTCAACCCATGTGTCCTGGAAGGAGGATTCTGGCCTTGACCATGTTCTTATTTCATAAACAAGCTTTCCGAGGGCAGTCGCATCTGCCTCCATTCCGTATCTCTAGTCTTGGACTTGTACTGCTGGTCAAGCTTCTCTTCCCAGCCCCAGATTTACAAATTCACCTGCTGACAGGACCCACTGGCAACTGATGCTGAAACTGAACTCACTTTCCTTGCCCCAAATGTGCTTTCCGTCTGAGGTTTCTCGCTCCATTCACCAGTTATTCAGCGTGGAACCTGGGGCCCATCCCAGCCCCCTCTGCCCCACCCTCCTCACTCCCATCTCAGCACCCTTGATTTCGACAGTTTTACTATAATGAGCATTCCTAACCTCCCTCCTCCTTTCCATTTTCTCCGTCTTCCAGTCCGTCCTTCACTTTGTCATTCTTGTCTATTCACCACACTCTGCTTAAAACCTCCAGTGGCTCCATATTACCTTCAGTGTAAAATACTAACTCTAACAGGCTTGCAAAACCCTTCTTCATTTGGTTCACCCCTCTTGCCTCACCCACTTCTCTCCCTCTATCTTTATGTTCTTCGTACTCCAGCCATTTTGGAATGCTTGGAATGCTCTTCTTGATCAGATGGACGTCCCTTAGGCTTTGCATAAACTCCCTCTGGAGTGCAGTTGCCCTGATTTCTTCATTGGGTGATTCATTCTTTCAATATTCAGCTCAGTCGACACTTTCATAAAGCCTTTCCTGACTCTACCCCTCAAATCTGGCTTAGGTTCCCCTCCCATTGCATCCTAGGCATTTCTTAATCACAACTCTTACCATACTCCTTAAATGAAGGGACTTTGTTGTTTCTTAGCTCTGTGTCCACCATACTTAGCATCAAGTCTGGCACACAATAGAAATGCAATATATATTTCCTGAAAGAGTAAATGAACTGAGGGGCAGTAAAATGTAGTATATATATACCAGGGAGTACTACTCAGCCATGAAAAGGAATGAAATAATGTCTTTGCAGCAACTTGGATGGAACTGGAGACCATTATCCTAAGTGAAGTATCTCAGGAATGGAAAAACAAACACCACATGAACTCTCTGATAATTGGGAGCTAAACGATGGGCACACACAGGCACACAGAGATATGAAGGTCATAAGAATCCAAGAAGGGGAGGCGGGAAGGGGATGAGGGGTGAAAACTTACTTATCAGGTACAATGAACCATATTCTGGTGACAGGCATACTAAAAGTCCTGACTTAAGCATTATACAAGGTATCCATGTAATAAAAAATTAATATTTTGAAATTAAAAAAGCCAAAAAACAAATTATTATTATTTATTAAAAAAAATAAGAGTGAATGGTAGAAGGAAGGAATGGATAAGATGTTAACCATTGTTTTGATGGGAATAAATCTAAGAGGTAGATTGTCCTCCAAGGCATAATATCTATACATTGCCACAGGGGTCCTTAAATTATGAAATGAATTGCCTGAGCTCGATCTCAGTTATATGCACACGGAGAGCACCTCTGTTGCCTACTATGCTCACTAGAATAAAAATGGCATTGCCCACTAGGGCCAGGCACCCAGGCCTAGAAGGAATTAACCAGCTGGCCTTCCAGGTTCTGTCTTTCTCACAGTGGAGCTCACATAAAGAGTTTAAGTCCGCCTTCTCAGTACCTGTCTTAGGAGTACTGAAGACTCTGGAAGAACAAATGCCAAGATACATTGGTATGTCAGCCCTGGTTCCAGTCTTTCTCACTGGATACTATTGTTTGGTTTCTTTGTTCCAGTTTTCATTGTCAAGTGACTTTGCAATGGTTAACACCACCTCTTCCACCTCACTTTCTGTTATTATTTCTTGTTTTTCTGTAACAAGAAATTCTGACAGCACAGGAGTATATCTGTGGATCTGGGGGTGCTCTTTGAATGCTTGTGGGTTTTTACATTTTTTAACAGATTGTTAATATTTTTTAATCTCCAACTTACCCTGAAAGTAATTTAGTTCTGAGTAGCTCTGATCAACCTACTTTTCAAAGCATTTATCTTCAGCATACTAAGGGAGCTTTAACATATACTTCACCTAATTTGGTGCATTTTCAGTATTTTTGTCTCTTGTTTCTTTGAGTAACAGAATGAAAGCAATGGGGAGGGAGGTAAAGGTAGCATTTATTAGGATGACTTGTCCCTCTCTCCTATTAACAACTTCTGATTTTTCATTCAGTTATTATAGGTCAAAAGTTAGTTTTAGATGATGGCTAATGTCTTTTGTTTCTTTAAAGGATTTTTTAAGTGCCAAGAAGGCCATACCCATTCTTTAAGTGGTAAACTTGGCAAGGGAGGTTACTAGATTTATACAAGGACATGTAGCAAATGAGCATCCAACTCTGAGAAGAACAAACACTCTGACACATTGCCACTGCAAGATTTTGCTAACTGGACTAAGATGGTCAGATCTTTTATAGTTTTGGTGACAAACTTCCTTTATCAGTCATTTTCCTCCTTTGTGACTGGACAGAATTTTTTTCTCATAAGCACAGAGATTTGACTTCCTTTAATGCTGATCTCAGGATCTTTTAATTTGTAAGCTCATCATCCTTAGATACTCAAGACATAACCAATGAGACACCCAGTTCCTCAGACCCTTGCAGATGTCTTTTCCCAGGTGACACCAGCCTAAGGATGATCAGAAATGCTGACTTAGCCAATGCCCTGAGAGTCCCAACGTCTTCTATGCAGTAGTTTTCAACTCTGCTGCACATTTAAAAGAAAATTCCAGAACTTAGGCCCCATATCCAGAGATTTGTGTATAACTGGTTTAGGGTGAGGCTCAGGCATGGTTGTTTTTTAAAAAAATGTCCTTGAATGATTTTCATTTGTGGCCGGGTTAAGAACCAGTATTCTTGGCTATCTTGCCAATTTGGTGCAAAACCACTGCATCCTGAAAAGCAGGCTATGTCGAGGCATGGCCAAACAGGTCAGAACTTTGCTCCATCTTAAATTTAAGCCACATGTATTGCACTTTGCAGATGCCAAAGAAAGAATGCTAGCTTATCCTTGGGAATTACAGACTAATGATATAACTCCTCCGTAAGGAGGCCCAGATGAACGAAGCTAACAGAATCACTCAAGATTCTTTTTAAAGCAACGGGACAGCTAGAATTTGAACAGAACAAGCTGGCATGCCTTTGGAGTGAGTAAAATTATGCCTCTTGAACCTGTCAGAAGTCCTTGAAATGAGCAGTGGATAAAAGGAGTTAGTGGTTATAATTTATTTAGTCTTTCCAGAGGCCTCTGGTTGTTCATAAGAAGGGAACTCAGTAACCATGGGACGAAATGCAGAACTGCCAGGGATTGAGGACTGATTAGGAGATGGGATGCCTTGAATCAGGGAAAAAATGGTTATTTTCAATGTGGCCAGCTTTGGCGGGGACCGGCACAATGATCTGATCAACAAGCTTTGTGATTTTTAAGATTCTTTTCTTGTTTTTATTACCCAATTTCATAGCACCCTTTGAGAAACAAGGCTCCTCCTGCAAAGGAATTAATTATCAGCTCTCTGACCTCCTCAAGTCTGCGTGTATCAGATCACATCCTTCCCCTCACCCCAGCAGCAAGGTCGAATGGCTGTTGATCTGGCTTTAACCCCACTCTGAAAATGTAACCTCTTCTAAAGTGCTATAAAGAAAATAAATTGTGGACACTCTAGGGACTGTTTTGGAAGGCTGGTGGGATGTGGTAATCCACTCAATGATAGGCAGACAGAGCAAGAACTGTAACCTGGAGAGCTGCTTGGAAATTACGTATCTCTTCTCCCATCTCCAGGGCCTGCTGCGTTGGCCTGGAGACCTCATGTTGCCAAGTTGACCCAGGCCTCCTGTATCTTAGGTCCTCTGGAAGATTTTGCTTCTCCAGCATCTTCTGCTTCTTTTAATCTTGGAAATGTTTTTTTTTCAAACTACTCATTACCCAACTCTCAATCCATGGAATTCAGGTGGGAGCTGATACTACCTCCCTCTCCTTGCAACATACATATATCTGAGCTCCAAGGGTAGGCATGTCCCCTAGGCCTGGCCAATTAGCATATTGCATCCCTTTGGTTCAGAGACTGATATAGGGATGATCGCCTGGCCCAACATGGTCCAGTGAATTCTGGCCCAGGGACTTTGTTGGAACTATTGAGAAAGAAGCTCCCTCCGTCTGCTGAGTTTGCTAAGCTGGTGACCAGGGCCACTCTGAGGTGGGTAGCTCCTTGAGAAAGGGAAACAGAACAGAAGAAAGCAAAGTCAAGAGATATAGTATGACACAATTCTTGTCATCTTTTAAGTACCTGGATCTGGTCATGTTTACCACATATGCCTACTGGATTCTTCTGTTGTATTAGTCAACAAATCCCCCACTCTTTCTCTTGTTAAGCTTGTTAAAGCTGTGTTTTTGTCACTCACAGGATCCTTTAATAAGAGGTCCCTAGTGGATACCTTCCTACACACCATAGTGCTCCATCCAATTGAAACAAGTTTCCCTGTCTCCTTAGGGACAGATTCTTGGGGCAGGTGCATGGTGAGATCATCTGAAAAGTGAGTACGTGCCTCTGGCCAATAGGAGAGGGATAGGATGGGGTGTAGGGTTGTCTCAGGTGAAAGGTTTTCATTTTGACAGCAGTTTTTGGGAGCCAATAGTTCTACCTTTTTGGGTAACTCAGCAGAGTGATGATAAGGAATGTAGGGAAAGAGGAGATTGGGAATGAATCGTTACTGAGCATCTTCCACGTGCCACGGACTGCATCAGGTGCTTAATATATGGTAACTCACTTAATTCTTACAAAAATCTTGTGTATATTATCCCTGCTTCACAGATCAGAAAATCATATCAGTAACAACAATAGCTACTACTTATTGAATGCTATGCTCCAACAATATCTATAATTCAACTTTATCCATTACAGTCATAACAACCTGCAAGGTAAAGATTATAATCTATATTTTATTGATAAAACCAAGGTCCAGAAAGATTAAATTGTCCATGGCCACATAGCCAAAGAGGACAAGTCTGTATTTAGATAGACACTGTTTGGAAGCCAAGCTTGATATGAAACAGATCTTGAGTTATAGGCTTGTTACAGGTCTGGCTGGGGAGATATTTGGACTAACAAGGGCCTGTCAGCATGCCTGACATTGGAGGGGGAAGCACAGTTAACAGACTGTCATGTATGGTGTTGACCCTGAGTTACCTACCTCAGATCCTGGCATAGTGACCAACAGCTTTAGTTAGGACCCTCTGGTCAGTTTACTTTGCTTAACAAGATCTAAAGGAATTCTCTACCCAGGAGTTTTACAAACAACAAGAAGGAATAATTAAGAACACTGTCTAGAATACAGCTTTCATCCAGTTTATATAATATATTGTAAAATAAACCCACACAGATTTAAAACATACTAGATGCTCCTTACATTTGAGCATCTGGTGTCAATTACTAGCTGGTAGAATGTTGAGCTGTCTGGGATCAGGAAGTAGTTGTCGGACCCTATTAGCATTCTCCTTCCACTGTGCCAGTCCTGGACATTATGTTGGTCTATGCTGTCCTATAGTGACCTGTGTCCCACACTAATCCATGCCAGCCCACTTCAGACATCTGTCTTCTTCCTGAGTCAGAGTCAATCTCAAAATTACAAGGAGTTCTTTTTGAGAATGCAACCACTCAGAGCTCAGTCTTTAAGGCTTGTCAATTGCCTTTCATTTGTGCCATTTATTCCTGTTCCCACCCATGGCTATGACACTTGTGGCGGGCTGAATAATGGCTCCCAAAGATGTCCACATCCTAATCCCTGGAATCTGTGAATATGTTACCTTATATGCTGAAAGGCGCTTTGCAGGTGTGATTAAGGATTTTGAGGTGGGAGAGAGTATTCTGGATCATCCAGGTGCCACCCAGTGTAATCACAGGGAATATAAGAGTGGGGATCAGGTGGGTCACAACTGGTAGCTGGAAACGTGTGATGCCAGAAGCAAGAGGTTGGAGTGACGCAAGGAAAGGGTTGTGAGCCAAGCGGTGCGGCCAGCCTCTAAAAGCAGAAAAGGCATGGAGACAGACTCTCCCCTCAGAGCCTCCAGGAGGAAACATCTCTGCCTATACCTGGGCTTTAGGTCAGTGAGACTGATTTTGGAATTCTGACTTCTAGCACCATAAGATAATTTCATGTTGCTTAAGCAGCTAAATTTGGGTAATTTGTTACAGTAGCAATAGGAAACTAATATAATGCTCCACACCAAAGCTTAGAAATGCTGGGGGGATTTTTTTTCCCTCCAGCAAATGCCTTCTGCAAACACCTGCCTTATGGTATTTTAACTACATATTTGTGAAGGTGTAAAACTGACTTCCCCTGCTCCGTGAGGATGGGCTTCATGTGTCCTTCTGGCTCTAAGGGGGTGGGGTGGGGTGGGGAAGAATACCTTTTGGTTTGTGCACATCCTCAAAAACCCTCTCCTTATTTATAGGACCTTTACTCTCCATTTGCCTCGTGTGTCATACTGGCAATCACTTGCCTGACCACAGCAGGGGCAGGTAAAAACTGTCCACTTGCTCATTCACTGGGTTTCACTGTGATAGAAGTGTTCTTGTCAGTTGACTAATTCAAAGTTAACCATTTAATTCACACTTACATGTTGCGGTGTGGAGGTAGCAATGGAAGGCCAGCTGATGGGTTACTGAGTGTCTCTCAAGGGTGGTGAATTCATTAGGGGACTGGGCCTCAGCTGGGCAGGAGGATGACTTGACTTAGAATATGACTTGGGTATTATTGGAGCCAATTAAACCCAGAGACTGATAATTATACTGCATTTTATACATCTGTAATTGGGCATATTGAATGCTGGTGGCTGAAATTTATACTTGCATTCAGAGCCGCCTTCCCTTTAGTGGGGGAAGAAGAATTATCATGAGAAAATGGCTTAGCAGCCATGAAGTCAGAGCAAAGGGAAATATTAATACATAAGAGTTTTAGGGGTATTTAATTCAGGACAGCCGTTTTCAAATGGAGGCACTTTAAAAAAAAATGTTCAATGAAGAGCAGTATGTGGGGGTTATCTAGGGAGAGCTGCTCTGGGTGCTTGGGGGGTGGGAGTCCCAGAACACACCAGTGGGCTCCTACCCTCACCTGTGGCAGCCCCGAGAGGCCTGCTGTGTCAGCTCTGTGCCCCGGCAGGACAGAAGTCCTTGGTAATGCCTGAGTTGGTGTCTCTTCCATCACGCCGGGGCTGGACCAGCACTGTCAGCCATGGGCTCTCGGGGCTCCCCCTTGTGTTCCAGAGTCTGTTCTTAAACTGGGTACAATACAATTGATTAGGATTTATTTTTCTAAATTACAATCACATTTGAGTTTTGTTTCTTTGAAATTACATTCTGGTCCCCTTGTCTGGAGTTCTGTACATTCCCAATCTCTTTAGTCACACATTCACAATCTTCTGGTTTATTTGCACAGATGGCTGAACTCATGCATTATGCATGGGTGTCGCTGGTGGCGTCTCGGAGGGCAGATCTGAGTGTCTTCTGGGTACCACAGTCACTCCCACGTTTTATCCACATGTGCGGTGACAGTTTCACCTTTGGGGGGGGGCTGCTCTCCTCGTGGGAAACCCACCCACCAGCATAGCGAGAGTGCTTGGCGGGGGTGCAGAAAACATAGTTTCACGTTTCCCCCAAATTCCTGAGCGGGGAGAGTATTGTAAGTGCTGAAATTAGACATATCAGAAGTGTATAAACTCAGCTTTAAAACTTGAGAAACCTGGGTTGTGATTCTTTGTTCTGCAACAGTGCAAAATCCCCATGCTTTCACCAATCTAGAAGAGAGAAAAAATATTTGAACACTCTGGTACAACTCAGCTGACAATGACATTTGAGTGCCAGCATCTCTGTTATCTGTGTGACCACGCTAACTCAGCTCTGCTCGGCTTAGTCCCCGTATTTCTTACGCTCCTCCAATCAATTGCTTTTTCGGCTGTGGTTTGTTGCAACTTCTTTCTTGTAATTACGTTGAATGAAAAAGATGTCCAAACAATAATTTTCCTTTCCCCTGGTGTCCTTCAGGGGCTGTGCATATATTACAGCTTCTGGTCTCCCTCTCTGCTCCCTCTTCCCTCCCACCACTACCAGCTCTGTCCTCACCTGGTTCCGAATTCCTGTGACAGTTTGGAGCAGAGTCACCTGTGTCCTAGGAGGAGGAATAATCAGGCCGGCACACAGGCATCATGTGTGCACCAACAATTTAGTCACACACCATATGGTTCAAACTGTTGTCATGTCTCCCAGGGCATCAATATTTGTTCAGAGACCCTCAGGCCCAGCTCTCTCCCCACAGAGGGCTCTGTGCTACCTGCCTTCAGCACTTGAACTTGACCTGCTAATGCTGCCCTCCAGAAGATCAGCCCCGTGTGGGAGATGCATCAGTGGGCTAATTACACACCATGGAGGAAAGTTTAGCCCTCAGAGCAGGAACTCTCTTGAGGCTAAAGCCACCGTAAGTGCTTGTGAAATGCTGACGCCTGGAGAGAAAGAGCTAATAATTCGCCTGTCATTTCCAGGCCACAAGAGAAAGCCAAGTCTAGCGGGTGTTAGAGGGCGGGGCTGTCATTGTAACAAGTGTGATGACTAGGGGTCATCTTAATTGAGCTGCTAAATGGAGTTGTGTGTACTTTTATCTTTTTAATGTGGAAGAGTCATTGTTTTTATGGCTGTACTTGTTTCATCATTCTTATAACTGGCTTGGCTTCTTGGCATAGCTGGGTATTGTGGACTGAAAATTATTAAGAGTAATTTTTCCCCTTCAAGTGGAAAGCTGCTCGTACTTCTTCCTAGGCTATCTGTCAAAGGTGCTTAGTATAACCTGACTTGTCGTAGGTGAGTGGATGAATTGGATTTGCTTGCAGCTTCTTGGCATGCATTTCTCAAAATGTTAGCAATCTGTGAGCTACTGGCAGGCATTTGGTATACTTGTAGACCACCATTAGCATGAAAAAAAAGATTCAACACTATTTTTTTGTAGTAAAATTAAATCTGCACTTAAAATGAAAACCATAATTTTGTCCCAGTGAGAAAAATTATAAAGTTTGTTTCACCAATGTATCTGTATCTTGCTTAGTGGTGGAGAGTTTAAGCCACAGATGAATTTCTCTATCTAGTCCACTGCTTTTCTTCATTTGTATTTCTCCTAAATTTGAAAATCTTGTCATAACTAGAAGTCTTTGGTAATGAAGGGGCATGCAGGGTGGCTCTGTCAGATAGTTCTGGATATCTGAATACAACATGACTCCCATATAGAGCACTTTCTCACTATAGTGTTGGTGCCCATATGTCCTGATATCCTGTGGAAATCTGGATGTTTCCACAAGCAAGGTGATGATGAATAGATTCCTCATTTACTCTCTGGCTTTATTTTTAAGCTTTCTTCCAATACTGTCATAATATTTAGATATGGCTTTTAAACATGATCATTAATAAACCATATAGTTCCCTCTGAAGAGAAGAAAATTGTTTTGGAGAATAACCACTTCCAGGGATGGAGTTATCTGCAATTTCTTTCTTAAAAATCCTGATGTCTTATCCCCAACATTAAAAATATGGTATTTGAGCTCTTGAAGTGATAGGTTCAGGCTGTTTAGGACATTGAACTGTTACATGTACCTTGAGCAACACAGTTGAAATAGGTATAAAAATGGTCTTTACTGGCATCCAGTGTCATGGAGTAAAAAAATTGTGTCTTCTCATCCATTTAAAAAAAAACCCATGAACCCCTTTCCCCTCGACATTCAGAGCATTTTGGTGAGTCAGTGCACAGAAGACTCATTGTCCATTCTTTACATGGTATGCTGGAACAGTACACTGAGGGGCCACAATTTGATTTGATATACACATTTAATGTTAAATCACAACTATGGCTTAAAATGCCACTTATATGCCAATGATTCCCATGAAAAGAAAATTCCATGTCTAGCCTGCGGTCCCGGAGGAGGGGCCAGCCATCTCCCTGGCCCCAGTGGGACGGCTCCAGTGCGACCCAGCCTAGATCAGACCTCCAAATGACACACAGATGCATGAACTAAATAAACTCTTGCTGTTTGTGTTGCTGAGATCTTGTAGTTGTTTGTTACACAGCAATAACTGACCAAAATACCTTATTTCTATCATTACCTCCCTAGACTCTATTTCCACACAGCAGCCGTAGTGATTCTTTTAGAAGTCATATTTTGTTGGTTACTTATTGCCCTTGTGATTGGCTACAATTGGTCCTCATTTCACTGAGAATAAAACCAAAGTCTTTATAAGAACCTACCTGAACCGCCCCCTCCCACTACTTGCTTTTACTCTGGTCTCATTTTCTACTACTCTCCCCAGTGCTCACTCTGCTCTGACCATACTTGTTTCCTTGCTGTTTTTGAAGGTTCCAGAGAAGTCTGGAAGCTTCTCCTGCAGATATGTCCCTGGGTCATTTTTTTCACCTTTGTCAAGTCTTTGCTTAAATGCCATCTTCTCATAGAGGCCTACCCTGCTCATCCTATTTAAAATTCCAACCCCCATACTACTCCCCACCCTGTATTCTCAACCTCCCTTACACTGCTCTACCCCCTACACCACTAGGGTGCTATCACCTGGTAATATACTATATCATTTACTTACCTATGTTTATTGTTAAAGTCTGTCATCTTCTGCTAGAATGTAAGCTTTATGTGGGAATAACATATTGTAGGCACTAATTAAATGCTTGTTGAATAAATAAAGGTCATCAATAAATATTGATGACCACTGAGGTTCTCCTGACTAAAGCAGGGTGTGGATGCACATTTTCATTTTGCCTAGCAAAGACCTTCCTGGCCACCTTAACAGTATTTTGTCAGGGTAATCCTATTAATAGCATACCTTTCCTGTTCTATCTCATCAAGCACCAAACAATCATTTTCAAAATGGAAGGTCTTTTCTGTAGCAAGGGCTTTCAGTAACAAAAGGAATGAAAAGTTATAGTGCACTTTTACTTCATTTACTTATCTCACATAAGCCAAGAGATGACTTATACTCTGCTTACTGGTGGTATTGTCCACCTGAAAAGTGAAATACTAACTTGTTGAACACATGTGATCAGAAAAGCTTTTCACCTTGGAAATTGTGTCCTGGAGTTGGTTTTTGTTTTCCCCTCTAAGCATAATCTTTATATTTAAACTGGTTTAACAAACTTTTGGGCAAAAGTCTAGCTTGGCCCATTTTTTGCTGTTATACAACTTTGAATGATGTTCCTGTGGCTTAGAACTCTTCAACTTTGGGCAAAATTTTTCAATTTTGTATTGGAAAGTATTATTTTGTACTTGCTCTAGAAAATTCAGGGGTCTTATCAGAGAAGGTTCCCTCTGTGCTCTGAAGATACAGCTTTACTAACTTCATGCTGTTATGAACTTCTGCAGGGGAGAGGGGTGAACTGATAACTGTCGAGTTTCAGGTACTTTTTTTTGTAGTTTCTTATGTGCAGTTGTTATCCTTGTGGATTCACTTGCCTGCCACCAGAATTACAGCCTATGTTCTCACTGGAGTCTTGTTTGCTACCTGCGTGATACCATTCTGAATTGTAGTATTTATACTATTTCCATCTCTACTTCTGTGCCCCAGTAAACTACATTTGAGTCATTGACCCACTTTTATGAATTGTGATTACACAATACTAACAACCAAAATGCATATTTGACAAATGTTAACAATGAGGCCCAAATAAGGTGAAAATGCATTAAGATGAATTGTGCCCTGTTAACTGAAAGATTAGCTGGGGTGAACCAACCAATACCATTCTTATCATACGTGGACAAACTTTAAAAATAGGATTTCTGTGAAAATCATAGTTAAAACATTTCGAATGAATGACGTGACTGTGAACAAAGTGGTTCTGTTGCTTCACCTCTGGAACGGCCAAACTGCCCACAGACCCTTGACAGATAACCAAGCCCTAAGCCTGACTAAATACTGCTCTGGCCTCTGGCTACTGGAAGTGTAGCCCAGGGCCCAGCAGAGCAGCATCACCTGGGAGCTGGCTAGAAAGGCAGGCTCTCAGGTCCCACACATACTGCAAAGGCAGCCACACATACTTTCTGAATCTGCATTTTAACAAGGTCCTCAGGGCATTCAAAGGCCCATTAAAGATTGAGGAGGGCTGTTCTGATTAGATGGATAGCAGGAGGGCTGGCTTACTCTTTTAATAAAGAAAAGCAGCAGGCTTTTAAGGATGGCAGTAAACACCAACCTAATTGGCAAATCCTAATTGAATAAATCACCTCCATTTCTAGCTGGTGCAGACTGGGGTGAGGGTGGGGCACAGGAAGGGGCTCTTGGTCAAGTTTCGCCACGAAAACGATGTGATTCGAAGACCCATGGACAAGGATGGTTGCGCCAGGGCTGAGCCAAATCCTGATGCAGTTCTTCTCTCTGGATCTGGTGTTAATGAAAAGGAGGCAATTTGAAGTAATGTGGCGGATGACGTTGCATGGTCACGGGGCTTGAAGGGAGCAGTTATTTTTTCTTCTTTTGTTCAGGCAGCAGCTGTGGCTCCCTAAAATGATATCCCAAATGTGTTGCATGCCAGGGATTTAGAACTTGATGATTCACAGGTTTTCTGAGTTGGTGCTTTTATAGCCAGACAGTGGTCTCTGCAACACATGTAGTTGGAGCCTGAGGCTTCAGAATTAGAATGTAAATGATAGCAGCATCCTCATCACTTTGCAGTTACTTTTTAGCCTATATGCTCCTTATTGCTCCAGCAAACATGACAACACCTCTGCTGTCCCAGCTTGCTCATGTTCTTCCTTTCTCCTGGACGAGCCTCCCCAGCTTTTGAAATCTTTTACAGCCCATCCCAACTACTGGTTCCTCCAGGAAGTCTATGATTTTCTGTAGCCAAGGACATCTCTCCTTCCTGAAAGTCCCTATAATCTAGTGATTCTCAACTTTGGCTGCACCTGGGAAGTTTTTAAAAATCCTGAATTTCAGGCCACAGCCTAGACCAATTAAGTCAGAATCTCTGGGGATGGGGCCCAGGCAGCAGTAGTAGTTTTTAAAGTTCTCCAGGTGGCTCCAATGTACAGCCAGGGTGGAGAACCACTACCATAATCCTTTTCCATTTAGGGTTCCTCTTAAGCCTAATTCTGCTATGGATTACACAAGAGACCCTCATTTTTATTTGACCCTTATGTCCCAGATTGTAAACTCCCAAAAGTCAGGGGCAGGATCTTCTTCCCTGTGTCCCCCATAGCATCTAGCACACTGTTTCTCCTTCCAGTCACTTACCCAGCATGGGACACTTGAGTGACCACTGACCCTGATCAGAGGGGGTGTGGTTGCTGCTGCTCTTGCACTATCACTTGCATTTTTGGATTCAGAATGGAGGTAGGGAAAGTCAGATATGTATGTGCTAAGACTAGGAGAGCCAAAAGCTCTGGTCTACTAGTGCCTTTATGGATAAGCAAAGGCTTTTATTTTGTTTGAAAAAGTGTGCTTAATGGTATGGATGGCTACAGACTATTTTTTGTTCCTCCAGGAACTTCTCATTGGAATTATCTATTGCTGCATAACAAATTACCCGAAAATTTAGTGGCTTAAGACAACAGTAAACATTTATTCCACATAGTTTCTGTGGATCAGGAATCTGGGATCAGCTTACCTGGGTGACTCTGGTTCAAGGTCTCCTGTGAAGTTGCAGTTAAGATGTCAGGTGGGACTGTAGTCCTCTGCAGGCCTGACTGGGTGGAGGATTCACTCACTCACATGGCTGGCAAGTTGGTGCTGGCCATTGGCAAGAGGCTTCAGTTTCCTGCCACATGAACTTCTCCACACAATGGTTGAGTGTCTTCATAATATGGCAAGTGATTTTCCCCAGAGTGAAGAACCAAGAGAGCAAGGCAGAAGTTGAAAGGTGTTTTTGTAATTATGAACCATTATCTCTGCAGTATCCTACTGGCTACACAGGGTAATGTGGGAGGAACGACACAAAGGACTTGATTTTTGTTCACTGCAGGAGCTGTGAGTTAAGGGGTCCTGCTTGATCCTCCACAGGATGGGCATGTGCTATAGGCTGGCCAACCCAATAACTGTGCCCCTGGGTGAATATAATTGGTACAGAGGTAGACATGTGACCCAAGCTGGCCAGTCACTGTATTCCCAGGATTTTGCTAGAGCAATTGAGAGAAAGCAACCCTGGTGGTTCTTGTGGTTTGGGGACTACTGGCTGTAAGAATGATGAAAGCCCAGGGCAGTTGGTGGGCATCTTTGCCATTGCATTGGACGCTGTGGAGAATGAAGCCAAAATGGAGAGGAGCAGAGAAGGCAGACAGAGGCAACATCTTGGTGAGCTGGTTTGAGCCCTTACATTAACCCATACCAAAGCTAACTTCCTGGGCTTCTAATTTATATAAGCAAAGACTTTCTTCAGCTGGATTGATCTAGATTTCTGCCACTAGTATCAAATGAATCTTGACTAACCCAGAGCCTGGAAATCTGGGGCCTCCTGGCCACTGTCCTCTGCTCTATGTGTGGCCGTTCTCCAGTCTCTGGCCTGACCACTATAAACCTCCTAAACCTGGGGTATATCTGCCTGTGTCCCTGCCTCAGTGCTGGGGCATTAAGGGTTATTAGTGCATACTGATAGACTTGTGCTGAATTTTCCTGCAGCCTTGTATAGTGGGGGAAAAAAATCCTGGTCTCTGGAGCTATTCAGTCCTGGGTTCAAAACCTCTGCCATTAATCAACTGTGAGTGATCTTGGGCCAAGGGCTTCACATCTGTCTCTCAGGTCTATGTACATAAAGCAGGGCTTGTAATCTGATATTTCCAGGGTTATTGTAAGGAAAAATAAGAAATTATTTATGGAAAAATGAGGCCCATATCAAAGGCTCAACTAACATTAGTTTTCTTTTCCTCCTTTTGTCATTTTTCCTTTTTCCCTCTAGAAATAGTGCCAGGTACAACTGTGCCTGGCTGCTACAACTACCTAGCCAGGACTGAGTTCAATTCTGTTTAATTAGCATATCCTGAATGCTGGCCATCTGCTAGAATTGGGCAATGAGGTTTCGGGGAGGGTGACTTGATAATCTCCCCTAACTGAGGGCTGCCTTTAGACCAAGCATGGGATCGGTGAGTTTCACAGTACGGCTCTGTATTGCTTTAGGCCATGTTATGAAGTAAGGGGCATTTGGATCTGATCCCTTACATTAGGTCCTTGTGGAGGTGCTCCCCTTCCACTGACAGTTCCAGTGGGGAGTGGGGCACAGAGGAGGATGCTGATATGCAGAAAAGCTGGCCACTGTAGTGCTATAGTCAGATGGGCCAGTCTTTCCTTTACCCACAGGCTGGCTTGCTGGAGCTCCTCTCTTCTCCCTGCTCATTGCTAAACCTAATCAATCTCTGTGATGAGTTGGACCATCATGTCTCTGAGTCAATGTACTTTCTGGACTCTGTCATTGCTCCTCTGTCCCATGTTTATCCCATTAATGATGCCAACATCTGCAATTCTTAACCTCGATTATCAGCAGTACATTGTAAGGGTTTAATAAATGTTTCTTGAACAGGATGAATGAACGGTTGGTGGACAACATTCAGGGGGCATATAGAACCTTCCATATTAAGTAGGTAAACTTCTTACTCCCCCATCTGCCCCCACATCTAGCCTAACAGCTGCCCTGCTGTGAGTAATGAATGGACCTGAATACTTCAGGTACTTCAAGATTTTTGCTTCAGGGCCATCCTTAGGAACATCAGTTCTCCTTGATTTGTGCTGTGGGCAGAGAAGGGGTAGGAGGCTGGATCAACACTGTAAGTAAATCAGGATATAGAATGGAAATTGTTTTAAAGAAATAAATCCCTAGAATGTTCCTTTTAAAAACATTTGAGTTCATCAAATAATCTACTTGTTTCACTTATTTTTGTGAACATCCTCTTATGGCCCCCATCCTGTTCTAGTCTGGAGGGAGGAAAGGGGAGAGATTTATTGCAAGGGGTTGGTGGCTTATGTGATTGTGGGGCTGACAAGGCAAGTTTGATATCTGTAGGGTAGGCCATCATGAAGGACAGACTGGAACTCTCTGGCATGGGCTGAAGCTGCTGTCCACAGGTGGAATCCCTCCTTCTTCTCAGAAACCTCCATTCTGTTCTCATGACCTTTCGACTGATTGAATCAGGCCCACCCAAATTATCTGGCATAATCTTCTTCACTTAGTCAACTATTTATAAACATTAATCATATCTACAAAGTATACCTTCACAGCAATACCTAGATTAGTGTTTGATTGAATAGGCTGGGACCATATCCTAGTCAAATTGACACAAAAATGGCCATGACAATTCACCCTTCTCAACTTGGCACCCAAACATGTCATCTTAGATCATATGTAATCTCCAAATAAAGACAATAATAAAGGCATACTTCTCCTAATGCTATAATTATCCTGTGTACAACTGAAAACACATTAACCCTTTCCCCAAAAGAGAATGCAAAGTTCTTGCATGATTTTCATTTTTTTCTTTCGATTTTCTATAACTTATTACTGTGATATAAAGTTAACTGTCATTAATGTATCTTATGTTAGATAATGGCATATGAGTGGGAAGAAAAATATTTGCTTAACATATTTATATTCACAACAAAATAAGAAATAACTATTGAAGTTCTCGTTTCTGCAACTGGTCTTGTAGTTGATATTTATAACTACCTTCTTTCACTACCCATTCCATATTCCCTCTGCACTCAGCAAGCACCTCAGCTAGTTATGACTCTTAGCCTCATAGAGTAACCCAAAACTTCATTCCTGAAGTGTATGGGCCATTAGCAGTTTTGCCTGAATCAGACTGTTGTAGTTTGACTTTAATCAAAGGACATGGTAGTACTAAGTAAGACATGCCCTAAGGGATCTTCATTATTCTAGTCATGTTCTTTTTTAACCTCTATTCTAGAGTAGCAACTCAATTGGCAATCAGGATCAATAATCCCAGTCAGTACAGTAACTCCCTTCTTTGTCTGATTCAGATGCATGAGGACTCCAGACTGGTCTGGTGGCAGCCTCAACTTCTAGTTCAGTGGGATCATTGTTGTTTCCTGGTGGAAACATTCCTCCCTTTAGGACTAAGACTTCTAGAGCAACAGAACATAAGCTTGTGGGAATAGGAAGCAAACCTTTTGCTAGTGGATCACTAGGAGTAATAGTAAATGGGCTCCCATTCATTTCTTGTTTCCTGGGCCCATGAATCCTAGCTATGGGAGAAATACCACCATATATTGGATGCTGATTTAGAGCATTTACAGCCTCCTAGAAGGTATTGCCCAAGCTCTAGAAGGTTTTGTCACTTAGCTGACATGGCAACTAAGTCTTCAAAAGGCCATTCCACTGTTCCATCAAGGCAGCAGCTTCAGGATAATGGGGAACATGCTAAGATTCATGACATCCTGAGTGTGGGCTCATTGCTGTACTTCATTTGCTGTGAAGTGAGCTTCTTGATCAGAAGCAGTATTGTGTGGCATACCATGATGATGGATAAGGTGTTCTGTCAGTCCATGGATGGTAGTTCTGGCAGAAACATTGCTTGCAGGGACAGAAAATCAATATCCAAGCAAGCATTTATTCCAATAAGAGCACAGTGCTATCCTTCCCATGATGGAAGTGGTCCAATATAATCAGTTTGCCACCAGGCAGCTGGCTGGTCACCTCAGTGAAGATGCCTTATTGGGAACTCAGTGTCGGTCTCTGCTGCTGGCAGATTGGGCACCCAGCAGTGGTGGTGGCCAGCTGGGCCTTGGTGAGTGAAAGTCCCTGTTGCTGAGCCCATATATAACCTCCATCCCTGCCATCATGGCCACTTTTGTTCACGAGACTATTGGGCAGACCAGTGACTGGGGAAAGAGGCTGACTGGTATCCGCAGACTGGGTCATTCTTTTGACTTGATTATTAAAATCCACCTCTGCCGAGGTCATTATCCTGGTGAGCATTCACATGGGATACCAATATTATTCTTTGTACATTCAGAGAGGTCTATCCACATACCTCTTTCTCAGACCTCCTTGTCTCCAACATTCTAGTTATGATCTAAGTCCCAACCATCCAGCCCAACCACTGGTCACAGCCCACGAATTAGTAGAGGCTCTTACCTTTGGCTATTCCCCCTTCAAACAAAATGAACAACCAGGTGCACTGCTCACTAGGAGGATTTCTCTTCACCTCTATCCTTCAGGGATGTTCCAGAAAGAGACTGTAGTGGTATAGTTTTCTACTTTTGAGTGGTGCCTGCATATTATGCAGAACCATTATAAATCAGACTTAAGTTTTCTTTTCCTCAGGAAACTGTTCACATGGAATTTCCCATGAGGCTGAGAGAGAGAGAAGTTAAAATAGAAGTACCATGGATATTTGGGCCACTTCCTCATGTAAATTACACATGACTTCAGGGTCTATTAGAGCCTGATCTCTCATATACAACTTCAATTTAATAATGGGATGCTGCTGTGTACACTCAACTTCACCTTGGTGGGTCAGATGACACCCTGTTCATGATGGCCCATTCAGATCACATGGCAACTTTGTGGTCCATGGTTAAATATTCAGTCTCTACTAAGGCCCACTAGCAGACCATGAGTTTTTTCTCAAAATGGGAGTATTTATCTGTAAAGGATGGCAGGGCTTTGATCTATGCTGTGATTCATCTATAGGGACCTACCACAGGCTTCAAACAGCATCTCTATCTGCTACTTTCACTTCAAGTACCATCAGATATGCTGGATCGTATGGTCCAAATGTCAGAGCAGTTTCTAACACGTCGTGGATCTGCTGAAGAGTCTTCTCTTATTCTGGGCCCCACTCAAAACTAGCAGCTTTTCAGGTCATTTGGTGTTTTAGTTTTGTAGGGCTGTTGAAACACATTACCACAAACTGGATGGCTTAAAACAAGAAATTTATTCTCTCATAGTTTCACAGGCCAGAAGTCTGAAATGTTGTTAGTAGGGTTGGTTCCTTCTGAAGGCTCTGAGGGAAAGTCTGTTCCATGCCTCTCTCCTAGCTTCTGTTGGTTGTAGCAGTCTTTGGCACTCATGGGCTTCTAGCTGCATTATTCCAATCCCTGCCTCCATAGCCATGTGGCCTTTTTCCCTGAGTGTGTCTCTCTCTCCTTACAGGGACACCAGTCACTTGATTTAGGGCCCACTCATATCCAATATAACCTAATCTTAAGTTGATTACATCTGCAAATATCCTATTTCCAAATAAGGTCACATTCATAGGTATCCTATCTCTTTGGGGGACACAATTCAACCCACAAGCTTGGTAAATGGGCTGAAGTAGCAAATGTTGAGGTTATGTTACCTCTGAAATCTAAAGCCACTATGCATAGTGCCTTCTCTGGTTGTAGGAGGGCAGATGCAACAGCTTATCCTTCACCTCAGAGGGGATATCTCAACACGCCCACACCACTGGACCTCTAGCAGTTTCACTGAGGTTGAAGACCCCTACATTTTTGTCAGATTTATTTTCCCAACCTCTGACATGCAAATGTCTGACTAATACGTCTAGAGTAATTTCCACTTCTTGCACATGAGGTCCAAATATCAATATAATGGACCAGTGTGATATCTTGGAAAAGGGAAAGGTGATCAAAGTCCCTGAGGACTAAATTTTGACCCATGGCTGGGAAGTTGATATACCACTGAAGTAGGACAGTGAAAGTGTGTTGCTGGCCTTGCCAGCTGGAAGCAAACTGCTTCTGGTGGTTTTACTAACAGGTATTGAGAAAAAAGCATTTGCCAGATCAATAACTGCATACCAGGCACCCGGGGATATAAGTTTCTCAAGTTGACCATCATAGCTGAGAAGAGGTAGGGCAGGTGTGTAAGGCCACAAGCACAGCAACCATAGAAATCAACATTTCTCTGTATCTGATTTCCTGTTCCATGCGAACACCAAATCCTCCCGGATTCACAGTAAGGGATTCTCTAGGGGGTGTTGCACAGGTGCGTACTCTGTCCGTCCACTGAACTTAGCACTTCTCAGTTCTGCTCTTTTCCCTCGTTCTTACCGCAGTGGTTCTCGCCAGGGTGTGAGTTAGAATCACCTACACTGCCTTTTGAAGAAAAACATACTTGTCCTGCAGAGATTGTAGTATAGTTCTTTTGCAGGGAGTGCATATCAGAATCTCTTTACAAGAGTTAAAGGTGAGGAGAGTCTTGCGGCACTTAAACTCCTCAGTGAAGCTGCAATGCACATCTCATCCCCTCAAATAGAGTAGTCCCTTGGTATCTGTGGGAGATTGGGTCCAGGACCCTCGGTTCCCCAAATCTGGGGATGCTCAAGCCCCTTATGTAAAATGTCATAGTATTTGCATATAATCTACACACATCCTCCCATATACTTTAAACCATCTCTAGATTACTTATAATGCCTAAAACAATGTAAATGCTGTGTAAATAGTTGTTATACTCTATTTTTTATTGTTGTATTAAAATTTTTTTCAAATTTTTTTTATCTGGTTGAATACCTAGATGTGGAACTCGTGGATATGGAGGGCTGACTATATACATCTTCAGCCTAGATTTTTTTTTTTTTTACTTAAACTTCAGATCCATTTAGCCAACACTCAGACATCTCCATGTTACCTTCTGTAGAAACCTCAGGCTCAGCATCTTCAAAGCTGAATTCACTGGCTTTTCCTCAAACCTGTTACTTCTCCCAATTCCCTTTCAGTGAATGGAACCATCAACCGATCATCTAAGCCTCAAACTTGGGGTAATTCTGGGCTCCTCCAGCCTCTTTGACTTTTATATCCCATCAACTACCTACTCTGTAGATTCTAACTCTGAAACTTACCTAGAACCTGTCCTCTTCATCCTCCCTTATACCCCCATAGTTGGGTCTCTCACCACCTCTGTCTCTCCTTAGCTATTGAAATAGTGTCCTAACTGGGCTATCGCACTGCCTCCAGTCTTACTTGCACTCCATCCCCCCACAATCCATGTAATTATCTTCTCTGCTAAAAATATTTTAATAGTTCTCCATTCTCATGGGATCATGGCCCAGACTCCTTAGTTTGATCTACGTTTCCAGCATTGCCTCTTATTCTTTCATTTTCTTCCCCCACCCTCAAACACGTAAACAACCTGTATGGTAACCACGTGGAATAGCAGTTCCTCTAATATGCCAGGCTGCTTCGCACTCCTTTGTCTCTGTCCATGCTGTTCCCTTTGACTGGAATGCCTTTCCGTGTTCTAGTGATCCAGCCCACCTCCTGCCCCACGGGCTGGCACCAATCATGTCTGCTTAGTAAAACTCATCTCTAAGATCTCACTCAAATGGAACTACTCCTTCGAAGTTTTTCTTGAGTATGCTTTCTCCCCTTTCCCCTACCTTGAACCCAGGGCCACACTCAGAATAGACCACATCTTCTTTCATGGTTCCTTCTTACCTTAGAGTTCAACAACGATATGTATATTACCTTACTCACTTATATTTTTCATATCTTTACATTTATTTTAATAAACGGGGAATGCATGAATGTAGTACCATTGCAAAAATTAAAAATAATACAGATAAACCAAAAGGCATTCTTGGTCCAGCCCTCCTTTTCCAACCCACCTTTTCCATGTCAGTCTGTTACTATTCCAGACTGTTTTTTCACTAACACATCTTGGAAATATTTCCATATGAGCGCATATAGACCCATCTCCGTACAGAGTATAATTGCTACAGAGTATTCCCTCGTATGGTGTCCTGTAATTTAACTTTTTATTGATGAATACTTTGTTTTTCCCCCAATATTTTACAATAACAAACAGGGCCAGAATGAATATCATGCCAAGTATTTATTTTCTGCAGAGACACCTAAAAGTAGAAACTCTGGATAGAAGATGTACATTTTTAATTCTATATATTCTTGGCACATTTTTGTATTTGGTAGTTTTTTGTCATATGCTTTGGTAAGAGTGCTTTTTATGTTCCAAAGAATATTTAGTCAGATACACACATACATACAAAAGTATATATTTTTGTCCCATTTTGTTTCTTGTTAAATTTGGTTTGTGTCTTTGTCATAAGAAACTTCATATTTTTATGTAGTCAAATCTGTCACTGTTTTTGGTTTGTGCCCTTCTCAGGGAAACTGTCCATATGCCAATGTTACTTGTACATTTTCTTTAATTTTTGATCTATAGTGTTTTTTGTTCAGCTGCTTATTGGAACTTCATTTTGCATATGTTAGAGGGTATTATCTAACTTTTTCCAAATTGATAGCTAATTGGCCCATTTATCCTCATCCCAAATTGAAATGCCAAAATGGCATTTTTTATTAATTTCTAAATATATTCATGGGTTCTGTTTCTATACCTTGTATTAGATTTTCTTGATCTCATTGCTTATTTCTGGGTCAATACCATACTGTTTTAGTTATTGTGGCTTTATTGTACATTTTACTATCTAATAAGGAATCTTTTTTTAGATGTTTTCTACTAGATACTTGATGGATGGGGCTGAGTCATATTTGTCTGAATTTCAAGATACTTTGCATGTATATGTGTTGCATCTATATGCGACA
Source organism: Daubentonia madagascariensis (assembly GCA_023783475.1). Classification (NCBI taxonomy): domain Eukaryota; kingdom Metazoa; phylum Chordata; class Mammalia; order Primates; family Daubentoniidae; genus Daubentonia; species Daubentonia madagascariensis. The sequence continues at coordinate 10,546,048 of JAKFHU010001670.1, forward strand.
GTTTGCGTCTATATGTGTTGAATGATGTAAATGCATCAGTCCAGAAGATATCAGTGCTGTTGGTGCTGCACCTTGTGTTCCCAAGGTCTCAAAAAGATTATGATAACCCCAACTTTCCCAGCTTTCACTCCATCTCCTATTGTAGCTCAGTACTTGGAATGAGTTCATAAAAATCGTATTTGATTTGGTTTTGAATAAATAATGCATATATAGTATACAAAGCTCAAAAGGTACAAAAGTGAAAAGTCAAATCCCCTAGTTCTTAAGAGGCAACCATACTGCCAGTTTCTCCTTTAACCTGCCAGAATGGTAGCACGCCATCCCTTCTGTTTTTATTTAACAATATGTCTTGGAACTCATTCCATATCAGTACATATGCTGTTTTATGAAATGGCTATGCCATGATAGATTTAACCAGCATGGCAATTCAGTTGTTTTAATAAATGTCTTTTATAAGTATAATTTCTCACTTATCTACAATAAAAGTTCTGCACATGAAATTGGTGGGTGAAAGGGTATTTAAACTTTCAGCTTTGATTTATAATGTTAAATTGCCCTCTAAAAAAGTTTCTAGAAACTTCACAAATGAAGATCCTGGTATCACTTGCCACCAGGCTTCAGACTTGCTCAGACATGCCCACGGGAAACACCCTAGAGGCTCTATGAGGGACCCTGATAGTGAGTGGAAGTGTGTGTGTGCAGTGTACACATAAGAAGTTCAAGGAAGACCCATAAGTCAGTTAATTAACTCGAGTCCTGTTTAAAGCTGTAATGAGAGGAAGCATTAGTGGTTTTGAATAAAGCTCTTTTGCCTTTATTATTCATTAGAAACTGGCAGTAAATAATAGGTTTGAATTTCAGTCCCAATGCTGCTAATCAAAGCACAGAGCATTTAAGATCATAAATCATTATCTTTCACAACAGGAGCACAGAAGGAATCTGGTTTTATGAACCGCTAACTGGGACACTAGACTCTGTTTGGTTCTCAGAGCGATCCAGAGAGGAGGAGTCTGGAACACCGTTCACAGATCAGGTGGGACACACCTTCCTCAGTCTTACAATAGCTTACCTTCCTGGAGTCAGCTGGCATATGTGACCCAGCCCAGATTAAATAGCCCTTTCTTATCCTGTTAGTAATGACTCACGATGTTAGCTGGGAAAGATTTTGTTTCTAAGCAGGATGGGGGCTTTGCCTGTGGGGCAGGAGGCTATTTTTGCTAACGAGAGTTGGTGCCAGTTTTAGATTGTGTGCCCTCCCCACCCGATCTCCCCCCCATCTGGTACATCACTTCTCCCCCTCTCCACTCCTGCCCCCCGCTAATGTTTGCCTTTTTTTCGGTGGATCTTCTTTCCCTGATGTATCTTTCTCTACATAAAAAAAGAAAATGCCAAGTTTTCATCTCTCCCTTTTGTATGCTGGAGGCAAAAATAAGATGAATCCTTATCTTTTGCCTTTCTCCCCTATATCTCCTCTCCCTATTTTTGTAGCTCTTCATGAATTCTAGTTGTCTCCAACGGGAAAGGAGGAGGCTGTGCCACTGCTTGACTCAGGTTTCCCTCCTCTGGGACATCTTCCCAGCCCAACGCTGCTCTCTTCATTCCTTCATTGACTTGTCATGCCAGCCTCTGTGGCTGTTCCTGGGCCCCAGGACCCTTGCATCTCTCCTATGTCAGCTTTCGGTACCTGCTTCATCTACCATTCTGAGTACAAGAGCTTAGAACTGCCAATTACCTGGAGAGAGAAAATGGCTTTAAATAAAGCATTAGCACATGATTATACTTTATAACAAAATTTTATTAGGATTAAGTCAAATTAGAAAACTTCATGCTTCACCACTTGCCATATTTACCTGAAATGACAAAATTGCACTTAGTTGACTATAAAACAATGTGCCCCAGATTCTACTGTTTGGAAAGCAAGGAAATTGCATATAGCAGTGTGCCTGACACCACCATGGTTAATGTTTAAGGCCTAATAAGTGATCAGCAAAGCATTTGTCACTTTCAAGCTTTGGGCCCGAGGAAGATGTCATTCTTTATCTCCCTCAAAAGCAGACTCATCATAGCCTGCATACCTAAGACTGGAGCCTGCTTTTTGGAATCTCATATTAACATTTGTATTTAAAGAGAAGCTAGGCTTTGAGGTATCTTATGGCTTAAAAGGCACAGGTCATGCAGCTGAATTAAAAGCTATCATGTTGGTCTCTGGAATGTAGGCCATGAGCCACACCTCGTACGGGGGAGTCCTGAGGCCCTGCCCTTGGCTCCTCAGCATGAACCACACGTGGTCTGCCCTGCCCCTCTCACCCCCGCTCCTGCGCTGCTAATCAGCCATGAGTGCTGGAATGGGGGGGTGGCAGAGATAGGGCTCTTGCACAGTCTCCTGCCACGTGGAGAACATGTGCTACAGAATCTTATTACCCAGCATACAGGGGACTTGCTTCAGGGCCAAGAAGTGACTCACATGCAAGCAAGGACAAGAAGGCTCATTTTTCAGGTAAAACATGGTATGGAAGGGGTCCTACCAAGCCAGAAAGTGGTGCTGCGTTTGGAGTAGGGCACACCCAGCTGTAAGCAACCCCTGGGACCAATGGGAGGAAGTAGCGTGGAAAGGATGCCAACAAGAACAGTAGATTCCCCAACTTGGTGTGGGTTCTGAGGCCATCAACACTGGGCACTGAACACTTCTCTGGGCTCTGCACATAGCCCTGGGGCCACTGAGAGCAAGTGGGTGTCAAGTCCTCAAAACATAAAACTTATCAATTACTTAAGTGGACATTCCCTTCAGCTTAGGAGCAAAATGTTTACTCTCAGAAACTCTAATTTTTAAACTCTCCCTAGTAAAGGGAACAAAATCCAAAATCTAAGTGAAGGGGCTGTACAACTGCAAATGGAGCAGAAACCCCCTGTAGACCAGCACCACTGTCTCGGGCTCCCAGCAGCTGGACTCCTGATTCCCCCACCCACACCCAAGCAATCCAGTAATAGAAATGGCTGCTGTCAAAAATTAAACTCAGTTGCATAATATCAAGGAAAGATAATAAATTCTCATTTCTTCAGGCACTAGAGGATACATGTGACAAGGCTTTGATTCTCTCCAATTTATGCTTTTAATACATTTCCAGCCTCTCCCCTCCACTGCCTCATCAGCTTGGCTTATACTCCTCAGTGAGCCTTGCATTACTTTTGATTACATCTGCACTCTTTGTGCCAATTAATTCAACTGGGATTGACCCGGAGTTTGCTCAAGCTTGAGTTCATAGCCTCCTAGGCCAAGATCTCCCTCATAAATATTTTCCTTGCTTGGAGCCTGGGGTGAAGCTTTCTGGTCCAGACCCAGCCTTGCAGGAGGACTGCAGGGTGAGGGGGCTTGCTCCTGGTAATTCATGGCCAGTTCATCCTGGTTGACAATGCATTCTGCATCATCCTCTTTTAGCTGTTCCTAGTTTTGGGGAGAGAGAGAGAGAGGTCACTTCATGATAAAGGCAGAAAACAATAGCAGTCCTACAGTATAAGCAAATAGGATGTTTTCCTTTTTATAACTGCCCTGTCTTGCCTTGGCTGAGGTTTCCTTGAGTCAACACTGAAGACTTGACACTATACACAGCCATAGGGGTCTCTAGGCCTAAGGTAAGAGGCATGAGAGAGCACATGCTAACTAAGTGCCTTCTTGGCTTTAGAGAGTAAAATGGAATTTGACTTTTTCCTCCACTGGTCCTAGGGCTGAGAGGAATTAGGGGGGATCCTTCATGTTAGTTTTGTGACACTCTCGCTTATCACAAAATTCTCAAAACATAGTTTCTGTTGTATTTTACCTCAAAAGTGTCCTCTCAGCATGTTTCTTGGGAGATGAGTGTCGCAGGGCTAGAAATGGTCACTGTAGTGGATAATGCCAGAAACTAACTCGATCTGGCCAATCATAGTTTTCCTCATAGAGAGGTTCCCTTGAAAGAAAGAATTAAGATCTCCATTCTTCTTCCATTGGCTTTAGGAAGGCCACCCTAAATTACATGTAGAACGGGCCCCTGGCTAGGTGACCTTGCAGCAGCAGCAGAGGTTCCCCCAGCCTTAGCCTGTGCCAGGAGCCCGTGAAGGGCTTGTTAAACACAGCTGTCAAAGCTCAGTTCTCAGGTGGGGCCTGAGAAGGTGCATTTCTAACAAGTCCCCAAGGAATGCTGAGGCTGCCAGTCTGGAGACCACACTGAGAACCACTGCCTTAGGCTGCTGTGCCCTGAACATGTCTGCGATGAGTATTCTATGTTTATGTAAGGGTGGCCAGCTGCACAACCTCTAAGGGTACTTCCAACCTAAGACTCTCTCTTCTCCAATTCCCTGACACTCTGAATTGTTGGTAATGATTCTAATTGCTTCTCAGCATTTTTTTGTTCCATTCCCTTGAGCCATAAAGCATAGGCCTAATATTCAAAATCTCAAAACACAGCAGTTTGTGAGGACAGAGTACTACTTTTACATGTTCTAAGGTCATTTTATGGTTAAAAATGTTTAACAATAAAAATTGCATGTTTAAAAGAATAAGCCAGCATCAGCAACAACCAACAAGAGAAATGTTTCTTGGTGTGGTGAATTTTTAAAATGCTTCCTCTTCAAGCCAGGCAGTAATAGGTTTGAGGTTCCTGGGCTCATCAATATTCACCAAGCCTGTCCCACGTGGGATATTTACTCACCCCATAGGCCTGAGGACTAGTGAGCAGCCTGGAAATTGGACCACACCATTCAGGTAACGTTGTGGTCAGTGGAGGGCCAGAGTGGGTTAAAATTGGTTTCAGATATCTGGGAGGCCTGTTAAGGAACACTTGTCAAAAGGGAGTTAGGATTTAGAAATCTCACACAGCACAAACCTTTGCATGTGGTGAAAGAGACAGTTCTGTTCACCTTTAAATCCCCTACCCCTTCATTTAGGAAGCAATTTGCCCTGCCAAAATTGCTGTTTATAATCTTTGCTACACACACTTTTCCAGCCCTCCTGATTTAGCCTTTAATCGTGAAGAAATGGTGAATGGACCATGCCGTGTCGGATGTAAAGTCCTCTTCCCATCCCCCACTCAATGTCTTATCTGTTTAGAAAATGCATTCTTAAGAATTACCTTAAATGATAGCATAAAAGATTGTTTTTTTGAAACTGCACGCACACACAGTTTAAACCACCAGTAATTTTCACAAAGAAGAGGTATTTCATAAAATGTTCAGTTATTTTAGAGCTGGGTGGTGAACACAGATTGTTTTCCAAAATACTTTATTTTCACTATTCAACACAGTCACTTTATACTTCATACTTCAATGCATTTCTATACAAAATTATGTAAATAAGCTGGTGCCAGGTTTATTCTATTGTCTAGCACCTGTCTTTCTCATCTCTTCATCCCAAAGTGCTCTAACAAGTTAAAAGAAAAACCTGTTCATCTAAAGCCATTATGTTTCCCTCCAATCTATCAATAATGAAATCCCCAGAGGCTGCCTCAGGTTGCCTTTTCTTTTTTCTCAAAAGGAAAAGTAGTGGAATTATTTCACCATTCCATCACAAATGACTTTTAAGCTTTATATTATTTCCTCTGCTAGAGAATATTTCACCTCATCACATTTCTGAAAAGCTATAATAAATAGGCAAAGGGGAAAAATGGAAAGCAGTTAACACTGGTTGGCTTGTGAAGATCTACAGCTGCCCCCAGGGACTCAGGGTATGAGATCTTGGAGATGCCTCTACTGGAGCCTGTCCATGGCTGGACGATTCCTGTGTCGTTCCCATGATGCCCTGAGTGTGTGGGCACAGAAGGAGGATGCAGCCCAGCGGAGTCCAGGAATCTTGTTGCCTCTGGCTAGAATCATTGACCACCGAAGCAGCCACAAAGCAGGGGATGTGCATGAACACAGCCTAGTTATGATGCTGGGAGAGTGACTGGGAAGCTGCTTAGGAGGGTCTGCAATTGCAACTGCAAGTGGAAAAGCTGACTCTTCCTTTCAGATGGGCAGCTGTGGTGCCCAGCGAGGGCCCAGGGAAGATATTAAAGTTCAGAGCCTGGCATTTGCTGTAGCGTCTTGTAAGTATATCTACTAATCCAAAAAGTGCTTGATCTTCCATTCATTTTTGTTAGAATGTTATTTCCTTCATTTTATGGATGAAGGAATTGAGGCCTAGAGATATGATTTTAAATATTCCTTTGCTATTTGAACCCACCGCCATCAGCCTCAGAAGAAGACAATTGATCAGGGCAGAATCATGCGGTGCAAGTGGCTGGGTTCCGCAGAGGGCAGAGCGCGCGGATTTCATCCCTGCTGGTGAGCCGCGGGCTCTTTCAGGGGCCTGTGATGACATGTGGCCTCGTCAGGGCCTGTGGTACACGTAGGCCAGAGCGGATGTTCCTTAGGGGGAGGTGAGGTAGAGAAGATGTACGTACACCTGGAGCGTAAATCAAGGAAAGTCTGGGCCACTTTTTCCTGCATGGAGGAGTGACAGCAGGCTGACAGTTTTGGAGACATCATGTTACAAAAAGTCTGTAAAACCTCAAGTTTGAGAGGGGCCTGTTTCTCGGTAAGGTTCTTGGTATATTGAAAAAAATGCCAAAATGTTACCCAATTCTAAACTTGTGTTTTACTTTTATGATGTACTTTTTTTCCCTTAACCCTGAGGAGGCATCTCTTTAGGTCTATGTACAGTACTCCCTCTTTATCTGTGGTTTGGCTTTTCACAGTTTTAGTTATCCAGCCAACTATAGTCTGAAAATATTAAATGGAAAATTCCAGAAATAATTCATAAGTTCTAAATTGTGTGCCATTTTGAGTAGCATGATAAAAGCTCATGTTACCCACTTTGTCCTTCCTGGGATGTGAGTCGTCCCTTTGTCCGATGTATCCATGCTGTGGACACCACCTGCCCGTTAGTCACTTAGTAGCTGTGTTGGTTATCAGATCAAGAAGACAGAGTATGTATAGGGTTTGGTGCTATCCGAGGTTTCAGGCACCCACTGGGATCTTGGAACATATCCCCTGTGGATAAGTGGGACTATTTATAACGCTACTGGAATGAACACTTACAGGCTAAATGTAGCTTTTTGTGAATATGAGGGCTAAACCAAACAGGGGATCCCCCCTCTGGGTAGGCTCTAGGACTTTGACTCGGAAGGTCTGGGAATAAATGCCAGCTCTGCTCCTTTACTGACCGTATGACCTGCGATCTAGTGACTTAATTGCTGTGAATCCCAATGCTATACCAACCCCTGGTGTTCCACACTCTCAGCCTCAAGCTTTGTTATGAATATCGACTGAAATAGCATATGTAGAAGTGGTTTTAAACTTTGACATGCTATCAAATGCTACTTATCTTTAAAGTTTATTTTCCTAGTAATGCTTTCTAGAGAAACTGGTGTCTCATTCATTGTTCAAATAATGGTGGGGAAATGATATTGGAGATGGAGACAAGAGTGTGGAACACCAGGGATTGGCATAGCATTGGGATTCACAGCTATTAAGTGGGTGGAAAACTTAAGCCAGTCCTATGCCCCAAACAGATACTTTTGTTAAGAATTGTTGTATAGGGGGCTAGTATGAGGTGGGGGTGTAGAACTTGCTGATATAAGACTCTTCTGGGAAGCACGTGACGCCATTTTGCCTGTCCTGGTATCTCAGCAGCTACGAGTCAAAGAAATGAGGCATGCCTTCTGTGGCCATGAATGGGACACACAAAACACTGTCCACAGCCACAGAAGGCAGGAAGCAGAGTCTATGTTCTCCAGCATCTTGGTTAGCCCAGTGTTTGCCAAATATTATGTGTTCAATGGATGTTCATTGAATTTGTGGTATAGGAAAATACTTAGGGGTGGGGTCAGGGATGGAAGTAGATTCTGAGTAACCGTGCCAGAGAAGAATGAAGAGGGCAGATTACAAAAGCCTAAAGAGAAGACAAATTGAAAGTGGACCACTGGGTCCTGAGTTATTAGACAAAGGAGATCATAAGAAGAGTGGCTAATGGCGTAAAATAAGGTGGCAAAAAATAGCCTTTGTGTTTCATTCACTCACCCATTCATTTGTTCCTTTCTACACTCGCATGTTTTTGTTTTGTGTGCCACACTAGTGAGGAACAGACACAAAGCACCCACACAAGGAAAGTAACAATTACATTACAGAATGGAAAACTCCCTTTTCTCCAGACTGGTCTCCTTAAGGACAAGGCTATCTTCTTCTCCTGGATATAGTGCTTGGCCCTTTTAGACGCCCAAGAAAGAGTTGTTGAATTAATGACAACAGGCTCAGAAAGGGTAAATAAATTGCTCAATGGAACTTATCAATTATTCTATGGCAGAGCTGGGCCTGAAACTAGGACTCTTCTACTACACCGAGCTGTTGTCTTTCTATTATAGACACACTGAGTAATGGGACTTGCCTAATTGCATAACTGATTTGGAATCAGGGAATCAGGGAATCAGTGACTTTCTGAGTTCTTCATTGCTGAGCATTGTCTGGAAAGTAGCTGGTTCTCCAAGATTATCTGAATTATTAAAAAGTAAGAAAACTCTTTTGATCTACCAAAAAAAAAAAAAAAAACAAAACCCCAACTTCAGACTTTGCAAAATGTTATTTTTCTCATCAGGGTTCTAGTATATATTTGGGGAGGGAGATTCCCCATTGGGTATTTTTAGTATGACTAGTTCTGTTTCTCTAATAAGCTAGAAATGCATTGAAACAAAATGTGAAGCTCTGGGGGGGGAAAAACTCAATGACTTTTCTCTTCTATAAACGGCATAAGTTTGAAAATAGCAGTTTGGTTCAGGAGATGTAAGTAAAAGCTGGAACTCTACCCAGAATTTAACATGTGTGAAATAGAAAAGACAATTAGCAAATGTATTTTTCTTTTTTGGTCTGAATTATCAGCAGGTCCAGAGCTAAATTTAGTGCTTAACTGAACTAACATCCAAAATACCTGGTAACATTCATTTCTCTTCTGTTATTTTGATTATTTGAAATTGTCATGTTTTGTCCATTATAAGTTGCCAAAACCAATGAGTGCATAGCTTGCTCAAGCCTATGCTGCGTATGAAGTGGTTTTGCATAAGTTGATGAGAAGCAAAAACCCCAAGTAAAGATATAGCTGCACAAACGAACACCTGCCCCTTTGAGGGGACTAAACCCCATTGCCCACTGTAGGGACTGAATGTTTGTGACTCCTTCACCCCCAAATTCATCTGTTGAAGCCCTAGCCCCCAACGTGATGATTTGGAGATAGGGCCTTCGGGAGGCAATTAAGGTTAGAAGAGGTCATCAGGATGGGCCCTTATGAATAGGATTAGTGCCCTTATAAGAAGAGACATCAGTGTTTTCATGCTTGTGCTCTTCCTCCTGCTCCCCCCACCCCACCTCACAGAAAGAAGAGGTTATATGTAGACATAGCAAGAAGGCAACCATCTGTAAGCCAGCAAGAGAACCCTCACCAAAACTTCACCATGCTGGTGCTATATTCTCTGACTTCCAGCCTCCAGAACTGTGAGAAAATAAATTTCTGCTGTTTAAGTCACCCAATCTGTGGTATTTTGTTATGGCAGCCCAAGCAGACTAAGATATCCTTTTTCTCTGGCCCTCTTTAAGTCTTTTGTTTGAGAGCCCCGTGAAGCTGTGCTATATCCTGGCTTTTTCTAAACTTGTTTTATCATAAAAACCATCTAGGACATTTGTTAAACATTCAGATTTTAATGAACTCCCCTGGATATTCTGACGCAGCAGACCTGGGAAGTGGCCTGAGACTCTGTATTTTTAGCAAGCACCCCGGGTGACTGATCAGGTAAGTTTGGAACATAGTAGTCTGTCTCTGGAGTGTTTGTCTGAGAATCAAACCTTAAACAGGAAGACAAAAGAACATGGTCTCTTTTGCCCATAAAGCCATCATTTTTAGGGTGAGGATAGGTATAAGATAAGCTGATTTGTCCCTAAACCCAGACCTCTACCAACTGTTCTTTCTTGTCTAAGGGATGGGACAGATACTTGGCTCAGCAAGATGAATGCTTGGTGTTACACCTGGGAGTGGATTAATGAAGTATCATGTCTCAGCTTGTAGAGGAAGACTTTGTACTTACTGGGAGCATTTGCATGTGTTTGTAAATATAGATTTGATAAATGGTCTTGGTGTAAGGATAAAATTCTTGTCAATATGCAGTTGTGTAAAGAAGGCAAGCACATTTTATCTCTGTTTAGTAGTCTCCACCCCACACTTTCATGTATAAAGCATTTCTATATGCCTTATTTTCTCTTTACACCTGTAGGTGGGTACAACAGTCCCATTTTATATATCAAGAAACATGTAAACAAATGGCTTTCCAATCCCTTTCTAATCTATTCTTACCTCCATTTCCAGAGTGCTTTTTAGCTTCCAGTGCCACTTACTGCCAGGGATCAGTGCCAGGTGGGTGGGAAGGATAAGTGCATCCTGGATTGGACAACCACCTCGCTCTCCAAGCACATATGCTCTTGTGGGAACAGAACTAGCAGAGGACACCCCAGATTTTACACACCCCATCACTCTCTGATTCCAATGTACAAATCACATCCCTTATTTTTGTTTCTCAGGAAGTGTGGCCTGATAAGTTGTATTCTACATCTTCCCTTTGGATATGTAAGATTCTGTAATTGGACATTCACTGTCTTGTCTTCTTGGTTAGGTACGTGATGAGCCATTCTGGCGTTTAGGGTTCAGGCCAGAGGAAAGCTTTAAGAGTCCAACCAAGAAGCTGCCTTCTTTAAGCTCTTCTCTCCCTCTGTTCTCTCTGCTCAGATAATTCAGGGAGGAATTACAGTTCTGTTCTGAGTGCTTGTAGAGAATATGGGTGTAGGATCCTGTCTTTGTAGCAGCTACTCTGTTTTAAGAAAAAACTATCAAGATGGCACCTTTTCCCAGACTATCCATGAAGTTCTGGCTTTAAAACAAGGAAAAGGCAGAGAAACTCTAGTTTATTCACATAAATATGCAAACATATGCTCCTTTGGTTGACAATCCTAACCTCTGCTGCCTTAAAGGAAATTGCTCTAGACAACTGCAGGGGCATAAAGGAAGCAGCCAATGCCAGAATAAACACTGATATGTGCATAGGGCTGCCTGAAGTAAGCTGGCAAAAAGTGACTGCCACACGACCCCCCTTAGCCCAGTCTCCAAGCTCTGCTGCTCACATGTCCATTTGGAGAATGGCTGTACCTTCAAGGCCAGGGTGGTGTGTCCCTCCTGGCAGCCTTCTGAGACCTGCCATGCTGACTTACTTCAGCTCCACACTGGTTTTACAGCAACATGTACACACTTCCCTGACAGCATTTATCACATTGTCTTGAAACTAATTGTTTACATCTCCATCTCCCTCTTTAGATGCTGAGCCCCTTGAGGGCAACAGTTTGATATTTTATAAAGTTTGTTGTTGTAAAAAGAAACAGGGATACAGCAAACCTCACAAATCTGATGTATAGCTTAATGAATCATTATAAAGCAAGGAAAACACACAGGCCAAGAGATAGAACTTTGTCACCCACCCCCAGGTCCCTTCCAGGTGTCTTACCCTAATCACAGATCCTCCCTCCTCCCACAAGGAACTACTATCCTGATTTTTATACTAATCACTTCTTTGAGTTTATATTATAATTTTATTACCCAAATGTATATCCCTACACACCACAGTTTGGTCTTGTCTATTTAAAGAAAAAAGTCTTTTAACGTATAGGCTCCTCTGCCCTTTTAATTTCTTTATAATTTATATGCTGAAGAACCTGGGCTGTTTTACCTGTGGATTTCTCCATAGTCTGGATTTTGCTGATTGCAAATTTGTGTGTAGCTCAGCATGTTCCCCTGTCCTTAGTATTTCCTGCAAATTTCCAGCTGGATCCAGAGATTTAGCAAGACTAAAGAAGGAACATCATATCTGGTTGTCTGTCTTTGTGTGATCTTAGCAGCCACTGATAATGTAATACTTACAGCTATTTGTTCACTGAGGATTCCAAAATAGTGAAATTCTAATAATATCTTTTGTTAGGTAGAATACTTTTATAAAGAGACACTTCTTATTTATTCTATTGGGATATTCAGTCTTGCAGTTGAGACAGGAAAGGCAAGATAAATACTTGATTCATTTCATGTATTTGCTTTCAAGATAATGATTTCCTATTACTCTCTTAAGGAGACAGATTGGTTAGTCCTAGTGGTTTATCAATTTTATCTTTTTGAAGAACCAACTTTGTATTTTGTTGATCCTTTTTATGGTTTTAGTCTTTACTTCATTTAGCTCTGCTCTGATCTTTATTTCTTCTGCTAATTTTGGGTTTGGTTCTTGCTTCTCTAGCTCCTTTAGGGGCATTGTTAGATTAATTTGTAATCTTTCTACTTTTTTGATTTAGGCATTTATTGCTGTAAACTTTCCTCTTAGCACTGCTTTTGCTGAATCCCACAGGTTTTGATATGTTTTATTTCCATTTTCATTTGTTTCTGGAGTTTTTTTGATTTCCATCTTAATTTCTTCATTGACCCAATGGTCATTCAGGAACATGTTGTTTAATTTCCACATATTTATAGTTTCTGGAGTTCTTCTTGGTATTGATTTCTAGTTTTGTTTTATTGTGGTCTGAGAAGATACTTGTTATGATCTCAATTTTTTAAAAAAATTGTTGAGACTTGTTTTGTGGCCTAACATATGGTCTATCCTGGAGAATATTCTATGTGCTGGTGAAAATAGTATATATTCTGCAGTTGTTGGATAGAATATTCTATAAATGTCTAAGTCCATTTGCCTAAAGTCCAATGTTTCTTTGACTTTCTGTCTAGGTGATCTAATATTAAGAGTGGGGTGTTGAAGTCACTGACTATTGTACAGTCTATTTCTCTCTTTAGATCTAGAAATATTTGCTGTATGAATCTGGGTGCTCCCAGTATTGGGTGCATATATATTTAAATTGTTATTCTCTAGCTAGATTGATCCCTTTCACATTATATAATGACCTTCTTTGTCCTTTTTATTTTTAATTATGCTTGGCTGTTTATACTGATATAAATATAGCTACTCGTGCTTGTTTTTGGTTTCTGTTTGTGTGAAATATCTTTTTCCATCCCTTTTCTTTCAGTCTCTATGTCCCTTTACTGGTAAGGTGACTTTCTTGTAAGCAGCATATAGTTGGATCATGTTTTTAACATCCACTCAGCCATTTTATATAAGTGGAGAATTTAGTCCACTTATTTTTCAAGATTATTATTGATATGAGGCTTTGTTCCTGTCACATTGTTAATTATTTTATGTACTTTTACTTTTTTTCTCATTTTGTCATTGTGGATTGGCAAATTTCTATGGTGGTCATTTGAGTCCTCTTTATTCTTCCTTTGTGTGATTGCTTTACCAGTGAGTTTTATGGTTTTTATGTATTTTTATGATAAACCATCCTTTCACATCCAGCTTTAGAACTTCCTTGAGCATTTCTTGTAGGACTGGTGTAATGGTAACAAATTCCCTCAGCATTTGCTTGTCTGGGAAAGACTTTACTTCTCCATTTATGAAGGTTAATTTTTCAGGATATAGTATTCTAGGCTGGCAGTTGTTTTTCCTTTAGCACTTTGAATATATCATCCCATTTTCTTCTGGCCTATAAGGTTTATTCTGAGAAATCTACTGTTAGTCTGATGGGTTTTCCTTTATAGGTGACTAGGTGCTTTTCTCTTGGTTTTTAGGATTCACTCTTTGCCTAACTTTAGATAGTCTGATTATGGTATGCTGTGGAGAAGACCTTTTTGCATTGTGTCTGCCTGGGGATTGTGGAGCTTCCTGTATCTGAATGTTTAAATCTCTTGCTAGACTTGGGAAGTTTTCATCTATTTCAGTAAATATATTTTTTTAGCCTTTTCACTTTCTCTTCAACTTTGGGTGCATTTCTATATTAAGTTGCTTTATGTTATCCCAGATGTCATGAAGGCTTTGCTCATTTCAAAAAATTCTTTTTTCTTTATTTTTGTGTGACAAGGTTATTTCAAAACATGTTTTCAAGCTCTGAGATTTTCTTTTGCCAGATCTAGTCTATTGTTGAATCTTTCAAATGTATTTTGTATTTCCCTCAATAAATTCTTCAGTCTCAGAATTTCTGTTTTGTTCTTTTAAAAAAATGTCTTTGGTAAATTTCTCATTTATATCTTAAATTGTTTTCCTGATTTCTTTTGTATGTTTTTTTAGAATTCTCTTGTATCTCACTGAGCTTCTTTAAAATCAGTATTTTGAATTATTGACCTGGGAATTCATAAATTTCTTTGATTGGGATCTGTTGCTGGAGAATTATTGTGTTCCTTTGGTGTTGTATTTCCTTGTTTTTTCATATTTTCTGTGTCCTTACATTGATATATGCACATCTGGTGTAATAGTTGGTGCTTCCAATTTTTTTGAAATTGCTTTCATAGTGGAAGACTTTTTCCTGAAGATGTACATATGTTGTTAGTTGGGTAGGGTGCTTTGGCTTTGATTTTTGGGTGCCTGCAGAAGTGTGATCTCTGTATGATTTCTTCAGCAGTATGCAGTATCAGTGGTATCTCATTTCCTTGGTTGCTTAGGGTACAGTTATTAGTGGAGGCTGTAGTAAAGTTTTACTGGGGACTAGGATACCAGGTGGGCCAGTCTTTGAGCCCTAGTGGTGGCAGCAGTGGACTGAATATACCTGTTTTGGGGCCCCAGAGTGGCTTACACTAGCACCAGTATTAGTGGGTCCTGGAGGGTTGACTCTGGCGCCTCCAGGTGGCTTGCTCAGACACTGGTAGGGGCAGCAGTAGATTGGACATGTGGGTGGGTTCTCAGGCCACTGGGCAGCTGGTATGATGTGGCTGATGGCAGTAGCAGTGGTGGAGCAATGCACTGGGACCCAAGTGGTCTGTGTTGATGAAAATTGTTGCTGTGACAGATTGGGTGAGCCAGTCCCCTGGCCTGCTGGTGGTGCATGCAGTTGAGTGTCAGCTATGGTGGCATTGGTAGGTTGGGGTGGCCTGACCTCAGACCCTGGCAGGAATGATTAGGTGCCAATGATGGTGATGGTGGACTGTGCTGGGCAATTTCCAGGCCCCTGGATGGTGTACTTGAGTACTGGGAAATGGGTTCAGGTCAGCAGACTTGTCCTCAGGCCCCCGGTAGTGCCTTTAGGTGCTGGCTGTGATAGGCAGAGGTGGGGTGTTTGCCAGGCCACTGATGGAATGCTCAGGTGTGGACTATGGTAGCTGCTCTGTGGGCCTGCTACCAGGAAGGGGGTGGGAAGAGCAGTGTGGGCACATAGCTGTGGTGAGTGCAAACTGCTCATGCCTTGGTCTCACAGAAGCTCATAGTAATGGTGGTAGAATTTGTACTAGGGGTGCATGTGTGAGCCTGATCTTCCCTCTCCCTCCTCGGCCCAGTGGCAGCTCTGGCAGCCCCAGTCTGGCTCAAGGGCGCAACGCAGACCCCCAGCTACTAAACTCTCAGAATGGCACTGGCCATGGGATTGCCACCAGGGAGGGTGGGGCTCCTCAGTGGAGAGGAGGGCGGCCAAGTAGCTCTGGGGAATGCAGTTTGTTCACACCTTGATCTCATAGCAGCCTATAGCAGGGCGGTGGGACTTGTCCTAGGGTAGATGGAAGTGCCCCATCTCCTCTCTCCTGATTCTTCAAATATCACATAAAGTAATGAATTTAAATGTATTTGGTTGCAATATTATCACCATTGATGGTCAAACGGACCCATCTTTGGTCAGTGGGAGTTTTTTTCAAATTGGCTCCTGAGTCCTACTGACATGACCGCAGTATCTTTGATAGTTTCTCTATTATCTAAATGACAAGTTGTTCCAGGCTTCTAGGCTCATCTTGTATATGTTTTTTTTTAAATGAGAAATGGTATTTCAAAACCACACTCTGGACACTAAGGATTGCTATATATAGTGGAGTGCTGGTAAATGTTTAACAACTGACTCTCTCTCACAGTTGCAACTATGTTAGTTCAGGAAAGTTCTCTTGAATTAGTATTTGTTCCTTTTCCTTGCTTTGCTTTTCTTCAGGAACTCCTGTTTTCTAGATGTCCAATCTTCTTTGCTTATCTTCAATATTTGTCACTTTCTCTTGACTTCTTTTTATCTTTTTGATTTAAAGTTTTCTTTTTCATCTGCTATGTCTCTTAAGGTATTATCAGTTGTGTTTATTTGCTTTTGTATTTTTTCTAATTTAGTCTTGATTTCTGAAATGATTTTTTTCTTTTATTTTAAATTTCCCAAGTTTGAGTGTTTCTAATTCTGATTGTTGTTCTTTCATTTCTTGTATCATTCTCTTAATGTCTTTTAACTTGTTTAATGTCATAGTTTTGATCTATTTTATGGGCATGTCTTTCTGGTATGCTTTCATTGTCTGTAGGGATGTTATTCTGTTCCTTTTTTTTTTTTCCTTATAATAATGTGGTATGGGACTTGACCTCTGTTCTTTTCTGGTATTCATTTTTATGTGAAATTAGTTTTCCTGAACTTACAGTATGTGGCAGGGTTCAGAAGCTTTTCAACTTCAGAGTCCCCTTCTGTTTTTATATAGCGTGAACTATAGTGGCTTACATTCTGAGCTTTCCTGCTGTTTCCCTCCCCCAAGGGATCTGGACCTTGTCTTTCCTTTGTCCTCATTGTCTCTATCCTTTTGATTCTATCCCAGGCAGTTCCTCCTCAGTGCAGGGTCCTGCCCTAGGAGGGAGACCCACTGGATCCATTTTGAGAGCTGTCAGGGGTCTTGACTGCTTCAGCCCCTGCAGGCTTCCTTACTGGGATCCTCTAGTTATTCCTGTTAGAGAAGGTGATACCCCCCAGCCCCACTCTAGTTTTAGGAATGTTTTAAAAAAATCCCAACTACACTTTCTAGGGTATACTATTGGCTATTTAGGGCTTATCCTATTTTCAAGTCCATCAGATGCTACCCAACTGCTTCCTTTTTCCTCCTGCACAGACACTTGCACAGTGGTGGTTTGTCTCTATCCACTTGTAACTTGGGGTTTGTGAGAGAACTTGCCCCTAGTTTTATTATAAATGTGTTCATGGGTTTTTGGTTTTGTTATCTAATCATCCTGCCTGTCTTTATGTAAAGATTTGGAGAGATTGAAAGACTATGCTGTTGATGCTACTGCCACCTTCCCAGAGTCCTCCAGGAACTGTATTTTATTTGATCTTCTATCCTGGGTGATAAATATATAGCACATTACTAAGGAATAGGAGGAACATGGTCTAGTTACATTTTTTAATATTGTACTCTGTATAGCTGCCTGACTAGGAACTGCCCGTGATTCAAATAATATAGCTTAGAATTATCAAATTGAACTTCCTATATCACAACTAGGTGAGTCAGATGATGCCTGGAGCTGTGGTTCTTAACTTTCCGTGGCCATGGACTTGTATCTCTGAAAAAATGCCTGCATTCTCTTCATTTGCGTACAATTCCACATGACATTTCAGAGAGTTCCCAGATGGCTTGAAACCTATCCATACTCTCTGAGAGACCTGAGTTAGGAAACTCTGGCCAAGAGTGATCAGGTATTAAGAAAGAGGGCAGATTAAAGGCTGATAAAATGGTATGCTTACTCTATCCTATTTGTACTGGAGTTGGTTTTAGCAGTGATGTCTATAGGATCTACCTATCAAATGTTAAGATAATTCTATTTGGCTCCTCAGATTCAGACAGACAATCCAGGGACAGAGAAGGGACAGCAGAGTTTGTTGGAAAGGTTAAAGGAAAGAAGACAATTCTAGGACACCAAAGCCAACTAGCTGAAGTAGGGCAATAGGCACAAGATAAACCAGGGGACATATGGGAATCATGAGTCTGGAGGAAACTTGAGAGATCATCTGATCCACATCTTTAGATCTTAATACAGAATAGTCAAAAGTCAGGGTTTCTATAGCTGTGCTCACCTGACCATCTGCATCAGCATCTCCTGTTGTGTTTGTTAAAATGCAGATTCTTGGGCCCTTCAACCCAGCCTCCTTGGGTGGGACCTAGTAATCTTCATTTTAGTGATTCCTCTGAAAAACCACTTATCTAAATGATGCAGAGAAGAATGGTATCTGGTCTCTTGAAGGACTCTCGGTTTGGAGGTATTGCATCTATGAGCTGCATAGTGCCATAATAGCAACAACAATAATATTACTTCTAATACCTCTCCTCCTGCTATTGTGTCTTTAGAACTTTTCCCTTTGGATACACAGTGGGATCAACAAATTTCCAGGGATCTTACCAGATGCAGATGAAATCTATTTGTTCCATATGGACTGCTACATTTGGCTTAAGCTGTTTTGAGAGAGAACAGTTCTAGAGAAAATGCTGCTGCCACTCACATGGAGTGAGTCTTGGCTTTTTGGTGGCCTTCTGCTTAGAGGAAGTGCCACCCAGACCCAGATGCCCTCTGTTAGCTCCTGTTGGTTTTGACAACAGGCCTTTAGAGGTTATTTCCTTGACTGTGTGTCAGAGAACTGGGCTCTGAGAAGTAACTTTGCTCCTGTGTACTAAGTCTCCACTCTGGTTTGGGGAGAAATTTCCATTTGATTTCTGCCCCCAACCCTGATTGGATATGGTTTTGAGAGTTGGAGTCTCAGCTGGCTACCCCAGAATTCACATTTAAGATAGAGGTGGCCAGTTCATCCAGTACTTTATGGGGCTGGGCCTCCCCTGGACTCTGAGAATAGAGCATGTGCCTGAGAGGGAACTGGTCCCTGGTGTGGACATGGGCAGAGATCCCACAGGAATGTCTAATTGTATCATCTTCCTCTGGGAAGACAGAAACAATTACTTCTGGACTGGCAACTGCAGCGTAGGCCCCACAGGTCAGGATGCTTGGAGCACTAAGTTGTAGGAAACAACCTTTAGTGCTTTCACGGGGAGGAAGATAGCAAATGCCAAACACTAAACACAGATGGCCAAGGGGCTGACTGCTGTGACTGCTTCTCAATTTGACCAAAAGTCTCCAAATCTTTATGCCTCGATTTTTCTCATTACTAAGGAGACACTTAATGCTATGTTAGGTAATTATTTGGAGATTGTAATTACTTTGCATTTGTTTCCCAGGGCTGCCATAACAAAATGCCACAAATGGGTGGCTTAAAATAGGAATTTATCGTCTCTCAGTTCTAGAGGCTGAAAGTCCAAGCTCAAGGTGTTTGCAGGGTTGGTTCCCTCTGAGGGCTCTGAGGGCTCTGAGGGAAAATCTGTTGCATGCCTCTCTCCTAGCTTCTGGTGGCAGCCTGCAATCCCCGGTGTTTCTTGGCTTGCAGACACACCACTCCGATCTCTGTTTACATCTTCACAAGGTGCTCTCCCTATTTTTCTGTCTTCACATGGCCATCTTCTTATAAGCAAATCAGTGATACCAGATTTGGGGCCCACTCTATTCCAGTGTGACCTCATATTAACTAATTATATCTGCAAGCCAACCTCTTTGCAAATAAGGCTACATTCTGAGGTACTGAGGATTAGGATCTCAACATATCTTTTTTGGGAGAAACAGTTCAGCGCATAACACCCTGCTACTTATCATCTACAAGTGAGCACATTTCCTAAGCTACTTGAACCTTATAAAATGGAAATAACGTATAGTAGTTCCCTCATAGAGGAGAAGATTAAGTTAGATAAAAATAGATATTGTCACAGTTCTAGGCACATAATAAGCACTCAATAAATGTTAGCTAATATTTTTTTGCTGTGTCTCTTGAGGAGTTATAAATATTAGGAATATATTTAAAAATCCCTAAGTCAATTTACTCATGTAACACCTACCACGTGCCATGCAGAATTCATAAAATTTCTTTTGCTGGCTGCTGGAGCCCTGAGAAAGATATTGCAAAGTTTCTTCCCAAAAGTTCCCTTCTCTTTTTGGCACAGAGTCCCATGTGGAGGTACCGAGGGAGGCACTGCTCCTCGTTCCATGACTGATGTCACGGTTTCACAACAGGATTTCAATTGAGTACTTACACAACGAGGGTTCTGACGCAGGAATGACCCACTTTTCCATAGAAGTGAGGTGTTTACTTAGAAGGTGGGTGATTTCAGGTTGGGCATCAGGTTTTTAATGTCACCTTAGAGCGGCCCTTTCTCATCCTCCTGTTTATCAGGGCCCTGGTTGTCCTTGAGGCCACCTTCTAATTTTCCCATACTCTGTGGACACCTTTTCTTCCTGACCATTTAACAATCCTCTTAGTAGAATGCATGCCCTGAGGCTCTTTGAGGAAGACAAAAGTAATACCCCCTCACCCCCACACAGAGGCAATGTTGACTGTCACCCACTAAGTTTGTTACAGGAATCAAGGTATGTGATATTGCGTATTTTTGAGCTATGAAATGAAGACTGTTCAGGAGACATTAGAAACTGTTTTCTTAAAGCAGACACAAAGGAGAGCCCTTTATTGACTCACGTGTCACAAATAATCTCCTTATCCTTTCCAGGCACATTTTTTTCTCAGATTCAGTCACTTTAACCCTTTATTTTCACCTCCAACCCCTACCTAGAAATACATTTTATAATTATTACTCAGCACATGCCCCAACCTCTGCTCAACCATACACATATAACACTAAAAATATTTCTGTGATACACTTGAATCTATTCCATCTGTCTTCTGGTTATACTAGAGATTGCTAGCTAGTATTCACCAATATCTAGTTCTCCTCTTTCAAGTATCTGAAATAGGTACATCAGTATCCTTGAAGTAGGCGAGGCTGTATAACTAATTTGGCCAATGTGCTATGATCATAAGTGACTAGTGTCACTTCTACACCGAAACATAGGAAGCCAGTAGGCACCCCTCCAGCTGACTCTTTCCCTGTTACAGAGACCCAGGGAGGACTCGGGTTGAGGTGGTGAAGCCACAGATCTACACTGTCTGGATCACTGAGTTGCACATAGAGGACAGTTGCCCTAGAGAATCACCCACATGCTTAGTAGCCTTTAAGTGAGAGAAATAAAATATTGCTTGATGAGCCACTGAGATTTTGGAAGTGTTTGTTACCACAGTATAGTCTATCCTATTCTGACTAATACAGTATTCTCTTCTATTTTATTAAAAAAAAGATGCAGGTCCTAAGTTATTGAAATGATTCCATGACCCATTATGGGTAGACACATATGGTTTACAAATCACTTTTCCAAAGAATCTGCCACACCCATAGCCCCAAAGTGGAGATAGAGAGCTCCACAGAGGAGGGAGAACATATACCAGCACTGCCTTTCCTCAGGATCCTAACTTTCTGGGGTTAGTTGACTTGAGGACGACATGGCTGTGTGACTAGAGGGAGTTAGAATGCGATTTCTTTGGCAGGGGAGGCATCAGGGTCTAGTTCCAA
This sequence comes from Daubentonia madagascariensis, assembly GCA_023783475.1. NCBI lineage: Eukaryota > Metazoa > Chordata > Mammalia > Primates > Daubentoniidae > Daubentonia > Daubentonia madagascariensis. The sequence goes on from JAKFHU010001670.1 coordinate 10,567,373, forward strand.
AATTGAGTAGTGGACTTATTCTTTCTGTAGGATTCTGTCTTTTAGATGTATATGGATCTAGATTCAGGCTTCATGTCTTGTGCTTTATCAAGAGGCCTATGTGTATTGAGAATCCAGACTCCAATTATATCTTGCTTATTACTAAAAGAAATTGGAATACAAAGGCATGACTGCTACCACTGTACTCTCAAGTGGTGAGATCAGAGCCCTCCATAGTGGATGCGTCCTTGGCTAGCTACTTGGACTGTACTGTTCTCTTGGCCCTGCCCCACTTTCCTTTCCAAACTATTCCCCACATCCTTTCACAAGCCTTAGTTTCTAATAAATGAAATTAAGCCCAATTCCTGTTTGTTTCACTGTCCCTCTGGGCCTTTGCATGTGCTGTTCCCTCCATTTGAACAGCTTTTCTTTTCACCTTGGCACTTGAAGTCCTAAATCCATTTATGCAATGCTCTACTGTCACTGCCTCTGAAGTCCTACTGATCTCTTACCACCCTCCTAGGACTTGCCACCCTCCATCTTATGTCATAACTAAAGCACAGTTCTCTTCCTCCTCTTGCACCTTGAGCCAGACCTGCTTCTCTTGGCTTTTTCATCTTGGGGTTCCACACCAACTACAACTCATTACCTGCAAATCTACTCACTTAAAAAAACAAGACTGATTTACTAAGGTTGGCATGGAAGACCTTTCTAGACTACTCACATTTCCCCATATCTGCCAAATACTTTATAGACTTATCTTTACACTCTGTTTCTATTAGCAGGAACGTCCTTCCTATCTTTCTGGGAAGGCTCATTTAATCTTGAAGCCTGTGGGGTAAATTGCTACTTGCCTACCCAATATCCTGTCTCCCTCCCCTCTTTACAATAGAAGGCACAATCCGTTGAGGTGTTCTATTTCCTCAGCAGAGTGGTGGCCAACGAAATGGAAGAAGTTCTTGAGTGGAATTTCTAGAGAAGGTTCTTAAAAAAGCTTCCTGCCTGGAATTTGAATGAACTGTCTAGAGCTCCAGCAGCCATTTTGGGACCAAAAGGTAAACTTGAGGATAGAATCTATGTACTAAAGATGGAAGAGAAGAAAGACAAGAGAACTGTGGGAGTACTGATGACATCACGGAGCTCTGTTAGATTGTCTAATGCCAGATTTCTTTTACTGAGCTTAAACACTTCTATTTCAACTAATCCATTGTCATTTGGATTTTTTGTTATATGCAGCCAAATATAATCCTAATGGATACATGGCCCAATTCAAGTAGTACCACTTCTTTGTCACTACCCTGTACCCAACTAGAGAATTTCTTTGGGCGAAGAAGGCTACAGGCCTTTGCTCAGACTTCTCTGATTATATTTATTATGATACCTGAGAATTATTTGACTGTGTGTCCCCCTCCTGTTAGACTGTCAGCTCCTTGAGGGAGGAACATTGTCTCCTTCCTCTTCGTTTCCACAAGTGCTTAATGCCCAGTAGCCACAAATGAGTCCTCTCAATGTTTGTTCAATTGAATTGAAAGGGATTTAGGGATTTCTGTTAACATGCAAATTCTTTTGGGAAGGGTATTTTCCCAAAATATATACCTGCACTTTATTTTGGATTTAGTTGGTAAGTAGTCATGGAAAATGGCACTGGATGGGGGCCTTAGGGACAGGGGTATGAGATGGATGGGCACTAGACTAGCCATTGGTAGGAAAGGTGGGAGAAACAGCAGCCACAGATCTTAGCCTGTCTGGATTTCCTGAGGGCAGTTCTCATTTGCCTTTATATTTGCCTGTATACAAAACCTCACTCCCCCTGGAAAGCCACAGAGGAGACTGCCTGCATTAGGAATGTTTTACGTTGTCCTCCCGCCCCACTGAGAGGTGAAGCTTCTTCCCTGAGACTGGGTATCACAGATAACTGGCTTCTTGGGCACAACTGTGAGTCTCTCCTGTGAGTCTTATTCCTGTCCCCTTGGTCCTCTCAAACCACTTTGGAAAGGTCTGTCACTCTTGAGTTGCAAGATTAAATGAATGTGTGTTTGGATAAGATGCTTTTGGGCCCAAGATCAAAGTCTTTACTGCTTGGGGTCTAGACCCCTTTCTGGATGAATATAAAACCTGCCCTCCCCTTGGAGTGAATTATGGGTGTGAAAAGAAAGTCCTGCCCATAACCACTGTATCAACACATCTTCTCAGGAGTACAGCTCAGATGGCTACTCGGAAACTAGTGTGCTGAGAAAATGGAAAGATGCTCTTTCTATTAAAACCACTCAAATTTTATTGGCATGAAAAAATATCATTTGGCTAAATAAAACCACTAGAGAGCAAATTAAACCATGACTCATGATATGATTATTCTTTCCTTGTAAAACATAATAAAGTCTTGGTAGGTCTGTTTGTGGGTCTGCTTTAATAAACAGTTCCAGGGCCTTTTTTTGGTAGGGGTGCAGATCTCAACTTCAGCCAAACCTGTGGCAGGAGCTGTCCTCCTTGCCTTGCCACAGAAAAAGAAGAGAAAGCACCCAGTTCTTATACAATTTCACTCTCCTAAATCAAACCTTCCATTTGCCATGATTATTTACCATAGCTTTGTAATTGTGAGCAGACAGCTGAGTGGAGTTGGAAGTCTATTCATTCTTTAAAGTGACATAAAGTGGCACTTGGAGTCCTGAACGATAATTGTTCTTTTCTCCTTGTTAATATCCAACTGCTGCTAGGGTTCTGTGAAAAAAGATTCATTTAATGCCAGCTCCAGAAATTTCTGTGGGATTTGGCCCTTGGCCTTTTTTTGAAACCCAATTTGAAATCACTCTCAGGAATTGGGAAGGCTGAATTGATTGTGACCTTCAGCCAGAATTCCTCTCTAAATATTTTAACAGGATGGAGAACTTTCCCTCATTTACATTGCTCTACTACTCAGTAGTGGTCATGGGTGGGAAGTATTGGCAGTTTCTCAGAAATAGGATTACTTTGTGGGCATTTCCAGCTCAGTCTTAGGGAATTGGAATTTTGGTAAGGAAACTGGATCTTATGAGATTTCCACCTCAACCTAACAGGACCTCAGTGTCTAGACAATCTCCTAACCATTTACATACTTCTTCAAAAAATTTGAAGTCTGTGGGAACCACTCTGCAATGTTGGGAGGGCCTTTGCTCTTCAGCCATGCTCCCAGGGCCTCCCCCACACTGAAGTGATCATTTATGGATAACCTGCCAAGCCCAGCAAAACTTTCTGCTGACAAAATGAGTGATACAGACAGTGGCATCTTTTGGATCTACATGAGGTTTAATATCTTTGAGATCCCTATTGATTGACCACAAACAGGGTTAGGGAAGGTAAATATGTGCTGATATCAATGATCCTTTCCATATTATTGATGAGATCCTGCTATTCGTGTTCCCCAATTCTATGCAACATTGTTCAGTTTCTGATCTAAGTGAGAACCAAAAGCATCCAGCTCATGCTTCTCTGACTTTCTGGCTCAGAGCTATAATATTAATGGTGTCTAACATTTACTATGTTGGAAGCTCTGTCCTAATCACTTTACATGAATAATCTCCTTTAATCCTAGGCGGTAGTTTTATCCTTATTCCCATTTTAAGGGTGAAGAAACTGAGGCATGGGGAGGCAAAGGAGCCAGTCCATGGCTACACAGCCAGGAAGTGGTGAAGCCAGGATGTGAACTCAGGCTGCTGTACTGCAGTCTAACTCCCCCTTGCTTTGACTCTAGAGCTCAGTACAACATGGTCATTTCTCTAGCCTCGAAGAGAGTCATCAGAGGTGCCTCTTAGACAAGACCTTTGCTTTTCTGCATTCTCTGAGGCTGCTTCAGCATCGTTCATATCTGAAGCTGTCAACGCAATAGGTGACAATAACCAGGAAACCTGGTGGCATGATTCATGGGGCTTGGATTGGGAGCAGAACTAGCCACAATCTGGTATGTAAAGATTTTCTATGGGGGGTGTTTACTGGAGACTTCCATTTTCAATGGTGGGAGCCTTAATATTTTTGCCTCATATGTCCCTGGTTCTTTGAGGAAAAAGAAGAGGACCTTGGAAGAGGAACTGAGATCTTTCACTTTCCCCCCACCCCCTTCTCTCTATTAAAGCTTTTAGGTTCTATTCATGAGCTGTGGTTTTTTGAGCATTTTAGGAATTGAATACACCATTGAGGAAGTATGAGACGTGGCTTAAAACCAGAACCCAGGAGAGGCTGAGATATCGGGGTTAATAATATGCCCAGGACTGAGAGGCCCTCTTCTCTTTCAACCAACAAAAGGGAGGTCAAGGACATTCTAAAGTTGATTTTAGAAGCTAGGAAGTTTTCATATTCCATATACCATCTACTGACTAAATGCTAGTTATCATTTTCTCCTAACTGAGCTTCTTTTTCCGTTGCTGATTTTAAGAGTCCTTGCAAAGGAGGGTATGCGTGCGCTCTGGAGGTGGCAGTGGTAGGGGTCTTGACAGACCTTCCCAGGATCTGCCTGAGGGTGAGGCCCTGGGCCTGTGCACACAGTGCTGATGACACAGAGGTGCCTATGCCCTTCCCAAGGATCTGAAGGAGGCCAAGCCAAGCATTTCAGGGCTCCTTCTGTGGGCTTCTGTAGGGCCATGGAAGCCTGATGCCATTTAAAGTCCTTGGAGTAAATCTGACCTTATGAAAGGAGTCCAAGGCGTTATCAGTACAGGTGGTGCCCAGGCTCCCCCCAGAGCGTTGCTGTTTACTGCCTGGTGACATTCCTTCTAGCTACCAATCTTTCTTTCAGTTGGGGCCTCACAAAGCGTTCTTGCTCTGGCTAAAGCTGCCTTTGTTCTGTGCTGTGGAGTGATACTCTTTTTCTCCCGCTGGTTCTTCCCAGTTTAGGGATGCAGCTCTAGATCTAAATGGATCTGGAAAGCAATCACATCAGGTTTCAATAACTGCAGATTACAGTCAGAATGGCATCTTCTAATGTTTCCCCCAGGAAACAAATAACTCAGATTAACTTCAGACTCTTTAGAATAATACTTGATAGTGCCTGACAGACTGTGAAACCAGTACAAATACAAGACACCCTTGAGTCCTTATAGCCCATGTCATTAGAAATCTTAAAGCAAAATGAGGCTCCCCTATTTCCGGACCTCACAAAGTATGTGTCAGCAAAGTTCTCCATGTCTCAGGCCCTACTCTGTCCTGGTACCTGGGCTGGCAATGGGGGTGGGCAGGCTCAAGAATGTCCAGCAAAGCAGCTCTAGGTTAGCGTTGATTGGGAGGAGATGGCAAAGCTGATAACATTTCCTATGTTGTGTTTGACCTTTGGCTTGGTAAATTCACACCTTGGGCAAAGGTTTTGCTTTGCTTCATTAGCAAGCTTCTACACTGGCAAACTATGATTTACTTGATGACTCAAAAATTAGCCTGTTAAGGGGCAGACATCAAAGGGTGCTATGGACCAGAAGGAAAAAGAATCAGAATTCATTTACCCCTTTTTTGTGCTCTGAGAGCTTCCATTCCAGGGCTTGCCATTGCTAGCTTCTCCTATGATTTTGCGTCTCATTGTTATGATTCATAGGTTACTGAAGCTGAAAGAAGAACCTGAAGCAGATCGCCCATTGTTTTGAGTTATTCTTGCAAATTCTCTTTTTCTTTGCCCACACAATGAAGGAGCTGACTATATAGCTATTCCCTTAGGGTTTGGAATAATTCCCGATGCTGCTATTCATGCCAGCCAGTACAATCATTTTCCAAGTCTTTGTTCAGCACCTTGTCCTTCAGTGGTAATGGAATAGTAGTGAATGAATTTATGAAATTGTTGCACCTATAGACCTTTGCTCTTTAGCTAGTAATGGCCTGGGTTAAGAGGAGCATTTGCTTGAAGTGGACTCCAAAAGGGATTTTAGAGATTAAAAAGACTTCCAGGAGATAAACAACTTGATTTTTCAAGAAAGGTTCAAAATTACACCAACTGCTTGCTCTTAAGTATAACTAGGATGGTGTTCTCCAGTAGATTCTGGTCTATACCAAAAAATGTCTTCCTGGAGAAAAAATTTAGGCTTTTGATCAATTTGTTTTTATTCAGAAAAGCTGAAATGGAACTAATTTATGTAGCAAACTGGTCATTACTTTTACTGCTGACAGTACTACAATAGGAAAAATGGAACATTTCCTTCTGAACAGAATTGTAGTGAATTGAGAACTACAGAGCTTATGGAAAATAGCCTTCAAATGATTATTTTTGTTTGCTTAAATGCTTGATTATGATTATTGGAATTCCAGCTATACACAGAAGAAAGCATGGGGAAAAAACCGAAGCCCAGGCTCCCATTGTAACAGAAACCAAAGAGCACATCATACTTTATAAAATCCAAATACCCATAGGGTTCTTGGAGTTGCTAAGTATCAAGTAAATACACAGTTTAGGTTCTACTTATTTGCATTTTCAGGGCCAAGAGTTCTTTCTAGGCTCTCTAAGGCTTACCTTGGCCCTGGGTCACTGTAACAACTTATGAAAGGAAACTTGAATTTTCTTGCTTTGTGTGCAAAGTTTGGCTCTCTGGATTATGACAGGAAGCCTTTGGTGGGGGGCTTAATAATACATCTTCAGATGGCTCAGGGTTCTAGACATTGGGCTCATTCTGGTCACTGATCCAGTTTTCAATGAGGTAATATCAAGATTGCTATAGAGAGGATGCCTCCTGCTACAGCATCATCTACCAGGTAGAGCATTGACAGCGATGTTACAGAGTTTTCTTGTTCTTTGCTTGGAAAGAGTAGAATCACCACATAAATGTAGTTGCTATAATCTCTCAGACTATGACCAAGATGGAGAATATTGATAAAATTTGGAGCCATAGACCTAAATCTAAAAATGGTCAGATAAAGACTAGAGGATTTCAAACGACCTTAGAAGATCCAAGAGCTACCATGGCAAGTTAAAGTTCTGATTCTCTCTGGCCAAAAAAAAAAAAAAAAAATCCCATTGCCCCTGCCCTCTTCCAGCCAGCACAATGGCCCCAGTGGCAAGTGAATGGATGCGGCTGGTGGATGGCTTCTAGAGCCACTGTCAGACTGTAAACCTGTCTCTGCCTGAGGAGGGGCTGAGACCACTTGAGAACTGCTGGTCCCCCCAGCTGAGCACAGTGGTAGCACAGGCTGGAAGTCAAAGGCTCTGGGCTTAGGGTGGGTGGGAGGGATGCTCCCAGGGCCCTTATCTACACCAGCTCTGTTGTAGGGCTAAACACAGGAGCTCAGCATTGGAGGCTCAATTCACTGCCTCCCAAACAACAGCCAGTGATTCATTGTGCCAGTAACAAGACTGCTCCTGTATGGCTTGACATGGCTTTTTGTTTCATTTAGTTTCAAGAATGTTTCTGAATCACTTTTTTTTTTAATGGCCCTTTGTTTTTACCCTTTCGGTCCTGAAGCTCTAGAAAAAGCCAAGGACTTCCAGACACAGAAAGGGCACTTTACATTTGTCTCTACCAAAACTGAACTCATTGTAGCCCTCCCCCAGAACTGTTGCTTCCCCCATGCCCCCTATCTCATTGAAAACATCATCATCCGCTTTCATGCCCAAGCACAGCCCAGCCTTCAACCCTTTCCTCTCCCTTCCCCACCACAGCTAATCAATCACCAAGTTTTGTCTACTTCACCTGCCGAAGACCTCCCTATCCCTCCCCATCCATTCTTTCCATCCCACAGCTACTGCCCCAGGCTGCTGGCACCTCTCTTGGGTGGCTGTGGCAGCCTCCTCGCTGGTCTAGGGGCTCTGCTGCCCAGGCCAGCTCACTGCTCTCCCTCTATTCCCATTCCTAGCCAGAGAGGTTCTTCTGCAATGTCCACCAGATCATGGGACCCCCCGTTCACAACCCCATCAAGGCTTCCCATGGCCCTTGGAAGGAGTGTAAACCCGGGACTCAGAGACCTCTCCTTCAATGTAACTGCATGTTCTGAGCCCTCTCTTCACTCCTCCTTTGCACTTGCTATTTCTTCCACCTGAGTGCAGACTTTACCACTGGCCATGGCTACCTCCTCCTCAGTAACCAGAACTCAACTCAGGGGACAGGTTCTCTGAGAAACTTTCCCTGACCCTCCCTCCCTCTAGTCCTCTATAGCCTGCCCCCATTATAACCAGGGGGACCATGCAATCCATTGTCAAAACTAGGACACTTAAGAGAATGAAAGGTGGCACCTATGTATTTTATACATGGACAACAGGTATAAGCTGGGACTATCCCAGGCAAACCAGGATGTACCCTAATCATGGCATTTATCACCTTTAATTGCAAGTAACTGGCCAGGCCTCCCCCTACCCTGCTTGGCAGACTGCGAGTTCCTTGATGACAGGGAATGCCCAGTTTTCAATGCAGTTGCTTCCATAGTAGGTGTTCAATACATATCATTAAATAAGTGAGCAAAGGGATGAATGTGGCTGAAATGAATAGGAGGGTGGTCATGCAGTCCCAGCCCCAGAGTCTGGTGGGAAGCCATCTGTCTCTAAACCCAGCCTGCAGGCGTCGATGTCTAATGGAGCTGAGTCTTTTCTGCTTCCCCTCTGATGAAGCCCTCAGCCACCCCACACAGCTAGAAAAGGGATGCACCAGATTGCCTTGCTAACACCTCCAAAATTCTGAATTCCAAAGGACATCTGGCTGAAATAAAGTAGAGGGGTGGGTTCCACGGCAAACAAGCACCTTAGGATGTCAATGGATGTTATGTGATAAATGGGTTCTGGGCCCCCAAAAGATGGAAATGAAATATTTCTTTACCGTAAAGATCTTTCTAAACACTGAAATAAGCAGTGTTTCTCAAATTTAGATAGAGCACCTCTCCCTTGTTCCTTCCCCATCTCCCAGACTACACATGCCATGGAACCTACTTTGAGAATCAGTAAAATCATGTTGCCCAGACACCTTTAGGTAGGTGAAAGCTTTGGGTCCTTTGCTTTATTTATCTCTTCTCACACAGGACCTGACACACAGTCGATGCTCAATAAATGTTTGCATGTGCACTGGAATGTCCTGCATTCAACTGAGGGCAGAAGTGCTTAGGGGTGGGTAGAGCTCCATAACCCTGCCAGGCCAGCACTGCAGGTGGCTCAGGAACAGGGAGAATTCTGACTTGCCTAAGAAGGACATGGGGAATGGAGAGGATGGTGAAGCTCATCTTTTATACCCTGGCACCTTCTGTTTGGGTAGTACCCTCCTTGGCCTCATCCCTTTCTGTCCCAGTGTCCACTCTCACTGGGTTTGGCTGTTAGTCTCTGTTCACCAAAGGGCTGAACTGGTGAGACTTAGCCTCATCCATGGCATTTTCCTTAGAAAGTTCCTGCTGACTAAGACCCTTCTGGCCCTAAAGGAGAACAGCTTGGTGGCAGAAGGCCAGGAGGCAGGGTTTATTCTGAGCAGGAGCCTGCCCACTGCTCCCTACACCATCTCCTCACTCCACCCACTGGTGAGGCTGGGCTTGATCATGTGCCAGAGCCAAGTGTGCTCTCCATGCACCTGAAGGGGACAGTCAGGTGGCCTCACAGATCAGCATTCAGAAAAAATAAGGGAAGGAAAAGACAAACCCAACTCAAAACTACCCAATAATGGAGGGGAAAAAAATGACAATCAGAAGTTAAATACAGACCCCATGAAACAGGTCTAAAAAGTCTGTCTGGAAGAATTTTTTGCAGTGTCACTTTGCCTTTTTTCTTCTGAGATGCCATTTCTTCTTTCAAATTAATTATGTAATACAGAATGATAAAATTCCACAAAGCTACAAGCTGAATCTCCTTTCTTGATGTCCCTTTTCTGGTTTAAAGGGACAGGGGGTGGGGGCAGTCAGTGAAATTTTGTCCCTGAACCAATATGAGCTTCTAGTGAGTCCAGCTGGAGGGGCTCTCACCCCACACCTCTGTTCTAAGCCAGTGAGGATGGGGTTCAAGGGGAATCTCTGTACCTTCCCTTTGCTCTGAAAGAGAGTCATTTTTTGAGTTCATCCTGTTCTAACCTGCTACACCAGCTGGAACAGTGGACATGAAGCGAGCCAGGAAGTTTAGACCCAGCAGAAGCCTCTCCACTGGGCACATGAGATGAGGACACAGAGCAGAGGACTCACATTTGGCTTAGAAGCCCCTCTGCTGGACTCTGGCATGGCGCGTGGCTGCCATGGGATAAATAATGATGTGTAGCCTCATCACTTCATGTCAGGTTTTACCTCCAAGTAAGTTCAATTCTGGTCAGATTTGCCACCAAATCAATTAGGAGACACTTTTGGTTTTCAGAGCTGTTTGGATTTCTGAACTACAGATGACAGCTTGTGGACTTACACTATTATTTCCATTGTACAAATGAGTAAACTGAGGATCAAAAATTAGGGAATTTGCCTCAGTTCATACATCTGAGATTTGAACCAAGCTCAGGCTAGTTCCAGAGCCCATGTTCTTTTCACCATATCCTATGTCCTGCCACCTCCAGGCCACACCGAGGTCCTCTTCTCTCTTGTGTCTGCTGAGCAGCCCCCATGGCTGGGGAATGTCCCAATGCTGTAAAATGAGGTATGTGGATAAGATGATCTTGAAGGTCCCTTCCCTACCCTCATATTCCATGATTCTAAGCAAACACATGTTCCTCCAAAATGGGATCACACCTGAGTAGAAACCTAGGAAGAGTGATCTGCCCCTTTGGGACCTCTCCCAAAATGTAAGACCCTGGTGCCTTTTGGGCCAAGTGGGATCCCTTGATCCATCCATGCCTTGATAGCACTGCTCTGGCTGCAGCATAGGTGGTCTTAATAAAGACAGGAGGCTGGGGCTGGTAAATACTGTACCTGCTGGGGGACAAAAGGAAGAGACACTAATTATACACTAAGGCTGTAATTAGAGCACTGATTTCTCTTTTACTGGGCAGAGGGGTTGCCCTTTAAATTAGGGAATGTGTGGGTATAAATCTCTCTTCCCATCTATCTTTATTTTGGAATGTGTTTAAGGATACATATTATACACAACCCTCTCCCTATATATCTCTATGCTTATATCAATTCATAAATAAAATATACAACTGCTCAGCTAAAATGTATCACTTATCTGCAAGATTATTCCTGCAGGTTAATGTCTCCTGCCAGGGGAGCTGCCCCGGTTTTCATTGACTTTCAATGACCTACTTGTATGCATTGGTTCAGGCAGGGTTTAACAAGTGGCCTGGCAGATATGTGCATCTGCACGTATTCTTCATTCTTACATTATTTCAGTATTATTTGGCCCTCTTCTGCCAAAAATCAATACTAGGTGCATGAAGTTGGCTTTGCAATCATATCTGTTCATATGAAACCTGGCATGAACAGATACTTTTGGAAATGGCTGGGGAGGGGAGACTAATTCATACTGTATATCATTCTATGAATGTTTTGTTATTGGCATAATTGGCATTTTCCCTATAACTGCCCTCATTATCCTCAGTGCTTATGGGAAAGAGGACCTTCAAAATGGAATATACCTGAGGACTGGGTATCATTGTGCAAGTTCACTTTCTGTTGTTGAATATGATCTGAAATTGAGGTTGGCGGCTGTGAATTTTAGTATGTTACTGTCAATCACAGGAGCTTATCTGAGTTTTATTTGGCCTGGAATTGGAAATTCTTGAATAATGTGACACTCAGTATCGGGTAGTCTCAGAGTCAAAAGTTGGTTTTAATCACCATGACCAGATTTTAAGATTCTTACAGTATTTACTAAATTTATGAATTCCATCTTTTAGCAAAAGTAAAAGTTTTGAATGCCTCTAATGCTTGCAGGAAGTATTCATTGTTAAAAGCAAGCATTCAATTAGAAACCAGAGTAAAAAAAGAGAAAAATTGTATGAATTTCTTTTCTTATAAACATCTGTAAAAACAAAGAACAAATACAATGAGATGATGAAACAAATTCATATAAAATGTTGCAGAATATTCTCAGCCAAGTGCTTTGTGCATTGAGAATAATTTTGTTTCTTGTAAACTAAATTACAAAAAGTTGGATAAAAACATCAATGGACTATTATTTATGTTCCATTTAATCTAGGTGCTTTAATAATGTCTATGTGGCCAAATACAGTATTGGTTTTTCATTGCTGTGGGATTCATTTAACTTCAAATAAAACTAAACCCAAATCGCCTACTGTTGCTCACAATTGTTGGTGTTTACAGAGGCAAAAGACACACTTAATTTAAGGCAAATGAGGAAGGAAGTGGGGAGAGGTGTAGGAGCCTTGGTATTCTGCTTTCAACTGACAAAACACCTATAGTAGGGCAAGTCACAAATCCTTACCATGCATTTTCAAATTTTGACAAGGCAAGGTACCTTAATAAGTGTGTAACAAGGCAGCACAGAAATCTAGTAGAAGAGCGTGCTTTGGACAAAATTAGAAGTTCTAGTTTCTATTTTACATTAGTTGTGTGAAGAAATCAACTGGGTACTAACTGGGCTGTCTAAATGATGAAATAAAAGAACTTCACAGGCAAGGGAGGGCTGAGGGTGAGCAGTGGCAACCCCCAGAACTTTGACCAAGCTCCCTGTGACAAGCCTTGTGTATGATAACTTCTAATAACTTACCTCATTTAGATCTTATCTCCACTGTAGTTCACAGGTCAGTGTTGCCATTTTGCAGATGAAGGAACCAAGTTGTTAAGTTACTTGCTTAAGGTCACATAGCTCCCACTTAGCAGCACTGACATTCCAACCTTGGTGTGTCAATATGCATGTTCTTTCTACACATGGCCCATGTAATAAAACAGAATTATTCTAAGATAACACGAGGATTAACATTTATAATTTCAGTTAATGTTTATTACATAAAATTCTTATCTGCAAAATGAAAGGGCTGATCAGAAGATCATTGAGGCCCTATATATGATAAACTTTAATGATTTGGTAATACTGGTTTAGAAAAAGCCAAGGTTACGTCTGGCAGTCCATGAGCTGAATTTGGTTTGCAGATAAGTTTTGTTTTGCCTGTCTGATGTTTTAGATTTTCTTTAGCCAACATTAAATTAAACAGGAGAGTTTATATAACAATCTGACTTCTGGTTTTTCTGACAAATCAGCAGGTCTGGCAATGGTGTCTGCCGTCCTAAAAGGTAACAGTTAGTTCTGAGCATTGCTGTCCACTGTAGATGTCTGCAATTCTCCCCTTTGCCATAGTCCCCATCAATCCCTACTTGTCTCCCTGACACTAAAGCCAAATGTCGATTGCTTTTCCTTCCTTTTTCCCCGCTCTTTATCAAGTCTGGAAGCTCCCTTATTTTCACTGCCTGTTTCGCCGCAGTAAGCATTTTGAGGTGACTTTCCTGATACAGAGAGCAGTAAAAGCTAGAAGAAGAGAGACTTGCAGTCAAGAACTGACCATGCCACTAGTTAGTTCTGTGATCTGGGGCTAGCCCATTCACCACTCCGAACTTCAGATTCCTCTTTTGTTACATGGTAACTGCGAATGGTTTGGGGAAGATTTAAAAAAAAATAGTTCATGGGATTATACTCAGTAGGTGTTAACTAACTCTAAGAAATATTTTTTTAAAGACTGTCTTAAAGAAATGTTGCCCCCCCCCACCAATCCACAGAGGATGTCGTAACTGGCAACGAGCCTATAACCTCTCATATCCATCCTCACGGCTAACCTTTTGGAACACCTGTACCCTCTTCTAGACAGTTCCCCTCCCTCTTCGTTCCTTCTCATTCGTTCACTTGGCTGAGTGACTTTTAATTGTGCTTTCAGACCGTTTCCAACATTCCTATAATTACATAGCAACATCTTTTCATAATACAAAGTGGAGCAAGTGAGCAGAAATGTGCAGAGGCTCCCACACTTTCTGGTATTGTGTGTAGATCTTTCCATTATCACTCCTGATTCAAGGGTCTGCAACACTTATTTAATAATGTGGCATTTCCCATCAGAGCTGAATAACTATTTTATTGTGATAAGAACTCTTAACATGAGGTCTACCCTCTTAAATTTTTAAGTGCACAAGAACAGTATCGTTAACTGTAGATGCAATGTTGTACAGCAGATCTCCTAGAACGTATTCATCTAAGAGATAACTGAATGCCAGTTGAACAGCAATTTCCCATTTCCCCCTCTCCCCAGCCCCTGGAAACCCATTCTACTCCTTTTTCTATGAGTTTGACATATTAGATACGTCATATAAGTGAGATAGTGCATTTTTTTTTTGAGACGGAGGTTCTGTCCCCAGGCTAGAGTGCAGTCGTCATAGCTCACTGCAACCTCAAACTCCCGGGCTCGAGTAAGCCTCCTATCTCAGCCTCCCGAGTAGCTGGGACTACAAGCATGCACCACCATACCTGGGTAAAAATTTCCTTCTTTTTTAAAGGCTGAATAATATTCCCTTGTATGTATACACCATATTTTCTTTATTTGTCCATCAATGGGCACTTAGGTTGGTTCCACATCTTGGCTATTGTGAATAATGCTGCAATGAACGTGGATGTGCAAATATCTTTTGTAGATCCTGCTTTCAATTCTTTTTGATATATACCCAGAAGTGAGGTTGCTGGATCATATGGTAGTTCTATTTTGAATTTTCTGAGGAACCTCCATACTGTTTTCCATAGCAGCTGCACCATTTTTACATTCCCACCAACATTGTACAAGGGGTCAAATTTCTCCACATCCTCCTCAACACTTATTTCTCTTTTTAATAATAGCCAACCTAACTGGTGTGAGGTCTCACTGTGGTTTTGATTTTGCATTTTCATGATTATTAGTGATGTTGAATATCTTTTTATATACCTGTTGGCCATTTATATGTTGTCTTTGGAGAAATATTTACTCAAGTACTTTGCCATTTTAAAATCAGTTTTTTTTTTGTTTTTTCTTTTGCTATTGAGTTGGAGGAGTTCCTTATACATTTTGGATATTAGCACCTTATCAGATATTTGGTTTGCAAATAATTTTTCCCATTCCACAAATTGCCTTTTCACTCTATTGATTGTTTCCTTCACTGTGCAGAAGGTGTTTAGTGTGCTATAGTCATACTTGTCTATTTTTGCTTTTGTTGCTTGTGCTTTTGGTGTCATATCCAGGAAGTCATTGCCTAGACAAATGTCCTGAAAATATCCCCCCATATTTTCTTCTAGGAGTTTTACAGTCAAGTCTTACGTTTAAGTTTTTAATCTACTTTGAGTTGGTTTTTGTGTATGGTATAAGATAAGGGTCCAAGTTCATTTTTTTTTTTTTTGCATGTGGATATCCAGTTTTCCCAGAACTATTTGTTGAAGATACTACTCTTTTTCCATTGTGTGTTATTGGCACCCTTGTCAAAGATAAGTTGACTGTACATGCAAAGGTTTATTGCATGGGACATATCGACCAGTGGACCAGAAACACTCTATTCTGGTCTATTGGTATATATGGCTATTTTTATGCCAGCACCATACTGTTTTAGTTACTCCAGCTTTGTAGTGTGTTTTGAAATTAGGAAGTGTGATGCCTCCAGTTTTTTCTTTCTTTCTCAAGATTGCTTTGGATATTCTTGGTCTTTTGTGGTCCCATATGAATTTTGGGATTGTTTTTCATTTATGTAAAAAAAAAAAAAAAAGATGCCATTGGAATTTTAATAGGGATTGCACTGAATCTGTAGATCATTGGTAGTATGAATATTTTAGCAATATTAAGTCTTCTAACTCATGAACATGGGATGTCTTTCCATTTATTTGTGTTGTCTTTAATTTCCTTCAGTGTTTTGTAGTTTTCAGTGTACAAGTTTTTCACCTTCTTGGTTAAGTTTATTCCTAAGTATTTTATTCTTTTTAATGCTACTGTAAATGGAATTTTAAAAAAAATTTTTTCTTTGGATAATTTGTTGTTAATGTATAGAAACACAACTGACTTTTGTATGTTGATTTTGTATCCTGTAACTTTACTGAGTTCCTTCTTGGCATTTGGAGTCAGCCATGGTGGTGGGTGTATGTATCTGGAAGAGGCAGTGGGAGTAGAACCTGGAATTCCAGTAGTGATAAGTAAATGGTAACTCTGGAGCTGCATGCAAGGAACCGCAGGCCTGACTTAACCTCAAACAAGAGGGGAAAAATCACCTATGGAGGCCCCTACAAAATAATTGACCTGAATTTTGGCAAAAGTATATAACTCAAATAAAATTACTCAGAAGAGAATGGCTTTTTCCTTGCATGAATGAATGAAAAAAGGCTAAAACAAAATTTTTGTTTTGTCTGTTGAATTCTATATTCAGTTTAACCATTTGGACCAAGTGTTGGAAGGGCTTCCCTTATCTTCATGTTCAGGTTAGCTACTGTGTGTTCATCCTAGGGATGAGCATGGTGATTGGGAATTGGGTGTTTAGAGTTTGTGCTGGGGCAAACAGGGAAGGAAGCCCATATAGATCCACAACCCAGCCCATATAGACCCTCAATCAGGTGTTCATGTCTTTCTGTGATTGAGCCAGTACCCCTTTTGTTCTCCTTGCTGGGTCTTAGCCCAGAGCCTTGATGCATTTAGTGGCATGAACATGAGCTTTTACTGGGGAGGTAGGGGAGGATGTGGCTCACCTACACTAACTTCATGTATTTCTTTCTCTTGGTATTTCATTTCTTAAATTCGAGGTGTGGCAAAGAGATTCTCTGGTCTTTGGAAAAGCAAAGCTCAAGGCTGCTCAGCTGGGCATTGGCAATGTTAGAACTGCTGCCTTGAAACAGATGCTATTAGTGAAGAATAGACTTCTAAGTGTTTCAGGCTGTTCAAACATAGCTGGTCTATTCTTATGCTTTGAGAGTAGCTTCCATAGTACAGCAAGAACACAGAACACCTCAGCATAGCTCCTTCCCTGAAGACACAGGAAAAGATTACTGAATTAGGCATCCCTGGGGCTTTTGAGTAGGTAGATCTGTTATGGGAGCTTGCTCTGGGATTTCTGGAATCCAAACATTCCACATAGTGTACGTATCTTATACTCTTTACCTTTCTTGAGTCTGTTTCCTCATTTCTGAGACAGTGATCACTTTATTTAAATGTGATGATGGGTGACAGTGTGTGAGCCTATATCACTGTGTGCCTGATGCCTGACATACAGTAGGCGCTTAAGAAATGTCAGTTCTCCTTTCTCTTTCTGATGCCCATGTGTGTACTGCCCCAGCAGAAAGTGAGTTAAAAGCATGGAAAGAACTTTAATATTTTTATGTTAGCCGTCATTTACTTTCTCCTTCCTAGAGCATTATAGCTCTTTCCTAAGAGGTAAAAGAGGCCCTAAGAAGATTAAATCAGCATGTAAATTTCAGCTTAATTCAAGCTAATCCCATTAAGAAATCTTTGTTTGCAGAGAAGCTCCAGCCTGTAGCAGGAGCACAGGCACTCTGAGCAAGCACACTGGCACAGCCACTGGGGCTGCCTGCCCTAGTGGGCTGGTTCTCAAACTAGCCAACTTCAGATTCACCTGGAGGGATTATTAAAAGCTTTCTGGAGGGACCTAAAAATTTCCATTTCATAGAAGTTCCCAGATGATCTGATGCTTCTGGGTAGGGAACACACTTTGAGAACCACTGCTCAGTGGGAGCAGGCGGCTGGGACTCCTGGGGTCTGGGCCTATCCTGGCTTTAAAGATCTGATTGACCTTAGGCAGGCCACTTAAGCCTTAGGAGACACAGCTGCTCCTTTGTCCATCAATGGGGCAAAAATATGATTTGGAAAAAGTATAAATTAGAGGAGAACTCCCTAATCTTTTTTCTATAGTGGGTAGCCACCCCAGGCTCTGTTAGACTGATGGAGGGCTGAGAGGAATCAATGTCTTGGCACATCTGTAACTCGTTTGGAATGCTTGGCACATAGGTGGGGAAAATCTGATTGGTTAAAAGCACATGCTTTCAAGTCCTGGAAACCTTAGGGTAAATCCTCACTCTGCCTATTTGGGTGGCCTTTTAGCTGTTCCACCTAGGCCTGAGCCTCAGTTTAGTCATCTGTGAAATAGAACTAGTGCTTATACCTATATCCTAGGGTTATGGTGAACATCAGATGAGTTAATGCATGTAGAGTGTTTGGCATGCACGTTGTCTCTTCTTATGAGATGTTATTTTCATTTCTAAAATTCTGTGATTCACTCTTGTGCCTATCTTGTTACCTAACTGGAAGAAGATAAATCTCTTCAGTGTCTGGAAATATAAAAACTTATTTTTGGGAGTGGGGAGTGCGTCTCAGTCTTTAATGCATTCAAATCACCTGGTGATCTTGAATGCAGATTCTGATTTAGTAGGCTTGAAGTGGTGCCTGAGATTCTGCATTTCTGTGCAGCTCTCAGGTAATAGCCACACACCCAATCCATAGAGCTACTACTCTGTGATTAGCAAGTTTCTGCAGCAATGACTCTTGAATTTGGTTGCACAATGGAGTCATTTGGGGGAATCTTTTAATAACCCCAAGCTATACTCTGAACTAATTCAATTATAATCTCTGGGATTGTGATCACAGCATCATAGTTGAAGCTCCCCAGGTGATTCCAATGTGTATACAGTTTGAGTACCACTGTTCTACAGTACTGGTTCTCAAAGTTGGCTGCACACTGGAGTTTTAAAAAAACAATGATGCTTGTGTCTCACCTCCAGAGATTCTGATTGGTCCAGGGTGAGGCCTGAGCAACAAGGGTTTTTAAAAGTTCCTTGGCAGCACTTGGAGAACTGCTCTGTAAAGTCTAAAGCACTCTTTAGTAAGTTACCAGGAGAAGTTGAATTGATTCATGTTCCAAGAGCTGGAAGTAATTAATTTCCCTTCAGCTAGACCCCCTTTTCCCTGGAAGATTTGCACTGAAATATGGCCAAAATAAGAACTTTTTAAACCTTTTTATTTTACAGGCAAAAACATGTTTAACATCTGCATTCAGGAAGCTATGTTGTCCAGTAGCTCAGAAATAGGCCCAAGAGAAAGAGCATTCAGCCCCTAATCCTCTACACCATTACCTTCACTGTGACCTTGAGAAATCTTTTCATGTTTATGTTTCTGTATTTTCTCATTTGCAAAACTTGGCTAATCCTACAAAGTGACCACAGGACTCGTGTATGGTCAGATGCAGCTTTAAAAACACTCCTTCACATCTCCCAAATTGTTCTGATTTGCTGACTAAATTTCGATATTTGTGCAAAATGCGTACTTTGAGTCTTGAAAACTGCTCACATTTAAACTATAGTCTTCTCTTTCCCTCTTTTAATGGTACCAATTGCTTCCTCTTTTATTCACATAATTTAGGCTTAACACACTCCAGAGAGAGAAATCAGCAAGAGGGCGGAAATGATTTTTTAAAAGCTGTGGCAAGAAGACTGGCCTTGCAGGATTAGTCTTTTTCTTGGCCTTCCAGTGGAAAAGTCCATCTACATGTGAGGCTGTAGGTCATGGGGACAAAAAGGGTTTGGGAGGCAGAGTCGATGGAATAGCTGAGTACTAGGTCCGTCCCTCTGCAGGAGGAGGGGCAGAGGTATTCCAGAACAGTGGTGCTTAAACCTTGGTGTGTATCAGGATCACCCAAGGAGCTAGCAGGGCCAACGAGACTCAGGCCATTGAAGCAGGATGGGGCCTAGTCCTTGTGTTTCTGTAAGTTCCCCTGGTGATTCTGGTACTGACCAACACTTGAGAACCACTGTCCCAAAGTATTCAGCTTTCCCTTGATGTTTTTTGGTTAATCTCTTCCCAAACACATTCCTAAAGTCACCCAAAGCTGGAAAGGTTTCTTTCTGGTCTACAAAACGCAAGTCATCTCTGTTAATTTTCAAGTCACTCATAACATAGATGGAGGTTTTTTAATAAAAACCAGAAGAGGACAATCCTCACAGAGCTGTAGAGTGGGAATAAAAAGGAGGTTCAGAGTCCTCATTGTCTCATCTCGTGCTCCCTCACGCAGGAAGAGCGAGAGGGATGGGGAGGGTGGCGTTGCTGACTAGCCAGGGAAAGGTGGAGCCTTCATCCTCCTGACTTTCAAGAGGGTGGAAACATCAGGTTCCTACCTGGCCTCCTCTCCCTCTGCCTGGGGCTCCAGGAGCAGTGTTGTGACCCTCTCACCTTTGGCACAGCTGGCTGGGAGCCCCCCGAAACTCTGGAATAGTGATGGGGAGGAGGAGGAACATGTTGCCATGAGCTCTAAAGCCATGTGGGGGTGGGAGCAGGGATGGAGGGAGGGTGAAGGAGGTCAGCCCACCTTCTCCTGGATGATCGCCTATACCTTAGCTAGGTAAAATTGGCCCATACATCTTTGTTTCACTAGCACTTGGCACATTGCCCAGAATATAGTAGGTGCTTAAGCAATGCTCGTTGAACACATGAATGAATGAAGTGGCAGAAAGATGTAAAATCAGGTAGTGCAGAAGAGCCCAAAGATGCCAGAAAACAGGAGGAGAAAAGTAGGCGAAAATAAGGTGTTGATGTTAATAAAAACTGAGAGGAATGGAGTAAAGGGTTGAAAAAGCTCAAGAAAGAAGATTCAGGAAAGGCTGGAGGTCCCGAGTGCCGTGTGAATGGGTGGGGGTGGGGGGCCCTGAAACAGCCAGAGAGGGTGAAAAAGGGCAGGCGAGGAAGAGCTAAGGGAGCGAGGAGGGCAGGGAAGATGCAGACGGAGGAAGGAGCACTGGGGCGGGAGCAGGAGGCAGGGGGGAGAGGGGGAGCTGTCAGAGAGGAGCGGTGGTCCTATTCCTTCCTGGGGACAGCAACTGTTTCACAGGAGTGACTCAGGCCCCGAGATTGGCAGAACTGGAGGGAGAAGCCAAACGGTACAAGAGAAGTGGGTCACTGTCAGCAATCATCACGTTTTCTGGAACGGGATGTTTTCAAGTTGCATAATCCTCCTTGTTCTCAATTATCCTCCACAAGAGAGTGGAGTCCCTCCCACGTTACAAATCCATCTCAGTTAAGCCCCAGACATCCACTTAATACCACAGACAACTCCTTGGCAGCCTTCCCTGCCTCCCTTTCCCGCCCGCCACATCCTGCCCTTCCCCCGCAGAGGCACAACTGGCTACAGGCATTTCCCTTCCTGACTTTCAGTGTGACACAGGGCTCCAAGGCCACCTTCCGGTCCCCGCAGACCCTTGCTGTTCCAGGGCCGCTGCCAGCCTATCCACAGCCTTTGTGCAAACTGGAAGCAGGGGCCCATCTAGATCCTGGGTGGATGAGTCAGAGAAAGGTACAGGTGAGAGAAAACAAGACACGGAGTCAGAAACTCAAAGAGGCAGCTGTGTGTGTTGGCGCACGGGAAGGGCCTGTAGAGGCGTGTTCAGGGAAAGTTCCTAATAGAAAGTGGTAGCTGAACTGACTTTCCAAAGATGAGCAAATGTTTTCTCTGTTGCAGGTGTTTTTTGGGGTTTGTTTTGTTTTTTGCAGGAAATGAGGGCAGGGCCTTCTGGGGGGCTGGAACAGAATTTGTAGAGGGGCAGAGATGTGAAATAGTATGACAGTCAATATTTCTGATCAAGTGGTGGGGTCGAGGTAGGAGTAAGTAGGATGGGCCAGGTGTCTGGTTTTAAGCAGGGACAAGATAGTGAGACTTGCATTTGAGGATTACTTTGGAAAGGTATTATTTGCCTTGCACATTAAGCCTCAAAGAGGTATTTGTAGAGGACCTGTCCTGTGTCACACAGTCAATGCGGGAACCAGAACTTAACCCCATCTTGTTGTGCTAACCCTGGGTCTCTCCACCTATACCTCAGGTCTGCCTGACCTCTGGTGAGATTTCCCTTGCCGGGCCCATTTCACCACCCTCAAAAGCCAGAAAAGGGACTTAGATTCATCCCAGCACAGATACTGCCCTTGGTCCCCCTAACATGGTGATTTAAAAAATCTGTTTTCTCCATTTCTTAACAGAAGAACTTTATTCATTCTGGGTTAGTTTTTAGAAAGCTAAATCAAAATGCTTCACTGGGCATTTATTGGCATTGATTTCCTGAAGACATTTATATCATGTGTCAGCTGAATGGGGAAGAGGATGAAGAGATCTGTTAGACCTTCACGGGAAGGTGGCACCTGCAGTCCATTCTCAGTCGCCCACTGGAATAGTGGCTGTGTAAGTCAAGTTATATTTGATGGTTTTGGTCTGTTCCTTTCACATAACTTTATACCAGGTCTGCTCGTAGTAACAAAATGCAATTTCTTCAGCGTTTTTCTCCTTTTCCTGTCTCTCATATATCGGTGAGGTTACTATACTAGAGAGACGGCCTCAATGAGAAAAGAGAAAGGTTTCATCTCGACCATGGGGATGGTCTCCTGAATCACTGGTTGGCTGAGCCACCCAAGAAACACCACCTTAATGGCTGTGCCTAGGCGGCCCCTCGTTTGACTCCAGCAGCACCAAACACCTGAGTTAACAGGGGACTACACCTCACGTCTAAGACAAGGAACTGAGGGAGGAACCCAAAGCCTCTTAATTGTTTGGAGTTTTACAAGAGGGGCACTTGAGGGGGTGTTTATGCCTTGTTTAGACATGGCTTCATCTTGGCGGCATTCAGGCCTTGGGTTGAGAACTTGGTTTCAAGTTGACAGACTTGGTAAAAAGTCCAGCCCAGGCTGGCTCATAAAGGTGATACCCAACATCTATCTTCAGAGAAGCCAATAAATTACTATTACCACTGCTGATAAAGCTGAGTCTCTTTGAAGTGTCTCTCAACAAAGATAATGTGAATAACAATTCTTCCCAAAATATTCCCTCAGGCATTCAAAATCCATCTCCTATTAATTTCTTTAAAAGGCTGGTTTAACACCCTCCCCTGCTTCCTTCTAGAGTAGTCCTATTACAATTTCAGTCCTGTGGTACTAAATGCCTTAGTTTTAACACATAGATCTGTCCCAGGGTTGACTATTTACCTGCAAGCTCAGAAGAACAAGCCCACCTTTAGGTCGCACCCCTCTCCCCACTTTTTGGCGGTCTAGCTCCCCCTGCTGGTGACTAAGGCAAAATCACAGCTTTTATATCTGCTCAAGAATCCTAAATGCCGACTGATGTGGGCCATTTGGGTAGGATGGGAAAGGGTGACTTTTTGGGAAGCCCCATTAGGCATTCTTCTCATCACATTCTAGCAGGTGACCCCTGTTTCCTCTTCTTAACCCTGTCACAGAATCACAATCACTTTGTTTGGCTGCTTCTGATGATGGTAGCAGGAGATATTCTTGGCAACCACATAAGGTGGACAATACCATTTTACAGCTGAGAAATAGTCTCAGAGAAGTTAAATAAATTTCCCAGAGTCACACAGCTCACAAGTGGTAGAAACCAGGACTTGAGGCCTTGAACTGGGTCTGTCTGACCTTAAAGTCCCGAAGGTGACGTTGTCGTCATAAAAATTCACAACTACTTGGGTTCCAGTGTCTTTATGACAGGGATGCTGTGGGGAAATGAGTTGATAGGAAGAGGAAGCCTAGAAAAGAGGTGGCCTGTGAAAAAATAAATACTAACATGTGAAAGGGTCTCAAGGAAATCTCTTGGCAAATTGGACAGATCTGGTTAACGAAAAATTCAATTCTATTTAAAGCCCCTGATCAAAATTAACTGCCTACCACCTCATAAAAAAAGAAATGACTGAAGATAACAAGAAGTATGTCTTTGAGCAGAAGTGGGCTGGCTGAAAACATGGCTTGAGTCACAGAACTGTGTCCTCAGCTTCTTTCCTGGCTTGTCAATTTCTCAGCTGTCAAGTGGTAGAGAGACTGTTTGCTACTTGTCAGATTTATGTTTATTTGAGAATGGACAAAACAGTCTAACAAAACCTCCTCCTTTTGTGGTATATTCTAACTGGTAATTTTATCAGATTGTGAACATTTGTATTTTTCCTCTTATATATGGCCTGAAAAATTATGAAAGTAGAATTCCTTAAAAAAATTCTGAAATGTGAGACTCTGACAAATATGGACATTGTCCTCCTCGTTGTACCAATCTAGTCTTCTTCCTGGACTGATAAGATTCTAACACACCTGAGAAGCACCGTCAGGGAGGCTGTGGGAAACTGTGATGGGGCTAGTGGAAAGGAAGGCAGGGGCTTGTTAGCAGAAGGTTGAGGGCTCCCCAGAGAACCTGGCCCCCTTCTTGCCTGACTCCAGCATCCACATACCTTCCAGCTGCCATAGGCTCGCCTCACAGATGGTTGCTGAAATCCACTGGTGAATCTAGGTGCCTGTACTGTGAATGTGCCTGCTTCCAGTTTTCTACCTACTATCTCAAACAAGGGTAACATTTGAATGTATCCCCTAGAAGTGTTGTAAGAGTTAAATGAGATAATGCATGCAAAGTATTAAGTACTGTGCCTTGCATGCAGCAAGCACTCAAGAGTTAATTGTTATTATATCTTTAAAAACATTTCTCTACTTGCCTACAAGCTCCATGAAGGCTAGGAGAGTGTTCTTTTTGATGAATCATCAGGGCCTAGCACAGTGATAGGTATATGGCACATGCTCAATACATTCCTGTTAAAGAAATATATAAAACCTGGCCCAGGTCACCAGCATCTTCTGCCTGGAATACTGTCATGGCCTGATTTCCCTGCTTCCCTCTTGAGCCTCAGCACATTCCCCACACTTCAGCCAGAGTGATGTTTCTAAAACATAAGCATTATGCACATGGCTTCCTCAGCATAAAACCCAACTCTGGAACACGGTGAACTTGGCACCTGCACTGTCTGGTGCACAGCCCCATCTTTCCCTGCTCTAGGCATTTCTCAGACATACTTAGTTTTTTCTTCTTCCTTCTCTTTCCTCCTGGCCTGCACACATGCTGTTTCCCTACTCTGGTTATGTCTATGCATCCTTCAAGTCACAGTGGCAGTCTCACCTCCTCAGGGAGGTCCATAGTTTGTTCTTTCTAATAGAGGGTTAGCTCAGTGATTGGCTAATATAGTAGAGCAGATTGTGCACAGCTCTTTCCAACTCTGTATTCAGTGACCTCACATTGGTAGATTGACATCAGCCATAGGGGGAGTATTTACACCATGGAAATTGGCATATGCTATAAAGCTGTTTTTACTTTTTCTCCAAATAGCTGGTTGTTAAACATTTATCAGCACACCCTTGGGTAGTACCACAAGAGCAGGAGGTATCTCTCTCTGTCCCACAGAGCCTGGCTTATTACAGGGTTCTATAAATATTTAAGGAATTAAATAAACATAAATTGAAACCTTCAGTGTGGCCCTACTGAACTTCGCACTTTGTATATATGATCTCTCATCTTGTCAATGACCTCATGAGGTTAGTAGTGCTTCCCTTATTTTTCAAAAGAGGAAATTTAGGCTCAGCAGAGTGAAGTGACCTGCCCTGGTCACAGACTGAGTAGGCTGAAGATCCCTTGAGCCCGCATGTCAGGGCTCTGCTCCAGCCTGTTGCCTTCTGCTCTTGGCTGTCTGTATGTGCACTATCTCCAGCCTGGCTTGGGTCTCTGAATAGAGCCTTCAGCCTGTCTGTTCCCAAGCCAACTGGTCCCTCTGGCCTCACTTGCTTGGTCCCCAGCCTTGCAATGACAGCCAGTTGGCTGCCTACCCACCCTCTGCCTGGGTCAAGGTCTCCAGCTTGCCCTTTGGATGGGGACCTACATGCAGCCCACCAGGCACAGGACATGGCACAACAGATAAGGGCTGGGAATCCTCTGGAGCCCCATACCTGTGACTCACTAGTGGGGTAACCAATTCATCCCCATGAATTGGGGACTTTCCTAATTTTTAGAACTGAAAAGGGAGTGCCAGGATTCCTTATAATCTCTGGCAAACCAGGATGGTTGATCACCCTACTTGGTCACATGACCCCAGAACCAGTGACCCGAGGCCATCAGAAGGGAAATCCCAAAGAAGCTCTGAAATGGTCAGCAGTGTGTCTGCCTCTACTTCCACCCTGCCCATTGGCTCTGTGTGTCCGTATCCCCATTTTGGTGAGTGGCTGGGATCAAGCGCAAGCAATTTAATTTCTCCAAGCCTCTGTTGACACGTCTATAAAATGGACATAACGAGGATGAACTACATAATTTGTGGGGCTCAATGTAAAATGAAAATGGGGGATTTAAAAAAAATCCTTGTTTAAAAATTAAGGATTTCAAGATGGTGGCCATGGAGCATTAAATGAAGCGTGGGGACCCTCTGAATGGGGGTCTCTGCATGGCTGCACAGGTCTCCTGCCCATGAAGCTGGCCGTGGAGATAACATCCATCATTCAGAGTTGTGGGGGTTAGATGGCCGAAAACATCAACAGCATTGAGCAGAGTGCTGGCCCGGGGTAAGCTTTCTGTAGGTGGTGGTGAGTTTTTCTGAGGTCTGGCCTGGCTTCCCCTGGCTCATGTGGCCTCTCCCAGAACAGACACCTGAAGTTTTACCTTGACAATGATGTGTGTTGGGTGATCTTTTGTAAGTCACTTCAGTTTCTCTAGGCTCGGTTTTTTTCCCCCCTATAAAACCTGGGGATTGCAGGAAATCTCTAAAGAGCTTACCAGCTTTAAATCTATTTTGGCCAGCTCCGTGACATTTATACATATGAGCAAGGTCTTAATGTTCTTTTGAAAGCAGTTTCTCCCTCCCTGGGCTTGCTGAGATTCTATCTGGACTTCAAGTTCCATTCGTATCAAACAGTCTCTACCTCCAACCCTGAATACATAAATCAAGGGTTCTTAGATTATTTCTAACGTTCCTCTAATTCAAAGGTCAACCCATTTTACACATGAGCAGTCTGAGGATTGGGAAGGTTGAATGACTCGCCTGGGGCCATATAATGAGCTAGGGGGATGGTAGGAATCATATTATTTCTTTCCTGGCTATGGAAATGCCAGAGGGTACCTTTATGATTGTACTTTGCATTTATAATTATTCTTTCTTGAATAATTTTTCATAAAAGTAAAATAAAGAGGAAACAAAAGCAAAAAAAAATTTACTTTTCATTTGGTCTCACTAGATGATTTTTTTCCAAGTATGTCCCCATTTTTATCAAACCCTGGACACCTGACCCAGGCTTGGTTTCATGATTTCTCAGTAGTTTTTATTTAGCAAGGAGGATAACGGTTTCCTCTCTTCCCAGTTGGGTGTAGGATTTCCAGACCCTTTCTTCTCATGTTTCTGTACTCTAGGGTGAAGAAGCAGATGTTTCTTAAAGGAGCATTTTCTTAACCTTTTGTTTCCCTCTATCTCAAACGGTCTTTTGGGGATATCTAGTCATTCCCTTAAAAGAAAAGGTTGGGAAGAGAGAAGAAATATTCTCAGCCATTCCCTGGGTCTGGTCCACGTGAATTCCCACCAGGCCTCTCTGTGGGGCATCTGGTCACATGCCTGGTGGTTGGAAATTTTTGAGCTTTTCCCAGGGGTGAGTGAGAGAGGGAAGAAAATTCCTCAAATCCCGTTGCTTCCTAAAATAGTACCCACCCTTGGCTGTGCTGGTCCTTTCACAGATGGAGCCCTGGCTGGGCAGTGGATCTGGCTCACTTTTTAAATGATTTATTTTTAAATTTAAGGTTGTACTTTTTACATGAACTGGTTCAGGGCCAGCCAAAACATGTATTGCTTATTGGGAGTAAGATTGTGATTTTATAATTTTTAGACTCACTCTTCTCTTAGTTTAATCCAATCTTCTGCTGCAGTGCTGCTGAACTGACAGAGGCGCCAGAGTCAACTGGAAAGAGTTCTTTGGTGCTACCCTCAACACTCATTGCCATCTAGGTGACATGCCATTTTCTCCATGTTCAAGCAGCTTAGAAAGGATGCCTAAAGGCTCAAATTCTAAGGAGCAATGATTTTCCAGCCAGTTTGAGTCTGTCTGCAGAGTAAGGTTTGTAAACTAAGAACAGCTTTCAGTGGGAACTTTCTTCCTTCTCCACGGGGCTGGGTAATAATTGCCTTTCTAGAAGAAAGTCACGTAAATCTAGGGCTGCTATGAATTTTCAACTGGTATCAGGCCAGCATGAGAGCTGAGATGCTTGAAGTGAAATGTGGGGGTGGTGTGGCCTTTACAAAACAAAACCGGAAAGTCTTACACTTTTTTTTTTAAATCCCAACTTAGCATCTAAGTTTGCACCAATTTCAGAAATGGATACTTTTGGTTTCCTGCCTACTCTCCAACACAAGGGAGGCACTCTACTTGTAGAACTTCTGAGCGATCATTAAAGAGGGTGTGTAGGTAGGTGGAGCATACGCTAGAGGAACTAAGAAAAGTAGTGGGCATTATCCCTCTAGGTGGTCATAATTTCTGTGAACAGAAAGTCAGAAGGAAAATTCAAGTTCTAGAAAAATATTCTGGGCCTCAAATCATTCAGAGCTAAGAATGTCCTCGAGTCAAACTGGATTGCTTATCTGGGAGGATGTTGGACGTCCTCAGGCCTCTCATTTTAGAGATCAGGTTATGGGTGCCCAGAAAGGTCAAGTGAATTGCCTGAGGTTGGAAAAGGGAAGAAGTCTCTGTATAAACAACTTGACTTCCAGGGAACCTTTCCTATCCAGTTCAGCCAAGCTAAAACTAGCTTCTCACTGCACACGGTCAGTGGGAGATGTGGTCTTGTCTTTTTGAGCAAGCCCACGGCACACCAGTTGGCCCTTGCCCGAGGGAGGGTCTTTGCCTTGTCTGCCACAGCCAGGCCTCCTCTTAGCTGCCCAGCATATTTTTCTTGTATAGAAGCACTTATTCTTTGGCAATAAAGGGAAGAATGTCTCAATAAATGGAAAAGACAGTGAAATAGCCCTGATATCCAGAAAGCAAAATAAATATGCCTTGAACATCTAGAGTTTGGTAATTTGGGTCTGCCTAAGAAAAACAGAGAACTTACATGGCTTATTTGTCTACCAGGAGAAGCAATGCATTAAGCTTAGACTTTCATGGAGGAACAAAGTCTGGATGCTGGCAATTTTGTTTGTTTTAAGTCACAGGGAGTTGAAACACCCCAGGAAAATAATTGCCCTCTCATGATGTCAGAGGATATGTGACTTCTGTCATTTACTGAACAAGAACTGATGTGTGTGGGGGTGGTGGTGGATGGTTAAAAATGCATTGCCACAAGGCTCAATGCAATAGCAAGTCAAGAGGAGTGGGAATAAACTTTGGAGGAAAAACAAGTGGTTTTCACACAGTTGACCCTCAATTACAATGTCACAAAAGCACCTTTACAAAAGGTCTGGCCTTGCTGTTTTCAGAAGCATGAGAATTTATATGGAAAGAAGCTGCTCTCAAATCTTTGCTCAAACCTCCCTCCTGACTCTCTCTGAATCTGTCCCAAAGGAGAGAAGCAGGTAAGCTGCTTGGTGTCATACACCAAGGCAGTAGGCATGGCCTTTCCAAATTGGACACTGGCTCACCAGGCCAGATGAGAAAGGGACACAGGGAAGTCATCTGCTAGACAGAAAGACTGCCTTTCTGTCTAGCCAGATGAAAATTTACCCTGCTTTACACAGTTGACAAAGAAGTAATTTTCTACACCTTCCTTCAGGCAACTCATTCCTTGGGGTAGCATCCCCAGCTGCCTGGAAGGTCTTCTCATTATTTTCCTTCAGTACAGCCTATCACTGTTTTCTAATATCAGACATCTGAGGACTGAAGTCATTTCATTTCTCAGGTTTTTGTCCCTCTGACCATTGCTCAGACCAAGATGGCAGTCCGTTCTCCATGATAACCCCCACCTCATGTTGCCAACTCAAAGAATTCTCCAATCTTCCACCCCTGAGGATAAGCTCGTCTTTAGACATACATTTTCTCTCCTTTCACATAATCTCCTTCAGGTAACTCTCTGGGCAAGAAGGCTATCTCCTTTTAGGAGACTTGGATGAAGCTATAATATTACACAAAAAATGGGAACATAGGCTGAGCAATTTTAAAAAGGTCCCTCCCACAAAAATAAAACCAAACCCAAGTTAACTTATCTTCTACTGTGGACCAAGAACCATGCCAAGGACTTCCACGTGGATTGCCACAGCTAACCCTCATGAGAGTCCTTCAAGGTAATTTGGCTGTTGCCACTTTTGTGGTTGAGGAAAGGGAGCCTGAGTTCTGTCAGAGGAAGAAATGCGATTCAGTGTCTTGCTGATTCTAAAGCTCTACTCAGTCACACAGCTGCTTGTGGAGGGCAGGGACCCAGTGATGGGGAAGAGTTGCATTCTGCAGATTAAGTCCTGTCCCTGCCTCTTTTTTTTATAGCCATAGGAACACAGCTAGGGCCCAGCTAGTTTTGTGATTGCCAGAGTCATCTGAGCTACAGCCCTGGTTCCTTCCTGGCAGCCGCAATGGCTGGAAATCCACCCCCCCATCTCCACCTCCATCATGCCCCCCACATCCCTTTTGGTCATAAGATTTCTTCATGCTCCCTTGCCAGAATGTCAAGAGTTCTATTTTATCCCTGAATCCTCCCAAAATATTCCAAGTGTGACTCCCATTCTGCAGATGAAGACGCCCATGTCCTGAGAGCAGCAGAGGAGTGAAAGTTCACAGTCTTTCGAAGTCTCGGCATTTGGAAAACACTCAAGCCTTCCTGCCTCCCCCATTCGGGGTAGAGGCTGGACAGCGTATCTTTCTTCTCCTAGGCAATCCTGGGGAATGGGCCTGCCATGCACGGGCAGTGACGCAGCCCAGAGCAGGTAGGCAGACAGGAACATGTTCCACCTCGATCCCACAGTGGGTACAACCCGTTTCTAGGTAGTGAACACACCCCCCATAGCTGCCTCTCCATGGGACTATGGATGTGAGGGTGTGGGTGGGGTGGAGAGGTAGTTCAGCAGCCCTCCTCTGAGCTCCCACCGCACCCATGCCCACCTCCATCCCAGCATTTAACTCTCTGTATGATGATTTTTTAAAGCTTCTGCCTCCTCCATTGGACTGTGAGCTCCCTGAGAGTAGAGTCTGCATCTTTGCATCTCTATCCCTAGCAGATGGTAGGTTGCTAGCATGTAGCAACTGTTCAGTAAGTGTATACTGGACCAAGTGAAGGGCAAGCATGGGTACCTCATGTGGATCACATGCCTTGCTGCTGAAATCACAAACTGCAATACCTCAGCAGATGCCAGGAGCCCATGCTCCTCCCTGCTCACAAATCTCCCCCCACATCATGCTGGCCCTTTGCCCTCTGACCTGTCCACACAGAGGGGTAAGGAACCCAGCAGCCAGCACCATATGAGTGAGCATTCTGAGGAGGTTTGAGGGTGGGCAGAGGATGGTTTGAATTATAGTTTTCCAGGGCTTGAAAGGGGACTATGGAGTGACACAGAGCAGCTGTTTCCACTTAAAATTGATTAGCAAGTATCGCTGCAAATGAACTCAGAATTTAAAACAAAGCTCCATGGAAACAAATCATTCTAAATCATTCTAAACTGGCTGAAGGAAAGAAGTTTCTTCAGCTGAAGACCAAAAATTCTCCTTTAGCCCTGCTTCTTCCCACCAGCCAGCCTTCCTCGAGGCAGCACAGCAGAGATGAAACAGATCCCAATTCTCCCCTGCTGGCTGCTTGTCATGAATTTTATTAATAACTGGCTCCAAGCAAATGCCCTGGCGCTATCTGCAAAGCTGGATGTGAAATATCACCTGAGAAAGAGGCAGACAGGTTAGCCCACTCCTCTTTGGGGCAAGAAGAAACACACTTGGAGATGAACCTCAGAGCTGCCCTTGGGACTTGAGAATTGGTCCCTCACTGCACTCAATAAGTAGCTGATGGGCAGTGCTGTTTCCATTGGCCCTTCCATACCTGGGAAGCTAAACAGAAAGTACTGTTTGGCTTTTGAATGTTCTCATCAGAGAGTTAAGAGTCTAATTCATAGAAACAAATAACCCCAAGATGTGATACTCAAGGAAATGTTAGAGAGTCCTGTGGTTACTAACGGCCAATACAATTGGGCAGTCTTAGTAGAAAACCTGATAGGGAGGCAAATCAAATAGAGAACATCAATTTGAGAATAAGTTAAATTTAAAATGCATCAGCTGTAGGCCCCAGCAAAGATAAGTTGTAGTACATCTTCTAGTCGGTCATCTAACTAAAGGAAGTCACATTTTATTCCCCATGATACTGGGCACACATTACCAAGCTCTGATCTCTCTAAAATTAGATCTTTGCAAAGATAGAGTTGGCTCATCCTGACAGGGATGATGGGTGGTGAGGGCCTTTAACAGCAACATGCTCCATCTGGGCACATTCTGCTCAGCTCAGCTTTACAAAGCATTCTTTATGTTTTGAGAGTTGAGGTACTACGTGGCATGAGGAAACAAAACTTAGGGGTCTACTTTTCCTTTCTGTGCTGCTTTGCATACAGAGGAAGTCCATGGCTGGTCCTGGCCAAACATCCTTGTCACCCTAACAAGAACTGAAAGATACTATTACTCACTTTCCTAAGCTTAAAATCACGTGTGAAGATCATGGCTCAGGAACCACAAGATGATAAAGACCCAGGGGTTGCTTGTCCTTTGGTCAAAGAGATTTAATGATATTTACTTATAGTCTGTACCAATTTTAGGTTTTCACATTATCTTCTTTAATTGGAAGAATTCCCACTTGGGCAGAGTTAAAATAAACCCAATGTTTAATCTTCCCTGGGGTAAAGCTAAAATGTGTATTAATTATGTAATTGTAGTGTGAACACAATCTGATGGCCCTATGCTGTGGAGAGAAGGGGAGAAAATGGGGGCTGACCTGGACGGAAAGAAAAGGTCTCCAAATGGCAGCCAGGAAGGATCTTTGGCAGGTGAAAAGAACTCAGGAGGCAGAGAGGGAAGATGGCGACACCTACTCCTCTTGCCCAAAGCTACACCTAGAGGGTTCTGTGATATGCATCTGGGCTTCTGCACAGACAAGTGGGATTATACTTGGCAGAGGCAGCCAGGATTGAGGGACGCTGGGAACAGGGAGTTGGAAAGCTTGAAGCTAAGATGTGAAGAAGAAATGCTGCATTGTTGAAACTGCCCAGGTGAAAACATTCCCCACATCTCTAGCCACTAAAAACCACCTGCCACTCACACGGCCACAAATTTGGCCACATGGGCAAAGGGGGCTGCCAATTTTATTCATTTTATACATGGATCCACTGAACATTTACAGTGTGCAATTACTATATGTCAAACAGTTTGTTACCAATAGGGATAGAACTCTAATTATGACATAGTCCCTGCCCTCAAACTTGCTCCTATCTTGGTAAGGGTGACATAAAGTAAACAGGCAACTTCTTGTGCTCAGTGCTCTGAGAGGGGACAGATGGGAATCTCTGGAAGCATATAGACTGGTAGTTATTACCAAACTTGGTGGCAAGAGGACCTCTGCTATATTTTTGTGCTTCCCAGAAGAGCTGGTTACAATAAGCAGAATAATAGTCCATGTAGTGAATTGCCTTGGGTGTGCCTTTATGACTGCACTGACAATGATATATCATAATGGTGTTAAGAAAATACCTTCTCAGCCCCATATCAGGCATGTAAATATGAAGCAATGTGCTCTGGGCACTGGATAAACCCTGACTATCTGACATGGTCCAAAAATAGGACAGTGGGGAAAACTGGCCCTGCTGGGAACCAGCAGGATATAATGGACACACCAGGGAATGAGAAGAAAAGGTGATATTGACAATATTAAGAACAAATTCATGTTGAGCACTTAAAAACATTTTACAAGTGTTACTGCATTTAATTCTCCCACAAACCACTGAGGAAGGAGCTATCATTATTTCCATTTCATAGATGAGTAGTCCAAGGCTCAGAGAGGTCAAGTAGCTTGCCCATGATCATACAGATACTAAGTGGTGGGCACAGGATTCAATCTTATTTCTGATCTTAGGGTTGTGGTGAGGATTAAATAGATTGATACTTGCAAAGGAGTAGGGGCTGAAACATAGTCAGCATTCAATAATCATTAACCGTTATTACCAACACAGATAAATCTCTACTGCTGACCTCTTCCAAGAGAAAAATAAACGATCTCCCCTCAAATAACCAACCTCACGTCAACCCCTCTGTGATTAAAGGCACTAATTATCTGCCTCTAAAGGAGAAAAGAAATGAGGCAGGACCTTGTCAGCTCCCTCTGGTGGCAGTGGCTCAGGCGGCCCTCCTCGGAGACAAGCTCCTGCCCAAGGAGCCTGCTGCTCAACCCGGGGATGGCTCGCCCAGGAGCCCACAGCTAAGGAGAACTCCCGCCTCACTTTGCCTCTAGTTTTTCTCTAAGGCCGGGTCTCTGAGTGTTACGGAGATTAGAAGACTTTCCTCAGTTAAAACCCTCCCCTCCACACCAGCAGGAGGGTGTGAGGTCTTGGGCAGGGGCAGACTTGCGAGATTTGGTGAACCATGCTGTCCAGTTTTATTCAAGGCCCTCTGGCTACTGAGATAAGCAGGTATCTGTCTTCTTTCTTTTAAAGAAAGCAGCATCTATACATTTTATTATTTATTTTGAAGGTTTGAAATGTTCTGTGTTCCATTTGCTGCCTTTTCTCCCCATTCCAATCTCTTTCCAGGCCTTTGCCACCCAATGGGATTTCTAGATTGTTTCACCATTGCCTAGTAAATGCTCTTAAGTGCATTTTACCCTTCTTTTGACAAATCAAGGCTAGGATATTTCAAAAGGAAGATGAGAAATAGACTTAAAACTGGATGAGGAAGAACCTTTTAAACAAGAAAGATGAACAGGTATTTTTGTGTTATTTCTTTGAGGAACTCAGAGTAACATTCAATAAACCCTGTAAAGTAAATACAAGAGTAATATTATTAGATGCATTTTTCTCATGAGGAAACAGACATGGAGAGGAAAAATGATTTGCTTGTTTAGAATGCACAATGTAGTCAAGCAGAACTTGTAACTACATACAGCCCTCACAATTAGCCAGTAAATGTGATAGCCAAGCGTCCAGAAGCATGAAGTGGCCCAAATAAAACAACCCATCAGTCACAAATGGCTGCCTTTTATGGGAAGTGAACTCTTGGGCTTGCCAGAGTCCCCACCAGTTCTCCCTGTTGCCTGCCTGAAGATGAGGAAGAAGACCCCCTATCTACACAAATGTAGATGCTGCTTGGGTCCTTGAGACTAGTTGCATGAAACGGAGGCCTGGCAAAGGGAGTTAGCAAGGAGAGGTGCAATGTTAACTGAAGGCTCCTTGGGAGAGAGGGGCTTGAGCTTGGCGTTGCAAGAGGGGGACTGGTGATGTGGAGAGGAAAGTGAAAAGGCAACAGAGAAGGCAAAAATTGTGACCACACTAAATAAAGGAGCTGGGGAAGTCGGGTTTGGGTTGTCTTCTGACTTCATCTGTCACTAGCTCTGGGTCTTTGGGCAAGACTCTTATCTTGACTTTGATTTCTTACAATAAATGACTTTGACTTCTTAAAATAAATGTCAAACTAAAAACCAAGAAAACATTCACTATGTAAAGATAATTGAAATTGCCACAAATTTGTCATCTGGAAGTGGCACCTAACGAAATACAATGGGAACTCATTCATTGTAGATCTGATCAATGACTGGGCACTAGTTCTGTAACCAGGTCCCTGCTACTGGATTTGACAAAGTCCCTCAAGGCAGTTTGAGAATGAAAGTGAGAGAGACTGTGTACTCCTGGGTAGCCCAGGGAGGCGGCTTCCTGAGTTCTCTCCTGGGGTGTCTTTTTGACCTTGGCAAAACCACTTTGGCTGTCGCCTCATGTTTGCCATCTGCATACAGTAGCTAATGAGTGATACCTACCCACAAGGTGTGGGGTGGATTAATTAGTTAATGTCTGTCATGTGCTTTGAAGATCAGAGCTCTGTCTACTATAAAAGCTTTTTACTACTGTTCCTGAGAAGTCAATTCCCTTAGAAAAAGAGGCTGCCTCGCAGGACAGTGGCTGCTCTCCATCTGAGGGGATAAGATCTTGCCCACGTTTTCATCTGTCAGAAGAAAGGGGTTTGTTTAATTAGCAGACAATGTTTTTCTGCAAACAGCCTCTGTGAATTAGCAAAGAGGCTGCAACTCCCAGCATATTATTATCATTTGTCTTTTCTGCTGGCTGACATTTGCAGTCTGTTGCAAGTCACAGATTCCTAAAGGATAGATGTACTGGGGGGAAAGCTAAGTGGGGAAGGTGACAAGCCACTAAAGATTTCTCCTGAAATTGAAATTTAAAATCTCGCAAGAAGCATCCGCAAGATTATCAGGACAAAATGGTAGCAGAGAGAGTGGAGACCTGCAGGGACTAGAGGTAAATGCCTTCCCATTCTGTGTTTCTGTTTTCCTGACTGAAATTGGGGGTGACAGTACTTGGCTGTCCTTCTGCTTCCCTGGCATGTTCTATAAGCTGGCGCCGTCACCTGTGTCTACTGCTTCAAGATTTTTGCCACAGCCTGACCTATAAACACGAGTTGTTTGTTCATTGGAGATAGATCTATTTAGCTCTCTGAGAGCTGGATGGTGTCTTTGGAGCAGCAGGGGTGACAGTTTTCAGTACTCTCTGAAGTTATTTTGATTGCTTGTTTGTTCATAGTCTGTCTCTCTCCACTGCACCATGAACTCCATGAGGGCAGGCTCCTCAACCATCTCTCTCACTATGCTACCCTCAGTGCCTGAACTGGCCTGGTGCATAGTAGTTGCTCAACAGATATTGAGTGAAGTACTGCTTGTCCCCTGTATACTACCACTCCAATGACAACAAATTCCTGTTGAGGAGGACGTTTCCATAGCTAAAGCATTGTGCGTTGAATCATATCCCCCACAGATATATGTTTAAGCCCTAACCCCCAATAACTATGAATGTGACCTTATTTAGAAATAGTCTTTTGCAGATATAATCAAGATAAGATGAGGTCATACTGAATTCGGGTGGGCACTAAATCCAATATGATTGGTGTCTTTATAAGAAGAAAGAAACTTTTACATAGACACAGACACACAGGGGACAATGCCATGTGAAGACAAAGGACAAGATTGAAGTGATGTATCTGTAAGCCAAGGACTGCCAAGGGCTGCTGGAAATCATCACAAAATAGAAGAGGCAAGGAAGGACTCTTCCCCAGAGCTGCTGGAGGGAGCATGGCCCTGCTGGTATCTTCTTTTCAAACATCTAGAATTCAGAACTGTGAGAGAATAAATTTCTGTTGTTTTAAGCCACCCAATTTGTGGTACTCTGTTATGACAACCATAGGAAACTGATACATGAAAGTTATTACAGACTAACTGTGTAACAACCATATCCAAGACCCTTTGGGGAATGAGAAGGGAAGCCCCTGCTCACCTTTGCTTAGAAGCACAGTTTACTGTGAGCTTCACTGCAGAGCAAGGCAATATGTTCTTAATCATAGCAGATTTGTCAGAGTGATAACAGATATGGACAGGGAAGGAGGGGGAGTATCTGGAATTTACTGAGGCCTTTGTGCCAAGGAGCCCCCTGACCCTTGCTGGTCTGGTCTTCAAGTATGGATACTTGAAGTCCTTCCCATTCCAGAGGTGTTGCTCCCAGGGTTAGCTTCACTTGCCATGTTCACCTCCATGGATACCACCAGCTACTCACTGGCTGCTTTTCATTTTGAAGCTTCAAGTTCTTACTCTGTATGATCTTTATTCTCTGTTTCCAGTGAGACCAAGGGGTCTTCTATGGGCACTTCTATGTGGTCTGTGTGCCAGTTGTGTTATAGGATATCATATATAGGATATCTTATATTCTATCTCACAGTTAATGATGACATAATCAGTAAGGCCCAAAGAGTCAGCTGAAATGGAACATCCATTGCTCTGAAGTATATTCCTTCTTGTAACTAAGTAATGTTTAAAAATTCAATTCAAATATACATAGAATGTTGGTGGTTCTTGGTTCTTTTAGTTCCTTACAGTTGAATCTGTTCATTCTGGAGTAGTGATTCTTAAACTTGTTTAGGCTATAGAACCCTTGGGAGTCTGATGATGTTATAGAGTCTCTCCTCAGATAGGTGAACATCCATACAACATCTGAATGATGCCTTTAGGCCCCTGCATCCCAAGTTAGTAATCCTTACTCTGCTGTCGCTGAATCATCTTCCTCATCCCAGCTTGTCAAAGGGGAAGTCACTTGACCCTTCTACTGACTTCTCAGGAGAGGAGGGAGCATGGGGGAGCCCCCACGTCTGCATTGTGGGAAGACAGTGGAGGGGTCCTGATCTTTTGGTTGATCTCATCTGACTCTTTTTCATTATTCCTTTGCTTAAAACCCTTTGATGGGTACTTAGTTCACTTAGAATAAAATCTCCACCCCTTAGCCTGGCCTGCAGGCCCTGCAGGATTCACCTGCCTCACTGGCTTCCCTTAGACCTCCTCCTCTACTTGCTCACTCTCGCCACACTGACCTCCTTCCTGTTTCTTACATGCACTAAACTCCCCCCTCCCCCGGGGCCTTTGCACATGCTGTTTCTTCTGCCTGGAATGCTCTTCTCTCAGCTGCTCACGGTTGGCTCCTTCTCAGTTTCAGTTTTAGACAGCCCTTCCTCTACTACCTCCTCTAATGTAGCTTCTCCCTTCTATGATCACACTGTGTAATTACTCCACTTGCTTCATTTGAGTTTCGGTCCCCCCCCAATACATTGTTAGATTATAAGCTGTATGATAATAGGAGCCATGTCTTCTATCCCCAGCATCTAGTACAGTGCCTGGCACTTAGTAGGAACTAAATCAATATTTGTTGAATCAATGAGGTGTTATATCTTTGATCACTTACACTTAAAATCAATGATCCCAGGAGTCTGTCTGTCAGGAGCACATTTTCTCTTGCCTTGTGTGCATATATCTTGAGGTGAAATAATTTTTTCCTTAGTGGTAATGATCTCCTTAAATCTGTCAGTAGACAGAGTACACACATTAAAAAATAAGTCATCTTAGGATAATTCCAGTTGAAAAAGCTCATAAATGGTCCTTGCAAGTATTCTGAGAATACAGTGGGGAGCTGGAAACATATACCTCTAGAATTTTACCTAGAAGTTACTTGTAGAGGCTCTTTCAGACAGGAAAGAAAGAGGAAGGAAGTCTAAATTCTCCAAAAATGGCAAATGATAAATCCAAGTGAGGGCTAGACTTCCTGTCTTAAAAAAATCACTACCTCCGACAATTAAAGAAAAAAAAATCTGTAAAGGTAGATTTGTGGGAGTGGGATAGAGTAGGGGTGGATGAACAGTAAAGCAACTTTCCTCTTAAATGTGGGAAAGAAAAAAAGGAAATCAACTGAGACACTGGGCCAGACAGTGCAAAATGAGGAGTCTCTTCCCTCGCATGTGCCATATGGAGCAAAATGAATTTTGATTCAAGAGGAAAAGGAGATATAGATTTTGTCAGTCTTACTTTTTCCATCTCCTCTTATTACTACTAGTAGATTGATTCCATTTCTTGTGCCCTGAGGCTTTTCCTGTTTCCTATCATTTGAACTTAGAAGTAATTTCCTCCACCCCAACCTCACTCCTCTGCCTCTCCCTTCCCCAATTCTTGGTTCTTCCCCAAACATCTTCTATCTGTGCCCACCTACTGGAGGTATCGACATATCCCCTACTATCTTTCTTATCCAATGTACTTCAGGGTAATACTCTAAATGCGACTCAGGAATAACAGGTCATTCTGACCTCAAAATCTTGATGAGTGTTCTCACACTGTTCAGGAATGTGGTGGCAGGTGCAGATTTTCCAGGCTATGTAGGGGAAAAATCAAGTACATGCAGTCACTTTTCTGAGGAGCAGTGCCAGTTCCTCCAAATTCATTCTTTGAGCCCTAGCTAGTCTAATTCCCAACTTGCATGTTCTAATAGAAATTGCAAACTTGGATAAGATTTTCTTACTAAGAAAAGAAAGATTCTGAAAGGCTCCTCCCTTCCTGCTTGCAATGTATGTCAACAGGGTGAGTTTTTCTATGTGGACGTTTCTGCTGTATGCACAAGTACTATCTGTTTTCCCTGCCTACATGTGTTTTAATCAAGAATGGACAGATCTCTAGAAATCAGAATCTCAGCGTCCTTTTAAAAAAACAATTACCTATGTTACTGTAATGGTGGATACATGGTATCATACATTTGTCAAAACCCATAGAACAACACAGAGTGAACTCCAATGTAAAGTATGGACTTTAGTAAGGATAATCTATCAGTATTGGCTTGTCAACTATAAAAAATGTACCATAATAATACAAGATGTTAATAACAGGGGAAACTGTGTGCAGGGGAGATGGAGTACATGGCAATTGTGCTTTCTGCTCATTTTTTCTGTAAATCTAAAACTACTCTAAAAAGTAAAGTCTAATTTAAAAAAAACACAAAGTAGTTTATAATCCCTTTGGTTTTAAGATCTTTGATGACATCAAAGATCGTTTCACTGAACTATTGTGAACAGCCTGCAAACACAGCAACAACGAACCATAAAGAGGCAAGTGACCTTCTTTCACCATCTTAAAGAGATGTTGATGTAACATTCAAGTCTGGATAACCCCAATCATGTTTGACACATTCCCCTTTCCTCATCTAGTTGATTCAAAACCCTACACAGTAGTCAAAGCCTGGTCTGATGAGATCTCCTTTATCAGAACTTCCAGCTCTCCACCTGGAAGTAATTTCTGTTGCTCCTGAACCCCAGTGGTAATTTGCTAACCTCCACATGTTGTACACAGGCCTCTCCTGTTTCTATTATATCAAGATGTCTTTAGCTGTTGGAAGATATTTGGGGTATTCTCTCTGATTAGCTTGATCCATTCCCCCCCTCCCCCAACATCCTATCTGTTAACAGTACCCGGATCTTTCCTCTCTGGTAACACTGCTCTTGCCTGTCAGTAAGTCTGAAGGTTTTGTGCTGTTTAATATTCTGCTGTCAGTTTTTCTTGATCTTGTTTGACCTATTTAAGGATCTTGACAAAGAACCCTGAAAATATAACTTATTCCCTGCTGTGGGCCCTGAACTTTCCACTCAAGTTGACCTTTGCAAGTGGCACTTGCTCTAAAAGGGCCACAAAGTCAAATGACCAACTTTCAAGAATCCAACCACTTAAGAGCAGAGAGCTATTCCCAGCCCAAGTGCAGCTGTAACCCAAACAACACATTGCTTTATAATGTTCACAATAAATCCTGTATATGGCATAAGGGATGTTTCCTATTAAGGGCAACCTTATAGATCTGGAAACTTTTTGTCCACTGAAGGTGAACGTGTGTGTGTTTGGGGGTGGGGATGGCAGTATGGGACTTGATGGGTGAGTAAAGAAAAGAGATGAAAACCTGAGACCAGGGCAGAACAGGGTACTCCATAGTGCCATGAGGAACAAAATAGCCAAACTGAAAAAAATGAAGTTGTGGAACCTGTACAGGAAATTCACCTTTGCATTGGTAGCATTAGATCTCTATTGAAATGAATTCTGAAATCATTGATTAGTAAAACAATTTTGATTTTCCATCAAGTTCTTGGTGTGGGGGGAAATAATAATATTGGTGAAGTTGGGCTCACCCCAACTCCGCCCTCCTCACATTGCAGGCATGCAGAACGCTTTTACCTCCAGCGTGTGCTTGCTGCTTGCTCAGTGGCAGTGTCGACCTGCGCCCAGCTCTGTTCTCCTCACTGTCCTCAGGGTTGATGGAGAGGCCTCTTTGGCAGAAGGAGCTTCACTTCCATCCCACTCATTTCCCAGACCCCCAGCAGTTCCCCCTTTTGGATGTGAACTCAGCTGTTCCCCATCTCTGTCAAGGGCTGCAGTGTCCTGTCCTGGTGGTGGGACCTGGGAGCCCTGGCCAGGCCACCTGAGCGTCCTGCCCTGGGACACAGCAGGACCAAAGGCTCCAGCCTAGTCACCAGCACTCACTTTCCTCCCTGCAGGCCTGGCCCTGGACCCTGCTCCTGACCTGTGCTTTTTCTCCATGATGCGCGAGGGAAAGTAATCAGGAGGAAATCCTGAGAAAGAGTTTTCAAAATACTGAAAAAATGCTGGTGGCACAATTCGTGAAAAGTGGAATTTGGCTTGGCCGTGATCCCCCACACCAGGCTTCTGATGCCCTGGTCGCGGAGACAGATGGTGAGGTGAGGAGCAGAGGCCAGAACCATCAGCAGGAGCAGTGGTGGGCAGAGTGCAGCTCATTTTAAACCAAACATGGACTTTAGGGCAGGAGAATAAAAGGATAAACCTTTATAAATTGGAAGTCAAGACGTTTGTGAATGGAATGAACTCAGTTGTTTTACTATAAATTCAGTGCCAAGAGGTGGGGAGTGGGCTGTATCAGCTTTGAATCTCATATTCAACACTGGGGACAGCAGGTACATCAGAGACTGAAAGAGACAGTCCTTGTCCCTTTCCAAAGAATGTGTCTAGCAGTCAACTAATCAGATCTGAATTGTGGAGTAAATGGTGCTTTGAAATATCTGTTTCTTATCAATCTTCATTTACAAGTGGACAGTTAAGTGGTTTGGATATTATTTTAAGAGTGTCTCTTTAACCAAAAATTCATTATTAATGGCAAATACTTTAGGGCATGGTTAGCTGCATTTTCCTGGGTTTCAAACACATGCTGTTTCCTGAAAATCATAAAATATCCCCTTCTGTTCCTAAAGGGAGTGACATATCCCATTGTCTTGTTTCCACAATGCTTAACTGTGTTATGGCAAATGTCAATAGCAAATTAACTATCCCTTTGAATGTTTCAAACGTGACTTTTAATTAAGCATATTAACCTGATGTATTATCATTTGAGCAGCAACTAAAATAAGATTATATGAATTTTAAACTTTTGGATGCCCACAGAACATGAAAAGCACTTTATGAGGCTTGCATTAATGCATATTTCATTATAATGTAATTCTATATTAGATATTCCACTTACGCGTAGAGCCAAAATAGTTTCCGCTCTGTAGTGATGCCGATTTAAATGAGTAAATGACAAGGAATCAGGAAAGCTTAACTATTTGTGAAACTCTGCATTAGCATATCTATAAAAGAATTATTTGGGGGCAGAATCTCACCTTTAGTTAATAGAGAGAGTACAGCACTTCTGTTTCAGGTGGGATGGGGTGAGAAAGGATGGATGCAACATTTCTTCCACACAACATTAACTGATTAGGGACAATCCTGAGCGTTCCCTAAGCATTTTTGCTTTATTCCACACATAGCAGCAGATCAGTTTTGCCACACTGAGCAGTCAGTAAGGCTGAATTACACATGAGAGGGTTATGAGGCTGCCTTGACCACACGGATAAGAGCACGTGCAACATCAATGCATAAAGAAACTCTGGGAGCTAGATGCATGCCGCTCTGCAGGGCTGCCTTAAAGCATCCTGTGCAATATTACTAATAGACCTTTTACAATTTTTATAGCTTCCCAAGTTATTTTTGAGTCAGTGCTAGCATTCAATTATTTCCTGTTGAATAGGGAACAAAAGAGGCCTAAAGACTGAAAGGAAAAGCTGCTGTGGGGAGCAGTCTCTCCAGATGGAAGTTTTCTGGCAGATTGTGATTTGTGACTCAGAATGAGCCCAGATTACTGTGCCATATGGGTGGCAGCAGAGCCTGTAGACACTGATTCAGCCACTCAGTAGACCCCTCCTGAACTCCTACTATGTGTTGGTTACTCACTGG
This sequence comes from Daubentonia madagascariensis, assembly GCA_023783475.1. Lineage (NCBI taxonomy): Eukaryota > Metazoa > Chordata > Mammalia > Primates > Daubentoniidae > Daubentonia > Daubentonia madagascariensis. Next base: position 10,610,762 of record JAKFHU010001670.1, read on the forward strand.
GCACTGGGAAACAAAGATGAGTAAGCGATAGGGTCTGCCGCCAAGAGTCCACTCATTCGTTCATTCATTCATTCAGCCACCATTTACTGAGCATCAGTGATGTAAATTGTACATCAGGGGAGTCAAGCATGTAAACATAGAGTATGTTACCATATGGCGTGACAAAATCAGTTATAAAGATAGGGAAAATGCTATGCAGCTTAGAGGTAAAGAGAGATGCTTATTATATTTGGGGCAGTCAGGAATCCTCACAGAAAAGGTGACCTTCCACCTGAATCTTGAAGTAGGATTAAAAGATTATTAGGAGGAAAGAAGGGCAAGGCCATTCCAGGCAAAGGGAACGGCATGAGCGAAGTCATGCAGTTAAGGTTTCATGCTTAGGAAGAATAATAAGAAAATAAGAAATTGATTATGGATACAGGCAGGAAATCTAGCTAGAGAAATTGATCTGTGTAGAATCTTTTATGTCATGTTAGAGCTTTGGCTTTATCTTGTATATTGGGCATGGCAAATCACAGATATCCCCAGTCTGGCAGGAATGGCTTTCTTTCCTGCTGAGCCCAGACCGACTCTTGGAATTTTTCTCTACATAGGGTTTTAAAAAGCCTCAACCAACTTACTGGAATTGGTACATAGGAGAAGCTAAGTTTTTTAAACAGGGGAATGACAAGGTCAGATTTGATTGTTGGGAAGGCTACTTAAACCAGTACAATAGAGAATGAATTGGAGTTGGGAGAATCTTGAAGCAGGAAAACTATTAGGAAACTGTTCAATAGTTTAAGTTATTGGTTCTCAACTTGCATGCACATTGAAACACCTAAGGTGCTTGTTAAAAATATTTTATATCTAGGCTCCCCCCTGGAACGATTAATCCAGAATTAAAAAAAAAAAAAAAACCAAGTGATTCACAGATTCTCATGTGCCCAAGGGTTGAGATTCACTTGTCTGGGTATCCAACAGTGAAAACATTTATTTATTAAACAGAAGAGGTTTTATCTCCTTCAGTATAAACTTGGAGAGGAGAGTGGATGATTTGAGGAAGATGGGAAAGGATTTGCCACTGTTTAGCCTTTACTCATATAGTACTACTACTACTGACTTTCTTGATGGTCATCTATGTGTCTGCTGACTTATATATAGATATATCATTTCATTTAATCTCCCACATTAATCCTCTGAATATGTATTTATTATTCACAATTTACAGATGAGACAACCAAGTCTCAGAGACTTTAATTAACTTGCTTAAAATCACAGGGCAATTGATGCCAATTGCAACTCCCAGGATACCTACTGTAGTTTTTGGGGGTAAGACTGATGGGAATGTGAGGGTTTCTGTTTAGGTCAGAACAGGTCATTTTCACCCATCGGGAACTGTGCTTTCACTTTGTGTTCTGATTGGCTCAAGCCCTCCATGTAAACACATCACATCATCGCCATAAGTGTGTTTTCATGGTTGTGATTCCTGTGAACAAAGGGTACAAAGGAATCCTCCCAAAGCAGAGACATGTTGGCTCACTTTAAATGTCCTTTTGTAAGTGTCTATAAAAATTGGATTTATTTCTCCAATTGTTATGTAGCAACCAAATAATGCTCCCTGGCTGCCTAATTGTCTCGATTGTTTCAGAACTGTTTAGCAGAAAGGAAGGGGGGCAGCAGCAGTATTCACAGTAAACACTAGGTTCCTTACCTTGTCTGAAACTTCTATTCTTGAATCTTCTATACAACCAAGGCAGCTATAAAAGCCAGCACCTATGATGTGCATTTAATTCAACAACCTAGATCTCTTCTATAAGCCAGTAGGCTGCTTTCTGACCTGGGTGAGAGGCCATGAAGGTTGGGCTTTAGGAGGGACATACTACTTCAACCAGGTGAGCCTCATAGCTTGCCCTGGTAACAAAGAACACCATAAGTAGAATGCACAACAGAGTGCAGAATTCCTAATTTTGAATCTAATGCTTTCAATTATCAGATTTATTAATTCCTAGCAATGGAACCAAGTAAGGAGTGTTTTATTTACTATATTTGTTATGGTTTACTCTTTTGGAAAAATCTTATGCATTTTGTTAGCATCTTCTTTTTTACTTATTATTGGAAGGAGACCCTAGAACCGTGACTTTCCAGTTGTGTTCTGTGGAGCCCCAGGGTTCTCTAGTGGGCAAGGGGGACCTCAGTGGTTGTCATGGTGAAAAGAAGGCAAAGGAGAGGTTAAGCTCTAGGCTCTAGGATTGTCGTCCCATCTTCAACCAGAGCAGTTTTGCTTTTATTAATTTTATATTTGAAAAAAGAATCTGCTACAATTGGTGTGAAGAGCACTGCACTAGACATAAGAAATCTCTGGGTAAAATATTTGCATATGTCAATCAATGGGATTTGTTATTTTAATCATCTGGAAATCCAATTTTGATCCTGTACATGCCTGGAAAAAATGGCATGAACATAGCAGAAAAGAGTTGTCACAAAGCCCAGGAACTTGACTCTCAGATGTCTGGATCCACCTGCAGGCCCTCACACCATGGTCAGTGGACTTAAATCAGAAATTTTATCTTTAAACCCATATTAACAATCCTGGTTACTAGATATCAATAAACAGCATATATTAACAGAAGGCTGTTGGAAGCTGACATACTAAAAAGTAACAGATGTCACAAGGGAAAAAGTAAGTTAAGACTGCCCTGGAGGGACTATTTCATAGTGAGTAGGAGTGTGGACTCTGGAGTCTGACAGATTTTGGTTCATGCCACAATTTGGCCCCTTACTTGCTTTGTGACTTTGAGCCTCAGTGTTCTCTTCTGTAAAATGGGCAGAGTAGCAACCTACCTCATAGTGTTGTTGTGTAGATTAAATGAAATAAATCATGCATGTGAAGTATGTATCAGTTCCTGGCAGAAAAAGAAAGGCTCGGTAATAATAGCCCTGATTATAAGGTGACCCGAGTCATTTTTTTGTGGAAGCCAAAAACTCTTGAGGGCATCAGAGTATTATAACTATATATGCTAATGAGTTCACAATGATAACCTCAAATCATAAAGATATATCAAGCTATGGCTAATAAGACAGAAGACCATGTAATACATTTCAGAAAACTTTTCAAATAAATCATATATAAGTTAAAACAAATTCTAAGAAATAAGGCAAGGATCCTCATTCTTGCTACTTCTATTCAACCTGTACTGGGAGTCCCAGCCAGAGATATTAGGTACAAAAGAGAAATAAAAAGCACCCATATTGGAAAGGAAGAAGTACAATGATCTCTATTCAGAGATGATGTCATCTTTAGAGATTCCACAAAAATACCTGTTAGAGTAAACGAATTCAGTAAAGTTGCAGGCTACAAAATCAACACGTAAAAATCAGTTAAAATCAGTTGCATTTCTAACGCTAACAATGAACTACCCAAAAAGGAAATTAGGAAAACAATCCCATTTATAATAGCATCAAAAAGAATAAAATATTTTGGAATAAACTTAACCAAGAAGGTGAAAGACCTAAAGACATGTACTCTGAAAACTATAAGATGTTGATGAAAGAAATGAAAGCAGACACAAATAAATGGAAAGACAGCCTGTGTTTATGGACTGAAAGACTTAATATTGGTGAAATGTTCATACTATGCAAAGCAATGTACAAATTCAATGATATTCCTATCAAAATCCCAATGGCATTTTTTACAGAAATAGAAAAAGATCCTAAAATTCATGTGGAATCTCATGGGACCCTGAATAGCCAAAACATTCTTGAAAAAGAAGAACAAAATTAGAGGCCTTATACCTCCAGATTTCAAACCATATTACAAAGCAAAACAGTGTGGTATTGGCATAAAGACAGACATATAGACCAATGGAACAAAATTGAAAACCAAGAAATAAACTCTGTGTATATGATCAAAGGATCTTCAACAAGTGTTCCAGGACCACACAAGGGGGAAAGGACAGTCTCTTCAACAAATGGTATTGGTTGGAAAACTGAATATCCATATTCAAAGGAATGAATTTGGACCCTTACCTTACACAATATAGAAAAAATAACTCAAAATAAATCAAAGATCTAAACATAAAACCTAAAACTATAAAACTCCTAGAAGAAAACATAGGAGAAAGCCTTCATGATATTGGACTTAGAAATGATTTCTTGGATATGACACCAAAAGCACAGGCAATAAAAACAAAAATAGTCCAACCTACAGAATGGGAGAAAATATTTGCAAATCATTGATAAGGGGTTAATATTCAGAATATGAAAAGAACTACAACTCAACAAAAATAAATAACCCAATTTAAAAAATGTGCAAAAGACTTGAATAGACATTCCTTCGAAGAAGATATGCAAATGGGTAGCAAGCATATGAAAAGATACTCAACATCACTAATCACTGTAGGCCTAAACTACAGTGAGATATCATCTCACACCCATTAGGATGGCTACTACCATAAAAACAGAAAATCGGTGTTGATGAGGATGTGGAGAAGTTAGAATCTTTGTGCACTATTGGTGGGAATTTAAAATGGTGCAGCTGCTGTGGAAAAAAGTATGGATATTCCTCAAAAAATTAAAAATAGAACTATCATATGATCATCTAGCAATTCCACTTCTGGGTATATATCCAAAAGAATTGAAAGCAGGATCTTTAAGAGATATTTGTACACCCATGTTCACATTATCACAATAGCCAAGCATTATTCACAGTAGCCAAGAGGTGGAAGCAACCCATATGCCCATTGATGGATAAATGGATAAAGAAAATGTGGTACATACACAGAGATATTATTCAGCCTTGAAAAGGAAGGAAATCCTGTCACATGCTATAACATAGATAAAGCTTAAGGACGTTATGCTAAATGAAATCAGCCAGTCACAAAAAGACAAATACTATATAATACCCACTTATATATAGGAGATATTTAAAGTAGTTCAATTTGTAGAAATAAAAAGTAAAATGGTGGTTGCTAGGGGTAGGGGTAAGTGGGGAGTTGTTCAATGGGTATAGAGTTTGTTTTGCAAGATGAAAAAGTTCTAGAGATTTATTGTACAACAATGCAGATATAGTTCACACTACTGAACTGTACACTTAAAAATGGTTAATATGGTAAATTTTATGTTATGTGCTTTTTAGTACATTAAACTTTAAAAAAAATTTTAAATATAAGGATAATTTTAAGGTATTAGCTTCGGTTATCTGGAAACTTGACACAAGTAGCACACTGTTATGGCAGGGACAATGGTTTGCAACCTTTTATTAGTTTTATTTTTTTAAAAGTCCAAATTATTCCAAATTGGATTACTAAACTACAGCTAACCTTTACATTTTAAAGGAGATTATTTATGGACAGTATGGGAGAGAATATTATAATTTTATTACTAAATACTGGAGTCCTTACCATGAGCAATAAGTTGCTAAAATTGCTTGCTTAACACCAATAATATAACTGGTTTAACTCCCCCTTCAACTGAATTTTGTCAGCCTCAAATAGATTAGGACCTTTCCTCCTACCACCTCCCACACTCACTGAGAACTGTCTACTCTGGATTTCCTGAGGATTTTACACCCTTCCCTAAATTGTATTTTGTCACCTGCACTCTATCTGGATGTCACCTGATTGAGAATATCGGCTGAAATCGGTGATGAAACTGCCTACTTCCCAAAGAGTTAAGGAGAATTCTTTCACTCTCCTTGCTTATTCATTTGTTAGATCTGTTCATTCACAAATCCCTAAAATCAGTCAGGCTCTGCTTGAATCTGACAGGGAAGCTCCTGCACAGGACTTTGGCCTTCCCCAAAGCGTCCTGCTGGCCTGCTGTAGCAGAGCCCCCTGGGACACTGGAGAAACGTACAGGTCCCCTGCCCCACTCCCCAGGCTGCCTGAATCCCCACCTTCAGGGGTAGTTAGTGCAGAAGAATTGAACGCTGCCAGTGCCCCAGGGGATTCTGAGCTGCCTCCACCTTTGGAACCCGCTCCTTTAGAGGCAGCTTGGCAAGCCCTGATGAAGCTTCTTGGGAACTAAGAACGAATAAGAAGGGGAATCCATAGCCTGTGGTGACTTTGGCCCTGTGCCCATCCGTATCCTTTTCTTCCTAGACTTGTGTCCTCTTTGTTGGTGGAGAAGCATCTGGCTGGGTTATTTGAAAGTCAGAACCCATTATTGCTTCTTGTCAGGGCCGGAATGGAACCATGGTTTTAGCTATTCTGTACTTGAGGAAATGGGTAAAAAAAGAAAGGAGGGATCCTTGAATGCTAATTAAGTGACTTTTGTATTTAAGAGACTAACAAGGATGTCCCTTTAAGTAAAGAGTCCCATTAAAACATATACTTAGGTATATTTAGAGAGGTATGGAACGTGTACTTCTTGTACCAGGCTGAAAAACTGCTCCATTATCACAATGGTCTTGGAGACTTTCGAGAAAGGGAAGAGCTACCATTTTGATTGCTGCGTCAGTGTGTTATGGTTGTCAACCCGGTTGTGCCTAAATACATTTTAAGAGTCTTCATTTTAAGTAAAATTAAATTGTGTTTTCTGTAATATTTCAGTTTTCGCAAAGAATGTGGCAAAGAGGAGGACATTGTAAACATTTTTGGCCCAACATCATCTTTGTGCTTTTCTATGTCAGACTGAAAATCCTGACAGGCAGACAGGGCAGTGTTATATTTAACAAACACCTTCGTGAAACCCATGGAGATGAAGGGAGGAAGAGAGCTAGACAGCTCAGTTTAATTGTTTATTTCTGATTAAATCGTTTCCAACCAAAATTGTATGTATGGCTCTTGGGACGTGCATACACATATTTTAAAATGATTCTTTCAAGTAATGATATACCTGACTGTACCCCAATGGCCTTACGGGTGCTTGTTTTCACTCATGGCAGCCACTGGGTAGAGGAAAAGAATCAGAATGGTCCAGGGCAAATCAATCATCTTTATGTTAAAAACAACTTAAAGCCATCTGTGGATTGTATATCTAGGCTTCCAAGGTATTAAAATAATTATGAATGTGGGTATGGTGCTTGGCACTTTACCATTATGCTTTCTCCCATTTTAAACATTAGAAAATAGAGACTTGAAAAAGTGACTTGCCCACGTCACTCAGTCATTGAGTAAAATAACTAGGGGTTTAAACCCGTGTGTTTTGAATCCATGTTCCACAACATCACACCACCTTTAACTTATAACATAAAAGAATGGAATGTGAACTGCAAACTTCTTCACTTTTGTTCTCTGTTAAGCATTCCTGGCTCATTACTAAATTATAGCCAGGGAGTGGCTGAGAAAGCTGGGACCATCAGATGCCATCACTTAAATCTTATGGATGCCTCCTACACAGGCACTGTGTCCACTGACAGCCTACAGGATGGAATTTGGTTTCCCGATGCCACTCCCTGCCACCGATGGTTTCTCTCTCAACCACCATCAATAATTATTTGTGAGTCCCCTGGAATTCTGCCCTGTTCTATCCCCAAATTTTCTCATTAGAGCTCCCTCCTGGTGTGGAAGTTCATCATGTGGCTCCTTGGACAGGGGCCCTCAGCCTCCTTCCCTGCTAGTATGTATTGTCTGTCATCTTTTTCTTTTGTAATTAATTGCAATTGGCACAGCTGCATGTGAGGTGAGTGGCTGGAGGGAAGAAATGCAGCTTCTGACTCTCTTGCTCACCTACTTGGCTCAAGCCTTGGCTGAGATTTTCTCTGCGTGAATCCCATGCTGCTCATTTCTCACTCAGTGGATAGCATTCCTTTTCCCCTTCTACCTCCCTTTATATTGCATTCCCCCCTTCAACATTGGCGTACTACCTTGTTTCTTAACATGAATAAATTACTCTTCAGGCCCTTTTTCCCTGATGTTCTTAAGGCTTTCCATCACATTATATTGCCACATCATTTAAAGGTGTTGCAGTACCTGGTGAACAATAGTTATTACTAAAAGAGCACATTGTTGAGGTGTACTCTGGAGTACTCAATAATTGCGTCCACTCTGATGATTTCCTTTCCTGTTCCAAAACTGAGCTTGGTTGTATTCAGTTTTGATCATTAGGTTCATGTTAACAACTGTTGCTCAATTCACTGTTTTCCTATAATTATTAATACAACTCTAGGAGTGACAACTGCTTCTGTAAAAGGATGGTGCTGCCTGAATTATGGAGTGTGCTACATACAATTACAGCTCCCAAAAAGGTATCAACTGACATGGAAAAAAAACAACAGCCGACTCAAAGACTAATGCATAGGAGAAATCTCAAAAGCATTAAGAACACAACAGGAGAACTTTTTGCATTGTGACATTGTAAACAAAATAATAAGTGACTTGGAATCATTGTTGATTAAACTTATGGTAGAAGCCTCAGTAATATTATATCATGCTTAGTCTCCTGGGCACTCCATGCATTGTTGTCAGCCAACAAACTATAATTTCATGCTTGACTGGCCTAACACATTCTTAGGTTCCAGATTCTGTGTACAACCACACCTGGCCACAGAAGTTAAGCGAAAAGCAAATAAATAAATAAAACATTGGGTAAAGGTCAAAATGGCTGTCACCAACCTGAAATAGAGCAAGTCTCTCATGGGAATACATTGGTGTTTTTACCATCATTTAACTGAAGGAATGTTTTGATTACCTGCTGATTCAACATTAAATAGACATTTACTAGAGCACCTGCTATGTGCCAGGCACAGTGGTGGGCTGGAGGCTATGAATGGGAAAAAACAGGTACTAATGAGTAGTTGGAATTTCTTAATGGAAAACCAGATGGTTCTCCTTTGCAACCACTCTATAGCTGGTGGAGTCTTTGAAGAGACTCTCAAAGAGGTTTCAGAGTTTAGGTCTTTGGCAGTTTTCCTAGGGCTCTTTGTTTGTACCTTCTTCAAGATTTCTGCTGGAAGGGGGCATCGACCCCCTATCCTTTCTCAGATGCAATTCATATTAATTATTTGCCCTCACCATATTCATCAGTCTATATTTCAGAATATACTCATAGAAGGTCTTCTGCTCAGGTCTTGTCTCCACTCAGTAAAGATTCTCCTATGATCCAGAAATACCTTCAGGCACCCTTTTATTTGCTCTTTCTAGGATGACAATATGAATGGGTTGATATGAGGAATGTTAAAAAAAAAAAAAAAGACGAGGGATTTATTGAAATTTGTTAGTCATCAGCACAAAGGCTTTATTCATTTCCACATATTTTGTGCAATGAATCAGCTGAATTTTATCACTTTTGCTGGCAGCAGAACCATAATTAAAGCTGAAAAGGGCACTTAATTCTAAGAAAATTCTTTAAGAAGTCCTTAAAATTCTTAAGACTATCCTTCCCATTATCCTTTAGGCTGAAAAGTCTGTCCAAAAGCCTTTTGGCACTTACATCGAATAGAATAAATTCTTTTCTCTGGATGTACCTCAGGGTAGCGTTAATTTCGTGTGATCGGGAGATGATTTTCTTTAATTAGGATCTTTTTTACTGTTCTTTAGTGCTTCTGTCATGCAGGCTCTTTGGAGCAGTGGGCTTAAGTGTGCTTAGCTCTCATAAACTTCTGGTCTTGAGACTACATACCTGAGATGGGGTCAGTTGGGAGCTTCAAATCCCTGTAGTTTTGGGAGATCCAGAGCAGGATTTTATAAAAATAATCATCATTTCATAACTGAGGGGCAGGAAAGTCATCCCAGATCATAGCTGTACAATGACAATTTAGACTGAAGAATGAAAGGCATTGGAGAACACTCTGCAACAATCATTGTTGGGTGTATGTGAATTTTAAACACAATTTTCAGAAGGTGACAAGTTGCTTGCCATAGTGTCATGGTAGGGGAAGTTGTGCAAAGCAGCTGGGGAGAAATGTGGAGAGGAATAATACTAGCTTTAGATACCAAATTGAGAATTAAACTTCTAGAGGAATTTTTGAACCCTACTCAAGTTAATTAAAAATTTTATTCATTTACCAAAACTACTCTAATAAGCAAATGCAGAAAATGGTAAAATATGGGTTCCAGGATTGAAATTTTTCACAATCATGTAATTTATTATGATATGTAATAATAATACCATAAATTTATCATCTTTTCCTTATAGTGTTTACTCGTACGGACAGGGATAGATCCAGACCTTGTGGAGCCTGAAGGTTACCTAATTTGGGAGGCCCTTCTTAACAAAAAGAATACAAACTTTGAATATAAAGTAAGCACTGGCCCCTTACAAAGTGCCCTTGCAAGTGAAGGGACCTGAAAGTTGAGTGTCATTGATTCCTGGTGAATCCATCTCTGGATACAGAGCTGTGTCATGGGAATACCATGTCACAGGCAGGACCCAGCTCTGCTGCCACCTCAGTAGGAGGCAGAAAAAGGTAAACGTGGAAACTATGGTTCTAAGGTTCATACTTTACTTAGCACACCTGAATACTTTGCTGGCCATCGTAGAAGCTGCATGTTGGATCTCTTAGAAAGGGACCTCTCAATGAAACAAACAGCATAACTTGTGCTTCCTTATGATTAGGGGGCCCTGATCCAGATTTTACTGAGCTGGAAGATTCCTCCTGAGTCCACTTATAAAGCTTATTACTGATGCACACCAGTTTATTACTGGACTATTGAAGTTAAAACACCCTACCCAATGCCACCATGTATACAGCAACTAAAGCAGCATCCACAAATAAAATAACCTTTAAGGCCAAACCGCTGCCAATAACCAGATTTGTCAAGATTAACTTGAACAAGTTGTTAAAATCAGGCAATACTTAAAGACAGATACCCCTGTGGACACCATAAAATATCAGCTTATTTCAAAAGACCCAGCAAACTGAAAATGAGCTGCAACCATTCCTACTGAGTGATCTGTTTAGTAGGTCAGGTTGGGCATGGTGTGTCAGGTCCATGTTCAAACTCAGGTACATGTGCATGTAAATACACACACACATTTGTAAACATGTGTCTCTCCTTGAAAAGATCATTTCTTTTTTCTGTCTTATCTGTCTGTGAGTAAATTGTCAAAACAACCTTAAATGCTAGATAATATAATCCTCAAATGCCAGTAATATAAAAATGGCTGTAATAATACAAGTGATATGATTGCTATCCATGGCACCAACACTTTCACTGTTTCTCAAATCTGCAACTATCCTATTTTCCAGTCTTTATTCCTTTCTTCACTGAAATGACTGATATGGGCAGTTTAGACACCCAGAGGAGGAGATGATGGTTTTGACCTTAATAGATGCTTTGTGCAGTGTAGCACATAGACTTCATACCCAAAGAGGTTATGAACGGTTTTCCCCACTTCTTTTCCTCTTTATTGTTAGGGAGACTAATTGTGTGTGATCATGTGCACATGAGCATTTGTGCGACAGGAAATGTCAAATTCCTTTTGATTTTTATTTTTGAAGTAGCAAGAACAGGAGGGCATTCTTTTAAAAATCTTTTCTTTTCCTAGGCAAAGCGTGGGAATGGAGGGTGAGAGTAAGTCAATTCTCAGAATAAGATGTTCTACCAAGATGTAAAGAGGGAAAAAAAGTAATTTTCAACAGCTAGGAGAGAACTGCCACAAGTGGCAGTCGATCAAATCAATGACATGGTTTCATAATGTGGTCTCGGATTCAGCAAGAAAATGCTACAGAGAGAAAACTGCAGGAGTCCCTATTGTGTCCCCCCAAAATGAATTAAATGGTCTGCTGCAAGTTGGAGGGCTCTGAAGGTGGTGAGTCTACCACTGATTCTTCCGGTGGTTGCAAAGATGATTCATGGTTACATATAAAAGGAAGCATTTTTGTCTGTTATTCATACACTTAAAATGACAGAGAACATACATTTTTACCTAGGATATTTACCCAACACTGCTGCCTTGGAAGCATGGTTCCGTGAGTTTCCATACAAGGAGTCTCTGCGACCTGAGACCTGAACAAGAGACCTGAACAATGTACTGAAATGACTACCTGAGCAATATTCTATCTAAACTAATAGCCAGCTGTAGTGATCAATGATCTGAACAGCTTGCAAGTTATGGTTAAAAGAATGGCTTACCATCAAACCCATGTGATTCCCAGAATAAACATGACTCTAGCTTTTGGGCTAGAAATTATTTAAATGAAAGATTATTTATGAAGGAAACAGCAGGGAGAATAATAATGTAAATTAGATTCATTAAATGGCCAGATTCACTTATAGTTAATTTTGAGATAATTTATGCCAGTTTTCTCTGATGTCATCTGTTGTTCAGGTTAATAGTCATACTCATTATTAACTGACAGAGGTTACTTTGTATATTGGCAGAGGGAGGCATATCATTTGGGACATCTATGAATATCAAGCTTTCAATATGGGTGCAAGAGTTTATTTATAAAAATGCAACTCTTATTTTCCCAAACAATTCAGTATCCCTATGCATTTATCTGTATATTCTCAGGAGGCTTTGGAGAAGAAGATATTTTTCTTTACTAGTGTACAAATGATCAAGACTAAAAGAGAATGGGGCAAAATATTCATTCTAACTCTGTATTACTCTCTGCTTAGAACTGAAGATAATATTTTCTAACATATTAAAAAACGTCTCTTTTATAAGGCCCAGTTACAGATCTCTTGAAAAAGCCAATATGATGATGCCACTTACAAAATTTTATAATCAGAAAATTAACTTCAAGACTTTCTCACAACTCCACCAAATGTAAGAAATATATATATCTAAGCAGTTAAGACATTAGTCCCTCCAGACCTTTTGAAATTCTTGACAATGCTTGCAGTCCTTTATATGTCTGTGTAGTTAGTGACTCTGACCTTGAGGAGGTAACAAGAATGGTGCCAACTATTAATGTTGTTTCTCTTTGAAAAAACAAAATGTTTCCTGCCATGTAATTGTTTATTCTCAAAAAACACTTGACCCTGTGCAGTATTTTATACTTACATCATTTCCCCATTTATAATTCTTTCTTGTTTTAGTACGTTGGAGGAAAAAAAGTGTTACATAGTTCTTTAAAAACATTCAACCAAACAATAACAATCATAACATTCTGAAGTATTTAGGGTGAATGTAAATTCTAAAAGCAGTAGAATTGGTAACAGATGACGATTTATATAACAACTGGTTGAGGGAGAGAGTATCCAGGAAGAGCACTGTTTGGCTATTTGTTTGCATAACAGAATGGAGGAAACCCTGGTCTGGTCATGGATTAGGTTTGGGGGAGGATTCCTGAGTTTGGTTTTGGATGTGAGGACTGTGATGTATCTTTGAAGCACACAAGTGGAGATACCAAGTAAGTTGCATCTGTGTGACTGAGGCATAAATCTGTGACTCGCTTTTGTTTCCATGTTATTTTAATCCAAAAATAAGGCGGAATCACCTAGGGATAGACAGTGGAGAGAGAAAAGTAGAGGGCCTTGGATAGAACCTATGTTAATTCCAGAATTTAATGGACAAGGGAAGATGAGCCTGAAAAGAAGGAAGAAAGTCAAAGAGTATTGAGTTAGGGAAGACAAGGGGGGGAGTATTACAAGAAGAGGGGCACGATCAACAGTATCATACGTTGCTAAAAAGACGTGTCAGACGAGAACTGAAAAATATCCATTTGGTTTAGTGATATGGGGGCCATTGTTGATCAAACAAGCTGCTTTAGTAAAGTGGTTAAAGTGGAAACCAGGTAAGTGGGGCGGGGAGTGAATATAAGAAGAGCAAACGGAGACAGGGAGAACAATCAACTTTTCTGAGAAGTTTCACTATGAAAGGAATGTGATCAAGGATGGTACATAAAGGAGTTGTGAGGTTACTAGAAGGTTTTATTTATGTGGTTGTTGTTAAATGGTGAAAACTAAACATTCTTAAAAGCCATTTCAAAGGATTAAGTTGAGAAGGAATGATTGAATATATCAGAAAAGAAAAGAGAGTGTAGGATAGATTGGTTTTAGTGTTTATAGATTGGCGGGAGGAGCTCCCCTCTGCCGGCTTCCATATTCTCTGTGAAGAGGAGAGGTGATTGTTGAGCGTGAGATGGGAAGTTGCAGGGCTGGAGGCTTGAGGAGAGCAGAGGTAGGTTTGAAAAAGCAATTTCAGGATGAGAATGATGAGAGCGGGGAGGTAGGGTAGTTGGATAGTAAGGGTCTATGAGAGGTTGGTGGAATAAGGGAACCAGTCTTCACAGGTATATAAATCTCTCCAATAGGGCTCAGCTGCTCAGATGTGGTGCCCCCAAAAGCAAAGTACTGGCTTCATCACTGCTTGGGGTTTTGCCAGACAAATGGGTATAACAAAAACGTAACGGAATCTGGAATGTTTGCAAAGGTGATACTGAAATAATGAAGCATGGATTTCAATCTGGATACGTAGGAGGGTGAAGAAAGGAGAGATGTTAGTGAACTGGGGTCCCTCTCAGGTCAAAGAAGGGTCTCTTTTATTCATATGCCACCCTAATATAGCTTGTCTACAGAAATAGGAAAAATAATTGTCCATTTTCAAGTTATAAATCTTTAAAGACACTGAATATAAAGAATTTCTTTTTGATTAAGCTAAAGGGCAAAAGAGAACTAAGTCCAATTTTAATCACTCCCTCACCTCTCAAATTTGTGCGATGGCCCAAGCACAGACAAAATAAATTTCAGACAAGCTCAGGCTTATATATATTCTTATCTGAATATTGATTTCTTTCAATATGTGAGTTGAAACTCTCTCAGCATAATAAATTTATAGAAAAAATACTCTCTCCTTTTCATTTGGAGAAGATCATTTCACACAAAGAACTGTAGTCCAGATGAAGAAAAAATGGAGGGAGAGGATGAAAACCACAACTTTACTCAAAAGGGAATCTCATTTAATTTTTCCATTATTAGCAAAATCAAAGCTGAGCTAACCGTTAGAGAAAACTGATTCTTGATGTTGTAAAGAATAAACTTTAAAATAATCATACCAAAATCTTATTTCTTTTTCTGTACTATTTGGCTTTTTATATTATATTATTTTTATTAAAACTTTTGGGTAAAATGAAAAGAGAAATGAAACACTTAGTTATTTAGAAAACAAGAGAAAAAAGAGTGAGGAAGAACTTTGTATTCAAACTCCACAAAATTTTTCAGATGACTCTTGTCAATTTCTTTTACCAAATGATAAATAACATCACTTTTTTAGATTGCAAGTCTCACTTTTCTTTTTTTCCAGAAAGGAAAATAACTAGTTATTCCAGAGAAGCCAATGAAAGGAAATGGAATTTTCTCCTCACCAACTAAACCTCAAATAAACCAAAAGCATCTAACAATTCAAGAACCTAAACTTGGACTTGGTAGGAGACATATACTGAAGCAGTGGCTATACCTCCAGAATGTACTAATCTATGAGCCTATGGGAGGATAGATCCAATTTTTCTCAGCAAGGAACAGCCAAGGTACGTTTTATCATTGAATTTGGCCATGTATTGGCTCAGTGATTTTTCACAAGCGTGGCAACCAATCACCCAGGGCTTAAATAAAGAAGGGGCTTTATGGATAGTTTAATCAGATGGTGATTGTGGGAAAGGAGCAGGAATAGTTTGTTTGCTTAAACAAATGGAGTGGTGAGAAAGGTAAAAGGGGAGATCAAGAAGATTATGCAAAGGAAACAGATAAACGAAGGAATAAATATGAAAATCAAACTTCCTCCAAAGGGAATCTGTCATAAGAAAATACAGGCATTTTTTGTTAAACCAGAAATCAAATGGAAGCTATATCCTTTTGAGGTCCAGATTTATAAAGCACAGGATGGGGAAAGGGCCCTTAGGTAGGGGAGTCCTATGCCCTGGGTACTAGTCCTAGCTTTGCTGTGCCTCAGTTTCCTTACCTATAAAGTGAGAGCAATACCTCCTGCACTGTGCTATAACAAAAAGACCGCCAGTGTTGTTACCTGCCCATTCTCATCCACAGCCATGCTATTAGGTATCTTTCAACCCTTTCTTCCAAATACTTGAGATGTATTTTGTAGATAACTTATGAGTGAGCAGCTATTTCTAACTCTAAGTCTATCTTGAAAGAATTATTCCAAAGCCAAGATGAAGGTAAAGCAGTTAGAAAACTATAAGAATTCTAGAAGAAAAGGTTGGAAAAACTCTTATAGATATTGGCTTAGGCAAAGAATTTATGAAGAAGATGCCAAAGGCAGTCACAGCAACAACAAAAATAAATAAATGGGATCTGATTAAATTAAAAAGCTTCTGCACAGCCAAGGAAACAATCAACAGAGCAAGTAGACAACCTACAGAATGGGAGAAAATATTTGCATGCTATACATCCAATAAAGGGCTAACAACCAGATCTACAAAGAACTCAAGCAAATCAGCAAGAAAACATCAAACTACCCCATTAAAAAGTGGGCGAAAGACATAAACAGAAGCTTTTCAAAAGAAGATAGACTAATGGCCAATAAACATATAAAAAAATGCTCATCTCTAATCATCAGGGAAATGCAAATCAAAACCACAATGAAATATCACTTAACTCCAGTGAGAATGGCTTTTATCAAAAAGTCCCAAAACAACAAATGTTGGCATGGATGTGGACAGAAAGGAACACTTATGCTTTGCTGGTGGGACTGCAAACTAGTACCACCTCTATGGAAAGTAGTATGGAGATACCTCAAAGAACTAAAAGTAGAACTACCATTTGATCCAGCAATCCCACTACTGGTATTTACCCAAAGGAAAAAAAGACATTTTATAAAAAAGACACTTGCACTCAAATGTTTATAGCAGCACAATTCACAATCACAAAGATGTGGAATCAACTCAAGTGCCCATCAATACATGAGTGGATTAATAAAATGTGGTATATGTGTACCATGGAGTACTACTCAGCTATAAAAAAATGGTGAACTGATACCTTTTGTAACAACCTGGATGGAACTGGAGACCATCCTTCTAAGTAAAGTATATCAAGAATGGAAAAGCAAATACCACATGTATTCACTATTAAATTGTAACTAATTGATTAACACTCATGTGCACATATGGTAGTACAACACAAGGGAAATCAAGCAGGTGGGGGGGGAGGAAGGAACGGGTAAATTCACACCCAATGGGTACAATGCACACTATCTGGGTAATGGATACACTTATAACTTTGACTCAAACTGTACCAAAGCAATTCATGTAACCAAAACATATGTACCCCCGGAGTAATATTCTGAAAAAAAAAATTGTAAGGTGACAATCAATTTAAGGAGCCTCATAAAAAAGATGTTTCATGGCTTGTCAGGAGCAAGGTAAGATTGTTTCCTTATTTCTTTCAGAAATAGGGGAAAAGCAGAGAAGTTAAGCAGCTATTGATGGCAGCATGTTGGACTTTGTGCCATTTCTTTCTTTCATTTCATGTATGCTTCCTGTGATTATTTACTTCCTGGGAGTCTAAGAGAGCATTTTATTTACTATATGCCACTTTGTAAGGATAGAAACCATGACATGTGTGCTATATTTCTGGAAAATAGATTGCAAGTATGTAACAGGGGACCAGGCAACTCTTTCATTGCTTCCCATAAAACCATGGGAGAATATACACTCTGTTTTATAAAAGTGGCTTTTGTTTGGCCAATAAGAGGCCAAAATTCTCATAGAAGACTTTGTTATAAGCACTTCTATCATGCAATATGGTTTTCGTCGGAAAGACTAAAAAATGAACTCTACTTTCTAAGCCTATTAAAAAACATGGAGAATACCATGAGAACCAAGTGTTGTCAAGGCCTCAGGCGCTCTTGAAGGTTGTGTGTTTTGGGTTAGGGGAGTTGCTCTTGTGGTTAAAGAACAAGGAGGGGCATTCCTTTCACTTTATGGATGAGGAAGCTGGAGCTTGGAGGGATTGGCTCAAGCTCATGTGGCCCCCAAAGCCTGGGCTTGAAACCAGGACTTCTGACTCCTGATCTTGCGTTTGTGTGACCTCTGGGGCTCAACTACATGTTCTTTGAATATGATTTCTGGTTTAGTTGGAAAATATCTGACTTTTCTGACAATGAAAACTCTATTCACTTAATTAATAGAAGCTTGCATATAATGCTTGCTGTCTCACTTTATGATAGAAAAACAGGCAGTTTATTTTCATGACCAGATGGGATC
Source organism: Daubentonia madagascariensis (assembly GCA_023783475.1). Taxonomy (NCBI): domain Eukaryota; kingdom Metazoa; phylum Chordata; class Mammalia; order Primates; family Daubentoniidae; genus Daubentonia; species Daubentonia madagascariensis. The sequence continues at coordinate 10,628,787 of JAKFHU010001670.1, forward strand.
CCCAAGGATTCTCTGCTGACTGCAGCCATGGGGACCTACTCTCTCCCCACCCTCCACCCATCTGCCCCCAGCTACTGGGAGATAAGAGTAATATGCATGTAGTAGTCTCATCTCTGCCTGCCTATTCTAAATGAGGGACACTTGGCATTTTCAAACTGCTGTTGAGCTGGAACAAAGTTATTTTGCCTGAAGAGCCTGTAGCTGGGCTGAAAGGTGTTTACCTGAAAGGGAAAGGGCAGTAGTAACCTTTTTGCTCCTGCAGAGGCAGGTCCTATCAGGTCAGCCCTGGAAGCTCCTTTCCTTGGGCAGAATCTGGTTAAGCCTCATCCCAAGGAACTAGGAAAGAGCTGCAGTGTGTAGTTGTGAAGGAGGGTGGGGTACAGCAATGAGTGTCCTTGAATAATAATAACAAGAACAGCCCTTTATTGAGGCCTATTTTTTTCTAAGCCCTACACTATGTGTGTTGAGCATAATAGTACAGACCTCACAATAATCCTGCAAAATAGGTATTATTATCATTGTTATCATCCCTATTTTACCATTAGGAAATCAAGATTCACAGAGTTCAAGTGATTTTCCCAGTGTCACACAGGTAGTAATTGACAAAGATCTGAACCTGGCTATTTCATTCATGCTCTGTGCTGCTCCAGGCTAATGCCTTTGAACTTGACTTGGTAGGATGTGATATATCAGTGCTGTATTCATAACATAAGTTAACCTGGGGGTTAATTTAAGTGAAGTCTACAGATAGAAGACAAGTTGATGACACTGAATTAGCACAAAATACTAAGTGTTCTGCCTCTTTTTGAGTAGGATATTAATTGTAGAGCATCCCCCTATGAGAGAGGTGCTCAGAGAGAAAAACCAAGTTCACTCAGAGGTCTAGATAACTGCATCTGTGAGGCAAGACTGGACAAGCAGCTTGTTTATCCCAAAGAAGAACTGGCTCAGCAAGAAAAAGGAGCAGGTTCACATAAATAGAATCCTACCAGGGAGGAAAACCAACCACACTTATCTTCTCCCCACAAGAGTAGTCTTCCTGCCTTCCCTGTTTCTGTGACTGGCATTAGCCAACTTACAATCATGAGGGCTGGGACCCCACAGTCACCTGGGGGCCTCCACTTCTTTACAACTGGCCCTTTCTCTCTGTCATCCTGATGCCCCCAATAATGCAACATCAGATTCTGTGGATTTGGGGCCAGAATTTTCTAGCATCTGAACCTTTCCTTTCTATTCCCATTGTAATACCATAACGGAGGCCCCATGACTTCTCCCTAATCAATGCTGTTAGATCAATCTTTCTAAAACAAGACTCTGTGTCACTCCTGTGTCTACAAACCATCTGATTCCTCATTATCTACTGAATCAAATCCAGACACCTTCACCTGATACTCAGAATCTTTACAGATTTCCCTAAACACAGCTTTCCAGCCTCTCCTCTAACAGGCCAATCCTAAATGTGCCAAGCTGAAATTCTCACTTTATCCCAAGCATATATAATACTTTCCAGCATTCTCACCTTTATTTGTGACCTTTGCTTTGCCTAGGAAAAATTAATAAACATATCTTCTGTTTGTTTGGTACTTCTTAGTTTTCAAAGTGGTTTCATTTAACTTACTCTATTTGAAAATTATAGTTGCTCTGTGGGGTAGATATGATTATACTCATTTTAAAGATTAGAAAATAGTGGTTCAGAGCAGGTATGGAACCTGAGGTTCCACAGCTGAAGGGCTGAGGCAGGATTAGGAGTGAGACCTTCAAACTCATTGCTCTGTTCGCAGCTCCACGTTGCTTCTCTCTCTCCTTCATCTGGCCTTTCCTCCAGCTCTCTCCAGTTTCTGCTAGTCAAATTCTACCTTTTTCTCAAAGTCCAGCTCAAAAGTCCATGAACTTTTCTAAAGTAAACTCAGAAGAATTGATGGCTCTCTCTTTTTTGAGTCCAGCTCCTTGTTCAACTTGCTGGACACTTAAAGCAATTAGGGGAAAAGGCCTTAGAGTTTCTCCACAGGGATTTGACACCAGCATAGATCAAAGTTTTAAAACCTTTCTGATCATGATCCCATTAAGAAACACCTTTTATACCACAACCCAGTGTGTATATATATACACACGGACACACCTGAAATAAGTTTTATGAACGAACATTTACTTCTAATTCTGCAACGCACTATCATATTTTCTCTAGTCTACTTTCATTTATTAAAAAGTGCTGGTTAGGAACCCAGTAAATTGATTTTGAGAACCACTAATGAGTCTTGATCAGCAGTTTGAAAAACTGATTTAAATCTTATCTGTCTCTTCTAAATGGCCTAGACAACATTTTCAAAGGTTTGCAAAAGACTGAGTTAGCAAGAGAGCTATGTTCATCAGGGATTTAATCTGTAGTTCCTAACAGGAACACAAACAGTTCCTACAAAGGCTAGGCCAGGAAGGAAGGGCCTCAGCTGCAGAGCATCAACGTCTATTTGCTGGAAGGTCAAGGATAGGGGTTCTTAGCTAGCTAATTGATGGGGGAGGGGAGTATTCCAAAAGAGGGGGATTTGTGGGAGCTGGAGATCTGGGGAGAAAGATTTCTCAATAGGGCACGTCTGTAGACTAAGCAGAGACTTATGTGCTCATCATAATCTTGAATATAGCAGGAAATCCAGCTAGAATTTAAAAATAATAAAAATGTAATAAAATTCTTTGTTTATATCTGCAAAATGAGTCTGAAGGCCTTCAGGCCTATAAACCTGTCACTGCATTTAGTATCATTTCAACTTTATGAAGCACTTGATGTTTGCAAAGTGCTTGTCCAATTACCAATTACCATAATGTTCATTTTCTGAATGTTTCAGTTCAGAGAAGGCCCGAGGACTTCAACTAAGTGTAAAAGAAAATAAAAAAAAAAGGAAAAAAGTTGGTCAAGCTAGTTTAAAGACCAGGCTTCTGAGCTTGCACTGCTGGAGCTGTGTAAGATGTGGGGCACCTGCTTGTGAATGCTCCGGGGACCCCCTCCTCCTTCAGCAGCCAGAGCTTGCAGTGCATGCAGCCAGGCTTGGGCAGCAGCTGTCATACCTGACACTGGCTTGCTGTTCTTGGGAGTTCCAGGTATGATTCTGTGTCCACATGAAGCAGGTGAAGGAAAGGCAAAGGGCTTGGTACCTGCGACCCAAGTGCTAGGACATAGTGAGAGATGTGGCAAGAGGTGTTTGCAGTTGCTGGGAAAGGAAAGAAGCTGCTGCAGTTTTTCCTGTCTAGGCATTAAACACATGTTAAAGGATTAGGGATATATTTGCTTAGCGGCCTGTACGAGCTAGAAATCGGTGCTGGCCATGTTTACAGGCAACAGGTCAGTGAAACCTGATACACTAGTGGATTTCAAGGAATTCCAAGGAAATATTAATAGCTTCAAGGGATGTCAAAAGCAATGGTTTCAGGATGTGTCTGTTTCCTTTGGAAAAAGGTTAGCTCTCTTGTGCTTCTTCCCCTACATTTAAAAGCCCACAGCGCCAGCTACTATTGGCAAGAGGCTGCCCTAGGAAGCTGAGTGTGGCTTGAGGGCTGGTAGCATTCTAGTTTAGCAGTTTAAGAACAAAAAGCAGCTTTTTCTTTGAAAGTGAATTTTTAATTCAGCCGGGCTTGGTGGCTCATGCCTGTAATCCTAGCACTCTGGGAGGCTGAGGCGGGAGGATCACTTGAGCTCAGGAGTTGGAGACCAGCCGTGTCTCTACTAAAAATAGAAAAATTAGCTGGGCATTGTGGTGCACGCCTGTAGTCCCAGCTATTTGGGAGGCTGAGGCAGGAGGATTGCTTGAGCCCAGGAGTTTGAGGTTGCTGTGAGCTAGGCTGACACTTCCGCACTCTGGCATTCTATCCTGGGTGACAGAGCAAGACTCTGTCGCAAAAAAGAAAAAAAAGAAATAATTTTAATTCAGATACTTCCTGTTAGATTAGTTAAAGCCTCTGTCAGAAATTCTTCAGTTTCTGACTATGGATAGGTAACTGAAATACCAGAAGATATGCTGGGAGACTGACTTGGCTTTTTAGCTAGAAAACATTCCAGTAGACCTTGACCCTAACAATCACACCACTGGATCATTTTCATTAGTGGAAATTTAAGAATCAATCTCTTAATGAAATGATACTTTTATATTTTAACACATTTATATTGTGGAACACACATTGGGTGTTCCAAAGTATCTTTTAAAGTAGAATGAAACATTTCTGTCTACATTTTTATCCACTTAGAAAACTGGTGGGTATTTTCAGGAGCAACTGTCCAGATCATTTTCAGTTCATTGTTCTCCCTGTCACATCACCTTCCACACAGCCACTAGTTCTCTCTATTGTAACAAACAGAACTGTGTAACTGTGCTTAAAGAGCTGCATCGGGCTCCTGCCATCAATAAATAAAATCCATTTTCTTGACCATGATACATGTGGTCCTGCACAATCCGTGCACATGATAATTCTCCAGTTTCACTTCCCACCAGCTGCCCTGAAACTCTTACCATTTCCCAAACACCCCACACCTTGTTCAGGCTTTTGCCTGAGCTGTTTCCATTGCCAGAAAGTCCTTCACAGCCTCCACCCATGCCCCACCCCGCCTTTAGGGGTTCTTACTCTGATTGCCCCCTTCTAAAGTCACTTCTGCATGGCTTCCCTGGTTCTCCAAAGCTGCTTAGTTGGCTAAACCCCTCTCTGGCTTTCACAACACTTGCTATGGTCTGATTGCTTGTGTCCTCCAAAATTCATATGTTGAAACCTAACTCCCAAGGCATTAAGAGGTAGGGCCTTTGGGAGGTGATTATGTTATGAGGGCTCTGCCCTCACAAATGGGGCTAGTGCCCTTATAAAAGAGGCCTGAGGGAGCTCGTTTGTTTCTTCCACCATGTGAGGATACAGCAACAAGGTGTCATCTACGAACCAGGAAATGGGCCCTCACCAGACACTGAAATTCTGGCACTTTGATTTTGGGCTTCTCATTCTCCAGAACCACTAGAAATAAATTTCTTTTGTTTATGAGCCACTAGTCTAAGGTACTTTGTTATAATAGCAGTCTGAATAGACTAAGACAATACTTTTTGCTCATAACTTTATTATAGTTCTCAGTGCATTGGTGACTGGTGTCTCTACCTCATTAGGATGCTGGCATCTTAAGGGCAATTACCATTTCTTATCTCTGTGGCTTAGAAGAAGGCAGGGGACATTTTTTTCTAGGGAAGAAGTATTAAGACTAGATTCAGTTAAAATAATTGAAGAAAATGTAAATTGAATAATTATTTTTTTTTCTGGGCAAAGAAATATTACAACCAAACACAATTCTGGCAGCATTAAATGTGTAGGTACTGATAAATGACTGCCATCAGAATGAATCAGATTTGTGACAGAAAGGAAACTTTAAAGGACACTTTAGCCTGTGACATATCACTCTACATTTAGCCATCTGAGTCATCAAACAGAAATAAATAATACCAACAGGAGAGAATTCTGATTACAGTAGGCATTGGGAATAAGAGTTTTATGATTTACTTCAAAGGCTTATCTGTTATCTCTAGAGACTAACTCTTTTCTTTATTTTCTTCTAATTTAGTACCTTTCAGGCAGATTTATTCAGGCTCTCTTTCTTCTATTCATGCCACACTTGTCATAGGACCTTCCCTTCTTTTGAGAAAGCTCTTCCTCCCTTCTCATTCTTTAATTTCTTGTTAGGAAATCCCAATTCCTCCATGGACTCTTTCCAACATGACTGGAAGAATAGTATTTATTTCTCCAACAAGCTCTTCCTTTATTAACCACCAGCATAATAGTCTTTGCCCACTCTTATTTATGAGTTGGTGTGACATACATTGAGAATATATCATCACCATCTACCTTGTGAAGTGAACCTTAATTAGGGCAGGGCCACATCTGCCCAACACTCTTTGTGTGGTGTCTACCACAGCTTCATATGCAGACAAGTGCTGAATAACTGCAGTCCCTGGGATAGACCCAGGACTCTGTCTCACTCTCAGGTGATAATGTGGGAAGCTGGCAGCCACGGCTCCTGGCTGATAATGTGTCTCTGGTAGCTCATGAATTTGTTGGCAGCCTACAAATACCGTGGCTCCTGTAGTTGAGAAGGAGTGACCAAGTAACAAAGAAAATTTAAACAAAATATTCTTTTTTCCATGGGGAAGAAATATTAAAACTAAATTCAATATTGACAACATTAAAGTAATACATATGTTGTTGTAAGTCTTACTATTTTCCTCTTCTCCTTTTTTCCTAATAGAATGATTCAATGCTGACCTAGAAATCTTCAATATAACATTACATTGCTAATGACAAAACATCATGGCTTCACCTGAAAGGTGCAATTGAAAGATTTCCTTTATCACAGGAAGGTACAAGAGGAATAATTATCATCAAAGGCTTGTATTGCTTCCATTGTGGAACAGAAAAATTGCTGCACTTCTCTATCAAGTCAGAATTGCTATCTGTAGTGTAATTTCCAGAAAAATAACTATGGGATGATGGGCTATATGTTAGAAAAATTATAAATGAAACAACTGCATGTGCAGAACAGAGGACACAAAAGAATAGCTTGATACCCTGCTACATCCATTCACTCAAGACCAAATAAGAAGAATTATGTCTGATTTATAGCCCAAGTAAAATCTTTCATTTATGGAGACTGAAGACTTGGTTATGATACTAAAATACCGCTATTGCAACTAAAAATTATTACACGTATATAAAATAGAAATTTTGGTCATAATAAATGACAATATTAAACACATTACATGAGCCCTCTCTTTAAGAGATATGGCTATCAATAGGTAATAGTAATGACAACATTAACATTTGGGGAACACTGTGCTAAGTGCTTTATGTTAATTCATTTACCATCAAAACAAATCTATGAGGTAGGGACTTCTTTTATCCCCATTTTTCAGATGACAGACTGAGGCACAGAGAGGTTAAATAACTTTCCTAAAATTATATAACTATTAAATAGAAAGTGAATAGGCAATAATAGCAAATCAATAACTCCTGACCACTGAACCAGACTTTCTTCTTGTTGATAAAAATCAATAGTGGAATGTCTGAATGTGTCTTTCCTTATACCACAGATGTATTCTTGAAAAGACATCTGTAAATCAGAAATTTAAAAACAGAGTCATATTGGAATGTAAGCTCTGTGAGAATTTGTTTATGGCTGCATCCCTAGTGCCCAGGATGATGCCTGGCACGTAGTAGATTCTCGATAAATGTGAGATAAATGGTTGAATGAGGAAAGTCTTATACAGTGCTTTGCACTGAGAAAATACTCAATAGATGTTTTTTAAATTGGATTGAAAGGAATTTATGTTGTGAATCCATTCTACAAGGGGAGGAGTTACCTTCTGATTTCTTGTTTGTGTAAATCTAGATTTTCATATCGTTTGCTCAACATGAAGATGAAATGAGAAAGTATTCCCATTTAATAGAAATATTATTAAAACTTTTATAAGGAAAAGGGCAAAACAAATTAAGGATGCCAAAGCTCATGTAGAATCCTAGAATCATTGTACAAAACTCAATTATCATCTTAGGACCCACCACATTTTATTATAATCACAGTGAGGGATCCATTGTGTTTAGGCAACAATTCACAAAGTCATACTTGTAGTCACTTGTCAGGTCTCCAGAAGAGTTTTATACCAACTATGGGATATAGTAATGTATTTAGGCTATAATAAGGTCTTGAGAAAACTGCACTCTTTAACTGTTTTAAATATTTTGGTTCTGAGAGGCCCATGAATGTGTTGCCATTAGCAGGAAGCTTTTAATAACTAGCCAACTTTTCTGATGAATTCAGCCCAGAGGATAGTATGCATCATTCTCATACGTGGAAGAAGAAATTATGGAAGATCCAAGTTGTGACCTGAACAAAAGATAGCCCATGTTTCCAGATACTGTTAAAATTCCCCAGCATTGCTTCCTACCAAAAAGGCATGACACTACAGGGGTTTAGGAAGCCGGTGTTTTCTTTCAGGAATTTTTAATTTCACTATATTTAGGTGCTAAGTCAAGGGCTTTCTACGGGATCCTTCTACAGCAGCACCTGCGAGGATAAGGATGACCAAAAGCCAAGCTAAATACCCAGTGAATTAAGTGGTGGCTGCACTGTGGCAGCCCAATGCAAGCTGAGCTCCTCCCTGCAGCCAGCTTCCCAGGGGAAGTGTTATAATACCATGTGCATACTCACGTGGGGATGCCATCAGGGGATGTACTTAGAGCCTTTAGAAAGGTGATCGCTTATATTTGTCTCAAATATTTTGAAATTTGGATGCTTTCTAAAACCACTTGTAGAGTTATCTGATTACATTTTGCAAGTGGAAGTTACAAATGATTTTAATTTATGGCTCCCCTAAAGAGTCTGTTTCCCCGTGAAATTCTGGTGATGCTAGTGTCTCCCTTTCCTATACTAAGGACCACCTGTGATTTCAAAGGGTTTTGGGGCTATGACTTATTTCAATGAGGCAAAAAGCAAGACTTAGTAAGGATCAACCATGCCTACCTTGTTTGCTGCTGGGCCCTCAGTACATAATATATTGCCTAGTACATAGTAGGCACTCGATAAAGTATCCATTGAACAAAGGATTACTTACATCCTCTGCTACCTTTTCTGCTTGCTACTGAAAGTAAAATATACCTCACCCCTAGACTGGTGAAGCTCTTGATGAACCACCAAAGAAGTTATCACATTAAAATAACCAATTATATGCCAGACATACTTACAACAATAGCATCACACTCTTGTTAATGCTACCAGAACTTAGGGGAAGGACCACCTGAACCGGGATCCTTGGATGCCTCTGGTGGACACAGCCTGTTCTTCTGTTGATTATGAGTGCTGGCGCCAAGCCCATCATAACCTTGGATGTGTCTTTTCCCTCCTTTGGGCTCAGTTGCCTCATTTATAAAACTGGGATCACAGAACTAACATTTTTTGTTCCTCTGAGAGTTTTTTGTGAAGTAAACTCAAGTCATTCACAAGGCCACGGCACTACCCTAATAAATAATTCATGGATGCTTCAGCTAGTCAGAATAGGGAAAAATTGCAGTGCAGGGATCATCATTTAAAATGGAAATTGATGTTCACAATATTCATACCTTTGATTTAAAATAAGCATGACTGTGTGGGATATAATGAATTCTGTCAAGTTTTAGGAGGGGGAGGTTTTTTTTCCTTTTTTTTTTTTTTTTCGGTTAAGACTAAACTGCCATTACATTTAAGTCCATGAAGTACTTGGTTCCAAGTATCATTTGAGTGCCCCCAATATTCATGTTTCTGTTTCCTGGAGTGGAGTCCCAACCTGCCACACTTCAGGACAGGAGGGAGTCTGGGTACCTGGCCACTTTCCTTGCCAGACTCTTCAAAATGAAAAACACAAGAGCAACAGCATCCACACATCCTGCCGTGGGCCTTTCATTTTGTTGGTAATACCTCAGAGTACACTCTTCATTCCAAACCAGTGATGGGAAGGAAGTCTGCATGCACATGGCTTTATGTGATTCTGTTACTGTGTCAACTTGCCAATCCTTTGTTATTGTTGCATGTGCTTTACACTTATGTAAAATGTTGGCAAGCACATAATAAATCCTTATTTTCAGTTGATGTTGGCATACAGGAAGTGCTAAAAATGATTTTAGGCTGTCCTTTTTATTTTGAAAAGGTCATTATCCTGTGTCATTCACATTTGTAGGACTAATATATACACATGCTTAAGAAGAGAGATGATAAATGATAGAATGGGAAGAGGCTCTAGGAAGGAAACCATCCAGCAGGATCATTAGTCACCTATGAATAAGGCAACATAAGATTCCCGTGCCAACTGTAACACTGTGAATCGAAGCAAATAATTTTATCTGTTGTCTTAAAATCTGAATAAGAGGGGCATCAATTTCTGCTTCTAACTTCCTTATCATAAGAGACTGCTAGGGAGGATGATAGGTAGCTTTAAAATTTTGAGTTTGTTACCAATAGAATCAACACATGATTGGTAAGATAAGATATATGTATTCAAAGTCACCCACACAGAGAAAGGCTTCTAAGCCAGAGCCAGGCTTGAATGTACCAGATCAGTTGTGCTAACATAACCTAAGGAAGGATGGACCGATCGTAGGAAGGAGGACAGCTAAAGCAGCAGGGATCCAAGTCTGCTGGGAGAAACTGTCCCTGTCTAGGGAGTGAGACACTCAGGCTGGGGGCAATAGGACAGTGGGTGTCTACACAGGGTAGCCTGGATGAAAACACTAATAATATCCACTCTGTCTTGCTCTGCTTACAGACTCACTTAGCAACCTTCAGATAATTAATTGGATTTTCCTGCTACATCAATGACTGAAATGAAGGTGCCCTGGATAGAACATACTGTTTGCTTGCTTGATCGATTCATTCATTCCTTCAACAAATATTTATTGAATGTTCCCTCCCTTCCAGGCACTGTTCTATGCCCTGAGGACATACCAGTGAACAAAAACAGACCCAATCTCTGTCTTCAGAAAGCACATATCCTGGTAGGAGGAGACTATTAAAACAAATAAAATACATACTGTGTCAGATGCTGGTAAGTATTATGGTGAAAAAAATAAAGCAGGGAAGGAGTGAAGGAGTGCTCTTGTTGGGACTGCTAATTTAGACACAGAGCTATGAAGGTCTCACTGACAAGTTGAATGAAAGAGGTAAGGAGGGAGGCACATGCGTGTCTGAGGGAAGAAAGGCCTGGAAGCAGAAATGTGCTTGGTATGTCTGAGGAAGACCAGGGTAGCTGGAGTAGGGAGAGACAGGGAGCAAGAGCAGGAGAGGAGGGACGCTAGCAACCAGATTGTGACTTGAACCTTCTCATGCCTGGGAAAGGATATTCCTCCCCATGGTGATTTAGGAATTTTGTGTCTGGTTTATACTTCTGCCTCCTTTGAGCTTGGCTAGAGTGAGTCTGTCTTTTATAAGACTGAACCATTCTTGGAGTCTTTGGTATATTTAACTTTCTGCCACTAAAATGTTGAGGATCTGCTTCAGAAACTTGGGGACTCCTTCATGGTGGTGCTGTCTGGGTGGCCAATAAGGACTCCTAAACTTGTTATCACCCCATATATTGCTAACAGATGTTTGAGATGTGAGTGCCGCACTACATAATGTAAGGAGTCACAACTATTCATTGCTTAATGGTCACTTTATGAATATATGGGGTTGTACATGTAGAGTAAGAGATATCACCGACACAGACATAGAATTGTTCACGATAAAGTTCACATTATTTATGGACTTTGGAGTGAGACAGATCTGGGCTTGGATCATGGAATTGACACTAGGTGTGGAACCTTAAGGAAGTTATTTAAGTTATCTGTGAGTTTGTTTCTTCCACCTCAAAGAGGATGGCTGTAAGAATTAAATAAAACAAAAGGAGTGGTTATAAGGATGAAATGAAATGACATGCCTGGTGGCAAAACATTGGTGCTTAGTAACATTAGTTCCCTTTTCATCTCTCCACTGCTCAATTTCTTCTTTGCACTGCACGATTCAGAATTGCTGCCCACGTTGAATCATAATGAAACCATCATTAATCATCACTTTTGGCACCATAGTGTTCCAACAATGCTCTCCAACAGAGGCTGACCCAATCAGCAGTCCATTTGTATTGTTTTATACTCTCTAACACCTTCCCAACCTCCTACAGAGCTGGGAGGTGAAATGAAATAATGAATGTAAAACACTCAATGCAGTGCTTGGCCATTGTACATCCTCCCTGAATGTTAATTTTAATGATTTTTGTTCTGTAGTTTTTAGAAAATTTGTATGGGATTGTATGCATGTATTTTATGCCATGCAAAAGTAAAAAGTCACAAAACGCTATGTGAGTGACAGTAGTTTGTTTTATTGGTAATGGTAAATTAAGAGAGATTTTCTATCCTTGGGTCTGAATATTGGACATAAATTGAATGTAAATCGGGTGCTATGATGGTTAGTTTTACGTGCCAACCTGGCTAGACTACCCAGTTATTCAATTTAACTCTAATTTAGATGTTACTGTCGAAGGTATTTTGTAGATGTGGTTAACCTCTGCAATCAGTTGACTTTAAATAAAGAAGATTATCCTCAATAATGCTGGTGGGCTTCATTCAATCAGTTGCATGGCCTTAAGAGTAAAACTGAGGCTTCCCTGAGGAAGAAGGAATCCTGCCTAAAGACTGCAGCATTAAGCTGAGTTTCTAGAGTGAAAACCTACGCTTCAAATTTTGGACTTGCCAGCCCCCATAATTGTATCAGCCAATTCCTTAAAATCAATCAATCAATCTATCTATAAAGTACTTCTACTGGTTCTGTTCCTGTTTCTCTGGAGAACTCTAATGCAGGTGTGTATGAAGGTTTATTTATTCTTTTTCTTTTGTCAATAAATCTTTATGATGCCTTGTTTGCATGAAGCAATTTTACTGAGATGAAACTTGAACAGCTCCAAACTGCATAATCAATTTCTTTCAGCCTCATGACAATGTCTTCTTGGTCCAGGCCAGGCAATCTGACCCCAGGATGGGGGGTTCATCTCTACAATGGTGGTGGCTGGCATGCCCTAACTTGTGAGGTTCACGGGGCATAACATCTGGGTTTTAGGTGGACAATAGAATGAACATGAATGCCAGGTGGATAATTGTCTCTAAAAATACAGATATATTAAGAGGTCACAGAGTTGAAACTTGTTGGCTTGCTAATCTCTAGGCATAAATTCATAGCACAACTAAGATACAAAAACTTTCTTGTCCAAGTGAAAATATATTTGTGCATTGATGGCAGCATAGCAATTTCTAGAATGAATATGCAGTATGACAAATTACCATGAGAAGGGATATGACTGAGAGTGTAAATCTGCTTTTATTCTTGCTAGTCTGTCTATAATCATATGGAAATAAACCCCCGGTGAAAAGTGAGACAAAAACTATGACATCATTGGAATTTAGTGTCACTCACTGCTCTAAGCTAAGAATTTGAGTGGGCTCCAACTTTCATTTTCTTGTCTTCAGGTTATTTTTTCCACTTTATTCCTTTTCTTCATTGTAAAACCTTTCTCACAGCACTGTCAGAATTTGAACAAAAATATCTTTTATCTCATTTCTGACTTACCATTTTCTGGCTGTACATCTCATTATGTGTTCTCTTTAGTCAAATTTTTACAACCTCGTACAAAGTGGGTTATCAGATACTTATACACAATGGCAGGGGCAAATTATGTTTCCACAAGAGAAATCAACCAGGAACATAAACTAGCAATAGCCTTCTAAGAACTAGTTTCCCTTAGAGAGACCAGGAAGTCTTCAGTTAGTTAATGAGATACCAGAACCTCTAAGAGATAGCCAGTGGCCAGGATGGAGTGCTTTTAAGGTGGTGGCAACCTACACTGTGCACAAAAGCAAAGATTGAGCAAGGCAGGATATCTGGCCACAGACAACAGAGCGATGGAAAAACGAAACCATAACCTCAAAAAACCTCTACCTTCCACATCACCATTTTATAATTCTTACAATGCTCTATGTTTGCAGAATTACCTGCTAATTCTCAAGTTGTTTTACTTCTGCTTACCTCTGAAATCTTCAATTTGCTTTTCTTCATTTTTTTCTTACTTAATTTCTGTTTTCTGTTTTCCACAGTCATTCCTTGCTTTCCTTTCCTTCCTACCGTGAGTTTCCTATATTTCTTCTCTTGCCTCCTCTCTCCCTTTTCCATTTTTACTTCTTTTTCTTCACCTATTTTTTGAATTTCTTTTCCCTGTTCTTAATTCTTCTTCCTCTCCCACTGATCTGTTGTGGCTTTAATCATTGCTTAGGTGCTTAAAAATCACCCAGTGACTGACATTTTCTCACTGAAAGGAGAGGGATTTGTGGTTGTGGAAAACGAGCTACAAAGACCCAACACATTTAATTTACAGCACGGTTCTTTCCTTTCTTTCTTGGCGCTTTTGCTTGGGATTAGAGATGGACCGCTTGCTGCAGCTCACAATGGCAAAGCACTTCACAATGGCAAGCCTGACTTCTTGGCCCTACAAATCACATGACAAGGTGTATCTGAGTTACCGTTCACACTGATTGCTAGAATTTTAAACTTGCCGTTCACTACAAAAAGCTTACTCAAATCTGCCCGGAAAACAAAGCAGTGCTATTCTATGATGAACTCTGATGAACCAGGCTCATTCTCCCTGGCCCGTTCATTCTTGTCCTGTGCCCCACACCCCTTCATTTTTTACAGCCTGAGACAGAAGAATACAAATGGGTTTCTGGGAGAAGGGTGCGGGAAGTTTGCCTGGGTTGCTCTGGTCAAAGGCTGCTGAGACTGTTCATACAACAACATCCTTAGTCAAGCAGGTCTGTTTGGCCAATTTGACCAGAAGTAAGAGCTTTACAAAGGGAAGAACAGTCAAACAGACTGATCCTTCAGGACTATATGATTCTATCCTCTGGCATTCAAAAATACTGGATTGTCATGAACATACCAAATACATTTCAGTCTGAGAGATTTCACTTTAGCTCTTTGCACGGACTTAAGGATGGACTACCCAGATTTTTACTTTATGAAACCATTCCTTTTTGTAAATTTGGCTGTGAATTCGCTTTACCTTTCTGTGTTTCTTGAAGAGTAGGAGCACACACTTCAATGATTAAAGTAATTAATCATTACTTAAGCACTTAAAGTAATTCTCTGCCTGCAGCAGGATCTGTGAGATCATGGTTGTTAAGGATACTTGTGGTCAAAGCCATACCACATCCTGAAGAGCTGAGCACTGTCTGCTTTTGTTGTGCCTTTATCCAAGTTATTTGCTCCCTGGAGAGAGACAATAGAAAAAGGCATTGGATAAATAGTCAAACACATTTTAATATAAAAATACATGTCAAACCAAATTAAATTTAACTATGTTAAAAAAAAAAAAAACTTTCTAAGTGTAAGCATGTAAACGGTGAAGCAGTTGCCAAGCAAATTAGCTCATAGATCTTGCTCTGTGGATGAGACTCTTCTGGCATAATTCAACATTTACTTTTCTTGATAATCCCAACTTTATTAAACAACTAAGAAATGTCACTTTTTTGATACCAATAAAAATGATATTTCTGTCAGATTGCTGTTGTGGGAATTTTGCAGTTTACTTCTGTCAAATTTGGATGATATTTATTTATGGATTACTAAGAGGTCAATGCTAAAGAGATAACAGTCTAATAATTGTTATACTAATTTTTATTCTCTTTCTTTTTGATAGATTGCTACCAAGGGCTATGGTTGATTTCTGATATCTTTCTGCTTTGATTATGAAGAGTTTTGAAACAGATATTCCTGATGGGAAGGCTGTAATAACTGAATGTGCTTATTTCATTTTTATTTTCCAGAAGAGCCACAAAGGAAGGGAGGATGAAAAGAAATTAAGGACAAAAGAGAAAGAGAAAATATTTGATGGGTGTTTATGGGAGAGTAGAGAATGAAAATGTAAGAAAAAGGAAAGAAGGTGAAAAAATTTTGTGAACTTTAGAGAAAAATAATAAAATTTGCAATGTGGTAAGGACATTCAGTGGCATTTTTTTAACTTCTATGTATTCCATTTTGCATATTAAGGGAATTCCAATCATTTGTAATTATCTACATTATTAAAAGCATTTATATCTTAATGTGGACTGTGACACTTTGTCTGGGACCACAGTTTCCATTCACAAATTATATCATGAGTTTGCAGTCCAGTAATAATATAAATATTCTTCTGAGGATATGATGACACATGGAAGACAATGGAAATCTACTGGCTGCTCCAAGGCCAGCCCTTAAATGAGCCCAAGTTGATTTGTTTTCATTTTATTTATTCTTTTGCCCTGTCCCAGACAGTTCTATTGTTGGTAAATGATAAATAGCTGGTCACAAAGGGCTGTATTCTGCCCTCTGAAAGATATGTGTACCAGTAGATGTTGCACTTCTATCCCTCACAAATGAAATGGGAACACAAGAAAGTCAAATGTGGTTCATTTTTAGTAAGCCATTTATCTTTCATTTAAAATGGTTGAAGCACAGACTCACAATGAAATTAAAATCCAAACTTCTCATTGGTTGTCTTAAGATACCTGACTTTCAAACCTTGTGCAGTTTCCCAGACAGTGGCCCTAGTAGGCAACTGTTCACATGATGTCGATGGAAATTTTGTGCCAACCATTCAGGAAAGGATGGATTTGACAGTATTAAGCAGTTTCTTAAATGAGGCCTTCTTGGAGTCTTTAACTTATAAATGAGCACTGTAAATCCTTAACAGGGAAGTGTTTCCCAAAGTGACTCAGCCATGGAATCTGGTCCCCATTCCCCACCGTGGGACACATTATCTTTTCATGGACATTAGAGTTCCACAGGTCTCTATTTTCTGATAGGCTGGAGTCCCATGTCTTGTTATCTAGAATTAGAATTTATTCCTGTTTCCCCGAGAAAGGAAACCAAGGTGCCTGGTTCAATTTCCATCCTTCCCTGCACCTTTCTCTAACCATTTCTACCCCAGCAAAGGTGTCAGATTTGCAAAATCACTGCTGCACATAATGTTTTCTTTCTTATCTTGTGTCATCTGCAAGTTGTTTCTGAGCCACTGTCCCCCAACAATAAGGTTGGGGCTCAGCTGGCAAAGCAAAACTGCTCATATTGAACTAAACTAGTTAGAAAAAGCTCTGGGCCAACAGTGGGGACTTTCTTCTCTTTTTACCCCCTTTTCCTTTCATTAAGAACAATAAAGACTTAGAGATTTTTATCTATTAATAGACATAGGTAATTTTTGATAGCTGATATCTGATGACTAGGTAGTCATTGAAGAAAACTGATATAAAGTGTCAGCAAATTCCTATCTTTTGTTTGTTTTTAAGTAAGGGTGGGCAGTATAGCAGTGAGCTCTACTGGCAGTCAGGGGCCCAGGATTCTAGCACCCACTCTGCAGCAGCCCACCTGAATGACGTTTGCAATAATGACTGTCCCCAGCTATTGAATGCTCAGTAACTCCTAGGCAGCAGGTTAGTCACATTATCCAGGCATTATTCTCACAACAATCCACCAAGATAGGTTGTATTGTACCTATTTTGCACCTGAGGACCTAGAGAGGCCCAGAGAAGGAAAGGAGTGAGCTCAAAGTCACGCAACTGGCAAGTAACAGAATTGGAATTTGAGTCTAGGACTGCTGGACTTGATAAAGGATGTTTTTCTGCTGCAAGTATCTCACTCAGCCTTTAAACCTTTTGAAAGCACAGACATTCTATAATAGGCTACCTACCCTCATTGGGCTCCAGTTTCCTTGTTTGTAAAATGAATTGAGGAAATTGGACTGGCTCGTCTCTAAGGTCCTAATCATATGGAAGATACTATTGTTTTTCCTATGACAGCAACAATAACAGCTACATTTCTTCAACCTTTACCATATGCCAGATTCTACTCTAAGTGCTTTTCATATATTAACTCTTTAGAGTCTCATAATAATTTGATGAAGTACATTTTACAGATGAGGAAACTGAGGCAACCGAGGCGCGTTTCCAAGCACACTGTGGCCCCTCAGCAGCCAAGATTCTTCCCATCTAGGTGGGACCCTAAGGGGCAAGTTGGGAGCAAACTAGGGCAAAAGGGTATCTGAACAGAGAGGTGAGGTCGGGATAAAGGAATGTTCATGGAGGATGAGAGAGAGCATGTTTGGGGTATATATACCCCAAAACATAATGGAAATGCATGGCTCCCCTCAGCTGGGTGAACTGCTGATGGCTTTGAAAGTGTCCTCACAGAAACTTAACTTCAGTCTTAGGAATTTCTTTAGACTTCTAGACACTGGTTTCAAGGGTTTCCCAAAGTCTTAGAAATCCTCCCTACCTTTCTTTCTCCTTTTCCTCTTTTTAATCTTATTTTATTTCCCAAGGGAATATACTGGAACTCATGATATGAACACTCCCCAAAAAAGCTTATACTCTATTTATGGCCAACCTCCCATGGATATTTTTTGTCAGCTGATGGGAACAAGACACATTAGGTAGCATTTTTGAAAAATATTAACACGTAATCTTTTTTTAAAAAATTTCTTTTATTTGAGTGACTGGAGATGTTATTCATTTCAATACTTTGTAGAGAAATAAACTGGATCTCAAGCAGAAAAAAATATTTGTGGAACACATTTTCACAGGTGGGGAAATACCACTGATAACCCGGCATTGACTTTTCTGCTGATCCTAGATAAAACTTTCAGAATATGTCTTAAACATCCATTGGCCCAGTTCTAGATCCATTTATTTCTCTGAAGTTATTGATGACTTAATAACTTGGTTATGAAAGGCCATCAATAAATGAGTAGAAATAAATGAGTTAGTCTAGTGTGTGCTCTGCTTGTGCACTGGGGGTTGAAGATAAATGTGCTCAGGGAAGGCTGGCCTTTGCAGTCACCCCAGAACAGGGAAGGTATCTGATGAGGCAGCACAGAGAGCCAGCCCCTGGGAGGGTCCAGATGGGCAGAGGACAGCAGGTGGCATCAATCTATCTGGAATATTCTGAAGTAGAGATCAGCTCTCACCTCAAGGACAATGGATGAGAACAGTCATCAGAAGTAGAATCTGGAACTCAGTAGTGTTTTTCTTTATCACTAGCAATATAACTTCTCTTTTGAGTTCCTATTCCAGAGGGGAAATGGTATGCATGTTGGAACAAGCATAGGATCCAGAAACTGAAGACCAAGATTTGAGTTTGTATTCTCTACCATCTAGTAATAACAATACATTTACCAACTCTGAGCCTCATGTTTCACAGCTGTAAATGGGATCTGGCAATCCAAGTGTGTTGAATCTCAACTTTTATTTGCCTAGGTACTCTAAGAAGCAGAATGTTTGATATATGAGGAATTTCTGGCTCTCTTAATAACTTTTATTTTTGGGACAATTTAAAAACGACTGGGGTATTTGATATTTTTCTTTTTCTCCTTAAATAAGGGAATAGACCAAAGGTAGGGAAGTGACTGAGAACAGTAAAAAGTGGGTAGTTTTCTTTTAAATGATCTGCTAATACTTAATACCCCCAGAGAGGGAGCAACAGGAACATTATAGTGGTACTTATTTGTTTTGTGCTTATTGGAACCTCAGAGAAAACAAAAAGCTCTGGTGAGAAATCTATGAACAACAGACACTGAAGCAAGAAGGGATTTTTTTTTTTTGTATTTAGTGGAAAAGAACTAAGCAAACGTAAGTACATTCTTCTGTCAATATTCAAATATGGGGACTTTGCTAAGTGAACTGGATGAACTCTGTTTTGGAATAATCCTGTGGGGTTGCTCATCCTTTCAGGGGGAGTCAATGGATTAAGTGAGAGAGAGAATTTTCCTTTCTATTTCTCAAGATTTCATACTCAATATTAATGTCAGTAGAAGTTGCATGGAGTGATACCAAGACAAATAATTATCATAAACTGTAGAGCTCTTTATGGGTTCTAAAACACTCTTTTAGGTAGTAAAATGTGAATGGAATTTATTAGCAGTAGTTTTTCCCTACCATATCCTTCCAACTTGGAGTGTATTCATGCAATAATTTCAAATTCCTTGCCTTGATTTTCTAATTACCAAGGAGAGGACCAGATTCTGTGTCTCTAAAGACAAAGATTTCTGGATTCTGAAGAGGGATATAATTGAGGTGCCAATAGGACTTTTTTTCAAATATACATATTAAAAGGTAAATCATTAATTCTTAGCCTCTACATAGAAAGCACTTTATACAAATATTCTCAACTTCCCAATGCCCAGATACACTTATAAATGTTCCCAAGAAGGTACAGTCAGAAAATACATGCTTAGGGAGAAAAAACTGAAAGAGACAACTAGTCAAGGATGGGTAAAGCTGTTAAGATGACACAGAGACATCACAGATATATTACCACAAGAGCTAAGCTCATGTTTTAGCTACAAAGAAAGGACCTGGTCCAGATAACTTTATATGGTAGATCCAAGTTAATCTAGGGGAAAATAAATTGTTTGGCTCAGGAAAATATAATATGATATTGTGATGGTCTTAAAATGTATATCTACAAATTCTTTGATACTTCTTCCTTTAAAAGATGGAGCCTACATAGAAGTAGAAAATAGAATTGTGGCTACTGGAGGCTGGGAAGTATAGTGGGGAGGGGAGGATAGGGAGAAGTTGGTTAATTGTTACAAAATTATAGCTGGATAGGAATAAGTTCTAGTGTCCTACAGCACTGTAGGTGACTACAGTTAACAATAATTCATTGTATATTTCCAAATAGCTAGAAGGGAGGATTTTAAATGTTCCCAACACAAAAAATAACAAATGTTTGAGGTAATGGATATGCTAATTATCCTGATTTTATCACTGTATACATGTATCAAATTATCACTCTGTACCCCATAAATATGTACAATTATTATGTGTCATTTAAAAATTTAACAAAATCTTTTGGAAGGTAAAAAAAAAAAAAAAAAAAAAGAAAAAGATGGAGCTTGTCTTCCCTCCCTGTTGGGTGTGAGCTATACTTAGTGACTCATTTCAAATGAATAGAATATAGCAGAAGTGATGGTGTGTCATATCCATGATTAGGTCATAAAAATGCTTTGTGGCTTCCTCCTTGTGTCTCTCTTGTACCACTTGCTCTGAGGAAAGTCAGCAGCCATGTTGTAAGGAAACTTAAGCAGCTCTATGAAGATCCATGTGGTGAGGAACTGAGTCTGCCTACCAAGAGCTAGAAAGGAACTGAGGCCTCCTGTTGGCATATAAGTGTATCCTCCAGGCCCAGTCAAGTCTCCAGATGACTGTAACTTTAGCTGACATCTTGACTGCAACCTCATGAGAGACCTTGAGTCAGAACACTCAGATAAGTTGCTTTCAAATTCCTGATTCATAGAAACCTTGAGACAATAAATTTTGTTGTCTTCAGCCACTAAATTTTGGGATAATTTTTTATAGAGCAATTTAGAAATTACTACAACTATATACTGGAATCATAAATTCTAGATGTGAAAGGCATTGAAATAGGAATTGGGAAAAGCAAATAAATTGATGAGGTCTACATTTGCGTAGCTTCTTACAGTTTACAAAGTATTACAAATATTCTCACCTTCCCAATGCCCAGATGCACTTTTTACATGTCACAAAAATAACATGTTTGTGGTATAAAAGACATACATTCTTTCTTAAAAGTTTATAAAAAATCATCCCGGGTCCAATATGCCCATGGTACAGGTTGAAGATTGAGTATAAAGACAAAAAGTGATGCACCAGTTTATAGACAGGAGGAAGCTCATGTCACCTCTCTGTGCCTGCCTCACGGTGTTCTCAACTAATGACTGATTTATATGGTAATTTAGTTAGCATGATAACTCTCTCATTTATACACACACATACACATATACACACACCCCCTAATGGAAAATGCGCCTTGGAACAAGATTCTGGTTCATGCTATCTTTTAATAACAGCTATCATAGTAAATAGTCTCACGTTTAGATTTTTTATTCCATTGTATATTTTCTGTGTGTCTAAAACAAAACAATACAAAATAAAATAATATGTCTGCCTATAGAACCACTTCAAAATCACTTTCAAAACATATAAGGGCTGGCTATGATACAGTAACTGGCATCATAACATATGATAGGATTCAGGCATTGGCTGATAGGCAGCAAAGGACTATGATCCTTGAAAGAAGGGAACAAATGAGGTGAGCCCTATATTCCCCTTGACTTTCTGCCTGGAGGTCCTTTCCCAATTGAAATGCAAGGAGGTAGAGTTCTGGCAGAGAACAGTAGTCTCACTGAGTCGAAGATGGGTGTTTGAGTGTTGCTGAAATGCTGACGTTTTTAACGTGGTATACAAAAGAGGAAGTTTGAGTGTCACTGAAGTGCTGAAATACTTAAGGCAGTGTACCCAAAGGGAAGGAACTAGGCAGAGAGGACACCTAGAAATCTGTGTAGATGTTTCCCCTCAGATCCTTGGCTGAGGACTGATTTGTGCTTGCACAGAGTGAGGTTCAAAAAGCCTTGCAGAGAGAAGCTGTTGTGAAGTTGAGATATAAATGGAGAGATTAAGATCACACAGTGCCAGGAAATATTATAGTGTGGCCCCGCCAAAGTCAAAAGTCAGCTATTCAATTGAGACCTCAGAAAAAACATTCTAGAATATCATCCTTACTCATAAATCATAACAACCATGCCCTAAAACTAAGGAAAAAATGAAAATATATCAGTCAAATGAAGAATAAAACTGGGGCTTACAAGATATTAACTGCTTGACTGAATAAAATCCAACACCCTTTATAGAATAATCCAGACTCCATTCAATGGTATACTAATAATGTTCAGCATAACAACTGCTAGACATGGAAAGAAACAGGAAAGCTTGAGCTACAGCCAAAAGAAAAAGTAACCTACAGAAACAGACCTTGAAATGACTTGGATGTTGGAATTAAGCAAAGGCTTTAAAACAGTTATAAAAATATGCTAGAGAATTTAAAGAAAAATATGGAGGCAATGAGTACACAAATGAAGCTCTCAAAAGAAGAATACAAAGTATGAAAAAATAACAAAATGGAAATTCTGGAACCAAAAAGTGTAATATTTGGAATGAAAAACTCACTGTATTGGCTTAAGGGAAGATTGAATACTACAGAAGAAAGCATCAGTGAACTTGAAAAGAGATCAATAAAAATTATCCAATTCTAGAACAGAGAAATAAGATAGAATAAAATACTTCCTAAGTGATGTGAGAAAAAAAAAAATAAGGTAGCCTAACACATATAAGCCTGGAAGGCTAGGAAGAGAGCAGTGGGAACATGAAGAACAAAAATGTTTCACGAAACAATAGTTGAATATTTCTCGAATTTGATGAGAAATATTAACCTAAGGATCCAAGAAACTCAGTGAATCCAAATTAGGATAAATTCAAAGAAAAACAAACTAGACATGTAAGAGTCAAACTTCTAAAAACCAGAGGCAAAGAGAAAAATCTTAAAAGGAACCAGGGAAAGGCAGGGCATATTATGATTAAGGAAATAAAGAATTTCTACTGACTTTTCATCTGAAAAAATGGAGGTCAGAGAACAATGGAATGCAGTTTTCTTTTTTCTTTTTTTAAATTTTAGAATATAATGGGGGTACACACACTTTGGTCACATATATTGCCCATGTACTGCCCAAGTTCGAGCTACAATAGTGAACATCCCCCAGTGTGCCCCATGCCCATTAGGTGCGAGTTTTCCATCAGAATGCAATTTTCAAAGTGTTGAAAGAAGACCATCACACCAGAATTCTAAATCCAGTGAAAAGCACTGAAATACATGAAGCAATATCTGATGGAACTAAAGAAAGAGGAAAGTCCCTAATTACAGTTGGAGGTTTTATCAGTAATTGGTACAATAAGTAGACAAAAAAAAAATCAACTTACATAATTGACACTTACCAGACACTAGACCAACTGTATTCTGTAGTTGTTTGGCATAGTATTGAGAAGGTTGCAAGAATACTCATTTTTTTAAGTACATATAGAATGTTCACCAAGATAGAACAACTGGAACCATAAAATGTCTCAATACATTTCAAAAGTCTGAAATTTTACAGATTACTATAAGGTCCAAACTCTACCTTGGCCCAAATGATCTATATGGCAGATTAATTGCATTAGAGGTCCCATTTTTTTCATTCCTGTATCCACAGCCTTTTCCATGTAACTTTGCAGTTCTTTTGACCAAAGAGGACTTGTCTATTTATACACCTATTCTCTAAGATGGACTTGTAGCTTTCTCTGGTCAATAGAATGTAGCAGCAGTGCTAATGTATTGGTTCTGAGGCTAGGCCTCAAGAAACCTTGTATGTTTTTGCTTACATTCTTGTCCTCTATAATTGCCAGAAGAAAGACATCCTCAGGGTAGCCCATTAGTCCCCAGATGAGATACGAATCATGTGAAGCACAGCAGAGTCACCTAAGTCTTCCCAATTAAGGCTGTACTAGATCAGCCAACAGCCATCCAACCCCAGACATGTGAGCAAGCCTAGCTAAGATCAGCAGTTATCTAGTCAACCTGGAGCTAGCCACAGACATATGAACAAGTCCACTCTAGAGCAGCTGAACCCCACAGACTTGTGAGATAAATACGTATTTATTGTTTGATGCCTCTGAGATTTTGTTTGTTATGTAGCATTAATGTGGCAATAGATAACTGATAAAATCTGGCTCCTGCCTATACCTCTGATTCATGTCCTATAATGTTCTGATGCCTCACTCTAACTATACCTGTATACTTGCTATTTCTCAGACAGGCTGGCCCTGTTCCAGGGCCTTTGTTTTGTCTGGAATGTTCTTCCTTTAGACATCTGCATGAGAAAGAGCTTTAGATTGGTTGGCAACTCAACCCTGGCTGGGAGGAAGTAACAAGCAGAGAATAATGCAGTTAGCTCCCTCCCGCCGGGAGTCAGTAGAGCCTGCTGCACTGTGAGTGAAGGCTGACACTTACTGTCATAGGAAAAAGACTCCGTAGACAGTAGAATGACACCCACAACTTACTGGGTATGGGTGAAGAGAAGGATTCCACATTGAGATAATCAAAGTAGAAGGTGAGGAATATGCTCTAGCCTCTTAAAATGAGAATATGCTTGATATTCTCAATAGAAATGGGAAATTACGTATTCAGATGTTGACTGACAGCCTACCTTACTGGGAGGAAAGACGACCATGTTTATAGATTAGATAATTACCCATGGAGGTGTGGTACAAGGGGATGGTGAGGATGAAACAGCTTTGGCCTTTAGGCCTGGCTCAGCCCATCACTTTGTTGTTTTGGGAAAGTCACTTTAATTCTTTGAACTCAAATTTCATCATTTGTAAAATGGGGGTTGTAATAGTTATCCTGATTGGTTGAGGTAAAAATTAAATGCGATATCTGTATGTATGTATATATATCACCTAATACATAAAAAGTGCTCACTAAATTGTAGCTGCCACCTTCCTCCACATCCTCTTCCTCATTATTATCCAGCTTTCTACAACATGTAATTGTAGAATCTACTGGTAAGATAAATATATGGAATTTAGTCCTGGGTAGTAAAAAGTTAGTGGGGAGGGCATATACTTTTGGATGTATAAGCCATAAGTAAATATAACCAAAATGTAGTCAATGTTGGCCAAGGGAAAATCCAAGATATTTGCTTTGAAATATTCATTTTATTTTTCTCAAAATGCAACTATTTACAATGGCATTATAACAATGTAACACTAAAAAAATCCCTCATCTGGGTCAGATCAATTTTTGAGCCTAGTATTCTATTTCTGAAATATTTGTGGGGGTATAGTATGGAATTTACATTCCATGAGAACAGCTCTAACAGTATAGGAGCAATGAATGAAGCCAGTATGAAAAAATGTTGATAACTGTTAAATTTGGGGGATGGGCATGTGGGATTCATTATTCTGTTCTCTATAAGTTTAGTAGAAATATTTGAAACTATTCATAAAGAAAAATTAAGTTTCATTTAATGACCCAGATGACCCCACCATCTTCTAATGAATCTCTTCCCCTCCTGAACCTACTTATATATCTAACCCTTGCAACTCTGGATGACCCTGAGTAAGAAGCATCAATTGTGCAGAAGAACAAATATTTTTATTTTTCACCAATGGTCTCGTCCAGGTTTCAAAGGTATTCCAGGTTATACTATACCTGTTTTATGGGAGGTGGCAAATAAATCTTTCATATTTTTACAGACATCTTGTTGTGTCCCTTCTTAGCTCTAGTCTTTCTGATGGAGAAGCCCTAATCCTTTTAATCCCCGTTCTCTGGCAGCAGGTCCCTCTGCTCAGTTATGGAAGTTGCCCTTCTCTGGACCTTTCTCAGCTTCACTCTGGCTTCCTTGAGCTGCAGGGACCAGAGCTGATCCACTCAGGTTATACACAAGTATAAAGGACAACCAGAAACAGAATTTCAATGAAGGGACTGCTGGAAACAAAAGGAAATTGGAATTTAACATTAAGAGAAATCATAGGGAAACACGCATAGTGTTAAAAAATAAAATTACATTAGAAAAGATGAAAATTAGGGTCACTGTAACAGTTGGCAGGGTGGAGTTGGGAGAAAAATTTTTTTTGAAAAGGTCTAATTCTATTACTTCCAAGCTCCAAACCTCTAAGAGTGCCCATCATATTAGAATAAAATCAAACGTACCACTGTGGCCAACAGTCTAGCCCTTGTCCATTTCTCCCACCTCAGCTCCACCCACTCGCACCTTGCTTAATTAGCTCCAGCCACACTGGCCTTCCTGCTGCTCTTGGGGTTACAGGGAACACCCTCTGGGACTCCAGGGCCTTCGTCCTTGCGGTAGCCTCTGCCTGGACTATACTCCCCCAGCCCCACCCCGATCTCACATGGCTTGCTTCCGCACCCCATTCAGCCTCTGATCAAATGCCACTTCCTTAGAGAGGCCTGCCCTGACCAGCCAATAGCCTCCTCCGTGCTTCTCCACCCCTTGCCTGATTTATTCACCTTTTTCTTATCAGTGTCTCCCCTTTAGAGTCTAAACCGCGGGATGGAGAAGACTTTGCACTGGTAACTGCTGAATCCTCCTCACATCTAGATTAGTGCCTGACAGGGGTGGGTGCCAATAATTACTTGTATGAATGAACCAGTTAAGAGGGGAAGTTCTGGGACCGAATTGTCTGGGTTCAAATTCTACCTCTGCCTTCAGTGTGCTCTTGGGCAAATTATTTAACTTCTCTGTATACGGTTTTCTCACTTGTAAGATGGGGATAATAATAGTGCCCACTCAGGGTTATCTTGAGTATTAAAGTGAGATAACATATATAAAGTGCTTAGGACAGTATTCAGAACGATAGTTAGTGCCGAACAAATATTGGGATGATTATGATAAAACGGCCAAAGGGAAAAAGAGAAGCCCTACTGGCAGCCTGTCTCGAGTAGCAGGAATTCTCTATTAAAAGATTGAAGGCAAGTGTGGTGCTCCAGTGAGTCTCACCTGCTCTGCAAAGGTGTGCATCCAAGGACGAGGAATCAATTACAAGGAATACTTCCTATTGTGTGGGAGGTTATCTGAAAGGTTTTTTTCCCCCCAAGTTTAAGAGAAATAAAATTCACAACTGCAATATCTTCCATTTCGCAAAGTAGCACATTTGCATGGAGTATGTATTTAAAGTTTAATAGCTACATACAGAACATGGTCTCTGAAGCTGCCGTGCCTGGTGCAAGTAAGAAGGGTAACGTGATTCACATTCTAAAGGTATTTTTATATACGAGGCAAAAAGGAAAATTGTGATATTACTAGTTAGTCATAGTCATAAGTTCATGTTCCCAAAGATTATTTTATTCTCCACAACAGAGAAAGAGGAAATTCTTTTAAAAATATTATAATTATATATGTTTATTCTCGATTTTGAGAGTATATGATCAGTAATGGCTATAACTGCCTGTGCAATTTTTAGTTTTTGGTAAGAACAGGGTCTTTTGTTTATTTGTTATGGTTGACCAGTGCAAAGATTATCCTATTTGTTAATGCAAAGGCAGTTTAATAAATGCAAATTGAGTGAAAACATACAATCTTCTAAGAATTACGGTTACGCTCTGTAGTCCAACAGAGTAACAGATGATGATATTAAGTAAAGCATTGGGCAAAACGAGGGCAGAGAGTTTCTTGACAGATGGCTTGGAAAGTACCAAAAAAAAAAAAACTCCGTCTAGGTTGAGTGGTAGCTATGTGGACATGGTGTCTTGTTACCTCCCCTCAGAGCCCACTGTGTCCTGTACTTGACACTGAAGATAAGAATTATTCCAACATGTGGAGAAAACTTCTGTCTGAAATGTAGCTACTTTGACAGTCAAACATCATCATGAATAATAACAATTACAGGACACTTAAAATTATTTTTAGGCAGCAGTTCAGTAGGAACAC
Source organism: Daubentonia madagascariensis (assembly GCA_023783475.1). Lineage (NCBI taxonomy): Eukaryota > Metazoa > Chordata > Mammalia > Primates > Daubentoniidae > Daubentonia > Daubentonia madagascariensis. The sequence continues at coordinate 10,656,713 of JAKFHU010001670.1, forward strand.
TGTAAATTACAATGCTAGTTACCTAACATTTAGACAGCTCTTTATGTGTCCTCTATAGGAGGCCCCAAGGGAACAATTTCTTTTAAAACATAGTGTCCTGTGAAGTTTTGTACCACTTGAGGAGAGGGTATGATTTTTCCCTCTAATGAGGTGAATTTAGTATATTACTGATTATTATTTCCTTTTGTCCCCCCTTTGGCTACCAGAAAGGTTACTTATGGTTTGACTACAGCAACTATATAGGCCCTTATGACCTGTTTATTCATGATTCTTTTTACTCCTCTGGTTTTGACTATCTGCTCTTACTAATATTTTTTACTGAATTTTAAAATTCTTTAATAAATAATTTACTATTATTTTATTATATGTGGTGGTTTAAGCTGCTTCAAATCTTTCATAAATGAGATGAATTCAGCTCAGTTAAGTTGGGTAGTTTTCACAAACATAATTTTCCCAGATTGTCACAATAGCCTGGAGAGGTAGACATTATTATCATTCACATTTTATAGATAGAAACTGAGATTCAAAGATGTAAAAAACTTATCCAAGATCCAAATATCACATAGTTTTCAGTTCTATGTTATGCTATCCTATTACTCTTAAAAAAAAAAACAAAAACCCAAACCTTTTATTGCTGTAATATCTTCAGGTAAGAGTTATTACTGAATTAACAATGGTGAACTTTGTTTTAAAGTGTCACATGAATGAGATAAAATAAAATACATTTAAATTGTAAAAGGAAGGAGTTAGGCTAGTAGAAAGTTTTACCAGTAACTATACGTGATTACAGAATAAAAGGCAATTAGAGGAAGATAAAAAATTTTCTTTGGTGAATTTTATAGATTCTTTTTTCTTCTAAAGAAAAAGGTATACAAGAAGGATAAAATTTAGATAAAAGTTTTACTTGAAGGTAGGAGAATGGATTATTTGACCTATACAAGATGAAAATGCTTTTTAAAAATCAGCCACCACCAGACATTACTGACGACTCATTATAGCTCACCAGTGTAAGGAGATGGGCTTTGATCTCCTTTCTAAGGTCACCAGGCTGGCCCTAATCCCAGTGCCTTGGGCACCCCTGCAGTGCTCAGTCCTGCAGTTAGGTGTGTTTCCTGGGCAATGAAGTCACGGAAAACGGCACAGCCTGCCCTTAAAACACATGTGACAAAAAAAATTCAAAGTACATGAGAGCCAGAATCATAACCAACTTAATTTCCCAGCCTTTTCTGCAGAGCATAGGCTCCTTCCTTCTTTATATCTATGCAAACCAGGAAAGCAGCATTATGCCCAGGCACACTAACCAGCTGTGCCTCATTGATGGCATTACAGGAAAAAAAACCACAAAATAAAAGAGAGATAGATCCTCTTCAAATGTAAATATGCTCATAACACAATTCATTAAGCAACATCACATGATATTATCCTATCATGTCTGCCTACTTCTAATTTCAGCAAAAGGTGTAAAATTTCCATACATTTGTTTGTTAAGTACTGAGTTTAAAATGGCTAATGCAAAATTGCCAATGACATTTTACTGTGATATTAAGTTCAAATCCAGAGTTTGGAGAATACATTTCCCATACTTGAGGGACTAGCACATTGTTCTGAAAATTTCTGTAAAGGATTTTCAGGTCTCTGTAGATAATTTTGCTCCATTAGGTCGGGAATGGATCACCTAGACAGTTTTGTTATCCTTTCACAGTTTCAATATTTCTGTACATCTAGACCTGACTAATGAGAAGCCATGCAGGAGAAACAGGTCCAGTTGTTGTGTGCCCAACATGCACTGGATATGCTTTGAGTAAACTGTGCTGAGATCACCCAGCTAGCAAGTTGCTGGGTAGGGATTTGAACCATGGAGTGCCTCATTCCAAGAGTCATCATAGTTTTGCTTCTACATTGTAAAGCTCCACAGACAGGTGGAGAGTATATGCTAGTTCTAAGCATGCATATGCTGAAAGTCATCAACACCCTGAATTGGGTGTATTTTTTTGTCATCTCATTTGTTTTATCAGCAGAGGGAGCTCCCTTTAGAATGAGCCCCTTGGTACGTGCTGGATAAGCATGGAACAGAACATCTTATATCTCTATATTCTATGCATTGGCTTCTTTGACTTGCCTGGTGTGAAGAGGGCTCCTCCTTCAGATTTTCATCCAGGTCCACACCAACTCTGTCAAAGAAAACAGAAAACTGGTAAATGCCCTGTAGCAGAAAGGATAGGATAGTCTTTCGTATCTGATCACCTGACCCAAACACAATGTGAATCTGAGGAAAGATTCGGCAAAAAACCATTCTACCTCTCCCTGAATCAAAAGAAACTCAAATAGAGTTATACCAAAATGAGAACTTGTACAGCTGGGCCTCAGCACGGCTAGAGAAATTGAGCATTAACAGCAGTTCCTCAACACTGTCTTTCCCAATAAGAGCAAGGGGTCCCCAAGATCCTGGGATCCTGGGTTAGGAGTCATCAGGAAAAAAACCTTTATAGCCCTGAAGTCAGAGATCCTGGAGGGAAGGCAACCTGGTACCCCTGCAGGACCCACTGACCACCTGCCCTTGGAATGCCTGGAGTAGGATTCCCTGAGGCAGAGGAAAACCACACCTTTGTCTAAATGCTCCAAGACCGCTGGTAGGGAGGATAAAGGTTGTGGGGTCCGAGGATTATACAATTTTGGGGGGGTCGCCTGAAAGGAAATAATACAAAAATACAAGTACAAAATTGGGAGTGAAAGCAACTCTTTAGAAGGATAAAAAAATTACAAATTTTTTAAAGCTGGCAAATGCAAAAGACATCTCAAAATCTAGAAAAAAAACCACATGGTGTTTTAATTACTAACTGTCTGACATACCTCTGAAATAACTTTTTCTTCTGAAATTTTTGCCTGCATACTTTGTTACTCTCTTTATATGATAATGACTTTGCATTAGAGAGAACAGAAAGATAAGGTAGTCTTTCCTCTAGCAAGATTGATCAAAATTATTAATAGTTGGAAGGCATTAAAACACACTTTTTTATGCACAGACATACTTACCATGTGCAATACTGCTAGAGGGTTATGTCCTGAAATGCAAGATTTTTGATAAATTTTATTTTATGCAATTCCCATAAGTAATGCACAATGTTCTTATCAGTGTACGTGTTTTGTCTCTGAATATATTCCTGAATTTCCATTTTGTTGAGGCATCAATGAAAACTGTATTTTACACATCTCATGATTGGAAGAATTTTCCAGAGTTGCTTCTGGCTCAGTACATTTCAAACCTTGTTTTTCTTCCACTACCCACAGACTTCTGATGCCAGGCACCATAGGACACGTTTATATTTAATTCAGCCTTGTGTGTTACTCCTGTAAGCTGTTGCTACTCTGGGGTGGACAGCAGTGACTTACCCATGCACAGAAATAAACGGTGGCCTACACAAAGGTATCCCACTCAACCTGAGCTAAATGCATTCCCAATTCAGCTTCCCCTTAGCTGGACCCCCCCAAATGCCCACAGCCACTCCAATGCCATCTGAGCAGCCAAGTATAAGGGAGGGGAAGCTGTAGTGGAAAGAAACAGCAGTTGAACCCAACTGTGTTGAAAATATATTCCTTTTGCAAATCTTAGAAAAACACAGGGCCATGGGAACACAGTGCTGGGGCTCTTCCCAGGGCCTTCGAAAGGCTGGAGCAAGTGAGGGGCCCTGAAGCTTAAACTTCCTCTGCCTCCAGAGAATGTACCTCTGCTAGGGCAGAGGGAGGGACTTTACTTCAACTCTGGCCCCTCATAAACACTTCTGTGATTATCTTCCAGGCCTGCTCTCTGGCTGGGGGAGGCAAGGAAGCCTGAGAAGCTTCTAGTCAGGCAAATGTGTGCATTTGTCAAAGGACAGTGGTAACAGTGATGGTGCCTCTTGTTTAAAATATCTCTGATTCTTTAAAAATTAGTGTCCTCTGGGCACAAATAGCCCCACCTCTCTCAGTGGGGGCAAATGAAGAGCTATTTATCCTAGGCTGAACTTTTGGCCTTCAGGTAATTGGGAAGGGCCTATGGAGGGGCCTAACCTTTGATTCTTGGAGTGGAAAAAGTTATTTGATTTCACCGGAGGAGGAGGAGAAGGAGGAGGAGGAGCAGCAGCAGTAGCAGCAGCAGCAAGAAGGTAAAGGGGAGGAGAGAGGGAAGAGGGCTGGGGAGGAAGGAGGAGGAGGGGAAGAAAAGCAGAGTGAGAGGGAAGGAGTGGCAGCACCAGCCAGCCTAAGGAGAGGGAGGGGGGGAAGAACAGAGAAAGGGGGAGGGGAAGGGAAGAGGAGGTGAGATGGGGGGGAAGGGAGGGAAGAGGAGGGCAGTTAAGGTGAGGCCTCCCTTTGGGTCCAGCCCAGGCCCTGGCCTTGGGGTGGGGTGGCCTGAGTCTGACAGTGGGGCCCACGTGCAAAACTCCCCCAACTCTGTGGGGCTCGGCCACCCTCCCTGCTGTTTGGTGGAGCTGAGCTCTCTGGTGGTGCTGGGAGCCCCGTAAAGGGAGGAAGCTTTATTACTGGACAAGCCCAGATCTCTCCCCCTGACCCCCAAGGGCTACTGGGCACCCAAGTAGGCTGTGAACTGAACTGAAGGTCATGAAACTCCTATTGCTGCATCTACTTAGGGTCTTTCTCTAGGTCTCTGTCTAAAAAACACTAGAGAGTTTTTTAAGAAACCCAAAAAGTTTCAGGCAGTACTGAGATTTCCTACTAAAACTTAAGCTTTCCTTCCCAGCAGCAATCAAAGCAGACATTTCTAGGCAGCCAGATGGAACTGAGGAGATGGCTGTGGATTAAGCTCTTCAGTGTGAGGGGGGATGTGGTGAAAAGCATCTCGGAGGCCTGGCCGGGAACAAGACCTCACCTCCTCCCATAGCATGGCAGGTGGAGAGCAGAATGAGGACCTCCACTGGCTTGAGGAAAGAGATTGTCCATGAAAGTTGCTTGCCTCCTGGGGAAGCCAGAGTGAACGAAACACACGTGGTCCCTGCCCACACAGGGCAGACAGCTCGGGAGTTTCGATGAGAATAAAATAAAAAAATGTATTACAGTTTAAGTGCTGTGAAGGAAAGGCACCTAAGAACGATGCCTTCTTTCACTTGTGATGTTAGCTACTTTTGATAAAATCTTGCTAAAATATGTTGCTTGGCTCCCTGCCTCCTTAGAGTGTGATGGGAATACTCTAAGCTTAAATGGAAGTCTCCGCATCACCACTGGCCCCATAAAGTCTAACATTTGCTGTATTATAATGATTTCTGAGAGGTGTGTGAACCTTTTTATGACCACATTAAATGGTCCCTGGCTACTATTATTTTTCTTTTTTAAATTCTTGTATCTCCCAGTTAGATAGCCTTGAATTTTCCTGGCTGTGACAATATGTTAACATATTATCCCTATGCCCTGTCCCTTTTAATTTATTATAGGACAAATGACCTGATAGTCAAATTTGATGCTTTTCTTTTCAGTTTTATAACACACACACACACACACACACACACATATAAAACAAAATAATAAAATCCAAACATTTTAGAAGGACTTATAATAACACACAGTGGTTCTTTGCCTCACCTCTGCACACCCTCAGACCAGCTTCCCCCATTGCCTCTGAGGGCAATTTGCTGCCTTTTCTTAATCATGATACATAAGTTAACATAGACATGCATGGGACATTCACACAACATCCCCAGGGGTATGCAAACATGCTGGCTGTGTCTGTATCTCTTACTTTCTTGTTCAAGAAAGCAAGTCAGAGTGTGACAGTGACATTATTTTAGGGCTAACCTTGCATCCATTCAATTTTATGCATAAAAGATCATTTATACACTATGGGTTTTTGAGAGATTGTTAGAAAGAGGACATGATGTCACCCCAGCTTATGGTGTCACATGCATATATAGCAACTCCCAGGTGAGATCACAGGTTTATAGGATGAAGTCCAACCTCCTTAGGTGATATCCAAGGATATTTAGTACCTCTCCCTCAGTGTTAAGTTACCCTTTTTGCTCATCTGATCTGGACACAGTGTCCTTGGTCTGATGATTGGACTTGTCTTTGTTTCTGAGCCCCATTTCCCAATACTGAGTACTGTCCTTAAGCTCAGGCCATGACCTGATCTGCCAGTGCCTCTCCCATGGACTGAGGCCCCTCTCTCCAAACTCCAGGCTGCTGTTTGGGGCCATGCTGGCCACCACTGGGCATCTGTGATGCCCGCCTCCTTTCCTGAACTTCCAAGCACTGTCCCTCTCTTCTGATACCACCTCAGTCCATCTACCATGATGCTCTTTCTAGGTCTCAGATTTCCTGTTACTTAAAGTTTTCACTGACTTGGACTGAAGTAGTTGTATTCCTCCAACTCTCTTGTCTGCTCGCAGGCACAACCCCTTCTGTGGGTACCTGAGATCACCCTGTTCTGTCTGTGGCAACCCTGGCTCACCCTTTGTTCACCTGTCTGGTTATACCCAGTCGTTCAGGGCAATCCAGTGCTCTACATTATACACCAGCCCTAGCTGGAATCTGAAGATGTCAAGACTACCCTGTAGTTGTTGAAGGGTCAGTGAATCCCAGCTGTGAAGAGGGTGGTCTGGGTTGAGAAATATGGCTCTGCCTCTCACTTGCTCTGTGACCTGTATCACTCACTATGTCTCCGTCTTGGTTTCCTCACCAGTATAATGGGAATAATAATAGAATCTACTTCACAAGGTTGTGGTGAGGATTATATGGGAAAATATTTGTAAAGTGTTTAGCTTAAGACCCATTACATAGCAAGCTCTTAAGAAATATTAGCAGTTACTGTCAATATTATTATTTTTATTACTATCAGTACTTTTTGTCAGTGGGGCCAGAGCTCAGTTGCTCATTAATTTCAGAGATAAATCCTCCTAATCCTTGGGTCTGCATTGGGCAACCCTTGAATATATAGCAACAGTCATGACTGAGCATAGAGTGCAGCCAGTGTGCAGTGGGGGTTTCCGTGCTCATAGTCAAACATCATTTCTATGGGGAGGGCCAAGCTTCCCAGATTGGAATTTATTTTTAATTGGTAGTGGGGGTGAGAGGGCAACAAAAAAGGAAAAGCAGATGATCTGAAGAGCAAGGGAAAGGAAGGAGGATGGTAGAGCTGAGCAGAAAGACAGCAAAGGAAGGTGAGAAGGAAATACTAAAGAGAGACAGGAATACAGCATTACAATGAATAGGTGTAGGGGTAGATAAATAACTACAAAGGTGCATGCAAGCTTGGAAAAGGTAAACCAAGGGTGGATCAATGAATAACCACACAGCCCAAGAAAATATCTAAAAATATAGAGAAATAAAGAACCAGTAAAGGAATAAAAAGCAACTAAAAGGGCTGGTTAAAATTTTATATGATGTTTTGCATTCTTGATGTACCTTTTAATTTTAAGTGAGAGCTGCCTCTATAGTATTCAAATGGAAATGAAAGCAAGCTTTGCACATGTTCCCAGCTGTGCCCTCATACATCTCACTCCAGGTTCCTCATTTACAGTGAGCATCCAGCTCCATTTTCAGAGCAAAACACATCTCTTGTGCACCATAACATGCCTCCCTTCCTATTGCGCCTCCATTCTTTGGTGAGTTTTATTAGACATATTAAAATCTCGGGATGCTCTCATATTCAACCATAGTGAAAAAGAATGCTCCAAAATTGTTTTCTTCTTAGAGGGAAGGCAAGGTAAGTAACTAACAAAAGGCTCACTTTTCCCATTAAAGCCAACAAAATCCATCCTGATTCTTATCACTTAGCACCTCCGGAAAGGCAGTGAAATATTACTGGGGCTTAGTTTCATTGTGTGAATTCTAATAGTCTTAGGTACAGTTTTGATTCTTTTGAGCCCCCTGCTGACAGGGGCTGCTGGGTGGTAAGGGAGGAGAAATCATTTCCTCTAAGAACTGTATTTGATGGCAAAGTGTAAAAAATGACATTTTCAGTAAGGGAAGAGTGAGTGGATATTGAGCACATCAATACAGCTTGACGATGGAGGAGTCTGAAAGATATCCGTGGAGGTTTGGGGACTGTTGTGTAGCCATGAGAACATCACTGTGGGGGGGGGGCAAATTCTGCTCCTGCCCCCTGCCCCACCCCATATCATTTGAATAAATAATCCTGGAGCTTATATATGACCAAATTTAATCTAATACAATTAATAATTCAAATATTTTAAATTTATTTTGGGAAAACAAGAAAAGGAACTAAAGTAAGTGGAAAAACTTGCCTTGGTTCATTTTGTTATTTCAGTGGGGCACAGTAGTTAAGAGTCTGGGCCCTGGAGCCAGGCTGCATGGATTCAAATCTCACTTTTATCAACTAGTATTTTGTAATTTTGAGACAAATTACTTAACCTCTCTAAATCTCAGTTTTCTCAACAGTAAATGGGGATAAGCATGTATCTACTTTATGGGTTATTATAAGGATGAAATGAGTTAATACATATAAAGTATATAAAATATTGGCTACCATCGAGGAAACACTTATGAAGTATTAGTAGATTTCTTGTTGTTGTTAGTGCTATTATCGTTAGGGAGAAATGAAGGTACCCTAAATTGAGTGGTAAATACAATATAGGTTAAAGCCAAGAGTGGATTTTCCACAAATGACAGATGCTAGGATAGGGGCAATGATCGGATGCCTACCATCAACACCACAAGATCCGATGGGGGAGACAGATGTTGGAAACAGTGTGGTGTGACCTTTGTACATGGATATATGAACACACCAACAAAGAGCCCAACCAAGATGGTCTGTGGAGGGGTTAGGTATATTTCACAGAGAAGCTGGGTATTGACAAGTGAGGATGAGTTTAATGGTAAGAGAAAAGGAGGCTAGGGGAGGGCACTCCAGGCACAGCATGGGCAAGGGCATAAAAGTTGAAAAGACAAAGTAGGTTGGGATGAGGTAAATAGCTTTGTGCGGCTAGACTGCAATAATCATGCCCACTGAGGTGGGCAGAGTTGCTTTGGATGACACCAGAAGTAACTGGAGGCCAAATTATGAAGGGTCTTGAGTGCTATGCTCAGGAAAGCATTTTTTTTTCTTTTTCTGTAGGCACCAGGGGGTGAAACAATTAGAATTATGTTTTAGAAAGATCACTGGAGGCATATATTATGATATTAAGAAACAAGAGGTATGGGGGTCATTTAGTAGACTACTGCAATGGTCCAACCCAGAGTTCATTAGGGTCTAAACTAAGACAGTGGCGGTGGAGAAGAGGAGACAGATTTTAGAGATGTGTTCACAGTTGTGGAGTGGGGGTACATGATAGACTGACCATGGAGTGAAGAGGAGGAAAGTATTGAGATGTTTCTGAGTTTCTACTCAGGACAACTGAATGGTTTGCTCCTTCCATTGACCATATTAAAGAAAGAGAAGCATGTGTATGGGAATTTCCCCCAACGGACATCCTATTCAGAAAGAAAAAATTAAAGCTCAGGATCACCAGGGTCTGAGCATTTCTACTGTGAGTGAAGCAATGTCAGCTCTCTACATTGTTATAAACTCAAAACAAATAGGCCCTCCCCAGTAAGGGTTTTGGCTAGTTGCTGGTCTGAAGTGGAGGTTTGGGCCAAAAGGTAAAGTCTAAGAATAAGGGAAGGGTAATGATAATGGGCTCTTCAAGGGCAAGATCAGTGAACAGAGAATATTCATGGAAGCTGGAGAAGGGTGTGGCAAGCTAAGTATTTAAAGACAGTTTATTTAAGACATCTTATTTAAGAAGGGCTATAGAAAGCCTGGTGGGAAAGAAACTCAGGAGACTGGATTACCATAATCTTGGAAAGAAGTGAACATTTTTTAGATGAAAGCTATGGCAATGAATGTAGAAAATTTAGTTTGCATTGATGTGCACTACATGGAACAATACCACATGGGAGTTAGCTGAACGCAGTCAATGTTGAGCTTAGTATCAAGAAAAGCAACAGCCCCCTCACCCCTAGTTCTCTGATGCTTTCAAGCAAAGGATAATGGATCATATCAGAGATGTTGTGATAGTGAGTTCCTTGGTCAGTGAGCAGGTAGATTATTTTACATTTCTACCCAAAGACTGGTTTTAGTGCACGAAGGTTAATGTGTACTTAGTGGCAACTTTGATTCTGAATTAGATGACATCTATCAATGAGGTGAAGGAAGAAAGGGAGGTTCTACAGTTTGGGGACATGAAGTATATGATGGTTGTGAGCGTCCCACAGGAGAGGAAGATACAAGGCTGGGGATATGCTGAGAGCAGAGCTGCCCTCTGGGTTTCCGGAGTACACGGACACACCGTCATCTATTAGTATCCCATATGCTTTTCTAGGTTACACTTTTCCACCCCTGGGACTTCTCTATTATGAAATTGAAAACAGCTGGATCAAGGGTTCATGTGACATTCCTGTCCTGGTGTTCTGAGGCTGCCCACATGGCATTTGCTTTTCTCCCAGAGATTACAGTGGTGGAAGAGATTCCATGGAACACTGACAGGCTGATCAGACTAAAGAAGGGTCTGGTCTGTCTTTAACTCTTTGCTGACACAGTTTACTGAGAATACTAACAGCTAAGAGATGGCATATAGCATAATCATTAGGAGTTAGACACTGACTAGCTGCTCCCATCCCTTACTTGTGTGATTATAGACAAAAAGCTGTGCCTCAGTTTCCTTTTTTACAAAATGGAGATATGAATAGTAACCATACTACGGCGCTGTTGCTGGATAATACATGTAAAGGGCTTAGCACAGGACCTGGCACCTAGAAAGTGCTTATAAGCAGTAGCTGCCGTTCTTGTGGTAGTGGTTGTTGATGTTGTAGTCTTTGCTACTTAGACCTTCTGAATAAAGATTTAACTGTGAATATCTCCAGCATAACAGTTATGTTCTACTCTTCCTCACCTGGTCTTAAACTAATTTTTCCTTGTGATTTCTGACTCCAGTGGAGGCTAGTTTACAATTAAGGTTTGGGGGTATAAAAATTGAGAAAAGCAGGTGTGCTCTGGGTGCACAGATGAGCTGTGTGGCCAGTGTTTATGTATGTCTGACAATTTAGGAATACATTTGGGAATGTATAAGTATGCTGAAAACATTATGTTCTTTGAAATATAAACATCAATAAACAAGTACATGTCACAGGCACAAATGTAGATCTACATCCTGTTCTTTATGTTTGGCAAAACTTCCCTTGAGTCTGGAGTGCTTAGTTCTGCCAAGATATAAGCTAATTTCAGGCTCCAGATAAGACTCAGTTAGAAACTGGATTGGGAATGAATATGCAGACTAATTTCTTTTGACCTAAGCAGCAAGCACACTGATACCCTTTGGTGGGAAAATGGATGTAATAGCTTATCAAGGCATCTGACCTTTCTTCCCTGAGGCTTCACTCTAGGTGCCCTGTCTGGGCAATTAGGGATTTATCAGGGCCAAATACATATCCCCAGAAAAGCCATCCTTTCAAATGGATTAGCTTTTAAAAATTCTAGTGTGTTACCAGGTGGGGTATCTTCTCAATGTCAGACTGAACATGTTACATGGGAAAAAAGAGAGACATTTTATTACTGAATATGAAATAGTTGTGGGAGCATGCTTTATATGTTGGCATGAAAGCAAAAGTAGTTGAAAAGTAAATCCCAGACTGTCAGGGGTCTGAGTAAAAAGTGGAACACCTAAAACCTGAAAACGATTGTGTTTACCTCACAGTCAAACACTAGAATGACATGACAATACCAGAAGTGCATGTCCTTCCCTCGCTCCTCACCATCCCAAGCTATAAGGAACTGTGGCCTAATCCCAGCTCTCCACTAAAGACCATGCTTGATATGCAATGTAGGTCTGGAATGAGAGCTCAGAGCCGTCTTCATGTTGCTGTTCTTTGACGTGCTCAGGCCTCAGTAGGAAACCTGGAAGGGAAGGAGCCTGGATGGGACTGTATTCTCTTGATGCAAGGAGCATATTCTCCCTATGAAAATCATTTACAAAAACCAAGAATAGACTTTGAGAATGAGGGGGAATACATGGAATGTACATTTAGAGAACAATGAAACTCCTCTATGCAATAATCCAGGAGAAAATTAACCCAGCCAAAGCAAATGTCGACCCAGAGTTATTTATGTGGAGTGATGTCCTGGAAAGAATCCTTACAGGAGAACAAAGCTTTGCAAACTGATATATGTTTACCTACAGCACAAGTCATGTGAAAGCTAAAATTCCAATGGTTTTGAGCCCTTCATCCCAAGTTGGCTTCACCTGTTAGAAAGGATGGTGGTCTACAAGATTCTTTGAGAAGGCTACCTCCCCAAATCGTGATCTTCTTGAACTGCTAATACCTAAATCTCCTTAGCATGGGATAACACTCTCCTTTTCCCACTGAAGATTGGACCTGAAAGGCAAGGACTTGGGAGAGGTAATATTTGGGCTCATATTCATACAGGGTACAAGCAACTGAATCAGACTTATTCCTGAGAACAGAAAGCGGTGAGAACAAAAGCCTAAGGTCACCAGAGGTATCTAGAGAGGACACTATTGAGCATGGAATTATAATAATAATAGCTAAAATGTAGAATCTGCACCAAGTAATATTCATGTATTATATAAAGCATTTGGAGTTTGGGAAGAGGATCTGAAGTTAACATTGTAATGCCATGTATTTTAGTAATTAAAAACAAAAAAAGAAAGATTTATAACCTATTTTTTAAGTTAGCCATTACAAAGCACTTGCAACTGGGTCCTTTAATAATTTTGCGCCAGGAAATCCGCTGCTCTGACTATCCATCACCAATATCCTGCAGACGGTACAGAATTACTAACCATGTGGACTTAAAACGTGAAAAAATAGCCAAAGAAGATTGCTTCACCAACACTAATAAATCACTGAAATTGAAATTAAAACAGCTATGGGATAAATAATGGTTGCCAAAACCATTATTTAAGCCCATAATTGGAAGTAGATTGTTATCCATAATCTCTACAAACTAACAACTGAAATCTTATTTTCCTTTGGGTAGTTAATACTTTGTAAGACCACATGATGCTATTAACAATTCCTACCCAGATTTGTGAGACATAGATATATACACACACACCCCCCCTATATATCATATATGTCTACTTTTTAAATGAAAAGTGTTCTTCCCTAGTCTCAGAAGAGAGTTAAGTCGAAATATCAGTCTTAATAATGCATAATTCTGGTTTTTGCTAAAAATGAATAAATATCTTCATTTTAAAAGGGAAATTGACAGGAAGAGATAAAGGTAAGCTAGAAAGCTGCTATTGCATGACTCATCAAAAGAGAAGAAACTAATTTTAGTTTCCTGCTGAGAAAGATTAAAGTCAATCAGTAGAAAAATGTTTTTCTCTTTCCAAACCAACTGCTATTAACCACAGGGCTGAAGCACATGCCTGTATACATGACCGTATTAAAAACAAAATTAAATATTTAAACTTTAAAAAGGGAAAGAATTCACGGTTATTGCTAGAATTACACTGAAAACTGCACTTTGATTTCAGAACCAGTGGTTCAAAATTAGGAAAGTGATTCAAGAAGTGGTGAAAATGCTATTGGGAAGAAGTCGTGCTAGAGTAGCAGAGAGAGGAAAAGAGTGGTAAGAATCTGCTGTAGAACATGTTCTCAGATTATTACAGAGACTACAGAAAATGCATAGCATGGAAACAATTAGTATCAATTTGGCAGAAAATGAAATAATGAGAGTTAAGTGGATGCTCATGGCTAATGTAACATTCAGGCTGTTTCAGCCTGTCATTCCCGAAGATCATGACGACAGCTTTAACAACTATCACACATGAACTGATATTTTCCTGATACCACATTATCAAGTCCTGAAAATAAACATCAGCCAGGTCAGGTGTATGCTTTCATTCATTCTCTCTTTCACTCACCCACTCACTCATTCATTCATGAAATACTGGTAGAGGATATATCAAGACCATTATCATATGCTAGATACTGTGGTAGACATGAAAAATATGTTGAACTCAGATATATCTTCCAAGAACTTGTACTGAATTTCATCAAACCTAACATGCCATTAATTATAAGGCATACTATTACTTTATGTACATCTAAGAAGAAAAATGCTGATTATACTTGCGACACCATTGATTATAAGACACATCTTGACTACAGAAATGTTAAGATGTGAAAAATGTGCAGTTTCAATCAATGACATACCCACACAAAATAATCAAAATCGAGGGCTCAATAACAATGCCAGTCCATTAAACATACTAGCCCCTGGACATTTCATGTATAACTAGGATATTATTTGCTGTCGTTGGGAAAAAAGTCAAAAGATATTTTGAAATCTTTTAAAACAGTGCTTATGGATTAAAAGACAATTCATCCTCTTTTTTAATTCTATTGCAAGCAACTCTAAGTCATTGGGTGGTTTCAGAGCCAGGACTAGACTGAGGCAAATAAGACACCCTCTCAGGGTCACGCAACTGTTGACCATTTGTATGAACCTGAGAGTGAGTGCCTCCTTCAATTTTGCATCCTAGACACCTTGTCTTCCCCTTGTCCTGACCCTGGGAGGGGTCATTTTTCACAGTCACAGTCATTTCTGCTGCTCTACCCTGGATCTTTTGGAACTAACTTTTTCCATTTTCCCCTCTACATCCACTCTCCCTTCTTCTCTGCACTATCCTGGGCTCCGGGATGCTGACCAATGTGGACAGCATCAGCTAGGTTCTGTTGCCCTTTGGCTTTTAATTGGTTTAGCCAACAGGAAGCACTGGCATAATATCAAAAGCAGGGAGGAGAGTGAAGATAGGGTATTTATTTCTCGGGCTCCTTTCCTGTCAGGTCACCGTGGTTGTCTGTGTCCCTCTACCAAAGCCTCAGCTCCTAATACACAGCTCTCTCTCTCCACAGCTACCCTCTCTGGGTTCAAAGTGGAAGATACTTACCGCTTGAGAATTTCCTCTTCCTGCCTTTTTGGATATAGGGTGATAACTGCTCTTCACTGATTCTAGTCTTGCAGTACTGCACTATTCCTTGTTGGTTTTCTTAAACCAGGCCACATTTTTCTAAGTAGTTTCTGGTTAAGCTTGTTTAAATTACTCCAGTTTGAATGTGCTGCTTTTTTTCCTGCCTGGACACCGACTAATATAGAAAGCTATTCACATCCGTAAGCATACAACTGCAGAAAGGTCTCACTTGAATTGGAAACTTTAAGTTTGCAGGCCTTGAAATTTCTTAAGAAACCCATGAATATAATAAATCTTAAACATAGTTTTGTTGCCAGCCTTAAAGTTAGAATTGTTTTTAACTCTTTCTCTCAGGTGCCTGAGTATTCATGCCCGACTTGACATAACCTGTTCTCACCCCTGGGCTGGATTAAGTTTTCATCAAGAATTCACATATGAGCTGCGTCATCCGACAGCTGCAGATGTTGGGAGTGTGGATCATATCGCAAGACACAGTGCCACCTAAACAGAAGGAATGAAAATGTTCTAGGACAGAATCCACTTGTTAGGCCCAAAAGCAAAATATGCTTTATTAAACTCTCTAACTTAAACCACTGAATTATGTACAGATATTTAGAGTTCTCAGAAGTCTTTCTAGAAGCTGATATTATACCCTAGTGAAGCAGTGAGGTGGATCTCACCAGCTCAGCCTGAGCCATACAGATCCTAGTGGCTTTCCCGATGGTGATCTTGGCGAACAGTTCATTTTCATGGTGCAAACACCAGACTCAGAACTGTCAGTGATCTCATCCTACCACATCATTTTAAAGATAAGAACACTGAGACCCACAGAAACTCACTAATTTGGGGGAAGTTACATAGGTAGCAAGTCATAGAACTAAGGCTTCAACCAGTTTGAAAATTTAGGTTGTTTTGTTTTAATTTGGCCTGCCACCTACCTTAAATAAATGAATGAATAAAGACAAAGAAAATTATAAAATAGTTTTTATCCTTTGGCGAGAATGGGCTTTTAAGAGAAGAAAAGATTAAAGTGTAGAAATCAGCGGAAGATACCTATTGCTTGAGATGCCAGTAAATAACAATGCAGAGTGAACTTGAAATTTGAAAACAATATGATTGCAGTTTGGTATAATGTGGCATTTCTCAAACTCTAGTAATTTACTTAGCACCTTTGTGATTTTTTATAGAACTGAAGGACAGTTGTACCTTATTTAATGTTTTCCTTTTTTTTTTTTTCTTTTTTGAGACATAGTCTCACTCTGTCACACAGGCTAGAGTGCAGTGGTGTGATCAGAGCTCACTACAACCTCAAAGTCCTGGGCTCCTGGGCTCAAGTGATCCTCCTGCCTCAGCCTCCCAAGTAGCTGGGACTACAGGCGTGCACCTCCACACCCATCTAGTTTTTCCTAGTTTTCTATTTTTAGTAGAGACAGGGTCTCACTCTTGTTCAGGTGGTCTCGAACTCCTGAGCTCAGTGGTCCTCCCACCTTGGCCTCCCAGAGTGCTAGGATTACAGGGGTGAGCCACCACACCCAGCCTGTTTTTCTTTAAATTAACTTCTCTCTCTTTTGTTTTGTCAGTTTTTCCTTCATGTATCTTGGGGCCTGGTTGTTAAGTGCACATATATTTATAATTGTTATATCTTTCAAATGAATTGACACTTTTATTACTATAAAATGTTCTTCTTTGTCTCTAGTAACTTTTTTTCCTCATAAGTCTATTTTGTCTGATGTTAGTATCACTCCAGATCTCTATGGTTACTGTTCACATGGTGTGTCTTTTTCCATCCTTCTTCCCTTCAGCCACTTATATCTTTGGATCTAGTTAGATTTAGTTTTTTATTTTAATTCAATCTGACACAGTCTCTGCCTTTTGATTACAGTGCTTAGTTCATTCATATTTAATATTATTATTGATATAGTTGGATTTACTTCTGCCATTTTACTATATGTTTAATTCCTTTGTTGATTTTTTTCACTTTTTTTTCTTAGTGGTTGCTCTAGTGATTATAACATACATCTTAATTTATCAGACTCTGCTTTGAATTTATACTAACAACTCCAGTGAGATATAGAAAATTTGCTCTACTCTATTTCCTTCTCCCATCCTTTGTGCTATTATTGTCATATATATCACATCTATATACATTACAAACACAATTCAGTGTTATCATTGTTGCTTTATGTTATTGCTTCTTTTATATTGTTGCTTGTGTCTTTTTAAGAAATAAAGAGAATAAAGCTTTACGAAGTATATTTACAAGTTTTTCTATTAACCTTCTTATTTACCATTTCTTCCCGTGGATTTCAATTACTGTTTTGTGTCACTTCTTGTTTCACTACAGCTTTCTTCCTTCCCTTCCTCCTCCTTTGTGTTGTTATTGTCAAATACATATCTCTAAATCCTATAGGTACTACCATTGGATTTTATAAATATTGTTTTTAAATTAATTAAAAGGAGAAGAATATGTAATTGTGGTATCTTTTATAGTTAATACATAATTACTTTTATCAGCACTTTTTGTTTTTCATGTGGATTTGAATTTTAGTCTGGTGTCACTTCTTTTCATCTTGAAGAACTTCTTTAATATTTCTTGTTAGGCAGGTATGCTAACAACAAATTCAGTCTTTGTTTATCTGGGAATGTCTTTATTTTGTCTTCGTTTTTATAAATTTTATACATAATAGTTGTATATATTTATAGGGTATATGTGATGTTTTGATACAGTCAAAGTGTATTAATCAAATCAGGGTAATTAGGTAATCCATCACCTCAAATATTTATCATTTCTATGTGTTAGGAACATTCCAATTCCACTCTTATTTATTTTAAAGAGTTATTTTAAAATATATTATTTTAGTTATTTATACTCTAACTTATTGATTATAGTCACTTTGTTGTACAAATATTGTTCATTCTATCTAACTATCTAACCATATTTTTGCACTCATTAACTATCCCCACTTTATACCCCCCTTCCCTGCTACCCTTCCCAGCTTCTGGTAACCATCATTCTACTCTCTGTCTCCATGAGATCAATTGCTTTAATATTTAGCTCCCACATTTGAGTGAGCATATGTGAGATTTGTCTTTCTGTGCTTGGCTTCTTTCACTTAATGTTCTCCAGTTCCATCCATGTTGTTGCAAATAGCAGTATTTCATTCTTTTTATGGCTACATAATATTCCACTGTGTATATGTACCACAATTTCTTTATCCATTCATCCACTGATGGACAGTTAGGTAGATTCCAAATCTTGGCTATCATGAATAGTGCTGCAATAAACAGGTGAGTGCAGATATACTGATATCCTTTCTTTTGGATATATACCTAGCAATGGCATTGCTGGGTCATATGGTAGTTCTATCTTTAGTTTTATTAAGGAATCTCCATGCTGTTTCTCCATAATGGTTGCACTAATTTACATTCCCACCAACAGTCAGTGTGCAAGGGTTCCCCTTTCTCCACATCCTCACCAGCATTCATTATTGCCTTTTTTTTTTTTTTTAAATAAAAGCCACTTTAACTGGGGTGAGATGATATCTCATTGTAGTTTTGATTTGCACTTCTCTGATGACTAATGATGTTGAGCATTTTTTCACATACCTGTTGCCCATTTGTGTGTCTTCTTTTGAGAAATGTCTATTCAGATCCTTTATCCATTTAAAAAAAATTTTATTTTTTTAATTTCAGACTATTACAGGGGTACAAACACTTTGGTTACATAAATTGCCTTTGCACTGTCTGAGTCAGAGCTACAAGCAAGACCATCCCCCAGACAGCATGCATTGCACCCGTTAGGTGTGAGTTTACTTATCCCCTCCTCTGCACTCCCACCTGCCTGACATCCATTGAATTTTACTTCCATATGTGCATATAAGTTTTGATCGATTAGTACCAGTTTAATGGTGAGTACACGTGGTGTTTTCATTCTTGTGGTACTTCACTTAGAATAATGGGCTCCAGCTCCATCCAGGATAAATCAAGAGGTAGTTCACCATTTTTTTTTTATGGCTGAGTAGTACTCCATGGTATACATATACCACATTTTGTTAATTTGCTCATGTATTGATGGGCACTTGGGTTGTTTCCACATCTTTGCAATTGTGAATTGTGCTGCTACAAACATTTGAGTGCAGATGTCTTTTTTATAGAATGTCTTTTTTCCCTTTGGGTAAATACCCAATAGTGGGATTGCTGGATCAAATGGTAGTTCTACTTTTAGTTCTGAGGTGTCTCCATACTACTTTCCACAGAGGTTGTGCTAGTTTGTAGTCCCACCAGCAGTGTATGAGTGTTCCTATCTCTCCGCATCCATGCCAACATTTGTTATTTGGGGACTTTTTGTTCGATAAAAGCTTTGCCCATTTTTTAATCAGATTATTTGATTTTTTTCCTATTGATTTGTTGGGGCTCTTTATATATTCTAGTTATTAATCCCTTGTCAGATGGGTAGTTTGCAAATACTTTCTCCCATTCTGTGGGTTCTCTCTTCCCTTTTGTTGATTGTTTCCTTTGCTGTGCAGAAACATTTTAGCTTGATGTGATCCCATTTGTCCAATTTTGCTTGGGTTCCCTGTGCTTTGGGGGTATTATTCAAGAAGTCCTTGACCAGACCAATGTCCTGAAGCATTTTTCCAATGTTTTCTTTTAGTAGTTTCATAGTTTCAGGTCTTAGATTTAAGTCTTTCATCCATTTTGATTAGATTTTTGTATATGGTGGGAGTTAAGGACCTAGAGTTCCACTCTTATGCATATGGATATCCAGTTTTCTCAGCACCATTTATGAAGAGACCGACCTTTCCCCAATATATGTTCTTGGCACCTTTGTCAAAGATAAGTTTACTACAGATGTGTGAGTTTATTTCTGGGTTCTCTATTCTGTTTCATCAGTCTATGTGTCTGCTGTTATGCCAGTACGATGCTGTTTTGATTACTATAGCTCTGTAGTATAATTTGAAGTCAGATAATGTGATTCCTCCAGTTTTGTTTTTTGCTCGGGTGGCTTTGGCTATTTGGGTCTTTTGTGGTTCCATATAAATTTTAGGATTTTTTTTTCTATTTTCTGCAAGGAGTGTTATTGGTATTTTGGTGGGGATTGTCAGGAATCTGTAGATTGCTTTGGGTAGCATGGACATTTTAATTAACAATATTGATTCTTCCGATCCATGAGCACAGAATATCTTTCCATTTTTTTGTGTCTTCTTCAATTTTTTTCATCAATGTTTTATAGTTTTCATTACAAAGATATTTCATGTCTTTGGTTAAGTTTATTCCTAGGTATTTTATTTTATTTGTAGCTATTGTAAATGGGATTACTTTCTCGGTTTCTTTTTCAGATTGTTTGTTGTTGGCATATAGAAATGCTACTGATTTTGTATGTTGATTTTGTATCTTCCAACTTTACTGAATTTGTTTATCAGTTCTAATATTTTTTGTGGAGTCTTTAGGTTTCACTAGATATAAGATCATATCATCTGCAAACAAGGATAATTTGACTTCTTCCTTCACAATTTGGATGCCCTTTATTTCTTTCTCTTGTCTGATTGCTCTAGCTAGAACTTCCAGTATAGTTGAATAACAGTGGTGAAAGTGGGCATCCTTATCTTGTTCCAGGTCTTAGAAGAAAAGCTTTCAGTTTTTCCCCATTCAGTATGATACTAATTGTGAGTCTGTCATATATGGATTTATTGTGTTGAGGTATGTTCCTTCTATACCCAGTTTTTTGAGGGTTTTTATCATGAAGGTATGATGAAGTTTATCAAATGCTTTTTCAGCATCAGTTGAAATGATCATATGGTTTTTGCCCTTAGTTCTGTTGATATGATGTATCACATTGATTGATTTGTGTTTGAACCATCCTTGCATCCCTGGGATGAATCCCACTTGATTGTGATGGATAATCTTTTTAATGTATTGTTGAATTTGGTTTGCTAGTATTTTGTTGAGGATTTTTGTGTGTATGTTCATCAGAGAGAGATACTGTCATATAGTTCTTTTTTGTTGTGTCTTTGGTTTTTGTATCACAGTGATACAAGCCTCATAGAATGAGTTTGGAAATATTCCTTCCTCCTCAACTTTTTGGGATAGTTTAAGTAGGATTGTTATTAGTTCTTTGAATGCTTGGTAGAATTCAGCAGTGAAGCCATTAGGTCCTGGGCTATTCTTTGATGGGAGACTTCTTATTACTTCTTGTATCTCATCACTTTTTATTGGTTTATTCAGGTTTCTTCCTGGTTCAATCTTGGTAGGTTGTGTCTATGAATTTATTCATTTATTCTAGGTTTTCCAATTTATTGGCATATAGTTGTTCAGAGTAGTCTCTAATGATCCTTTGAATTTTTGCAGTATCAGTTGTAATGTTTCCTTTTTCATCTCTGATTTTATTTATTTGGATCTCTTTTTTTCTTAGTCTGGCTGAAGGTTTGTCAATTTTGTTTAACTTTTCAAACAGCCAACTTATTGTTTTGTATATCTTTTGTATTTTTTGTTTCAATTTCATGCATTTCTGCTCTGATCTCTATTATTTTTTTTTAAAGTATTTATTTCAAAATATTAAGGGGCTACAAATGTTTTTGTTACGGGATACACTGTAGAATGCTGAAGTCAGGGCTTTCAGTGCACCCATCACCTGGACAGTGCTCATTGTGCCTGACAGGTGAGTTTTTAATCCCCCACTGCCTTCCCATCCTCCCTCCTTCTTAGTTTCCAATGTCCATTACATCTCTTTTTGCCAAGTACTCATCATTTAGCTCCCACTTATTAGAATATGTGGTGTTTATTTTTCCATTCCTGAGATACCTCACTTAGGATAGTGGACTCCAGTTCCATCCAAGTTGCTGCAAAAGACATAATTTCATTCTTTTTTATGGCTGAGTATAAGTCCATGGTATATATACCATATTTTCTTTACCCACTCATGAATTAATGGGCACTTAGGTTGATTCCACATCTTTGCAATTGTGAATTGTGCTGTGACAAACATTTGGGTACAGGTGTCTTTTTCATAGAATGATTTCTTTTCTTTTGGATAGATACCCAGAAGCGGGATTGCCGGAATGAATGGTAAGTCTACTTTTAATTCTTTGAGGAATCTCCACACTGTTTTCCACAGGAATCATGCTATTTTGCAGTCCCACCAATAGTGTATAAGTGCTGTTTTTTCTCTGCATCCATGCCAGCATCTGTTGTTTTTTGACTTTTTAGTAATGGCCATTCTGACAGGGGTAAAGTGGTTTCTTGGTGGTTTTAATTCGCATTTTCTTGATGATTAGTGATGGTGAACATTTTTTCATATGTATGTTTGCCATTTGTCTATCTTCTTTGGAAAAAATTCTGTTCATGTCATTTGCCCATTTTTTTTGATGGGGTTTGTTGGTTTTTCTTTGATTTGTCTGAGTTCTTTGTAGCTTCTGGTTATTAATCCTTTGTCAGATGTATAGTTTGTGGATATTTTCTCCCACTTTCTAGGTTGCCTGTTTACTCTGTTGATTATTTTATTTGCTTTGCTGAAGCTTTTGGAACCATCCTAGAAATTATTCCATAACATTAAGAAGGAGGAAAACTTCCATAACTCTTTCTACAAAGCCAGTATTACCTTGATACCAAAGCCAGGAAAGGATACAACGAAAAAAGGAAACTGCAGACCAATATCCCTTATGAATACAGATGCAAATATCCTCAAGAAAATACTAGCAAATCAAATTCAGCAGCACATCAAAAAGATAATTCACTATGATCAAGTGGGATTCATCCCAGGGATGCAAGGATAGCTCAACTTACACTTATCAATAAATGTGATTCACCACATAAACAAAAGCAAAAACAAAGACCACATGATCATTTCAATAAGTGTAGAAAAAACATTTGATAAAATCTAGCACTCTTTCATGACAAAAACTCTCAACAAACTAGGTATAGAAGGAATATACTTCAAAATTGTAAAAGCATATATGACAAACTTGCAGCCAACATCATACTGAATGGGGAAAGGTGAAAGCATTCCCACTAAGAAATGGAACAAGAAAGGGTACCCACTGTTACCACTTCTATTCAACATAGTACTGGAAGTCCTAGCCAGAGTAATCAGGCAAGAGAAAGAAAGAAATGACATCTGAACTGAGGAAGAGGTGGTGAAACTATCCCTCTTTGCTCATGATATGTTCTTGTGTCTAGAAAACCACAATGGTTCCACCAAAAGACTACTAGAATTGATAAATAAATTCAGCAAAGTGTCAGGTTACAAAATCAAGATATGCAAACTAGTAGTATTTCTATATACTAATAACAGTCAAGCTGAGAGTCAAATCAAGGACTCAATACCATTTACAGTAGCGACAAAGAAAATAAAATACTTAGGAATATACTTAACCAAGGTGGTAAAAGATCTCTACAAGGATAGGAACAAAACACTGATGAAAGAAATTGTAGATGATACTAACAAATGGAAAAACATCCCATGCTCATGGATTGGTACAATCAATGCTGTTAAAATGTCCATGCTGCCCAAAGTGATTTACAGATTCAATGCAATTCCCATCAAAATATCAACATCTCATTTCACAGACCTATAAAAAAATAATCCTAAGCTTTTTATTTGGAACCACAAAAGAGCCTGAATAGCCAAAGCAACCTTAAGCAAAAGGAACAAATCTGGAGGCATCCCATTACCCAACTTCAAATTATATACAAGGCTATAGTAACCAAAACAGCATGGTACTGGTATGAAAGTAGAGACACAGACCAATGGAACAGAATAGAGAACCAAGAAATAAAACCATATAACTATAACCAACTGATCTTTGACAAAGCAGACAAAAACATATAATGGGGAAAGGATGCCCTATGCAATAAATGATGCTGGGAAAATTGGATAGCGACATGTAGAAGAATGAAAATTCAAGATGGATTAAAGACTTAAATGTAAGGCATGAAACTGTAAAAGTTCTACAAGAAAATGTAGGCAAAACTCTTCTAGACATCGGCCTAGGCAAAGAATTTATGACTAACGACCCCAAAGGCAAATATAGCAACAATAAAAATAAATAAATAAATATTCATTAATCTTATTTCTTTTCTTCTACTAATTTTGGGTTTGGTTTGCTCTTGTTTTTCTAAGTTCTTTAAGATGCATCATTAGGTTGTTTATTTGAAGCTTTTCTACTTTTTTGTGGTAGGCACTTACTGCTATAAACTCTGCTCTTAGTAATGCTTTTGCTGTATCTCATAGGTTTTGATATGTTGTATTTTTATTTTCATTTATTTTGAGAAAATTTTTAATTTCCTTCTCAATCTCTTCATTGATTCACTGGTCATTCAGGAGAATATTGTTTAATTTCCATGTGTTTGTATAGTTTTCAATGTTCCTCTTGTTATTGATTTCTAGTTTTATTCCATTGTGGTCAAAGAAAATACTTGGTATGACTTCAATTTTTTTGAATTTTTTAAGACTTGTTTTGTGCCCTAAACAAGTCTATTCTTGAGAATGGTCTATACTTGAGAATGATCCATGAACTGAGGAGAACATGTATTCTGTAGCTGCTGATTGAAACATTCTGTAAATATGTATTAAGTCCATTTGCTCTACAGGCAGATTAAGTCCAATGTTTTTTGATTTTCCATCTGGATAATCTGTCCAATGCTGAATGGGGTGTTGAGGTTTCCAACAATTATTGTATTATGGTCTATCTCTCTCTTTAGCTTTGATAATATTTGCTTTATATATCTGGGTGCTCCAGTGTTGTATGCATGTATCTTTATAATTGTTATAACTTCTTGCTGAATTGACCCCTTTATCATTACATAACGACATTATTTGTCTCTCTTTACAGTTTTTGTCTTGAAATCTCTTTTATCTGATAGAAGTATAGCTATTCCTGTTCTTTTCTGATTTCCATTTGCACAAAATATCTTTTCCCATCTGTTTATTTTCAGTCTATGTGTCTTTATAGGTGAAGTGGGTTTCTTGCAGACAACATATAGTTGGCTTTTGTTTTTTTTAATCCATTCAGCCACTCTGTGTCTTTTTATTGGAGAGTATAGTCCATTCACATTCAATGTTATTATTGATAGGTAAGAATTTACTACTGCCATGTTGTTATTTGAATTCTGGTTGTTTTGTGGTCCTCCCTTCCTTCCTTCCTTTGTTAAAAATGATTTTCTTTGATGGTGTTTTATCTTCTTGATTTTTATTTTTTGTGTTTGTTGTAGGTTTTTTGATTTGAGGTTACCACGAGGCTTGCAAAAAACATTTTATAACCAATTATTTTAAACATATGACAACTTTATGTACAAAACAAGAGAAATCTAAAAGAAATTCTACACTTTAACTCCATCTCCCCCTTTTTTAAAATTTTTTTGTTTCCATTTATATCTTTTACACTATCTTTCAAAAAGTTGTAGTTATTATTTTTGATAAGTGTGTCTTTTAGTCTACCTACCCAAGATATATGTGGTTTACACAGTGCAATTATAGCAATAGAGTATTTTGTATTTGTGTACTTATCATTACTAGTTAGTTTTATACCTTCAGATGATTTCTTATTGTTCATTAACATTCTTTTCTTTCACACTGAAGAACTCCTTTTAGTATTTCTTACAGGACAGGTCTGACGTTGATGAAATCCCTCAGCTTTTGTTTGTCTGAGAAAATCTTTATTTCTTCCTCATGTTTGAAGTATATTTTTGAAGGATATAATATTCTAAGGTTGAGGTTTTTTTCCTTCAGCACTTTCAACATGTTTTTCCACTCTCTCCTGGTCTGTAAGGTTTCCAGTGAAAAGTCTGCTGCTAGGCATATTGGAGCTCCTTTCTATGTTATTTTTTCCCTTTTTTCCTACTTCCCTTAGGACTTTTTCTTTCCTGCAACATTGGGAAGCTTGATTATTAAATGCCTTCCAGTAGTCTTGTTTGGGTTAAATCTGCTTAGCGTTCTATGACCTTCTTGTTCCTGATTATTGATATGTTTCTCTAGGTTTGGAAAGTTCTGTTATTATTTCTTTAAATAAACTTTCTACCCCAATCTCTCTCTCAACCTCTTCTTTAAAGCCAATAAGTCTTAGATTTTCCCTTTTGAGGCTATTTTCTAGATCTTGTATGTGTGCTGTATTCTTTTTTTCTCTTCTGACTGTGTATTTTCAAACATCCTGTGTTCATGATCTCGAATTCTTTCTTCTGCTTGATCAATTCTGCTGCTGAGAGACACTGATGCATTCCTCAGTTTGCCAATTGACTTTTTCAGCTTCAGAATTCTGCTTGATATATATATATTTTTTATTATTTCAATCTCTTTGTTAAATTTCTCTGCTAGGCTTCTGAATTCCTCCTCTATGTTGTCTTGAAGTTCACTGAGCTTCTTCAGAACAGCTATTTTGGATTCTTTGTCCTAAAGGTCACATTTCTCCATCATTCCAGGATTGGTCACTGGTACATTATTTAGTTCATTTGGTCATGCTTTCCTGGATGTTCTTGATGCTTGTGGATGTTTGTCAATGTCTGGGCATTGAAGAGTTAGGTATTTATTCTAATCCTTGAAGTCTGGACTTGTTTGAACCTGTTCTTGAGAAGGCTTTCCAGATATTCAAAGGGAATTGAGTGTTGTGACCTCAGTCTTTGGTCACTGCAGCTGTATCAGCACGGGGGGGTTGCCCCAACCCCAGTAATACTGTGACTCCTGCAGTGCCTTGGTGGACTTGAGTGAGATTCTGGAGAATTCCCTGGATTACCAGGAAAAGTCTCTTATTCTCTTCCTTCACTCTCTGTGCTGGGCTGCTGGAGTTGGGGGAGGAGTGATGTGGGCACTCCCTCGTGGCCACTGTACCTGGGACTGTGCCAGGTCACACCTGAAGCCAGCCCAGTCTCACCCAAAGCCTGCTGCCTGGCTACCTCAGATGTTTATTCAAAGCCCAAGAGCTCTTTAATCAAAAGGTGGTGAATACTGCCAGGACTGTGTACTTCCCTTCAGGGCAGCATGTTTCCTTCTGGCCCAGGATGGGTCCAGAAATGCCATCCAGGAACTAAGTCCTGGACTCAGTGGCTTCAGAAATCTGCTTGGCACTTTGTTTTACTGTGGATGAGTTGATACACAAGTTATAAAACAAAGTCCTCTGAACTCTCCTTTCCTTTCCCCAAGTGGAATAAGACTCTCTCTGAGCTGCACTGCCTGGAATTAGGGGAGAGGTGACACAGGCACTGACTTGACCCCTGCTGCTGGTGTCTCTCTGGGTTGCATGCACCCCAAGTCCACTGGTTCCAAGCCATCACAGACTCAGGAATTGCCCAAGGACTAGAGTCTTTGTGGCCTGACTGCCTTACACATTTATTCTAGTCCCCAAGTTGCTTTTTGTCAGCTGGTGGTGGGTCCAGCCGGAACTTGGGTTTTGGGATAGAGGATTTCCCTCTGGCCAGGCTGGTCTAAATGCTCCTTCTATGAGTGCTGGCAGAATCCTGCCCTGTGCTGTTCTCAGCCCTGAGTTCCAATGCAAAGTCCCACAATCACTTCCCTCTCCCTCTCTCAGGCACACAGATTCTCTCTCCAGTATGCTGGAGTGATACTGCTGGAGGATGGGGGATGGGGTGGCATAGGCAACGCAAGACTGTCTTTCCTGCCCTCTCTAGTGCCTCTTTCCTTGGTATAATGTTAAAACCTGGTACTATGGTTGCTCACCTGATTTTTGGTTCTTCTGAAGATGCTTCCTTGTGTGTGGATAGTTGAATTGAGTGTCTGCGCAGAGGGACGATCACTGGAGGTTTCTATTTGGTCATCCTGCTCTGCCCTCTCTCCTTGTCTTCATTTTTGAGACAGTTTTGCTGGATATTGGATTCTTGTTGATAGTTTTTTATTTAAGCACTTTAAATATGTTATTCCACTGCCTTCTGGACTCCATTGATTCTGATGAGAAGTCAGATATTACTCTTATTTGGGTTCTCTTGCGTGTGATAAATAGGTTTTCTCTTATTGCATTCAAAATTTTCTCTTTGCCTTTTAACATTTTGAGTATGCTGTGCCTAACTACGGCTCTCTTTGTTTTCCCTACTTGGAGTTCATTAAACTTTTTGAATATGTGTATTCTTTAAAAAAAATATTTGGGAGGTTTTCCATCATTATTTCTTTGATTATTTTTTCTGCTCTTTCTCTTTTTCTTCTCTTTCTAAAACTCCCATGACACACACGCTGGCATGCTGAATGGTGTCCCAGAGGTCTCTGATGATCTGTTCATTTTTCCTCATTTTTCTTTTTGTTCTTCAGATTTTTAATGATGTACCATCGAGTTCATTTATTATGTTCTCTTCTATCTCATGTCTACAGTTGAGCCCCTTTAATTTCTCACTTCAGTTATTATACTTTCACTTCCAGAATTTAATTGTTAGTATAATTTTTGTCTCTTTACTGATATTCTCTATTTGATAAATCAGCATTATCACACTTATTTCTTCAAACATGGTTTTTGCTAGTTCTCTGAACATATTTATAATAGCTGCTTTGAAGTCTTTGTCTCCTAAATCGAACATCTGTGCCCCCTCAGGAGCAGTTGTTATTTCCCCCTCCTTTTCTTCCTCCTCCTCCTCTATTCCTGTACAAGGGTTACACTATCCTATTTCTTTCCTTGTATCATAATTTCTTTGGTCAAAAACTGGACATTTTAGATAATATACTGTAACAATTCTGGATTCTCATTAGCCCCCTCGTCCACACCCAGGGAATGTGGATATTGCGGGTTTTGTTTGTTAGTTTTTTGTTTAAGGGCTTGTGTGGACAAATTGTCAAAGTCTATTTTCCCTGCCTCGCACAACCTCTGATGCCACTTCTCAGTCTTCTTTCATCTTAGTTTTTAAGTTTGGCTTCCTAGAAGTTGTCCAGTGTCAGCATAGCTTAATGTTCAGTCAGTTATTTTGGTCATAGGTTATGCTTAAACCCTTTAAGTTAGTAAGTCTTACCCCCTTTGCTGATGGATCTTTGTGTGGCTTGGGGAATGCTTTCAAAACTGCCCCACCTTCATCCAGGGACGAGTGGCTCTCAAGTGCCCTCTCTGGTTGCTCCTTAGTGGGTATAAACTAGTGTACGTGCACAGTCTTCTGGACCCCCAGATATGAACATGATCCTAGAAGGGCTCTCTTTCCCTGTTTTATCTGTTGAACTCTGGCTGGTCTGCCATTTTTTTTGTTGCTAGTTGCTTCACAGAGCTTAAAAGCTTAATAGCTTGCCACTGAGAACTCTATTGATTTCAATAAACCTGAAGGCATGAGTTCCTCCCTGCTCCATTCCAAATAAAATCAACTCTCTCAGGGAGAGGATGGTGGGCCATATCTTCCTGGCTTGGATCTTCTTTTGTGGATCCGCCACCCTACAAGCAGAAGCTGGGAGGGGAGATGATAGCACACATTCTTCTCAGTTTCTCCCTCCTGTTATGGTATCTCTGCCTATGAGAGGAAACTGGAAGGGTGGTGATTAGGCCCTTAGTATTGTCAGCCTGCTGCATGTGAGGTAGAGCCTCTACCCTATGGGTGGGAGAAGAGAACACCATTTTTTTTTCTTTTACTGCATACACCTGGAATAGAACTTCTGCAGCACAGAGCTGAGAGTGGAATGAGAAACACCAGTGGTCTGCTCCCTCAGGGTGAAACCATAGCTCTGGACTGGAAACTGGGGGAGATTCCCTGTATTTTTGGGCTGTACTCATCTGGAGTGGTGCTTCTGTAACACCGAAGGGGAAATACAGGGATAAAAGCATATTTGAGCATAAATACCATACAGTTTGATGTTCTTACTAAAATTGAGTAGATTTTCTTGAATAAATGCTTTTGGATTTTCCATATATCTTTAGATCAATTTCCAGAGACTTTAAATGATTGTATTTTATAATTTTCACCAGTTAAATGGCTTTTTCATTGAGGAAAGAGTCTGCCAAGCTCCTCACAGAGGCATTTTGGAAGTCACACTCAATTGATGTTTTACAAGGTTAGTTTTATCTTAAGCAATAATATCTATGAAATCATTGTTTGATATGCTAGCTATATATTTCAATACCTCTTAACTCTCAGTGTACTATCAAGATCCATTCCTAATTTTAGGGTTTGAATTTCTTTATTGAGTAGTTCTACTTATAAGTATTGGTATTTCATAACTTTTAAAATTATTTCCTGTAATTCTTCCAAAGCACAAAGAACTCAATTAAAAAAATAAAATACTCATTTTGTCTTATAATTACCACATAGGTCCATTGGACTCTTTTTGAAATCTAAGATATATTATAAAAGCTTTGTGATCTTATTTTTCCTATATCTTGAAAACTTTTGCTATTTTATCATCCTAGAAATTATTTCATCACTGCTCATTATTCCCAGTGATGCTAAAAAAGACAAAATTAATAAGAAAATAAAAAGACTAATGGCATCACCTAGATACAATAGTGAAATGAATCATCATTATTTTATCATCTTTCAGTTTTGTTATTATATTGCCCGAAGTATTCCATCACCTGTCAACAAACATAGAATAAAACAGGAAATACTCTCTGTGTAGTCTACTTTTAGCTTTCATTGAACACAATTGTGAATTCAGAATTTTCTCATTTCTCACCCATTGTGGCAAAAAGAATAAAACTTTCAAAGGAATACATATCACAATTATTAGACAAATGAGAAGAAAAATGCAGAGAGACAGCAGAACTCTATATTCTAAGGATAATGGCCAAATTGATTGTATTAGTGAAATCTTAGACCATGACTCTTTAGGTGACAATATCCTAAATGAATTTTGTTAAACTCAAGAATCTATGAGTGAGCAATATAATTCTAAGAACAAAAGGAAATATGGCATTTTCATCCAGTTAGTCATTGAACAGGAAAAACTTTATCATGTAGTATTTTGCAACAAGAACTTGGACCATCCCATGTTTCTGAAAGAACATATCCATTATCCTTTCATCTTTTATAACGCTATTGTACTCAAATTACTTGATATGATTTGTAACTGGACAAATGTGGAAACAGGTATGTATACAAAAATGACTGAAAGAAAATTAAAAAAATTTAATAAACTCATCATTCTGTTTGTAAATCAAAAATTGAAAATATTTTGTAACATGGAGCTAAAAAGATAGCCTTTTTGTCATCGAGAAAATTGAGTAGTCAAAAGTTCCAAAAAAATTCTTTAAATTTTTCATTCTCATGATGCAAGTACAAAAAAAAAGAACCAGAAGTAATGATAAGCCAGAATCTCAGTGATGTATTTGAAATCTGGAATAAGCATTTACAAAATGAATATGTTCCAGGTTCATGCATGATAGTTGATAAGCAGTTAAGTTTGTACTGAGAATGTTGCCCATTTCAGATCAATCTATCCATCCATCCATTATCCATCCATCTCAGGAAAATATAGAATTAAAATTGTATTTCCTGTGTTCATATTTTTTTGAAACTTTGAATGAAATTGTTTTTTACTATGTGTTTATTCTTCTGGAAATTATTTATAAAATGTCTTAAAATATATATTTAAAAAGGTGCATTGGAACTAGATGGTAAACAGTGATGACTATATTTCCTGGTATTCTGGGGGTTAAAACATGCATAATTTTAGGTTTTTTAAAAAGTTCATCATTGTACCACTTAAAATACTCCTGCATTCATCATATCACATTTTAGGCCTAGAGATATGCTAGATTGCCTGATGGTTTTGGAACCAGGATGACCCAGGTTTGAATTTTGGCCCCACTTCTTTTAGCTGTATGATCATGGACAAGAAATATTGCTTCTATAAATCCTAGTTTCTGTATCTATAAAAAGAAGGTCATAGAACCTGCTTTGCAGGGTTAGTATTATACTCAGTGATGAAGATAAGTTCCCAGGATATCTACTAGAAAGCAGCAGGTGCTCAATAAATGCTTGCTTATCCCTTTTTTCCTCTTTGGTGTCAATAGTCTTTGGTGAGGCAGGATGCATGACTAGATTATGACTAATGGACAAATAGGTCTTGCTCAAAGAAATATTAGAAATAGAGGAACAGCACTCTGTGTGTGTGTGTGCATGTGTGTGTGTGAGAGAGAGAGAGAGAGAAAGAGACAGACAAAGGTATACAATCAAGTGAAAACAAACAAATCTTCAGAAAAACAAGATGAAGAGAAATATTATATAAACTCCCAGACCAGATAAAAGCCCTGACATGCTTTCTTAATATTAAGTATAGACTAATACAGAGAAGGCAAGAGTGCCTACTCTTGGGTCTTCAGTGCTCCAAATGCCTTTTGGAAGTTTAAGTTGTTTTTTTTTTTTTTGTTGTTGTTGTTAACACAGGGTACCTGATTATTTCTTGGTTTTCCCTGCTAACAATTTCATTACTCAGAGGAAAATGAAAGCAACAAGAAGAATTGATATTCTGCTTTCAATACTGACCAAGAATAAAGAACAGTGATGACAGAAAAAAAAAACAATGGCAACCTTAGGGGAGATTTGCTGTGTCACCTTGGGTTTTATTAATGTGAGGGAAAGAAATGATAGATTCAATCAGGTACATCCTCTGGGCATCAGGAAGGCATACTTCATAACATTCAGAAAAGATATGGCAAAACTGTTTGGTGGTATTAGGAATCTCTACAACTCTTTTGAAGAACAATTAGGTAACATGTAAGAGTCATAAACAGTTTGGCACTAAAAATCTATCCCTGAGAATTCTGAGATTAAATCATCCAACTGGAGTCTAAAACCTAAACTACAAGCATTAACTTGTTCACCACAGATTATCATCAACAGTCCAAAAATTCATCTCTAAACAACTTAGGTTGTTTTGCTTTCCCAATCCCCCACCCCATTCCAATTTCACTAGGACAGCAGTCAGCAAACTTTTTCTGTAAGGAACTAATAGTAAGTATTTAGGCCATACTCTGTTGTAACTACTCAACTCTGTGGTTGTTGCATGAAACCAAATATATGAACAAATGAGTGTGGCTGTGTTCCAGCAATACTTTATTTGTGGACACTGAAATTTTAATTTCCTATAATTTTGACATGTCAAGAAATATTCTTCTTTAAAAAGTGTGTTTTCAACCATTAAAAAATATAAAAACCATTATTAGTTCATGTACAAAAACAAGTGGTGAGTGGGATTTGGCCTGGAACCATAGCTTGCTGGCTTCTGACCTAGGACATTCCCACTAAATGTTACAGAGAAGAAACCTGGTGAGAGTGGAACACTTCCTTCCCTCCCACTCCAGAACTGGGTCTGGACTCTTCTGGCACTAGTCCATAGTAAACATGTATCTCTTGCCCATTTGTTTCCTCTTAGATGTCAATTCCTATTTGTAATATTCTTTTTGAGCAAGACACATTTGTTGATTAATCATGTTCTGATCGCATATCCTATCTCGCCAAGTATTATGGATACCAAAGAGAAAGGAAGGAAGAAACAAGCTTTTATTGGTCACTGTCTTAGTCCATTTGTGCCACCATAACAAAATTCTACAGACTGGATAATTTACAAACAATAGCAATTTATTTGTCACAGTCTGGAGACTAGGCAGTCTAATATCAAGGTATCAGCAGGGTTGGTGTTTGGTGAGGGCTGCTTTTCACTTCCAAGATGGTGCCTTGTTGCTGCATCCTCCAGAGGGGACAAACACTGTGTCCTCATCCTCATATGGAAGAAAGGACAGAAGGGGCAAACTCACCTCCTCAAGCCCTTCTATAAATCACTCATCCAATCATGAGGACAGAGCCCTCATAGCCTAATCACCTCCTAAAGGCCCCACTTCTTAATACTGTTGCATTGGGGATTCAATTTTAACATGAATTTTGGAGGGGACGTGAACATTCGAATCATAGCAATCACCTTATATACATGAAAAAAATATATAGGTTTTCTGAAAGGGATTGGTAAACATGGTTCTAAATAACACATGGTTCTAAATAGCCCTGTAAATTCGATGGACTCCCAGGTAGATTGGAGAGCCAGCAGATACAACAGATAAAAATAAGTGTGCCTGTAGGATAGGCATCATCTGGTATAATTCAAAGATTTGTGCATTTAGTTCAATTTTGCACCATGCAATCCCTGGTGACCCTCTCATAGATCCCTCCTGCAGAGGAAGTGTAACTTTCCAGGCTTACAAATGCATAGGGCTGCTCAAAGGCACCTGTTCACTCTTAACCAGAGCCTATAGGTTCTATCCATTTCAGAGAATGGCAAATTGAGGCTGACAAGGATCTTTAGAATCAGAGAGCCAGGGCCTAAAAAGCCTAAAGCTCATTTCAAAGCTCATTCCAGAAGGAGTTGAAATAATGTCATGATCAAATTTAAGCACAGCAGTGTGGTTCTCAAATTTTAATATGCATACTCATCACTTTAGGATCTTGTTAGAATAAAGATTTTGATTCATTAGGCATATTAATCAGCTCTGGATGCCATAACAAAATGCCACAGACTGGATAGCTTAATCAACAGAAATTTCTCATAGTTCTGGGGACTGGGAAGCTCAAAATCAGCATGTTGGCCAATTGAGTTTCTGGTGAGGACTTTCATCCTGGCCTGCAGATGGCTGCCTTTTCACTGTGTGCTCACATGACTTTTTCTTTGTGCACACATGTTAAGAGTGAGAGCACGCATGAGAGAGAGAGAGAGAGAAAGAGCGAGCAAGCGTGCGAGAGCGAGTGAGCTGTTTTATAACAACACTAATCCTATTGGATCAGGGCCCCACCTTTATGCTTTCATTTAACCTTAATTACCTGCATATAGGCCCTATTTCCATACACAGTTACATTAGGGATTAAAGCTTTGATATATGAATTTGGTGGTGGCAGGGGAGCAGGGCATGGGGTGGGGAACACAATTGAGTCCATAGCAGTAGGTGTTGGTGGAGCCTGAGATTCTGCATTTCTAACAATCTCTTAGGTGATGTGGATGCTGGTGGTCTTTGGATCACCTTTTTGGTATCAGGGAACTAAAGTCAAAGGCCCCAGGTTCTGCTTGAGGACACAGAGAGGGTATTCAATAATGAGCAGGAAAATGCACAGCTAAAATGTTCACAAAGCCTGTTCAGAAATAATGCTGGTAATAATATTAGTACTGCATGTTTACATGTAAGATGTCACTAAAGAAAGAACAAAGACATGAAGAGATTCCCACAATGGCAGACAATTCTTCAAAATCTGACCCCAAGTGAAACTGCCTTGAGCAGAGATATGAGGACCTTTTCAGACACGTGGGCCTTTTCTAAGCCATGTGAATTCTCCAGATCAAATGTTTCACTTCTCCAAATCTGAAAGTCTGCTACCAAAACCCCCTTCTCTGGAACATTATTAAAACTTCGTTTTCAGCTAACTCAAAGAGACAAAAATACTAGTACTATATCCGGAGAATAATGTTAGCACATAGAGGGGAAAGAAAACCCCACTAAATTTCCAAATTGGCACTTTTATGAACTCTACAGAGATAGGTACAGCTTAAATGATCAAGAATCAGGCCGTTTTGCCATTATTTTATTTGGGACTGCTAATGAGCATCACCAGCCAGGAGAAATGGGAACTGACTTTACAAAAGATCTGCATAAAAATAAAAAGAACAAAAAAAGAACCCCTGCCCAGGTGCATTTTGACAATTTCCTGCAAAGGAGGCTAGTTAATTCTGGGCTCAGGAATACCAGTTTTCTCTAGTGATTATGTCAATGGTTCTCAGAACTACTTTGGATGTCTGTGCCTTTCTTTCCTTGGGCATGAATTGGGCTCATGCGGATGTGCAGGTCAGGCCATAGTGCCCATATTCAGTTACCACTACTGATATTAACTCAAAGTAAAGCTCTGGAGACTTCAAGTATAGATGGTATGATGTCCTTCTATTTCTTTTGACTGAAATACGGCAGGCATAAAAATAGTTATCTGACCTTCATGTCTTAAACTCCAGAGAGTCCTTTTTGGAATGATGCACAGGCATTCTCAGACACAGGACACGGCAGGAGGGACCAACCTGAGGTTTCCATATTGTAAGGATT
Organism: Daubentonia madagascariensis; assembly: GCA_023783475.1. Taxonomy (NCBI): domain Eukaryota; kingdom Metazoa; phylum Chordata; class Mammalia; order Primates; family Daubentoniidae; genus Daubentonia; species Daubentonia madagascariensis. Next base: position 10,692,612 of record JAKFHU010001670.1, read on the forward strand.
CCTGAGAGTCTCGAATGACAAAGTCTCAGTCCTTTGTTTCACAGCCTTGAACAATGCACTGGAAAGTTTTGATTAAAATCTGCTGCCAGTATTCAAGTTTCCATTTCATTCAGTTTAAACTGTAGCAGGGACTCAGTTAACATGGCACAAATCAGTGGTAGAGGATTAGGCAAATATCCTTTGCCTGGAGCTATCCTTCTGCATCAAAGAGAAAAATCAAGATGGCCTAAGTAGAGGCACAGAATAGAAGAATTTCTTTCCAGCATGTTCTCTGCCTGGCTTTTTTGTTTTTTTCCAAGTGAAAAAAAAAAAATCGACTTGCTGCTTTTCCTAGAAGCTACTCAGTACGATTGATTTGGATAGAAGCCAGAACATTCGTTACCAGATTTGTTTAAAAGATTCATCTGAATATTAAAAGATCAAGGCTAGCTATTCTTTTGATTTCCAAGATCTAAATTTCTCAGTGATGTGTTGCTGGGGTTCTGAGCTGCAGGAACAGCAGGAAAAGGACAAAGAAAACACAAACTGAGCTGAAGTGCTAAAGTTGTATTTAATAGTCATTGAGATTGTGTTTAAATACTTCAGGGACATGTCTCTTGAGAAGTTCACTTGTTTCCTAAGTAGGATGTTTGGGTTGAATAATGAAGCCCAACTGAGGAAATGCTGACCTTGTCTTTCTCTATCCCCTAACCCCCAGTCCTAAGTTCCTAGGACAGCCCCTCTGAATTGTAGTAGAGGAGAGGTTTGTAGATGGTAAAGCCTTCTCTCTCCAGAGCCTGTGCTGGGCATTTTGGAGATCAGCGTAAATTAAATGTATGCTTTTTTGCTTATTTGTCACCTTGAGATACTTTCTTCAGCCCTGGACTGGTGACACGATCTAGGTGAGCAGGGGCATATTCAGGTTCACAATGAGTACAGGGCCTTTTACAGTGCCTTGCTCACTGCAGCATCTCCAACTCCCTACATTCAAAATTGAACCTGTCTTCCCTCTCAAATTTATTCTTTCTTCTCCATTTTCTGACTTACTAAGAATATCACCTCCTCCTAGTCACCCAAGCTCAAACTCTCACTCTTCTTTGACCCCTTGGCACTTCCTGTTCTCTACTTCCAGACACCAGGATTATTCCACTTCCAGAATAGCTTCTGAATCCAGCTCTGCATTTTGATCCTGCTCCTTCTGTATTTCAGGCCTTCCTATTCTTTTTCTAATTTCTTAAGTTGAAAACATAAATTTTATTTTCAGTCTTTCATTGAAAATTTTTTAACATACTAAAAGCATTTAAGGCTACACATCATGCTTTGAGTATAATTTAGCTGTGTCCTATATACTTTGGTATGAAATGTTTTTTCTTACTATCTAATGTTAAATTTTAGGTGGGATTTGCCTATTATACAAAAGATGACTTACAAGAATGTTTCTTAATTTGCTAGTAATTAAAAACTTTTTGGTAATCATTTGTTGTTGATGATTTACAATATTATTGGATTATAATCAGAGAATAGGGCCTGTAATATTACTGTTTCTTTTGTCCTTCCAGATGGATAATAATCCTTTCTTTCTATAGGTGTTGTTTCAGTGTTCTCTGGATTCTAGTGTTTCAGATGATAAGTAACCAGTTCTTTCTATCAGAAGGTCTATAAGATGTTTTCCCTATTCTTGGAAAGTAGGAATTTCACCAAAGTATGTCTAAGGTTTATTTTTTCCCCCTCTTATTTCATCCTCTAAGACTCAGTGGACCTTTTAATCTGAAGGACCGAGTATTTCTTCAGCTTAGGGAATATGTTCACTATCTCCTTCTGTTAGTTGCTTATCCCTTTCCATGCACCTGCTCCTTCACATCTCCTGGCACTCCCGTGGTTAATACGGCAGAGCTTCTGGATTTGTCCTCTAAGTCTCTTTTCTTTTTTCACATGGTTTCTACTTTTGAGGGCTAGGTCTGTGTTTTGAGATATTTCTTTGACTTGATCTTCCAGAGCACGAATTCTATTCTCAGTAGTGAACATTTTTTCAATTTGTCTATTGAATTTTTAAAACTCAGAAATATCATTCTTAGTTCCAGAAAGTCTTTCCTATGCTCTAATTATATCTTTGTTCTAATTATTTTTATTAACATCTTCTCTCTTTCCCTTAGTTTTACCATAAATAAAGCTGCCGGCCCTAAGTTGTTCAGCCTGGTCTTTCTTCCCCTGGTTGCAGAGTCCCCTTAAGCCAGTTGTAAGTTTTTCCATTATCTACTCATCTTTGTGTGCTCCCTCGATACCTGTGCAGGCCAGCCTGTTGGGGTATTCCATCAGACAGGGCAGGGGGCAGGAGGCATGCCAGCGTCTGTTCCTGCTGCCCTTCTGCTGAGGCAGTGATGAAATCTTTTCTCAACAGAACAAACTGGGACCAGTACGGCCCATCAGGGAGGCCCCAGTTAGGTCCAAGAGGGTTAGTCAGTACTAACTCAGTAACCTCATCAAGTTCCACACCCTTGGGCTCCTTCAGAGAGCCACAAAATCCAAGACCTTCACTTTGAGGAGAGGTAAGCTTCCTTCTCTGTTGTTGGTTGTCAGGTCTTGTTGGATGTCATGGAACCAGAAGTTCCCAGCCTGATTTCCCTCTAGTCTCATTTTTGTTGACTCCAGAGAAGGAATTGAAAAGGACAAATGGCAAAGGCTGTGTTTTCTCTCTGGCAGCTATCTTTTCAGAATCTAAGATATCTTTCTAACATGCAGGCTTGATAACCCCAACACCCTCAGTGGCTCCCTGTTTCCTGCAGCACAACACCCAACCACAGGCCTTTTGAGCTGAGTCCTCCCCAGGCTGGATTCACTGGACTGGGCTCCATCCCCTGTGTTTTCCATCATACCAGACTTCTCACTTTCTCCAAATCTACTCTGTGCATCTCCCCCATCTGTGTCTGCATACACAGTTCTCTTCGTCTGGACATCCCATCACTTTCCCTGTCTCTGACTTTTAGAATCCTTTTCATTCCCTAATTCAGACGCCACCTTTTACAGGAAGCCTCAGTTGGAATTTATGGCTCGCTCTTTAGTGCCCCATAGTTCCTCTTTGTTCCTCAGTAGCAGCACTTAACACAATCTGCTTTTTCTTAGGTTATCTGTGTACCTGTCTCCTTCTCCCACCCCAAACCCTAAATAATATAAGGGCAGGTTCCAGGTCTGTGTCGTTTTCTCTCTTCCCACAGTGTCTGGCATGAAGTGGGTTGCCCAATCTTTGTAGCATGGACAATGGCAAACAATTACACTGGATGTCAGTGAAGCAATCCTGAGCTTTTCTTACTATCGGTGAAAAATAGGGCCATGAAGCTCTGGCTGGAGTTTTAACAGAGGAACTGACGTCCTCAGCATCCATTATGGGCATTCACTCCACAGTGCTGTTATTGTCCAGAGAGCAGCAGAGTCTGGACTAACAGGGACCATGGTCTGTCACAGCAGCTGAATTTCATGCCATTGCCTGGGAGTCTGAAGGGTGGCATAGAAGATGGCTGGCTGAAGAAACATCCATCTCAGAGGTTTGTGCTTTTCAAAAGACCCACCATAAATGGTCCACTGAAAAGAAGACTCTGATGGGAACATGCCCCTGACACTTCAGGGAGTTTGAAAAGGCGCGTTGCGCTGGGAAGTACAGTCCCAGGGGATGGTCAAGAAGAGTTGGGAGTTGCCTTTTCAAAGGTGACTCATAATGAAGCAAGACTCACCCTGCTCATTCTCGAGTGCAGACCCCCACCCCAGAGAGATGCTGGACACAGGTGTGTGGGGAGGGGGGCAGCAGGAGCTCCTGAGCAAGAGTGGCCCTGCAAGAGGAGGGGAGGCCGTTGGGAGGAGGAGCTATAACGTTCTAGAGAATGCTTCATCTGTCACCAGACCTCTGAATGAGCCAAGAAAAGGCTGCTGGCTCTCTGCCCTTGGCCTAGTCTTAACCATTTCTCTCCTTGGGGCCGCTTAAAGTAACTGGTGTCACTGTATCACTTGCTTGCTCTTGCTCTGGAATCCATACTGGGGGCACTAAAACACAGATCACTATTCTTAACCCAGTGTGTCTGTGTATGCGCACATGGGGTTATTGTAAAGGAGCGTTAGCACGCGCCAAGTAGCCTTCCCTGGGTAAAAATATACTGCGGCTCTTCCTGGTGAAGTGCCTGTTGCCCCCTTTAAAAATCCCATTAAGCACACTGTCACTTTAAATGGACCACTTAAAGGCAAGAGCTAGTGCCTCACCCAGGGCCAGACACATAGCAGGCTCTTGAAAAATGTGCTGAAAATGGAACAGTCAGTATTCAGTGGCAAGCAGAGATTCAGTCTGACCTCTTTATTTTCAGCCTTCACATCATTTGTTTCATCAGTTATGTTCCAATTCCTCTTTCCCTTTTCACAGTTCCCCTCAGGACCATATGTGTATGTGTGTGGGTTGTATATGCCTTTGTATGTGTGTATATTTGTATATGTGTATTATACATATCTGCATATAAGTCTGTGTGCATGTATCTTTTATGTGTGCATGTGTGTATCTGTCAATATGTGTGGATATGTCTATTCTCATATACATATACACACATACATATGTGTGTAGGTATGTGGGGCTATGTGTATGTGTGTACAGGCATATCTTGTTTTATTCTTCTTTGCTTTATTGTGCTATGCAGATATTACTTTTTTTTTTTAAACAAATCAAAGGTTTGTGGCAACCCTGTGTTAAGCAAATCTATCAGTGCCATTTTTTCAACAGTATGTGATCAATTCACGTCCCTTGTCAGACTTTGGTAATTCTCACAATATTTCTAACTTTTTCATTATATCTGTTATGGTGATCCATGATCAGTGATCTTTGATATTACTATTATAATTGTTTTGGGGTGCCACGAACCATGCCCCTATAAGGCTGTGAACTTAATAAATACTGTGTGTCCTGACTGCTCTGAACAACTATTCCCCTATCACTCTCCCTCTTCTCAGGCCTCCCTAATTCCCTATTTCAACAATATTAAAATTAGGCCAATTAAAAACCCTACAATGGCCCATAAATGTTCAAGTGAAAGGAAGAGTTGTGTGTCTGTCACTTTAAATCAAAAGCTAGAAATGATTAAACTTAGTGAAGAAGGCACATCGAAAGCTGAGACAGGCCAAAAGCTAGGCGTCTTGCACCAAACAGTTGTGAATGTAAAGGAAAAATTCTTGAAGAAAGTTAAAAGTGCTACTCCAGTGAACACAGGAATGATAAGAAAGTAAAACAGCCCTATTGCTGAGGTGGAGAAAGTTTGAGGGGTCTGGACAGAAGATTAAAGCAGCCACAACATTCCCTTAAGCCAAAGCCTAATCCAGGGCAAGGCCCTCACTCTCTAATTCTATGAAGGATGAGAGAGGCAAGGAAGCTGCAGAAGAAAAGTTGGAAGCCAGCAGAGGGTGTTGGTTCATGAGGTTTACGTTATGAAGATGACTTCTCTTCATAACAAAAGTGCAAGGTGAAGCAGCAAGTGCTGATGTAGAAGCTGCAGCAAGTTATCCAGAAGATGTGGCTAAGATAACAGATGAAGGTGCTACCCTAAACAACAGATTTTTAATGTAGGTGAAACATCTTTATATTGGAAAAAGATATCATCTAGGACTTTCATGCTAGAGAGAAAACGTCAACACCTGGCTTCAAAGCTTTAAAGGACAGTCTGACTCTCTTGTTAGGAGCTTATGTAGCCGGTGACTTTAAATTGAAGCCAGTGCTTATTTACCATTCTAAAAATCCTAGGACCCTTAAGAATTCTGTTGAATCTACTCTGCCTGTACTCTGTAAATGGAACAAAGCCTGGATGACAGCACATCTGTTTACAGCATGGTTTACTGAATATTTGAAGCCCACTGTCGAGAACTACTGCTTGGAAAGATTCCTTTCAAAATATTACTGCTCATTGACAATGCACTTGGTCACCCAAGGGCTCTGATGGAGATGTGCAAGGAGATTAATGTTGTTTTCATGCCTGCTAATACAACATCCATTCTGAATCCCATGGATCAAGGAGTAGTTTTGGCTTTCAAGTCATATTATTTAAAAAAACAACAACACATTTTGTAAGGCTATAGCTGCCATAGTTTGCAATTCCTCTGATGCATCTGGGCAAAGTAAATCAAAAACTTTCTGGAAAGGATTCACCCTTCTACATACTGTTAAGAACATTTATGATTCATGGGAGGAGGTCAAAATATCAACATTAACAGGAGTTTGGAAGAGGTTGGTTCCAAACTTCATGGATGATTTTGAGGGGTTCAAGATATCAGTGGAGGAACTAACTGCAGATGTAGTAGAAATAGCAAGAGTACTACAATTGGAAGTGGAGGCTGAAGATGTGACTAATTGCTGCTATCTCATGATAAAACTTGAATGGATGAGGAGTTGCTTGTTATGGATGAGCAAAGAAAGTAGTTTTTTGAGATGGAATCTACTCCTGGTGAAGATACTGTGAACACTGTTGAAATGATTACAAAATGTTTAGAATATTACATAAACTTAATTGATAAAGCAGTGTCAGGATTTGACAGGATTGACTCTAATTTGGAAAGAAGTTCTACTGTGGGTAAAATGCTATCAAATAGCATCACGTGCTACAGAGAAATCTTTTGTAAGGAAGATTCAATTGATGTGGTAAACTTCATTGTTATTTTTAGAAATTACCACAGGGATCTCAGCCTTCAGCAACATCACCCTGATCAGTTAGCAGCCATTACATTAACATGGAGGCAAGACCCCTCCACCAGCAAAAAGACGAGGACTTGCTGAGGGCTCAGATGATTGTTAGCATTTTTTAACAATAAAGTGTTTTAAAACTAAAGTGTATATATTATTTTTTAGACCTAATGCTATTGCACATTTAATAGACTATAGTGTAAACATAATTTTCATATGAACTGAGGAACCAAAAAATTTGTGTGACTAGGTTTATTGGGACATGATATTCACTTGATTGCAGTGGTCTTGATCCAAACCTGTAATATCTCTGAGGTATGCCTGTATATCTGTATGTGTGTGTGTACATGTGCTTATTTGTATGTGTATGTCTGCATATGTCTGTATAATTGTACATGTGTGTGTATCTGTACACATGGGTATGTATGGGTATGGGTGTATGTCTGCATGCATTCTTACATACAAACATATCTGATATTCACTATGGGCTGGCAATCAAGCCATTTCTTCATAGAAGCTAAACTGAAAAGACTCTAAACGCTTTATTTATTTAGAGCATTATTCCCTGAGTCTTGCAGCATTGCTGGAAAAGGATGGGAAAAGGGTAAAGAAGAGATAGTTATTTTTAGTGGGATGGGATATGGGAGAACATGTTGGTATGCTGACGTTAGCCATCTAGTCTAAAGGGAGATACTGAGGGTTCAGGAGAAAGAGAAGGGATAGCTAAGGGGGGAAAATGAGAGGGGTAGGATCCAGAGCTCAGGGGAGGGGTTGCTCTTGAGAGAAGGGGTGAGTCTTCTACTGGGTTAGGAAGCTCTTTCCAAGTTGGGTGACCAGGTTCACTGCTCTCAGGACAGTAGCAACTGTAGCGGCAGACTTTGAAATACCCTTAGCTATGGACTGAATAGTGTCCCCCTGCCTTCAAGTTCATATGTTGAAGTCCTAACCCCCAACATGATTGTGTTTGTAGATAGGGCTTTCAGGAGACAATTAAGGTTAAATGAGGTCATAAGGGTAGGGTCCTAATCTGATAGGACTAGTGTCCCTGTAAGAGGAGGAAGAGAGAGAGTTTGCCCTTACTCTCTTCACATGCAAGCACCAATGAAAGGCCATGTGAGTACACAGTGAGAAGGCAGCTGTCAGCAAGCCAGGAGTAGAGCCCTCACCAGAAACATAATCTACCAGCACTTTGATCTTGGTCTTTCCAGCCTTCAGAACTATAAGAAGCAAAAGTCTATTGTTTAAGCTACCTGGTCTATTGCTTTATGTTATGGCAGCCACAGCAGACTAAGATACTCATCAATGACTTTCCCCATACAGACATAGAACTATGGAACAGCAGCCTCCAAGGCCCAAAGAGCCTGTAACTGGGAAAGTCACATCCTTGCTTTATCTGATGGCCACAGAGGCTGAGACAATGGGAGACTCTCAGAGGAAGGAGTATCAGGATTCTCTAGTTCTTGCTTTCCAGTTCAAAGAGCTCCATTCCATGCACTTCTTGTTCTCCCCTGCTATGCCATTGTTCTTGGCCATGTCTTACCCAATCTCCCCAGGTAGAAAGCAGACCTAGCAAGAGGGTCACTTCTGAGCATGAAAAGGTTGACATAAAAATTTATGATTTCCTGTCTGTTCTTCCCTCATCTGCTATCCAGTCTCCATGGTGTGGCTGTACGGGGTTGGGAATTCAGTCTCTGAACCACGCACCTGGGTTCATCAATTACTAACATTGTGACCCAGGGCAGGTTACTTAAACTCTCTGTGTCTTAGTTTTCTTATCTGTAATGTGGAGACAATAATATTACCCGCCTTGTAGGCTTGTTGTAGAGAATCAGGAAGGTTAATGCATATGTGGTGAACAGTGCTGGCTATTTTTAGCTAACCATCTCCTTCAAGGTCATCACTGGGGGACCCCTGGAAGGTTTCTGAAGCAGATGCAAGGATACCCAAGGCCTAGGCACATGCTTCTGAAGGAAATTTCTCCTTGATTGTATCAAGAGAAAGAGATGGGAGCAAGTGATGTTGGTGTGTCAGGTTTGGTTGTAGAAGGTGAGGAGGGGGTCATGCCTGTCGGCTTCTGTCCTCTCAATGAAGTGTGAAACAAGGTCCTCAGCCAATAGGGAGTGTGGAGGAGGGGCTGTGGGTGGTTTGGGAAGGATGGAGAAGGAATGAATTAGATGTACAAGGGAAGGGGAAAATAAACCTTCTAGAGAAACCAAGTAAGCTTGCTGAGCAATACTAAGTGCCGGTTTGAGTCTTGAGATCATGAATTTAAAGTGAAAACAGAGGCTTGATTGTGTGAATTTCTTGCAACATCCTGCAGCCCAGGTGCCAGCAGGGAGAAGGCATGGAGTTGCTTTCTGATCAATTGTCCTCATTTGTAGGGATGTGTGCCCACTGTGCACTGAAGTCTGCTTTTATACACAATGATGGTGCCAATTTTTTCATAACACATTATGTTCATGACGAAGGCAAATATATTGGAGTTCTCACCTCGTTGCAGCTTCATTTTCATTTTCTTGTCCCTTTCCCTTGAGACTACACATGTAAATTGCCAGTTTATGGTAATTTAATTTGTGGAATGCTTTGGACAAAGAACCAATTTTCTTAGTTTATGTGGCTTTGGGTACTACATTTTGTTTTCATTACTCTGTTGGGGTCTTAATCTCTGCCAAAGCAACATAGGCATGAGATGGTAATGAAAACTGATGCTTATAAAGCACTCACTATGTGCCAGGCGCTGTTCTAAGCACCTCATATATATGAATTCAGTCATTGCTCACAACAACCCTGTTTTACAGATTGGGCACAGACAGCTTAAATAACTTGCACGAGATCACACAGTGAGTAAGTACCAGAGCTAGAATTCAACCTGGGCAGTGTTGCTCTAGAGTCCATTGGGAGGGACCTCTGTGCTTCTCTAATGTACTCTTGAAAGCGAGCTAAAATATCTATTTCTCTCTAAAATATCAACTTTCTGAGAAAATTTATAATAGGTCCCATCTACCCCTACCTGTTCATCTCCTCCTCTTCCTACCAGTTTTTGTTTATCTCCCTCTTCCCCACATCACCAAGGATAACAACCACCAGTATCATCCAGTCAGGTGACATATTTATGAAGGGCCTACCCTGCATAAACATAGGTGAAACAAAGATGACCAGAACACTCTCCCTGCATCCCCAGAACTCACAGTCTACCTGGGGATCAGGACAAATGAACCGGCAAAGTACAACAAAGGATACAGGCAAACCCCCATGGGCACAAGGCCTTATAAAAAACAAGCTGCAGAAAGAGAAAGAACTGGTTGATGACGCTGAATTTATTTCAGCCTCTGTAGGAGTCTTTTTAGTCCCTGAGCAGATGCCAACTCATCCAATTGTGTTGGAGAAATACTGTGGCAACAAGATGCCAAGGACTCTAGTCATTGTGCTTTTGCATTTCCCAAACATGGGGAGTGTGGGATGCTGGGAACTGGAGTAATGTTCTGAGATCACTTTTAGCAATTTTAATTTGTCTTTTTGTCCAAATGGGACATGGCCAGACTTCTACAAATAAACTGGACTGGTTGTGTTTCTCATGATGGGCAATGTGACAGTGGGCTAAACAGAAAGTAGACAGGCTCTGGAGCTCCTCACACATTGGATCCAATCTGCACCCAGCCATTTACTGGCTGTGTGGCCTTGGGCAAGGCATTTAAACTTTACAAATTGCAGTTTTCTAATTTGTGAAATGGAGAAAGGCATCCCTTCCTTGTAGGAATGTACTAAGAATTAGCAATGAGTTTGTAAAGTTCTTAGTATAGTAGGCATCCAATCAACCAAAGCCATCATTATTTATTATCATACAGAGTTAAGAATGACAGTTAAACCTCTATGGCAAAACTTTCTTAAACAGATCCTTTATTGTCAGAGCAGTCATCTACCCTTCCTAGTTCTACCTCACCTTGGGAATATTCAGAAAGGGTGAAAATGCCATAAAAATGCAACTTATATATAATTGTTATCTTCAGAACGTCATCACTGGACTGAACTTAAGAAATTAGGCCAGGCATGGTGGGTCATGCCTATAAACCCAGCGCTTTGGGAGGTTGAGGTGGGAAGATCACTTGAGCCCAGGAGTTCATGGCTGTAGTGAGCTATGATCGTGCCACTGAACTCCAGCCTGGGTGACAGAGCAAGACCCTGTCTCTTCTAAAAAAAAAAAAAAAAAAAAAAAAAAAAAAAAAAAAGAAAAAGAAAAAGAGGAAGAAAAAATATTACATGATCAATTTAACTTGTGCTAGGCTTTCTGTTACTCTATATAGACATAATTATAGTTATTATTACTGTTACTTAACATTGCGGCGAGAAGAAAGGTGAAAGCAATAAATATTTGATCATTTCTATCCACCAGGCACTGTGCCAAGTGGTTTTGCACACATTTAAATAACACAGCTACCCTGGGAGCTTGGTAGTAGCATTATTTACATTTTAAAGATCAGGAAACAAGGCTCAGAGAAGTTGCATCACTCCTTAAAGGTCACACAGCCAGTAAGTATCAGAGCTGGCCTGGCCCAGGCCCTGTGCTCTGTCCCCTAGCCTGTGTGGCCTCCTGAAACAGGCAGTATGGTCACAGCTATTTTGCAGATGAAGAATGGCAAACCCAGAGTAGTTTAAGACGTGTCAAAAGTCACAGAGCTATTAAATAGGAGGTCCATGACTGAGTCCCAATCTTCCTGATGTTTAATCCAGTTTCCCTTCCTTTTCCTTGAGCCCCCTGGGGGAAGACAATATAGAATGGTTAAGAACACAGGCTGTTAGGTTTCATGCTGCCAGAGAAGAGAGTTAAAAATATGGAAAGGAAAAGACTAGAACGAACCCTGTGGTATTAGACTGGAATTGATGGTATGAGAATGAATATACATATGTATATATATACAGACAGATATAGAAACGAATATGTGTGTGTGTGTGTATATATATATATATATATAAATATATATAAATCTCTCTCTCTACTTATGCACACACAGAGTTCCTAATTTTTTCCACCAAAAGGGCCAGCCTTGAGGCATCAGCGAGCATACCTAGCACCAGATCTTGGTTTCTAAATAGAATTCTTCATGTAAAAGAACCAGGGATCTTTGGAGGAATGTTTGATTCCAGGGCTGGAACAAGGAAGGTACAAGATAAGCCTGAACATCTTATTGGGCCAATCAGCAAAAAAGTGCTCTAAAATGATGAGACCATGTCAAGTGCTGAGCAGACAGGTTGAAAGGACTCCCAGTGGTCAAATTGAAGACAATTTCAACATCAAAATAAATAATGGTAACAAATTGTAACCCACTGGATAAAATAGAAAACTATGAGTCCATGCTGATATAAACAAATGATTTGAAAGTTGATAAGGAGATATTAATATTTATATAACTTTAAAGTACCTTCCCACAAAATACTTATTAAAAATTATGGGAGGTAAAAAGAGTAACTTCACAGTGGAGAAACTTGGTTGATACCATCTTAATTAAGTGATCAAAGTGAAGGTCACCAGTCATGGGACACATCCAAATTGCGTATCATCCGATAGCATGCAATGAGAACTCTGGGCATCGCTTTTGTATTATTCCTGCTAACGATGCAAAATCTGAATCTAATCATAAGAAAATATCAGACACACCCCAAATGAGGGACCTCGACAAAATATCTGGCCTGTAATCTTCAAAAATATCAATCTTGAAAGTTAATGAAAGATTTAAGAACTGTTTCAGATTACAGGCAACCAAAGAGACACAAAAAGTAAATGTAACACATGATTCTGAACTGGCCTTTTAACTTAAAGGGAATTGAGTGAACTGGTTAAACTTGAATGATTTTGGTGATTGCATTGTTGTTATGTAGGAGAATTCTGGTTTGTTGGAATTAGATGCTGCTATATTTGAAGGTGATGAAGTATCGGGCGAATGACTTACTCTCAAATGATTCAGGGGAAAAAAAGTACTTTGTATTGTACTTGCAATTTTTTAGTTTGATATTTTTCAAAATAAAAAGTTATCTCCCCCAACAACAAAAACCTCAAAACAAAACCAAGAATGAACACAGGTGTTGCATGCAGAGGGTTCAGTAAAATGGTTAACAACTCAGGCTCTGGGTTTGAGGTCCAGCTTTGCCACTTGCTAGCTATGTGAACTTAGACTTGCATTATCTGTGCCTTACTTTTCTGGTCTGTAAAATAGGGATAATAATAGTCTAGGGTCCTTGTGGATTTAAATAAATTGCCAACCACATAGTTCTTAATAGCACATGTTTTGTAATCAGTGCTGAATTCTGTTTGTTGTTTTTATTAGAGGGAGGCAACAACATGATTCTATGTGATCCATGTTCCCCTCAGGGCATATGCCAGGAAGAAAGGTCTGATGTGCCCCTTCTGACTTGTTCAGAAGGATATACTTTAGCTAAAAACATTTGCTATGTGGTCAATCCTATTATTCAGGTAGATGTCTGTAGATTTCATAGATGGAGGAAGTTTAAAATAACATAGATATGTTTATAATCTTTAGATACACACTTAGTTTTGATGTGAGGCACAATGAGCCTTTTTTTCTTTTTTTGTCAGCTATACGTAATCATTATAACAGGCCAAAACCTTGTGTTAGGGATAACCAAGGCATTAGGATGAAGAAAAAGTGATTATAATATTGACAATATATCTCTTAAACAGTTAAAAAACATACATGTATGATCTATTACAAAGGATTAAAGTGTATCCACGACCAAGAGTAGCTAATTTAACTAAAAATGGAAGTTTTAAAACGGCAATTAAAACAACGTACTGGTTGGAAGGGAAATTTAGATAGCACTTTGATATTGATTCTTTAAATTTGCTCTTTCTGCTCTTTGGATACTTAGTATCAAGCTGCAATAATGCAATAGGAGGAGTTGTTTGAGTTTGAGGGTAGGAGTAAGGCTAATATTTTGCAATTCATCTTTCGATGCATACTTTTTTTGTGTATCTCCACTAATCAAATTCAGTTTTAAGAACCGTGAATTCTTTTCCAGTTAGCTTCAGTTAACATGACAGCAGATGTCCTCTGACAAAGCCTCTTTGCTCTCTCCATTGACAGTCTTCAAATGTTACTTTAAAACATTTTAGAAGGTTCACAATGATTGTTGCTAATATGACAAAATGGGCTCTACCCACCCCATAGAAAAGGGTGGAAAACTCCAGCTGGAGCTGAACTGTAACCTTGATCCAGGATCTATCCCACTTGAATATACCCCTGTTCCAAACTAAAAGAGACACAATGACTTTTTTTTTCCCCAAAAGACAGAGAATTTCTGATGTACCTTCAAGATTCCATTTATATTAGTGACATAATGGTGTCAGCTCTTTGAAGGAAGAAAGAACAGGCAGCAACTGGTATTATATCGTTAAGTGCCCAAGAATCAATTACGTCCTTGCTGAGACAAGAGGCAATTTTCCCATTTAAACTTCACAGATGTACGGACTGGCAAATTATTGTTGGGTTGTTGCTTCTTTTATTATAATTAACAATTAAAAAACCCATGTTATAATGTAATTAGCTGTTTACTAGCTCTTATTGGCATGGGTTGTAGCAGAGACTTTACTTTCAAGGATATGAACTACTAAAAAAGTATTTTAATCAACCCTTTTATATTCAGTCACTTGTGTGGAATCATTTTGGCCCCTTGCAATTAAACCACTGGAAATTCCCAGGCTGATCTGGGTTTATAAGCAGCATCTTATGGACACATATCAGTTTCCTTTCTTAAAATACCCAGGCTAGAGTTCATTGATTCTCCATTTCTGGGAAATGTAGCAGCAATTTTCTGCCTTTTTTCCTCCTTTTTGCTCCTGTTCATCCCTAAATAGTTTTATCTCACTGTAGGCTCATATTCTTAATATTTTTGAAATACGCACATGCATGCAGCATGCAGGAGAAACTTTTTCTGCTCCAGGCCAAGTAGGAACTTTGTGCTCACCAAAGCCATGGTGGGAAAAAAAACACTAGAAATGAGAATTAAGGGTAATACTAAATTACTGTTCATAATGATATGAGCTAACACAAGGTTCTTACTGTGTGTCAGGCACTGTGTTAAGTACTATATACACTGTTCACATCTTAACTCGCTTAATCCCCACAAGAACCCTCTGAGATGGTTTCTATTATAATCTCCAGTTTACAATAGAGAAAATGGAGGCACCCAGAGGCTGAGTAATTAGGGCCATGGCTATAGAATTTGTAAGGGGCAGAACTGGGATTTGAACCAGGTGGCTGGCCCCAGAGCCCATGCTTCCAGCCAGTATAGTCTACTAGTATCCACAAAACATTATGGTGACTATTAAAGAAAGGTCCAATCAATTTTTGTTTTTAAAAAACAATCCATGAAAATAAATTAAAGGAAGTTTAAAAAGCAACTTCTATGTATGCTAACAATCAGCACTGATAGGATTCCTAAGGAATGTTCCACTTACTTACTCTGTTCCAGGCTAAAGCATGATATGGGTTAAACGCTCAGAATATACCCATGGAAATGATGCCAAAACTTATACTTGTGTAACACATTCATACACATAACAGATTACAGATTACTGAAATCACCCTTATAGCCTTATGTGGTCTCAGACTCTAAATCTAAGAAATGGTACCACTGTATTTTGGCACATAATTAAAACTATATAGATATAGATATTTAAGCTACTTTTTAGATATTAAAAAACTATTCTGGAATATTCTTCCTACTGCATCAGAGCATCTTATGTAGAGGAGTAAATGATCTCTAATAATTATCAAGTAATCTACTTCTTACTTCTATCCTATCCTATCCTACAGGACTTGAGGCAATTTACAATAAAAGGCTTTAAACAAGAACAAACATTTTGTGATTTTAAAAAGCATGGGATGAGCATATAGAAAATAATTGTTTCAGAAAATTTAAAACTGGACATAGGTACTACAATTGAGCCTGGAATTTCATACTTAAAGGGTGCAAGGCAACTGTGAGACACTGGCAAAATGAGTCTTAGTTCCTGATATTTCGTCTTTTATCCTTGTTCCCTGCCTGGCTGCTGGCACTTAATCCTAATATATTTCTCTCAGGCATGTCTTCTGGGACTGCTTCCCTTGCCCCCTACAGTTTCTCATTTGGCTGTCAGCTCAACTCTTAGAAGCCACAACTTGATACCTGCTCAAGAAACTACCCCTCCCCACATGCAAAAGTATGAAACTAGACCCCTTATTATCTCTCAGTATGTGTGTGTGTGTGTGTGTGTATATATGTGTGTGTATATATATATATATAAAAAAATAAAATCAACTCTAAATGAATTAAAGACTTAAATGTAAGATCCAAATCTATGGAACTACTAGAAGATAATATAGGGAAAATACTTCATGCAATTGGACTGGGCAAGAATTTTTTGAATAAGAATCAAAAGCATAAGAAACAAAGGCAAAAATAGACAAATGGGATCACATCAAATCAAAAACCTTCTGCACAGCAAAGGAAACAATCAATAAAGAAAAGAGACAACCTACAGATGGGAGAAAGTAATTGCAAACTTTGTATCTGACAAGGGGTTAATATCCAGAATATATGAGGAACTCAACTCCATGCAAAAGAAAAAAAAACCCAAATAGATTAAAAAATGGGCAAAAAACCTGAATAGATATTTTTCAAAAAAAGACAAATAGGCAACAGATATGAAAAAAATGCTCAACATTACTTATCAGAGAAATATGAATCAAAACCACAATAAGATATCACCTCACCTCAGTTAGAATGACTATTATCAAAAAGGTAAAAAATAACAAGTGCTGGCAAGGATGCAGAGAAAATGGAACTCTTATATGCCGTTGACAGGAATGTAAATTCCATACAGCATTATGGAAAACAGTATGGAGGTTCCTCAAAAACCTAAAAATAGAACTACCATATGATTCAGCAATCCAATACTGGATATACCCAAAGGAAATGAAATCAGTATGTTGAAGAGATATTTGCACTCCCATGTTTGCAGTACTATTCACAATAGCCAAGATATGGAATCAATCTAATCGTCCATCAGCGGATGAATGGATAAGGAAAACGTGTTGTGTATATATGCACAATGGAGTACTATTCAGCCATAAAACAGAATGAAATCCTGTCATTTGCAGCAACATGAATGAACCAGGAGGACATTATGTTAAGTGAAATAAGCCAGGCACAGAAAAACAAATACCACATGATCTCAATCATATGTGGAATCCAAAAAAGTTGATTTCACACGAGTAGAGAGTAGAATAGTGGTTACCAGAGGCTGGGGAGGGTGCGTGAGACCAGGAGAGGTTGGTCAATGGGTACAAAGTTGGAGTTAGATAAAATAAGTTCTGGTTCTCTGTTACACAGTAGGGTGACTATGGCAAATCACAGTGTAGTATATATTTCAAGATAGCCAGAAGATAAGATTTTGAATGTTGTCATCATAAAGAAAGGTTAAATGTTTAAAGTGATGACATGGTAATCACACCAATTTGATCATAATACTATGATACATGCATTGAATTATCACATTGTACCCTATAAATAAGTACAATTATTATATGTCAATTATAAATTAAAAAAAAAAAAAACCCTACATCTCCCAGGAGAGCTGAGATAGAGCACACAAAAAACGTGAAAAGGAGTTACAGGTGTTTGTTTGTTATTCTTAATGGGACAATTAAAGCAGGAATTCCTTTAAACTAGGAACTGAATCAAATGATAACTAAGGCAGCTATGGCAGGTTGTGAGGATGTCTGGATGATGTTCGGGTAAAGGTCCAGCTTGGAATTCCATAATGACTGTGTGAAGCAGGTTTTGCCTTGCAGTAGGAAGGCAAAAGGAGGCGAGAAGTTACGACAGACAGAAGAAGGCAAAGTCCCAGTGAACATTTGCAAAGAGAAGAGTGGAGAGAGAGACCACCCCTGTTACCTTTCTAACCACCATTCAGGCAGTTCATTTTTACAAACATTTTACTGAGTACCTGCTGTGTGCCAGCACTGTGCTGGATGCTGGGAGTACTACGGTGAAGGAGATAGGTCCCTACTCTCAGCAAGTCCACGGTCTAGTGAATGACACCAAAAGGCAGCTTCTCTCCATGGCTGTCCACACCCAGATACCTGCATTCAGAGGGAGTCAGGCAGAGGTCTGAGAGGCACTCACACCTGGATGGAGACTGACTCTGCACAGTGAGAGGCTGAGCGTGTGCAGAGTTCTAGTCCTTAGAGAGTGTGTAGGATGAGGTCTCTGCATCAACAACAACCATGACAGCAGCTAAACCCTAGCTAGTGCCAGAAGTCACACAGTCAGTCCTGTTCACTCACCTGGCTGTGTAGACCAGCAGGACAGGGAGGGCCTCAGAGGGCATATCCTCCAGATTTGTTATTTTACAGATGAGGAAACTGAAGCCTAAAAGATATACTGGTTCACTGGGCAGTGAGTGGCAGAGGTACAAACAGAAGCCAGGTGCTCTGATGCCCTGTCCATGCCACACTTAGGTTTGAGCCACAGGGGCTCAGCATCTATTAAAATAATGACATATCTAAGGGGCATCTTCGGTCATATCAGTTATTTATACTTCAAAGTTTATGACTTCATCAGAACATTTTGGAGAACAAATTTGGAAAGAGGGTGAAGAGAGATGGGCTATAGGCACCTGGGATTGGGAGAACAGGTTGTGGACACTAAAATCACAATGCTTTGATTGATGCACAGCCATGAGTCCCCCCCAACATGCTTCATGCTTGCTCACTTGGAGGATAGGACAGAAACTTCTGACAAAACAGAAGTGAGTACTGCAGTCTCAAGGAAATTCTCAGTGTTCTGTATGCTCATACATGCCTTTTCTCCATGGAGAGACAGATTCCATGGCTGGCACAGGGCCTGGACCCTACTGCTGAATCAGTGACATTCACAGACAGGTAGGAAAGGCAGCACTTAGAAGCCCCAGCTGGCCTACCAGAGCCTCTGTGGAGGGGGCAGGGCAATGACAGCCAAGGTGGGCAGTGGGCCTGGCTCTAAGAGGTGGGGAGGCCAGTGAAGCTGTATGTGGGATGCATTGTCTTCACCCACATCAGATGGAGTAAAATCTTGTGGCAGCACTAATGGTTGGCGGACACACCTGGTCCACCACCCCTTTGGCTGAGCCTCCTTCCAGGTAGGGATGGTCATGTGACCCAGTTGGGCCAAACAGACATAAGCAGAAGACTGCTGGGTAGTGCATCTAGGAGATTTGCTGTTCAGATTTTAAAAAAAGGGGGAGACAGATTCACCTGGCATGCCCTCATCCTCCTTCCTCCTTCCTAGAACATGGATATGTAGCAATGCTCCTAGGACCAGGACAAACCAACACAACAAGGATGGCAGGAAGAACCCGAGTCACCACTCTCATCACTGATTTTCTATAGTAGTTCTGGACTGCTTCCTCCAGATTTCTTAATACATGAGACAAATAAGACCCTGCTCCTTTAAGCTGCATAGTTATTTTCCTGGTTTTATAACAAGCAACAGTGCTGGACTTAAGCCCTTTCACGATTTGATGACCCAAAATCTTTGTCTCTCCTCCTGCTACCTCCCTCCCTTCTCCAAACCCCTTTTCTTCAATTCACAAGTCACAGCCCTGGGAAGCCTTCCCAGGAAGAACTAGTTGCACACCCTGCTTTGGGCTCCAGCTTTGTTTGTGCCCCTATAACAGCACAAAGAACTATGGATTATTTGATTTCCCCAGATTCCTGCAATTGCCTCCTAATTTGACTCCCAGCCAACACCTTTGCCTCTCTACAGAATATAATGTATTTTCAAGACAGCAGAGGAGTTCCTTTAAAACACTAGTCAGATCACATATCCCTCTTCCTTGCAAAACCCCCCAGTGGCTCCCCATTTTTTTCAAAGTAAAAGGCTAAGTCCTGACAATGGCCTATAAGTCCCTATATGATTTTACCCCTTACTTCTCCAAACTCAGCTCCTACTACTCTCCTACTTACTAACTTTTCAGCCACACTGGCCCACCTGACATTCCTCCAATGTGCCAGGTACACTCTCGCCTTGCAGTGTTTGCATAAGCTATTCTCTCTGCTAAAAAGCTCTTCCTCCTTCCCCTCCAAGTTTTTGCTCAAGACACACCTCCCTGAGGCCCACCTGGACTACCCTAATTCAAACTGCAACCCAATCCCATACCGGTACCAAGCCCTCCACTCTCTTCCTCTGCTCTATTTTTTCTATACCACTTATCACCTAATATACTATAAGATTTACCCATTTATGATGCTAATTTCTTATGGTTTATTTCCAGGATGAAAACCCCCTGAGTGCAGGCACTTTTTTTTTTAGCTGATTTACTTCAAGTGCCCAGAACAGTGCTTGGCACATAAATATTTGTTAAGTGTGTGAATGAATTGGCTCATGTAAGACACTGTGGCACTGAGCACCTACTAGGTGCTAAGCCCTCTCAGCTGTAGGGGATGTAGTGGGAACAGGCCCTGGAAAGGTCTGCAGTCTAGTCAATTGTTTACACATCCCAGTTATCCCAACTAAACTAGTGTCATTAATAGGCACAGGGTATTATCAAATACCCGAAGAATAAGAAGACATTGATTTCTGGAGGACTACTTGAATTCTAATCACATTCCTAATTCATATAGAAAAGGGAAACCAGAGGGCTCCAGGTTTTAGAGAACTTTACAAAGAAAGATGTTGTTACAACAAGCAGACTGCGTTGGAATCAGTATTTGAAGGGCTTTCCTGCCCCTAGAATGGTGTCACCTGACTGACCTTGCCCATATTTAACCACAACTGAAGGCACTTCTCACCTTTGGCCTCAAGACATACTCTGATAGACCAACAGCACCAAGCAGCCCTGGTGATAATTTTCCTTTCTTTGAACTTAACAACGAAAGAAAGGTTAACCTTAACAGTGAAAGGTTGTTTATATATAACTTTTGGGCAAACCCACCTTTTTATGCAAATCTAACTGTGCCTGATCATAGGAATCAATCTTGATAAGTTTGCTCTTGATATTTTTGGGAGGGTGGACAGTTCATATAACAGTTCAAAAGGTTGTTTCACTTTACTCAAGTGTGCCAGGGCAACAAGAGCACCTCTTGACTTTGACTCTGTGGCTTTTTTTTTTTTTTTTCCAAAATGCACCTTTTGTGGGGGTGGAGGATTGGGGGGCACTGTTCCACAAACAGCTTGGAAATTTATTCAACAATATTGTGGTGAATAATTTTTATTGTGTGTTTTGACTCTGCTTATCTCTTTGACAGAAAAGTACTTTATAACAGATAAGCATTTTGGCAGATCAAGGAGATTCATTACCTTGGCAGTTTTTCATTTTCAGATAGAAATGAGTAGAAATTATCCAATTTCTCTTTTTATAATAATGTTCAATACATTTAGTGTTCAATTTCACACTGGCCCTTGATTTATAGCATTTGCCAGATTAATCGAGATTTGCTGATATTATAAAAGGTTGGGCGTCTCTTAACCCTTTGAGCCCCAGGAGGCAGGCACAGGGTATAAACTTGTTTCTTTGGAACACACTCCCAAAAGCAATTGATTTATATTTACTTGTGTGTTTCCATCTTGTCCTACCCTGTTCCACATCTTGAGGAAATATGCATATTCTTGACAGCAGCAAGTCTCTCAGGAAATTTTATTAAAACCAGCTGGAAAGTAAAGTAAGTGGGGAGGTACATATCAGACCTGTAGAGTTTTGATGGTTTTGAAGTGTAAATGACCTATGTCTTCCGTACTTTGCACGCCAGGTTTTCATTGAAGATGCTGTGCCACTTCTTGTCTGCCTCACTAGGGGGACAATGTGCTATAGATGGGCTTTGGGTCTGGCTCTCCTGGCTTTGCCACTTATGGAATGTCTAACTTTGAATAAGTAACTTCATCTCTCTGGGCCTCAGTTTCTTGTCTTTAAGATGGGCACAATAAGATGAAAAGTAAAATATGTGGCACATAGTAGCACCATGCAATGATACCCCCCTACACACACTTAATTTCCCTTAATGTAAGCAATGTCTCAGACTCACTTCAAGTCCCAGCACCTTTCTCAAGGTGGCTCTTATTAATATGAACTAAACTATATGATGCTATGTTGGCACGCAGTTTTGTCTCTGAAAACACATTGAAAGTTGTGTGAGGGCAGGGACTAGGTGTTGAATTGTTTGTTTGGTTTCCTACGTAATGTAATTGTTCCATAGGTATTTAGTGACAGATAAGAAAGAGGCAGAAAGGAAAAAGAAAAGCCTTACAGGTTATCTTTTTTTTGCTTATTTGGAAATCCTCTGTTTAAATTTCATTATGCTGGCATCTCCTGCACTTCCTCTGAGCTGAAGAAGTCCTCATGGAAGAACATCCTGTAATTTTCCTTTCCAGCTTCTGTGTTATGCTGTAATTTTCCTTTCCAGTGTTCTATTGCAACTACTAATACTAACCACCTCAGCCTCTTTGTGCCGGCCCCATCCAATCTGAGGGCACGGTGTAAAAGAAAAATCCTCTCCACTCCTAATTTTTCCGGAATCTGCTGATTCTGCCTCTGAAACACCTGTGTCCACCCCACCCCATCCCATGGCTACTCCCCTGGGTCAGGCGTGCATCTTATCTCACCTGGATTCAGTCCCATATATTTCCATCTCTCCTCACCCTGATCCATGCAAACCACTGCTGCAGGATCAGTTTGACTCAGGTATAGCTCCTGTAACCTCAGCACCCCTGACTATAGAATCGAATCCCCCAGCCTGGTCCCCAAGGTCCTCCACAACGTCCCTACACTCAGCTCTCAGAGACTCACCTCCATCTCTTCATGCCTCCTGTATGTCACCCTAACCAAGCTCCTCCACCACTCACGCTAGCTCCTTCCCGGTCACCCAAACTGTCCCGTCGGCAGCCCTGGCCCTGTTTCCTGTCAGGCAGGGCTCCTGTGCCCATGGTCATCAAGCTTTCCCATCCTTCAGTTGGGGTAAATGCCTTCTGCTGGCATTGCTTGGACCTCATCAAGGTCTCTTAAAAATATTTATCCCTTTCAATCTTGTCTTAAAATATTTTACAATATTTTACATTATAAAAGGCTATGTTTCTGGATGCCTTTTCTCTCCTACATGACTATATTGTAAGCATGTTGAGGACAGAACCCATGACTGTTTTGTCTTTGATTTTTAAAGAAGTTTTCTTTTTTCCATTATAAACCCAACACACCTGATTCTGAGTTGGAGGAAAGACATTGGTAGATAGAGCTTGAGTCCAATAGCTTCATGTTTTCTTGGTGAAGAAGGTAACAAAGTCAAGGTTTTAGAGGAGGAGTTTCAAGTAACATTTTTAAAAAAGTAACAATTAGTTCATTGTTCCAATACTTTAAAAAATATGTAGCTTACATATTTCCATTTCCAGATATAATTGTATAGCAAACTATACTATCAAAAAAATTACAGACTCATTACAGAAAATTTGGGAAATGCAGAAAAGTCAGAGCAAATGGAAATGTCTTCACCTTGAGTCTAACACATTACCTGACATGTTAGACTTTCAATAAATTATCTTGAAGAGATGAATCAATGAAATCAAGCTTTTCAGGAGGCATGGGACTTTGGAATGAGAGGAATATAAGCCGGTGTGGGTTTCAGGGGCAGTCAGTGCAGCAGTGGGATTTGAGGGGTGACAGGAAGCCCCACTGAGATCTCTTCCTGAGACCCGCCCCCAGCTTGAGTGCCACTCAGCTGAAATGGCACATGAGTACCCTCAAATCGTGTCAGGCTCAGTCAACCCACTGATACACCTGGAGGGCTAACACAATTACACACAAAACAGAATTGCTCAGCTCCCCGCAGGGATACGCTGGGCCCTGAGGTAGGACCACGGGAAACCATGTAGAAAGGGAAATCACAGACACTGACAACAATCTTTTAAGATGATTGCACCAGCTTTTTATATCTCTTTAACTAACCAGACCCCTAGGCCTAACCCACATTTCTCCTTACCCTCCCTCATCCCCAGGACAGGCTTTCCCTGTTTTCCCTTAGTCTCTCTCTGCCCTTCCTTCCCTCTAAGCTCCTGTCTACCATCCCTCACAGTACCTGTTCAGATGCCGGGACCAGGAGTCCCACTGGCGTGAGGAGACGTGGGTTCCAGCCTGCACAAGATTCCCGTGGAGCCTTGTGGTGAGAGCAGTGGGCAGGGGTCCAGTGTTACTGCTGGCAGGGTCAGCATGTGGCCCTCTTCCCAGGCGAGCCCCCTCCCACCCAGCGGGCTAATGAGCCAGGCCATCGCCTGTGAAAATTTATTATGAGAGCGCTCAGCATTAGCAGGAGGCCCCGTTGCCCATCGCTGCTTACAAGACATTTTGAGGCCTTCAGCTGGAAAATGCTATAATTACAAAACAGCCTCAGCCAGATCTTGTTCAGTCCATCAGGAGCTGACAGGTGAGTTACTGTTCTGTTCCAACAACCTGCTTCCAGTTTGGCCAGATGCTTTGTGAAGACCAGACCAGAGGCAGAGTCCTCCCCTTGCTTTCTTCCTGGTACAGATAGAAGAGGAAACAGTGAACCTATGGTTGCCCTGGTTCTTGGTATAATACAGCAAAACATTTCCTCTTCATGGACTGTAATTTGTGGCTAATTAGGTGTAAATGCATCCTGGCTGGCCAGCTCCAATCTAGAGGTCACCTGGTGTATTTCCTAATGGACCTACAAGAGTTAAGACAAATGCTCATCACGGGGAAATGAGCGTCCTCAGCTGGGATGAGCTGGCGTGTTTTTGTTAGCACTGCCCTCTGTCTGGGTGGGGTCTGCCTGAAGCCCTCTTCCTCCTAGTTAACTCCTACTTATCTTTTATGTGTCCTCTCCAAAGTCACTTCCTTCTCAAGGTCTGTCCTCACTCCCTGGATTACGAATAACTGACTGTTGAGCTGGATTTCCCCGTTATGTCTCATATCATTGTGCACCATTCATGTAAAGCTCTTATTAGAGTATTACCATCTTGCATTTGCTTCTGTGCAGAGTTTATTCAACCTGCTTCCCCCATTAGACCTGAGCTCCACGTGGGCAGGACTAGGTCTACCTCAGTTCCCCACACTGTCCCAGCCAGGGTGGCTCCCACCTAGCAGGTGCTCAGTAAACTTTGAATGAATGAAGCACAGACTTTTGGCACTGGAAGGGACACTGAAACTGCCAGAGGCGACACCATTTGCCCAAAAACACAGTGCTCCTGTGGCAAATTATATTTTCTGGATTCTTAGTCCCATATTCCTTCCTCTGTTCACTGGTAAGCCCCCTCCCCTAAGAATGAAGGTTGCGTCCAGAACCACCCCTGGTCCGTGGCCAGGCAGGCTCAGATGCCATGACAGTAATCAGTGGACACAGGGTGGCCGGGGAAAGGGTACACCCAGCAAGGGCCCTTCACATCCAGCTCCCTCAGACTATTAATGCATCTTGCTTCCTTTGAGGCACGGGGGTACTGTACTGCACTAAAGATCTAAGAGTTTAACCCAGAAAACAGCTGATATCCACTAGAAGAACATTTGAGGCCTGAGGCCACTTGACAGGCAGGAAAGTAGGTCAAGTTAAATTCTATACACAGGGGGAGCTCTATGGTTAAATGATGGGAGACATATTATGATCCCACTGTTAGGGTCTTGGGGAAAGAATGATTCCCCACCCCCACTTGCTAAACTTGTAGTAGTAACAATTAAAGGACCTTACTTACCAGAAACATCTATTCTGTTTGGGGAAGAAAAATAGCTCTTAAGAGTGTTCACGAAATAATTTCAATCAAGAGCAAGCCTATAAACATAACAGCACGAATAGTACAGAAAGATATAAAGAGGCAGGAGTACCAGGAAACACACTGTCTTTAAGTTAAATGGCTGGGCACTTTTCTTATGGTCACTAGAAAATTATAGAGGGGAGTTGTTAGCTTGGCATTTCCTTTTTCAATAGCAAATCAATGGATCCTTCATTTTCACTAAATTGTTTTCCTGTCCTCCAGGGAAAATATGACACAAGCATAATGCAGATGCGGAAAGGAAAGGCCAGGCTGGGACAAAACATTTAATTAAATCCCCTTTTATAAAACAACCTTCCTTCAGCTTGACAAATGGATGAAGCAAAATGTGCTTATACAGGCAAAACAATTAACCAGGTCCATAACAGTTTATAACTAGCATGGATCAATCGCGGGTGGTAATTCATCTATGGCCTGTCGTGTGTGCTGGGGCGGGGGCCCAGGATCCTCAGAATGGCGGCCTCAGCTCTTCGCTCCCCTCACAGAGCAGCAGAGGTTTGCGTGGGAGTTGGCACTGCCTGAAGTTCTGTGTTTAAGGAACAGTGTGGAGACAGGTTCCACTGAGCATCGGCCTGGTGCACGTGCGCGCATGTGGTGTGGTGGGAGCTGGAAGAGGGGTGTAGGGAGAGCCCTCTCTGCCTTCCAGTCAGTCATTCCTAAACCTGTGTCCGAGGTTCACAATCACCTGGGGAGCTTTGTAAAAACACAGATCCCTGGTCCCACCCTAGACAGTGGAATCAGAGTCTCCCAGGGCAGAGTCAGAACATTTTAGTTGCAAAGCTCTCAGCCTGGAATGACCTGCAGGGTTTGGGACCCTCTGGTCCATCCAGCACCTGCTTTGGCTACTGAGAAAACAAGTTCTGGGATTGCTTAAGCCACACGGTTCTTGAGTGGGAAGCAGACCCCAGTCACCAGTGGCTGGCCCAGAGGACTTCAGACCTTTATGCTGCCTGCAGAGCTGCACCCCACCAACTCCAGGAATGTCAGTGCCTGAGAGCATGCAGCATCTCATTTGACTGATCAAGGCCATGGCTGAACTCAGGCTTCCCGGGGCTGAGAGCGCAGGGCTTTTGCTACCATAAGATGCTGCTGCTTCTGCCCTTACTAAGGTCCATTCACTTGTTGATTTGGTCATTTATTCATTTCTTTAATTTGTTCAGCATTAAACTTGTGTGCCTGTCAACTCTGTGCTATACCCAGCTGCAGGTGAGGGGGATATAAAGATAAATGTCTGTATCCTGGAGAATCACATAGCCTACCAGGAGTGACAGTTGTGATAATACATAACAATTACAGGCACTTATCACATGCAAGGCACCATTCTGAGCCTTTCCCTTGGCTTGGCTCAGTGAATCCTCCACAATGACCATGTTCAGTAGGTGCTATTGCCCTTATTTTGAAGATGACAGAGGAGAGGCACAGAAAGGTGAAGTAACCTGCCTCAAGTCACACAGAGAAGACCCTGGTAGTTAGGCCTCTGAGCCCATCTTCTTCGCCATGAGCATGTGCTGTCCCTGGCTCATTTTACTGTACTTTCAGAGTCCCTGGGGCACAGGAGCAAGGGCTCAGTTCTCACGGGATCAGGAAAGGCTCATAGAGAAGTTGCCACACTGAGCACCAGTAGAAGGGGGTTAAGAAGAAGTGGGACATGAAGAACATCCTGAGCCCTAGGGGCTTTGGGAGCAAAGGCCTGGCATCACCTCACTGTGGGTTACCTGTCACACCTGGCCTGTGGGGTCACGGAGCTTTCACACATGCGTGACGTGTCTCCCCTAGTCAGGACCACGTGACTCCTTGGACCACATCATTCTTTCCTGTATCCCTCACTGCCCTCATTCTGCAGAGCAACTGATAAACACCAGCTGAATGAAAGAGAGGCAGAGGCAGAGAACACAGGGACTTGGGCTCCGGGGTAGTCTGTGAAGGGCTCTGGGCGGGGGGAGGAGGTGGTTCAGGGGCAGGTGTAGCCACGAGGACAAAGCAGAAGCCGGTCATGCTAGGGGTGGAGGTGGCTCTTCTAAAGCACTGGCACCAATCTCTGAGCTTTAAAATTAAGCCCACAGCAGCTCTATGGCTTCAGGAGTTCAGAGGCAGCTCTGGAGCCAAATTCAGTCTGCCCCTGACACTGTGGGTTTTCCAGAGTAGCAGAATTAGCCAACACACGTTGCATTGTCATCATGCTCACTTAAGCCACATTCAAACTGCGGCTTACAGCAAGAAAGGGCCAGTTAAGATGGAGCGAACGGTGCAGAAAACATGAGGAACACATGCTGATGGTACTTGAGGTGTACTTTACTTGTTCGCCACTTTCTTCTGCAGGAGAGACAAGGATTTTACAAGCACTGAAAACACAGCAATTTCATATTGTTTCCTGTAGGAAATCAAAAAGTCCTTTAAGGCATTCTAATAATATCTTTAATCATTACTATGTGAATGCTGCTTGAATTCTGTGAGGTTTCCGTTTTGGCTATCATTGGCAGAGTGGGGGGACACACCCCATTGGGTAAATGAAGCTATGTATGAAATGACCTATAGGAACCTGTAGGAGTTACCCAAGGGCCTCAGGAAACCTTTGCTTCCCAATGTAGGGTCTTTACTGAACATAATGACACTCCCTTTGATGTGAAATTCCAGAATGATAACAGCTTTGTGGTAGAAAACCACTTGAACAGTACACCCCCCAAAGGAGCTTTGTTGGTACAACTGAAGCTATTTAAATATGTTCACATGAAAGAGGCTTTAAAATAAGCCTAGCATAACTTTTGGGGGTTGTTATTCTACAGAGCTTGGTCTAGAACTATTGATTTAAAGACGCTGTTCTTAAGAATTCTATTTAGTGACTTCAGGCCAGCTCCATTTTCTGATGCCAGGTAGTTTGCTCGTTTTTGTGCTATACCCATTCAGACAGGCTCACCCTTCTCCAGGATCTTACTGTGCTGATATATTCTTGTTCATCCAGTTTTTTCCTTTATCTTTATCACTTTTCTACCATCCCCCTTGTTCATCAAAACTCACTCATCCTAAGTCTTATTTTCTCAGGGTCCGATTTTTTGTTTGCCCAAGTGACAAACAGTAACTGATAATCTCATCAGTATCGTGAGTAAATGGGATGAGCTAGGATTCCTCTCAATTCCTCTCCCAGTCCCTTCTTCTGCTTTGTGGTAGAATATCTGTCTAAACAGGTACTTTTTGGAGCTTTAAAGGGTATTTCAGGCCATGTGAAAAAGGGTGTGGAGCTATGCCAGGGAGGGTGGAAGTGTATTTGTGAATAAGGTGGGGTCCTCACAGGAAACCTCAGATAAACACTTTTAGCAGCAAACTAATCTTCCTACTGTGTCAGATACTTCAGCCTACACTTACAGTCACTTTCTTATTAGCCATTGGTCTCTCTACTTGCATAAAGAGCCCAAGGGTTAGTCCAAGGCATCTTGTCAGGTAAACGTGTGCAACCCTCGAGCATTTAGGACAACCCAAGACAGTGATTGCTGATTTCATGTGAATCAATATCTACACTTTTTTTTTTTCAGAAGAAAACATTGTCATCTTTCAATGCAGAGTTATACTGAAGTGATTATTTTGTGCCCTGGCTGGGCTGTGGTTTTTGTCTTTTCTATGCCAGCCTCCCTGTGGACCCTTCTCTCAGAGTTTCCCACCTTAGCCCTGTACTCTCAATTTGGCCATATGTGAAATGTTCTTTAAAATATCTTCTAGGTGGCAGGTCATTTACTCATCCATCCATCCATTCATCCATCTATCTGCCAACCCACCTACCCAACCGACCATACAACCATCATTTTATTGAATCAAGTCACTTGTCCTTTCCTTGCTGAAAATCCTCCATCACACTTAGGATAAATCCAACCCCTTGCCCTGGCTAATGAGCTCCTGCATAATCAAGCCCTGCCTATCTCCTACAGCCCTGTGCCCTCCTCACTCGACTCTTTTACACCGTCTTTCTCGTGTTCCTTGAAGACATTTTTGCTTGCTATTCCTTCTGCTTGAAGCTTTCTTCACTGAGACACTTACTCCATTCAGGTCTCAAAGACACTTTCCCCAAAACATTTTCCTTCCTAAAATAGAGACCCCCTTCATGTTGTCACCTTACCTTCCTTTACTTTTTATTCCAGCACTTAACTAAGATCCTCACTATATAAGATCACAGATACGTATTTGTTTCCTATTTGTCACTCACACTACAATATAAGCTGTAGGAAAATGGGATCTTGGTCTGTTCTCCTCTCTGCTATATCCGCAGCCTAAAGAAACACCTAACTATAGCAGGCAGTCGATAAGTATTTGTTGAATAAATGAATAAATAAGTGAATACCTGAGGGAAGTATTCTGTTATCCCCATTTTACAGATGAGGTAATTGAGGTTCACTCAGCTGGGAAGCAGTGGAACTAGGATCCCAATCTAGTTCTAAATCTAGGGGCAATGCTCTTTATCCCCTAAACTCAACTGCATGGTACTCTCAGACCCTTTGTTGGGGCCCCCAAAACAAATGGAGCACAATTCCTGCTTTACAAATTCACAGGCTGATGGAGTCAAACAGTAAATAGATAATTACGTTAAGGAGTAGTCAGTACCTGGACAAAGCAGAGAAGGGAACGTTTAACTCCCTATGAATCTAGTTGGGATGGAAAAAATTTGCTAGCCAAAAGGGAAAGGTCCTTTTAGGCAGGAAGAGCAACAGGTGCAAAGGCCTGGCAGGGGGGGCAGGATGCTTGGAGTGTTGAGCACCCTCCTGGTCTGGCCTTGCTGCAGTGCGAGGGGCTGCTGAGGAAGGCGCCTGCACAGTGGAGCTCCACCCTGTAAGATCAATGTAGACCAAAATGGACATAAAGTGACAGTGTTATACAAACAAGATGCGCTTCCTATAGAACAGCTTCTGAAAGGACTCAATATATTGTTACAGAGTAGCATCTTGGTGGAGATATGCCCCCATGTCAATAAAACAGAGAATACATTTTCAGCTATCTAGTTCAGAATGCTCACCAAACTCTCACACGCTTAAAAAGTGGACCATCGTAGTGTTACCGGCTTTTGTAAATTGCTTGCTACCTATGCAAATTCTAACTTTAAACCCACATGTCACAAGCAGGCTTTATTAACACTAGAAAGTGAAATGGGACTGGTAAGGTCAGAGAGAGACTGACAGAGGCTTACTCAGGCCTGCAGCAGGACGGGAGGGGACAAGATGTCACGGAAACTGTGCCAGTCTGTGGCGCCCAGTGGGGTGGCAACTGGGGATGAATAACAAGGATTTTCCTTCTAAGTTGGAAGAATGTTCTCTGAGGTTATGGTTCTTTGATTGTTTCTAGTACTTAAGCATGATCAACTGACATTTAAGCCATGTAAAGTATGACTAAGGACTCCATTTACAGCCTCTGGGAAAGAAAGAGGCTTTTAGCTTTTCTGGCTAAAGAGACACATTAAGGTACAGTATAAAACAAGCCACCCCTAGAGGTGAACAGAGTAGGGTGGGGGTTGGGGGGTGGAAAATTACATTTGAGAGGCAAGGTTTAAAATCTTTTGTATCACCACGTTTTCCACTTAGGATTTCTCAAAGCCACAACAAAGGTCCTTGTACTCCTTGCACACATGTGCCTGCCATACTGAGGAGGTGAACAGTTTTTTTTAAGGTTTTCAGCATAATAGTGTTTTAAGACTTAACCTCATTGGCTGCTCCTTTAATTGCTGCTTTGTAATGTTTTATCTATTTTAATTACCATTTTAATGTGCTGCTTGTACCCTGAGATGCTTCTGTGAAGGGAACCGTTTTATAAAACGAAGAACTAGATAAATAAGTCCACAGGTGAGGGATCATATTAGTGAACCCTGTGTCTAAATGGACATTTTTTATTTGTGCAGTATTGAGTGTTAATGAGCAATAGTCTGTTTTTCAAGCGTGAGGACAGAGGTGTGATGTCCAAGGTCAGACACGAAGCATGGCCAGAACTGGGACTGGAAGGCAATATTCCCAGTGGTTCTCTTAATTTCCAATAACTGGAATTCATGCTGTCATGTTTAAGTTTGATCTTATGCTCTCAACAAGTCTTTAAAAGTAACAATAGCACTAACGAAGGCAAAAGTATATATTTTCCACTTAACTCTAGTAGCAATTGGATTGTAGTTTTCTTGGCCAGGAAATAAATCCCATAGACCCAATTCTTACCCTGAGTCATGTTACCCTTAGTCACACACTTGATTGCATTCCTTGGCTTAATAAAGTAGGAAATTGACCGCTGGCTTGGAGTTTCCTGACTTGAAGTAGGTGGTGTAATGACTTAACACCCCTTTTCTCCCCCATGGCCACACCAAGCTTTTTATTTCCGTATTTAAGCACAGGCAGGGTCAAAACAATAGATGAAATTTCATAAAACAGTAGTAGTGACGCCTAAATGTTTTTACTGACTTCCTAAAAACACTTTGGAATCAGCTCCCACTGTGTTTATAAATGAAAAAGGAAATTAAGATCAACACTCCAGCCACAGAATTCTTTTGGTCTGAATTGGCCAGATGCCTAGATTTCCTTTACGTAAACAGGGTCAAATATGAGGCCAGCCAATTGTAAACTAAGGTTCTAGCCTCCCATATTCTTATGGTCAAAGATGTCAATGAAGTTGCTAAGTTTCCACAAAGCTGTGATGCAACCTCTTGGTACCACGAAGCCCAGGTAGATGCAACAAGCCCAGGTAACGGCACAGGAGCCTAGGCCACTTGTACAAATTTGGCTTACAGAGTGCAAAATAAAACAACTTTATCATGCCTCCCTCTCCCCCAACACATGTGCACCCCTACCTTCTTCTTCAGACTCAGAAGCTAAGTCCTGTGACTTTTTATTATTCTCCATTTCTTTAAGTCCTCTGGTCACTTCTAATCACAGAAATAGTCTCATTTCAGTAATAACTATTATCAGTCACATGTAATACTAACAACACCTGAATTTCATTGAAAGTGAGTCTCCCCCACCAGCTCAGACCTGCCCCCAGGGGTGGTCTTCTTATCCTCCTGGCTCCTCTCCACCTGTCCAAGTTTTAGCTTGGCCTCTCCAAGGTTGGGGACAGAGGAGGGAGAAGAGGTAAATGGGCAGGAAAAGTTTCATTTGATTGATGTAACTATGGTGCATTTCCCTTTGGCTATGGTGGATGTTGGAAGCTGGCTCATGTCGGCATTTGTGAGTACTCTTTAAAGGCCCATCCACCCCTGGGGATCTTTAACCTCCAGTTCCCTGATGTAGGTTGTACGTTCCATCTACTCCTCTCTTGGCCCCTGAACATCTGACTGTGTTCCTGCTGTGTTCCCCTCACCCCTTCAGGTGACATTCTAGGGCGGGCTCTTTCCATTACATCATACACAGCAATCAACAGGAAACAAACTCCTTAGATACGTTCTTGGTGGGAATGTAGCAGTTTCCCAAACTGCAGCTCCCACTCTGCTGGTGTAGACTGCTTTAGCCAGCTTTTGACCCCTTGGATTTCTCAGATGTGAGTCAGGCAGCTGGTCTGCCACTGGGTCCCCCAGTCCTCTGAGGACATACATCAAACTTGTCAATGGTCTCACTGAAGCCCCCATCTCATGGGCTTAAGATGAGGGCGAGCAACTTGTTACCCCTTTTGCATAGGAGATGGGATTCATAGATTTACTTTGTCTACTTACAATGCAATGTGAGTAGACATGATACACACCATGTCCAGGCAGAGGCTCTTAGAGACTTTGGGAGTTTTAGCCTTTTGCTCCTTTCCTCTTCCACGAGAGAATAGCATCCTCCAGATGGGGCTGCCCCTTTAGCCTGGATCTCAGAATGTTAGAAAATGGATGGCACAGAGCCCCAAATGGAGTCAGGCCAAGCTGGGCTCAGATAGACCCAGCAGAGTCAAGCAGACCTGCAGCTGACCCCAAGCCTTTATCTAACTTGAAGAAGAAACATATCTTTGTGGTTGCAAACCATTGAGATATTAGAAGTAGTTGTTCCTGTGGCAAAAACTGACTTATACGTTAGCCAAGAAGGGGCCAGGGAGGTATCAGGAAAATTAGGTGGAGTGTGTCCTAGGACCTAAGTGAAAAAAGTGTTTCAAGTAAAAAGGAGGATAGATTGTGTTAAAAAATGTTGATAATCCAATAAATTTGCCAAGTGAGGCTTGATCATTAGATTTAGCAACACTGAGGAAAGTGTCAAGGCTAACAAGAACAGATTTTGTGGAATGATGAGGCCACTGCCTGATCACAGTAGGTTCAAGGGGGAGTGAGGGGAGAGGATTTGTAGATACTGTGAGTCGATAACTCTTTTGAGGGATTTTGCTGTAAAGGACAGCAGAGAATGGGGCTAGGGCTATAGCTGGAGGAGAATATGGGGGCAAGAAAGGTTTTTTATTTTTATTTTTTAAGATGAAAGTAATTAAACCAGGTTTTAAAATTATCCAGTGAAAAGGACAAAATAATGATGTAAGAGAGAAGAGAGACAAATGTTGGAGTAACATCTCCCAATAGGTCACAAATAGAAGGGTGGGCTTTGACTGGAATTAGGCCAGTCTGTCTATTATACTATGAAGGAGGGTGGACTTTAAGGGCACTGAGGCAAGGAGGTTGGTAGATTAGGTGCGGAACTTGTGGAAGTTATCTTCGGACTGTTTTATTCTCTTAGTGAATTGGGAACATCATCAGCTGGAAGAGAAGGCTGGGGAACGGATGATAGGGCCTTGAGGAGGGAAGAGAAGGTGGGAACTTGTTGTCTAGCAGAGTGGGAGAGTGAATGGGCTAGGGAACTTCAGGATGATTGATGGGCGGCCCCCAAAGGCCCCAAATGCCTACTGAGTGCCATAGAGACAGAGGGAAGGGATCCAGACCTCACCTTCACTCTCAGGAGTCCCACAGTGTAAGGTGGAAAGGTGTCATCCAGGTATGTAAGTGGGCCATGAATTATTTCTGGGGGATGTTATCTATCAGGAAGGGAAGCATGGGGACGGTGGTGGGAGCACAAAGTAGGAAAAAACCTTAGCAGGAGCAGGATACTGCTGATGAGTAGAAGCTTCTTAGAGGAGATAACGGACTCTGTGTGAGGTATGGAGGAGAAATAGGAGCCGTCCAGGTAAAGAACAGGGGACGAAGGCTGTCCTGGTAGAGGGAGAAGCCTACACCGAAGTGGTAGTGTGGCACGTTTGTGGGAAATTAAAATATTTCAGTGTGGCTGGCATATAGGAGGTGTGTGTGTGCGTGCACATGCATGTACTCATACGTGTATGGACACACATTCCCACGTTTGGAAGAGGGGTATACGTGTGACCAAGCGAATCCCAGAGATACATGTCTTAAATGCCATGATCAGCAACATCTGCTTTCCCTTTCCATATGATGAGCGTCAAATACTTGAAACTACCACCTTATCCCCTCATACCCCATCTATTGCAAATGCAGTTGGAGGAAGCTAAAATTATAATATTATCTATTTTTATAGCATGCATTGGAAACTATGGGACACATTGCACAACCCAGTGAGAAATTAATTATGAAGACATAAACACAAGCCAGATTTCCATTTCACCTTGGTGTCCTACTGAGTTATACAGACTGAGGATTTGGCTCAGTGACTGAGAAAAAAAATCCTATCCAAACGTTTGTGTTGAGGATTGGAGGCAGAACTATTAAGTAAAACCAAAAAAAAAAAAAAAAAAAAAAAAAATCAAAACTATATTATTGCATCATTAGCTTTACAAAATACATTTACTCCTATAGTTTTGTGTTTCTTTTGTTGCCAATGGAATAATTCTTTCCCTAAAAACCATTATCTCAAAGTTAACCTTGAAAAAACGAAATAGGGCAAGTCATGGTTTGCAAATGCCTTGCATGACTTTTATTTGAAATGGTTTCCAGTTAGCAGTCCCTAATGCTGCCCCTGCTAACTTCCTACTAAAATCTTTTTCAAGGCCCAGAAAAGGCAAACAACTCCATTACTATTGAAAACCCCAAATAATGGACAAGCTAGTGTTAGAATCTCCTAAGAGTTTTCAATAATCATAAGGCTGACAGCGTTATTTTGAAAAAAGCACCCAGTGGCCTATTCCTACTTCACCTCACAGAACAGAGCATTTTTGCCTGTCAGCAGAAACACACTCTGTTCATAGCCCCACTATCTGTCCCAATTTGGAGAACTTGTGCTTGTATCAACCAAAACACCTACGGCAAAAAGTCATAGTGCAGGAGTGGAAGGTGGGAGTTAGGGCTATAGTGTTAGCTACACAAAGGCAGGGACTTTTATCTTTTCTTCTATTCTATGCTTCATTCATTGGCTGGCACAGAGCAGAAGTTCAATAAGTATTTGTTGAATAAATGTGAATGAATAAAGGAAAGTATGGGGGATGGAAGTTGGCATTTTCAAGGTGGGAGGGGGGGCATGTGTCCCATTAGTAAAGCGGTGGCCAAGGGTGGAGATGGCAGGAGCAGAGTGTGCTGCATTGGCAAGAGGGCCTCAAAACCATGCAGTGAGGACAGCAGAACATCCTCCTATGCACATAGGGCATAGCTTCAAAGATGAGTGTTTGCTAGATCCTGAGGCCTGGGTAAATGTTGCAAATTGACTTGCTAGCTATAGCTCCATGAAAGGAATGTGATGAACAATCCAGATGGGCATTGAAGGGAGCCAGGGGCAATCCACACACCTGTCTGCTGGCAGATACTGAGTCTGGAAAGATTTCTCCATATTCAAATACTAGCAAAGACAAGAAAATTAGCACTAAGCTTATCAAGATGTTCTACCAAATGAGGAAAAAGGAACATCTTCCTGCAGACGCAGAAGAAATGAGCTTCTGGAACCAGGACAAAGTTTTAGAAAACTGTTAGGCATCCTCAAAGGCATGCAATAATCCTGGACTAACAAGAAACAGATTGGAAATTCACTAAGGAAAGAAAAGATTACCTTGCTGGTATTTAAATTAACCCAACCTTACTGGAAAGCAATTTGGCAAAATAAATTTTGAACTTTAAAAAGTATTTTACCCTTTGACTCCCTAATCCCATTTTTAGGGATCTATCCTAAGAAAGTAATCAGAGATACAAAGATTTTTGTACATTTTCTACATAAAATTATTCTTCTGTTCTAATATCAGTTTAAATAAATAATTTTCGTGTAGTCATATGATTTTTTATTCAGTTCTTGGCAATATGGAATAGCTAATAAAATTAGAAAATTATCATGCTATATTTTCATTAATAAGTTAAAAATATAATAGAATATCTGAATTTTATAAAACACTATTTTATTGCTATAAAAAGACTTTAGAAAATGGTACTAAACTGTTAACAGTAATTATCTCTGTGTGAAAGGACTTCAGCTGAATTTTATTTTTTAAAATTATTGTTTAGTTTTCTAATTTTAGCTAAAAGCATGTATTATTTTATATTCATAAAAATTAAACATTTGCTCAAATGCCTGGTATTGGTTAATGAAAAATAGCATTAAGAATACTGCTTCAAACATATACAGTTACCACCTCACCATTCCTTTAAGAATCCCATTAAAATGACAAGAGTGCTATATAAAACTGAATAGACCCGTGGTGACAGTGAATTAAAAAAAAAAGAAAAGGGTGGTATTATTTTGATGGCTAAATCAGAACAAACTGCAGCCCACACAGACACAGGCTGCAGTAGAGGCAGCATAGCCAGAGGAGCAGGTGAGCAAACCCACAGCAGGCTGTGATGGCCATCAGAGTGGGCTCACCAAGCCCACTCCCAGTATTGCAGCTGGAGCCTTCTAAACAAAGAGGATGGTTTGTCTGGCGGGGACTCATGTGTGGGGTGCTTTGCTTGAGGAGAAGAGAGAGAGGAGGCTTGAGGGGACATGAGGTGGCCCCTGATGTTCAAACTGAATCCTGTAGAAAATAAAAGAAAGGCAGCCATTGCCACCGAGAAGCAAACTGTTGGAGATACTTTTGAATCATCATCTCCAAACACGGGTGTGGTTTCATTACTGGCCAATTACATTTTATGCTGCAAGTCTAGCACTGGGAAGAGTGTTTTAAAAAATAAAAAAAAGAGGAAAAGAAAAGAAGAGCTAATGTTCTTCCAAACCTTCCTCTAGTGTTTTTGCAAAACAGCTAGTTGTATGAGTACAATGAAATCTGCATTAAAGCATATTTTGCCTTTAATGGGCAATTCCCTGTCTTAAGCAATTTCTTCAAAGGGACTTTGTGTGGTAGAATCCAGCACTTATTTTTAAAAACTCCAGTTAAAATCCCATATTTTGGCTATGCAATTGATCTTTAGGGTAGATGCAAAATGGGTGTTTTATTGCAACTCTTTGGATTTTACACCGTAATTTTTCTTAAACAGTTTCATTAAGGTTTAAAATGCATACTAGCAAGTAAAAGATTATATATATTAAAAATGACTTTATTTTTTGAAGAGAAGTTAATAATCCCAGGGAATTAAATGATGTTGATTAAAACATTGGAATCTATTTCAAGGAATACCACCTCACCACTCACTGATAACCAAAATAAAATGGAGAGGGGAACTCCCCACTGCCTAGTGCTTATAAAAATGACTTTTCTATGTTGCTTTTACTCTTCATTGTAGGATTCCTATTAGCAGGACTGGAGGATAAAAGAGGGGCATGAATATATAAGGAGGATATGGCCATTTTAAGTTTTATTTTTGGTATGGTTAACACATATCAGACAATTGCAAAGGCAAATTTGAACATTCCTAACTATCATAAGCATATATATAATATTATTAATATATATTATAACATTATTAATAATATATTATAGAAACATAAGATCTTGATTAGAAAAAATTATAGTGGGAAAATTTAATGTTTAATTTCATAATCTGATGCCTGTAGTAAAAATGTAGGTAAAGATATAGAGAATTTGAATAACATAATCAAGAAACTCAATTTAATACATACGTATAGAACTTTCTTCTTAAAAATAGCAAATACACATTTTATTCATGTCTGTGGAACATATACCCAAATCAGTCATGTTCTTGGTCACAAAGCAAATCTTATATTTTAAAAAATAGAATTATTATAGGTTATATATTCTCATAATTCAATACATTGGAAATTAATAGAAAGGTGATTAAAAATTGCAATCATTTAGCAAGTAAGAAACTCTCTTTCTCTCTAACTATTTATCTATCAAGGAGAAATCAAAGCTGAATCACCCCAAATGTAAGAGTTGAGTCAGGCAATGATCATCAATGGGTGCTAAAAAGAATGGGTAAAAATTGTGGGAAACAGGATATTTACACTGTGCTGAATTATCAGTTCACAGATTAAAAACTAGTTACAAAGGTAAAAATATACCTTTACAACAGAGGTTACCACTGTCACCATATGAACAAACTTAGCACCATTAATGGTGGGACAACATGACCTCATGTGCCTACAGATATGAAATACACATTATTAACCAGGCAATATCACCACTTAATATTCTTGCCAAAAATGTTCAACGTGAATTTAAAGCCTTGACCTAATTTTCAGTTTACAGGAAATATAGCAGAGAAAAGAATTTATTAATTGATGCTGTGAGGAAAAAAGCAAGTCCAGAATGTGGAATAGAATATGAAACAACTAATCTGGTTTCTTCTAAAAATTGATGTCATGGGGAAAAAAAAAAAAAAAAGGAAGAACTCATTAAATAGAAAAGACCAAATGCAACACGTTACTTCAATTGGATCCTGAATTTTAAAATGTCTATAAAATAACATTTTTTGCAATCCTGGAGAAATTTGAATAGGTACTGATAATACTGCTAATTGTTTTAAAAACATTTTTAGGTACCAATAATGGTATTTTGGTTATCTAAGAGAATGTCCTTATTCTTAGAGATGCATGCTTTAGTATTTAGATAAGACATACATGCTGTCCCACATTCAAACAGTTCAGCAAAATATAAAGCAATAGACAAAAATATTCACATATAAATTTATCATATATATGTATATTATGTATATTGAGAGAAAGGTAAGAAAGCAAAATGGGCAAATTATTAACAAAGGGTAAAAGTAGGTTAAGGGTTTATGGATATTCATTTTACTATTAGATTGAACCATGTGAAATTGCCAGTACTTGCCCATTTTTGCACTACAAATGACAATTTTACACTCGAATACATCAAATACCATAGGAGACACTGGAAGGGTGATAAAAGACCTACTGTTAAAAATGACTCAAAGAACCAGAGAGCTTTACAACTGACTTCTATCTAGCTTTTAAAGACTAGGTCATTTCTATGTTATACTATTTTAGACCATGAAAAAAAAGGGAAAGTCTTTAGTCCATGTTATAAATATAGATAGCCTTAATAATACCTAAACCCAATAGAGACAGATCCTCCCCTCAAAAGGAAAAAGAAAACTAAAAGATTAATCTCAGTTATTATTATAGATACAAAATTTTATGGAAAAAGAGTTATTCTGAGAATGTAAGGATAATTCAATATTAAGACATCTATCAATATATTTCATCATGTCAATAAATTAGAGAAAAATCTAAGTGATTATCTCAAAATATCCTGAAAATGCTATTTTATATATGTATATTCACTGACATTTCTAATAAAAGTTATAAGTTAAAATAGGATCATATGAGTGCTGAGCACTGCTCAAAGGACTTCACACGTATTTTCCCATTTAGTCTTCACATACTTACTCTTCAGAGGTAGATGCTATTGTTATCTCCATTCTACTCTCTAGGATAAATGCCTACGAGAGAGAATGCTGGGTGCTATGATTTGAATGTTTTTGTCCTCTCAGTTTCATATTGAAGCTTAACCCCAATGCCACTGTATTGGAAGGTATGGACTTTGGGAAGTAAATGGGATTAGCTGCCCTTACAAAAAGGCTTGACGGAGGGAGTTTGTCCCTTTTGTCCTTCCACCTTCCGCCATGTGTGGACACAGGTCCCTCCAGAGCATAC
This sequence comes from Daubentonia madagascariensis, assembly GCA_023783475.1. Taxonomy (NCBI): domain Eukaryota; kingdom Metazoa; phylum Chordata; class Mammalia; order Primates; family Daubentoniidae; genus Daubentonia; species Daubentonia madagascariensis. The sequence goes on from JAKFHU010001670.1 coordinate 10,733,019, forward strand.
AGCATAAGGATGTCATCTTGGAAGCAGAGAGCAGCCCTTACCAAACACCTGAACCTGTCAGCCTTGATTTTGGACTTCCCAGCTTCCAGAACTGTGAAAAAATAAATTTCTGTTTTTTATAAATTACCCTGTCTCAGGTATTCTGTTACAGCAACACAAAATATACTAAGACACTGGGGTCATATAATAATTGGATGGTTAACTTTACAAGAGACTGCTAAAGTGATTTACAGATTGGCTGCATCATTTTGCATTCCCACCAGCAATGTATTCTCTCCAAGTCTGTAGCTTGTATTTTCTTTTTTGTTTGTTTGGCTTTTTTGGTTTATTTGTTTTTGTTTTTGTTTTTGTTTTGAGACAGGGTCTTGCTCTGTCACCCAGACTGGCCTACACTGGCAGGATCATAGCTCACTGCAGCCTTGAACTCCTGGGCTCAAGTGATCCTCCTACCTCAGCCTCTCAAGTAGCTAGGACTACAGGTATATGCCACCATGCCCGGATAATTTTTAAAAAAAATTTTTGTAGCGATGAGGTCTCACTATGTTGCCCAGGCTGGTCTTGAACTCTTGGGCTCAAGTGAGCCTCCCACCTCGGCCTCCCAGGGTGCTGGGATTTTAGGCATGGGCCACTGTGCCTGACCTGTAGCTTGTATTTTCATCCTCTTAATAGTGTATTCTGCAAAGCAAAAAATTTTCATCTTGATAAAGTCCAATTTATCATTTTTTCTTTTACGGTTGATATTCTTGGTATAATATCTAAGAATCCTTTCCCTAATTCAAAGTCATGAAGATTTTCTCTTATGTTTTCTTCTAGAAGTTTTATAGTTTTATGTTTTATGTTTTGATTTATGATCCATTTTGAGTTAATTTTTTTGTAAGTTCTGTGGTTTAAGCCAAGGTTCATTTTTTGGTCTATGGATATTGTATTTAGTTTCTATTGCTCTGTAACAAACTACCAAACCTTAGCAGCATAAACAACACCTATTAGCTCACAATCCTGTAAGTCTGATCTCTGGCACAGTATGACTGGATCTTCTGATTAGAATATCATAAGGCTGAGATGAAGGTATCCTTGGGGCAAAATTCTTGCCCGAAGTCTCTGGGGGGAGGAGTGGAGAACCTACAGCCTTGGGGCCACAGGCCTTCTGGATCCTTGAGTGAGGCCTGGTGTTTTGACTGAATCCAAATTTTATAGAACAAATTCTTTTAATAAAGGGATTTGTTCTGTGAAGTTTGGATTCGGTTTAGGGGCTGTATTTGGGGATCTGGAGGGCCACATGTGGCCTTGAGGCCTCAGGTTCCCCACACATCTTTCTTGTTGTTGGCAGAATTTATTTCCTTGAGGTTGTAAGCCTATGGCTCTTTTTCCCTTGCTGTCTGTCAGCCAGGGACCACGCTCAATTCCCAGAAGCTTCTGATATTCCTTGCCATGTAGCCACCTCTCCATCTTCAAGCAGCAATGGTGCATCAAGTTCTTCTGAATCTATGTATTCCTCTTCAAAGACTAGCTAGAGAAAACTCTCTTTTTGTGAAATGGTTCTTGTGATTAAGTCAGCCCCACCAGATATTTTCCCTACTTCAAAGTCAACTGTGCCATATTAAGATAATCTAAGCACAGGAGTAAAATCCATCAAATTCGCAGTTCCAAGGATTATTCAAGGCATGTATAATAGGGTGGGGAGGGGCAGGAAATGTTGGGAGTCATTTTATTAATAGGATTCTGTCTGCCACAGATAGTCAATTGTACCAATATCATCTTTTGAAAATATTATCCCTACTCCACTGAATTGTCTTTACACCTTTATAAAAATCAATGGGCCATATTTGTGTGGGTCTATTTTGGACTCTTTCTTCTGTTCAGTTAATCTAAGTTTCTATCCCTTTGCCAACACCACATTTCTTGGTTACTGCAGCTTTATAATAAGTCTTAACACCAAGCAGTCTGAGTCCTCCAACTTTATTCTTCTTTTTCAAAGCTGGTTTAGCTATTCTCGTTACTTTGAATTTTTGTGTAAATTTAAAAATTAGACAGAAATTTACAAAAATTAGACAGATATCTACAAAATATCTTGCTGGGATTTTGATTAGAATTGCATGAAATCTATGAATCAATTTAGAGAGAATTGATAACTATATTTAATCTTTCAGTTCATGAACACAGTATGCCTCTCCATTTATTTAGGTCTTCCTTGGTTTCTTTTATTATTTAGGTTATTAAGTATGAAATGTCTGATTTCCTTAAGTACTAAGTTTGACAGTTGATATCTCTGACATTTCACTTTGACAGTTCTTGTTTTATTTTTATTATGAAGGTACATCGTCAGTCTTTCAAACACACATTTTGGCTTGCGATTATCTTTCAAAATTTTTTTAAAGCAGTATTTGTGAAACCATGGATAAGCCAAAAATTCGTGTTATTTGTGATTACGAGCTCCATCATGGAACCAATGCAGTGCAGACAGCTTGAAATGCCAACGAAGTGTTTGGGAACGATGTGGCTAATGAACGCACAGTACGTCGATGGTTTGAGAAGTTCCATTCTGGTGATTTTAATCTTGAAAATGAGCCATGTGGGCAACCTGAGACCAAAGTGGATGAAGATGAGCTGAAAGCTGTAGTGGAAGCCAATCCACCACAACCTATGCGTGAATTAGCAGCAAGGTTTGACGTTACTATTCCAACAATATTGGGCCATTTGAAACAAATGGGCAAGGTAAAGAAGCTGGGTAGATCGGTACCGCATGAATTAAATGAGCATCAGAAGAGAAATTGTCTCAAAGCTTGCCTTTCTTTGATGTCATGACATAAAGGCAAACAATTTCTACACCATATTGTTACATGTGATGAAAAATGGATTATTTTTGACAATCACAAGCATTTGGCACAGTGGTTGGATAAAGATGAAGTGCCAAAACACAGTCCAAAACCAAATATTCATCAAAAAAGCTAATGGTGTCTGTTTGGCGGTCCAGTGCTGGTATATCCACTACAGCTTCAAAAAACCTGGTCAATCAATTACAGTGGATGTCTACTACAACCAATTAGACAAAATGATGAGGATGCTTGTGATTAAGCAGTCGAGATTGGTCAATAGAGACAGGCCAACCCTCTTGCAAGACAATGCTTGACCACATGTCATGCAAACAACACTGCTGAAACTACAGAGGCTGGACTTGGAAATTCTCTGTCATCCACCATATTCACCAGACCTTGCACCAGCTGATTACCACTTCTTGCAGGCTTTGGACCACTTCTTGCAAGGAAAATATTCAATTCTCAACAAGCTGTGGAAAACGCCTTTCACAATTTCATCACCACTTGCTGTCCAGGCTTCTTTGCTGCTGGCATAAACCCGCTACCATTAAGAAGGCAAAACTGTGTCGATAGTTTAGGTGCATACTTTGATTAGTTGTACTGCTTCTTGTTTGAGAGATAATAAACTAAACTTTTGATTCGAAATCAGACATTTCATATTTAATGACCTTAATAGTATTTTGCAATTTTCAGTATACAGTCTGCATGTGGTTTGTTAAATTTATTCCTAAGTATCCAACTTTTTTTGGAGCTATTTTAAGTGGTATTGCTTTTATTAATTTCTGTTTCTCATTGTTCATTCCTAGTAGATAGATATATGCTTGATTTTCGAGTGCTAACCTTGTATCCTACAACCTAAACTCACTTATTATTTCTAGAATTTTGTAGATTTCTTGGTCCTATATAAAATATTATAAAGCTTTCAAATTGGGCACTTTTATTTCTTCCTTTCTAATCTGTATGTATCTTTATTTATTTAGTTGTTTTATTGCACTGGCTAGGATTACCAGTATAATGTCAAATAGGAGGGGTGAGAGCAGACATCTTTGCCTCATTCCTAATATTGGGAAGAAAGCATTTGACCTTTCACCATCAAATATGATATTAGCTATAGGTTTTTGTAGATGCCCTTTATCAGTTGAAGGAAGTTTTATTTTATTCCTGGTTTGCTAAGAGTTTTTTAAAATTATGAATGAAAATTAATTTTTGTCAAATGCTTTGTCTGCATCAATTGGTATGATCGTGTTTTTCTTTTACCTGTTAATATGATATATTTCATTGGTTAATATTTGAATATTGAACCAGACTTGCATTCCTTGGGTCAATCCCACTTAGTTATGTCTTTAAAATGTTTAGTCTTTTTAAATATTGCTGAATTTGATTTGCTAATATTTTGTGAGGATTTTTGCATCTATGTTCATGAAAGATATTGGTCTGTAGTTTTACTTTATTGTGATATTGTTGTCTGACTTTGGTATTAGGGTAATTCTTGCCTCTTAAAATGAGTTGGAAAATGTTCCTTCCTCTTCTATTTTTTGGAGGAGATTGTTTAGAATTCGTGTTATATGCTTCTTTCAAAGAATTTGCCAGTGAAACCATCTGGGCCTGTAGTTTTCTTTTTTGGAAGGTTTTAAACTATAAAATCTATTTCCTTAATAGATAATAGGATGATTCAGTTTAAGATAAGTTTCTTCTTGAATGGGTTTTGGAAGTCAGTCAAGGATTGTTACATTTCATCTCTCTTGTTGAATGTATGTGCATAGATTTGTTTGTAGTATTCCCTTATTATCCTTTTAGTGTCAGTAAAATCTGTCATGATATGCTCCTTTCATTTCTGATATTGATGATTTGGGTTTTTTTCCTTTTGTCAGTGTGGCTAGAAGTTTGTTAATTTTATTGACCTTTTCAAAGAACCAGATTTTGGTCATTGATTTTTCTCTATTGTCACTGTTATCAATTCTATTGATTTCTGCTCAAATCTTTTGCTATCTTTCCTCTTGCTTGCTTTGGGTTTAGTTTGCTCTCTTAATGTTCTAATCCTGGGAGATGAGATTGTTGATTTGAGGACTTCCTTCTCCTCTAATATAATAAAATATAATATAATATAAGCATTTAGTGCTATACATTTCTTTCTGAGCACTGTTAGCTGCATCCCACAAATTTTGATGTTGTATTTTCATTTTCCTTTTCTTCAAAATATTTTCTAATTTCTCTGGAGATTTCTTCTTTGACTCATGGATTTTTTTTAGAACTATATTATTTAATTTCCAAGTATTTGGAGATTTTGCAGTTATTTTTAATGATATTTATGTCTAGTTTAATTCCATTATGGTCGGAGAACATACTATATGATTTCAATTCTCTTAAACTAAAAAAGGTTTATTGTCTATTTTGCTGTATCTGTATGCACTTGAAAAGAATGTATATTATGCTGCTGTTGGGTGGAGTGTTCTATATGTGTCAATTAAATCCAGTTGGTTATTGATACAGTTCTTCTGTACACTTAATGATTTTCTGTCTACTTTTTAAATTAATTACTCAGGGGGGACTATTGAAGTTTCCAACTATAAGTATGAATTTGTCTATCTTTCCTTTCAGATCTATCAGTTTGTTGTGATTCATGTATTTTAAGGCTATATTCTTAGATGCATACACATTTTATATAGTTCTATCTTCTTGGTAAATCAACTCTTTTGTCATTGTGTAATGTTCTCTTTATTTTTTATTTCAGAATATTACAGGGGTATAAATGCTTTGATTACATAAATTGCCTTGCACCATCCACGTCAGAGGTACAAGCGTGCCCATCCCCCAGACAGTGCACACCACACCCGTTAGGTGTGCATTTACCCATCCCCTCTTCCCCCCTCCCACCTGCCCAACACCTGATGAATGTTACTTCCCATATGTGCACATAAGTGTTGATTGATTAGTCCCAATTTAAGGGCGAGTACATGTGGTGTCTGTTTTTCCATTCTTGAGATAGTAATACTTCACTTAGAAGAATGGGCTCCAGCTCCATCCAGGATAATACAAGTGGTAGTTCACCATTTTTTTGGTATGACTGAGTAGTACTCCATGGGACTGTAATGTTCTCTTTATCCCTGGAAAATTTTCTTGCTCTGAAGGCTGTCCGATATTGATATAGCCACTCCAGCTTCATTTTGATTGGTATTTTCATGGTATATCTTTTTCCATTCTTTGACATTTAACCTACCTATGTCATTATATTTAAAGTATGTTTCTTACAGACAGCATATAGTTGAGTCTTATTTTTTATCCACTTTGATAATCTTTCTTTTAACAGTATATCTTTATACTGTTTAATGTAATTATTGATATGTTTGGATTTAGATTTACTATTTTATTACTTGTTTCCTGCTTGTTCCCTCTATCTGTACCCCCTGTTTTCCTCTCCTGTCTTCTTTGGGGTTATTTGAATTTGTTTTGTTTTTCATTTTAATTTATCTGTTGGATGTTTTACTATATCATTGTTTATCTGTTTAGTGGTTGATGTAGATATTACAATCTAAATATGTAACTTTTCACAGTCTATTTTGAATAGTTTACTACTTGAATGTAGAAAACTTAGGAGTGTACCCACTCCCCTTTTTGAAAACCCCATAAGATGATGTTAAAACTTTTAATCCAACAAGCATATATATTTTAAAGATCTTAAGAGAAGAAAAATAATCTATTATATTAAACATATATGTACTATTCCTATTGCTCTTCCTTGTTATTCCAAGATTCCCTCTAATATCATTTTCCTACCATCTGCATAAATTTCTTTGGCATTTTCTTTTAAAAAGCATGTCTGCTGGTGAAAAATTGCATACTTTTGTACAGACTCAATAATTTCTAATAACCTACCTTTAGGTTCACTGAATTTTTCATCTGTCATCCTTCCTTTTGCGGTTAAGCTAATTGAGTGAGTATTTATTTTGGTTATTGCATTTTCAATTCCAAAATTTTCATTTATTTCTTTTTTGTATCCTCTATTTCTCTACTGGTTTTTAAAATTTTTTCCATTTGTTTACATTGTGTTTGCTCTTAGTTCTTGGGGCATGGCTATAATAGCTGCTTCGAAATCTTGGTCTGTTAACTCCAATATTTGTGTCATCTTGGGTTCAGCATATTGTGAGAGATTAATATTTTCCTGGTTCTTCACGTCCTGAGTAATTTGGATTAATTCTGGAAAGTTTGAATATTATGTTAAGTGAGTCTGGATCTGGAATGTTAATGACATAGGATTCTTCTGGGGAGAATGTTGCTATTTTGTTTTATTAGGCAATCAAATAGGTTAGGTCCAGGATGCAAAAGTTCCTACTGCCTTCTGTTGCCTGTGGTTCCAAGGTCAGTTCAGTTTCAACGTCTTTGCAGTACTCTTCAGATCCTTCCTGTGTATGTGCTACCCAGTGTTCAGTCTGAGACCTGGGTATTGTTTTACCTTGTAGTTCATTTTTCAAAGCCTTTGATGGGCTGATTAGCACTGAATATGCATACACAGCTTGAGATTGAGCCAAAAAATTTATAGACAATTTTGTAAGATCACTTTCTTGAGCTCCTTTCTCTCCACAATCTTCTCCACATTTTCTAGCTTCCCAAATCCCCCTTTCCTGGTCCTCTGGCTAAAAAGTCAGGGCTTTAGTATCCCCACACTGCTGCATATTTTCTGTGATTTCCCCATGATATTGCACCTGCTTCCAAGGCTAATTGGTGAGAGTATTAACAGAGAAAAAAAATATGCAATGGAAATTCTCCTCCATGGTCTTTGGACTAAAGTTCCTTTTGTTGGAATTTTAGGTGTCTGCCTTACTGTGGCTACCATTGTCACCCTGCTGCCTCATAATTGCCTGGGATTGGGGCAAGACAGAATGAAAAAAAAAGCCAACAAATCGAAGAGATTTGTCCACTTTTCTGATCCACAAAGGTCCTTTTCCTGCTCCTTGTTCTGGAAACAAACAATTTATCTTGTAGTTCTTTCTCTCTTCCTTGTTATATAATTCTAGTCTCTGAATTGCCTTTTGAGTCTAGGCCAAGAGATTCCAGAAAAGGAAGAAAAAAAAAAAAAAAGGAAACTCAGCATGGGTTCAATAGGAGCCTGAATTCTGTTTTACTACCCCAGTCTGTCTGCTACTATTTCATTTGCCTTGTAGAGTCCTCATGTAACTGCTACACGCATTCTGTCTAGAGATTTTAATTGAATTCCAAGGGAGAGAAATGGGGGAGGGGAGGTAAGTTGCCTGCTCCATCTTGACCAGAACTGGAACCCCCTCCACAGTCTCTCGACTGAATTCAAAAGTCATTTTTCCCCCCCGACTCCAGCTATTACCTAAAGTACAGATATATCTATTAGTTAAAGTAAGGACACTATATTGGATCATACTTTATGATAACAGGCTAATAAATTCTCTTCAATAGAACAGAATGTCCATTGTTTGGTAAACTTAGTAAATGAGTGAAGCCTAGTGATATTGGTGTTCTCAAGAGCATGTTCAGGAAAGATAAATAAAAACATGGCTAGTGGAGGATAGCTGGCAGTTGTGGAGATAAAGACTATTATCTCTGAAATTGGGAAGATTCTGTACATAGAAAGAAAGTGGGTATTAAAGAACCCAGATGGCATTGGAAACAAATTTAGGAGCTGTGAATTCATAATACTTGTTATAAACCTAGGATATTTTTAGGTCAACAATACAGTTATCTGTATTGTATTACATATCTAATGTAATATGTCAAACTAGATTGATTTGAACAATAAATATTTGGATTTATGAAATGTATTATAGAAGAACCTAAAAAAAAGGACATAATTTTAAAAGGCAGTAGTGAATAGGGAATATAAAGTATAAGTCTACATTCAAATGAGTAAATTGGTTTTCCATGTTTCATGAGAGGGCATATTTCTCAGGTCTGTGGACTGATACAAATTGATACAAAATATACAAATTGGTATGAAGTCATATAAAATAATAAAATCAATACAGTTTGATGAGATGGTATAAATTAAATATCTGAAAAGTTCCTAAGCAAATATTATTATGTTAAGAAGGAAATCGAAACACGTTTTAGAAAGAATTTTTTGGAGTTGGATAAATATAATGCTTTATATGAATATTTTTAAAAGAGGTTTACATTTTGAATGCAGATATTGGAATTGCCTGTAAAACTGATGAATTTAGTTACTGCACAAAATGACCTAAACTCCCCAGAGACTTTCTATTTTCTATGTAAGCCATGCTTTCACAAATACAATTAATTAAGAATACTTTATACATGTGTGGGGGGCAATAAAAGAGTATTTGTATAAGAAAAGGCTCATAGGTATCCTTTGGGTATTGTTATAGCAATATTTGTTTAGCACTTACTGTGTGCCTAAATTCTTTACACACACAATACTTAATCTTTATAACATTCTAAAGAGATAGGTATTATTATTATTATTCCAATTTTACAGATTAAGAAAATTGAGGCATAGAGAGGTTGAATTTATTCCTCAAGGTCCCACAGCTGGTAAGACAGGGAGGCAAGATTGGGACCTAGAGAGTCTAACTCCAGAGTGTGTGTGCTGATTTATCACATTAATATACCAATGAAACAAACTGTTAAAGCTCCATGAAACTTTGAATGCTAGAAAGGAAACAAAACAGAACACAGTTAGATATGAAGGAAACTTAATTACATGTATTCCTCTATTATATTAAATTGGTATTTCCTCACCTTGGTAATAAAGGAAGTCTGCATATGAGCAGGTATACTCATATTTAACTCTGCAATCATTTAAGATTTAAAAATACCACTAAGGACAGTTATCTCCTTAGCTTTGTGTACATTCCTATGATGGCTGTTATTTTAAAACGTTTTAGCCAGTGGATATAAATGATAAATAAAGCATTCTAGAAAGGCTTTGGTTGTAAACCAAAAATAGAATTTAAATATTTAACTAAAATATTGATAGTGGAGGCATTGCACTATCTAAAAGTTATTCACTCTGCAATGGACACAGGCCAGTGTGTGCAAAAAAAAATTTTTTTTTGGTTGATTCAGGGAAAAGGTCAACAGGAGTTTGGCTTGGGATCCTGAATGGGGCTGGGAGATGGGTATAAAGGGTGATAAATTCCTATAATTCTTATAATTCTAAATTTCTATATTGAGAAAGACAAACTTGCCACTTGGCTACTTTGGACTAGGGCTAGCTTTGTTGACCTTTAACTGTTCTAGGTCAAAGTAAAAACCTGTACAGAAAAATTTCTGTGTTGCACAGCCACTGATGGTGGATGAAGATTTCCTGTGTTTGTTTTTAACAACCCTGGTCTTGGTTATAAAAGTACATCTATTTTTCCCCAGAGAATTTGTTAATCAAGGTAGATTGCAGGCATCAAGAATAACCTCTTTTAGGCAGGGTGGCAGAAAAATGCATTAGTTGGGTGTGCAGGCCCCGAGCTTAGGCTGCCTGGGCAGGAGTCTGGTTCTGCAGCACAACAGTGCATGACCCTGGGTCACTTTGCCAGGCCTCACCCACCCTAGGAAGTAGCCACTATCATCATCCCCATTTTATAGATTAGAGGCTGAGACACAGGGAGGTTGTGTGCCTTGCACTTTATCAATTAATATCTGGCACAGAGTAAGTACTCAATACAAGCTGGCTATTATTGTTAGAGTGTTTAGAGGCCAAAATTTGAAGCTATAGAGGTCATTTTGTTGAGGGAACTTTCTAATGCTATCAGGGAGACAAGTTTTGTGTAGCTCTGGTATATAGGACTTTCTACACTCTAGTTCAGATATTTTGAAGAGATGGGTCCAACATTCTTATCTAAGGGAGCCCAGGAAAGGTTTGCACTGTGGTATGGGCTCCATCCTCATGTGATGTTTTCTGAAAGTTTGTTAGCTCCTTGTGGTGCCCTACCCTTAACCAAAGATGGGGTTACCATCCCAAAGTTAATTATCTGGTGCCACTGCTGGAGAGCTCTGACTTTTTGGTCTTTGATGTTTATTTGTAAATATGGTGATCATTTGGTTGATAATCCTGTTTACTGGATTCTGTAGGGCAAAGCCCGGCACCTTTGATCTTTTTTGTTTCCTGGCTAACAGCAAAGCTAGTCCTTGGAGACTGTGGGTTGGGTTTTCCTTGCAGCCAGTATTAATGCATTCCCTGCAAGGGAGGTGATCTGGATTCTAATCAAGAAACCATTTTACTTTCTTTTACATGAAATCCTCCAAAATAATGCTGGAGTAGTCTTTTCTTTTTCTCTAGAATTTTAAGAAACAAAGATCTGATTTATTTCAAATAGTGCATTAAAATATTTTATTTTTTTAAAAAATAAAATAAAATAGCTTCAGGACAAGAAATTTGAATGGTGCCTAGGACAAGACAAGACTTAATCAATGGAGAATTTGTTTCACATGTAAAGGTCATTATGAGTTTCTCTAAGTATAGGATCATTGCTATTTTAAAGTCATTTCCATCAAAGCCCAATTCATATCAATACTATGAATTTTTACCTTATATAAAACATTTTATTTGCATCCTACTATGGGAGTTTGTGGCTACATGGCAAATTTTATGAGGATAAAAAACAACTCAGTACATACCTTATAATTTAAGAGAAAAGTACAGATTCAAGAGGGGAAGGCCATGTAAAATGTATAAACAAATCACGTTCCATCGGAAGATGTTTGGGTTCATTCAATATCACATTTGCCTTCCCATCCCTTGGGTTTCCCCATTTGTGTCATTTTGTTAAAGTTCTAATTCATGTACTTTCTGTTATTTATGGGAAGAGTCTAACATGAAAGTTGGTTAATGAGATATTACTCTGTAAACAAGCAAAGACTTGCTAAATACAGTCTAAGTGATGGGCAACTAAGGGTTTAAAATCCATAATGGGATTGAGAATTTCTTTGATAACATTATAAACCATGACAGAGAAGCAGAGCTTATGATGGTTATCACCATAACGTAGTTGAACCAAACTTATGTCATGCATGAGTGTGTGTTTGTATACACACTAACTTATGGTTCTGCTCTTTAAAGTTTATTCTATTATGTCCTGTTTCCCTCCCACTGATCAATGCACAGTGCCTCTTCCTCCTTAAGTGAGCCCCTCCCTTCCTTTAGTACACGTACTAAGGAATCAACACTGCAGGCTTAGGTGTACCTGGCCTTAGGAGACCCCAGCCAAATCTGGAAGTATTTAATATTAACCCCATCTCCACTAGGGGATAGGAAGTCTAAACCAGCGGTTTTCCAAGTATGGCCCTGGGACCAGCAGCACCAGCGTTTCCTGAAATGTGGTAGAAATGCAAATTCTCAGGCCTGATGCAGACCTATGGGATCAGGAACTCTGGCTGGGGCCCAGCAATCTGGGTTTCAATGAGCCCTCCAAGTGTTTGTGATGCTTACTCAAGTTTGAGAGCCATTGGTCTTAACGTTCTTGTTGCCCTGTGTCCTGTCTGCCTGGGTTAACTTCCTGGGTGCCCACACGTCTGTGTACTTCAGTTTTCCTCCTGTAGTTTTCCCATGAATGGGTCTCTGGTCTGCCTGACTGGGTTTCTGCTCTGATTTCAGATTTATACTCTAGTGCCTAGCTGAGATGATCACTTGCCTACTAGACTGGAGCCCTGTCAGCTCCTTTTCCTAAATGCATCACATTCCTGCCTTTTCCCGTTTGCCATCCTGGCTGGTGGCCAAGTTGGCACTGAATCAGTTTGGCCTTTTGGAGCCAATTCCCACTGGGGCATCTCCATCACCTGGCAACCCCATGCCGTGCCCCCAGCAGGCCATAATAATACTGGCCTAGGCTGACCTCCAGACACCTCACCCCTGGACACTGTGGTTGACATCATTGTCCTTCCTTATTAGGCCCTGTCCTATGACCTGAATAATTGTCCTAACCTATCTAAACCTCCATTATCATACTCCCCTCTCCCTGCTCAACCTGATACCAAGACACTGCATAAGTTATGATACCTATTTGAAGTTAACAGATAGATGCCTTTGGAAAACACTATAGGAGAGTTAGGTAAACACTGTAGCACAAAACATGTTACTGATTTGGGGACAACTTCTTCAGGATAAAAGAAGAAACAGTAGAAAACAAGTTATATTTGATTATTTTAAGAAAATGTTGACATCACCACATTATGTTCCAAATATTGGAATTTACCTGATAGTGTATTCAATACTGTTATCTTGTGGGGATTGGCATCAGCTAACTTTTGTTTTCTAAGCTCTATTTGTTCCATGTATGGATCCACCTACTGAATTTTATTTCCCAGTAACCTGAACACACCACTGTAGTACTAACAGTTCACAGGGGACCTAGTGCTATGGAGTTTAATGCAATATGTGTACTCATCCATAGGAGCCTACAGGTAACTACCACTGTGAAAGAAATTGCAAGTCACATTTATATGCTTAGAAAATAATTCAACAAGCATTTCAAAACACTATTCACCTTTAGTCAAAGCCCTTTTATGTGTTTAGCAATATTCACAGTACTTTAAGAGGTCCTTTTTTCCCTTGCATTTGGTTTAACACATAGCCACTTGGCCTGGTTTAAGCATAAGCTTTCTTATGCTAAACTTATGAGACCTGCTTCTGTTACTTCTTTGTCAAATAAATAGAAAATTACCAATAAATGCTTACCAAAAGCATTTACATTTGTGGTTATACTCATTTAATTTTTCACAAATTATTTATTCAATCCTACTATGTGCCAGGCACTATACTAGGTGCTGTAAGAATCTTTTTGGAAATTAGTTTCCAGTCAGACAAGATCTTTTCCTGTCATATGTGGTAGGTGTGAATTTGTCATACAGAGAATGGGCGGGGAGCAGGGAAGGACTGCATGACCATCAAGAGGTGTGGATTTGAGAAATAAATTGTGATTTGCCTAAAGCACTGTTGTTACCTTCTGGGGTGTGAAAATGAGGACACGGGTCACAGAAATATTTAAATAAAGACAACAACATCTTAAAATAGATTTTACCCATTTTGCAATTGGCACCAGCTATCCATTTTTGTCAGTTGTCCGCTACCTCCATACTTTAGGTTTATAGCAGTCATTGGCCAGGCACTGCTCATTGGAAGGTCCCTGACTGAAACCTTGACCCCCTGTTCCTGTAAGGAAGTGTCTAACTTGTGTCTATGGCATCCCTCTGGCTAAGCATATGGCTCACTAACCACGTATGTTTAAGCATTCCCTATGTCCCTGTTTCTACTGTAAGTGCTGTGAGGAATTAAAAACAAAGCAAATGCGCTTTCTCCTTGGTATTACAACTTTTTCTGTATCAATCCTACTAGACTGTGAATGTCTTGAGGATGAGACCTGTGCCATATTTATTTCTGTAAACTCCATAGCATATCACATTGTACTGAATAAATATTGTCGAATGGAAGAATTAATAGATGAATAAATTCATTTCTAGGGACAGACTGTAAATAGACCCCATCCTAGAATTTCTAAGATTCTTGGAAAAGTCAATTCAGTTGGCGCTAGGTCATATTGTTTCACCTTGTGAGTGAAGGTCACCTTGACTCCAGGGGAAGTTAGGGTACAGAACTGCCATTGTACTCTTGACCAAGTCAGAATATCGGAAATTGAACAGTGCAACCAGGCCTCATAGTGATTTCCTTTGCTAAACAGCGCCACTCACCTGATCTGAAGCCAAGTCAGCATGGGGGTTGTCCCTCCTCCAAACACCCAGACAGTGAAGAACACGAGGAGCAGTGTGGTGGTAAACATCATTTGTTTGGGCTGAGACTCTGTGTTCCGAATAGCTAAGGCAAATGCAATCGCTCCTCGCAAACCTCGTGGGGAAAACCAAAAGAGAAAAGTAAACATCCGGCAGGTCTCATTCTCATTTCAATGGATTGATCTTTACAATTTGCTGATACAGATTATTTTTTATTTTGAGATAATTGTAGATTCACATGGAATTGTAAGAAATATTACCAAGAGATGATGTGGGCCCTTTCCCCAGTTTCCCTCAATGATAACATCATGCAAAACTATATCACAGTATCTCAACCAGAATATTGACATCGATACAGTCAAGAAAAAGAACATTTCCATCTCCACAAGGATCTCTCACGTTGCCCTTTTATAACCACACCTCCCTCCCTCCCTCCCACACACTCCCTCCTTCACTCCTGGCAACCAGTAATCTGTTCTCCATTTCTATAATTTTGTCATTTCAAGAATGCTACATAAATGGGATCATGCAGTATGTTGCCTTTTGCAATTGCCTTTTTTTACCCAGCATAATGCTCTGGATATTCATTCAGGTTGTTGAATATATCAGTAGTTTGTTCCTTTTTATTGTTGAGTAGCTTTCCACAGTATGGGGGTTCCACATTTTGTTTAACCACCCATTTGTTGAAGGATATCTGGGTTGTTTCCAGTTTTGGGTTATTATGAATAAGCCTGCTAAGGTTTACATACAGTTTTTTGTGTGAACATACATTTCCATTTCCCTGAGATAAATGCCCAGGAGTATAATCACTGGTTAGTATGGTGTTTGCGTGTTTAGGTTTTTCAGAAATTACCAAACTATTTTCCAGAGTGGCTATAACGTTTTACATTCCTACCAACAATATAGAAGTCATCCAATTTCTCTGCATCTTTGGCAGATTTGGTATTGTCACTATTTTTCATTTTAGCCATTCTGACAGGTGTGTGGCGATACATTTATTGTGGTTTTAATTTGCACTTTCCTACCAGAAATGGTGTTGAGTGTGTTTATCTGTATACTCTTTTGGGTGGTATGGTTCTCCATGTCTTTTTCCCATTTTCTAATTGGATTGTTGAATTTTTTGATTGTTGAGTTTTGAGAGTTATTTATATATTCTACAAAATAGTCCTTTGTTGGATATATTGTTTGCACATATTTCCTCCCACTCTGTGGCTTGTCTTTTCATCCTCTTAAAAGAGTCTTTTGCAGAGCAAAAGTTTTTAAGTTTGATGAAATCTGATTTGTTGATTTTGCCTTTTATGAATTGTGCTTTTGGAGTCAGGTCTACAAACTGTTTGCCTACCCCTAGGTCCCAAAGATTTTGCCCTATTTTTTTCTAAAACTTTTATGGTTTTACATTTAAGTCCATGATCACTTTGAGTGAATTTTTGTGTAAGGTGAGAGGTTTATATTGAGGTTCACATTGAGGTTCATTCTTTTGTCTATGGATGTCTAATTGCCCTGTCGAATTGCTTTTGGGCTTTTGTCAAAAATCAGTTGGGTATGTTTGTGTGGGTCTATTCCTGAGTATTCTATTGTATTCCATTGATCTATGTGTCTGTCTTTCTAATAATATGCTATCTTGATTATTGTAACTATATAATAAGCCTTAACCTTGGGTAAAGTGATTCTTCCCACCTTATTTTTTGTTCTCAAAATTGTTCTAGCTATTCTAGTTCTTTTGCTTTTTCATAAAATTTTAGAATAATATTGTCTATATCTACAAAAAAATCTTTCTGGGAACAATTACTTTTAAAAAATCAAATGTGTCAGACAACAAGGAAAACTAAACTTAATGGACCACTGAAAATTAATAAATAATTAAATGACACTTAAAAATTACTACTGATTACACACTTGAACAAAGTCTATAATCTAAACTAACACATTAAAACTTGCTTTTTCTTGTTTTAATTTCCCTTGTTTTACTTTTTCTTCTTTAATAATAATATGCTAATTGAATTTTTATGAATCCATATTAAATGTATTTGCAAGAGGTATTAAAGACTAAATACTAGAACTTCAAGTCAAAATGTGATGACACTAATACAGATAGAAATGTAGACTTTGAAGAAGAGTAAATAAAAGCACAAGTAGTAAGAGAAAGGAAGAAAAATGAAGGTCTCTCTTGACTAACGCATGACTTGCAGGACATTTATGGTCCCTGGTGTATTGTGTAACAGGAAAAATAAAGATTTATAATGACAGCTAGTATAAGTCAAAGAGGCAATGACTTGGTTATTTTTATAGGCAGGTTTAAATCACATACATAAAATTTCAATGATCTACTTTTTATAATATTTACTGTAGCATCTAGGTATCTAAATTTCTAAATCTTTATTCAAACATTAAAGGAAGTTTATTTTGGATACAGGGTCAGATGAGGAAAACGATAACCATCCTGGTTTTTATTCTGAGGTTCCCAACATAGAATATACTCCTCCTTTCTTATCTCCACACTGAGACTATTCAAGAGACAAGTGGCATAACACCAGATCCAGAGGATTAGACTAGAGAGACTTAATACACTTTGCCTGAAACAAGGAAACCTCAGAAAGAGAGAAGAACATGTACTTTGATTATAAAATACCTTCAAGGAACAAAATGTAATGGAGGAAGGAAATTATTCTAAATCTCCATGTAGACATGGAAATGGCCTGAAGATAAAGAAGATAACATTTGAAGTAGATATTAATAAAAAAGTTCTTATATATCAGAAATTCTGAACACTTGAGATCTCTATGCTCAAGAAGAAAAGTGCCCCCACCAGAGCTGTTCATGCATTCAGACCCAGCTGGGGACAAGAGAGTGGGAATATTAATAACCTTTAATACTGGGGACTACTTTAATAGTTTTCTCACCAGGAAATACAAATGGTGTCATTAGGGAATGATAACTCAAGGGAACAGTCTTGCAACAGACGTTGGTATCTAAGGAGAGAACTTCTGGGTCAAGGTAAAGCTCCCAGCAGTGTTTAATCACAGCACAAGATTGAACACAGCTGATCTTTCCCTTTTCTCTTTTCCTCAAGCTCATATTGATAGAAATGTTCATCAAACAGCACTGTGCCAAATTAGGCGATTTTAGAAGTATTAGATGATGAGTCACTGAGTATTTGTTTTTATTTTTATAAATATTTGTGGTTTTTTTACTTTGTGTTTTTGTGAGAAAGAAAAGAATTGAAACTAGAATAAAAATTAAAACTTACTATGCTATGCTGACTGTAAACTCTTTCATGCTGGATAGCAAGGGCAAGAGAGTAAGCAATCATTAATCTTCCTAAGTATATTTAATAATGTATTGTTATTATGTTAAACTAATGTAACTATGTTCTTAAATCTAAATTATCTACATGTGAGCAGTTCTTGGTTTAAAAATATACTCAAAATATATCTTTTATGCCAACTTCTAAAAAATATATAAAATTCCCTACATTTACAGGAGATGCAATGTAGAGATCTATGAAAAACATGGAAAAGTACAGCCACTGTCTTGTGGCAGGTTAATAAACATTGCTAATTAGGGCCGAACTCCAAGATGTTGAGAAGAGGATGCCTTCCAATGTGATGATCACCTAAAAAAACCCATAGAAACAGGGTGTTTTTTAGAGAAGGGATCACCTATTTATAGCCCTGGTCACATGTGACACATATAGCACGTGCCACCTGTGAGAAGGCATGGCAGTGCTGGAAGCACGGGACTGATAATGGTGAGGTTGCTGAGTGGAGAAAGTGAAGCTAATTTAGAACTCCAGATAAGATGGACTGTTGCCTATGTCCTACTCATCCTTTATGACTCTGAAGTCACTTATCACTCATTTGGAGCCTAGACAAATAGCAAACCAATAGCAATTCGTTGCTTCGTTTTATACATATATATTGATTACCTCCTATATGGAGGCTCTGTGCACACTTATCCTCTCTTCTTAACACTATGGTTTTGGGCAATAGAGGATTTTAGGACTGAAACAAATTATTTTGGCTACCAGCAAAATACTAAAAATGAGAAATTAATATTGATGTAGGATTGTCTTTTTAGCAAAACATTTCCAAAGAACACATACCACTTCACTTAGAAACTCAGGAAATCCTGAACTTGTCAAAACTTGTGTTTTGTATTGTTTTATGTATGCTTTGACCCTTTGGACTTACCTTTCTTTTTTTCTTTGTTTTGGCCAACTAATTGAAACAAGTCTGTACTTTTATGGGTTAATGGAGTATACCATTTCATTTTAAATGGGTTTACTTTGCAAAGATTTTGACATATTTCATATACTCAGTTGGAAAGTTAGCATCATTTTAGAAAATAAAGGAATTACCTGCAATTAAATGTGGTTTCATTTAAAATTGGCCTCTAAGGGATTCTTATGTTAATTATGTTGGTGTTCTATTCATAGCAATAGAAGACTACTGAACCAAGGAAAGCTTTCTAGCAAGGACCCCTGCTGCAGAAAATGTGCAGCTTCCTGTTCATCTTTAACAAGCAAAAGTGAACCTTTTAATCAACTACTAATTTGCAAATGTGTTCAGAATGGGTGATGATAAGATATAGCTACATTTCAATCACAGGAATAAAAGCACCTCTTAGGGCATCTTTATTTAAGGTGTAAAGCAATAAACTATAATTTCTTGAGCACTCACTGTATGCAAAGCTTTATCTGAGACCCAGTGTGAGAATGCAATGTTGAGGAAGTTTGGCTCCTCTATTTCAGCGCTCATGGTCCTACAAAAATGACTCTCTTAAAAGGTAAACTATGCTAAGGTATACTAGAGGTGCTAAAGAGGATGCTTTGAAAGTATAGTCTGAGGAAGAAAAAGATAAGATTGCTCTACTTCATGAGGGCCAAAATCATGGCCATTGTCAACAGATGTGCAGCATCTAAGGCACTGAAATCAGTGGTGGGGTGAAAGAGGTCTTTGCACATGTGGTTTTCTGTCTGAATTGTTTTTTCTCATCCAAATTCTCTCCAGTTCTTTCTCCTATAACTCTCACCCAAACTTCACCTAATTTGAACTGATCTTTAGTGCTCAGCTGAGACACTGCTTTCTCTCTGGAGCCTCCTCTGACAGTGGAGTCTGGGTTGTGCTGGCTTATATTCCTAGTATGACCCATGTTGGCACTGTCAGAGTGTTAAGTAGACAGTGAGGACCTCTGGCCCCTCCTGGGGACAAAGGCGGGCACCCTGAGCAACTGCCACACATTGGTGGGGAGGGAATGCCCTACCAATCTGCCAATCAGAACTTAACACACCAACTGCAAAAGAATGCAGAGGTACAATAGGGTCTGGAAGGGGACCTAGAACAACCTAAGGCCAATTATCATGTCATTAGCTTAAATCTACATTGCAGTTCACTCCCCCCAAATGGACTTTGAGAGAGGCTAATGGGAGATCTGCATGTACAGTAAGACTCAGGCCATATAACTCCCAACTGTCCATCAAAGTGGTTTGATGGTGAGGTCTGAACCATGAGACACTATAAAACAAGACCCCAGACCATAACCAAGGCCTTTTTGGTATGACCAGAGGCCCATTTGTCGTTCTGTGGTAAACGCATCTTGCTCTTACTCTGTAAACCTATATCTTGCTCTTGCTCTGTAAACCTATCTTGTCCCTCCTCAATAAACTTCGTTTCATGCTTGCCTTGCTTTTGTGTGTCTGGTCATTCTTCGGCCAAAAGCACACCAAGAACCGAGAACAGACTGCCAACGTGACAAGAGCGCTTACTACAGCACATTGTAATTGGCTGGCTCTGTTTATCTGCAATACCCAGAGGGATACCTAGCACATAATAGGTGATCAGTATGTATTTGTTGAACAAATCCATGAATGGATACATTTTTTGATTCTTTATGACTCCAGATTACAGATATGGAAAAGTGATTAATAATGTAATGTTAATAATACGTTACATTATTTAATGCATTATATTAATGCAATATAGTTTAATGTAATGGTTGAGTAATTGTTTCTGCCTTTTTATTATTTATTGAGACCCTTAAAGCCTTATTTTGAGTGTCAAGAGTTCTGGGATCTGTTCTCAGGCCTGCCTCTGACAGGTTGCTTGGTCATAAGCAGGTTGCCTCACCTGGATCTCTGTTACCTCACCTATAAATGGAGATTTTAAAACTAGACTTGTGGTTTTTAACTAGAAGTATACATCAGAATCATGTGGAACTTAAAAATATATGCAGCCACTCGTGTCAGTGTGTCTGGACTCTAAAGATTCTGGTTCAGCAGAGAGTGAGGTGCGCAATGGCTTGGGCTCCTCTCACATCCCCCTGTGCCACCTTGGTCCAGGCCCATCTCCACACACCCTGCCTGCACCCTGACCCACACTCTGGTCTCTCCTCCTTCCAGACTGTCCTGCCCATGTCCCTCAGAACAGTTTCCTCAAAACCTAGCTTAATGACGTTGTGATTCAACTCTGCAACCATAAACAGCTTCCCACAGCGCAGGCACCTTTCAGTCAGAACCTCACCCCACTTTCTCATTTACTTTCTTGTCTACTGAGAACCTCCACGAGCAAGGCAGTCGCCTTTCTTCCCATAACAGTGGTTATCCTGGCCTCTGTGCCATGACCCCACGGTTAACCCCTTGCTTCACTTCTTCTGGAATTCTGCCTTTCCTTTGGGCTTTTCCAAACTTTACCTGTTTGAACCATCTTTCTGCCCCCATCCCATTCTCACGAAGTTTTCCTGGAATACTCTAGTCCACATCATTCCTTCTTTCTTAGAAATCCTATAATACGTACTGCTCATGCCACTTGTATTAACAGTCTGAGATGAATCAGTAGTTTAATGTGGTCTGTTCTTTTCCCCCAACTTCCAATCCTTTAAAAGGTTGGGATTACATCTTCCTGACACAGTTGTTATATCTTAGTTCCCAGAACATGGAACTCAGTAAATGCTTTTAAGTTGACCTACTGCTGTAGTTTCAGGCCCTCTAGATACGAGATGGTGATAGTCACATATCCATTCATTCATTCATTTATTTATTCAGGCTCCAAGGTACAGCAGCAAACAAGAGATTGTCCTTGACTTAAATGCACTTCTAGATTAGTTATATAAGGTGCTATGAAGAAAGCAAAAGTAGGGTAAGGGGAGAGAGAGTGTGTATATGTGAGGGGTGGATACCAGGGTGGTTAGGAAAGCCTCTCTGGTTGGGTGACATTTGAGCAGAGACCCTAATAGAGAAGTCATGTGGGTATCTGGAAGTAAAATATTCCATGTTTTTCCAGCAGGTGCAGAGCCCTGGGGCACGGGTATGCCTGACATGATTAAGCAGTAGCAAGGAGGCTGGTGTGGCTGGAGTGGAATGGGTGGGCTGGGGGTGGGGGTGATAGAAGGAGATAATGCCCAAGAGGTAACAGAGCCATATCATGCCAGGCTTTTGAATAGCAAGGTTTTCTGTTCTTATTTTGAGATGGAAAACTTTAGGAAGGTTTTATGCAGGATAGTGATATGATCTGTTCTGTACTTACAAGAATAACTCTGATGCTGGTAGGAAAACAGATTTCCGGGTTACAGGTAGGAGGCCAGTGAGGAGACTGCCATATTAGTCCAGGCAAGACTTGAATGTGGATCAGGGCAGAGTGGTAGCATGGTAGGTGCTGGATGTATGACAAAGGTTGATGATATTTGCTGATGGGTCAGATGAGGGGTATGAGGAGAGGGCTTCAAGAACTCATGGTCTGAGTACTAGAAGAATGGGGGAAAGCTTTGAGAAGAGCATGTTTGGGTGTCCAGGGGAAATCAAGGGTTGTGTTCCAGCCATGTTAAATCTGAGATGCCTATTAGTCTTCCAAGCAGAGAGGTTGAGTAGGTGGTTGGATACAATAGCCCAGAGTTCAGGTGCAGAGGTTGGGATCTTTTTACTGAATTGATCGGAAAGATGGGAAGGTAGCTTGGAGCTTGAAAAGTGTAGGAAGATGCAGTTTATTTTAAACCACATTTGTTCTTGCCTCCAGGCCTTTGGCCTTGCTGCTCCTCCCACCTGCTTCACTCCTGCCAGGCTGTCCCTTAGCTGCTGCCTGTCATCACAGTCCTCAGAAAGGCTGCCCTGACCACCTGATCTAAGTGCCCCCCTACACCCAGGTCTGTTTTGTATGTCTGCCATCGTACTTATCACCACTTGAAATGATCATGTTTATTTTTTAGTCTTTGGGATTCATCTCCCTCCACTAGACAGTGTGCTTGGTGAGAGCAGCCCCCTGGTTATCGTGTTTGCCGTGGCATCCCTGGTGCTAGACAGTGCCTGTCATAGGGTAGGAGCTCCGTGAGCACTAGACAAATGCATGAGTGAATAAGTGGAAAAAAAGGCCATTTTTGCACTTGAAAACACAACTGGAACCCACAAGGAAGTGAGCAGTGGATGGACAGGGATGCAGAAATGTCCCTGGGAAATTGATCTATCCTTCAAAAGAAATGTCCTTTAGATAACCTATTTGCCTGTCTTCCCATTTGGAAATCCCTTTTTTCCTTTTACTTCAAGTAGTCTGAGGGGGTTGATTTAAAATAATTAACAAATTCTTATCATTAATCTGGTAAGTCAAACCTTGGTTTGGGTCTAAGCCTGAATTATGTATTGCTTTTACCCTTGCTGAAGTCCTGTGACCTTGCAGAGGGTAACTACTTTCAGCAAAAATGACACTTTGGTTTCAAAATACATTTTCCAGGATAGTGCAACCTTGCTACATGGTTCCATTTTCTGTTCAACATCATTTTATCACATGGAAATGAAGCCAACAGATTGTTTTTGGTAGGAAAACTTTCTGCATTCAAAAATAAATTGAGTTTTTCTGGAAACTAAGTCTGTGTTAGACAAGCAGAACTTTCTTTCCTTCATCTCTCTTCCTGAACTTGAACCATTTAAATTAAGAAGGAATGTAACATAACTTCAGTGTATTTTTATATAAAATGAAGTTTGTTTTTGGAATCCCTAGGCAGCCAGGAAGGGTAATTAATTGTAAATAGGATTAGCTCTGTCACAGCTCTGAAGTCAACATGCATAGATGCTTCTGGCTTTGGAAGTTTATTTTTATGTAAGTAAGGTGGATATGGTAGTAAACTGTGGAATAATCCTTATTACCAGCTGAAATCTTCAACAGAGGGTTTTAAGAGAAAGGCTAACAGAGATCAGAAGAAAGTCAACATTCTGTGAGCAGTACCCAACTTATGGCCAGCTTGTGTTCCAAATGTCAACTTAAATGCTTTCTGTTTAGACTAGTGGTTCAGCTGGGGCCACTTTGACCCCTAGGGAACATGTGGCACTGTCTAGAGAAATATGTGGTTGTCCACAAAGTAGGGGGAGAGGGTGAGGAGAGGGTGCTATTATTATCTAGTTGGTAGAGGCCAGGGATGCTGCTAAACATTCTACAATGTTCAAGATCACCCCCGCAACAAAATATTATCAGGCCCCAAATGCCAATAGTTGCTGGGGTTGAGAAACCCTACTGTAGACCTGGGATTGCTTTTTCCTATAGGAGTAATGTTATAAATGATAACAACATACCTACTGCAGAGGGCTATTTTGGCAAAGATCGCTATCTATCCACCAAAATCTATTCTTTTATGGTCCATAGTATGCTGCTATAACTGCATAAACTATATTTTGTAGCAGCTCTTGCAGCTAGATATAGCCATATGACTGACATATTTCTCACCAGTGAAATGAGAGCAGAAGTGAAGTGTATCACTTCTGATCCAAGGTTTTTAAGAAGCACCTATTCCTACCCTCGGCTCTCTTTCCCCTTCCACTAGCTGGATATAAATCTTGAAGTGGTTCCCAAGCATTAGCTATAGCAGAATCACCTGGAGAACTTGTTCAACCTCAGATTGCTGTGAAGTTGGTCTGTTGAGGACTGAGAATCTGCATTTCTAACAAGATGCCAGGTGATGCTGATACTGCTGGTCCACAGACCACACTGCTAGAATCTTTGCCTTAGGAAGTTATGAAGTGACAAGATAGAAGGAGTCTGGTTATATCTGAATCACCATCTGAGGAAAGGCACCCCCCCCCACCCTTCCTTGTTAACATCAACCCTGGCGTGTGACGTGATCCAGGAAGGAATGGCTACTGTGATTAAACCTGTGAATGTTGGAGGTCTGTGTGTCATGGCAGCTTAGACTATCCTAAGGCTCTACGTCTACCTGTGCTACGTGTCTCTGTAGAATCAAAGAACACTTTTTAACAGTTGAGGAAATAGGGGCTAAGAGAGATGGAGTGACATGGCCACAGTTATCCCTATTGACTATTTAACCTATGACAAAGCTCAAAAATCATGGTGACAGTGAGAATTAGAATTCTAAGAACAGATGAGAAAGAATAAATAATTCTTCTCTTTTCCTAGGCAAAAGCAGGTGTCCCGACTCCTGTGCCCTCCTGATTCTCTCGGTGCCTTTGCTTTCTCTCTCACTCTTGCTCTGCCCCTTTCTCCAGCATCACAGATATCTGGGGCCTTCATTTTGCTCCAAGTTCCCCCCAAGCCACCCTAATCTAAAATGATCTGGTTTTGACTCTCCAGTCAAAATTCCCATTTCCTCAGGTAGCCAGAATGAGCTTTGTGCCAGAAAGAAAGCAATTGCAAGAAATCTGTTAAGGAAAGTTAGTTCACAGTCCTGCCCGAGAGGAGTGCATTTAAAAATACTTGTTAACACACGTGCTTTCAAGTTCACTTGTGGAATTTAAAACAGCTCCAAGAAAGTGCAGTGAAACATTTCAGCCACTGTGAGGAGGGTGGTGAGGGTGACTGAGGTTCCTGTAAAGGGGGAGGAAGTGTGAATCATGGGCAGGGGACTTGCTCTGGGGTCCCCTTCCCTCATCCTGGTGCTTTTGGAATGGCCTTCCTGGCTGAATCAGTGGGAGGCTGGGGATCCTGCCCTACTCACTGAGGTTTGGTCAGTCTGTGAAGGACTTGTCTGACCAAACAGCATTTGGACCTCCCCCATATATCAGAGCTAATGATGAAAATTCTTAAATTACTTAACAGCCCTATGGATATTTTGCACAAGGCATTTTCAAATGTAACTGCTTCTTGCTCATCTGCACATATAACTTATTTGAGTCAATCTTATTGACTTCTTTTGAACTCTGTCCACAGAACCTAAGGGCAGAATTAGAGAGATTTGTGCCTGGCACAGATAGACTAATTTTTTGAACTTGGTTTGGTTGTGTTGATAGTTTTCTAAGGTTCTGTCTACCCAGTGCCAAAACAAGCAAACAATTAATAAGTAAATGCAGGCAGAGAATAGGGAAAAATAATGTAGTCCGTTTGTTTGTCTCAGTGGGTAGGTTTATTTGGTTAAAACTATCAATCAGATATTTGTGATATCTCTGACACTCTGGACATCCTGAAAAACTTAAATGTACATGGAAAGTTCCTCAATTAAATGATACAATATTTATTTTCCTGTAACTTTCTAGGACCTTATCCCTGAAACACAGGGCAAAGTGACAAGCATTCTGGACTGTCTCCTTTTATTAGTCATTGTCTCTCCGGGGCTGGCATGCTCTCATTGGCTGCACTACCTCAATACATAGGATGGTCTAGTCATCTGCAAGATCTTGCCACTTTCTCACATTCAATAAATGTCTAAGTACATTGTGACATTTTATATGTGTCAACTTGTCCCAGGGGGTGTCCCATATATTTTCCTCACACAAACTGGTACTTTGAGTCACAACATTTTGATTCATGTATTAATGTCAGGAGTAAGTCACTGCTGGAACTAAAAGTAAAATTTCAACAATTGTCCTTCATTGAAGGGAAGGAGGGAAGCAGGAGCCATGGACCTTTGTCTTCCACAGGAATGTCACTCGTAGTTACCTTCTGCCTCAGACTATGTCCTCAGCAGCGATTTGACAGTCAAACCTTCTTTGGAATGAAAGCCTCAGTCTCTGATAGGATGTTTTCCCAAGACCAGCTGTGAATTTATATGAGTTGTATCTCTGTGAAAGCACTAATGGCTGTCTTGTCATCTTCAGTGGTTAAAGAAGGTAAAAGAAACTCCCATTTTGAGTGTCTCTTAGGTGGTAGTACCTGAGCCAGGCATTTTTAATATATTTACTAGTTTAGTTTTCAACACTTGCCATGTAGGTAGCTGAGGTTTGGAAGGGGTTAATCACATAGCTCCAAGTGGCTGAGTCCGCTTCAAAGCCTGTCATCAAAACAGTAGTTCCTATTTAAAAAATATCATGGTGTGCCAAATAGCAAAACCTAATTTGCTGCTTAAAAATGCAAGAGAAAGCAATTTTTAGTGTAAATTTATTTTGGATCTAAGCGAAGAATGACTTAATAATGGGAGAAAAGAACTGTATGGTACTGGCCACAGTTCTAAGCTATTTCTTGGATGTCCTGAATTCATCATAATCATATAACCTTTTCTCAGCATTCAAAACAATGAGGACTTAATGTGATCTGCAATTCATATGGGTCTACTCTACTTGTCTGCTATGTCACAGCAATGCTGCTTGTGGTTATTCATTATCCAAAATGACTTTTTCTTGTGACTGCTTGACACAGTTGTTAAAACACTTTTGGGGCTCATCTCTTGCATAAGCTGGTTAACCCTATTCCATTGGAAGACAGGGCCACTTCAGTCACCAGTCATTAATTAATGCCTGCTCCAGTCCACAGTGGGTACCACCTGAGATATGGGGGCTCTGAGGGAGTTCATCTTCTCTACTGGAGAAAAAGTTCTGGTCCTGTGCCCCTGAGCTGGTTAATGGCCTTGCATTGGTAAGGAAGAGGCAGTGGCCTAATTAATTACACAAGATATGCTCAGGGCAGAACAGAGATGGAGCATGGAAGGGTGAGAGCACACGGCACTCTGGGGAAGGGGCCTTCACAGAGGTAAGCCTGGGCAAGGAGTTCCTCACAGCATGATGGCATCATACAGGCTGGCTCTCTCTGGAAGTATGAACAAGGCAAGGAGAAGGAAAGAAAAGTCCAGCTCTTAGAAGGGCCCAAACTCTTAGCCAACCCTTGTATATACATTTAAAGAAATATTTTCCCTAAGCTGAATTTGGGTTTAGCTTGATTCTTGGCTCAAATCACCTGGCCCATATAAACGTTACAGTTTTTAATGTGATCTCAGGGTTTTAATAGGAAAACCAACACATCCCCCCAACACAAAGCAAGCAAACATTTGAAAAATATTTTCAAATCCACATGCTACTTTTGAGGAAGTGTTGCCAATATTTACTGTTATCAACACTCAGAGGTGGTTTCTTTTTTTAGCCAGATGTGCATAGGTGAAAAATATTTTCTTTCATTAAAAAAGGTTTTATTTGTTGATCTCTTGCCTTAAAAGTATTGTTGCTTAGCTCCCACCTGATAGAACAGGAATGAGTCATCCTTAAGCGGCAGCAGGAGTGAAATGTACAATTTAGGTCGGGTAGCCAGTCTTGCGTCATTCATTCATTCACCTATCCATCCACCAAATATTTGTGAAATGCTACTTACTTTTAAGTAGCATGCTGGGAGCTGAGGCATAGAGACAAGCATTTTGTCCTCAAAAAGTTCCCAGTCTAGAGAAGATACAGGCAGGCAAACCAAAAATCATGGTAAAGAGTGATAACTTCTATGAGGGAAGTACTGAATGCTATGCAAACACATGACAGATCTGAGGAGGTACAAAGGCTTCTTATTGGAAGGGATGTCTAAACAGATCTTAAGAATAAAAGGAATCAGCTGAGTAAGAGAGTGAAGGTGGGCAGATGTGGAAAGGGTTCTAGGCAGAGGAACAGCCTGAGTGAATGGGGGGAAAACCTTAGCATGTTGAAGGATCTGGAAGAAATTCAGTACTAGATAAATAGTGCTATGCTGATCAGATGGCAAACAGAAGAACAAGAGGCAAGTTTGGCATCTAGGAGCAAAACAGAATGAGGTGAAATGAATGGATTGAAGAGAGAGGTTCAGAACAGAAACTATGAAATGTGATTATGTTCTGAAACATGCTTCTCAAACTTTCACATGCACATGAATTACCTGAATGCCCTGTTAAAATGCAGAATTGGATTCAGTGTTTCTAACAGGATCCTAGGGGATGCCAAAGCTGCTGGTCCATGAACCACATTTTCAGGTATCAAGGATCAAGAGAAGTGTCCCTTTTACATGGTATGGTGGCTGGTAACCATTGTGGGACAGTCCTGGTAGCTTAATGGATCCATTAACCTGTATAGTGATAGACACAGATCCCTGTTTCTAGGCATTGCTGAAACAATGACCTTTTTTTCTTTACTTTCATGAATTCCATTTATGTTTTCTTCCTGGCTGTCACTGATGCCAGCTGGATAAGGCCACGTTTGGGTAAAAGTCTCATATTGGATTCCGACCATGGCTTGATTGGTGGCTCACCCAAAAGACATGGGGGAAGGTGGTCTACACCCTGGCAGTGGTTGTTAAGCCATCCTTCCATAGAGTGCTGGTGTTCCCAGAGCTGCAGAACATAGTGTTCCAAAAAACTTGAATAGTAATGGCAGCCTTTTCACAATTGAGAGGGGAAAAATGAATGTTAATGGAAAAAATTTCTTAATTTAAAGTTTGTCTTCCATGCCTTTCTCTTAATCCTTTGGTGCTGGCAGCAATTTGAATGGTAATGAGTGCTAGTGGACAACGAAATGAGCTGTGAACATTAGCAGCAAAGCCTGGCAATGCTCAGTGTTGTTTTTATGGCTGTGTGAGCTCATGGATGAGGTTTTGTATAAATCCATATACTGTGGTCACATTTCACTGGTTAAAACTCATCCTCGTTTTCGTGATAGGACACATCAGGGTTTCAGTGTCGTCTTGAAAGGGCAGCAAAAATTGAAGAATTTGAGAAGCAGTGTCCTCTGACATATCTTCTGGCTACTACAAACTGCCCAGGCGCTTCCCCAGCCTCCCTCCTGGTTAGATAAGCACTGCAGCTCTGCACAGTGGCTCTTTAGCCCAGCAGTTCACAGTACCCAAGTCACTGTGGTTTCAGGAAGGCTGCCAGGGCTCAATTGGGCTTGGCATTTCCCCTCCTTCCAGCAACTCCTGGCTCTTATTTAGTTTTAAATTAAATAAAAATTGCAGCACATGGATTTGAATTAAAACAAGAGGACTGATCTTTGTAATATGCACCACATCAATAGGAAAGCTAATTTGTGCAAAGCACATCTCCTCCTTTAATTTAAACCACAGAGCACTGCCTCTTTGGTTTCAAGGGAACTAAGAGCTGAGGCGGGGCTGTTCGCTCATGGTATTAACTAGGGCTGTGCTCCAGAGCAACAGGAACAGTTTCAGGGGAGCTTAGCATTCCTCTTAAGCCCTTTGTGCTGGGTGTCACACAATACACCAGAGCAATTATGGCCTCCTGGCCTTGAATTTGAAGAAAATCTTAACAATGTCTCAGGGTAAACTTCCCCGATTGACTCTTAACTGCATCTGAACTATGAAGAACAGAATTTGCATTATTAAAAACTTCTCAAGACAGAAAAGACAAAGGAGACAGACTCCTGACCTTCAGACTCATTCTTCACTTTCATGTTCCAAAGCTTCACGTACGTAGATTACTAGTCTATATAAAATAAATCAGGTGGGGTTTATACTAGGCAAGAAATTAAATCTAGGCCCTGACGGTCACTTAATTCTGTTTAACTGGCTCTAGAGGCAAAGCGTGGGAGTGGGAGGAGAGGTTGGCAGTGGCAGTGGGTCACCCATGAACAGCGTGAACTTCACTCAGAAACGTTGCTAAACAGGAGCCATCTACACAGCTTCAAGCCCTTGTTTCAACACCCACTGAAGGCTCCTCTCACCTCCAGTAGATGAGTAAGAAGCAGCTGGAGCCCTTCACCTCCAGGTGCATCCAGATTTGGAGGCAGGTCTGGTTCGTGTTTTGTGGGGCCTGAAGCTTATTCATTTTGGGGTCCTCTTTAAGAAAAATAATACAAAATATCTTACTTGTGCAAACTTTATATGCTCATCAGAACACACTGCTACAGCCCCCTCAGGACCTTGGAAGGGGCCATGTAAAAGGGAACCTGAAGCTTAATTCATTATCTTCACAGTTAATCTATCTCTGCTTGGAGGCTCCTTTCCTGCCCAGTGCCAAAAAGGCATGTATAAGGTGAGGGTAACATAATGGAAAAGGATTTATCAAATGGTAGGTGTCATTGACTAAGACAGAAATTTCAGGTTCTTATTTGCCTGGCTGTTGAACCCTCTGAGGTGCACTGTCTCAGTGAACCAAGTTTGAGCCAAACCCAGCTTTCTGTTAAGGGCAGGCCCTCACCTTTGTCTTTGTTCACACAAATACTTACCCAAGAGAGTATGTCAATAAATGTCTGCTGAAGGAATATTTGGATGACTACCAATGAGTGAATGTAAAAATAAATTCACATTCCTTCCCATTTTAGAGGGTCGTCATTTACCTTCTCCAAAGGACTCTGCAAGATGTTTTGAGCTATGTAAAAAAAAGGATCCATCTAAATTTATTTGTGATGCACAACTAGATTCTGTCAGAGAGCTACTAAAGTCATCCTCTTAATGGTTGAAAAAACACTCTAGTCATTATTAAGAACATTAAACCCTATTTTGAAGCAAATATTCTTTAAGGGGACTGGCTTTTTCTTCTGGTTTCAGCAGGTGTTGCTCTTACACACCCAGAAAAGGCTAGGCAGTGTGTTATTTGATCTCCTTTGTTAACCTCCTTCTCTGGCTTATGTTACCTTAAATTGACCTTTAAATTCTTTATTTCCTGGCAAACATATTTAAAATTTTAGGTCCTGAGTAATATATAGCTATCAGAATTTATGCAGAAAATAAAAGCTGAGTCTCTTTTGAAAACCACCCTGCATGAGATGAACTGACCTGAGACTTCGTGCATTCTGATGGGGGTCAGTGGGTGCAGGGTAGATCCTGAGCCTATGGCTGGAAGGAGGGTCACCACATGTTCAGTCTGTTGTGAACTGAACAGGGGTCAGGTTTGCATGAGGAACATGTTAGATGTTAGACACACTGGTTTAGCCTGGGTTAGAAAGGACATGGTTTTGATTTAACTTTTGTTCTCATGACCTTGAGGGCAAATCTGAGGTAGTGTCATGTAGATGAGAAGTTTCTAAATTCAAAGTCAAGAGCCCTGGTCAGCTCACAATCTCATCTCTAATTGGTTATGAGGTTGTGAGCAATATAATCAACCTCTCCATGTCTCTTTTTTTTTTTCTTAATCTGCAAAAAGAGACCAATAATGGGATTCTGGGAAGAGAGCAGAGTAGGAAGCACCAGCAATTTGTGTTCTCACCTAGATAATTGCCCTGGCAGAATCTGTCTGATGTAACTCTTTTGGAATTCTGGAGTCTGTTGAAGGCTTGCAACTTCCACGAGAAGGCTTGGACAGTGAATTGTGATTAATTTAATCAATTTCAGTTCTTAGCAGTACAGTTCAGTAGCAGCTACTCATCCCCCACCCTTCAGTTCTGTAGCAGGCAGCTGTGCATGTGTTCCTGGAGTAGCTTGCAAACAGCTTGTAGGAGCCAGGATGGGCAAAAAGGACCCTGTCCTCCAATATCAGGGATCTGTGCTCTAATCATTGATTGCAAGTTCTGATCACAGAGGTACAGACAAAGAGGCTTGTGGCCATTGTTGCACCTTCCCTCATTGTTGTAAGCGCTCCTCCCCTTCTGGCTGAAATGAATTCCAGGAGATTTAAAGGGAGATTTAAAAGGGTTAGGGTTAGGGTTAGGTTTAGGGAGATTTAAAGGGACAGTGCCATTTTTATTCCCTGCCCCCCTTTATTTTTCTTTTTTTCCCCTTTTAGGACCCAGGCATTAAAAACTAGGGCATTCAAAAATAACTACATACACAGAGAAATTAGGAAGTGACTGTGCAAGCCCAGGGAAAGACATAGGCTCAGAAAAGACCTGAGAAGACCTTAAGTTTACACCTCAGACTGATCCCCAGGACAGGGATAGTCTACAACTATGACAACAAAAACACAACAAACAAACAACAATAACAAAACCCAACAAACCCTGTGAAAGGGGGAGAATCTACTTTTCAGAGTTACCACAATATTAGATTCAAATATTCAGTTTTCAACAAAAATATCACAAAGCATACAAGGAAACAGGAAAGTATGTCCATTCAAAAGAAAAAAAATAAATCAACAGAAACTGTCCCTGAATAAGACTTAATGGAAGATATAATAGACAAAGACTTGAAACAACCATCTTAAATATGCTTAAAGAACTGAAGGAAGATGTGGAACAAGTGAAAAAAAAAGCTTGAACAAAATGGAAATATCAATAAATAGATAGAAAACCTAAAAAGAAATTTAAAAAGCAATTCTTGAGCTGAAAAGCATAGTAACTGAAATGAAAAATTCACTAGAGGGATTCAAAAGCAGAAGAAAGAATCAGTGTCCTCAAAGAGGATAATGGAAATTATTGAGTCTGAGAAACAATAAGAAAAAAATGGAAGGAAAGTGAATAGAGCTTGAGGGATCTTGGGACACCATCAAGCAGACCAACATGTATTGTGGTAGTGCAAGAAAGAGAAGAGAGAGAGTAAAGGGCAGAGAGAACACCTGAGGAAATAATGGTGTAAAACATCCCAAACTTGATGAAAAACGTGAATATAAATATCTGAGAAACTGAATGAACTCCAAGTAGATATACTCAAAGAAATACACACTGAACACATTATAACCAAACTTTTAAAAGACAAGAAAGAATCTTGAAAGCAGCAAGAGAAAAGTTACTCATCACAACAAGGGATCCTTAATGAGATTATCAGCAGATTTCTCATCAGAAACCTTTGGAGGTCAGAAGGCAGTGGGCTGATATATTCAAAATGCTAAAAGGGTAGGAAAAAACCTGTCAACCAAGAATCCTATATCTAATAAAACTGTCCTTCAAAAGTGAGGGAGTAATTAATATATTCCCAAATAAACAAAAGTGAAGGGAGTTCATTGCCATTGGACCTGCCCTTCAAGAAATGCTCAAGGGAGTCCTGCAGGGAGAAATGAAAGAACACTAGACAGTAACTTGAAGCCATGTGAAGAAATAGAGATCTAAATAAAGGTAGATACATGGACAATTAAAAAGCTGGTATTATTGTATGGGTTGTAACTCCACTTTTTGTTCTCTATGTAAGTTAAGAGATGAATACATTAAAAAATTATCAGCCTAAAAGCTAGTATTACTATAACTTTGTTTTGTAACTCCGCATTTTGTTTTCTACACAATTTATGAGACTAATGCATGTGAAGGAATTATTAGTTTGTATTTTCAGGAACACACTGTATAAAGATGTAATTTTGTGGCATCAACAAGCAAAAGCGGTGGGAGTAGAGCTGTAAAATAGGTAGAGTTTTTGTATGTTATTAATGTTAAGCTGGTATAAATCTAAATTAGAGCGTTATAAATTTAGGATGTTAAATGTAATCCCCATGACAGCCACAAAGAAAATAGCTATAGAATATACACAAAGGAAGTGAGAAAGGAATTTAAACATTGCACTACAAAGAATCAACTAAACACAAAAGAAGATAGCAAATGCAATACATGAGGGACAAAAATGCTATACAATATATAGAAAACATATAGCAAAATGATAGAAGTAAGTCTCTACTTATATGTAATTACTTTAAATGAAAATGCATTAAATTTCCCAATCAAAAGACAAAGATTGATAGAATGGATAAAAGCATATGATCCAACTATATGGTAGAATGGATAAAAACATATGATTCAACTATATGCTGTCTACAAGAGACTGACTTTAGATCTAAGGACACAAATAGATTGAAAATGAAAGGATAGAAAAAGATATTCCATGCAAATAGTAACCAAAAGTGAGAAAGGTAGCTATACTAATATCAGATAAAATTGATTTTAATCAAAAAAGATTACAAGAGACAAAGAAGGACATTATATATTAATAAAAGGTTCAATACCTTTGCAAGGAGATATAACAATTATAAACATTTACACACCTAATTACAGAACATCAAAATACATGAAAAAAAACCTGACAGAATTGAAGGGAGAAACAGGTAGTTCTACAATAATATTGGAGACTGCAATACTCTACTCTCAGTTATTAGTGTAACAACTGGATAGAAGATAAGTAAGGAAATAGAAGACTTAAAGAACATGATAAACTAACTATATCTAATAGCCATAAACAGAACACTCTATCCAACAACAGCATATCCATTCTTCTCAAATGCACATGGGACATTTTTCAGGTTAGGCCATATGTTAGGCCACAAATTAAGACTCAATAGATTTAAAAAGATAGAGATCATACAAAGTATCTTCTCTGACACAATGGGATGAAGTTAGAAATCAATAACACAAGTAAAACTGAAAAATTCACAAATTTGTAGAAATTAAACAACATACTCTTAATAACCAATGGATTAAAGATGAAATGAGAGGGGAAATTAGAAAATACTAGGAGACTAATAAATACAAAACCACAAAATACCAAAAATTATGAGACATAGTAAACTGCTAAGGGGGAAAATTATAGCTATAAACATATTAAAAAACAAAAAAGATCAAATCAATAACTTAGCTTTAAAAAGAAACAGAAAAAGAAGAAGAAAGTAAACTTAAAGCTAATAGAAGGAAGGAAATAATAAAGACTAGAGATAAATGAAACAGAAAATAGAAAATAATACTAAAAAAAATCAATGAAACCAAAAGTTGTTTCTTTGAAAAGATCAACAAAATTGGCAAACCTTTAGCTAGATGAATTAAGAAAAATAGAGAGAAGACTCAAATTACTAAAATAATCATGAGGACATTACTACTGATTCTAGAGAAATAAAAAGAATTAGACTACTATGAATAATTTTATGCTAACAAATTGGATAGCCTAGATGAAATTGATAAATTCCTAGAAATACCAAACCTACTAAGACTAAAGCATGAATAAATAGAAAACCTGAATAGACCTGAATAGTAAGGAGATTGAATCAGTAATCAAAAATCACCTGACAAAGAAAGTCCTGGATCTGATGGCTTCACAAATGGATTCTACTAAACATTTAAAGAAGAACTAATACTAATCTTTCATAAACTTTTCCAAAAACTTGAAGGGACAGAGCACTTCCTGACTCATTCTATAAGGCCAGCATTACCCTCATACCAAAGTCACACAAAGACACTACAAGAAAACTACAGACCAATATCCTTTATGAACATTGATGCAAAAATTCTCAACAAAATACTAGAAAATCAAATTTGGCAGCATATTAAAAGGATTATATGCCATGATCAAGTAAGATTTGTCCCGGGAATGCAAGATGGTTCAATACACAAAAATCAATTAATATAATATGCCACATTAACAAAATGAAGGAAAAAATATGATCACCTTGATACAGAAAAAGCATTTGACAAAATTCAATGTTTCATGAGAAAAAATGACTCAAGTTAAGAATAGAAGGAAACTATCTTAATATAATAAAAGCCATATATGAAAAACCCATAGAAAATACAGGAAATATTATACTCAATGGTGAAAGACTGAAGGCTTTTCGCCTAAGGTCAGGAACAAGACAAAGATGCACACTTTCATCACTTCTGTTCAACATGGTACTGGAAATTCTAACCAGAGCAATTAGGCAAGAAAAAGAAATAAAGGTGTTCAAAGTGGTAAAGAAGAAGTAAAATTATCTCTGTTTACAGATGATATGATTTTATATGTAGAAAACTCTAATGATTCCACAGGAAAAAAACATGTTAAAGCTAATAAATGTCTAGAAGTAGACTTGAGAAAAAAATAAAGCTAATAAATGAATTCAGCAAAGTAGCAACATACAAAATCAAGACACAAAAATCAGTTGCATTTCTATACATTAACAATGTATAATTTGAAAGGAAATTAATGAAAATAATTCCATTTATAATAGCATCAAAAGGAATAAAATACTTAGGAATTAACCAAGGTGAATGACTTTTACAATAAAAACTACAAAACATTACTGAAAGAAATTAAAGAAAACATAAAAAAAGAAAACACATCCCATGTTCATGGATTGGAAGGCTTAATATTGTTAAGATGTCAATACTACCCATATCAATCTACAGATTTAATGCAATCCCTAGCAATATCCCAATGGAATCTTTTTGTAGAAATAGAAAAACCCATACTCAAATTCATATGGAATCTCAAGGGACCTTAAATAACTAAAGCAATCTTGAAAAAGCTGAAGGACTCATGCTTCCAGATTTCAAAACTTTCTACAGAGCTATAGTAATCTAAACAATGTGGTACTGGCATAAAGACAAACACATAGACCAATGGAATAGAATAGAGAGTCTAGAAATAAATCCTTACATAAGTGGTCAAATGATTTTTGACAAGAATGCCAAGACCATTCAATGTGGAAAGGACAGTCTTTTCAACAAATTGTACTGAGGAGAAAACTGGATATCCACATGCAAAAGAATGAAGTTGAACTCTTATCTAACACCATATACAAAAATTAACTCAAAATGGATCAAAGACCTAACTGTAAGGCCTAAAGCCATAAAACTCTTAGAAAAAAACATAGGACAAAGGCTTTACAACATCATATGTGGTAATAATGTCTTGGATATGACACCAAAGTTACAGGCAACAAAAAAAAATAGATAAATTTGATTTTATGTAAATTAAAAACTATTGTGCATCAGAAGACAATACAGAGTAAAAAAGGCAACCCACAGAATGGAGGAAAATATTTTCAAATGATATATTGATAAGGGATTAACATCCAGGAAATACAGAGAACTCCTAAAACTCGAAAACAAAAAGACAAAAGACCTGATTTTAAAATGAGCAAAGACTTGGCATTTTTCCATAGAAGATATATAAATGGCCAAGAAGCTCATGAAAAAATGCTCAACATCACTAATGATTAAGGAAACTCAAATCAAAACAACAATGAGACAGTACCTTACACCTAGTAGGATGACTACTATTAAAAAAAAAAAAAGCAACCCAGACCATAATAAGCATTGGCCAGGATGTGGGAAAATTAGAACCCTTGTGCGGCATTGGTGAGAATGTAAAATGTTATAGCTGCTGGGGAAGACAGTGTGGCAGTTCCTCAAAGCATTAAAAATAGAATTACTATATGCAGCAATTCCACTTCTGCGTATACATTGAAAAGAACTGATGGCAAAGTCTTGAGATATTTACACACCATGTCCACAGCAGCATTACTCACAATAGCTAACCTGTGGAAGTAACCTAGGTGTCCACTGATGAATGAATGGGTAAGGAAGATGTGGCATAGACATACAGAGAGAAGTTATTCAGCCTTAAACGGGAAGGAAATTCTGTGATATGCTACACCATGGATGAACCTTGAGTACATTTTGCTAAGTGAAATAAGCCAATTGCAAAAAGACAAATACTTTATGACTCCACTTATAGGAGGTACTTAGAGTAGTCAGAAACAGAGACAAAAAGTAGAATGGTGGTTGTCAGGAATTGGGAGAAGGGGAATGGAGAGTTATTATTGTTTAATCAGTGTTGAGTTTCAGTTTTACAAGATGAAAAGAGTTATGGAGATGAACGGTGGTGATAGTTACACAACATTATGAATGTATTTAGTATCACTGTACACTTAAAAATGGTTAAGATGCTAAGTTTTATGCTGTGTGTATTTTACCACAATAAAAAAAGAAAAGGAAAAAAAAAAGAGACCAGTAATGCCTATCCTACCTTGCCCTGGCTATGAGTCTCAAAACAGTGCCTATGAAAGGTCTAGGAAGGTGTAAAGTGACTTTTGAATTGTAGCATCTATGATTCCACTACATAACCATGTAACATTGCTATCTCCTCATTTGAAAGCTATGAAGACAGCTTTTTAGCAGAAAATCCAATGTTCTTTCCACTATACCAAGGAGTACTACTGATATTCACTTTTAAGTTACAATATAAAGAAGAAACCCAATCTCTTTTTTGTTCAGATTCATTTAAATGTGAAAAGTATACAAAACAAAAATCCAGTCAAATATATAAAAAGAAGCCAATCTTGACCCAAGATGACTACAACATTTGAGTTTAAGCTGCTAACCTGCTAATGGTGACTTTATGCCTGGCAGATGACATGGATGCTCAATGTGGAAGACAATGGGTGGCATTCTCTGGACATCAGAGTCATATGTAGGTGGGTGTCCTGAAAATCTGGTGCATTTGTATTTTTAATGATGGGAACTAGCTGATTGACGTTCCCATAAATTAACTAATAATTTCACCCCTATTAATGTCTTAGGGTTATTGTTTTTCTTCTAAAGGGTGAGGATGCTTTAGAACAGGGCCAGACGGCAATAGTTTAGTTTTTGTGAACCATATAGTCTCTGTTGCAACTATTCGACTCTGCTGCTGTAGTGCAAAAACAGCCATAGACAATATGCAAACAAAGGGATAGAGCTGAGTCCCAACTTTATTAACAAAATAGGCACAGGCCAGATTTGGTTCAAGGGCCATAGTTTGCTGACTCCCTGATTTAGAATATCATAAAGATAACAAATTCTGGGCTCCTTCACATCCCCTGGCTGTACACACCATATTGCTAGCCTCTCTCCATTTTTAATGCAGCTCCAATCCTACAGGTAAGCAAATTTAGAAGGTACCAAAGCCTGGAGAAACCACCAAGCCAGGTGGCCATTTGGGCAGATACTTCACATCCTAACATGATTATCTAAAGCCTTACATTTTCCTCAAAGCATTCTTTGTCAAATAAAGCAATGTTTAAAATATAATATCCAGAGTAAAGTTACTGATGTTTTGATGGGAAAGAAAGAAAAGTGCTTTCTAACTCCTAGAAATGCTTTGCAAAAATGTAACCCAACGCTGGCTTTCTGTTTATAAGGGATCAAATTTCCCTTTTGTTTTCTCATAATAGAAGTCAACTCATTGCCAAAGTTTGTTGCTATTCTAAGTCAAAGACCACCTACCAGTCCAATTTCTCATCTTCCTTATGACTCTCTCTCTCTCTCTCACCTCATGTCTGGTAACATAGTGAGGCCCTGTCAGAGGCCTTCAGAAGGGTGATTTTAAACTTTGGATTAAACGGCTGACTCTTATCTTGGGAGCTGCCCCCATTTATTCTGTGGACCAGGCTAGAATGGCACTGAAGGCGAAACAAGCCTTTTATTCCTAGTACTACTTTTAAGAATGTGGACACTGAGACACTCGGTTGGGTTTGAGGTGGAGTCTCATGGACCTGAGTTCAGGAATGCTTTTGTCCTTGGCCAAGCTCCTTAACCCCTTTGAAATCCTGAACCTCAGTATCTCCATCCGCCCCTCTGTACCCCAAATTATCTTTGTTCATGCTAGTCTATTGACATCAGGTTTTTTTTACACTCATATATCCTCCAATAAACTGCCCCTGAGTGTATTGTAAGTACACACACACATAGGAGGCATGTAAGGGTCCCTGAACAATGTCTCTGAACAAGGAAAGACTGATGGTAGGAAAATTGATAGAATAAAAAGAAACTGCAATCCCCAGAGTTGTTCAGGACCAGAAAATTCATTTGGTTTATTTTCTTTTGGAAAGGAGCCTTCACATATGATTTAAGCAATTAGAACATAACCTTCCTGAGAGCAGAGACCTTGTCAGTTTCATCAACCAGTGCCTAAAACTGCTCTTGGGCACTTGGTGAGTGCTCAATTAATATTTGTTTTCTTAACCAACAATTGAGCATACTTAGGTCTGATTTCCTTTTCTATTACCATGAGAAGTTTCTGGAGTTTTGCATGGGGAAGAAGCAGGGATTCTAAGGAGAAGGAGCTTTAACACTGGACAAGAATAGCACCATTTACATACTTATTTACCTTGAGCATGCAATTTATGAAATGATAATTCAAATTTCCCAATATAAAAACTGATCTGAAATAGTTCAGCAGAATGTCCAATGGACATTCTAAGCCAGTTTCTGATCAGATATGATACCTTGAAGCCATACCAACAACAGTCCCTTTAATTTCATTTCCCTCTTGGAAAGAGAAATCTTGTTGTTGCTCAGAACTTAACAGAGTATCAGCATGGTGATAGTGACACTGGAGTAAACAGAAGTTGCTTCCCAAAATGGTTTGTAAGTCTCTTCACGGTTTCCCATGTTCTATAAAAGTGTGAGAGAACAGCAGCACTGCCAAAAAATGTAGTTCACATACCTGAAAACATCATCATGTGCTGAAAGTTCCAGGGGATCTTCTGTTTTCGGCCCAGATTCAGGAGGAAGGAGAGGGGATATATGTTGCAGGCTCTGGCAACAAAAATTGCTAGCTGTAGATGTAAGTACAGGGAAACATTGAGGAAAATGTTGCTGCAATGAGGGTTGGAGTCCTTGATCTTAAGTATTATGTCCTTAAGCTTCTCTACGTTATAACTCAGGAAACAGGGATAAACATGTCAATTCATGTATTTCCAACTTGCTTCCAAAATTCATCTTTCAATGTCAATTCCTTTCCGGAACTAATAGAGAACTCTGCCTTTCTTTGAGTATATACCTCGTTTTAAATTGTTAGCCCAATACCATTTCAATCACTGCAAATTTTCTCATCAAATTTATATTGCTGATGACTGACTCTATCATCAATTCTGCTGCAAAATGTGAGGCAGAGACCATTACGATGCTGTGGCATTATCTTCTCAAATAGCACTTTAGAAAAGATAAATTTACTCCCGCTCATGATAATCACCTTACTTTCCATCAGTTTACACTGATGTGAGCTTTGCTTTCTTTTTCCTTTCAATGGATTTAATTTTGAGAGGAATTACCTAACTGTACAATACAACTGTTGCTTTAAGAGGCATTTTATTAAAATCAAAGTTTTTATGAGTAAAAATCTTTGAAAATATTGGTGGTGTTCAAGTCCCCCTTTTTGTTGTCTTTGACTCCTTCCCTGATAGTCTGTCCATTCTAGTTTGTCCTTAATGGGATTGATTTATTTTGGAAGAGGGAGCTTCCTTCTAAAGTCCAGGCTTTGGATGAAATTTGGGAATTCATCTGAATGCTAAACAAAAAGACACTAAGAGGCAAATGCAGATACTTAGTTGGAACAGGACTTATAGAGAGGGGTTGGCTCTCCTGGCTGTTAGGATTATCGGCCTGTGATCTGAGGGGGTGTCTGCCCATTTCCAAGTGGGAAGAAGGACAACAGCTGCTGACTATTCTTGGGGACAGTCCTAATGGCTCAACATCCTTTCGGACAGACATCCATTCCCATTGGGAATGCCTCCTGCCCCAGGCCTAGAGCTAGAAAAGTCCTCTGCATTGAAAGTGAGGTCTAGATTTTATCTGTCCTCATCGAGAAGGAAAGGTGCTATCTTTATTAAAATAAACTTACATGTGCACAGTACTTATATCGAAAGCACATTTATCATGCTAATTTCATTTGATCTTTACTCTGTTTATCCTATTTTTGAAGTCCTCATTGGAAAAAAGATTTTATTATCTTGTAATAAAAACATTTCCAAAATTTAATAATCCTGGCTGCTATACTCTAATGCAGATTAAATGTATTTCTCTATAAAGAATGGATTGACATAATTTTTATATAAATGATTTATAATTTTAGTTAAACATACATTGGATACTTGAAAAATATTATTTTCCTTTATGTTTTCCCCTTTATTTTCCTCAGTATTTTCCAAACTTCTTATCCTGAACCATAAGTATTTAATAAAGGCCCCAATTTCTTAGGATGCTTTTCTCCCCTAATTAGAAATTACATACTTTCCTTGAGTTTGAGACTTGCGGTGAACCTGAGGAAATTGCTTTAACAGTTTAACAGAATAATCAGTAAAAATAAGTAGTTTTTTTATCTTCTCTAGTCACCCCATGTTCTGTATTTCAAAGGATACAAAGGCTCCAAGTATAAAAAGTGCATTAAAGATATGATTCTGGAACGTGAACAGCGCCAGGCCCATGTAACAGAAGATGACGTTCTCAGCCAAAAAGTTCATAAATTCAAACAACTGAAAACAAAACAGAAACCAAAACCCATTATTTATAACTCAGGTTTGAGTCCACTTAATTTCTTGCAACTGTATTTGATGACTGGATGTGACTCCTTTATCTGGGAAGGCCACCCCTTTGTCCTTGTGCTCAGCTTCTAGAGGGGTGTAGGGGACCTGTCCTCCCAGTGACACATGCCACAGCCGTGTCACCATCCCATTCTTTCCTGCTATAAGACTGCCAGAGATACCCCTGGGTAATATTTACCATCCTGATCCTTCCATGGAACAATTCCCACTAAGATGACAAAATAGTCCCTGTTAAAGAAACTGAAGCTAAATGATATGCTTAAAGCATACTTTAGTAAAAGATGCAAAGATTGTGTAATCCCCTCTGCACATTACCCAGTAGATGCACTTGAGTTCCCAGGCTCTAAATTAAAAAAAAAAAACAAAAAACCTTCAACTAAATTATCTTCCTCAGGGAGACAGGAGGGACAAACTTTGAAAACTTGGAAAAACCTGAAAAAAAGATGAATGTCGATTATATTTCAACATAAGAATGATCAGTATATTTCAAACCCCAGACAATCAGACTCATTAAATTGACTGATGTAGGTATATCCATTAAATGTCTACAATTTCTAGCTGGTAAAAAGAACATGATGAATCCCAGAGATCGGTTTATGCAGCAAGAACACAACAGATACATCAAATTCATTCAGAAAAATGGAGTCATAACAGGCTGTGCTGAGGGATGCTCCCATGAGTATTCTTAGACCATTAACTAAACAATTTAAGTTGAACATGAAAAACGTTCTCCAACTTCCAGATAATAGTAAAAGGAAAATGTGTCTAGGGGCTACAATAAAGGCAGATTTGGAAGAGATTTTATGTTCCAGACTTTTCATTTGGAAGTCTCTGAAACTTCATTCCTGCACCTTCATAAATCACCATGTTAGGTAAATATCTCTGGAGGCATTTCTCCTGACTTTTTAAGGACTCATTATTTTTTCATGTAATGTATTTACAGCCCCACAAATAATGCCCAATACCTGTTCACTGACAGTTGACAGAAAGAAAAACAGAATCTTGTCAGGAACATTATTTAAAACCAGTAATAGAAAGAGAGGATTAAAAAAAGAAACAGATCCTTTGGTACAAGACGGTCTTTCTGCAGGGCAGCCATCATCAATTATCCTGAGCACTCACTTTACATTCTAGGTTGGCTCATGGAAACAAACACTGTCACCCAAATAACCACAGAAAACTTGGAAACACCAGGGGAAATGTAGAGAGCTGGAAACATTTTTCTGCCTCATTATATCTTTACTTTTTCAAAAAGTGAGATTTGGCCATAGTCTTAACCTGCTTGAGCTGCCATAATGGAATACCACAGACTGGGTGGCTTAAACCCCAGGAATTTATTTTGCACAGTTATGGAGGCTGGGAAATCCAAAATCAGGGTACCAGCTGATTCAGTGCTGGTGAAGGTCCTCTTCCTGGTTTGTAAATGGCCACCTACTTACTATGTCTTCACATGGAGGAGAGAGATGCCATCTCTCTTGTATCTCTTTTTACAAGGGCACTAATCCAATTCCTGAGGGCTCCACCATCATGATCTAACTACCTCCCTAAGTCCACACCTCCAAATACCATCACTTCAACATATGAATTTTGGGAGAATACAAACATTCAGTCCTTAGCAGCTATCTAGTTTTTTAACATCAATAAACAAATGTCAAGGTTAAATTCATAGGGCCTCCCCTTCTCCTGCCCCTATCTCAAGTGTATTTTACTCTAGAGAGGACATTTTGCTCCTGGAATCCATCC
The DNA here is from genome assembly GCA_023783475.1 of Daubentonia madagascariensis. Lineage (NCBI taxonomy): Eukaryota > Metazoa > Chordata > Mammalia > Primates > Daubentoniidae > Daubentonia > Daubentonia madagascariensis. Next base: position 10,777,340 of record JAKFHU010001670.1, read on the forward strand.
AGCCTCTTCCTACTGGCCTCACCTCAATTTCCCTCTGGGGTCCACTTCATTCCCTACTCTCAGCCCCTGGGTTGATGACTCCATGGCTCAGATATGGAGCATGCAATTTAGAACTAAACCACTCAAATCAATGCAGACTGTTTGGTTCAGAAATGGGTGTGACACATTTGGAGCCAAAGAAATTCAATGAGGCCTTTTCAGGAAATGCTAGGACAAAGATCCCTACATTTTCAGGGGATGGGAACTCAGAAGGATGCCGGCCAGGGAACTGCTGGCAGCCATCTTGTGATCACAGGGAAAATGGCTGTCTGAGAAAGAAACTAGGTCCTGATAACATTATTTAATCTTCTGTATTTGGCCTCTTCCAAAGCAAAATCTATCCTTCAACTTTTGAAGTAAAGAGACTATGAAATTACTTTTTGATTTGAGGTGGGGTTCTATCATTTAAAATGATACCTACTCCTTTATAATCCTGCACTAATTAAAAAATAACACCAAACAGACATTTTCCACTCCATACAGATTACAAACAAAAAGGTATGGGGTCAACTTTTTGACTATATTCAGAGAACGAGAAAGTCTGTTACCCTTGCCCCCACCCAATTTTAATCTATTAATCATCTTAGAGAAGAAAAGTATATGGGAAATGTTAGTTTCTTTCTGTTGGTTGTTGAGACGTGGTGGGAATTTTTTGCTCTATATTTTACACGGGGGCCCCTGGTTTTATGTGTTTGTTTTAGAGATTTTCTTCTTTTGGATAACCTAGGATTTTAATTTGATTTATTCACTCAGCTTATTGAAATATAACACTGTCCAACATTACAAGTAACTGTGTACACACACATAGGACAAAAGTTCCATTTTGCATTTAGGTCCATTTTTGGACCTGCTCTTTGTTCCTGTTGTTATCTATTCCTCTGTCAATATCACACTTTTTTAATTAATGTAGATGCAAAATACATTGTAATATTTCATAAATCTAGATTGTTCCCACACCCTAGGTTATTCATAATTTTCCTGGTTATTTTTCCATGTTTAAAAAAATTTTTTTTTTTTTTGGTGTTCAATCACCCAGGAGAGTGTATACATCATATGTTTGTAGTTTAAGATTTAAAAAAATATATTACCGGCATCCCCAAAGCATTCTTGTTTCCCCTTCCCAGTCATAAGTCCCTACCTCAAAGTAACTACTATTAGCACTTCTATCACCACAATTTACCTTTTCTTATTTTTAAGTTTTATGTGACTGGAATCAGACAATATGTACTCTTTCACATTTGTCATCTTTTACTCAACATTGTGTGTGAGATTCTTCATGTTGTATAAAGTTCATTTTTTTATTATATGAATGTATCACAATGCATTTATCCATACTGCTACTGATACACATTTGGGTTGTTTCCAGTTTGGGGCTATGATGAATTTTGCTGCTGAAAATATATGTTTGTCTTTTTGTAGAATTGTTGGGACATAGTGCCATACAGTTTTCAAAAAGTGGTGGTACAATTTTCACTCCAGTCAGCAGTTCTAGCTGCTTCACATTCTTGCCAACACTTGGTTTTGTTGATGTCTTTTGAAATCACACTTTTGCCTCTTGACATTGCCATTTAAACTTGGGAATCAACTTGCCAATCTCCACAAAAATTACCTATTGGGATTTTAGTTGGGATTGCACTGAATTCATAGACAAATTTGGATAAAATAGACATCTTTCCATTATTGAAGCTTTGAGTCTGTGAACCTTATATATCCTTATAACTATTTTGGTTTTCTTTAATTTCTCTCAGTAATTTCTATATAAAAAATTTTTACATATTTGCTTAGATTTACTCCTAGATGTTTGATGGTTTTTTTTTTTTGTGCTGTTGCAAATAGTACCCTTTCAAAGTTCATTTTCTGATGGTTTGTTGCTAGATTCATACATACAATTGACTTTTTATTGATCTTTTATTCAGGGCCTTATTAAATTTATTGAATAATTCTCATAGTTTATTGGTAGGTTCTTTTGCATTTTTACAATCATGTTGCTTTCAAATAATGGTAGTTTTGTACTTTCCTTTCCAGTCATCATACATTTTGCATTTTTTTTTGTTTGCTTGTTTCATTATACTTGTTGGAACTTCCAGCACAGTGCAGAACAGAAGCAGTGATATGAGCATCTTTGTCTTATTCTCAAACTCAAAAGGAAAATCTTCAATATTTCTCTATCAAATTCACAGAAACTCTTTAACTAATTAAAGAAGTTCTGTGTTATTCTTAGCCTATTAGTAATAGTCACTTAAAAAAAGAATATGTCAAGTGCTTTTTCTTCAACTATTAGGATGATCATATGGTATTTTTCTTTCATTTTGTAAAATGTAGTTTATTACATTAATTGATTTTCAAATGCTAAGACAGTCTTGCATTCCTGCAATAAACCTTACTTGATTATGATGTATTATCTTTTTTTAATATGCCAGTGGATTTAATTTGCTAATATTGTGTTTAGGATTTTAGTGTCTATATAAAAAGAAAGGATGCAAATTAACAGTAATAGCTGGAAAGTCTTTTGTATAGTCTTTACCAGGTTATTGTTACAGTTACTCAGGTATCACAAAACAGGTTACTGTTATCTTTCTTAAATGCTTAGAAGAATTCTGGGTTTGAGTTTTTCTGTGCAGGAAGATTTTTAATCACAGATGCGATTATTTTAATAGATGCAGGATTAGTCAACTTTTTACTCATTTTTTATATAGGTTTTAGTAAGTTGTGTTTTTCAAGAAATTTGTCAACCATCTACATTTTCACATTTATTGGCATACAGTTGTTCTTAATATCCTCAATATTTTAGTGTCTGTATTTATCTTTCCAGCTATTATTGTTAATTTGCATCTTTTCTTTTTTATTCCTGATAAATCTTGTTAGGGAGTTATCAATTTTATGAGTGTTTTCAAGAAGTAACTTTGGCTTTGTTGATTTTTCTGTATTGTACCCCCCATTTCATTAATTTCTCTCTTATCTTTATTATTTCCTGCCTTCAATGTACTTTAGTTTGATTTGTTTTTATTTAGTATCTTGATCCTTCCAGTTCTGGATGTCATGGTTGCTTGTCAGTTCCTCAAACACCCAGTTTTCTGTGTATTATTCAGCTTTTCTAGTTGTTTTCTGAAGAAAAACTGTCCTGACATCTGCACTCCTTCACAGCTAGCTCTTCTTGAATGTATATTTTCCAAGGTAAAAAATAATTTTTGTCAATCTCCCATCCCCCAATTTTGTGGTATTTTATTTTGTACCAGAATAAAAGTGTATATCAATTTAGAAAAAAATGAATTTTATAGTGTAATTGGGAAAAAAGATAGATCGGAAAGGTTACAGTAAAAGTTGGCTAATTTGGGAAAAAGTAACCAAAACTAAAGATGGATTTCTAACTCACTCCTTATCCCCAAATTCCAGAAGAACTGACAATTTAAACGAGAAAACAAAACATATTAATACTTATGAATTATTCAAGAAATTATCAGTAATTTGATATATAATTTTTTAATCAGAAAATTTTATATGAATTGTTTGTATTAACAAAAACCTGGAAACAAATATCCATAATATAAGAAATGGTTAAATAAATAATGGTACATTCATATAATAGCCTATATTTTAGCAAGTTCTATATGAATTTGTACAGAAAGATATCCAAGATCCATGGTTAAATAAAAAGTTGAAGAAATAAAGGATAATTCCATCTGAGTATATTAACATGTATGTATACATATAACTTTTGCTTCATTTTATGGACATCTGTATTCATTTTTTTTTTTTTTTACCATGAACCCATGTTACTTTCATAGTTTAAAAAACTATAAGTTTTAAAGCAGAATTAACAACTTTCTAAATGTTTCCTTCCTTTAGCCTTGCTTCAGGAGCAACTCTTCATCTTTTTATTTTCAGGAAGATACCAAGCATTCTTACCTATTTCTAGTGTTTTTCTTATTTCCTTTAAAAATGATTTCTGAGTGCAGAAAAAGACAAACAACAACAAAACAACAAAAAAGCATTTATATTTTTGTAGAACATCTTTGTCAGCGATCTATTTGTATATCTATAGATACAGAGAGAACATGCATAATATTATACAAATCTGACCACATTTTTATATAACTTACTTTAACTCAGTAGTATTTCATAAGCCTCTTTCCGTGGCAATAAATTTGGATCTACTGCACAATTTTTAATGGCAGCACAATATCCCATTGTATCTTCCTAACTACCAAATTTGATTTCACTATACCCATTATTAGACACTCAGTTGTTTCCAGATTTTTCCCCTTATAAACAATGCTGTATTGAGTATCTTTGCACAGGTATCTTTTCCCAGCTGAGTGATTATTCCTTAGATAAAATTCCCGACATGGGCATCTTCCATCAAAGGGTACATATCAGTTTTGCTTTTCAAGCATACTGCTAGTCTGCTCTTCAGAAAGAATGAATCAATTTGCATCTCTACTAATGGTGCGGAGGGTGCCCTTTCCCTCATACTCTTGCCAACATTAGTTTTTATTAATTTTTAAAAACCTTTGACAATCTGATAGACTCACTTATTTTAAATTGTAGATGGTTGTTAGCATTTAAAAAAGGTTCCTTTCATACCAATGCAGCAGTACTGATTAGCACTACTTTGTCTATTTATATCATGTAAAAGCATTCCTTTGAATGAACAGACTTCATAATAATTTTTTTCTTGGGGCACTTAATGCAAATCTGTGGGTGAATTCAATTTTGCTTCACATGCCAAAATCTCTTGAAGGTGTGTTTCAAAAGGAGAATCTATACAGCAACACCAGCTGACATTGCCTGAGTCTGGCCCTGAGGAGTAGGCAATCACTGAGGGAGTGGATTTGTTGGTCAATTTTGTAGAAAAGGGAAAAAAAAAGAAAAAACAATCCTCTACCCCAAAGCCAATAATAAAAATAACAACAATAACAACAAATCTCAAACTAGTCAATTCAGTATTCAATATAAATAACCTCAAATCTACTTCCTCCCCAGTAAGGGTCAGTAAAAAATAACTTGACTCAACTTTTTGTTTATCCAGTACAGCAACTAACATTTATTTTGTTTCCATTAATTCACAGTTTGTGAGCCTTTGGAGAGAGGACCCAGGTTAAAAGTAATCTTTGCTTAGCAAAGCTTTTCTTCAGGGGGGGAAAAAAAGCAAGCTAATAGTGCAAACAAGACTGGGGAAATATTTAAACTGCATTAGAGGACAATCTGCGTTTAAAAACTCTGAAGTTCATGGTAACCATTCATATGTTAATTAAGCAAACCATGTCCTCTGAACACTTATTAGATACTATGCTATTTAGTCTGAGTTATTTACTGTACTTACTAGGAAGTAAAAAAACAGTCATATCTATTTTATAAAATGTTTATCATTAATTCTGGTTGACTTTTTTTTCTTCTGTTCACACAAAAGAATAAAATTTTACCATATTATTATGGTTCATGTAGAGAAATAATAGGGCAGTTCAGTATACCCGGCTATTACTAATTAAACTCTCTGAATTCCTAAACAGAGCTTTTATTAGGCCTAGTAAACTTTGACACAATCTACTGACTGTCATCTACTTGTCTAAGAAATGCACTGAAATTTATTTTAACTGGGATGTTAAAAGACCTACAAAACTGCAATAAAAATGAAATGAAAGAACTAAAAATGTTCTTTTATTTTTCTCTAGAATTTTATCCCAGAATTCACTTTGTTTTGTATTTTTGTTTTATTTTGTTTATAAAATTTGTCTTTATTCCTAATGGCTTTCTATACAGAATATCTCAGATTTCACTGTTACATACTATTTAGTATACCTGTAACTATTTTTTAAAAGCTGGAGTATAAGTGAATAATTTTTACTTCTGCATTGGGAAATTTGCAACAAACATTACAATACATTCTTCTGAAATTATAAACTTTTGCTCATGATATTTCATTGATAAGATTCACTAAGTCCCAAGTACTCAGGAAATTTGTTTGAGGTGAACCCAATACTTCCTCTGGACTGTAGAGGTAGCATAAGAGATGAATTGTAATAAAGACCTTTACCACCAGGACAAAAACTTTCTGAAGGCTTTTTTGACATTCAAGCTCATGGTTCCCAGAGTGAGGCCTCTCTTATAAAGCTGAAAGTTTATAGTTGCATTTAGGTACAGGTGCAATCCTTGGAGATCTTTCTAGATCTAAAACATTGTAATAATATCAATATTGCTACTTCTAAAATAGTATTAATGCTAATGGGACTCCTATTTTTGGGGGACCAAAATTGTGCTAGGAAATGTGTTAAAGGCTTTTACTTACTTTTTAATAATTTTCAAACAATTTATGTTATAAAGTTAAAAAAAAGCCCATGAATTGGTAACAATATTCTCATTTTACAGTTGGGGAAACTGCATGCAAAGGCTTTAATACACTTGCCCAAGTAAAACACAATAAAGGGAAGAAGTGAGTTGTCCTGAGTTTTGTCCAAGGCCCATAACAATTCTTCCAGACTATGAGGCTTCTCCATTATATAATATAAGATTCAGGATCTGTAGTAGCAAGATGTTTGTTCACAATAGTGTTGTTGAATATTTGTAGTATTTTAGAGTTTGCAAAGCATGTTTTCATGCATGCATCTTGTTTGATCATCAGAAACAACTCTGGGCTTGGCAGGAGAGATATCTGTGACTCTGACCACATGGTTTTCAAGTGGAGAAGCTCTAAAAGTAAATTTCTTTGTGTCCAATTAGTGGAAGCAACAAGGGGTGGCTTGAAGTGGGAGATATTTATCCTCTCCCAAATGTCTATTACCGCTCACCCATCCAAACAAATCCCTCATCCTCCACACCTTCCCCCAAAGTAAAAACAAAGATCTTGCCATGTATTTATAATTTCAAGACAAATCTTAATGACCTGATTTCTCCCTCAGAGAAATTCTGGACTTTGCACTGTGCTCTACAGTAACATGATAATATATAGTGCACGTGTTCTCTCTCTCTGTCTCTCTGTATATATATGTATATATATTATGCATATAGATTATGTATGTGCCTAGAATAAGACAAACTTCATCCATTTTGGATGCTCTGTCTCTGCCCCACCTGCAGAGATCAGATTCTTCAAGTCATTTAGGACTAGTGAGTCCCTGCAGTAGGGGAGATGCACTGCTTAAGTGTTCAAAGAACTGCTCTTTGTCATGTATTTATTTGTTTGAGAATTTTTGGGTTCCCTATGCACTCCTGCCTACTACCCAGCCTTCCCCCATCTCTTGCATTTCATTGTCTTCTTTTAAACTTAATTTTACTTTTTAAAAACACGATGATTTCAAAAGCATAGCCTATAAAAAAAAAAACACCACATTCTAGGAAGATGAATAGGCATCATTAAGAAAGTAAAGTTAATATAGGAAATAAATGTAGTTACAGCTACAAGGAATTGAGCTTCATTAAACTGAATAAATACTGAATAAATACTCTAGCCAGATTTTCATGAAATCCTTGAGCTTATAATTTAAGGTAAAGGCTGTTTTCCCTGAATTTGCTAAATTACTTTAGTCAGTAAACACTGATAATAGGGTTCTGGTTTCTGAAAGTTTTTTACTTTTGACTCTTCCTTTTTAAAAAAAAAAATTGGCTATTAAAGTAAAAGTCAGTACAGGGTTTTGTAAGGTTGCATTTAAGTTAATATAGTATTAAGTTAAGAATAGCTTCTTATGTCCGCACCTTCACAGAGCGTTTATTATCATGTTATTGATCAGAGACATTTGTCCTGAAATGAAACTGGCCTTAGATCTATCTTGATGAATTTAAACACAGGTACATACATGTATACACACATAACATCTCTCTCACACACACACACACACAGTTTAGGAGCACAAGATTTCAAGAGTAGAGTCACCTTGTAATGTACATGGTCCAGATATCTAACCAATGTTTGATTGCTCTAACGCTCTTATTGAGGGGCTGCCTGTAACTGAACACTGCCAAAGGCAGAAATCACACTACTTCCCAAGGAAGTGAACAGCATTTTTGGACATATAACTGTTAGAAAATCCTTCCTTATGTTGAGCTAAGATTTAGCAATCACTTTCAACTGCTTCTCCTACTTCTATTTCTTTGGTTCATAGAAAATAAGTCACAAAGGATATCATTTTATTATCGATTGCTTGGCTCTAACAGTGGAGAGGGGATTTTTATCAGAATAGTTGCAGTAGTAGGCAATTCTGCAGTTTAGGCAACAACTGCCACATTTCATTCAACAGTCTTACTAGTCTTGAAAGTAATCATTTTGCTGGGAGGTTGTGGTTGGCATGTGGGGCCTTGAGTCTAGAATATCTGCAAAGGGTGGGGGACTATGATAACCAGAATTACATTCAAATAAGTGCTCTACAGAGGGGTCTTCTCAGAAAATCTAAGACTACTGGTCCTTAGAAAAAATAAGTCATGGAATAACATAATTAGTTTCCCTGTGGTTTTACCATAAATACTAACTAAAGAAAATTACCTCATTGAAACAATATATTTTCTGTGTAGAAATTTAAATTGTGCTTTAAAAAAGTCCCTTAATGAATAAGTTAAGAAAAACATTGATATTAATACTAGGCACTAGTATGAAAAATTCACACATTATCAAATTTTTAAAAGGTTAACACTCCTTTTTCTTTAACTTTTTTCATTTAGCTATTCTTAATCTCTTTTCTTATTCATCTTGTGTATTTTTTAAGACCTTAATTTTTAGTGCAGTTTTAGGTTCACAGAAAAATTGAGAGGAAGGTGTAGAGAAATCCCATGTACTTCCTGCCCCCACACATGCACCGCCTCCCCCATTATCAACATCTCCCATTAGAGTGGTATATTTGTTACAATTAATAAATCTATATTGAGACATCATTATTACTCAAAGTCCATAGTTACATAAGGGTTCACTGTAGATGTTATACATTACTTGTCTGTCTTTTTATCTTTGTAATTAGCCTATGCTAAACTCTTGAGTGTGAGTATGAAAAATACACATGTCAGTCAGTTTGGGTTGCTACAACAGGTATGCCATAGACTGGATGGCTTAAACTAGTGGTCCCCAATCTTTTTGGCACCAGAGACTGGCCGGTTTCATGGAAGACAATTTTTCCACAGACCAGGGGTGGAGGGGGGTGGAGGCAGAGCTCAGGCAGTGATGTGTGCAATGGGGAGCACAATGAGGAAGCTTCCCTTGCTTGACTGCCACTCACCTCCTGCTGTGTGCACCCCTCCACTCCACCCCCCCTCCCCTGTTCCTAAGTTTCATGGAAGACAATTTTTCTGCAGCCCGGGCATTGGGGACTGTGGGAACAACAACAACTATTTATTTATCACAGTTCTAGAGGCTGAGAAATCCAAGATCAAGGTGGCTTCAGATCTGATGAGGCCCATTTCCTGGTTTGCAGATGGCTGTCTTCTGGTTGTAGCCTCACATGGTGAAGAGCAGAGAGAAGAAGCAAGCTCTCATGTCTCTTCTTATGAGAGCATTAATCCCACAAATTAGGCCTCTACCCTCATGAACTAATTATTTCCCAAAGGTCCTACCTCCAAACACCATTAAATTGGGAGTTAGGATTTTAACATATGAATTTTGGGGGGACCCAAACATGCAGTCTGTATCAATACATAAATAAACAAGGAAGATTTCTAATGAAATATTTTTTAAGGTGTCTGAATTGAATACCCATATCCTAGTCCTTGACAGTTATATGACAACCACCCAAGACATGACTGAGGGTGTGTCATTTCATCCACTAAGAGAACCGTGTCCTCTTTCTAAATGAAGATTTACCACTGGCAACAAACAGAATATTGAGCCCTGGTTATCACAAGCTGTGGTTGACCTCTCCATGCCAAACCCTTTCCTTAATGAAAGTGTAGCAAACCAAAATACCTAGGATTGAGGACATCATTCAGTTTCATGATCGGCTATTTCCCAATACAATGCATTAGATTGTCAGGACAATTATGAAACACTAGAATAGGGGTGGGGAACCTGTGGCCTTCCAGGTCCTTAAGTGTGGACTTTTGACTAAATCCAAATTTTATAGAACAAATCCTTTTATTTTTATTAATACATTTTTGTTTGTCTTTTATATTTTTATTTTATTTTAAAAATGAACATATTTAAAATACCAAAGAATAAAATAAGTTTCAATGAAATAATCCTCCCAGATTGACCAGCACAATTAGAACATTAGTAAGCCATAAGGGCTAAATTGATGGCTGCTATGCTCATGATTTAGTTCTAACTTCCTCTGCCTCACTGGTGCCACTAGTGCACAAGGCTGGTTGGTGAGAATTAATGGGGTTTGAGTATGCCAATCTGTTATCAGCTTTTGACAATGGTGCACTGTGTTTCTATTTGAAATGGAATTTGTGAATAGTTGCACAGCTCAACAGTATTTTTTAATTCTGTCTGCTTAACAGCCCATAATGTCAAAGAAGACCAAGAGAATGCTGAAGGAAGAAAAGATATTTTTTAATGAGGATTGGGAATTGCAATATTATCTTGTTTCTGCTAAAGAAAAGATGATTTGCTTGCTCTGTGATACTGCAATCAACATTAAAGAAATTCAGTGCTCATCAGCATTATAACATTCATAAGGACCATAAATATTTTAAATTAGAGGGAAAGGTGCAAAACATTGTATTGCAGAAATTAAAAGATGAAAAGCAAAAGCAAAGACAATTCTTTCAAGCAGCAATAAGACCTGGAAATAATGCCACTGAGCAACTTATAAAGTAGCTTATATACTCAGAAAAAAGGGAGGCCATTCAGTGATGCAGAAATTGTGAAAGAATGCATTGTTGAACTGGTAGGATGCTTAGACCCCGATAATGTTTCAAAATACAAACAAGTGCCTCTTTCAAGAAGAACCATGACTGATGGGCAGCATATGAATTAGTCTTCAACTTAACAGAACAACTTCATGCACTACTTCAAAAGGAAAATATATATTATTCAATCACTTTGGATGAATCAACTGATACTACTGACTCAGCACAGGTTTTATAATTCCTTTGAGTTATAACAGAAGATTTTCTTTGCTATGAAGAGTTACTCATTTTGGGCACTCTTGTGAACAGAACACGGGGAATAGATATCTTCAGCAACTTTCAAGATAAATGTGAAGTTGGACTGAATTTGGTAAATTTAGTGAGTGTATGTACAGATGGTGCACCTTCCATGACAGGAAAACATGAACGGTTTATTGCAGAGATAAAAAAAATTATTAACAGATCCAGGTGCTCTCATTTCTTTTCATTGTATCTTGCATCAACAAAATCTCTGTGCTAAAGCTACTATTTTAAGTGACACTTTGCAACAAGTTATAAGTATTGTTAACTATATTTATGCAAATGTAACACAGTATCATCAGTTTTATAACATGCTAAAGTTGAAGGATGAGGTATTCAGTGTGGATTTGTTGCATCATTCTGAAATGCATTGGCTACTGCAGGGACAGGTGTTAGCCAAAATGTTATCTCTGTGAAAACAGATGGTTAAATTTTATGAAGAACAGAATTAGTAATGTGAATTATTGAAAGAAGATTTCTATAGGAATGCAGCATTTCTGTGTGATATCACGTCAAATCAAAATGACTTGAATATTTCTTTGCAAGGTAAAACTAAGTCTATATATGATATGTGGCAAAAAATCTAATCTACTTCTTCTTCAAAAGGAAATTTTGGATGAACATTTTCCCCAGTTAGCAAAGGTCATTGATAAGCAGGATGATATATGTGAATCATTTGAATGATACACAGCTGTTACAGACCTATTAATTGGAGAAAACAATGAAAGGTTCACTGACTTTGAGAATCATGACATCAAACTCAAATGAGCATTTCAGCCTCACCTAGTTGATATCACTAAGGCACGTAAAGAACTACAAATGGAATTGATTGAGCTCTCAGTAGATGACATTTTAAAGTCATTGTTTGATGCTAAGAAAGATCCAGTTGAAATATGGAAAAATGCAGTAGAATACCCACACCTTTGGCAAATGCCTAAATAATGCTTTCTTGCTTTTCAACCACTTATTGCTGTGAATTTATATCCTCCTACCTAACCCAAATCAAGACACCCTTAAGGTCACAAATGACTGGTACCCATCTAGAGGATCAACTGAAACTGTGGACCTCCATGCTGCAACCAAATATTCAAATGCTTTCCAACAAAAAGCAGATACAACAAAGTCATTAAAAGGTTAGTTAACTTTAGAATTAACAAATAGTTTTCATTTTTTGAAATTATTAAGTACATAGTAGTTAGATTTTTACAAAATAATGAACATTTTAAAGTATATCTAATTGATGTTTCTTTAATGCAGGCTTATTTGATTACAGCTAAGCTAATGTGGCCTTCCAACATGAAATGGTTCCCCACCCCTGCACTAGAATCAAACCAGTATTTATTCAATAAACAGGTTTCATCTCCAGTATTTTAGAGTCAGAAGTTGAAGCATGTGTCTGAAATAACAGTTGTATAATCAGCTTGAAGATTTCAAGAGTTATTTGCTTTATGTTATGCTATTCCTAATAAATATTGTCATTTATTTTGGTGCATTTATCATATTGAAATTGCTTTGATAAACTTTCTAAATTAGGTAATTTTATATAGTCTATTGTAATGGTACACTAGTAATCATAAATTTTCAGAAAAAATTATTTTACCACTAATCTCCCATCTCCTATTTTTGAGGTAAAAGAATATGAGGACTAATTAAACTGATTTGCTATTTAACTTGACTGGATTCTCAACTTTTCCTTTTTGTTTTGAGGTCATCTTTTGGATAATATACAGAGGTACGTAGGACTTCACAATTTAGAAGGTAAAGAGGCACAGATGTTTTTTCTTGTGTATTTCAATATGATTTTAAGTCTAATACACATACATAGCACTAAACTTTATACTGTATGTAAATAGTGATATTCAAACTCTTAATCATTTGTTATCCAGAGGGTGATATATTTAATCCATTTGACTGACAAAGGAAATAAAAAGTCACAACAAAGGTTAAAAATCATTTTTATTGTGCAGAAGATTTTGAATTCAATTTTTGAACTAGGGCAGAGAAGGCTGTGGAAAGACATTCAGTAGAAGGCTTGAAGCTTAGAGTAGAGCACTGATTCTGCTGGGCATGATGAGAACTTGGAGGGCAAAAAAGAGTTTTTATAAATCAGAGAAATCAATGAAAATGAAAGACAAAAAATATGACATTTGGATAATGCCATTCAGTTGGAGAACAGCTATCAAAAGATTTTTATGAAGGCATGGATATCAATAAATCAATAGCTGATGAAAATTACGTTTGCTTGACTTGTTCCTTCGTGATGAATAGTTAAAATATAGAGAATGTAGGTTGTCAGTGCTTATATTAAGCTGCAGAAAACTCTTTATTTTACACTGATTAACTTCGTTGAGCTTCCCCTTTCAGCGAGATTTATAAAGATCCACTCTTTGTATTGAAGCTACTGCACATCCTTGATAATATAGGCAAAGCATCAAAAATTATGAATTATTACAGTATAAGGATGTATTCCTCTTTGTTTCCAAGGAAGGCAGTCATATTTTCACATAAAAACCATGCATGCCTAAATCAGTTCTGAATGAGAGCTTTAGCTTTGACATAAAATGGTCAACAGTTTGGAACAAAAATAAAATTGTTTGGGGTCAATTTTACTTTTGTTCCAAACTGTTCAGATCCTTCAAAGTTACCCTGCAAAGATCTCTCAGGAAATTCTCTTGGACTATATGTGTATTTATGGTGATTTTTTAAAACCTAGTTTATCTGCAAAACAAATCATATACATATATGGAGGGAAAAATCTACTATAAAAATGCACTAGAAGCTCTTAATCATTCTCTACTCTATAGATTCATGCCCCATTCCTTCTGTAAAACATACTAATGCCCTCTGTACACTAAATGTTGATGGCTATGAGGTTATTCTCCAGTGTACCCTGGTAGCTTTGGTACCTACCACATGAATTTTATGCTTAGCAAGAGTCAATCACACATGTTCCAAAATCTGTTTATGTCTGCCTTAAATTGGTGTTTGTAATTGTGTAATTTAACTATGTAGATTAAATATGAATATGAAAGAAAAAGTTGATGTTTTTCAAAAAACTAAGTTAAATGTGTAGAAAGGCTTAAAAATTGTGTTGCTTAGAAAATGCTACTAAATTAGTAGTGAGCAGGACAACTGTAGAATGTTGCAAAAATATATATTTAAATATAGAAATATTCTTATATTACTTTGCCAATGTCTTTAATTTTTGTCTCAGAACTAAAAAAATAAAAACTGGAAATTCTGGTTGATACATTTGGGGTGTGCTTTGTGCAAGGAAGACAACCTAGAACTCTAATATTCAAAGAAAAGCATTGCCTCTTTATTAAGAGATTGGCAAATGAGTATGTATATAAGTGAAAATTAAAAATCTGAGGTATCTGTGTCACTTTTTTATGATTCCGTGCTTTAGCCAACTTTTCCATTACTTGACTGATTCTTATCCTGCATTGGATAAATGTACCTAGGCTCTGAGTGTTTCTTCTTTCTCTATTTCAACTTTTTCGAATATTTCAAGTTTAATATTTCCATTTGCTTCTTCTTACATCTTCTTGTACCAGCTTCATATCACTAATATTCTTCTTTATCTCTTTAAGGATATTAACTATGCCTATTTCAAATTTTTGGTCTGTCTGTTCCAATAATTTTGCTTCATGTAGTCTATGTTCAGCTTTTGGCCTGTTTTATAGTGACTGTACCCATTGGGCACCTTGCTATTTTGGCCTGTGAGGTCATGTTTTCCTGGGGTCAATCCTGTCTGGCAATGTGTATAGGGAAAGGCCCATACACAACACTGGAATGTCTCTTCAGTGATTTTCAGGAGAGGGGAAGGGATGAGCTCCAGAGTGGAGAAAACCCTTAGAACCACCAAATTTTTGACCACTCATGTCTGTTCACTCCTTTGAGTAACTCTGTCAGGAATTTGCCTTTAAATCTTTAGAATGAGAAAACACTGGGAAAAGACAATCTCATCAGGTCATCTTCCATCAGCCCTGGGGGTTTGGGGGTGCAAGAGATGGAGGAAAGGATGCCCAAGAGCAGGGCAGCTGATCATCCCACACCTTCTTAAACTTCTTTACCCCACTCACAGCACAGTGGATGCCCCAGGCTGTGGCAGTGGGGTGGGTGATGCCCACCTCAAAACAATGAGGTGAAGAGATGAAGGCAGAAGTTAAAATCTCTACCCGAACTTCTCTTCCCACTTCCGGTTCTGGCTACTGTGCAGGCCGCAGCCTTCCTCCACTCCGCTTCAATACAGCCTCTGGCTTCTCCAGGTGTCCCTACAGTTTTTGGTCCTTGCTCAGCTCCCTGTTTCCTCTCAATTATGTAGTCTTTCCAGGTTTGGACTGGGAGGAAGGAGCCAGCAGCTGAAGCTAGTTCGCTATCTTGTCAGCACTGATTTTTGTATTCTTTTTTGAAGTTTGAGCTGCTGATTAAGAATGATAAACGGTATTGAGGTGTTCTCGGGTACAGGGAGGTATGTTCAGTTTAATTTGAGTCAAATTACAGTCCATATTAGGAGTACTAAACACACGGCTCATCCTCAAGGCAGACCGCATATACAGTATTACCCCAGCAGAGCCTGCTTAAGGCAAAACTGGGGTGTGATGTGGTCTGTGTCCTATGCCCTCAGCATGTCTGTGATGTGGCATACCCTCCTTTCCTTGGGTGAGGAAATCACACATTTCAGATTTATTGGGGCTGACCTATTTTGAAATATTTTGTTCTTTCGTCCTCATCTAAGTACAATTGTGTTTTTCCATGATTTGTTCCATTTTTGGTTTAGTAAACATAGTCATTTTACCCAAAGAGATCTTATTCCCCGTACCCCTTATACTTCAGATACTGAATACCCTGTAGAATCTCACCTTCTGGTAAATCAAACTGAAAACTCAGAAAAATTGATAAGGTCATAAACAGGCAATTTCTTAAAGAACATATACAAATAGCCCCCAAACTGGTCTGTTGCCAACCACATTTGTTGGGTTTTTCACTGAACCCCAATTTCTAGCAGAGAACTTAGCACATCATAATGCTCAATAAATACCTGTTGAATGAAAAAAAATGAATAAAAAGGGAACTCCTGGAACTGTTTGGTGGCATCGAAAGTTTGTACAATCTTCCTGCATGAAAATTTAGGAATATTTAATAAAACTTTATAGGATCTAAAAGCTTGAACTGAGCAATTACATTTACTGAAATCTAGCCTAAGGAAATAATGTGACAGATATACATAGATTTACATCTGGGATGTTTACTACTTAAAATTAAAAGGATGGAAGACATCTGAAACATACATCAAAAAGAAAATACTTAAATAAACTACAGGCATACCTCAGAGATATTGCAGGTTTGGTTCCAGACCACCATGGTAAAGTGAATATTGCTATAAACCCAGTCACACAATTTTTTTGATTTTGCAGTGCGTATAAAAATTATATTTAGATTATACTGTGGTCTACTAAGTGTGCAATAGCATTATGTCAAAAAAAACCCCCAATGTACACAGCTTAATTTAAAAATATTTTATTGCTAAAAAATGCTAACAAACACCTGAGCCTTTAGTGAGTCACAATCTTTTTGTTCGTGGAGGGGTCTTGCCTCGATGTTGATGGCTAACTGATCAGGGTGGTGGATGCTGAAGGTTGGGGTGACTGTGCCAATCTCTAAAAATAAGACCATCAATGAAGTTTGCTAACTTGACTGACTCTTCCTTTCATGAAAGATTGCTCTGTAGCATTTGATGCTATTTGATACCATTTTACCCAGGGTAGAACTTCTTTTAAAATTGGAGACAATCCACTCAAACCTTGCCCCTGCTTTATCAACTAAGTTTATGTAATATTCTATATCCTTTTTTTGTCATTTCAACAATATTCACAGCATCTTCAGAAGCAGATTCTATTTCCAGAAACCACTTTCTTTGCCCACCCATAAGAAGCAACTCCTCATCCCCTAAAAGTTTTATCATGAGATTGCAGCAATTCAATCACATCTTCAGCCTCCACTTTTAATTCTAGTTCTTTTGCTGTTTCCACCACATCTGCAGTTACCTCCTCCACTGAAGTCTTAAACCCCTCAAAGTCATCCATAAGGATTGGAATCTACTTCTTCCAAACTCCTGTTGATGTTGATATTTTGACCTCCTCCCATGAATCATAAATGTTCTTAATGGCATCTAGAATGGTGAATCATTTCCAGAAGGTTTTTAATTTACTTTGTCTAGATCCATCAGAGGAATCATAATCTATGGCAACTATAGCCTTACAAAATGTATTTTTTAAATAATAAGACTTTAAAGTTGAAACTATTCCTGTATCCATGGGCTGCAGAATGGATGTTATGTTAGCAGGCATGAAAACAGTAATCTCCTTGTACATCTTCATCAGAGCTCTTGGGTGACTAGGTGCATTGTCGATGAGTAGTAATATTTTGAAAGGAAACTTTGTTTCTGAGGTCTCAACTGTAGGCTTAAAATATTCAGTAAACTATGCCATAAAGAGATGCGCTGTTATCCAGGCTTTGTTGTTCCATTTATAGAACACAAACAGAATAGATTTAGCATAATTCTTAAGGGCCCTAGGATTTTCAGAATGGTAAATGAGCATTGGTTTCAACTTAAAGTCACCAGCTGCATTAGCTGCATTAGCTGCTTTAGCCCCTAACAAGAGTCAGCCTGTCCTTTAAAGCTCTGAAGTCAGGCATTGACTTCCCTCCAGCTATGAAAGTCCTAGATGGCATCTTCCTCCAATAGAAGGCTGTTTTGTCTTCACTGAAAATCTGCTGTTTAGTGTAGCCACCTTCATCAATGATCTTAGCAGGATCTTCTGGGTAACTTGCTGCAGCTTCCACATCAGCACTTGCTGCTTCACCTTGCATTGCTGTTCTGGAGATGGCTTCTTTCCTTAAAACTCAAGAACCAAGATCTACTAGCTTCAATCTTATCTTCTACAGCATCCACACCTCTCTCAGGCTTCACAGAATTGAAAAGAGTTAGGGCCTAGGTCTGGATTAAGCTTTGGCTTAAGAGAATGTTGTGGCTGGTTTGATCCTCTATCCGGACCATGAAAACTTTATATCAGCAATAAGGCTATTTTGCTTTCTTATCATTTGGGTGTAGCACTTTTAATTTCCTTCAAGAACATTTCCTTTGCATTCACAATTTGGCTAACTCGTGCAAGAGGCCTAGCTTTTAGCCTGTCTCGACGTGCCTTCCTCACTAAGCTTAATCATTTCTGGCTTTTGATTTCACCTGAGAGATGTGCGACTCTTCCTTTCACTTAAACAGTTAGAGGCCATTGTAGGGTTAATTGGCCTAATTTCAATATTGTTGTCTCAGGAGAGGGAGAGAAATGGGGGTGTGGCTGGTTATTGGAGCAGTCAGAACATACACAACATTTATTAAGTTTGCCATCATATACAGGTGCAGTTCATGACTCCCCAAATCAATTACAATAGTAACATCAAAGATCACTGATCACAGATCACCATTGCAGATATACTAATAACAAAAAAGTTTGAAATGTTGTGAGAATTACCAAAAGGTGACACAGAGTTATGAAATGAGCACATGCTGTTGGAAAAATGAAACCCACAGACTTACTTGATGCAGAGTTGCCACAAACCTTCAATTTGTAAAAAATGCAATATCCGTGAAGCATTATAAAATGAAGTATGCCTGTATATAAAAGGGATTACACTTCTAAATGTTCATGACCATGTATGAGTTTCCTACATTTTTTTACTAGATACTCTTTATCAGATAAAGGAAATTCTTCCTCTTTATACTTTGCCAAGAAATTTTATGATCAATATGTGCTGAATCTTTTCTATTAAATGCTTTTTTTAATCTACTGAGATAATATTTTCTCTTCATTTGTTAATGTGGTAAGTTTTACTTACAATTTTCTAATATTAGAGTACCCTTGCATTCTGGGGATAAACCCAGCTTAGTCTTTATGTAATTTTTTTTACATTGATGAATTTAGCTTATTGATTAATAACCTTTACATCTTTGTTCATAAGTGAGAATGGCATATACTTTTCATTTTTGTTACTGACGTGGACTGGTTTTAATTTCAGAAGTATTATGCTAGCCTTATGAAATGATTTGGGGTACATTTCTCCTTTCTCTTTTCTCTTGAAAAGTTTGTATAAAATTGAATTATCTATTCCTTGAAAGTTAGGTAGAACTCACCTACAAAACATTCTGGGCCTTTTGTTTTTTGGTGAATAAATTTTTAGCTAGTGATTCAATTTCTTTATTGGTCACAAAGCTATTTAGGTGTTTAGTTTGGTAAGTAATGTTTCTAGGAAGTTGTCCATTTCATATAAGTTTTCAGACATATTTGCATAAATTGTACATGACATGTTTTTACCTTTTCAATCTCCATGGCACCTCTGGTCATGTTCTCCTTTTTAATTTTTATTTGTTTTAAAAGAGACAGGGTTTCGCTCCATCACCAAGGCTGGAGGGCAATGATGTAATCATAGTTCACTGCAACCTTGAACTTCTGGGCTCAAGTGATCCTCCCACCTCAGCCTCCTCAGTAGCTAGGACTACAGGTGCATGCCACTACACCTGGCTAATTTTTATATTTTTTTGTAGAGATGGGGTCTTGCTGTGTTGCCCAAATTGGTCTCAAAACTCCTGGCCTCAAGAGATCCTCCCACTTCGGCCTCCCAAAGAACTGGGATTACAGGCGTGAGCCACCGCACCTGGCCCACGTTCTCCTTTTATTTTACAGCATTGTTTATTTTTGCTCTCTCTTGGACTTATGAATTTGTCTGTTTGTCTTTTCAAAGAAATAATTTTTGACTTTGTTGATCCTCTCCAATATAGTTTTGTTTCCAATTTCTTTTATTTCTACTTTTATCTTTATTTTTTGCTTAATTTTGCATTCTTTCAATTTGTTCTGCATGTTCTTTTTCTAACCTCTGACACTGGTACTTTAACTCATTAAATTTAAGTCTTTTGTGGTTTTTAATATAAACATAAAAGGATATAAATGCTCTAATTTCAATTAAATGCTACATTTAATTAGCTGCATCTGGAAAATTTTGGTGTGCAGCTTTTATTGTATTTCTTTTATAAAATTAATTATAATTAAACAAATACAAAAATCTGCTTTTTAAAAAATTAAAATATTACTGATGATAAAGTCCCCTTTGGTTAACCCTCCTGGTCCCTCCATTTCTCAACCTGTGTAAAATATTTTTATTTAGAGAGATATGCTCATGCAAAACATTACTGTTTTTATGTGCTTTAAAAATGGTATTATTTTGGAAATATGTAGAAGACTGAAACCGGACCCACACCTCTCACCTCTCACAAAAATCAACTCACCATGGATAACAGATTTAAACCTAAGACATGAAACCATAAGAATTCTCAAAGAAAACGCTGGAAAAACTCTTATGGACATTGGCCTAGGCAAAGAATTTATGAAGAAGACCCCCAAAGCAATCACAGCAGCAACAAAAATAAATAAATGGGACCTGATCAAATTAAAAAGCTTCTGCACAGCCAAGGAAACTATCACTAGAGTGAACAGACAACCTACAGAATGGGAGAAAATATTTGCATGCTACACATCTGATAAAGGGCTGATAACCAGAATCTATACAGAACTTAGGAAAATCAACAAGAAAAAAACCAAACAACCCTATTAAAAAATGGGCAAAGGACATGAACAGAAACTTTTCCAAAGAAGACAGAATAATGGCCAGCAAACATATAAAAAATTGCTCAACTTCTCTAATCATCAGGGAAATGCAAATCAAAACCACAATGAGATATCACTTAACTCCAATGAGATTGGCTCATATCAAAAAATCCCCAAACAACAAATGTTGGCGGGGATGTGGACAGATAGGAACACTCATACACTGCTGGTGGGACTGCAAATTAGTACAACCTCTATGGAAAGTAATATGGAGATACCTCAAAGAATTAAAAGTAGAATTACCATTTGACCCAGCAATCCCACTACTGGGTATTTACCCAAAGGAAAAAAAGACATTTTATAATAAAGACATCTGCTCGCGAATGTTTATAGCAGCACAATTCACAATTGCAAAGATGTGGAAACAACCCAGGTGCCCATCAATACACGAGTGGATTAATAAAATGTGGTATATGTATACCATGGAGTATTACTCAGCAATAAGGAACAATAGTGAATTAACACATCTGGTATTATCCTGGTTGGAGCTAGAACCCATTTTTCGAAGCGAAGTGTCACAGGAATGGAAAAACAAGCAGCACTGGTACTCACCATCAAATTGGTACTAACTGATCAACACTTATATCACACAGGGCAATAATATTCATCAGGTGGCAGGTGTGTGGGAGGGGGGTGGAGGGGACGGGAAAAACTCTCACTGAACAGATGTGGGAAGCACAGTTTGGGGGATGACCATGATTGTAGCTCTGACACGGGCAGTGCATGGGCAATATATATAGCCAAAGTGTTGTACCCCCATAATATTCTGAAATAAAAAAAAAAGAAAAGAAAAGAAAAATAAATAAAAATAAAAATGGTATTATTTTGGAAATATGCTGAGAAGTAAATTTGCTGGTCATAAGTTTGCACATGATTACTTTTAATAGACACTACAAAATTGTCCCATAAATGAGTACATCATTTTCCCTTTTCATGGATAGTGTGTTGGAATATCTATTTTCCTAAAACTCTACTAATACCTAATCTGATCAACCTTAAACACTTTTTGTCTATGTCATGAATATTATCTTATTATTAATTTAATTTGTAGTCCCTGATTAATAATGAGTTTGAGCAATTTCTCATGTTTATTGACCAATTGGAATTTCTGTTTAATAAACACCCTATCCATTTCTTTAACTATTTTCCTTTGTTTTCTAGATTTTTGTTTAAAATTATTTCTTATGTATTGAGTAGGCATTATGGAATACTTATAATTGGGCAATATAAAAATAAATAATAATACAACAAATATCTCCACCCCCCCATACAGTCGAAGAAAAAGAACATGACCTTTACATTTCAAAATTGCTTTATGCTCCTCTGTGATTCCATCTCTTTCTGTCCCCTTTTGCTGTAATTACTATCCTAAATTTTGTGTTCCTTATTGCCTTGCTTTTCATTATACTTTTGCATATCTAAGTATCTCAGGACAATATATTATTTGTTTTTTATGTTTTTCAAATTTATATAAATGATATTATGCTGCATGTATCACTTAAATTTTGTTCTTGAGATTCATCTGTGTTGTTTTGCTGTAGTTATGATTCACTCATATTCCTTGCTATATGGTATAAACAATTGAAAATGTATTTGTCTATTCTATTGTTTATGGACATTTGGGTTATTTCCAGTTCTTTGCTATTGCAAACAGTGAGACTTTGACTGTTCTTGTGCTTGTCTCCTGATGCACATAGGAAGCATTTAACTATAGGCAATCTACCAGGAGTGGAATTCCTACGTCTTACAACATATATCCATCTTTAGGTTTGTTAGGTAATGTCGAATTGTTTTCCAAAGTTGTTCAGATTTACACTTCTACCAGCAGTGTGTAAAAGTTCTGGTTGCTCTACAGCTTTGCCAAAACTTGCCATTTGTTCATTAATTTATTTATTTATCCAACAAAAAGCTATTAAGGACCTACTATGTGCCAGCTACTGTTCTAGGTGCTGGAGATGCAGTAGTTAACAAAACTGACAAAAATTTCTGCCTTTCGGGACATAAATTCTGTGGAGGACACAATAAACAAGATAAATAACTTAAAGATATAGTAGATAGTGATATGAGCTAAGGTGGAAAAATAAATCAGGAAGGGACATAAAAAATGTTGAGGTGGGTGCTGAAATTTTAGATAGTGTACAACAAAAGTATCACTAAGAGGAGTCTTTTAAGTAAAGATCTTTAAAAAAAAGTGAGGGAACAAGCCAGGGGGACATCTGGAAGAGGAGCTTTCCACATTCCAGTTAGAGTGAGCAGCAACACAAAGGCCCCAAGAAACAGCAAGAAAGCTAGGAAGCTTGGAGCAGAGAAGCAGAATGGAAGGAGAGGAGATAAAAGTGGCAATCAGGAACCAGATGATCTAGAAACCTACAAAACGTGATGAGAATTTTGGCTTTTATTGAGGAAGATGGGAAGGCACT
Source organism: Daubentonia madagascariensis (assembly GCA_023783475.1). NCBI lineage: Eukaryota > Metazoa > Chordata > Mammalia > Primates > Daubentoniidae > Daubentonia > Daubentonia madagascariensis. Next base: position 10,800,588 of record JAKFHU010001670.1, read on the forward strand.
GGAGGGTTTTGAGGAATAGAGTGACATGTCTGATTATGCTTTAACACCACCATTCTAGCTACTATGTTGAGATAGCTACAGGAGGCTAGGGCTGAAGTAGAAGGGCCAGTTAGGTTATTGTAATAGTCTAAGTGGGAAATATTAGTAGCCTGGATCAGGGTGGTGGCAATGGGTCTGATCATAAGAAAAAAAATTCCATGTATATTTTGAAAGTATAGGTGAGAAAATTTACTGAAGGACCTAAGTTAGAGTGTAAGAGAAATAAAGAAATCAAAGATGACACCCAAATTTTTTGCCTGTACAAATGGAAGAACAGGATTGCTCCTAATGAGGAAGATATTACTTGCATGGGCCTTTGGGTAAGTGGATAGGAAGGACGAGGAGTCACGTTTGGACATGTTAAGTTCACTATGCCTAATAAATATTTACATCAAAATGTCTAGAAGGCAAATGATACACAAGACTACAGATTTGGAGAGAAGTCCAGGCTGGAGATATATATTTGGAAACCATCAGAGAATAAATGGTATTTAAATTTATGAGTCTAAATGAGATTATCTAGGAAGTGGGTGTAGATAGAAAACAGAAGAGGTCTAACTAAGGGCATTCCACAGTCATAATTGCTAACAGTGCTATGAACTGAATGTTTGCATACCCCTCAAATTCATATGTTGAAGTGCTCACTAATCCCTAAGGTGATGGTATTCATTGCTGGGGGAAGGTAATTAGATTTAGATGAGGTCATGAAGGTGGAGCCCCCATAATGACATTAGTGCCCTAATAAAAACAGACTTGAGAGAGATCTCCCACTCTCTGTCTACCATGTGAGGATACAGGAAGAAGACAGCAATATGCAAAGCAGGAAAAGAGCCCTCACCAGAAAGCAAATTTACCAGCACCTTGATCTGGGACTTCCCAGACTATAGAACTGTGAGAAATCAGTGCTGTTTGAGCCACCCAGCACATGGTATTCTGTAGGAGCACCCAAACTGACTAAGACACATAATTAGCAAACACATCTCCCAACATGCTAGGCTTTTTTCTCATACATTATACATATTAAATCATTTAATCATCACAATAATTTCATGAGGTAGGAAGAATTATTAGCCACATTTTATAGATCAGAAACCAAAGCCCAAAAAAGTATAATAACTTACCCAAGAGTACACAACTAGTATATGGATCTGGGATTTGAACTCAGTTAGTCTGACTCCAGAGTCTGTGCTCTTAACCACTATACTATATATTTCATTCCTATGTGATAGTTGTGGTTTTAATTTGAATTCTCCATGGGACCACTGATGTTGAACTAAGATTTCCTCTCCCATGAAACACCTTTTCATTTCTTTTGTTGATTTTTCAAAAATCAATGGGTAGTTTATCTTTCTCTTATTGAATTATAGGAATTCTGTTTATGTTCTGGATGCTGATCCTTTGATAGTTATATGTCAAATTACAAATATTTTTTCCTGTTTGTGACTAGAGTTTTTACTGTTTTTATGCCTTTTGACGAACAAAAGTTCTTCATTTTAATGTAGTCGAATTGACTAATCTTTTCGTTTATATATTTTTTGTGCTTTAGAATTCTTTGCAAACTGAAATGATAAAGACTGTCTTCTGAAAATTTTATGATTTTTGACATTCATATTTATGTCTTTAATGAAATCTAGTTAAAAATCAAAACAAATCTATGTTGTTAGAGTCAAGATAGTGGCTACCCTTTTGGGGGAAGGTATGGGGGAAACTGAGATGGATGTGAGCAGATTTCTAAGGTGTGGGAATGTTATGTCTTGTGATCTGGATGCTGGTTACACAACTCAGTTCAGTTTGTGAAACTTAGCAAGCTGTGCACTTATACGCTCTTTGCTTTGTGTATATTATACTTCAGCAAAAAGTTTAAAAAGTCAAATCCGACAGTCTTTCCCTTTTTACTTGAGTTCATTTACAATTTTGTTCACTATTGATATATTTGAATTTATTTCTACCATCTGCTTTCAAATTACCCTTCCTTTTCTATACTTTTGGGTTTGTTGTTCCCATTTCCTGCCTTCTTCATATTGATTGACTTCTTTTTTCTTTTTTCTTTCTCCACTGGGTAGGAAGTTATATATTCTATTATAGCAAATGTGTTTGCTTGCATGAATTACTCTTAATACCCCCATATACGGACTTTAAAGTCCTTCAATCTGCTCCTTTTTAAAAAATAATTTCTGTTCCTTTCTCATATTTTTATCTTTCATTTCTTTAATCATCTTAAATATACACATTTTATAATATTTATCCAGTTATTCTATTACATGAAAATCTTGGGGTCTAATTCTGTTGTCTGACATTTATGCCATCTCTCGTAGTGGTTTGTTTCCTTGTGTGTTTTAAATTTTGAACTGAGTGAATGTTGGTGTGTCTTTAGCAAAGGTGACATCTTTGTGGCCTTGGCTGAGAGTGTGGCCTTCCAAAGATGCTTTTTCTTTGTTTTTGCCAGTTGTTCCAAGATTATTTTCAATCTAAGACTATGTTTAAAATTGATTTTTCGGTTTGCGTCTCTTGGATCTCATAGGCAATATAAATTTAAACCACAAAACTCTCATAAAGTCAAACCTGAGGTTTAAATTTCTCAGGGGATACATCTGTCTCCATCTAGAATACACCAATGCTTTCTGAGATATTGTAGATATAGTTGCTCATATTTAAGAACTATTTACCAAATAAATATAGCCCATAAATCAAACTTGAAAATAGTTTAAAGCCATCATTTGTATCCTCTTAATTCAATTTCCATTTATTTCCAAATATTGGCTGTCCACCTTGTGCCAAGACACACAATTCTTGTCTTCAAGGAGTTAATAGTCAAATAGAAGGAGTTGCAGTCCTGTTACATACTATGGCAAAAGCCTAGGATGGTCACCACAACTTCTCCTTCCTATGCCCATAACAGGCATTTAATTTATCCCAGCTCTCTTTCTCACTGATTTTGGAAACAGTGATAGACTTCACCTACACAATGCACTGTCAATTTATCTGAGTTGTCACTTAGCATCCCTTTTCGTCTTTCCTTACCTAAGAGGAAGATCTTAAGCATCCAGTATTCCCACCAAATATAACCAGCTTCCAAGATCACAAAAGATGGGGCACTTTCAGGGTGCCATGGAAACAACCAGACCTACTAAAGATTTCCCTGTGCTGCTCAACACCACCCCTTGTATCTATCTATACTAAAATACAATCTTGGCACTTCATACCATTGTAATCACTACACTAGAAATCTATACGAATATAAAAATTCATAAAAGGAAATATGCTTAAAATTCCAGTAAAACACACCCTAAAACATTACCCTGAAAAATAAAGAAAGGTTAATAGCAGATACAGAGTCTGCTAAGTTTCTCATTAGGCCCACTGCCTGCCTCTCATTACAGGCACCTCCTGATTCTCATTAGGCCTGCCCTGATTTCATTTGGGTCTCAGGTCATTGCTTATTTTCATACGGGGACTACATAACAAGGTCTCTTCCAGTCCTAGAATTCCATCGGGAGAAAAAGAGAAAATGTCAATAATTAATGAGCTGTCAGAGAGATACAGATTCAGCACCTCCTGAATCGTGCAAACATTCCTAGTCCACAGGTCTTGGGATTGACTATCAAAAGTCCAGCATTTAACTTTTCTGAATGCATTTCCATATTTTTCACAAAATAATGCTTATCTCTGCTTCCAAAGGGCATGATTTTTTAAAGTAGAAAAAATTGATTTATAAATTGAATGAAAAATGTGAATAGAAGTAACTTATTTTCACCTTTAATGAAACCCCAAAACCCTGAAGAACTGCATATTTTTCTTAATTTTTGGAAAAGAAAATAAATACAAATAAATATATAATTAGTTTTATCAAAATTGAAAGCTAACCCCAGTAATCACTCCTCCTCATAACTTACACCTCTCAGGATCTGTTATACTCAGTGTTGAGTCATGTAAAGAAAAGGTCGAGTTAGAGTCACAGCTGTTCAGACACTCCATCCGGGTGCAAGCTGTTGAACTTGATAACTCCATGCCCATAAAACTTCCATGTAAAATTGGGGAATTAGAACCATATGGTAGGTTTTGTTACCTAAGTACCTTCCAGCAAATGAGGGGAATAATGAACGGGTACACCATTATTGTTGTATTTTTCTGTAATCCCCTCAATGTCTATCACATAGGGATTCTCAATTATTTATTGCTGGGAGACAATAAATCATGACAACACTGTGAAGATGATCTGTACCTAAGGTAAAGATGCAATGAGAATGTAACAAAATATTTGATCTGACACATAGATTATTAGTCAGCCAAAAGCATAAGATAAATAAAGAAAAGCTGAATATAGATTTCTCTTTTACCTAAGTCAAACAATCAAATCTAATGATACTATTACTTTTTTGTGACATGCTGAAAGGACATGATTTGGGGGTCCTTTCTGAATGTAGCCTTTAAGTAATGCTTGGCAGGGAGTAGAAGCTGGAGGTGAAGATACGAAAGAGGGGAAAGCTAGAAAGGTGGTGTTGTCTCAGGAAAACCAGGAGGGAAAGAGGGGGTTTGAAGGTATCTGGTGTGACAGTGAACAAATGCCAGTGAGGAGAAACACTAGGAAAGATCAAAAGATTGAAGCAACCGGGGGAAAGGGATGACCAACTTCATCAGGAGATCCAGCCCTGCTGAGAGAGGAGAGGGAAAGGACAGAGTCTGAACCGAGATAGGAGATCGAGGTGAGCAGACTTCCCATCCACCTGATGGCCTCGGTTGTCTCAGTCAAGCTGAGGGCAAGGTCATGCCCTCATATGACTAGAATATGACTAGAAAGACATGGGAATGGAGAATGTACAGAGAGAGGAGAAAGTGGATCGGCTTAATAAACAGGGAAGAATATGCGGTGACCGTGTTGTTCTTTGTATGTCAGTGGGTATTTTGAAAGTGCATGACAGTACTAAAATATGCAGATGCATATTTTTTTGAAATAAGCCCCTAGAATTTTATCTATACTAATCATCTGGACGTTTTAGAGCCTCCACCATTATGACAAATTTATGGAATTAGATTTCTTGAGTCTATGTCTCTACCAAGATGAATGCTATGATTTGAAAGTGGTTTGTCCTCACCAAAACTTATGTTGAGGCTTGGTTCCCAATGAGGTGGTGTTGAAAGGTCGTGCCTTTAAGTTCTTGTGGGAATGGATTAGTTCCTGTGAAAGCAGGTTGTTGTAAAGCGGAGTTGCCTCTCCTGTTTTGCCTCTTTGCACGTGCCCTTGTCCCCTTTGGGGACACTTTTGCTATGTTATGGCACTGCAGCACAAGGCCCTCATCAGAAGCCAACCAGATGGGCTGCTTGATCTTGAACTTTTAGCCCCCCAGATTGTGAGCTAAATAACTTCTTTCCCATATTAATTACCCAGTCTCAGGTATTCTGTTACAGAAAGAAAATATACTAAGACAATGAACAATGCATACTGAATGCTATGCAGATGTCAAAAGGAATTGTGAGCCTAGGCAAAATATGGTTTACCTGTATAAAAAATGCTAGCCAAATGAGGATGCAGTTAAGTTAAAAACAGGTTCTCATATTTTTAAGGCTGATGTTAGATGTTATTTCTCTATTTTTATAAACTATCATTTAAATGAACAGAGAACCACTATGAAAAGACTGCATCATGAAGAGTGAGGACAAAGCTCCAGTAAGCATTGTATATGCTAAGCAGTGTCCCTGTGTGACACATATAGGTACAATGTCATCCATTTTGCAGATGAGGCCTCTGTGGCTCAGGAAGGTTAAGTGACATATTTAAGATCACACAGCAAGTAAGTGGCAAGTGAAGACTCTAATCTGGCTCTGTCTGTCTAGTGACTGATGCTTTCTCTGCAATGCTGAGGTACCACATGAATCTCATCCTCCAAATCTTCCCACAAGCTGCTCTTTGCTCTGTGAGTCTTCGGGGAAGCATTTCATCGTTTACTCTGGGAATTAGCATTCAAATGTCATCACAACCTTGGAGCATATTTCTGAGCCTGTGAGTACTGAGAAATATTTTTTCCCTTCAAAACATACCACTTCACTTAGATAGTGTCAATGAGTTTTTGTGGAATCTGATTTAAATTGATGCATAAATAAGAAAGAATGAAATTATCAAAATCCACAGGTCGTAAGAGAAAAGTAGATTGTATCTAGATACAGTTATGCGGCCAATAATGACAAAAGAAAAAAGGGGACTTAGAATTGATGGGAAAATGCTTAGTTATAACTGTCAAGCAGATAGTTCAGGATACAAAATTGTACACATACAGTTTATTCTTGACTAAATTAAAATAGCTATGGAAGACTGGAAGGCAAACATGTCAAAATTTTAGCAGTTATAGTGGTTGCCTTTAGGCAGCAGGATTTTCTTTTAGGCTCATTATTCTGCTTTATATTTACCAATACACTATGAGAATTATGTTATTTTTATAAACAGGAAAAATAACTAAATCAAAGCCATTTCTGAAAGCTTTTGGTAGGTGGCTGTGATGTCTGAGTCTTTTAAATTCACAAAGGAAACTAGACCCTCAAGCTATGGACATACCTGCTTGTTTGGGGAAGGGAGTGGGCAAAGCAGATGCACAGAAGAATCACAAGTCTCTTGGGTTTGTTCTCTCCTTCCAAAGAATGGTGCCATCTGTAGCTCTGCACATGGGAATTTCGATTCACTTGTGTCACAGCAGTGGGCACTGCTTAGGAGCAGGCTGCTCTGTGGGCACTTGGTAATATAACAAAAGAAGCAGTAATAGCCCAGCAGTTCCAGTGGTCTTTAATGTAACTCCAAACTAATATACTTACTTCCTGCATTTTAGCATCTACGCCAGGTTTAAAGAAACAGACCTGCCCATAATTTAGGAGAAGAAAGGCCCCATTTCAGCCCCCACATTGTCCCTTCACAGCGCTGCTGCATCTCACAGCAGAGCTCACCTCTAGCAACCAGTTCCATTTCTAAGGAGACAGAGAACAATTTATTCAGCTTCAATTTGCTGAGAGGAAAAACCTCCTATTCTGTAATATTAATTCTTGAAGCAGATTCAAAAACAATTTTTGTTCCTTGCCAGGGTTTGGGGCTTTGAAAGATATTAATGTAGACAGTCTTTGAAATATTAGGAGTTGGCAGCCATTGTAAGGATCCTGAACTTAGCAAGGCATAAAAGGAAGTCTCAGGGCAAAGGATATGTTATCTTATGTGCTGAAATATATATCGAGCTTCTTGTGGGGTCAGGGGCTCGGGCACCCCTGGGGAACTATGGATTATACACAGGTAACTGTTGTATTCATTTAAAGCAGAGATCTGCCCTGTAATAAGAATCAAGGTTATTTAGTGAGCTCTTTTCTTATTTTAAAGTAGGTTTTTTACATCTTTAGTTCTGAAACACCCTCCATGTAGTTTTAGACGTATACGACTTGGAATCTATAAGCCTGTGGAGAACAGTGATAAGATGATAAGATGATAGCACATTTTAGCACCTGCATTTCTCTCTCAAAGATTCAATATTTTTGTTTTTCTTTTGCTTTTTACTATTTTTCACAGATAGCATGTAATGTGTTCCCACTAGTCCTTTTTAAGCTTTACCATAAGATTCATAAATTTTAGCATTTTAACTAAATACCTTAGCTATAGTGGAGCATAGCAGGCTGTAATACGGCTAAAGTGTTTAATTAACAGGTGACAAAACTTGACAGTTTGTGGTTTTTTTTATTCTTAGAATTTTCTATTGGTTCAGGAGAGTAAAAATCAGGGAACAGTAGCACAAGGCTGAAGGAACTGAATTAGGTTGATTTTTTTCATTTAATTGACTAGTTGTCTTGCTGCCACACAGTATGTGCTTAGCGGTATTGCATCAGAATTTGTCAGGTCTCGTATAATGAAGACAATCCTATAAACTCCCTGCTCCAGTCCATCTTCCATCTTATCTTTCTAAAACACAGATGTGCTCATGCCGTTGCTTATAAATCTTGGCTGGCTCCTCACTGCCTGTGGCATAAAAGCCAAGCTCCTTAGCATAACACTCAAGACTCTCTGAGATCTACCAACAGGCGCACCTCCCTCCCAATGCTTAACCCTCCTCCCCTCAATGCCTCAGCAGTGAGGGCAGAACAAAGGGGCTGCAAGAGCCATGGATGAGACTGCTTTGCAAGGAGCAGTGGTCCAGGCAGAGGTGAGAGACAGGTTTAGTAGGGCACAGGGTGGCACCTCATGTCAAGAACTGGGCAGTGTGCACCTGAGACAAGGCCAGAGGAATGTTACCAGGCTGGGGCTAGGCTGTGGCACCACCAAGGCTAACCGGCTGTAACTGAAAGTATATACTTGGGGCACGGGAGTTGGAGGAGAGGGAAGACCAGAGCCAGAGAGAAATGTAGAAAACCATTCCCATTTTTTTTCCTCCAGGACCATTTCCATGGGCAGGCTTTGTAGGAATCACAGGCACTCAAGGAAGGGAGAAGTGGGGATCCCTCTTTTGAGGGTTTACTTTAGACTCAGATTCCTGTGTTCAGCTCCCTGCTCCACCACTGTAGGCTCTGTGACCTCGGTCAGGTTATTTTGCTTTTCTGTGTCTCCTTCTACCCACCGGCAAAATGGAGATAAGCATTATTGGAAGAATTAAGAATTATTGGAAGAATTAAGAATTATTGGAAGGATTAAACAAATTAACTCAGCTGTCTGCACATGGTAGGCCCTCGATAAATCTTACCTCTTGCTATATTATTATGATGAGTTTAGACATTTTTTCTTTATACATTTAGGAAACAAGAAAGCATGGAAAGTAGAATTTGACTTCAGTACAATGAGTGGATAAGCAATTAGTCCCAATTTGCTGTGATCTTAGTTTATTTTAGCACTGAAAGTCCTACAACTCCATAGTAGCCCCTCAGTCCTGGGCAAATCAAGATGGTTGGTCACCCCACAACCCTATGACCAACACTGTGAGGGTGGGGACTCTTTACCAACAGAACATCAAGCTGCTTGGAAGCATGAAATTGGTTGAATCATATAAAACTGTCTCTATGGTAAGGCCTTAACCATCAAATAGCAGCAAATTCATATGGTCCAACCAAGTACAAAGTCCTAACACGGCTAGGAAGGGGATAAGGAGAGGAAGGCACCCTCTATATGTTAACTTTCATCCAGATATTCTTGTCCCTCTAGCTCAAAAGAAAGAAAAGGCAACAAATATGTCTTGAGCACTTACTGTGTGCTGGGCACCAGATTATCTGATAGATCAGGAGTTTGTTGATTATTGTTAATTGGATTGATTTTCTTCATAACTCATAAGTCAGGAGAACCAACAACATGAAGGTGGAAATGTGGAGCCAGTAAGAGCATTAACTCCAGAGAAAAGGAAACAAGCCTAACAGACAACACGCACAGCTTACAGCTGAGGAGGAGAGAACCAGGGCCGTCCGGGAGGAGACAGAGCTGCAGAAGAGGTGGGTGAGCCACCGGGTGCCAACTCCTGGGTAACCTAAAGTGTTGAGAGCCAGAGACGCAGCCAAGCCTCTACAGCACAGATTGCAGCAGCTCATTTCAAGGTGGGAATTACCCCTCCGGGAGGAAGTCAACATCTTAAGGTCTGAACCACAACACTGAGATAGTTAAGAAAACACAAATTCAACTTTTTAGAAAATTTTATACAAACACAGGAGAGAGAAAAAGTCCAAATCCACTTTGGCTTTTGGGAAAGACCCAGAGAATTTCTTAATTCATCTGAAGTATTCTGGCCCAATTTCTACTAAAAAGTTTTAAATCATCTTTGATATGTATTAATAATCCTCTCTAGGGGTTTGGATAAAACAAGGGCATTATGAAGTTTTGTTTAGGGAATGTTATCCCTTGAAAGGATCTGCCCATGGATTTGGGGAGGATCTAACACTGTTTTGTTAGGTGGTTTTATATATCAGGTGAACTAACCATATTGGAGAAGTACTTTTTACTCAAGAAAACTTGAAGTAAACTATAACAAAGGGAAGGCAACAGAACTCATAGTTTTTAATTCCAAGGACTCAGTAACCTATGAATAGTTACTGGCTTCTAGAGATATAATTAGATGCCAGAGGATTTTATAAAATATTTTATATTTATATAAATGTATATAGATAGTGTTTATTAAGTATTTTATGAAGGCATTGATATGTACACTTAAAAGGAAAGAATTCACAAAAGGAAGACTAGAAAGATTGGACGCTGTATCTAATGCTGTGTTTTAGTGAATTTAGCAAAAGAAAAGTCTGCCAAAGGAGTGCCCTATTTTGTTTCTGAATTTCAGATGAGTGGAAAAGATGCCACTCCAAGGATTCCAGGCAGGAGCAGAGAGAATGAGGAACCTGGGGTTGTGCTTCCCTGGAGTCTAACCTGCGCAGGACCTGTTACTGGAACCCTGGGAAGGCAGCCCACCACCTCATTTTAGGTTTGGTTTATTGCAGCCTGTATTTATTGAGTTTGTAACAGGCACTGCACTAGGAGAAGGGAACAAATACCTGCCTTCCAGGAAGGAGTTCAGAGGGCTATGGCTAATAAATAAGAAGTGGCTATAAGCAAATGAATTATCATGGTTAATAAAATATTCAAGTTATATTATAATTACCAAGTCAGTAAGGAAAAACCTTGACCAAATGGAAAAGTGCACATCCGTTTTTTTGAGTCCATCAGAAATCTTGCAAACACTATGCAAATAGTTGTTGCAATGCAGAGAAAAGGGAGACAAGAATCAGACAGCTGGTGAGAGTTGGATCTGGCCTGTCACTGTTCTGTCAAGACAGGCATTTCTGATCTACTCAGCTTCGGGTTGGTAGCTATTCTAACTGAATTCATTGAAAAATTGCCATAGTGTGATCCAGGATTTGCCTCTGTCAACCTATCTTCTTTTAGCATTACACATTTTATTTTGTGGAATAAAATAATCCCATTATAGATAAGAAGCTTGAACTGCAAGATGTAATTATGAATCCTAATTCTAGCACTCAGAAAAAACAAAACAAAATAACCGAAACAAAACCTAACATGCATATAGTGCTTGTTATGAGCCACAAACAGTCTGTAAAAACTACTGTGTAAAAACTAATTCAATCTTTACAATGCTATTCTTTCAACAGCAGCGATTTTCCGAGACTGTGTAGATTCTGGTGCCATGAAGTAGAAGCTACCATTATCCCCATTCAGGAGTGAGCTTGCTTCACCCCCTCACACCTCCCCTTGGCACCCTGGTCTTGCTTGGCTCTTGAGGTCTCAAATGCTCCCTTGGCAAGGAAAGGAAACCAGATCCCCAAATTTCCTCTATCCTGAGCATTGCTCTTAATTCTCTAGAGACCACGGTGAACACAGCTGAATTTTATTTATTTGCGTTCCTCTCAAAAAAGCAGTCAGGGCATCTTTTCATGTCTTTGGGGACAGGGATTCAGATGAGGGAATGAAGAAATCAAAACTACGGGCAGTCACACAGTGAATCGTCCTGCTGGAAGCAGCACTGAATCAAGTAAGACATAATGTGTGGGAAGTTTGTCTTAAAAGTCTTTGGAAAAGAGGCAGTCCACACAAACCTTCACCGAGTTCCTTCTCATCTGCTCTTTTTTCTCTTAATTGCTATCTAATGCAATATGAGGGTATAAATTAAGAGAAATGGTAGGAAAAACAAGACCAAATGATGTAGGTAACTGTTATAAAACATATGATACAAGTCTCATTTTATGAAGTAGACTATATCATGGGCCATGACGTAGTAAGTAAAAAAAGCTAAAAGAGAAAAAAAGGTAGAAAGTAAAAGAAAAGAATCTTACGTGCAGGGACATTTCTTAAAGTATGATCCAGTGACCTCCAGGATTCCCTGAGAACCTTTTGGGCAGTCCATAAAGTCGACATGATTTTCAAACTATCACAAAGACATTCTTTGTCCTGTTCGTTCTCATTCTCTCCTGAGTATTGGATGGAGGTTTCCAGAGGATACATAATGTGTGATACCGTAGCAGGTTGAATGTAGAAGCAGATACGAGAATCCAGCTGCCTTCCGTTCAACCAGACATCAATGAGATTTGCAAAAATGTAAACAAAAAGTACTATTTATGTTAACATGCAATGGATTTATTATTGTTATTTTAAAATAAATTACTAAATATTTCTAAAGTCTTCATTTTAAATTTCTAATGTGGTAAACACTGATACATGTAATCAGTGGTATGCTGGTAAATGTTTAACAACTGGCTCTCTGGGGGGACAGGGAGATCTGTAGTGTTAGCTGATTGATTCCGTGGTGTATATACTCCTACTATGGCCGATTTCAAGCTACCACTGAACTGAATGTGGAATTGGGAGCTGGTTCGAGCTGGCTCCAGCACACCACTGGATATAATTCACACAAACAGAAACTCTGGGGGACCCAATAGTTTCTAAAAGTGTAAAGAGGTCCTGTTATCAAAAAGCTTTACAACTACCGATGTATAGTATCGATCGCATTTTTGTTTAAAATATAAATATGTAGAAAAATTCTGAAAGGCCATACACCAATCTCTAATAGCAGTTACTTTTAGAGTGGGGAAACTTAAATTTTGCTTTACAAACTTTTACATTGCTTGAATTTTTGTAAAAAGCATAAAACTCACATAGAAAATGAAAGAAAGAAATTCATTTTAAGGTCCAGAACTTGCTCAGAGACCTCTGGGTCTCAGTTTCCCAATTGGTACAAAGTAGCCAATAATATGGGCTAGTTTGACTAATGGGATTTTTTCCAGCCCCATAACTCTATGATTTAATGATATATTTCCACTCATTCTGGTTTATGCTTCACTTATATTATCACTTTAGGGATGCCAGGGCCTTTCAGTTCCTCAAATGGACCAGATCTCTCCTGTGATGAGGCCTCTGCCTGCAATATTACCATTCCTCCCAAAGCCTCTTGCCTGCTCCCAGCTAGTTACTCTCTAGATCTCAGCTGAACAGTTTCTTCCCCAGGACTTCTCCTCTGAACCCCCAACTAGTCAGGCTCGTTTGTTATATAGCCCCAAAGAACCATGCTGCTCTCCCTCAGAGCGCTCAGTGCCATGTATGGGCCCCAAGGGTAGCAGGGCCCATGCGAGTTTTCCCTCACTGCCCTCCAGCGTGGGGCCTGGGCCTTTACAGAAGAGAACACTGAGGCTCATTCACTCACCCACATATTACAAGTGAGGACTTATATGTGCTGGGCACGTTGCTGGGCACTGCAGTATAACAGTGAACAAACCAGACCAAGTCCCTGTTCTCATGGGGCTTTCCTCCATGACACACCACAAGTGCATGAGCAGACCCAGGCTGAGAACCCAGGTCTCCCGTGTGCAGTGCTTGCCCCTCTACCTGCCTTCCTTCCCAGATGCTGAGGTTGTGTGAGGACGGACCTTGAGACGCACAGGATGATTCAGTGCTTGTATTCTCTGACTTCTGGGAAGCATTGTGCCAAGTGTTCATAATTCCAAATGTCATCGCTCCAACCAAGTAGAGGATGCTTTAAAAAGGATGAACACACTGAAGTCTGGAAAAATGCAGTAGGTGAGGCTACACAGATGAAGCAGTCAGATACACGAGCAGACCATATGCAAAACACAGCACAGCTGACCTTTGTTATGTTACTGATGCATAACCTTGGGGGAAAAAACCCTACATTTTAAAATATCATATATCTTAGAATCATCTGGAGGTAGAGGTATTTTTTAAAATGTGTCCGAGAGAGGGAGAAGAAGAATTCAAATAGGCCAGTGCAAATACGCCTCTGTCAGGGAAAGGTCTTTGTAGCTAAAGTGAAATGGCATTTCTTTGTTAATGAGGTGAACATTTGTGAAGAGCTATTATGCACATTTTTCAAAAAATAATAATGTAGATCTCTCCTGTAATGCAATAAATGTCTGGGTTTAGTCCACCTAACCTATTGTCTAAAATATTGTGCAATTTCCAACATAAGCATCTATGAATAAATTGAGTCATATCTTGCAAGTTAGAACAATTTACAAAGCTATGGAAAATGCTTTTCTTATTAAAGATTTCATATGGCAAAAAGTGAGTGTAATAATCACCTTGCCCAGATTTCACTTTAAAACCAGTTCTGTTTATGGGAAGAAAACTTGCATTTTACACATTGAAAATTAATTCAGTTATCACATGATACTTTGAAACTCCAGATCAGCTCATAGTAATTAAAAGATAATCATGTTGCATGAATCATGTAAATCTAGAAGCGAAAGGAATACATAAGAGGATATATTGGTACTTTTTAAAATTTGGAAATAAATTCTAAAATGATTTTAAATGATATGTAACTTCTGTCCAGCAGAGCCATGAATCAAATCATCTTTCCATTCACCTAGGTCAAAGTTTAAAAAGTAAAGTGTGACCTTATGAAGTCTGGCTGACTGTAAAATGTGAATATTTTATACTTGTTTCCTCAAAATGTCCACCATGAAGTCTACTATTCCTATGGTAATTGCCCTCTCCCTGGCGCCTGGGAATTGCTCCTCCCCAGGGTCAGGCAATGTTGCTGTTTGGATGGAGATGGTGGGAATGTTTTAGCAGGCAGACCATTGACTCATGGTAAGCTTCAGGCCATTTTGGCACACAGAGTTTGGGTTTACTCCCAGAGCTGGGGGGCCGACCACCCACCTGGTCTCTTGTGCTGACCAGCAGTGCAGATTTAAGAATTTCTTTCTTGACTCAAATGGTTGTGTGGCTAAACATTTAGAAATGCTGGTTGAAAAGTTGGGATGTTGGACAGTGGGATCAGAAAAATACATTTAGGTAAATATGTTCAATTTGGCTTGAGGTTTTGATTTGCAACCCTTACTGAAGTCATTAGGAAACTAATGGTACACCTAACATTTTACTTAAAAAAAAGCTTTTTTTTTTAAAGTCACTTTTTGTGCTCTGTGGCCTAAGCTGGAGCTTCTGATGAAATTTAAAATCAAGCATTTTCTTTTCAAATAGGACTCCTATAGATAGAGGCCTTCTAAAAAAGTGATAGAAAAAGTAAAAGTAGCTTTGATCACATAAATCATCAGAATGTTCAGCTGAACTGTAGACATGAAACCATCCCTCGTTTAAAAGCAGATCTGATACCTAACTCCAATAAGTTGCCACTTAAATCATAATCCTTGACCAAAGAAAACATTCAGGAAAGAATCAGTCACTTAAAAGCACTTAAAAGTGCTTAGAAGGCATATTTTTTTTTTGTGTGGTGTGTGTGTGTGTGTGTGTGTGTGTGTGTGTGTATATATAGTTTTTCAAGTTGAAATAAAATAACCTACTGATGAACATATAGAGATTGGATCAAGTTTTAAAGACAGCTAAAAATACTTTAGGGTTCTGTCATGAAAATTGGGATAATTTCAATATCACAAAATCCACTAGTACATACTGTTTCTGAACAGGAAGATACATGTAAAAAGCAGAAAACTGGAGTCAGGTTATATCCTATAATTTTCTGCCAAAGATATCTGAGTGGTATATTTTCATGTTTCATGTCCAGCTGGACATAATCAATGAATTTACATTTTTTTTATGCTTAACTTTGGAAAATGTGTGACTTGCTTGAAATTAAGTATTAAAATATGCTTTTGGAAACAAGATTTTCTTTATTTCTATTAGCAAGTACTTGAATATGTTCCTTATGGTGATATGGGATTTTAAAGTACTTATGACTTATGATACAAAGGTGTTCTTTGTAGGGGAGTGAGTCCATGAGTACTGTAATAAGGTGCTCTAACATGAACACCCTCGAGATGTTAAAGATTCTAAAATTCCTAACACAATCATGTATAATATTTGCATATAGATTATAACTGTAAATATACATTTGACTCATCTTTACACATTTACTCTATTATATGTAAAATGTTCCACTCGTAGACAGTTCTGAAAAATTATCAAAATATACCTTAGCCGTAGCTTCTAAGAAATAGACATGGTGAGTTTTCTTCTAACTCATACATGGTAGAGAACACTAATTAGAATCACTGTCATTCAAGAAACACCACCTCCTCAGCTGATGAAATTAGAGATTTGATTTTAGTCTCTCAAACCTCAAGAGAATTGACTCTAAGAAGATATTATTTATTAGGGCTCCAAATAATTCTAGGTGGAGAGGAAGTGGAGAAATTTTACTCTTTCCTAGAATTATCTATAGCATAGTATAGGAAAGGATAGATAAACAGAGGTTCCTACAGATTCTATACTTAGCAACTTTCCAAATGTATTTTATGAAATACATTTGGAAATGCATTGTGAAATGCATCAGACATAAATTACTATATGAAATTAAAACTGGAAAATGCGAGTTAAGCTGTGGGATACTTTTGAGTCACTAACTAAAGATGGAATAAAGGTAGCTTGGTGAGATGGGAAAAAAGCTGGACTTGGAATCAGTTCCAGTCTCATTTTCCCCACCCATACCTACGTGTTGTATAATCCCTGTAAATTCCTATCCCCTCTGCATCCCAGCTTCCTCCACAGTAAGATAGCTGCTAACAATACCTAGCTCATGGGTTATTGCCATAAGTGTTAAATGTACTAATTTTCACCAAACTGCCTTAGATGGTGACTGGCACCTATTAGATATTCAATAAATATCAATCAAACCTGTATTTTACCAGGTTAAAGATTAACAAAATAAAAGCAGATTCCCATTTGTTATGTAGTGTAACAGTTTTACATGCTGTGATTACTACAGTGGGTCTGTAGATCTTAAAGGGAAACCTCCATTTGTGAGCTTCAGATAGGTGAACGGGTTGCCCTGTGAGGGAGACTTCCAATTGTTCTTTTTGGTTTTGGCAATGTGACTGCCTTCCCAGATCTAAGAACTGTGGGAATACTTATTTGGGTAATGTCTTGGAAACATTCTGCCTGTGAATATAAATATATTTATACAAACAGCCAAATTTTGATAGCTGTAAGTCTCCACCTACTCACAGAATATAAAATCCCTTACAGAATTTCCTTTTCTCTTAAATATTTATGGTAATCCCAAAGGGGAGCTTCATGAGTGGCATTAATGTGCCCAAGGTCACTGGTTCTCAAGTGTTGCTGCACATTAGAACCATCTGGGGAGCTTGAAGCAATCCTGCTGCCCAGGATGCACCCCATGCCAATTAAATCAGAATCTCTGGTGGAGGCACTAGGCATTGAGATTTTTAAAACTCTCTGGGTGATTCCATTGTGCAGGTTTGTTAGAGAACCAGTGTCCCAAACCTACCAGCATGTGGTTCTCTTTGAATTCACTTGGACAGTTTGGCTCTGATGTGCTGGATCAAAAAGCCAACCTGTTAAATGACAGGAACTCAGCCCTTCCTCATCCAGTGTCCAGTGTCCTTCTAGATTCTCAGCTCTGGCCACTCATTAGAATCACTTAGATAGAGTTTAACATATTGTAGCCCAGGCCCCACCCCAGACTAAATAAATCAGAAATCCTGGGCATGGGGCCCAGGTATCTGGGATTTATATTAATAAAAAAATTATAATGTGCACTCAGGGTTGAGAATTACTACTCTGGGAGTTTCCAAGAGGAGGCAGTTGGGGCGGCACATATTATCAGAGCCCAGAGCTGACCATGCTTCAGCTTCCTGCACCAACCTGCCCTTGCTGTATTCCAGCTGCAGCCTCCCTTGCTGCATTCCAGCTGTGGCCTGTGCTCCCCACTGCTGCCCACACGACTGCCAATTGCTGCTGCAACTTCAGGACTGCCTCACTCCTTTAGGACACCTGCGATTTCTGCCTCTGACACCTTAAGCTCCATATTTGCTTGCTTCTTGGTCTCAGCCGTTCTCTCTCCCTTCAATCAGTAGGGGAGTACTCCATTTTTGTGTATCCAGTTTTTTTAGAGCTGGTCCCTTAGAATTATTAATACTTGGGCATCTGCTCAAATTCTTTTAAGTTTACTGCCCAGCATTCTGGGAAGAGGAGTGGGCCTCAGCAGAGCCACTTGTGTTCCCAGTGAAATGATCCTCCCCTCAACAATTTTACCAATTAATGCTCCCCTCCTCAGAGTGCAGGCATGCCAGCAACGCCCGCAATGCCAGCAAGAGGGTGTGTTGGGAAGGCCAAGGCCACTCTCACAATGTCCCACAAGAGGATGCGGACCCTCAGGGTATGGCAGACTCCTTCCCAATTATAGGAATTTTCCTCTTAAGGGTTTAGTTATTCCTCCCTGCATCTGACTTCTTTCATTAACCCCTTTTCATACATATATCACTACATGCCTGAATCCCAATTATGGAAGAAATTCAAATTCCTTTCCTTGGGTTGCCTGGGCCTCAGGCAAATCAAGAACTAGAACTAGACACATATGTTAGTGCCTGTGAACATCCTGGAGCCTTTAATAATGTGTTGTATGCCCAGAATGTAGGGAAGAACCTTAAAGAGCATTGCTACCTTATTCTACAGGCCAGTGTATCTGAGTCCTAGAAACAGCCCAGCCATTACATGAAACATTTGATAGGGCCAAATGAGGAAGCAATGTTCCCTTAAAATCAGACTACTTTTCCCTGGAAGGTTAGGTGGTCTCAAACTCTTTTAGTCTCTAGTATACTTGAATGAAGTGAAAGAGTCCTGTAGACTTCAACTTAGTGCCATAAAAGCAAGCCAAAAACCAAACGATAAATCAGCACAAAGGGGAAGAATGTTGGTGTTTTCCCTAAGAGGGTATCGTAAATTATTAATTTATGCCAAAAATGAGTACAGGCAGTGTCATAAAAATGAATGACTACAACACCAGCCTGAAGACCACCATTTAAGAACACCTGTATAAGGACATAAAAAGTTAAGACATAGTTCCCCTTGTGGCCCTAGGGAAGACCCCTGGCACTACTCACAGGGTCTCATATTAACTATCCAGAAACATCCTGTGTCAGAACTTGTAATACTGAAACTCTGCCAGCTCTCATTCCACGTGCTAGCTCTGAATCCCTGTCTGCCTGTTTCCAGTTGGCCAAGAGATCTTCTAATCTATCCCTATGTTATAGGCCCCCATATGATAATTAGAGTAGCATCTTTAGAAAGAAAAAGTAAGTCAAATGCTGAGGTATGAAGTCATCCTCCTGGACCCAAAATAATACTTTCTCCAGATGTGAGTCTCAATGACCATGTTTTCACAGATCTCTGGGGAAGAGAAGAATTATATAAATTCAGATTCCTACAATGACTGAGACAAGATTAGGCATTCTTTCCCAAAAGAAGAATTCCTTTATTTTTGAACAGGTATCTTTTCCCTTCTAGTTTGCCCTTGAAAATTTAATTTGAAAAAAGCAAGTCACCGTACAAAAATGGAAAAGGAACACATTTTAAAGCTTAGTTTTTTAACAGCTTGGAACCAATGGAAAAATGCATCAGAAATAGCTTGTTACCTGGGTGTTCCCTGTTAAAGCAGGCCCATTATAGTGGGTATTCTCTTCTCCCTCCAGAACAGATTGGTCACTGCGGATTCCAATCAGGTTCTTTTTCAATGTAACCCAGAACAACTATGTCAAGTGACTGTCCTAAGTCCAAACTCTTATTCATTTATTCACTTCACTTATTAGATTTCCCTTGCAGGTACTCTAGTCAGAGGTCTGTGTCTCACCGATGGCATTCTTTGAATTTTTGAGCTGTGCCACCAGAAGCCATTCAATTTCTCTTCTAAAGGAATTGCACAAAGACTTAACATTTTATTAAATACATTTGCTGCATCTTCCAAGACCATTAAGGAAATGGCATCTTTAAATTTGACAATATTTTTTAATAAACACACACTCAGGCACACATATTCAGCCTTGATGTTTTCTGTGCGGTATCAATAAAATTTAATTAAAATGAGTAGAAAAATTATAGTAATATCCATTTATCATCCCAAAATGCCATTATGTGACTGAAGCCCTTCATACCTGCACCTATCAAGCAGGGTGATAAAACTGTAATGGGCTATTAAAGGGGGTTATGCCATTGCCATCCTTAGAAATTTTAAGGTAATAATGGGCAGCCATCTGTCTTGAATGTCATCAAAGCAGGGACCGGGCCAACTGATCTCATAAATTCTATTCAGATAAATTTTTCCATTATGTGTTGAATCAGACCCATACCTAGAAGGACATGGATCATAGAAATGTATATGTTGATGTCCAAGCACTAATAATGGTATTTTTTATTTTCTAAAAGTGAAAAAAATGAGGAAGAGAAAAACAGCGAGCATGCGAGAGTGCAAGCTATCTTTTTGAGGAGTTGAGGCTCTACATAGTGAAAAAGAATATAAAACCACTATTTTGGGGAAAATATAATAAAGAAAATTAAGATTTAGAAAACGATGAATGAGGTAAATATACTTTCTTGGGGTTTTGGGAGATGAGAAAGATAAAAATTAAGAGAAGACTTTGGGAACTTGTTGGCAAGAAATTTAAAGGTGAATTAATATGGGCCACCAAAATAATTGTCTATTGGGTGGAGATAAAGACAGTCCTGACAGGTGACTCTGATACAGAGGCTTTCATGATGGTGAGGAAGAAGCAGAAGAAAACAACAGCAATAACAATATTCAAGTACTCTTAGCCACACGGAACACTGATGGATTTTGAAGAAAGCAGCCAACAGTGGCAAAATGTAACACGGTATCTGTCACAAGACGAAGAGGTGAAGAGGCTAGAATACGAGATAGCACCAACACTTGGTGAAAAAAGAAAAGGAATTCTTGACTCTACCTATTAAGACCCTCTCAGTGTAGGATTAAAGCAGGGGAAGGAAAGAAAATGGAGAGTGGTGGTCAGCAGGGCAAGGTTCGCGTGGGTTCATTCATCATCCTCTGTAAGGGCACAGGGAAGAAGAAAAGAAGCCCAAGGAGAGGAAGAAGAATGGATTTGTGATAAAAGGAGAAAAGAGTAGTAGAATGCATAAATAAATCCAGAAATGATCAGTATAATATGCAAAGTTTCATAAATTAAAAAGGGGAAAATATACATAATCTTCTACAAGAAAAGGTCTATAATCAAATGTATAAAAAGACTTTAAAAATAATAATGGGTTACGATGCACAACTCTGTTCTTTGTGTGGCCTTCTTAACTTCTCTAAGGCTTATAAAATCTAACAATAGTATTTACCTCGTGGATTTTTTGTGGCTATTAACTGGGATAACTTATATGAAACATATATGTATAGTGCCTGGCATAATACAGTGTTCAGCAATTGTTGATATTAAATTTTTTAAAAAATATGGATAGTAGATGGTTTACTAAGAACATATATATGGTCAAAATTGACTAAAGAAGTAGGAAACCTAAATATTCAACCACATAAGAAACTGGAACCATAATCAAATAATTATTTTCAAAAACAGCATCAGGCCTCCTGGTAGTTTTAAAATGTGTCCACAAGTTCTTTGATATTCCTCCCTTCAAAATGTTGAGCTGAATTCCCTTCCCATTGAGTGTGGGCCAGTCTTAGTGGATTGATTCTAACAAACAGAATCTGGCAGAAGTGATAGCGAATACCTTTAGAGACTAGCTAATCAAAGGCATTGCTGCATTCTCCTTGCTCTCTCTGGTTTCACTTGCTCTGGGGGAAAGTAAGATTTCACACTGTGATAAGTCCCAAGTAGCCCTGTGTAGGACATGTGGTGAAGAACCGAGGCCTTCTGCCAACAGCCATGTGCATGACCATCTTGAAGTAGATCCTCTAGCCACTCAGCTGAGTGGAGACACTGAAGCCCCATCCAACAGTTTGTCAGCAGCCTCATGAGAGAACCTGAGCCAGAACTACCCAGAAAAGCTGATGCTTCTGGATTCTAGGCCTTCAAAAACTATATGAAATAATAATTCAAGTTTGTTGCTTGAAGCTGCTAAATTTGGGGGTGATTTGTTACACAACAATACACAACAAATACACCAAATGTTGTGTTTAGATCGGGTACAGTGTATTTTTAGTTTACAGCGTATAACTCTTGAGCACTGCCTATGTCCAGGTTGGCCCTGGGTTGGAGAACTGATTCTTGCCCTCTAAGTCATCAAATTTCCTTGGGCTTCGGTTTCCTCCAGTAACACTCTGGGTTTAAAAGTTTATCTTGATAATCCCACCTAGCTTTGTACTTCTTTCATTTCATGACTTAAAATTCCCAAATGCAGCTATATGCTATGATAAACAAACACAAATTTGTGGTTAAGAGAGTAGGATAGATTCAGTCGAGAAGTTATAGGCCAACTACAGCTTTGCCAGAGAAAAAATTTTACAGAAAAAATTTTCAAGAAGAAGCATGGTTCATGTCTTACTTATCTTTATTTTTCCCTGGGCCCCAGAACCCGGGACATAGAAGATTCTCACTATTGAGGGTGCCAAATAGTTATCTGCGGCTATAACGGAAGTTGGTTGTGGGCTAAAGGCTTATCGACTAGGGGTTCACAGACAATAAATCTTTCTGGACACTGAAAGTACAGTGTGTTCTTGCCATGATGTGGGAGCTCCACTCTCATTAGCATTTAAAAGGGAACACTTATTAGCTGAACTACTAAATGTCCTTTATACAATATAATGAGTTTCTTTGAAGAGACTCACCAGCTTAGCTAAGGAGAAATTTAAACACTTTGCAATTATTTATAAATTCAACCCGTCTAGGATGGTATTTTTAAAGGTATTTTGAATGAAGGGAAGAAGAAAAGTGTTAGAAATCTTGACAAAAGAAATGTAATTAGAGTAATAAAAAAGGCAGTTCTATGGTTTATGAAGATATCTTTGATCTTCCCAGAAGCTAGGGAAGCAGGGGCATTGTTGCCCATGACATTCTCTCCACTGTGCCTTGAAACAGGTAACTGGAATGGAACGCGCCTGCTTTTGTTAAAAGTGATGGAGAAAAAATGCACAAAATCATAATCAAAAACCACTGTAATGCAAATCAATAAGACAGAGACACACTGTAGGAAACTCACATAAGTAATGGAATTGTACTTGATCTTTCTTTCAATATCTCAGGATTACCCTAGACATTTGCCTTATGCATCCAACTCATTAAATTTAAATTAATGCATCATATCCGAATTAAATAAAACCATTAATTAGCATATATTGTTTTCCTCTCTATTTTTTATTTTGCAATGTTAATGGTCATAATTCATTCATTCATTAATTTATTAATTCAGCAAGAATTTAACTAGCTCCCAAGTTCAAGGCAAAACCAGATGGCAAATTTCCATAAACTTTTCATATAGACCATAACATCCTAAGAGGTTAGGACAAAAATATGTCTAGACTCACAAAAGATTAAGATAAATTTAGATGTCATATACATAAGTAGTTTATTAATAGGAAGTGTGGTGAGTGCTAACATTGATGTCATGGAAGGCACTTGCCCTGTTTGCTCACCACTTACCCTTACAACCACCAATAGAGACAAGAATACTACTACTTCCAAAACATCCTTTGTCCAATGTTTCCTCGATGCTATAATAGTTATCTTTGTAAGGCAGAAATCTGATTATCATCATTATCTCTATGCCTACAAATCTTAAGCAATCATAAGCCTTATAGGATAGAGTTCTCCTAAATGTAGCACACTGAGACACTAAGAGGTTCATGTGAACTCATCTCTCCATTTTAATTCTCAACTCTCTCCCACACACTTCCTTTCCCTGCTCACCAACTTATACCAATATAAGGTTTGTACTCTTCACCCTGAGGATGTAGGCAGTCTTAGAAAAAGCCATTTCAACCACTCACTTAGGAGCTGAGAGTTTTTCCAGGAAGGAGTGCCCAGCTGTCAGTATAAACCTTTTCACCTCAGTAGGAACCAGGGACTTTGGTTTTTGATTGCCTCCTCCTTGTATTTGCTTTGACAGCTTATTAAAATGGTCTACCCAATGACTTGGCCTACAGATCAATGGCAAACTCTAATCCCCTCTTTCATTTCCATGCATTGTAGTCTTTAAGCAAGTGATTCCTGCCCAACCCTAGTTTGAGAGAAGGAACCAGGTATATATCTTCTGCTCTAGGTCAACTCACAGAATATTAGGTCTAGACCATGATCCTTAAAAATCAGTCATTTAGTTCAATCATTCATTTTACAAATGAGAAAATTGAAGCATGTACTAAATTAATTATACAAGGCCCCACCATTAGTACTAGAGATGGGGCAAGACCCAGTTCTCTGGACCCTCAGCCAAGTGTTTATTCCACCACATCATCTTGCCTCTCCCATATTCCAGATCCTTTACTTGAATTTTCAAAGTCATGCACAGCACGTTAAATTTGGCTCCCATTGTCTTCTTTTATTGGAAATTTAAATTTGGATTTGCATTGCTGCTTTTCCATTCAATGGAGATAAACACTAAAAATATCATCTGGGGGGAATAGAAATAAAATAAGCATCTGGAACGAATGTGCTATAATGAAGATGTCATTGTTTGCCCATAAATGCTAGGCAAAGAATCTGGCTTTTCAAAAGCAAATACGTGAAAACATCTATGCCCATTCCCATTAGCACACAAAAGTACTGTTATATCTCCCACCTTAAAAATGGGAAGGTCTTTCCTTTGGCTCCACTTCTCTCTCCAGCTATTACCTCATTTCTTTGCTGCTCTTCACAGCAACACTCCATTGAAAGACTCATCAATACACGAGGTTTCTGATTTATTTCCTCCCATTCTCTCTTGAACCCATCCTAAACAGGCTTTCACCTTGCCACTCCACCACTGTGGTTCTTACCAGTGTCAACAATGACGTTCATGTTCTTCATCTTCCTTGATATTTCAGCAGTGTTTGGCATAATTCATGATACTCCTTCTTGAGACACTCTTCGTTTGACTTCTAGGACACTATACTTTCCTGGCTTTTCTTTTCCCTGATGGCTACTATCTTTTAGTCTCCTTTCCTGGTTTCTGACCACTTAACACTGGAGTACCTCAGGACTTGGTTTTTGGACCTCTCTTCTATCACTCCCCTAGAGATTTCACTCAGTCTCATGTTTTTCAATATTATCTCTATGCTGATGACTCCCCAAATTATATTTCTATCCTAGACCTCTCTCCTAAACTCCAGAACCCTATGTCTAACTGGTCACTCAATGGCTCCACTTGATTGACTAATATACATCCCAAACTTAACAAGATAACACTGAGCTACTAATTGTTCCCCAAACCTGCTACTCAGTCTTCCTTAGCTAACAAATGGCACCTCCATTCTTTTAAAACTTAAATCATAGCATGCACATGCCTGTACTTAAAGGTCTCCAGTATTTTCCCACCTCGTTCAGGCTCTCTAGGACCTGTCCCTTGTCCCTGCTTTGATATTGTCTCTCATATTCTCCCCTGGTTTATTCTGCTCCAGCCACATTGGTCCCCCTGCTGCAGGGGGCTTTTGTATTTGTCTTTCCCAATGTCTGGACAGATCTGCCCCAAATGTTGACATGGCTCCCTCTTTTATTTCCTTCAAGTATCTCCTACTCACTGATGCCTTCCCTGGCCACCCAATCTAAAATTGGAAGCCTGCCTTCCCATACACAAACTCCTACACCTGCTTGATTATTTGGCCTTATGTCTTACCATGAACACACTGTATAGCTTGCTTATTTATTTTGATTACTATAAAGCTCCTCTACTAGAGATTTTTTTTTGTGCACTGTTGTACCTCTAGCACCTTGAACAGTGGCTGGCACAAAGTAGGCTCTCAAAAAATATTCATGCAATGAATGACGGTAGTTAGTGATAATAAGAGTAAGAACTACCTCTTAGGTAGAAAGATAAGTGGAAAGTAAATAAGATAAGTACTTCATACATGCTAATGCACAATAAATACTAATTATTTACATTCATATCATACATCCATGTGTATCTGTTGGAAATAATTTTTAAGCGTGAATTGTGTGAAGGGAAGGAGAAATTCTAGTTGAAAGAGAAAGGATGGAAATACAGGGTTTTGCAAGTCAGCCTCAAGCAAGGTAAAGACAACTGACTGGAACACCCTGAAGTTGGCCCAGATAACAAGCTCCCAGGCCTGCCTGCGGCTGAGGGGCTGAGGGGAAAAGGGAGTGGAAGGCAGGCTGTAACTTGTGTGAGTGGGTTCATGGGGTCTGTACACAGTCTTCTGGATGGCTCAGGGAGAGACCTCTAGGCTACAGACCACTGTGTGCTGGCATCCATCCTGAGTGTCCCTAGCAGTGCCAGCTTTTTCTTCTTCCAAGAGGCAGGCTTGCAGTATCTCTCTATCTCTAGGACTAGATGTGCACACCATAAAGCAACAGACTGCTCCCCATCAAGGAATAGGGATTGCTGCATATGTTCATATACTGTTTAACAGAATGCTTTGCTATTCAAAATGTAAATCCTTAGGGTGGATAACAGCATCACGGTGTCTCTATTAGGCTGCTATGTGCCTAACACATAGTGATGTTACATGTTTTTTCATAGGTTGAGCAAAAATCAAATCATCTACATTATCATTTACAAAACATGTCTTAAAGTGAAAAAATGCAACTTTAAAAAGGAACTCTAATTCTTGAAACTATAAGGAATACATAATTCTCAAAAGCCTTTATATCCAGATACAGTTATTTGATTAGCTGGTTTAGACACAGTCAATGAATAAAGCTCTTTTGTAACCACGTGACATCACATAATACTTCCCAAGCCTTTCCCAGTTTTAGAGAGGACAGAGTGGCAACCTCTACAGTATATGCCTCAGCATTGCTCTACAATGTGTAATTGGTTTCCCACATGGAGTTTGCACTTTGCTTGCTATGCTGCTGCAGATGTGGCCAAGGACCTCTGATCACATTTCTTTCAAAGTGGTGACCTTAGACTCCATATACTAGAGTGTGGGATATGCATGTGTACATGTATGCATAGGTAAGCAAGTATGTATAAATATGTACATATTCTATGTATGCATATATTGTAAGAGAAAAAATAAACAGAAAGTGACAGATCCTAAAGAAAGAAAAGTGAGCAAGGGGATGAGAGGGAGTGGAAGGAAATTAGCATTCATTAGGATTCTACTGCGATCCCGGCACCCAGGAAAGCAGGCAGTGGGAGGAACAGAGCTGAGGGTGAGCAGTTATCTAGGCGTTAAGGAATGAACTTGTAAAAGTCTCCTTCCTTAAAGGAGAGTGCTGTGAAATGGATGCTGGCAGCCTGTCAGGGAGTGCTTGTCAAGCCATTCAGAGGGAGAACAAAAGGCTGTGGCCACTAATTCTGGCTTTGTCTCCCCTCGGTGCTGGGGTGCTGTCTTGCCATGAGATGAGATATCTTTGAAGTTCTGCTGAGCAGTCTAGATAGCATGACTTAAAAGTGCAAGTCCCTAACCAGGGTTCAGCTTCCCAGAATACAAATGCTCAGAGAACCAAAAGAGGTCAGGTAAAACCAGCCCAAGACATTTCCTTTTAAGCCCTAGGGAATACTAGTAGTCTCCATAATTAAAAGGATCCTAGAAAACTATATATTGGAGGTTTCTGGGTATTTGTATCAGTTTTTTTGGTGTGTTCTTGGTTTTTGTTTCACTCAGGGCTCCTCAAAATTTCTGTAATTGCATCTTGTGATTTCTATGAGTCATCTGAGGTGATGGGCAGAGGGGAAGGGTGACCTTGCAGAGAGTCCCTAGGCCAGTGGGGTAGGTGAGGTCCAGCTGAGCTTGGAACATGACAGAAAGAGGGATGAAAGCAGTGGCCATTTTGGAGAACTCTAAAGTAAACCTTCAAGAACTTCTGTTCAGGAATTCCTGGCCAATTACAGGTTCTGCTTGGATGTCACTTTTACTTTCTTTTTGGGATAGATTGCATCCTTTGGCTCAATTCTCCATCATGACCTATATCTACACTCCTTGACATATAACTTTGAAGTGCTCTCCCAGTGTGGGTCAGGGACTTGCTTGGCCTCTGGACTTTGGACTGAGACATATGATTTTCTGTGGCCAATAGGATGCTTAGGAAATATGATGCAAGCACAGGCTAGAAATGGACTTTCTTCAACACTGGGGCTTGTTCTTCTGCCAAGAGAAGAAGGAGAGACACATGGCACTGGCAAATGTTTTCCAGTCAAGCCTACCCTAGAATAGAGCCCCCAACAAACCCACAGACACATGAGTGAGCTCAGTTGGTACAAGAAGAACATTCAGTTCAACCCAGCTCAAGTGGCTGAGCCTTGCAGGTGTGTGATAAATAAGCATTTATTGTTCGATGCCGCTGGAGGTGTGTGGTTGTTTGTTACAGAGCAAAAGCTAACTGATACAAGTGTCCTTTGATCTGTGTCCCTCATGTCTGCCAGAGTAATATTTCTAAAACAGAACTCCAATTATCTTACAATTGTTCTGCTTAGAACCCTTCAGTGACTTCCTGTTATGGGCTGAATTGTGTCCCCCCAAAATTCATATGTTGAAGTCCTAAGCCCCAGAACCTCAGAATGTGACCTTATTTAGAGACAGAATTATTGAAAATGTAATCAGTTAAGATGACATCATACTGGAGTAGTAACCCAATTTGACCAGTGTCCTTATAAAAAGGGGAAATTTGGCAGACATACACACAGGGAGAATGCAATGTGACCACGAAGGCAGAGATCAGTGTGATGTGGCTACAAGCCAAGGAATCCTAAAGATTGCCAGAAATCCTCCAGAGGCTAAGACAGAGACATAGAATAGATTTCTCTCTCACAGCTCTCAGAAGGAAATACTACTGCCAACACCTTGATCTCAGACTTTTGGCCTCCAGAAATGTGAGACAATAAATTTTTGTTATTTAAGCTATTCCTCATTACCTTTAATCAACTCCTTCACAAGGTACGTGAGTCTTTTCATAAGCTGGCCTCTGGCTATATCTATGGTCTCATCCCTCACTGTATTCCACTTGTGTTAGCCTTATCCCAACTGCTAGCCACACTGAACTATTTACAGAGCTTCAATCGACTGCTTAGGAGACTTTATCCATGCTGATCCCTTGCCTCAAATGCCCTTCCTGCTACTCTCCATTCCCCACTAGACCCAATATCTTTACCTAGTTAACCTCTATTTTCATTTTAAGCTCTAGATCAGGCATCATCTCTGGAAACTTTCTCCTGACTTTCCCAATCCTAACTATAAGAAGATGCCCTACTAAATGCTCCCCAAACACCCTATACAGATATTCATTTCTATCATAGTACTTATCACACTGTGGATAATTGTTTGCTACACATCCTTGTCCTCATCAACAGACTTGATAATGAACTTCTTGAAGGCAGGGTCATGTACTGTCTGTCCATGTATCCCTGATGCCTAGCATAGTGCTTGGCACAGAGAGGCTCTGTAGCAAATGTCTGTGGAAGGAATCCATGTGTGTTCATGTGCAAATATCCACACAGATAGGTTCTTGTCATAAGAGAGACACCTTCTGCTTGTGTGACAACTGGCAGTTGAGTTTGCTTGGAATCAAAAGCACCCAATTAAAGACCAAACATCACTTCCTCCTTCTTCATTTCCTTCTCCCTCTATAACAACCCGAACTCACATGCTTTATAATGCTTTTAGATGTAAGTGACTGTGAATTATTACCGACTATAGGCCTTTCATCTTCAAGACTGACAGTCTAAGTTCCACATCTCTCAGGAGGGAGAGACTATTATAACTATATTTTTGCTTACCAAGAGAATTGTTAATGGTTATCCTAGAGGGAAAAAAAGATCTATAAATATCCAACCCGTAATGAAGCCTTAAGCTTACTTTCTTCCTTTACTAATGAAATTCTTTCTGAATGCACTGCCAGAATTGCTGCATAACCACTACACTGAGAAAAGAGACAAAGCCTACAACGAGTTTTTTCTTTTACCTGTTTAGTCCTCATTTTGGAATCCGACGACAGATTGTTGTAGGTATAATGTGCCTGTGTGACTCCACAGAAGAGAACAGCAACTATTCCTGAAATTAAAAAACAGATCAGTCAAACCGATTTTCTTTACCATCTAAGAGAAAGGATGGGGCTACCCCAGCTAGAAAATGGACTTGGTGTCAGTAGAGTTAAAACTGCTAATAATCACCATGATAATGATACCTGGGTAAATCTTGCTACTTGCTTTAAACAGGGGTCTTGCATGGTTAAACCTAAAGAAAGCGTTAAGAAGTAGACTTTAAATAAAAGTAAGAAGTAGATTCTTCCTGGAGATAAAGGATTCCTTGGTCACTAGTTAGGAAAGTTACACTTGAAAACATAAGAACAAAAGACTACGTAGTCAACTCTGGGCTTTTCATAGCCAGTGCTAACTTCTTTGCTGCATTTTATACTAAATACTAGCATATTAGCTCAAAGACAGTTGCTTTCCACTGTGTACCTTGGGGAGCCTGAAG
Organism: Daubentonia madagascariensis; assembly: GCA_023783475.1. Classification (NCBI taxonomy): domain Eukaryota; kingdom Metazoa; phylum Chordata; class Mammalia; order Primates; family Daubentoniidae; genus Daubentonia; species Daubentonia madagascariensis. The sequence continues at coordinate 10,830,887 of JAKFHU010001670.1, forward strand.
AGGTTCCTGTCATACCATAATTTAGTATTAAAAGCCCATGAGTCACAAACCTAAGACATCTACAAGGGTTTTGTTGCTGCTGCCAACGCTCCTACATGACAACCAAGAGAGAGAAGTCCTTGTTTGCTCCTGAGCCTCCTTGGCAAGGCTGGGTGCTCTGTCCTGCTGCTGCTTGAATAATCTAATGAACACATCCAAGGCACATGCTCCTCGAAGGTAAATTGGTCTGTTCTTGCGTGCTTCCTACCAGCAGTGGGCCTTCAGCTGCTCCTTGGTCCACTGCCGGATTTATTTTTTTAAACCATATGATAGCAGCTTTAAATGCCACATGAAGTCACACATACAGTAGATACTTTCTAGGGACAGAGGAATAGTAACCATAAGACAAATATGTTATTTTTCCCTGGGTTCTGCTATTCTCTGTATTACTGCCCCTGTGCTGGGGTGGGGAAGTGGTGGGAGCCGTACTCTACTTTGGATTAAAGATTAGATCAATTATGGGAAATTGGGCATAGAGGAGGGCTTTGGGAAAAACACAAGATATAAGTATTCCTCAACTCAGACCAAGGGGATTGAATTGAATTTTAAGCAGCAGAATCTTTCCAACTAAAAACACTCATAAATTAAATGCTGATGATTCTTAAGAGTATAGAGACATGTGAACTGAACACTGACATCTCAAATGAATCTGCAATAAAGAATTTTAAAGAACTGAGCTTACTTAATATGTAGACTGTATGATTCTATTTACACATTATTTTTCAGGTTGGCATTGGATAAAATATTGCTAAGACATTTACATAATATAAGTGCATAGAATTTACAAGATTGATTTCCTTTTAATATTATGCTTCAAAATTTTAGACAAAAGAATAAAAACAAGTAGGAAATTTTACCAAGAAATATATATTCAGTAAGTGTTTGTGCAGATTTTTCAGTAAATTTTCAGTTTCTTAGCATCTCTTCAGAAATTCTAAGAAAAAATGCTTATACAATATTATATTTTACTCTTCACAGAATTTCTATTAAAAAATCAGTGACTAGCAGGGAAACTTTTAGGATGGTAAAGCACTTTAAGTACTTCAAGGCACAAGGAGGATTGCCATGGATATTGTTTTGGTATCAAATATTTCTCCTTATTTATTTAAAAAATGTGATTTATCTATCTGTCAAGTCTAGTCTGTTGAGGGTTTTTCTGGGTGAGGTTGAGCTGACCCTCTCACTGCTGTGGAACTGTTTTGACTATATATTATTCCGTGAAGAAGTAGTGAAAAAAAGGGCAGGTGTGCGTGGGTAGTGAATAAATTCATTGTGAGGACAGGAGTAGGTAACACGTAAGTGTTATAAAGGATAGGGAAGGGACGGAGATTGGTCAAACAGCTGCTGTGGGCCAGAACGGTGCTCATTTCGTTTACATGTCCTTACTTGCTGCATTGATTTACTATCTCACACCAGGCTTGCCAGGATTAACCAATCCCTCCCACTGCCTTTCTCTTTTCAATAATAGCATCTCCATCCTTCCTGCTGCTCAGGCCAAAACACTGGGATCACCTTTTACTTCTCTCTCATTGTTCATCAGCAATTTTGTTGCTTTGTCCTTCAAAGCTTACCCTGAACCCAACCACTTCTCAACACCTCCACCCCTAACATCCTGTTCTGAGCCACCATCATCTTTGGCCTGGATTACAGCAATAGCTTTCTAACCGGGCTCCCTGCCTCCCCTGATGGCCCTCCACAGTATTCCTCACTGAGCAATAGCAATTCTTTTTTTTTTTAATTTCAAAATATTAAGGGGGTACAAATGTTTTTGTTGCATGGATACCTTGTATAATGCTTAAGTTGGGGCTTTTAGTGTGCCCATCACCAGAATAGTGTTCATCATCCCCAATAGGTAGGTTTTTATTCCTCACCTCCCTCCAATCCTCCCCCCCTTGTTGGTTTCCATGTCCTTTGCACCACTTTGTGCCTATGTGTGCCCATCATTTAGCTCTCCATCATTACAGAGTACATATGGTGTTTGTTTTTACATTCCTGAGATACTTCACTTAGGATAATGGTTTCTGGTTCCATCCAAGTTGCTGCAAAAAACATCATTTCATTCCTTTTTATAGCTGAGTAGTACTCCACGGTATATATATACCATATTTTCTTTATCCACTCATGAATTGATGGGCACTTAGGTTGATTCCATATCTTTGCAATTGTGAATTGTTTTTGTGATAAACATTCGAGCGAAGGTGTCTTTTCATAAAATGATTTCTTTTCTTTTGGGTAGATACCCAGTAGTTAGATTGCTGGATCAAATGGTAGGTCTACTTTTATTTAATGGTTCTTTGAGGAATCTCCATACTGTTTTCCATGGAGGTTAGACTAATTTTCAGTCCCACCAACAGTGAATAAGCATTCCTTTCTCTCTGCATCCACACCAGCATCTACTGTTTTTCGACTTTTTATTAATGGCCATTCTGGCAGGGGTAAGGTGGTATCTCATTGTGGTTTTAATTTGCATTTTCCTGATGATTAGTGATGTTGAGCATTTTTTCATATGTTTATTGGCCATTTGTCTATTTCTTTTGAAAAGCTTCTGTTCATGTCTTTTGCCCACTTTTTGATGGGGTTGTTTGTTTTTTCTTGCTGATTTGTCCGATCACGTCAGTCTTCCACTCAAAACCTTGTAGTGAATTCCTGTGGCTGAAGGGCCCTGCAGGATCTGGTCTTCCCCCTTCTCACCTCCCCACAACTCTCTGACCTCATCTCCCACCACACTCCCCCTCTTTCTTGTGCTTTCCTCACTGAGCTGTTCCACCACAGGGCCCTTGTGCTTCTAGGTCCCACTGTTTGGAAAGCTCTTCTCCAGATATCCACATGGCTCCCTCCTTCCTTCAGATACCGGTTCAGATCTTACATTATCAGACAGGCCTTCTCTATTCACTGTATAAAAATCACCCACTCTCATCATTCTCTACTTGTCTGTCTTGCATAGTTTGTTTCCATATTATTTACAGCTACTTAACATTTTACATATTTATGTGTTTATTTTCTGCCTTCCTGAACTGCAATGCAAAGCTCAGTGAGGGCAGAGGGATTCATTGCTCCCTAACCCTTAGAACAGTACCAGGCACATGGTAGACACTCTGTATTTGTTGAATAAATAAATGGGCATTCCTATCCCCATTGAACAAGACATGAAAATAATTTGCTGAAGGTAACCTTGAAAGTGGCAAAGCTGAGATTCAATATTTCACAGACTCCCTGTGCTTTTCTGCTTATATCAGGCCATCCTTGAATGTTTTAAGGGGCTCTTAAGCCATCTAAAAAATATCATTTCTGATATCCCAGGGAAATAGAGATTTGCTGATGAATATTACATATCCAGCCAGCTGGGCTTGTCATTTGTGGATAATTTCCCAAGTTGCTTCATTTGTTTTTGTTTCCTTGTCTTTAGGAGAACACTAAAGGCAATGTTCTTGTTAAACACTTTTTGAGTTTTGTGTGTATAAATACATCACATAAGCAAAAAACAATGGAGAGTATGCCTATATGACCAGAGGCTTAGTGTAGTAATTAAAATAAAACAACAAAATTGATCTGACCCTTAGTATTAGCATACATAATCATAATTCTATAGCTTGGTAATTAAATAAATCACACAAATTACTGTAATTAGTATGACTTTTACAAGCCAAAACACATTTTGAAAATGTCTCATCTAAATACATCTATTATCTGTCAAAATCTCTACCATAGAAACAAATTCAAAGTTGACAATTTTCTACCTTACAAATGTACATTTTAACTGTCATTATGTTTTCACATGTCCATGCCTGCCGAGTACTGGTTGTGCTGCTGTGATGTGGGGCCCTAGACAACTTTCTTAAATGCTCTGGATCCCAGATTCTCATGTGTAACCAGGGGAGAAGGGGGACTATGGGCTCTTTGTGCCAGTCATCAAACTAGTTAGTGTCTCAGCCCCAAACCTACCCTTCTTTACTGGCTCTGTGATCCTGGGGCTGGGGCTCTACCAGCCATATTCTCCTTTGCCTGTGCTGTTGGACTCTGACAGTTTGAAGCCCCAGAGAGAGACTAGAACACAGTGGGGAGAGAAGGACTTGCTCCTTCCTCTTTGCCTGCTCTTCCTGTCAGCTGTATCTCAGGAAGATGCAATGGCATCCCTCAGGGAAGGTGGCCACAGCCACGCAGTGTCTTCAGAGGTCTGGATCCCAGCCCAGTGATTCCCTCTTAGGAGCTTCTAGATTCACTTCCATTTGCTCCTCCTAGCCCTAGGGTGCACACTCGCTTCCTGGAATTAATGCCTCTCTGTCACCTCTGTGCCCCCTTCGTACTTTTTCAGCTTTCTGTCAACTGTTTATCCAATTTCTTGCTTTAAACTCCATCTGTCAATACCTAGGCGATTTCCCTTTTCCTGATTGAATCCTGACCAGTACTTTCTCGTGGATCCCTTCTCATTCTGAACCTTGATAGTTCTCTGAAATCATGGAAGGTTTGCCATCTGTAAATAAGTTCCATCTTGTATTACAACTGGGACAGTGGGGGACACCAGTGGCAGCCAAGACACTGTGCCAAGCCACAAATGACCAGATTCATGCTCTTTTCAATCCTACCTATGGTTGGAATTGGTATTTTTAAAAAATGATGTGAGTTTGGGCCATTATATTGGAATAAGTGGCTTGGAGATAGGGGTATGTTAGGTGTAGAACTCTTAAAGAAGCATAGCTCAGACTTGGACATGGGTCTTCTAATTCCTAATCCCATAACCTTTCCAAAATCCAAGTACTATCCTACAGTGGAGTGGCTACCTTGAAGTATGAGACATTCCCCATCATTTGAAATCTTTGGGATGAAGGCTCATCTGCCAGAGTTGTGGTAGGAAGGATTCTTTTCATAAAGTAAAAGTTTGGATTTCTTCCAATTCTGTGGGTTTGCCATTTTCTGGGCATTATTTCATTAATCCACTATGATTAACATCTTAAGTTAGTCTTTTTTAAAAAAGTTCAGAACAAAGAAATAACAGTGGTTCCAAATGAAACCTTTAGACATTTTGAATAGAGGCAGCCAAATTTTCTCAATAAGTAAAGACAAGATAAACTTAAAGACTTTCAAATATTCTTTCAATTTGAGACAGACAACTCTTCTAAAGTAAAATTTTAAAACCTATCATTACCATACCTTATATTCATAACAATTTATTTTTTCAAATAAGCTATGAAGTTTAAAGAGAAACTCTGAAAGTCTTCTCTGTGTAGAAAAGGATGTTTCCAAATCTCTAGACCACAAACATTAAGGTCAAAGGACATTGAAAATGGTGAATTCTGATGTCTGTGCCCAAGCGACAGAGGCAGCTCACTGCACAGGAACCCACTTGCTTTCTCTTTCTATCTTACTGCTGTTTGTCACCCCTCTGCCTTGCCTATCCTTATAACTCCAGGCTGTTCTTAATTTACAGCTTATATCACTATCCTTCCCATACATCAGAAGCCATTTGACCCCATCTGGAAGCTCAACTGTGGTCAAAGAATCTGCATTAGGCAAGGATTTCAGAACTCTTCCCAGTGCCCCTTGAGTAGTAATGTACATCCAAATCAAATCATTGCATCACCTGAGAATCTTGTTAAAACAAAGATTCTGCTTCAGCAGTTTTGGGGTAGAGCCCAAAATTGTGCTTTTTATACCATCAGGGGATGTCCATGCAGCTGGACCATACTTTGAGAAGCAAGTCTCTGGCCAATAGTCTGGTACAAAATATCAATTCACCCTTGCTATCTGCTTGTATGGTCCTAAAAAGAGACTTTCACCTTATTCTTAACCCTTTAGCATTTTGGGACAATTAGAAGACAAAGGAGCAACACAATTTTTGTTACCATTTTTTCTTGGCATATAAATGTCTTTTGGTAACTTTAAAAAATGAAATTATATTTTTGTGTTTTATTTTCTATTTTTCTTTCTATGACTTTTTAGAATTGACATGGCTTTATGAAGTAATTTTAGTTTCAAGGAGAAATTATAATCAAGGACATGTGAAGAGTTTTAATTTTTTAAAATTCATATTGTATGTCTTTCTTTTTAAATTATTCCTTTTAATCCGAACATTACTAGTATGTGAAAAAAAATTACTCACATGGCATAAAATTGATGATATATTTTACCATCAAATAGTTCAATAAATTTTTCCCCCTTTAAAAAAAGAGAAAGCAAACAAATCACATCCTCTGATCACAATGGCATAAAAATGTCATCTTTTGGTTACAATATTATAAGATTGGAAATTAACAAATAGCGTAGATTAAATAAAAGTATCCATTGGAGATTTAAAAATGTATTCTTTTAAATAAAATTGGAGTTAAAGATAAAATTTTAGATTACTTAAAAATAAATAACAATAAACATATAGTACATTCCCTATCGAAACCAATGGGATAAAAACCAAATGATTACTTAGAGGAAAATTTATAGCCTTACATGCATTTTATCAGTAAAAAAGATTAAAAATTAACAGACTATTTTATCTAAAGAAGCTAGACAGAGGACAAAAAATAGACCCAAAGTAAATAGAATAAAAAACTTAATAAATAAAAATGAAAAAATTAGCCAAAGAGAACATATAAAAAAGTAGTCTCAGGCAGTAAAATTAAGACTGGTAAAATAACAATGTGGTCCATGCCTCTCAGCCTCTGGGGTCTCTCAGGACTCCATGCTTTTCAGGCCCTATCTCTCACCACGGCTGCAGGTATGCAATGGATGATGTTGGCCAAAGGCTTCCCCTACTAAGCCCCAGTCTTCTCATTTGGATAGCACCCACCTGTCTCACAGGTCTGTTCTCACCATAAAGCAATATGATGGATATTAAAATGCTCTACAAACTAAATGCTAATAAGTAAATATAAGGTTTTACAATAATTATTAGAAGTAGATGAAAGGATGAAGGCATGAAAAGAAGCAACAACTTGGAGAAGCTCATTTCTGGGGTAAGCTCAACAACATTTCCTGTTTAACAAACTACCGGGGATAAAATAGTATGTGCTTTGCACACGCTATGCCCTTAGTTGTTATTTGTTGCCTTCTCTTCACCTTTAAATCCTGCATCAAGGAAAGCAGGTGAAAATGTGTTTCTCACTCCTAGTAATCCAAACTTAGACAATTCTCAGTAATACTACAGTTAAGGTACCAGACTTTCACAAGTTAGCCTGGGTATCTGCTATTTATCCACTTGATTGCTACTTATCTATTGAGGTCCTATAATGAGCAAAGCACTGGTCATGGATATGGGGAACATAAGAATGAATAAGCCCAGTCCCAGACCTCAAGCAGCCTTATGTCTCCTAACAGAGACAACACACACACAAAGACATCTGACACTAGGTAGAATGTAGTGGATGACAAGAAAATAGGAATCCTGAGAGTGAGTCCTCTCAGGCTGTGGAAGGTGGGAGAGGGATGTGGGGAAAGTTTTCCCAAAGGATGCAGAGGCTTTTGGGTCTTGAAAGATGATAAAAATTTGGGAGTGCAGGTTCAGGGGTAAGGAATTCAATAGGAAGAAAGGGAGAGAGACATGAGACCGTGGGGCATGTATGAGAAACACGCACTTCACCAGCACACATTGGGTTTTAATTCATCATAGATAGGGAATAAATACACATTGAATTAATTACAATTTTTCTAAGTACAAAACTTCATAGGAGAAGCAACTAATAAACTTACGCTTAACTGTCAAACTATTAAAAGCACTAAAATATTTATTTCATATGTTTTATTAGTCCTAGTATTCATAAAAATTAGACGTATGAAACACCTAGTATGTCTCTCTTCTGCTGGTAAAATATTTCTTCATTTTCTTTCCCAACAAAATAAAATCTGATCATTCTGTTTCCATCTCTGCTGGAAAAACAAGCAGTCATTAAATGCAACTGCTATGTTGCCTAAGATCTTGGATTCAAGTTGTATTTATGGGGTCCTATGGCAATGATGAATGGAGTGAAGTATTATACATACATCTGGGTCCACATGGAGTGGGTCATGCTCAAAAATATCTGGAACCTAAAATAAATGAGGGGCTCTGAAAGAAATCAGGAAGTGGCCGAGAGAAAATAATAAGAGTATCTAACTCATGTTTGTGTGCAAGATTGCCTTTCAGTGTTTGCACAGTAAGATTTCAGCAGTGGGCAAGATCCCCAAAGAATTAGCTGCAGGGGTTCATTTATGCAATTTTGAACAAGAACTAGAACCAGTACTTTTTAACACTAGCTAAGAGAACTGTTTTGAGAAACCACCAAGAGGCACACAGTTAAATTCAAGTCAATTGGCAAGCAAAGAAATTTAGGAAACAGCATGAGGAGGTCCGTAATTGTTTGGGAAAAATAATGATTCTGTTGGCAAGTAAATTATTTCCAGAGAGATCAATATTCAGAAGACAATTAACTCCTTTGATTAACAGAGTAGCATTTACATTGTTCTCCATGATTCTCACTTCTGGATCCTCTCAGAGACTATTAGTGCTACTAAATATATGTCTATGTACTTGCTTACATGATCAAGGTTCAATGTGTGGTTGTAAATCCTATAAGAAAAAAATGTACTACGTTGGGAGTCGGGAGATCTAGGATCTATCTGGTCATAGCTTAGACACCTAACTAGTTTAATGATTTGTGTAATTTTAATTTCATTGCCTGGTCCATTGTTTTGTCCTCACTAAATTAAGGAAGGTGGTATGCATTAGTGGTCATCAAACTGGGGGTATGTAAACAACCCATTGAAGAGTGGAAGAAAATATAAGAATTTTATAATTTTAATTAGCACTTTCATGTATTATAAATGTACATATGTATAATGTAATTACCCTTGTGGGTAAAAAATGAAAATAAATAAACAAGCATATGGTAGCTGATGAACCTATTTTAGTTTTTGCCAGTAGGGGTCAAGAAACTCTGGCAAACATTGCACTAGTCTAACTGACCTCTAAGCACCTTCCAATTTTAAACATCTGTGATATGAATGGTTCAGTTTTTACATTTGCTTCAAGGTCTGCATGCATGGAATTGAAGAACTGCACTGGGTTTTATTTATTGCTTCATGTTGACTTCCTGTCAAGTCAATTATCCAGTGTCTTCCTTTCGACCTCAATCTACTCAAGAGCTGAGGCCCTGACCATTTTGTATTGCTCCCAACCCATAGCAGTGCCCAGCAGACATCAGGTGCTCAAATGCAGATTTGTCAAAGGAATGAATCTCTATTTCAAGAAATGTCAATCTGCTTTGAAAAGAGAACACGTGGAGATTAGTTTTTGATCCTCACATACAAATAGATGTTTATATGAATTTATTAGTGGCCGGGTCCATTTTCGTTTAACATTTAAATTTTCTTATTCAAGACTATTCTCACTTACAATCTTTGCTTCTGATAACATTATTCCACAGTTCTTTTCTCATTAAAAGTTGATGAAGCCTTCAGATAAGGAAACAGAAAAATAAATGTCTGTCACATGAAGCATGTTTTTCTTTGACATTATATGCAGACTCAAAGAGTTTCTAAGACTAGAAAATATTGCATTTTTGGACAGGAAATATTGTGTCATCGGAACACAAAGACAGAATGAGTAAGAAAGAAAAAAAAACGTGTCTTGCTCTCAGACGGTACTCTGAGGGATTTAAGGTTGATGGGTTATTTTTCCATGCCACACTTTTATTTATTTTTGATCTAGTAAAAAGAGACATTTCTGACAGGTTTCCTACCACCACTGAAAGTGAACCTGGAACTGAGAAGTCAAAGACTTAACGAAATGGAAAACTCCTTCAGGGAATATGAAAGAATCCAAGTTTCCAAAGAGTACAATTACTGTCTAGTTCACCATATTTGGCAACTCCACAGTCGGCAGATTAATCATGAGTCCGTGCAATATAAGAACGTCAATATAGAAAACAGCATAAATCTATGTTCTTATTCTGGTTTATCCAATGCAGAATACAGACATGCATTTAAGCGTTACTTCACGTCTATGTTGCATGATTTATAAATTCCCATTTAAAACAAAAATCCTCTATGTAAATTCTTCATGACGTAGTAATGGGTACTTATGCAAATTAACTTGAGGTCTGGAGAAGAAGGAAAACCTTTTCTGCTGACATCCCTGGCATACTGCCTCAGGTTTTGGCGCTCAACAGGCTCGTCCTTTTCTCTTTCCAGTTTCCATTTCTTTGGAGTCAGTTAACACATTTATACCAACATCGCCTAAATCCCTAATCAGCAGTCTCACCCCAGATGTCCAGGTCCCATTGCCCACATCCTTTCCATGTGGATGTTCTACACTGTGTAGGATTCTGAAGGTCCTGGAATGGACTGATTATTGTGTCTCCCTTTCTACTGCATTCACTTGCATTCCCCATTTCGGTGAAATGAACCACTGATCCAGTTGATACAGGGACCTGGGAATTATTCTTTACTCCTTTTCCTCCTTCACCTATATGTCGGTTATTTGTGCCATTTTTTTTTTTTGACGATTTTCTATGCACCTCTGCAAAATACAGGCTCTTGAGAAGAAAAGAATTTTCCCTTTTTCATTATGCCTCCTGGCACCATGAAGAGATGTTAAATAATGGCCGAAAACATTTACAGTGAAGAAAGCAGGGTAAATTTGTCCACAACGTTAGTTACATGTGCAGATTGTTTGAATATTGAGATTAAGAGCTATTTGAAGTTCAAGAAAGTGCAGGTGTGAGTTAATGAGTTATTACGCAAGGAGATGTACTTTACACCTGTGTTTGGTGAGATGGCAGTGTTGCATGTTTGCCCTGGGTTCAGTGTGCTGGTTAACTAATGCCCTTGAGAATTTTGGATGCCTATTTCTGCAGCTTGAATGTTTAATATTTTGAGACTTCAGGTTTTATTTTTGGCTTGGAAAATCATCACTGTACCTCATTTGTTGGTGAATTGTTGACTTAGTTGGATTCACCTGGTCCTGTCAATATGGAAGGAAGAGCAGTTTTTAGGTAAGAGATGTTGGCTAACGACACGTATTTAGAAGCTGAAACTGGACAGATTTGTTTTGTGGAACAATTCATACTAAGTCCCCTCCTGGCGATTTGTTTTATTTACTGAGCTCCAGAAATACATTTCCTATCCAGTCATGCAATGCATCAGCGGCAACCCAAATGGAACACATTCACCTCTGAGCTAAAAGCCTTCTTAAGAGTTTCAAAACAACTTTTGCCAAACTGAGAGATGATGGAGATGAGAAGTAATGAGCCAACTTATTCAGATAAAGTGAAATCTCAACATGTTCAGTAATAGTTATTTTATTTGGAAACTTTTCCTCCTTGACTATTGTAAAAAAGAAGGACTTTCCCAAGTTCCCCTTTTCCTGACTGCTTACTCAACAAAAGCTTTTCAAGAACTGAATTGACAGATAAGCAGGACCTGAGCTGCCAAGTGCAGCTTTTCCTTATCATGACAATGTAATTAGGCCCTTGTGCTTTGAAACCAATAGAACAGGCTTGGATGGAGGGATGGAGATGATGTAACACAATGTAAACATTGTGCTCCACACTTGCATGTGCTGAGTGCTTCTTTCAAACAACTTGGTCAATCCTTAGTGAATGGGCTGGAGTTTTACTCATTTTTTTTTTTTTACCATTTTAAATTTTTTTAGAGTTTTTTACTCTCTAGAATCAGACTATAAAGCACAGCAGCATTACTTAGTAATCAGGACATTTTTCTTCATATTTTTACATGTTTATTTTCTTAGATGGAAATCATTCCAAGTTGAGTAAATAATGGTCTATACTGTTTACCTTTTTGTATGAGAAAATGAAGAACGCCAATGGCCTCCTACCCCATCCTTTGCCTCCAACAGAAATAAAATATGCCCCAGGAATCTAAAAATGGAGGCTACTTTTATTACAGCAATGCCTGGAAGCAGGGAAATCATTAGACATGGTGTCAATGTTGCCATTAGAAATCTTACTCTTTGGGTGTTTAATGACAGTTCCTGAAAGTTTGCTTCTGGCAAAAACCTGACCCCCAAAGTCTCAGCTGGGAAACAGATTATAAAAATGAATTTTCAAACAACCTGCCCAGCTGTGCTTTTGGTTATCTTTATAAACTGAAAAGCAGCTTCTATGACAGGATTCAATTCCATTAGAGAGTATGTTATAAATAATACTGCTGAAGTATTTTCAATATTCAATTTAAAATAATAGCTCAGTAACCTAATGACTTTTAGAAAATAGGCCTCTGCACAAGAAAAATTCTACCTGATCAGAAATTAGGTAGGCATATACACCAGGTACCTCATGGAGAGAATACCTTAGGGTCATGTATTTACTCAAAAGCCACATTCTGTATGTGTACAATGTCCCTCCATTACAAAATAATAAAATCCTTTTACCTTCGTAGTAAGGAAAATGGAGATGCCAATTAATAGGATGACTTATTCCAATCCCTTAGCAAGTCAGCTGAAGAGCCAGAAACCAGAGACATATCCCTCAGTGGCTGATTTTATAAGTAGGGCAGACACATCCACATATATTCTCTTCATTCTATGCTCTTCTGGCTTGTGAGAAGTCCCTAAAGTCCATTTGTATGTATACACTCTCATCCCCTAGAAAGACTTCTCACTTGTATCCGACATTCTGCCCAGTCTTCCCATATAAAAGTTTTCTCAACTGCACTTGTGTATTTCCAATAGCAGAGAATCAGACTTCTGGGTAATAGAAATGCCAACCTTCATTTGCATGTCTAAAAGCCACTTGTTTCCAAAAAACCAAGTTCTTCTGTGTGATTATTGAACATTTGCAGGTGCAATTTCCAAGAGACTGAGATGAGGTGGCTGCCAATGTGGCCCTTGAAGTAAAAGATGATCAAAATAAATCTAATGATCATCATCAAATTAGTAACAACTGAAAGTGAAAGCAGGCAATGTGGTAATGAGCGAGCCCCCCACACTGAAGTGTTCATAATGAATCTGATGAGGAGCTGAATTGGAAAGGATAATGAACACTGTGCAAACTGTCTTGAAAAGCTTGATTCTTTTTGTCTATCAGTATGCACCTGGCATCAGATAGTCCCAAGTATCCTAGCCTACAGGCTGTGCTGTCTCTGAGCCTCTTTTCCCTTCTGATCTGTCACTAAGTTATGCAGTTTCTTTTGTTGAAATACCTCCTGGATTATTGCATCCTTTGTACTATTTAGGTTTCTTTGTTTGCAAGCAATAAATGAAAGACTCTGGTTACTGTAATCAGAAAGGAATTTATTGGAAGGAAGTGTGATAGCTCTCAGAAAAGAGGCATCAAGGTGGCTCCGGGGATCTGGTGGCAAGAATAAACAGAGGGTCTCAAGAGGACTCTGCTATTGGAAAGAACAGATGCCAGCAGTTACACATGCTCCTATCTCCCTCCTAAAGTTTCATATCTCAGGGAAAGAGTGTGTAGTTGACCTAGCTTCAGATGTCCTCATTCTCCTTGGCAGAGGAGGGTGGGAAACCTTGACTGACAAGGTGTTATGCAATAGAGGGGTGGCTGGTTCCCTAAGAAACATCAGAATACTATTACCAGTGAAAGTGAGAGTGTGTGTAGGACAGCCAACACCAACACACATCCACCACATTTCTCCAGACTGGGCTCTTCTTTTCATGCCTACATGTCTTTATTTTTTAACTTAGCAATTGGGAAAATAAAGTTACAGATTAATGAAATTTATGATATATCCTTCACTTGATGTATGGGTCTGCTGTGGAATATCTGGACCAGTGGACTATAGAATCTGCAGGAATATTATCAGGCACAAGGCCCTCACTACCTCATAAAGTGATCTGTTACTCAGATTTTGAAAGTTTTTCCTTTTGTTAAGCTAACATCATTCATTCCACTGCTCAAAAGATATTTATTGAGTGCATGGGATGTTTCAGCCACTCTGTTGGTGCTGATAGAGCCCTCATGGACCTGATAGTCTATTATAACTTCTGCCCATAAATCCTAATTCTACACATCAGCTCTAGTTCTGTATTTCAGAACTACAGAGAGTAAATCAAACAGTGTAATCTAGATGTACATATACAAACACCAATTAGAAGCCATGAAAATTCCCATTCATTATAGCACCCAAAAATATAAAATAGCTAAAAAGATACTTAATAAGAAATTCATAGGCCTAATATGAAGACAGCTATAAACATTTACTGAAGGACTTAAAATATGACTCAAACAAATGGAGAGACATAACATATTGCTGGGTGGGAAGAGTTGATGCTATAAAATGCCACTTCTCCTCAAATTAATATAAAAATTTCATGTACCCTCAATCATAATCCCCAAATTATTTTCTGTTTGGAACCTAGCAAAGTTATTTTCAAGTCCATCTAGAATAATAAATATGTAAGTGTGGCAAAGGAGCTTTTGAAAATGGGCAAGGAGGGTGAGAGATTGATCTACTAGATATTAAAGTAAACCATGAAGCTAAAATAATTGAAACAGTGAAGATCAAAATCTCAGTGGAACAACAGAAAGCCCAACATACATAGACATATATGTACATATACACGTAGACATTTAAACACATAGGTAAAGGTTGATGGGTGTTAGGACAAATGTTTACCATCTGGGGAGAAAGTCAAATCCCTACTATACCCCACACCACACATCAGAACAAATTCCAGTTGGTTTCCAATGCAAAAACAAAGTCAGACAACTTTTCTAAGAAACTATACATTATCATTAAGAAACACTTGGGCTTTCAAAGGAGGAGATAAAATTAACTACACAAAACTTGAAAATGTCTATACACTCCCCTTTCCCTTACCCAAACAAACATAACATATTTAAAGGTACAAGCACAAATTGAAAAATATTTACAGTCTATATGATAGTCAAAAGGTTTTCTTAACAGATAAAGAGCAACTAAACTACAATGTGACAAATGTAAGCATCTCAACAGGTTATAAAACAAAGGTTTGAAACTGGTAGTTCACCAAAGAAGAAATATAAAGAGCCAATGACATGTAATTAAAATTCTTTTCCCTCAGTAAAAATATAATAAGTGTAAATCAGAATAAAATGGAAATTGATTATCAAATTAACAGTGATTACTAAGATTTAGGGTAGTAAAGATGTGAATGAATGAGCTCTCTTTTACATTGTTGGTGGGAGCATAAAAGGATACAAATTTTCTAGAGGACAATTTGGACAGATTTCTCTAAAAACTTAAAATTTTAGCCTTCCTATTAACCAGGACATTTTATTTTTAGGCAGTTATATAAATAAAAACCCATATATCTAGCTATAAGGATTATAATTGCAATAATAATAATAATAATAATAATAATAAATACTGTAAGCCAAAGATTGGCAGAATAAATTATGGAAGTTCATATGATGCAGTATTTAATGTCATAAAAACATTCACTGTAAATTGTTGAATGAAAAAAGCAAGTTACTTGAAAATAATAAACATATATATGTATATATGTATGCATGAATATATTTAGGTACATATGTTTAAGTATATATGTATATTTATATATAAAATTAGATGGATACAAATAATAATTGTTATTAATAGGGAATAAGAATACAAGTGACTAATTTTATTTCCTTCTGTGAATCTACATTTTCTAAATTTTCTACAATGAATATATATTACCTTGAATGTAAGAAAAAAATAAAATATTTAAAAACAGATGTGCTTTGTTTAAAGTAGCAAAAATCCTTTTTTCAAATGAAGTCTTATGTGAAAATGCAATTCATGAAACCAATAAAAGGGGTGAAGTAGGGGTGGCAGGCCTAGAGCCCTGCTCATTCAGTAGATGTCCTTGGGGGCCCAGTTTGTAAGGTGAGGGCTCAGGGAATTCTGCTGAGAAATCAATGCATATTAACACCATCGCTAGGACCTACATGAAGTGCTATTAGTGAACCTATACAAGGCCCCATGATCACTGGTTACCTCTATAGTTACTCATAAACTATTTAATAGTTCATTCCATTTTAGTTCACTGTATTCATTGTTGTATATTCTTTCAGTAAGCATTTTTCTAAAAAGTTTTCTAGATTTTAGCTTTGCATCGTATTGGTTTACCTGTGGATTAGAACTAAAACAATTTTGTTATTATGTTGAAATGACCTTAGAGAATTATGATTTGACATTACACCCTCAGATTTCATTGAAGGTTGATATGAGAAATGACCACATAAAGAATGGATCTCAATCTTCTGTAAAATTATTATTAAATACCTTGCCCATTCTGGTGTTCAAAGGCCCTTATACAAGGATGCATGTGATAAAGTCCCCTAACATTTTAGTACCAGAAAAAAGTTTGCCCATTTTTATAAATAAGTATGACTTCCTTTTATAATGCTGTATTATTCCTATGCAACTCATCACGTTTCCCTTTTGGCTTTGACTGCCAGAAAGCTCAGAGCTATATTTATTGCCAAACCACAGGAACAAACAGCTGCCTAATTTTTCAGAAAAACTCTATCCCAGAGCACTTGAGTGTTTACCCTCAACTAAATGGTCCCGTGGTATGCATGGCTTATGTTATGAGTTGTCTCAAATCCAGTTTGAAAATAGGCAAGGATTAAACAATAAACAAACACACAAATAATTTGGACTAAGCAGGCTTGGTCTTTGGCAATAGAAAATGCTCACACCTAGAGTTTGGTTTATATCAAATGCCTGTTAGGCACATTGCCTAAATCTGGAACACTACTCCTGAGTCAGTCTGCCCCTGGGTGCAGCCATGGACACTTGGGTCTTTCTGCTACTGAGCTCCACACCCATATTCACTCATCCCATGATGCTGGCTCCTTAGAAGGTGGTCTGCCTGGTATCTCAGTAAGGATATTCAGTTGAAAAGGGTAGTAAAAGAGCAAGGTGCAGATAAACTAGCAATTTATACGGTTTCCCAAGGACCATAACCTTTAAAGTAGTTAATAAAACAAGATCTTGTTGAAATAGACCAGGAGATAGATAATTTTCACACATAGTAATGAACAATTCTTAGGCAGTGGGGTGTGTGTGTGTGTGTGTGTGTTTGTATGTGTGTGTATGTTTATTGTAATGCTCAACAGAAGATTAAAAAATATTAGATGAGTTAAGATACTTCTTTACCCTTCTGGAAGGTCAAATATTCTTATTGTTAACATTACTTAGATCATTTTACAAGTGATGTGCTGAGTAGGGCACAGAATGTAGAGGAAGGGGAACCAGATTTTTTTGCATGACTATGATATAAATGATTTACTTATGTTATTTCATTTAAGGACATGGTTATTCTTTTTTTCCTGGAATGCGTAAGCTCTTCAGCAACCTCCTCAATATCATGGTAATGCACTAACATAACAGACTTTGTGTTGGAATGATTTGGATACAAGGTCCTGGTAGGGTGGAATCTGGTAATAAAGTCTTGATAATAGTGGCACAAGAACTGGCAGGGTGGCTTTCTGTATCAGCAGCAGACCCCCTGAAAGCTCGCGGGGAATAGCTTGGCCTGTGTGGCTCTGCAGTAAGTTGAACCAGCTCATTAGAGCAATAGGTCATCATTACTAAAAAGATTTGCCATGGCATTCACAGGAGAGCTGAGACCAGCTAAGGAGCAAGTGGGCCAGGCAGGCTCCTGTGCCCCCAACTATCTTCCTTCCTACTCTTGGAGGTCTGCTCGATATTCCACAGATGGAGTTACATTCAAGGTAGAAAAGCTTGGTGATCCAGAGCCCAGGGTCTGGAATTGAATTTCCTAGTTTTAAATTCTAGCTCCACCACTTACTGTTGGCTGAATAAACTGGGGATAGTCTTTTACTTTGAATCTTTCTGTAAATTAATGAGATCACCTGTGAAAGGCAGCTAGCCAGCACCTGGCTCATGGTACACTCTCAAAACACATCAAATTTTATTTTTATTTATTATTTAGATTTCATGCATCACATATTAAAATGCAAATACCCTAGGAGGCATACCTGGTTACTAGCTAACACTTAAGGGGAGATTCTCACCACTTGAATGTCAGTTAAGATGTAGTGAGCAGAAAGGGATCCAGGATTGAAACCTGAGAGAAGCAGGGAACTAGGCCCGGGGAGAGAAAGAGCTTTGATATTTTGCTCAGAGCTGCAGTGATTCTTTTACATGGAAAAGCACCCATTCATTGCAGCTACCCAAGTGCAAACCCTGCTGTCACAGAAAGGCAATGTCATTACTAAATCCAGATCCCAGGATCCATGGCCTTTGGGACCTTAGGGACTTCCCCTCTCTCTATCACCTGTTCCAACTCAGAGGACTTTCTCTATAGACTTGCTGTGGTAAGAGACATGAAACTGTAGAGCCACCACATTTGTTATTTGTTTTCTTACCTGCCGTGGAGCATATGCAAAGATCTTAAACACTGATGTGTGTGGAGCTGTGCACACCCTGGAGAATCTGCTTACATTGGAACCTGCTGCTTACAGCCAAAGGAAAGCCACCACCCTTCTCTGCAAAACAGTTGTGTATATCCTTCCACACTCTGAGTGGACACTTCCGTTTGTAAAGCCATCTGTCACCACTATACATCAGTCTTTTCAACATACCTCTCGTCCAGGCAGGAGAGAAGAGGAAAGCATTTTGGAGATATTCCATTAAGTTATTTTGCACAAAATGGATGAATTATTATTTTTTCTCCTCAGGCTACCCAGGAAAGGCTGATTCTGACACAAACTATTCACATTCACTATTTGAGAAAGACTTCATTTCACCTTCTGCGAGGTCAGGGAGGGGCACGCACCTGGAGACACACAGGTATCCACACATCCCTCTGGCTGTGCAGCGTGAAGCACTAACCTGTTAGGCCGGCAGCCTCGGCAGACAGGAAGGCACTCCAAGAAAGGAGGAAAAACAGGCCTGTTTCCAGCATTGGGAATTCACACAGCTTGGTAAATTTGGTCAGGTGAGGAAGACATGTTAAGGCAAACAACAACCGCCTTTACAGCTGTATTTCCTTCTTGGCTGAGAAAAATATGATCTGCTGATGATAGTTGTAGAGTAAAAGAACTGATTTTCAGACCTGACTGGAAGACTATAACTCTCATTGGGACTTACTTTGAAGGCCAGCATAAGTTCCATGCTTCACTGGGGTTTAAAAATGCCTGTAAACATTCAAACCTGTGTTCAGATAAAAAAGGTGTCTCACTAAGAATATAAAATCAGCCATCTGTGGGTACAAAACTTCTTGAATTTGGCCTCGGCCCCTGCGGTGTGCCCCTCAGGAGAGCTGTAACAGGTATGGGGGAAACAAAGCCAAAAGTGTGGTGGGGATAAGATGCTGCAAGTCAGTCAGCACAGAAGGAGGGAAGGAGGGAAGGAGGGGAGGAGGGAAGGAGGGAAGGAGGGGCTGCTCTGTGGGGAGAGAGCAGTCTGTGGGCAGACCAGCTGGTAGAGTCTCTTCTCCTGGGAATGGAAATAGGATCAGGAGAAGCAGTTATATTCAGTGATAGGGAGGCTACCCATGCCCTTTTGGTACAAGTAAGATGGAGGAGAAGGTATATTATTTCTAGGTGAGACAAGACGACCTTTGGCAGGCAATGGTTCATGTTGACAAGGATAACACTTAGTCAATAGTCTATAAATTGCAAATAGAACAAAGGGATAGTGATTCAAGTTGGGCAGAGAATGGATTATGGGGAGATGATCAGGAATATGTGATCAATGGGAAAGGGTTAGTTCCATTGCAATTGTGTCCAATTGCAAAAAATGCCCTGACAAATAAGGAGATGTGATCATGTTGTGTGTTTATGCTTTTAGAACAAAATCTAAAGAAGATTCCACATCAAGAGATGTTTAGCAGTGGGGCAGGGAAGTAAAAACATGACTTCTGGGTCTATTCTGATTCTTGACTCTGACAATCACTTGCTGTGTGATTTCTGGGCAGTATATTAAGCTGTCTGAGCCTAATTTCTATCCTATAAGAGTTGACAATGAGAATAATACTTGCTCCCATAGTATGGAGAGTAAAATGAGGTAAAGTATTTTAAAAAACGTTTTGTAAAGTCTTAGAAACCACAAAGGCGGAATTACATCATGGCTGGAGGTGTGGCCTCTGGAAGCTGACTCTACCTGGGTTCAAATTCATAGTATTCACTTGGACCCATCTCTTGACACCCTGTACCTTGGTTTTCCTCTCTGAAAATGGGAATAAAAATGCAACCTTCCTCAGTGGTATATGGGTTAAATACTCAGAACAGTGCCTGGCCTGTAATAAGTGATATGTAACTTCTCTATTACTGTGATTTTAATTAATTTTTTTTTAAGAGACAGGGTGTCACCATGTTGCCCAGGCTGGACTCGAACTCCTGGGCTCAAGTGATCCTACTGCCTCAGCCTCCCCAGTAGTTGGGACTACAGGCTCATGCCACCATGCCCAGCTAAATTAATTTTTTTTAAATAAAACATCTTTCTTGGAAATATATAAAAATCTGGAAGCAATTCTTTATCTGGAATAAAAGTGGGCTGCCCTTAGAGCCTTTTTCAATATTCCCTTTTGTCACTTGGAGGGAAGGCTTTGTTTTAGTGGGGTTTGTTCTTCAGGATTCCCTCTTCCGGTTTGTTTTAAAGAGAATGTTCAGGCCAGTTTGAGTAGCAGAATATCGACTGGCTGTAGAGCATTCTTTTCTTTTAATCTCCCCCAAAAAGTAGTTCAGTTCTAGGTCAACCCCCAAGTCCAGAGCCCAGGGACCTACAATCTAAGGAGACTTAACCTCAGAACAGATGAGTTATCGAGGTTAGTGAGGTGGAAGAGACAACAGACTGTGCCTGTCTCCCGTACAACCTGTGTGTGCGGAGCCTATTAAGGGCCAAGGGCTGCATGACTGATGGTGCCGCTGTCACTGAGCCTCCATCTTGTCTGCCTCTACATTTTTCCTTCCATATCTGATCCAATCTCATGCCAGACTTCCAATCTTCAGGAATTTTTTTTCCTTCCTTTATCAACCTGTTTACCTATGTGACCATACCTTCCTCTCACATCAGGCAGAGAAGAATTCTCCACCTAGTGCAGGCTCTGGAGCCAAAAAGCCCGCGTTTGAATCCTGGCCCTGAAATATCCTTGTTGTAGGGCCTTAGCCAAGTTATTTAACCTTGATTGCCTGAGTTTCTTCAGCTGTAAAATTGGGATAATAACAGTATCTACCTTCTAGTGTTCTTGTAAAAGTTGTCTGAGATAATCCACGCAAAACGCTTCAGGCAATGGCTGGCACATAGTAAAGTTTTCAACAAACCTTAGGTGATATGATCATGTTCATTATTACTGACATATGACCCAGGGTGAGCTACTTAACCTCCTTGAGCCTCAGTTTCCTCATGTGCAAAGTGAGGATAAGAACAACTTGTTTTACAGGGTTGATTCAAGTGAGGAGATGCATATAAAGGCCTTGGCACATGTGAAACACTCACTAAATGTTCCTATCATCATTGCTATTACTCTAAACAACACGTGACCTCCATTACAATTCCACCTACTAATTAAGAGGCAATAGGGAGTAGTGATTATGAACATGGTCTGCCTCTTGATTCTTTCTCTGGGTTAACTTACTGGCTGCATGACCCTGCACAATAGCTTACCCTTTCTAAGCTTCAGTGTCCAATAAAAATAGTATCCGGCAATGGGCTCACTGTGAAGGCTAGGTGAGGTACTGTAGTGTAAAACAAGTCTTGGGGGCCTGACACATCACAAGTACTGCATGATTGGGTAGTACTTATGATATGGATAGATCATTTTGTTCTTGTTTTTTTGGTTGTTGGAAACCAGCCCTACCTCTTCTGACTTACCTTATTTCTGTCAATGGAGGTCCCTTCTGTGAGGTTCCAGGATGAAACTTTGGAGTGGCCTTTGACTCTCTCCTCTTCTTTGTCTCTAATAACCAACCAATCACTAAGTCCTAGAGATTGTTCCTCCTAAACATCAGTCTCCTCCCTGACGCCTCCTCTGCAGCATCACCCTGGTTTCCCTTGATTCTAATCCCCTCATCTGATTCATCCTGTGTGCCAGTTCCTCATCCATGTTTTGAAAACAGGACTGTCAGTGTGTCACTCTCCTCTGCAGAAACCTTCAGCAGCTAATTGTGGACCACAGAAAGAAGCTCGGACTCTTTCAAATACCCTCTCAAGATACTCCACAAACTGACTCCCTACCCCTGTGTCTCCTCATCCTCCATTTCTCACCAGCCAGGGCCCTCTGGTCCTCTCAGGCACATCTGCCAGGTTCCAGGTCAGTCCCACCTGCACACCTGAGTGAATGCTGGTCTTCCCCTCCCAAATCACCTACCACACAGCTTTGCCTGTGCCCTACCTATCTTTCAGACGAAGCCCAAGACCCATGCTGCATATAAATACTGCTTTTCAAATTATTTTCCAGAATCATAAGGTTGGCCAAGAGTCTATTGGACTATTCCAGACACAATGGCCTTGTCCCCATTTGAATTTTTGTAGTGTGATGGCTTGGATGGGGCCTTGGCACTCATTTTCTATCCAACTTGTAATGTAGAGCTATCTTTCCAAGCTGGTCACTCACTGAAGGCAGGGACCTTGTTTTACTCATTTTCTGACTCTTTTTCAATACCCTCAGTAGAACCGAGCCCCTCAGCAGCTGCTCAGTGAATGTGTCTGGGCAGCCCCCATGGGAAAAGGCCCCAGCATTTTGCCCTTTCTTTGCCTGGGGCCCCGACTCCTCTGGCTACTCCTTCCTTTTCTTTCCCTGGAGGTCTTTGCCCTTAATCTCTCACTTTGCCTCTTCCTTGCGGCTCCACTGAGCCTTCACACTTGATGTCTGCCTCCAGCTTTGCTTCTCGGCTCTGGCTGACTTTCGCCCCATCTGACTGTTCTAAGTGAACAGCCCACCAGACCAGCTTCTTTCCCCGGCTCAGATCCTCTAGGAACTAAACTCCCTAACAAAAAAGAAGGAATCAGATGACACCATTTCCAGATACGGCAAATAGGTCATTTCTGCGTTGTTTGTAGGTTCCCTTCTATAAAGTAGGTGGGAATGCTTGTTTAAATCCACAGTGATCTCTGGCCTGGCCTACCCTGTGAGCTAGCAATTGAATAAGCTTAAAAAGGAACCAGGGCATACCCAGCATATCACACCCAGTCAATCCTGTCTTGTTCTTGATGCTGGATCTTCGTTTCTTCCTCTTGACCCCAAGTAAGGCCAATCCTGAAGCCCTCTGTCCACTACTTTTCCTAGGTGGCATTTTTTTAAGGCTGTTGATATCTAGGATCAGACAGTGTCAATAACGCTAGAACTGACCTGGGACAAGATAAGAGCCTGGCCCCCTCTGCCACTGGTACCAACCCATGCCTCCAGGGATGACTCAGAACCAAGATGGCCTCAGCGGTGCTGTATGAAGCTTGAACCACAGACTACCTAGCCATTTACTGGTCTGAAGGTTGACCATCCTCAGAAGCATTCCACGGACATTGACTTCTCTTAACAGTCCTCGGCTTTCCACACACAAAGGATATCAGTGCTGTGATAACTGCATATGCAGACCCCATCGCAAACGAGCCAGCAAAGATCCCCAGGAAATTCCCCACAGACTGGAAGAACGCTGCAGCATCAAAGGCATTTGGATTCTCCTTGGGACTGTAAATGGATATAGAACTGAAAAGAGAAGAGGGCAAATGTTAGTTAGTGACTTTCATCTTATAGCTCAGATAGGATTTTGCACCCACTTTTGCGAGAGGCAACTTTTCCTGTAAGGTTGGGTGCTGGTTGGAAGCATTGGGGGGAGAGGGGGAGAGGTGGAGAATGCAGAAAGCTTTCCCCCTTCTTTACTGCCCATCCCATGGGATCCATATATTGCTGCCAGTCAGTAAACATTTTTATATTGGAAGTGTTGTAAAGAATATTGTTTCTGAGCAAACTAGGCATTAAAACATGGTAGGTGTATAAGGAATCTGCTGAGAAGATAGATAACTGTGAATTATTTAGTGGCCATATGTCTTCAGTGCTGTTATATATTCACAAATGTTCCTGATAAAAAGTGCACTTTTATGGCCTGTGCACAAATGGGTGATACAAATCACAGCGTGCACAAAATATTCTGCTGTGATCTTGTCATAAACCACAAAGCATTCCTCCTCTCTAGTGTAACCCTTCAGAAACAGATCACCAATGGTGTTCAGAACATCACAGTATTAACCCCTGGGGAGAGACAAAACCCTCATTTTCCCACTGAAACAAATGGCAGCAGCTGCCCGAGGTCGTCTTTTATACCCCAATTCTGGAGGCTGCCAACAGATTTATTTCCATAGAGAAAAATCAATCCACCAATAGGCAGTCTGTTCACTTAAATATTTTTGAGGATGTGATATTTGCTATTTTTTTTAACCAAGGCCTCAAATCCCACAGTGTTAATATGAAGGACAAGGCGTATCCTATTTTAGGAAATATGAACTCTGTATGGTGGCATTACAATGAACAGATGTGCTAGAACCAGTAGCTTTAGGGAGACTAATGAAGTAACATTTCAGATTTTGGGGGGGGCAGTTTTTATTTTAATACAAAGTTTTCAAAACGAATCAGGAAAAATCAAGAGTTTGGCGATGGGTTTTGGAAAGGACTTTGTAGCAGCGTAGAGAGCAAAAAGTACACGAGACCCACTGACTGAGATTAGATTGGATTTTACAAAGATGTAACTGAATCTTTTATGGTGCCAATGATTACAGCATGTTAACTCTCTGACCTGACTTTTGTATCCAGAGACTAGTTAAGAGTGAGCAGGGGGAGCGGATTCAGATTCTCCTACAGGAAGATGTGTAGCATAGAAAAGGTAGTTTTAAACGCTCTTAGCTTTTCCCTTGATGTCTTTAAACCCCCAAAGTAGGCCAAACCCTGCTGCTTTGATCCTGTAATTGAATAAGGAAGATGAATGTGGATCTTGAATGGAGCCCTGAAATGTATGCGAGAAAAGGGCTGCCTTTGAAGTGTTTTTCTTTTTGTAAAATGTTGTGCTTTGCAGGGAAAAAAGGAAAAGCAAAGTCACATTTGGGTCCTTTGTATCTGCCATTCCTGAAAAAAAGGTGTAAAACCCCAAGGCCATTAGGAAACCTGGTGCCCAAGGCTGTGAAGCTTGATATGTTTGTGTTGACATTTACCAGCATATTTCTTCATTCCAATGAAGAAACAACAGTGATGAGAAAACATGCCATTTGCATTTTGCCTTTCAAACAAAGGTTTTTTGCAGGTTTAACACAGCCTTGGAAATAATTCTGTGAATGCCTGAGGCTGCTACCAGTAGATCTGACCCATAGAATAGGAGCCACTTCATCTTACCTCCATCGCCCCACCCCTCAGAAGTGTTTTCCCTGTCCTGGCGCTTCTGGGACTTGATGCACCACGTCACATCATTTGGCTATATCCTGTACCATTATTTATGTAATGTGTTTCTTTAAATCATTTTTATTCAAATTCAAGAGCATTTATCAAAGAATATCTATGAAATCATAAGCTTGATGTGCTAATTATATTTCTTTTGAATATAAGTGAGAATATGTAATTTGAAAAAAGTTCACCTGTGTGTCCCCTAAAATCATCTGGGTATCCCACTGGTTTTCAGCCAGCACTTTGGGAAATGTCCACCTCCTGCCCACCCAACAGGGTACAGCCAATTTGTTTGCCAAATGTCATACCCTTCCCTCTGATGTTTGACTTAACTGAAAGGAAAAGTTTAATGCCTCTTGACCTATGGAGATTGTCCATTGAATTTGCTGGCCCTAAAGCTCCCTGGGATATATGCACAGGAGGCCTGCTATATGCCAGGTGATGCATTCTGTACAGGGTGTGGGAGGCAGTCAGAGAAGGGCATAGAGAACACAACCTGGTGTCTGGCACATGGCATGCTATGTAAAGGCTGATGGAATGAAGGCAGGACAACCAGAAAGTAGAAGGGAAGAAAGGAAGGAAGGAAATCAGGAAGGAAGGAGGTTTGCAAAAGCTAGTCATCTCTTAAAATGAATCATGATCTGCAAGATTTTTTATTAGGCATTGAGTATGTGTAGTCATGTTGTGGATACTTTTAGGGTTATCAATCCAGTCTCGAAACTGACTCTGGAGCCTCTGAACTTGAGCCTAAGATTTGACACTTATTGGCTATATGGCCTTGGGCAGGTTACTTCATCATCCTTGGACTCAGTTACATCGTCTGTGAAATGGAGATAATAATAGTACTTATCCCCCAGAAATGTGAGGATATGAGGTGCATGTAAAACTCACGTATCTTGTGAATTGTAGAGTCATTCACTGAGTGCTTATTATGTGCACTCAAAATTAACTCAATGAATATTATTTATCCTCACCATCATCATCATTTTTCTGCTAAGAACTTCCACAAGTCTCACAATGGCAGATGGCAGAGCACTGTGGCTAAAGCAGGCCTCAGTTCCAACTAAGGTCAGATGGGATGTGGCTGCCTTCATGGCACAACAAGCTTTGCGGTGGCTGGAGAGGAATTAGTCACTTTTTCAAGGGCTCAGAAGGGTGCCCAGGAAGGAAAGGCACCAGGCAGGTACCCCAGGGAAGTGGCCATAGGAGTATGGCTAAAAAGTTGTCATGTTTATCATGGAGTTCTTGGCTTGGTGGGTCAAGGAGGGAAGGAGTGCCCTCAGCAGCGTGGGCAGATGTATGCCCCAGGGACAAGACTAGGCTAGGAGACTCGGCTTGAGATGCTTTTCCCCAAGTTTAGTGGGGGATATTCTGGAGGCAAAGCCCTCCGGCTTTTAGTGAGGAATGAGGCAAAGGAGGCAGAGGCCTTATGGCCCAGGGAGGTCACATCTCTCTGGACTGCCAGGATTTTAGGCAGCTGGTCTTCCAGCTCTCGCCCCTGGCAAGAGGCAGCTCTCTGGACTCTGACTTTCAGCTGCAATGCTAAGCCTCTGGAGTTAGCAGCAACAGTTGTGGGGCGGGGGTGGAAACAGCCAAGGGTTTGGGTGGCACAGGTGGAGTTTTCCAACTTCAACCCAAGGGAAGAATATCATTGTTCCAGTAAGTTTAGCCCTTTAGACTTCTCCCCTGTGCCAAGGGAGATGCTTGAATTATTACTAATGGATGAACATATGAGAGAGGAGAGAGGAAGGGAAAAACAATTGGATTTTCTATTAACCTATGTGGTGGTTATTCTGTGGGACACCACTCTGAAAAGGTACTGTTTATAGTGCAAACTGGTGAAGATGGATCTACAATCCTCAGATTTCTGGGAAAAAGTTGGATGGAACCAATATCCTTGAAAATGACATAACCAGAAATACACAGTGGTGTTTAAATATTCATCTCATACATTGGAAATAAGTCCAGGATATTGATCATTCTGTTCAGGAACAGATTATGCAGCAAAAATTAGTTTGATGATAGTGTATTGTATCCATACTCAGAAATAAATGTGTGCAGCATCTTTTATTCAAAAATTTTGAAATAGATGAAGTATCCTAAATTCCTCTGATGAAAGCAATGTGAATACAGATCATTTTGCTTACTGTACCATTTAAGACTCACAGACTTATGATCGAGACTCCAGCCTTTCTCTACAACCCATCTTTCCTTCTATATGATGCTCCTGCAAGGAACGTGCCTTGCAGCTTAGGTAGTATTAAAAGCATAGAATCTGAATCTGAGATCTGGGTTTAAATCGCAGCTCTGCCACTTACTGGCTATGTGACTTTGAGCAAGTTATGCAAACTATCTGCACCTCAGTTTCTATAAAATGAGGATGATAATAATAGTACCTACCACACTGGGTTGCTATGACAATTAAACGAATTAATGTTTATAAAGCATTTGAAATGGCACCTGGTACCTAGCAAGAACTAGACAAACATTTCTTAAGTAAATCATCTCTGTCTCTCGCTTTCTCCTCCGTCTCTCAGGGCTCCGTTCTTGGTTTCGTTCTCAAAGAAGCATTTCAAATAAATTTCCAACCAACACCTCAGCCTAACCAGAACGAAGATTTCATCACCTGTCTCTCACAGTCGGGCTGGCTGGTCCCTGGTCTAGGATCTCTGGGTGGCAAGGATCATGTGATCATATAAATTGTTTTGTGAAGAGTGGTGTGTGGTACATAGTAAGTGCTCGACAAATGCTAGTGCTGAAGAAAGAGGCGAAGGAGGAGGGGGAGGAGAAGGGAAAGAGGAAGAAGAAGGTGCCGTGAGTGAAATGATGCTGGGAGGGAAAATGAAATAATAGGTACAGAAAATATTGCACGAGTGATGCCGCCGTCACGGCCAGCACTGCCAGCCGCTCCGTGACTCTGGCCACCCTCCCTTTCTGGACTCCACTGAGTCTTCTCTTTCCATATCATTACAATCTTCCTCAAGGTCTGTTTCCAACACCACCCATTCCTGTTATTCTTCACTGTGACTGCTGAAGTATTTTGCCGCAGTTTCTCCCAGAAACTACCCAACGACCTCAGGCTCCTGGGTGGCTGCATGTACTCTCCTCTGACCTGTCGCCCCACATCCCACAGTCCACTCGCTCTCCTGGGTGCCTCATCAGAACAACCTACTTCTCTACCCCCAGCCCAGCCTCACATCCTTTGTTAACGTGAAATCAATGTCACCGGAAAGCTTATTTTAAAAAGTATTAAGCCAACACATTGCATCCCCTTCAGGATTTCTAGGAACTTAATCATTAAAGAAAAAAATGAGAAAATGATTATTACAGCCAAAGATATACAAAAGAATCTTCCATTTTCTCTGCCAAATCTTTAATCCCTAACAAAACATTTTCTAATTATTGGCACCCGATCATTGAAGAGTCCTTGATTAGTTGGGACATAAATATGACATTGTTTATTTTCTTTCCAATCACTATTTCCAGCTGTACTATATCAAATTCCCCTTCATGCTGGGTAAGTGGTTTCATTAATGATGTCTTGGTCAAATTTCATAATTCAATTCATCTTAGTTATTAAAATTTAGTGCAGCCCAAATAAAACCTAAATCTTCAAAGCAAGATTCCCGTTCTCCTTGCAGAATATTCTAGAGCAGCAGCATGTTCCTCCTCCTACCACCTGGGTGCCAGTGCCCCCTGGTGTTGGAGGTCTGGAGGAGGGATGGGAGCCCAGCTCTCTTTTTATGTGGCCAACTACTTGTCATAGGGGGCAGGGGTTTCTGGTCTCTGGTTACTGCTTGATCCCTCTCTTAGAGATGTCTGTTGACATGGCAGCACCTCCATTTTCTTGAGAAGCCCCTTGACAGGTGCCACTGGATCTTCCATCTACCTTGGTAGCTATCCACATTCCCAGCTTATTTCCATGGCTTGGATCAGTGGCCGGCCACGTGGGCAGCTCAGTGGCTCTCACCTGCCTCCTGACCTCTGATCACCTTAAAGTGGGGTTCTGCTGAGCATGCTCCACTGGCCACATAGCACTGGGCTGGGTGGGATCACCTTGCCTACTCTACAGACACAGCAAACTAAGAAGCCTGCAGGTCCGGCTAGCAGACTCCTGCTTTCAGAAATCTCCAGGCCAGAGGAAGCACCAGTCCCTTTGTTTTTGCAGGATCTTATACTTGGAGGAGCCATATCTAAGAACTCCCTTCCCTTGCTCTGCTTTGAGAGGGGCTCAGCTCCACTGCAGGTTGCTATGCTGGGGGGACGAGCTGGCAACCCCTCTTCTTGCAGGCAGTGCCAGTCTTTTGGGGTGATTCCAGGGGAATCCCTTGCGCTTGGCTTAGGAGAGAGGAAGCACTCCACAAGGAGGGATAACAGGGTAACAGCTTCACGCCTCAAATACTGCAATTTCTCCTAGGATGACCCTCTTGTTTCCCCACCTCTTTCATATATTGATTTAAGGCAAAAGGGATGGGGTGGGGGTTGGGGGAAATGAGGCTGATTCTGGTGCCAATTAAGCAAGTTGGGAGGTGTGGGGTCCTAACTGCTGGGGAGTCCTGCTATTCTTTTTAGTATGGAGACATTTAGCAACGTTTGTTTTCAGCTATGGTCCCTAACTCCAATCTGGAAAACACAAAAAGGCATATGGAATGACACATCAAGTGACGTTTATGTCAGGGTGCTTTTAGTTTCTTTTCTTCCCATCTAGAGTTGACTTGTCATTCTGTTCTTAAAGATACATTTTAAGGAGCAACACAATATAAATGGGCAATGAAAATTTGTAAAAGCTGCTCTGTTTTGTTGGACCTGGTGTGTCACAGGTAAGGAACAAGTTTAAGAAAGAATAATTACAGTGCTATTTTGTGTTTAAAATTCTTTATGTCTTAAAAAAGTGGATCCTTATCTGTTATTTATCTTTTAATAACTGTACCAACCTGTCCTTTCTCAGAGAAGTTGCTTAATTATGAATAAGGAATTGATTTTTATGGGGCCAAGAACTGTGTGTACACATTGGAATTCATTCTGGCATCTGCCTGCCCATTATTCTGGCTTATGTTCTGCCAAAGGCCGATGAAGCTCTGTCAAGAAAGCCTGCTGTAAAACATAATGACTTCAGGAATTGGGGGCATTCCAGGCACCCTGGGAGGTTAGAAGAGCTGCCTCTTAATAATAAGAGGTCCTGGCCAGAAGTTTCCTGAGCTTGAGTGAGAACCATAAGGTTTTACCTTCCCAAGGGCCAAAGACCCTGGAGAGTCAAGAGCTATGTTTGAGGGGGTATGTTAATTAACTCTTTCAGCTTCTGAGGGACCATTTAATGACTGCTCCCTAAAAATCCAAATTTATAACAGATAGTGATTTTCTAAATCCTTGACAAATATTATTTCCCCATTTTAATGTCAGGCACAAGAGAAAAAGACATGGGGAATTCTGTGGGAAGTATAAGCTGTTATATCATGGCTTCCCCAGAATAATACAATCTCAGGCTGAATTAATTGATTCATTCCATCACCAAATATTTATTGAGCATCTACTAAGTGCAGACATTGTTCTCAGCACTGAAGATACTGCAGGGAACAAAACATAGCTCCTGACCTCATCTTCCTTACATTTCAGTGGAGAAGACAACATAGTAAACAGCTAAGCAAATAAACATACTATTTAATGACAGGGACTGAAAAGAAAAATAAAGCAGCATGACAGGGTGGGACAGAGAGGATGGGAGTTCTGCTTTCGTTAGGATGGTCAGTGGAGAGAGCGTTCTAGGTCCTGAAACAGAGCCTGCTCAGTGGGTCTGAGGAGCCAAAGGAGGCCAATATGGCTGGAGGGAAATAATCGAGGGGAGAGAGGTGGAAGACAGGGCTGGAGCTGGGCCACGGCCCAGGTCTTATGGGGCCTTTCAGGCCACTGGATTTTCTTTTAGGGAGAAAGAGCAGCCACTGGAGGGTTTGGGGTAGAGGGGAGATGTTGGGTAGAATATTCCAGGTGAAGTCTATGTTAATAACAGTAGAGAAAATGGGCAGGAGACAACACGATCCCATGATACTCTTGGGCTGAAGCAGCCAGGCTTCCCCTCATCAGTCTGGAGACAAATTCAGCAGAAACAGCTGCAGCGTGCAGGAGGTGGCCATGCAGAGGAAGGATTGGCCTCATTATTTGTGTTTTCAGAAGACAAGACAAAGTCCAAAAGTAAAATACCATAGGGAGACAGATTTCAGCTTTATATTCTATTTCAAAATTTCCTAATTCTTAGATCTGATGTAAAATAGGATGGGCTTTATAAAAGAGTAGTGAGTTCTCTGTAGTAGGAGATGCTTAAACATAGAATGAAAAAGTTACTTGCCAGGGTGCTGTGTAAGAAATTCGTGCACTAGACAGTTGGATAATGTCGCCTCAAGGAAATTCCCACCCCAAGGGTCACTGACTCACTGTTTTCCAATTTCCTCCAGGTCTACCAGGAGAGGGATGTAGGGTATTTGGCTTGCCTGTGCTCACCTGAATCCTGACATTGGAAATGGCTGAGCACACAGCCAGTAAGGAGAAGTACTTTAACAGAGGATGCAATGAAGGTGCCAATGATTTAGGTTGGAGCCAGGTTGATAATGACATCAAGAACAGTTACAAATTTCAGCACAGAATAAAGTCTTTGACAGATTCCTAAGTGGCTCTGGTCCATTAAGTTCCAACTTTAAGGTGACAAAGAGAGCTCTGAGTTTAAAATTGGTTAAAAGGGAAGAAGAGTTAAAGGAGGTTTGTTATGAATTATATGTGCATTTTCTTTGAAAGGAGATCTTAAATTACTTTGTAATTTAGCTTGAAACGTCTTGTCAGAATTAGTCTGTGGGCTCTGAGAAGTTTTCTCTTACACCTAACACTGAGAGGAAAGTGAATTTGAGATAGTCCTAAAGATAAAAGCAACTTGCAAATACTCTTATTTCTTTTTCTTTCTTTCTCTTTTCTTTTTTCTGAAGCAGAAATAGAAATTTGAATCCCACTACTGTGAGCTTATTCATTTAAGAGGGAGAGAATAATTCTCATGGTCTAATGGGAATTTCCACCCTTTCTCCAGCTTTTCAAATTCTTTAATCCTCATTAATGAAATCTTAGCTCCAAAGAGTTCTGTGATATGTGAAAGTTTTAGTCATAATAGATATAAAAAGATATAGAAAAGTAGGTTAATAGCAACCAAAGATGGAAATCTAGTTAAAATTAAAATCTAATCATAAACAGGTGCAAGACCAAATATTAATCCCCAAGGATGAAAATAGAGGAGGCCAGATTCTCCACCATTTACTGAGCCCTCAAAATACTTACCATTACCTGTAGTCATTACTATGAACATTCACTATGTGTCAAGCACTATGTTAAGCATTTTTATAAGTATTATATCATTTAACCCTCACAGTAACCCCCTCAAGTAGATGTCATTATTATTTCCATTTTTCAGATGAGGAAACTACAGCTTAGAGAGATTAAGTAACTTTGTGTATTTCACCTCATTTAATCCTTCCAACAATCCAGTGAAGAAAATTCAGCCATGATCTGCATAACAACATTTCGGTCAACAACAGACCGCAGATATAATGGTGGTCTCATAAGATTATAATGCAGTATTTTCACTCTACTTTTTCTATTTTAGATATGTTTACATACACAAATACTTATTACTGTGTTAAAATTTCCTACAGTATTTAGTACAGTAAGAGCTGTACAGGTTTATAGCCTAGGAGCAATAGGCTGTATGTACCATATAGTCTAGGTGTGTAGTAGGCTATATCACCTAGGTTTGTGTAAGTACACCCCTTGATGTTCACATGATGACAAAATCACCTAGGCATTTTTAGAATGTATCAC
The DNA here is from genome assembly GCA_023783475.1 of Daubentonia madagascariensis. Classification (NCBI taxonomy): domain Eukaryota; kingdom Metazoa; phylum Chordata; class Mammalia; order Primates; family Daubentoniidae; genus Daubentonia; species Daubentonia madagascariensis. The sequence goes on from JAKFHU010001670.1 coordinate 10,864,083, forward strand.
TGTTGCTAGGGGATTCATGACCGTGTTATTCTCATTTTAGAAATAGACTCAGGGAGGTTAAATCATTTGCCCAAGGTAACTTATTAGTAAATGGAGCATCAGGTATTTAATTCAGGTCTCACCAAGTGAAAGTTTGTGTACAACACATACTGGGGAGTGGAAACACCTGGCTGTATCACCTGAGTGTGTTCAGAGAGGAAATAACAAACGCTTTACCTTCATAGGGTTGAGACAAAGACCACTTTTGGAAGTTGAAGATTTTAGGATTTCTAGTCCTAATTTGCAAGATAAAAATTACATTGGTTAAAATATCCATTTAAACATGAGGAGTTTTGCTGACATCCTAGTGATATTTACAGGCCAAGATTTCTTAATGGAGACCTCTACTTCATATTGAACAGGTTTTAATATGAAACTATATTCCATATCTTTTGGCATTCATACCAAGACTAACTCAGGTCTGCCATCCTATGAGGTTGTTCACCCTATTCTTCCATGTGGTGACCATTGTCTCTTTATGGTAATTACTTATCTGTGTCTTGGTATCTTCATCTGGAAAATGGTGATAATTGTGTCTCCTTCATAGAGTGGAGATTAAATGTGTTAATATGTATACAGTACTTAGAATGCTACCTAGAACACAGAAAGCACTCCATAAATGTTAGCTGTTGTTATTGCTATTTATGTTAATATTACTGTTGGAATGATTGCTATATCTTTCACCATTTGCTCAAACGAAATCAGTAAAAACTAAGCTCTACTTCTAAGAATATAGGGAGGCATTTAGGAATTCCAATTAGTGTGAAAGAACATTATAAGAATCTTTTGGGGTGAAATGAGCAATAGGCTTAGAGTTAGATCAAATATTGAATTCATCTTTTTCTTAATGAGGGCTGTAGAACAGAAGGCTACTGGGATAGTATCAAAAAACGGGATGTATGTGAATTGTTAACAACCACTAAGCACAAAAGATCCATAGTCATCTTGCAAATCTAACAGAGCTGAACGCCTAGCAGCCTTGCCAGGGAAGGGCACACATATCCTAAGGTAGACGTACCATAGAGATGCTGTTGCTATACCCGAAGGAAAGTATGTTTGTGAACAGAGGGTATCTAATGAAGTTGTGTGGAATTGCTCATTAGCAACAATCAAGAAAAAAACATGAAACCAACGACGTTTTTCTTCATGGCAATGGAGTTTGCCTTCATGGCAAGATCACTAATTCACAGCTCACTGCATGCTACATAGAGATAAAGAAGAATCAGCAAAGGGGCACTTACTTGGATTGGAGCCTGCAGTGTTTCATAAATGCTATGTGGTGAGGACAATGATGAGTGGCTGAATGAAATGCTAGTTTCCTCTGGCTGGGTCAAAGGACTTTTCACAGACAATGGACTGCCTTCCAAATCTGGGTGCCTTTTATTCCCGAATTAGATAAACCCCACTTCGATTATAAACAGCTGCCTGAGACAGCCTGAGGGAGGTTCACCTGGTGACAAGTCAACTCCTGGAAAATATTTGCACTGATCGTCTCATTCCCCTGACCCTTCCCCCATCTTCCATTTATTAACAATTAAGTGAGCATCTGGGCCCCAAATCACAGCTTAATTTAATTAAGAATCTGTATCCATCTTTTTAAAGTTGCAGATAATTTCACTTGAATTCAAGTTAACTTTGGGAGCAAAGCACATAGTTATCTTCTTAAACGAATGTATTTTACCAAGGCAGTTGCCTCACTCCCACAGATTTCAATTTTGTGTTTGAAGCATGGGACCTGCAGACCAACAAATCTTGCCAAAGAGGGTTTTGCTTCTACCTAATGTTCTTAACTCACATAGTTTCTAGGAGTTTCTATGAAGTGGATATTCTATAAAAGAGTCATCTCTGGCTCTAGCTCTTCAAGACACAGCTTTATCTGGGATAAGAATATGAGCATTAAGGTATATTTGAATCTCAAACCAATACAACTTGTCAGAACTGACAGATTCCAAACTTAAGCAATTCATAGGCCTGTCCTGCCCATGCAATAGATGGTTACTAAAACTTGGAGTCAGAGGCAAAGCATGAGGATGAACATTTCATTTGTCAAGGGCACAGCTGAGCTGTGGAGGAGCACGAGCTATTGTTTGGTGACAGGAACTACAGCCCTGGATGCTGAAACAGCCTTGAAGGACCAGAAAGATGGTTTTTGCATATCTGGCAGGCAACATCTCAGAGCCTGGGGAAACATGTAGGCTGGAAGACTCCGTAAAGATTGGGTAAGAGGGAGGTCTTTGAAAGCTTCAAGTTAGAATCAAATTGTAAACAAGCTACAATTAGTATGTGAATAGCCAGCAAGGGGTGCAGGAAATCAATGATTCTGGGAGTCCAGGGATGGATATGAATCCAACATTTGTAAATGCATTTTTCTGGAAGGAGGTTCCTTCGCCTTCTCCATGTGGTCCATGACTCCCCAAGAGGTTAAAAACCACTGAAGTAGAGATATACAAATACCGGTGGCAGGACAAGGAGGGAGTGGTCAAAAGCTAAGGCAAACAGTAATTGGCAGAAGGTAGGACAAAGGGAGAAATGGATAACCAGTGCAAGGCACATGAAACAAGAGTGCCTTAGTAATAGAGGAACCCTCTGCCTTAGGCCATGACCTTTTACATACTTCCTGCTTGGCAGGGATCATATGTGGTTGCCCTGGGCTAGCAGGCAACATATGGGAGAACACAATTGCATAATGACAAATCAGAAAGAGTGGCTGTTCCTGACACCTAAATATATGTAGATAGAAAAGTGAGGTTTTGAGGGTTGTGTTTATATGGGAGTGACCCACAGAGTTAGGAGATGTAGTAGGTAATACCATGAAGCAATAAATTCATTTATGCTCTGATCAACCCTACTTTCTATTCATGGTTTAGATGATATTAAATGTATTGATTCAACACATCCAAGGTCATGTGGCCAGGACTCACCATCACTGCCACACTACCAGGGCTCTACTCTCCCAAAATCAACCAGAATGTATGAGGCACAGCAGCTCCCGGGCTGTGGTTCAGTTCACCCATGGCTAGATCTTGAAAAGATCCACTGTCTGTATTTATATGCCCTGAGAACAAATGAGACAAACAGGCTGATGTGCCCCAGGACTTGGGAGAGAAGTGTCCCTTGAGGGGTAATTATGAAATAAGTAACCTTGGTAAGAAAAAAAAAAAAATTGGGATGCAGATGCCTTTGAATGAATGGGTTAAAACTAGAGACTTGTTCACATGGTTCACAAGGAAGGAAGGAGGGAGGCAGGGTGTGGGTCAGGGGGAGGGCTGGTACAAGGTGCCCAGAGGTGGGGCAAGCAGCAGACAGTGAGGCCTGCTTTCTGGTAATCCCCCTGTTCCTTTCTTGGTCTCTCTCTCTCTCTGGTTTTTATTGATCAGGTTTTCTTTTGTATTACCATTCTACCCATTTAATGGATATGCTACCAGCTAGTGTTGTACTTTTCTTCTTAGGTGGGACTAAGATTATATATAAATTACAAGTTCTTTGGGGAAAAAGGTAGAATTCAATAATTATACCTCACTCTCTCCTCTGGATTAAGTATATTCATTAGACTTTTATTCAAACCTATTATCACCTTCTTAGAAAATTAAGTTTTAAAAAAGTTCCTCAGGGCCATTGTTAGAAGATATCCAAATGGAAATAGAGGTGAGCCACTGATAGGAGAGGAGGGGAGAATGCCATTTAGATGAAAATAATAAAGGTCTGTAGCACCTTTCAGATTTATTAAATATGTGTGTGTGTGTGTATGTATAAAAGAGAGAGAAAAAGAGAGCCTCTAAAAATTTTTATGCTGAGAAATGGCAAAAGCCCTGTTTTTATTTACAAAAAGCCTGCTTTATCACTTAGTGCTAACAGACATATTTAGGAGGAGGTCGATGCACAATTAGAGACGATAGCACCTTGGCTTCATATGAAGTGTGATGGTGAAGGCCCAGGTAACTTCACCCACAGGAAAAGTATGAGAATCCCCACAAACCTAATGCCAGCATTTGGGGACTATAGTAGAATGGAGTCCTGGAGAACCAGACAAGTGCCCTGCCATCCCCTGCCTTGGGTTTGCCTGACAGTCCTTGGCTCTGCCACAAGCCAGGCAGTATAGGTGGCAGTGGAGAGGAAGGAGGGTATTGGTTCTACTAAGTCATTTACATTGAAAACATTCAGCCCTTAAAATTCTGGATTTTAAAAAAAGAACTTAATTGGTAAGTTCCCAAAATGAGGAGAGAGAAAAAATAATTCCCAGCTTTTCAAACCATAATAGAATAAACTAGTAAGATATAAAAAGGTAGTTTGTTAGTAAATTGAGTGATCACCCTGTGCAACACCAGCTTAATTTTAGTCTTACATACTGAATTTAGAAAGCATTTGTGATCTGTTTCAGCAAAATGTTCAGTGTTGAAACTCTCTTGGACTTCATGCTTTCTACATGACAATGTAAATAACTGCCATTTATTGGGGGCCTGTTGCAAGCCAAAACTGTGACATGCATTTTGCATACATTATTTGTCATCCACACAATAGCCTCATAGCAAAGATTATTTTACATATTACAAGGGGAAACTGAGGAAGGTTAGCAAGGTGGCCAAAGTCACATGGCAAGCAAGTGATAGAACTGGAATTGGAACCTTAGTTGATCCAGTTCCAAAGCTCCTGTGCTGCCTTCTCTACCTTGACGCTCCCACCCAGTGAACTATATGCTGGCAAGTTTGTGCATCAACAACAGGTTAGTTGTCTGTGGTGGGCCCGATGGGTAAGTTCCTGTCTTAGTGTCCACTGTGTCCACTGGTGAGGTCTTTAAAGTATCTAGTTTAACTCATATCTGCCTGCCCGTTTCTTCAGTTCTTTCTTTGTGTGTTTATTCAATAGCAAACCAGCCACACAAAAAAAGAAAAAAGTGGCCCCAAGGGCTATTCTGAGAAAGAAGAGCCTTTGCAATGGAAGTGGAAAAGGGTTCACTTTCCCCCAGACTTTCCCCCAGGTGCAAGAAAATGTTTATGTTCAAAAGGTGAAATGTTTGGCTTGTTATCTGGCAGGATATAGCATATCTGTCCTTGGCTGCTACTAAATTTTACAGATAATTTAAACAGTATTTTTCTATCAGAACAGAATGCATTGCCAAATGGAGACTCCTTTGGGGGCAAAATGATGGAAACATACACCACCAAAGCAGACTAGAGTACATCTAGACAGGATGTCACTAAGAAATGGGACCTGGAAGAATTCTCTTTGAATGCATGGTTGTGCTTCATAATACACAAGAGTTGGGGGCAGTGGTTTCTTGTGACCTGAGCCTACCAATAGAGGCTCTGAGTGGAGCTGGTGGACTTGACCATCTTTGCTGATCTGTGGGGAGATCTTCCCACAAAACCATTTTCCTTTTGGCTTCAGAGGTAGTTCAGCAAAATAGAGTACATTTATTAAATGAAAAATTAATTATACTAAGATGCATTTTATGCCAGATAGTGATCCCTTCTCTACAACAACCTTATCAAACATCTGCCTGAGACTACCCTATCCAGGAAAATGTACTGACTTCTTATGAAGAAAATGATCATTTCCTTTTTTTATTGTTGTATTACTTTCAATGTTCCCTTTCCTGCACCAGGATTTAAGTCAAAACATCCTTCATTCTTGTTTAGTGAAAATAAAATTGTTAGAGTTACATTCCTCTTGAGTCTCGCAACTAACATCTGCTATAATGTCATGAATAAATTGATTAGGGTGGTATGGCTAAAGAGTAGAAATGACAGAGCGAGAGCAAGAGACAGCACTACAAGTCTGGCAGGCACTTGTATTGACTGAAAAATTAGCCCTGATTGGCAGGACAAATGATATATGGGATAAATGTGGGCAATCAAACAGCAATGAAGATTTATCTGGAAAGACCCCACCAAGTGGTGTTCTATTCCCAAATTCTGGCATTGTTGGGTATACAGTTGCTTGGTTGGTTTGAATGGGGAATAGGTTCGGCAGCAGAGAGGAGGGAGATGGGATGTACTGCTTGCTGCATAATAGATTCTAATATGCTGCCTTGTCCTATAATAAAAATAAAACAATCCCTAGTGGCTGGGCTTAAAGGGGGGAAGGTTTTTATTTTCCAGCCATTTTCCAAACTAGGATGAGATGGAGTCTTTTTGTAATATGTTTCCTATAGCCCAGGGCAAAAACTTTCTCCATGGGCTTCTCTGACTCTTCTGAGTCATGGGAGGAAAATAAACCAGGGTACAATACAGTTTAGTAAAGTTTGGATAAAGTATAAATTTTTATGGTGAAATACATACTCTAAAGCTTTAGGTCCCGCAAGTAAAAAAAAATATGGAATAACTTATATTTAAGAGATTTGAACCTTGAGAGAGATAAAGCAGATAACGTAAATCCTAATCTCTTCTCAAGAGGCGTGCACACACACATAACACTCTCACAGACATACGTGGCCACACATCTGTGTACACTTGAATCATCTTATCAAGTGTCACAGTTCTTTGGGAGTGAAGGATTTTGGTTTTGATGGATATTCTTGCTTCATTCAAGGCTTATCTGTAGTCTTAGAGACCACAGCTTTTTGAGATTTTATAATTTCCCAAAATAGATATCACCTTTCTGTTTCCTCATAGTTAGATAGTTCCTGTTGAATTATCTGGCTTCCATCAAGGGCATGGTCTATGGGATCATTAAAATCATGTGACATCAGGCTTAGGGAATATGCAAAACTCATTAAAAACTCAACATACAGACCCTCTCCCCACAATGTATGAAGTCTTGAACATGTGTCATGGCAAATCTTTTCTTTAGTGTTCCTCTTCACTCACCTTAATGTTCAGCAAAAAGAAAGTGTCAGAACATTTAGTGTGAGCCCATGAAAGATGCTATTAATCTCAGAACTGAGTTAAGAGGAAATTTAAGCTTACTCTTAAACTATTTCATACTTATTGACAGATGGGAACAAATTGGCTACTATAGTCTCAAATTTAAAGGTTTCTAAAAGCTGTAAGGAAAGTATGGTCCTAAAAGATGCAGGAGGCAGGCTTAAATTAATGTTCTAATCATCACTGTCATTGCATTAAGCAAATCTGTTTAGAGTGGCATATTTGTGAGGGTGAACACAAGCAGTGGGCATTGCCCTCCCTAGAACTGAAGTATCAAGAGCTGTTGCCAAACAGTTGGATTTTAACTCAGGACCACAGATAAAGGGCTCCATTCTCACTTACCAATTCCCTGAGCTCTCCAGTTCCCTGGTAAATTTCTTTTAAACACATTCTCATACCTTTTTCTTTTGTAAAAATGAAAATGTTAGTGGGAAAAATCCACTCCAGTATAAGGGACACATTATTCTGAGAGCGTAGCTTTCCCCACAAATATCAGCGTCATTCCTGCGGCTCTGTAATAAGTGGCTACAGCGGTTGCCATGGCGATTTTCATTTTTAAAAACTGTATCCACACAAAGAAAGGCAACGCAGCTGGTTGCGTGAGGCATCACAACACAAGCCCAGATGTAATGGTGATCCTGCCGTTTGCCAGAATGAGAGGAATGTGTCTATACGTCTGGGCAGAACCAAATCATGGGGCTGTGGCTATACCTTGAGGGGGGCCTTGCTTTCCTTTGAAGCTGGGGAAACTAATGGAGGGTAAATTAGAGGTAGTGAGAGTCCAAATTTTACCCAGTTTTCTTAGGCAGATTCTTAGCACCAGGTCATCACTATTTTTGCTGTTTGTATAACTTCTTCCAACAGCCTCCTTTGAAAAAGACACCCTCTTCCCCTAAGTGCTTCCCCAGAATGACTGTTACAGGAACAAGCACTGCTGGACAGAGGCTCACTACTTGTTTATCTGAAGTCCCATGGCCTCCTACCTACTCGGTATTAAAATGCTGCAAGCAAGTCAACAGCACGTGTTTAAGATCATCCCCCACAGTCCAGTGAGGGGCGGTGTGCAACCTGCTGCTGTCCTTGTCCTTCAACAGGGAGGGAGTTCCGTGGTTTTCTCTGTGTGTGGTCTGGTAGGCACCAATGAGTACAAAAACATACCTGTCAAGCTCGACATTTCCTGAACAACGGCGTTATCTTTCTCAGGGAGCAGGAATCTTTTGTTTGTTTTTGTTTTTAGAGCTTTGATTTCCTAGCCATGCCAGATGCTAAAAATTATGTAAGTAGAACACACAGGTGGCCTCAATTCCTCATTCCAAATAAGCTTCAAGCTAGTTACCTCCTCACTGACCTAGAGGGCTAGTTCCTCTGTCACATAGGTGAGTGCACCAGATGGGACTGTGGCCTCAGAACAGCTACATGAAGAAAGCCCACCATGTGCCTCTTGGGGAAAGCATTTGAAAACACACTGTCACCACCCCCCACCTCATATTACTATTTAGAAAACATAATTATGTTTCTGAATTTCTTTATATTTTGCCAAACAACCGGTTACAGCTATTTTGTTTTTACCAAGAGCACTGAATTACAAACAGTATAAATCGCCAAAAGCCCAAGACTCTAATAATAAAAGGACTTTGCCTGGAAAGCATAAGTGGTTCTTTTATTCTATGAGGAGGACCTTTGTTTGCAAAGAAATACGGCTGTGCTTAACATTTGAGTAATAAGCAATCTTTGTGGTGGTTGTTGTTATTAAACTCAGTTGAGATGTGACCTACAAATAATCCACAGAAGCCCTGGGGCTTTATGAGCTAAACAATTGTCTGTGTTTGATCCTAACTTGCTGAGGATACTCTCCATGATCCTGCAAAATATCACTTCACGGCTCTGTGCGCTATTGTGATGCAAATGGCGCTACTGGCTGACCACAGACAAGCACTATGAGAAATAAGGAATCCAAATTACTTTAAGGTGTCCTTAAATGTTAAAATGTCATACATGAATGAAATATAGAATGAACTGGAAATAGTTAAAACAGAAACAAAAATGTTATGGGTCCCTCAAGATCTGTAAAAAAAAATCAAAGTGTCCCAAAATGTTTCATCTGTCTTCTCATCATCTAAGTAAGATATTAATGGCTCTTTCCATTTTTTTTTAAACCTAGAAACCAAAGGAAATATGCACTTGTCCAGCGTCATGCAACTAATTAGTAACTGTCCCAACTATTGTTCTCTGGCCTCTTACCTATCAGCCCCATGCTACTTTCAGATGTAGAATTCTATAAGCATGCAAAAAATAAACAGAAATAGAACTCCTTAATTTATCAGATTTAAATATTAACATTGGTAAGTTGACCCTTAAAGCTAAGAATTCTACTATTTCTAGATATTAATGATATGCAGAGATTGGTGACATTCTTGTTCCCCAAATAGATTTGAGATCACCCTCCCAAAATTCAGCTCAATAAATCAGAAAGGTGGATCAGTTTGAAAATGTCCACGTTGTTCAGCAACCATGGTTAAGGAAAGAATTAGGAAATTATTTCATAGTCGTCAAGAGGAGCTAAGATAATGAAGAGGAGATATAGGCTTTTAAATAGACCATAAGGCTAACATATTTTCTCCACAAATGTTCTCAGCTATTTCAAATCCTCTTTCTCACTGTGCCCAAGGTTGAGCGGAGACCCACTGGGCTGCCTCTCCCACTCCTGGCGGGGCTTGCAGAAGATCAGAAGAACAATGTAGGGAGGAAGTTCTGTGTGGTTATTTTAACTGAGCACAACAAAATGGTGAATGGGTATATAAACGGAAATGCTGCAAGTATATTTGTTTAAGCAGACATTTCATATCTCTTAGATATGGGGATTTGAGGGGAGAAACAGTCTCAACAGACAGTAGGAGAGTTATTTTTCAAAATTTCTTCTCCTTGACGAAATTTAGATATGATTATTTCTATTGAGATTCATGTTTATTTATTTAACAAATATTTACTGAGTACCTACTAAGTTCCTGGCACTGTTGTAGGTGCTGGGGATATGCAGGTGAACGCAGGGCGGAAGGACTCAGGGAGATAGACGATAAACATATAAACCAACAATCAGACTTTTGGGAAATGATTTATGATTCTCCCCACCCACAAATTTAAAATAATCCAGAATTTGGAATTATAAAGTAACTTCTACAATATCTCATCTGAGTGTCATCATATTCCTAAGAATTGTAAAGTAACTTCCACAATATCTCATCTGAGATTCATCATATTCCTATGGAATAAATTTTGTGGTGAGCTTCATTTTGTAGATTTGGGGATTGAAATTTCAGTGACGTGACTTGCCAAATCCATTTCAACAATAAATGGGGGATCCAGGGTTTCTATTGTTCAGAACAGCTGCTCGTTCACTATATCCTATCACCTCCACAGATTGTTTTTAAAATTCGTGCACCTATGTACAGTTTCCAAATCCAGTGTAAAACAGCTCTCCAAATTCATGTATTTTACCCTCCCATCCCTGGTGCTAATTTATAGCACTGCAGATCTCAAGTAAACCATTGCTCTCAATTTAACTGGAAGGTAATTTGATAAATGCCTACATCAGGTAGAATGCGAACAGGACTTTGCATGCGCACTGTCCCCTCTACAGACTTTTCTGGAAGAAACACCTTCACTGGGCCCAAGACCCTCTCACTTCCCCGCACTGCCTCATTGTGCCTATGCCCCTCACTGCTTCCACGTGCCCCTTCACCCTTACTATCCCTGTGGCACCCCCTTCCACCATCCTCACTGCACTCATGCTCCCCTGGCTAAGTCTTGGGGCCCTGCTGTCCCTGGAGAAATTCTACTCTGTTGCAATTTCCAGCCTGTATACAACAGTCTTTTCATATCCATTTTTTGTTTATTTTAAATTCTTAGCCAATGCCTTCCTTTAATTTTTAAAAGCTAATTACATCCACAAGTTTTATTTGTCCTTAACACTATCATATAAAAAATTAACTTTGTGTCATATTATTTAACATTTCAAATCAGCCAAGAGTTAGCGGGGAGGAGGTCTGTTTGATCATTTTGTTTCAGCAAGTCCAGGGCTTGTACCTTATGGGACCAGCAGCACGTAGCCTCGCCTGGAGCAAAGGGCCTCCTTCCTGTGCATGCTCCTGGCCTAAGCTGAGGCTCTGGCTCACACCCAAGGACTTAGGTCAACACCTCCCAGGATCTCAAGATGAGAACTTAGAGGAAGTCCACCTCTTCAGAAGTTCTCCTGGTGAGGAAGGCCAGCTGTATCAGATCAGTTGCTCAAAACACTCACTAGCTGCCTTTAAAAGGACTTAGTTGATTTTAACAATTCTTTTACCCTCTAGAAATTCTCAATACTTAAGTATATTACTTTAACTCTATTTAATAATAGAGTTATTGTGCTTCCTTTAGTTAATATTTGATTCATTTTAATGTTTTAATAATTCCTTTAAAAAGACTATAGGAACTACAGGCACAAGTGGGGGCAATTCTGCATGTAGTCTAAAACGAGAGAGGTTAACTCCATTTTGAATATGATATCTGATGCTTTTCTCTGTAATACTGCTAAGTTGCTTAATCTACCTACACAATAGAGATAATAATAGTACCTGGACTCCCCCAAAGGACCCCCTTTGACATTACAAAATGATTCCCTGCATTCATTTTCAGCTCTGTGCCAGAGGCCCATTTAAGATGCAGTCATACTAAAAATCAGGTCTTTGAAATGTCATTCCCAAGACTTGTGGGTGAGAATGCTGGTGACCACATGTGAGCATAAAGGTTTGAAAGCCAAGATTCCTCTTCCATATTCTGTGTGCAGAAATCTGCAGTCTCAAGCTCTTTTTTTAAATTTTTTTTTTTTTTGAGACAGAGTCTCACTCTGTTGCTCAGGCTGGAGTACAGTGGTGTCATCATAGCTCACTGCAACCTCAAACTCCTGGGCTCAAGCCATCCTCCTGCCTCAGCCTCCCGAGTAGCTGGGACTACAGGCACTTCATTATGCCTGGTTAATTTTTTTATTTTTGTAGAAACGGGGTCTCACTATGTTGCCCAGGCTGGTCACAAACGAAGCTCTTTTAAGTACTCAAGCACATGCAGGTTTCTTTTAAGGAAACTTTTGACTTTACAAATGCAGAGATGGGAAAGAAATACATAAATCAGGCCGGTACATTTTTATACCATTTGGTCCAGGTTCATTTGTCTCCTGGGAGTGGAAGTGTATACATTTCTCACTGATCAACAACACAAATATTGACTTCTGCCCATAGAAATCAGTTCTGATGGTCTTCATCCAATACTTAAAAGTGCTCACATCTGAGATTTTAGAAGGACCATCTAAAGTATATGAGAACACTCTGGAAACATTCTTCCAGGTTACTGTGGTAGCCAGCCCTCAAGATGGCCCTCAATGATCCCTGACACTTGGGATTCACATCTTGTGTAGTCCCCTCTCACAATGTACCAGGTTGGTCTGTGTGACCAACAGAATAGGACAAAAGTGGTAGGACTTTTGCGATTAGATTTAATCCATTTTGGTTGTTTTCTCACAATTTTTCTCTTCAGTTGTCTTGTGCAGCACCACAGAGAAGTCTGTGTGGCAAGGAACTGAAGCCTTTGGACAACAGCTATGTGAGCAAGTTTGGAAGTGGGTCCTTCAATCCTAATCGAGTCTTCAGAGACTATTGAATAACTAATAGTTACTTAAGCTCTAACTTTGTTTCAGGGTAGATCACCAGGAAACAAATTCACATAACTATTATAGCAGTGGTTTTATTCAGCTAGGGATTACTGATTTAATTTTAGCTTTTATAGAAGGGTGGATTTTAGAAGGTATATTTGAAGTATTCTGTGTCTTTCATGAGACTATAATCAAGAATATTGTCTATGATGTCATTCTATGCCCTATTTCTCATAGAGTTCAAAAACAGAACAAAATTGCTGCTAATTTTTATATTTTCTTTAACTGACCTGGAGAACCATATAAACTGATATACTTCCCTTTTCACTTTGTTGCCAGGAGGCTCTGAATAAAATTTTATTCTAAGTTAAGGATCTAATTTTTGCCAGATACACATTTTTTGGTTTCTTTAAGGGATGTCTTATCATCTTTTACTTTTGGTTATCCTTTTTGAAATAAATATTTCTTAGCCCTGTAAACCAACTTAAGTCCTTTATGGAAGTAATTAAGTTTAATTCAAGACACTGTGAATTATTTGAGTTGCTGTTACATGCCAAGCAGAGTGCTAGGCTCTGAAAACACAAAAATGAATAAGACAAGAAGTAGGGCTTGCTCTTAAGAACTTAAAAACCTCATCATGAACAGCTATGTGGAGGGCCAACCATAAAACCAGGTGACGTACACGCTCTTCGTAGAGTGAATAAAGCACGGTAGGAGTGCTTGCGAGAGAAAATGACTCCTTGGGATGACAACCAGAACTGGGCCTGATGAAAAAGAGTCTGGCATTAGGGCTCAGAGAAAATAAGAGTAGTCTAGGATGTGATGGAGAAGTTCAGTGTGGCTACAGTGAGGGGTGGACTAGAGGTGGAAGCATGTAAGGTGCAAACCAAAAATTATTAATATGCCTCTGAGTACTTGGGAACACAGTTTACGTGGAAGAGATTGCAACACAATAAAGCCTATTTTTCCACATTAGTACTGACCAAATTAATAAATAGCTAACCTACCAAGGAATAATAAGAAAGCTACTTAATAACAGTTTACAGCACTCCCACTCAGCTGTGATAGTGCTGAATTCTTGCAAAACTAAAAAGAAGCAATGCTTTAGAGCTGAAAAAATGTCCAATTCTTATTCATTACCCATTGATTCTGGCAAATTTCCAATGAGGGCACCACTGGTTGAAACAAGAGTTAGAGAGAGTTCTGGAGGCTCTGCTTCCTAAGAGACCATTAAACTTCATAAAGGGACAAAGCAAAAGTAAAAGCCTCTTTTCTGCTTATCTAATCCACACTGGAACCCACTATGTTCATGTTTACTACAACTGGTCTATATGTTTTCTTTACAGGACTTCATATTACTCCCCAGAATAAGTGAACTTCCTTTGGAGCACATCAAAAGAGTGGGATCTCTTCTCTTGTTAAAGTGCCTGCATACTAAAACACGCAGCAGCTAACCAGATTAATCAGCCCTTTACATAGCTGTTAGGATCTTAATGGTGACTTATTTGATGGCACTCCATGAATTTTTCTAATCTTTAGACCAGACATTGCAAACCCAGGTGCCTACAAGGCCACACTTACAATGGAAATGAACAAGATGCCTGTGGAAACCAAGGAGAATGATGAGAACTCTAACACACTAGAGCCAGCTGCCATTCACACACACTGGCACAGGGTTGTAGTGTTGGAATATCGATTATCTGGTTATTTTTGTTTGTTTGTTTGTCGTTAAGAGAAACTGAAAATCTAAACCATTATGTAAAATTTGCCTATTTTTAAATGTTGGCATCTCATATAAAAGGCTTAAACTTTGTGTGGACTAAATGAAGTATGTGTGCAGATTGGATCTGGCCTGTGGAGCACACATTTGTAACTTCAGTTCTTGACAATCATATTAGCAGAGATTGTTAAGATCTTTGGCACATATTGAAGGAATTATACAGAAACCACTTTTAAGGCCTCCAATTTGTTTTCAGTGACGTATGTCACTGAAAACACACATTCAGTGCTGACAGGAGTACAGAGCAGTGTTAAGCAAGTTATGCATCCTCAGAAAGTAATTAAGAGATGGTTCCAGCAACCAGTAGAATTAAACTGATGCAGAATTTCCTCCTATATTAATGTATATAAATTTGTATATAAATTATAACAATGTTTTAAAGACATAGCTGAGCTCAAAATAAAGAAGCAAATCCCCAGGGGGTAAGAAAGAAAGAGAAAACCCAAAGCAACAAATACCATACGAAATAGAAACAGCATTACCTGAAAAATGTTCTAAAATAACTGCACTTAAAATGATTAAAGATATAAAATTAAATATAAAACATAATGAAAGAATATGACTCTAGCCAATTTGAAAAAGAAAAAAACCCAAAATCTATAAAGTAAAACTATAGACAACAAAATTAAAAAACAAAAACAAAAACACCTCTGTTGGCACAGCTCAAAAGAGAATTAGAGAACAGGATCTGAGGAAATCATCCAGAATGAAGGTTTAAAAAAAAGAGAAGTAAATATAAAAGAATACCAATAGGCATGCAAAATAAATTTTAAAAGTCCAGCATATATCTAATAGGAGTTTCAGAAGAAAGAATAGAGGTGAGGAAGAGGCAATATTCTAAGAGAATTTCTTTTTGTAGAACTGAAGACTCTCATCAAGTTCTGAGTAGAATAAGTAAAATAATCCTTAAAAGTGCTTTAGTGAAACTGCACAATACATTATATATAGAGAAAACCAAAAATACACCAGAGAGAAAAGATAGATTAGCTAAAAATAAAAAGAATAGCAGTTACAGAGCACATTTTAAATCAATAACAAAAACACAAAATACCATTGCCTAATATCTCCAAAGTTCTAAGGGAAAATATTTGTCAATTTTGAATTCTATACCCAGATAAACTATCTTTCAAAAGTAAGGATAAAATAGATTTTTAAGCCAAAGACTAATAATTTATTGCTAAACTAGTACTACTGAGATAATTTACTAATGATATATTTTTAGTAAGCAAATCACTAAAGGAAAAGATTCAGAAAGAAGAAAACTGAACACAGAGGCAAGAGCAGGTGCATGCAGCATTGTCAAGCAAAGAAACTGTTAAACATGTAGATAAACCAAAATAAGCACAAATTGTAAAGATAATAATGATTATTGAATGGTTGAAAATGAGACGGAACTAGAAAATTAACAGCATGAATAAGGAAGTGGTGAAAATAATTAAAGCATTTTAATTTCTATGTAGTGTCCAGGACGATGCTAGAAATATTTGTGTTAGGCTTTGTTAATTATGCATGCTGTGTTAATTATGTATGCAAAAACCTAAGGATAATGACTAAAATAATGGAAGAAACTAGAATGAATCACTCCACAGTAAGACAACAACAAAAAAAGGGCCACAGAGAACACAATAATCAATCCAAACAAAAGCAGAAAAGGAGAAAACAAGAAGCATAGAAAAAGTATTTACACTGAAAACTCAAAATAAGGTGTGAGACATATTTATATATACATAAAAAGATATATATTTAATATGTGTACAAATGTTTGGGATGTGATTTATATATGTTTTAATGTGTTATATTTGTAAAATGTATATATATTTAACTTATATAATATATTTTATATGTATAAAATTCTCACATGAGAACAAAGAGATATATACAAGGATATTCACATGGCATTTTTGTGATAGTGAAAATATGGCAACAATTTAAAGGTCTATTAATAGAAAAATGCACAAATAGTGATATATTTGCATAATGAAGTATTACACAACAGTCAACACAAATGAATTGTATCTAGAATTAACAACATGGATAAATTGCAAAAAGCATAATGGTGAGTGGAAAAAGCAAGTTGTAAAGGACAACATAGCAGACATATTGACTGGCTACCTAAAAGTCATTGACAGCCTCTCTTTTTTCCCAGTGACTTTCTCTACTGAGGATGCTGAACAGCAAAAATATTTAACATCCTGCCCTCTCTTGAAGCAAGGGATGCATCATCAGTTCTAGCAAATGAGATGTCCTGAACATCTCTGGGTGTTCTTACCTTCCCAAATAAAAAGATGAAATGTAACAAATAAAAAAACCTTTGCTTATTGCCTTTCCTCTTTGTCCTCCCTGGAATATGAACTCCTGAGGTTTAGTAGCCAACTTGCAAGCAGCAGGTAGAAAGTCACACACCGGGATAGTGAAGTAGGATGATAGATAACATCATCGTCATCTCTGGTGATGTCAATGAGCCAGTGGACCGCCACTGGGCCACTTTTCCCTAGACTTCTTATGTGAGGCAAACAATGCTCTTAATTATTTAATACCCTGTAGAAGAATTTTTCTGGTACTTGTAGCTAAATGCAATCTAATTGAAACAGATAGGTAAAGTAAATCATTTATGTCAATTTTTTAAAAATATAGAAATGTGTTATATGTTGCTTATATGTACAGACAGGCATAGGACATATGAAAAACTTGTCAGGAGGGACCCACATGAATGTTAGGATGTGGTTACCTGCCTGGAGAAGGGTGTTAAGGGAAGGGGGAGTATAAGAAGGAACAGGTGACTCAAATGGTACAAAAGTTTATGTAACCAAAACGTTTGTACCCCTGTAATATTCTGAAATTTAAAAACTATATATATATATATATAAAAGAAGGAAAAGCTGTTCTGTATTTTTATTCTTTTAAAAAGAGTTCTAAAGTGATATCAACTTTTAAAAAATATGAGTGATGGGTACTTGGTTTTCTTTTGTATATAGCTGAATTATTTAAAAAGTATTCTTTTCTCTAGAATAAAAGAAATTTGAAATTATGTAAGCTCTTTAGTTATCTATGATGATACGTGGTTTGAAGTGTCTTTTGTGGTTGGTGCTCTGTAGCACCCTTGTCTAATCCATTTTCCCCACTCCTCTGAGTTAAAGCAGAGATGAAGGTAAGTCTACTTCCAGACTGTGCTATGTACAGATCTGCTGCAACCATAGCAAATGACTTAAGGCAACAGATTCCTGGGAAACTTTCATGTTGCAACAGGGCAAGTAAATAAAAATTCTGGAGAAAGTGTTCCAAAAACTTTAGATGACCGCATCTAAAGAATGCAAGCAAGAAAACATGATGATTGGCACTTGGAGTTGGTGGAGACAAAAATATGGAATGATGACAAGCTTGGAGAAATCCCAGCTCATGGACCCATGTACTACAGGGCAGGCCAGACAAGGATCAAAAATTTTTCAGTTACATTTAAAAATTATATACACAATCTAGTATTTGGGCAGCAAGCTAGCAATGTTGTAGATATTAATATTTAATAAAATTTTATCTAAGATACATTCTCATGGGGAAAAATTTTAATAAAATATCAGAGTGCAGAGGGTATAAAGTGAAAAGTGAAAGAATTTTCCTCCCTCTCCAACCCCCAAGTCCCACTTTCAAATGTAAATACTATTAATATTTCTTACATTTTTATAGATTTTATACATAGATTGGCAATTATATACCCTCTCCATTTTTAGAATAATACTATACATATTATTCAGTGAACTGCTTTTTTTTAAATTTCAGAGTTTTACAGGGGTACACATGTTTTGGTGACATAATTTGCTTTTGTACAGTTTGAGCCAAAGTTATAAGTGTGCCCTTCACCCAGATAGTGTGTATGGTACCTGTGAGGTGTGAATTTACCCATCCCCTCCTCCCCCCCAACCTACTTGGTTTCCCTTCAGTTTTACTTTCATATGTGCACGTAAGCGTTGATCGGTTAGTTCCAGTTTTGTACTGGGCACATGTGGTGTTTGTTTTTCCATTCTTTAGATACTTCACTAAGAAGAATGAGCTCCAGTTCCATCCAGGTTGTTACAAAAGATACTACATCATCTTTTTTTTTTATGGCTGAGTAGTGCTCCATGGTATACATACACCACATTTATTTATCCATTCATGTATTGATGGGCACTTGGGTTGTTTCCACATCTTTGTGATTGTAAATCGTGCTGCTACAAACATTCGAGTGCAAGTGTCTTTTTGATAAAAGGTCTTTTTTTCCTTTGGGTAGATACCTAGTAGTGGGATCGCTGGATCAAATGGTAGGTCTACTTTTAGTTCTTTGAGGTATCTCCAAACTACTTTCCATAGAGGTTGTACTAGTTTGCAGTCCCACCAGCAGTGTATATGTGTACCTTTCTCTCTGCATCCATGCCAGCATCTATTGTTTTGGGACTTTTTGATAAAAGCCAACAAACACATGAAAAAATGCTCAATGTCTCTAATCATCAAGGAAATGCAAATCAAAACCATAGTAAATTGCTTTTTAACTTTTCATATATTGGATATCTTTCCAAATCAGCTCACATAGACGTATCTCATTCTCTTCAACAATTACAAATATTATATGCAGTTATTGTATTTATTAAACCAGTTCTAAACTGATGAACATTTAGGTTGTTTTACATTTTTTGCTATTGTAAACAATGTTGCAATGAATATCTTTGTATAACTCATCTTTTCCCTATAGATTTAAAAGGCCATTTTATCATATTCAAAATTTCCACGTGTATTTGTTGGCATTTTTTTTTCTGACTCTACTCTTCCATAAATCTCCCAGCCTTTTACTTCACAAGCACTAAATTTTGATGACTGAAGTTCATAATACATTTTAGTATCTGGTAGTGTTTTCTCCCTAGCATTACTCAGAACTTCCAGAATTTTCCTTGCTCTTCTTGAAAGTTTATTTTTCCAGATGAACTTTAGCATCATTTTGTCAAGTTTAAAATATCCAGTCTGTCTCTCTGAGCAGCCAGCCATTATCGCACACCCCATCTTGGAGGCCTTACTGTCTTGAGAAATTAAGCCAAGGAGGTTCAGGGGAGGAAGAGTGGGATGCAGCACTACATAGAGGCAGGTGAGGTGGAAGTCCATAAAATGAACTGTGAGAACCCCCAGACCCTTTTCCACATAGAGCTCCCAGAATACTGGTACTCACTTATACCTCCTACTTAAGGGACCAGCTGGGGAAACAGACTTGTTCACAAATATTGAGATTTAAAGGTGCCTCCAAACAAAGGCCAGGTTTCCCAATACAGTGAGGCTCACCAGTTGATAAGCTTAGAACTTGCCCCACTCTAGTGCCTTCTTGGGCTTTTTGTCTCACTCTTAAATATGGATATTTGGCCTAGCTGCTCTAGAGAGGTGAGGAAAATAGAGAACAAAACAAAGAGACAGAATTTGCAGAAAACAAGCACAATTTAAGGCACTGGAAAAATCTTCCAAAAACTATTATCAATATTTTCAGAGGCAAGAGAAGAGATTGCATTCATGAAGCAAGAGTAAGAGGCTAGAAAAAAAAGTAACATTCAGAAAACAAAAACAGAGCTCTTAGAAATAAAAAATATGAGGATTCAAATGAAAATCTCAATATTAAAACATGAAGTTGAGGAAATATCCCATAAAGTATTTATATTGACTGAAGATAGATCTTTAGTTCAATATAGATAAAGAATTGAAAAGCAGAAGAAAAAAGATGAGAACAGGAAATCACAACTCTTGCTCCAACATCTTTATTAAATTTGTTTCATAAACAGAGAGACAGGAAAGATGAAATTATCAAAGAAATGGCATGAGAAAATTTTTCAGATTGCAGGATATGAGTTTCTAAATTGAAAGGCCTACCATATACAAACCACAAGGAATGGAAACAAGGATTATACCCAAGCACATCATTGCTGGATTTCAAAAAGTGGGATAAGGAGAAGAATCTAAATGATTCTTTGAGATACAAAAGATAGATCACAAACAAAGAGATGGAAATCATATGGCAGTGGATTTTTGAAAACAGCACTGAAATCTAGAAGACAAGGAAGCATGTCTTGAAAATTTTGAGGTAACATAATTTCTAACCTAGAATTCTTTACCAGTATCATTGCAAGCACAAGGGGAGAATAAAACCTGTTCACTAAGCAATACCTCAAAAAAATTCTTTTTATACGCTCTTTGCAGAAACCTATTAAAGGATGTATTTCATGAAGATGTAGGAAATAGATGAAGTAACGAGGGTGGGTGTGAAATTATGAGAATCCACAAGTTGTTGAAGGGAATAAGGGCCTAGAGAGAAACAGAGCTGAGGACAGAGACTTAAGGCTCATTCACCACTGGTATCAGGAGAAAGAGGTGCAGTAAGATAAAATACAAGGGGTCTAGGGAAAGACAGACAGAGATCTAGGTTAGCAAAGTGTTGGAATGGATGAAAGTGGGAAAAATCCTCAAAGGCAGGAGGTTAAAAAATTTTTGAAACTTCAGAAAAGGAGGAAGGCCAAGTTCTTAGAAAAGGCTGTTTGAATAGAATAAAGTGAGTGGAGGAGCAGGTTTGGCTGAGTCAATGGGATAGGAGCCAGCTTACAGGGGGTTAAAGAAGGAGGTGAGAAAGGAGAGTTGTACAACTCTTATAATAGCTGGTGATGAAAAGGAGAAGAAAATATATTAATAGTAAATGTAGCTATTAAGGATATGTAAAAGAACTACTTAAGAAGGAGAAAATATAGGTATATCCGAAAGAAGAAATAAAAGAGATGGTACAGAAGAGGATATTCAAGATAACAGAGGAAGAAATTAGTTTAGAACAGTCTTAATAGGAACACTAACGGAATCCAGGTGAAGGCATTCACTTTAGCAAGGAAGAAGGATGATTTCTCTGAAACCAGGGAAAAGATTAAGAAGATAAAGTTTGCAACAATGATATGTTACGGTCCAGTGGGTTCTGTAAGTGTTTATTTATAAGAGATGACTTAGGCTCTTCTTTATAGGAATAAGAGCCTAAGTCAATGCCTAGCAGAGTAACTCAGAAGAAGGGTAAAAGAATTGGTGGTTTAAGGATTAAAGAAATAGATCTGAAATACATTAAAAGGGTAAAACACCTGGGTGTCAGAGAGATCCACCCTCTGAGCCCTAGTGAGAGCCAGATGCAGCAAAAAATCTTTAAAAGAACCCAATAAAGGAACTTGATATTAGAAAACAATGCATATACAACAAATTTGTTGAATAAGATAACTTAGAAGAAAGAATTACTAAAAAAACATAAAAAATATGTTTATTTAATAAATAGATAATTTGGATATTCAATTTAGTTTATGTTTTGTTTTGAGATATTTTGTCAATTTTCAGAATATTTTTTCTTTCATTTTTTCCTTTCTTGCATTTTCAATTTCTATTTTTACTAATTATTACTGCACCTGTTTGTAATAGTAAAAATTTACCAAAACATACATAATAAAATAAAACTAATATCCAACAATAGATGATTGGTTAAATGTGCTCAAGCACTATGTATGGTATGATATAATTTCTAAATAAGGTGTAGGTGTATATATTATGTATATGTATGTACAAAGAAATGATCCAGAAATATACATATATTATAAATATTTGTATATGGGGGTTGTCTTTAAGTAGAATGGAACATAGTGGGGTACTAATGTATTTTTTTGTTTGTCTACAATTTGTGATTTTCTTCTAAAGCATATAAATTATTTTTATTTAAAGGTAGAATGGAACAAAGGAAAAATACTAAAATTTTTCAGATGGGTTTTTTGGATTTTTTCTTTAATTTATAAAGAGTGAGTTAGTTCTTAGTCAAAGAATTCTTAATTCAAGAATGTCTATTAAGCTGCTATGACTGTTCTGTGTTCTCCTCAAATACCATCTCATACCCTTTATACCAAAAGTTATGAAATCATGACATAGTAAAGAAAAACATTCTTTTTAAACCAGTTTTTTTCCTTAATTCATTAAAAACCTCCCAAAGCAATTATGGCAGGCACAATCCCCAACCATTGAGTATTTAGTTTTTTTTCAAATAAATATACTTTTTTGATCATTTAGTTCCCCCTGTGTTTGGGGATGGGGGCCAGCAAAAAACAAAAAAGACAAAGATGCTCAAACAAGAAAAGCAAGCATTATACAACCTACCTGTGGCACTTCAGAAATCACAAATACATGAAAAAAATCCAATCCAGAATGGAATATTCATTTATGAAAAAAATTACTGATGGATCAATTTGTTTATAGCCAATTGGTTTTCAAAGTTGTTTTAAATTTGACCCTGTTTTGCAAGATAACTAGGAAATGTTCTATGCCTGAAAGCATGAGTAAGAAAATACAGAGTGAGTAGACTCAGAGTGGATCTTGGGTGGAAGGTCAAGAGATCAAGGATAATAATGTTATATGGTCAACACAAAGCAATTGAAGACTAAAGCAGGGGTAATTTTAAGTTAAAACTTTGGGTCAATCATCAATGATAGAAGCATCCAAAAGATAGCAAATGAGTGCTGGATTTAGCCAAGACAGCAATCCGGCTTGCCTCTATATGGAGTGGGTCGCTGCAGAGTTGCATTAGCCCTGTCCTGATGTGCAGTGACTGCTATTGGCAGTGTCAAGTTTAAAGAGAGATAGATACCATTATGGCAGCATAGCAGTTGAACTCAGCATTTTCAACCTTTTTCTTTCAAAGTCTTAGACCCTGACCCTCATGAACTTGCATGAATGCAGCCCACTTAAATTGTCTGTAAAGTAGAATCAAACTCCATGCAATCCTATTGTCCTCAGACAGTCTCTCTCACTCATGAAATAATCTTAGGTGAATAAGCAAAGAGCTGGCCTGGCTTGAAGTCACACCACCTTCAGGGTGATATCTTTGTGCTCTAGCGTGTGCAAGAGGCATCCGGGGATTAGAATGCCAGACTGCCAACATGGATGCTTGATTGAAAGCAGAGGTAAAGAATTGCTTCTCTGAGGTAATTTCAAGTTTCCCCAACAGAACTGTGTGTATTTATCAAACCTCCGTTTCATAGTATCCCTGTATTTATAGCAAAACAGACCAAAATGCCTGCAACTAGTCTGAGCGGATTTGAAATGACAGGTACGGGAATTCCCAGTTGATTTGCACCAAGTTACATTTTCATACATCCCTGAGGGCAAATTCTGTGACATCTCTGACTGAAATGTTCCAGCCTGCCACATAGAGGGGACTACAATGATTTCAATTTGAATATTACACATAAACAAAAGGAATTACTTCAATAGTAACTTACTTAAAGAAGTGCCTTAGAAACATGAAGCACTTTGAGAAAGCTAAATTGGACCAATATGAATTTTTTTTCCTAATGTACAAAAAAATTTTTAAAAAACCAGCAGGGGCTGAAATATGTGACAAACAATTTGGAAACAGCTGTGCT
The DNA here is from genome assembly GCA_023783475.1 of Daubentonia madagascariensis. Lineage (NCBI taxonomy): Eukaryota > Metazoa > Chordata > Mammalia > Primates > Daubentoniidae > Daubentonia > Daubentonia madagascariensis. Next base: position 10,887,882 of record JAKFHU010001670.1, read on the forward strand.
GATTGCAATAGTCTCCAATAACATATTGCTTGTATTCTCTTCTCAGTTTGATTCTTTGACTCCAGGAAGTACTGAAAGAAAAACTAAACATTTTCTTACGGCAAACTGCTTTTAACATGATCAATTACCTTTCCTCTGTATGCTGTGCTATGGTTAGAATTACATGATTAATCTCTGACTCAAAGAGGTCTGAGGCATGCTCTTTTTCTCCCCTTTCTTTTCAAAAAGCATCTTAGAATTGAAAAATGTGAAAAAGGAATTCTAAATATCAATAGCAAGTGGTTAATTTTTTGGTGGTTATAAATATTAACTTACTGAAAGGAAAATTAAATATAGAATCACGAAGAATTAGTGAAACAGTCTGTAATTTTAATATGTTTTAAGCCCCTGGCAAACCAGTGTCTTCAGAACATGTTGAAACTTCTCACATTTTGCAATCCAATCTTATGACACCAAATCTTCCACAAATATTAAGTGCTTACTAAGTAGTATTAGGAGTAGTATGTCTGGTTATTTCTGGTATTTCTTACATTTAAAAAAATCGTCTGGAATTTGTTTTCATGTAAGGTATGATGGTAGAGTTATAACTTTCTTTTCTTTTTGTCTTTTTATAATTGGCCAGCTAAATGGCCCAACTTCATTTCCTTCCTCTTTCCTCACTAAATTATGATGAGACTTTTAAACACATAACACATGTGCATGCATGTCCACAGACACATATCTGTTTGTTTTTTCTGGGTGTTCCATTTTGTTCACTTGACTTGTGCATTCCTACCCCAGTACCACATTGCAATAATTATAATAATTTCATCATTCCATTATTCTTTCTTTTTCTGAATTACTTTAGACATTATTGTAACTCATGTATTTTTTCATATGAAATTTAAATAGTTTTGTCCAATTCTGGAAAAAAATAGCTCTATTATTTTTATAGGAATCACATTATATTAGAAAATTAATTTTGGGAGAATTAGCATTTTTAATATTGAGCTTTCCTATTCAAGAACATACTATAACCCTCCTCTATTCAAATTTTATAATTTCCTTCCTATAGGTTCTGCACATTCCCTTTGCTTGTGTTTTTAGTCGCCTTCCAGCTCCTTCCCTTGTTTTTTCTGGGCAGCTCCATAGCAGCAATCAACGAACCTCCCTCCTGCCTTTGTTTCCTCTGGGAGTTTCACCAAGGCAGGCAATGAGGACACCATCTCTGAGGGTTAAGATTAGTATTTCCTAGGCTCAATCTCACGTTCCTGCTTCTGGTTAGCTCTCTACACAAGGCGCTTTCCTCTTTGGTGGTATGCCGGTATCAATTTTTTGATCGCTTTTCTCCCTCTCATCCTTGCTACATATCATTTGGCAAGCTGTATATTTATAGTCCTTTGGTCCGTGTCTCAATTTGATCAGGCTCACAACCATTTCTGCCTCTCTTTTCTAATGAGCCACAAAGCATATTCAGGGATACCTCGAGCTCAGGAGAAAATAGACTGTACAGAGCTCTCTTCAAATTCCGGGCACTTTAATTCACAGTCCTCCAACAGACAATAGAGTACATCTTACTGATTGCCTAATAAAAAGAGGAGAAATTGCTCTCTGAATGTGCTATAATTGGATCATGTCTTTGCTCACATGGTGTTATGGTATTCAATAGGGATCCAGGACGATTTAAGGTTTTTTATCTCTTTGTTAGTATGAGAAAGATATAAACCACAGTTAGGACATCAGAAACTTTCCACTTCCACGATGGGCAGTAGGAACTATCAATTCAGATTCCACATTTATGGTAACCTTTTATGTGTCAGGTGGGGTACTTGGTGTTCTCTCAGATACTGACTCAGCTTTTCCAAAAGATAGCCAGGGACCCAGAAATTTGAAATTAAAAAAAGGTTCTGAAAGCTTAAGTCCATGTATTAACATTATTACAGGAGATAACTGCTATGTTCGGAAGTCTTGGTGGTCCTTCAGAGCACTCCAGCCCCCCAGTAAGGGGGAACAGGCTCCAAGGAATAGGATGGTATGAATGCTGGGGCTGGGGATGGGGGAAACAGTGTAGCTTCACAAGGGATGTACCACGTGCAATGATGCCTGCTGGGTACTGCTGGCAGCAGCCCATGAGCAGCACACCCAAGTCACCCGGGCTCACGTCAGAAGCTTATTACTGTGCCTGGCAGACCCAGAGGCCTGTGAGCTTTGGAATGCTGATCCCAAGTACCCTGGATTACCACTGGCCACATTGCAGGCATTGACAGTCACCACCAAGCACATGGTTGAGAAAGCAGCTGCCACATTATTATTGGCTCAGATGTAACTTTTATAAACCTCAAAACAAAGCTTACCCTTACAAGAACAGCTTAATCTCCCTTTATGCATGAAACACCTGCTAACTGACCCAGACTGAATACAGGTATAAGAAAGACAGACGAATCCTCCAAACTCCGAGAATTGTCTCCAGATGGAGACCCTCCCAATTAGGCAGTCATATGACTCCTGGCTATATCTGGCCCACACCCCATGCCACCTGCTCCTGCTGTCCATCTTGTAAGAGTGCTGGAAGAACAAACGGCTTGAATATCAGAATGTGTCTAAGATTCATCTTTGGAGTTTGATGGGAGGGGAAAAGTCCCCCACCACAAGCTGGTTAACTAAGGCCAGAGCCTTTAACACGACAATAACTCAGAACCAATAATGGTAGCAAAATAAATGTATCGGGCATTATTTGTTTAGTTTTTATTATTTATTGTATTAGGTGCTATAAAAAAATTTATAATATCATTGTTGACTTTCACAACAACCACATGAGGTATGTATAATTACCCCCATTTTATAGATGAGGAAAACAGGTGCTCAGAGAGATTGGGTACCTTTTCCAAGGCTGCACAGTGTAAGTGACAGAAAAAGGAATTGACTCTTCATCTAACTTTAAATTTTGTGTTCTTTCAGTACCGTATTCTGCTTCGTTTACTTTTACCGTCTTATAATTCTAAGAAATTTAGAGAAGTTTGGTTACCTGATTTTATAATGGAAAACAATAAAAATTGCAAATTAGAGTTGGGATACTGCTAGAAGCACAAAAATTTAGAATTCAAATCAGAGGAGCAAACTATTTTTAAAAATGCCCCAAAACACCAAAGAACCCCCCCACACACAAAACCCCAAAAACAAATAATTTGGAGACATTGAGTGAAGAGGCAAATAGTTCTGTATGTCCCTCAATAATCTCTGAGGTTACCACTGGATTATGGCCTTAAAAAGGGTTAAACCATATTTACTCTATGCTGCTTAAAAGTATTGACAAAACTTCCCAGATAATTTTAGGGATAGAAGGGACATTTAGAGATCATCATATTGAGCTGACTTATAGGTAAACTAATTGAAGTCCAAAAGCTGTCAGAGTTGACCCAGCGACGTGCGGGTCACTGGTAGAGCCCAGCACAGACCTCGGTTTTCTAATTCCCGACCCAGACCTCTGACAACTCCTCCTAGCTTCTCCCAAGGAGGTTTAGTGACACCCAAGAAGCCTCCCATAAATATGGATAAAGAAAAAAGATCTCATTGTTTGACATTGTTAAATTAGATGTCCAAATTTTACTTATCAATTTTATCAATTACTCCTTTTTACTCAATAAATTAAATCTTAGAGGTAAGTGCCTGCCTCAGAGGTGATCATAGTCCAGTCAGAGAGAGAAATGAAAGAGAGAAAGCACAGTGTGGTAAGACGTCTGCGCAGGGTGAAACGGGAGCCCAGAGGACACCCAACACGACTGGGCTGGAGAGAGAGTCAGGCACGGTTTCCTAAGACAGGGGTTTCTGAGTCCAGTCTTGATGGATACTTAGGGATGACCCAGGTGAATGAAGAAGGAGAAGGTATTTCAGGTAAAGGGATGGAACCTATCATCACATGGCGTCTCTACAGAAGTATCAGATATCTTGGTTTGACTAGCCGGGAATCAGCAAACTACAGCCAGCCTAATCCAGTTTACTACCTGTTTTTATAAATAAAGTTGGAACACAGCCAGGCTCATTTATTTACATAGTGGGTGTGGCTGCTTTTACACTACAATGACACAGTTAAGTAATTGCCACTGAGACCCTAAGGCCCACGAAGCCTAAAATATTTACCACCTAGCCGTTTACAGGAAAGTTTGCTGAACCCTGGGTTAAAGTAGATAGAGGTAGGGGGCAGATGTCACACTGATGGTCCATAGGCTTCATCTGATTGCCATGTTTTATTTGGCCTGCTCATTGTCCTTTCATTTGTTTGTTTAAAAAAATCTAAAATATTTTCAACATTTAAAAATTAGGAGATTTCATATAATAAATCCAGATTCCTAACTTCTCTTGAAAAATCAGATCAATTTTGGACCTACTCCTCTGCATGGCAAGAATGAGACAGAGCTGAGTAGCAGCAGCCACCTTCAGGCGGGGCATGAGCGCTCCGTTTTCCCAATTGCCTTTCCCACTCTCTCCCAGCCTACTTCACTAGTCTACCTACCTCAGTCCTGTAGGAATCTAGATTTACAAATTCATGAAGAGGCTGAAGATAAAGGTGGTGGCGATTCAATCAAGGGCTAGGAATTCTTCATTAAGGAGTTTGGGCTTGATCCTGAAATGCCAGGAAGCCGCTGAAGAGTTTGAACCAGGCCTCTGACCTGACGAGGCTGGGCTTTTAGAGAACGAGACTCTGAGAGCTGCATGAAGAATGGACTAAAGGAGAGGGAGATCAGAGGCAGTGAGGCCAGCTAAGAGGCTTTTGAAGAAGTCCAGGAAAGGATTGAAGGCCTTAAAGCAGTGTCACAGGGAAAGAAAAGAGGAAATTGATCCTAGGAATATTTGCATGGAAATCAAGAGCACAGCAGGGACTAGACATACAAGTAGGAGATCTCAGAATGCTGGAATGGTGGGAAGAAAAGCATTAACATCTACTATTCCCTGAAACCTTAGGGGATTCTCAACAGAGTCCTAAAGTCAATAAGGCATAGGGCCTACTTTGTGTGCCAACTGATCAAATTTGTGTGGAGAGTTGTACACATCAGGAGTTTTGGGAATAACAGAAGTGGAAGTAGGGTAGACGCTCTTTGGAAGAGACAGTAAACAAAGCCCCTGGGGCCAGTGGCCATGGCCTCCACAATAGGGGTACAAAATCAGGGTGACTGAAGGAGAAAGGGCTTAGTCAGGAGCCTCAGGGTCCAATGTGCATCCCAGATTTGGAAAGTCTGGTGGATATGGAAAATTATAGATACCCCACAGGGGCTCAAAGATAGTTTAGAATTCATGTGCCTGTGAACCAATATAAAATCTTAAGGCTTCACCCCCACCGGCTGACCGAATGGACCCACTACAGGCCAAGGGATACCTAAACTAAATTGCCTGCCACGAGGAGGGGCTCAGACCATGCCATCATATGCCCACTCCCTTCTTGGAGATATCCTTTGTCAATCATCACAGGCCTCCCTATGCAAAAATACCTGCAGGTCCTCAATTTATACAAAAATGTCTGGTAGTTTGTCTCTGAACATTCCAAGCCTTTTGATAAAAGCTTCATGTCTTTAACCAATTACAAGTCAGAGTCTTTAAACCCACCCCTATACAACCTGTAAGCCCCTGCTTTGAGATGGCCCACCTTTTCGGGCCAAACCAATGTATGCCTTCCATGTATTGATTTATGACTTTACCTGTAATCCCTGTCTCCCTGAAATGTATCAAACCAAATTGTAACCCAGCCACAGCGAGTCCACTTGCTCAATGCTTCTTGGGCGTGGCTCTGGGTCATGGTCCTCAAATTTGGCCCAGAATAAACCTTTCAAATTATTTTACAGACTTTGGCTTCTTTTCTGTTGACATGCCTCTTCCTACTCTTTCCTTATTCTGTCTCAAAACCAAGGGTGGTTTGTGATGGTGAGAGAGAGGCTGCCTTAGGACTAACCGGCACTATCACGGGAGACTTACCATCCTTCTCAGCCTCCCTAGATACACCACAGGGGAGTCATTTCTTGCCTGGTGAAAAAACCCTCATGAGCCTTCAAATATATTCTCATCTGACAGTAAGAAGTATCCCCTGACAAAATTGAAGTGCCACTTTCACTTGTGAACACAGAGATAATCTCAAAACAGCTATTTATTTGAAGGAGAGAAAAAAATCAAGTAGTTAGAATTTCCTATAGATTTTGGCCCAGTGTTCTCCAAATGGAGAATGAAAGACAGAAGGTTTAGGCCCTCTGAGGAGAGGAGAAATAGCAGTTTCCACGGAGCCTCACATCAAAGGGACTGTGGAAGCGTGTCACCCTGCATTTTGAAAATTGGGATAGCTTCCTCAATCAAGTTCATCATAACAGTGAAAACAGTCTTACAGAAGAGAAAGGATTTTTCCTCAATAGCCCACAAACCTCTACCTAACTCATTCAGAAGAGCCGCTGAGGCAATTTTCTAAGCCTTGTATTTTAATGATATTATAGAGAGATGTGGAAGAGTATCCACAAGGAGTAACTGGAAGACAAGAGGAAAAGCAATAAGGTTAAAAAGAAAACGCAGATAATGCTGCCACTGTAAAGATTACACAGTGTCTAAGCAAAATCTCAGGTAGGACTCAGTTTTTGAGAGAAGTTGTGATAAATGCTCTAAGCAGAGTAATTTTGTTTGTGTATGGGAGAAAAAAGAAAGAAAAGGCATTGTCAAACAGTGACTAATATTTAGAAAGGACGCTTACTCAAAGCAAACCAGAACCATTATGCTTGTCTGATGAAAATGGGATTTTCCAATTTGCAAAAATTTACATTTTATACATAATGCACCCATGTTTGCCATGCAAAGCAGTCAAATATTAAAATCTTTACAGAAGCTTTTATTTAGTGTAATACATGTGTACAATGTTTTGCATTGCGCTAGATAAAAATTCATCTCATAGTGTCATGCTGTGTCAATCCTGAGGAAAGACACATAAATCCTCATCTTACCAGGACAATAGCTTTGGGTAAGAGGATAAACTAGTCCTCCTTAATCTCCACGACCCTCTGGAGGGCCACCCACATGGCCAGCAGTTTGGGGAAGGACTGAGTTGACACACTTCTAAGCATGGACTTTTCATTCCCAGTATCTCAGCAACTTCTGTCCGACCAACAGAAGAGGCCAAATAATAAATGCCATGTTCGTGATATTTTACAGTTTCCAAAGAGCATTGTTCTCACAAAAGTTGCACCCGTATTTTGTTGAAGGTCAAATAGGTTCACTAACTTGTCCAGGAGCATTAGGAAGTAAGAGAGGTGGATCTTCATCCCAGGCTGTCTTGGGTCACCCCAGGTCCTCCCACTGAAGCCCATATCGCAGCTGTGTCTTAGCCACAGAACAGTCGTGAAGCTGAGGGAATCCCTCTTCCCCTGGTAACCCCTGTCTCTGGGAGTCATGCCATGGTCCTTTGGTACATTTGAAGGGAGGGTCCTTCTTTTATAGGACCTCTTTGATCTCTTGGTTTTTTTTTACATTTATCCCATTTATCTCGTTTCAAAATGCACCAAATATCTGATCCATCCTAAGTTCTGCCACTTTCTAGCTGACACTTTTCTAGGTTTTGGGCAAGTAGTTTAACCTCTCTGAGCCTCAGTTCTCTCATCTATTAAATGGGGATAAGAAGTAGACATAGCATAATTGTTAGTAGGATTGAACGAGATGCTGTACATAAATCACTTATCAGTATATAACACATAGTAAACACTCAATAATATTAAAATTAAAGAATCATCAGGGGGATGGGCTTCAGTGGGTGAGTGGGTGAGGAGAGCAGTGTACCCGTATGGAGCTTTGCAGTGGCAGGTACCCAGACAAACGTCCACGGAGGTGGGGAATAAGGCTTTAGGGGGACCCCATGGGCAGATGTGCAGGCACACAGCACAACTCCTTGGGCAGCCTCAACAAGAACTTAAATGACACTGGAGTTTGCTCTAGCTGGTAACTAGTCTTTGAAAAAGAAGAAACCAAAATGGAAAAGCAATTATCCCATGACAGATGGACAACTGGGCAGCAAGAGGGATGAATTTTGGGATACTGCACCGGATTTTGAAGGCCATAAAGAGATTTGGCATGCCTGGAAGGCTGCTGCACATGCTTTTGAGAGCAGTGATTGTGAACTGGCACAAGCAATCAGTGATGGTGCAAACAGAACACTACGTCATGGTGCACTGACAGAGTGTTAAGAAGAGCTGGGGAGCAGATAGCCTCCAGTCTATTGCTTGGCACCACTACTCAATATGATAGAGTGGCATAGAGACTCTGATATTCCTGCGCCACCACCCAATTCTGGACGTGAACGTCAGCTCTGTTTGCACTTTTCCTCAGGCAAAGCCCTCAAAATTGTGGTGCGCAGCATAGACACAGTATTGCACATGCAGGGGTTCCATGCAAAAGGAGAAGTGGAGCTCAGTAGGCAGTGGTGGTCTTTTCTGGCGTACCTCTCACTGACAAAATAACAATGGAAGAGCTGAAGATCCCAAAGGACTGTGTTGTACAGGTTACAGTAAGCCAAACCGTTGCAAAACCAGCACCAGTTGAGAACTGAATTGGTTCTTTACACTGGTCTCCAGTTTCCTCCCGCTCCTTTCCATTGTTGCTGTAATTTTCTACTCTATGGCATGAAATTCATTTTCACTGCTCTCAATTCCCTATGAATGGATTTAGTTCTGAGAAATTGTCAGCGAGAAATTCCATCTGTGATTGAGACCAAAAAAATAAATAATCAAATACAAAGAACCAAAAAAAAAAAAATTAGCAAGAAGCTGGTAATGTATGAGCTTGGGTGGAGATGAACGTCATTTACTCCTACAATTAAACTGTGAATTGATAGTAGGGCAGGCCATTTTTTATTTAATGTATCTGTATTTAATATGTTTAACTTATCTAATTTAATGTATTCTGTATTTTTCCCTGAGGCTCCCCTCAAACATATGTTGATCCCTTCTAAACACCCTTCGGAAAATATGACTTTGTCACTATAACCTCTTAGAAGGAGCATGCTTTTTTTTTAGAATGCGAGCAACTGGGGGCAGAAGCTGTTCCTAAGGGAGAGCTAGATGGAGGATAAAGGGATGGAAGGATAAACAAATAGAGTACAGATGCTCCTGCACTTACAGTGGGGTTATACCCCAGTAAATCCATCATAAGTTGAAAATATCATTAAGTCAGGAATGCATTTAATACACTTAACCTACACCAAACATCATAACTTAGCCTCATCTACCTTAAATGTGCTCAGAACACTTACATTAGCCTACAATTGGGCAAAATCACCTAACACAAAGCCTATTGTATAATAAAGTGCTGAATATCTCATGTAAGTTATTGAATACTGTACTGGAGGTGAAAAACAGAATGATTGGGTACTCAAGTACAATTTCTACTGAACGAGTATCGCTTTCTCACCATCGTGAAGTCGAAAAGTTAAGTCAAACCTTCGTAAGTCAGAGACCGTCTGTACTGCAATGACTCACTCTATAAAGTTAATGTTAGTAAAATGAACTATAGAGACATATTTGAGTCATTTAAAGTGATTATTTCTGTTACAGCAATCATTTTCTGAACATTGAAATAAATTTGTGATGTATATTTTGGTGGTATCAGAGTTATATTACATAAAATTAGGAGGCATTTAGTTAACACTCTTATTTTACACATGCCATGAATCAGGCCCAAAGAGTGCATTTAAATATGTATGTGAAATGTCATAGTCAAAACTGTTTTATTTTCTCCAAGATTAATACATTCAAAATTTCTTCTTGGAGGGGAAAAAAAATGTGACTCAGTTAAGTATTTTTTTTTTTTGCCAAAAACATTAAAACAGACACAAATACCATCAGCAGAGGAGCTTCACTATCAATGTTTAATTAATGAAAGTCTTTTTTGGGTGAATTCATGACTATCTCCCTGTTTTTCTCTGGAACATCTGACCTTTGAGGTGACATCATCAAGGGAAAAAGGTAACAGTTTTTAAATATAAATGACTGCAATCAGTTACCACATGGGTGAAGCACTGAAAAAATAAATGGTCTATCCACCCAAATCATTAATCAATTAATAGACAATCATTACGCTCAACAGCTCATCTGATCTCCAAACTACTTACTCAACAAATATGTATTAAGCATCGACTAGTGCAAGAAAGTATGCTGAGCGATGGGGGTATGTTGGTGAGGAAAACAGACATTGTCCCTGCCCCCATGAAGTTTACAATATATTCAGGATAACAGACAATTTGTGCAGGATAACAGCACAAATCATGATAAGTGCTATGATTAGGGCATAATATTTAGGGTTGACAGTATAAAACTTACATATACTAAAAAATTATTCATTATTGACCTGAAATTCAAATTTAACTGGGTGTCCTACATTTTTACCGCTTAATCTGGCAACCTTACCACTATAGAAAATAAGTGTGTGTTTGTTTGTTGTGGGGGAAGGGGAGAGATCTACTAGTAGGTAGGATGGTCAGGCAAAGCTCACCCTCAGGTACTCCATTTAAATTAAGATGAGAAAGAGTCATCCAGGAATGGAAGTGGATGGAAAGGTAAGATGTTATAGGTAGGACTGAGTGTAGAGAATTCCAGACAAAAAGAATAGCATGTCCAAAGGCCCTGACACGTTCATTCATTAAACAAGTGTTGATTGAGTGTCTATTATTAGCCAGGCATCAGGCCCTGGGGATTCAATGGTGAACAGTATAGAAACACTCCCTGTCTTCATGATGCTGTCTGAAGGACCAGTTGAGGATATCAAGACACTGTGGCAGAGAAATCATTTTTAGCAAGGGGATGAAAGATTATCCAACTATACCATTTTTATTTCCTTAGCTGCTAATATGAGTGAGCCTCAGTGAGAAAATGAAAACGTGTATTTTTTTGTTGAATTCAACAACCATTTATCCTCAACTTGGCCGGCGGCGGGGGTGGGGGGAGAGGGAGAAAAAAACCTGACAGACAGCCTTTTATTATCTTTTACTATAATTGTCTTTGGTTTACTCATCAAGAAGATGCCTCAAATTCAACAAGAAGTGAAGAGAACTGAAATCTAAAGAGAGTTCAGGCTCATTTAAATAACTCCCTAAACCAATCAATTCAAGTGGGGACAAAAGGCAAAATGCAGAAAAACAACAACAGAAAACAACCACTTGTTTGATCCATTATGTCCCAAGAATAGCAGAGATGCTCTGGATGTAAGACAGAAATGAAAAAAATGGATAAACGCTAGTAATGTAGCCATCTTCTAAGAAGTTACAGGAAAACCACATACACCTTACACTTCAGTGAGTTGTCTTTTTATTCTGAACATGTCAGTTTACTTTGGGTAAAGAAGTGATTCTTGTGGATAAGAGCACAAAGCCATTCCTTTTTATCACAGAAGCTAAGGTAGATTCTTTCTGCCTTGACTATTATCTGTGAGATTTTTCAGATAATATACATTTTATTAATGATCATGCAGTTCATGGGGAAAAATGATCAGAGTTTAGCTCCCATGCCCTTGGTTGAGTTCATTACATGAAAATTTAAGGGAAAAAAATGGAATTCTGATTTACAGCTCATTTTAAAATTTGCTCATTTAGAAGAATTTAAAAAATGAATTCATATTCCAATGTATTTTCTGAATATTATAGACTTTGCTTAAAGTATATATCTTTGGAAATGCTCTTATCTAGGATTATTTATCAGTTAATAGCTTAAAACACAATCTAGTAGGATGATCATGATATGATAATTAGTAATTCAGAGACTAGTTATGTCAAACTAACTTTAAATATATGTGGTAGTCTATTTCTCCAGCATGTTGCTATCTTTTGGGAATCTTGACTAAAATTTAGTATATTGGCTGTACCTCTCAGATTCATATCAATTACAAATTTGACAAGTTTGCAATCTGTCCCATGATCTCAGTCATTGATAAAAATATTAAACAGAATAAGTCCTTAAATAGAGCTCTCTGCCAAACTATCAGAAATACTGGATTTTATTGCTAAATAAATCAATACCCAATTACTTAATTTTGCCTCCATATAACTCTAAATTTGTCTACACGTTTCTGATGAGAGGCCACGTGCCTCGCATAAATCCAAACAAAATTTAGTAGTGATTAAAAATAATCTCTAAATTTGGGTAAAAAATTCTAATTCACTTTTGGAAACAGAAGCGAAGTCACTCACAGGACAGCAACTAGGATTATGAGTGGAATCAGAACTATGTCTTATGTAGAACGGAAGTAGGGATTTGCAGATGAGAAAACATTTAATTCTTTCCTGATAGTTTTACTTTTTCTAATAAATGGCTTTCATGTCAAAGAGAGGGTGCTCTTGTTCAGTGCTAAGGGTGGCAAGTTCAACTGTCCACAGAGACTGGGCAGGCAAAGCGAGTGAGTGAGGACAGCCTCACTCCTTCATGTTTCCTCCTTTGACGGAGACACGAGCGCAAGAAATATTGCCTTTCCTCTGAACGCTTTCATGAAAAGCCACCAGGCAAACTCAGTAATCCATGGCAAACGATCCCTGGGCTCAGTTTGGAGGTGCTATGCCTGGGTTAAAGGGGAGGTCAGCCGCTTCTTCATGCCAGGTAACTATTGTCAGGGGAGATATATCTATTCTCTCCCAATATTACTACATCTTCCAGTTTTTTCAAAAGAAACCAGAAATCTGGAATTTTATGTTAATTCTCTTGATTTTTAAAATTTGTGCAACAAACTCAAATTGTTCTCAAAAACACTTTGCCAGTCAACACCGGGCAGGCTCGACAAAACATCGGCTGCTAGTTACTATATGATTCTCAGAGGAAGGTAGAGAGGAGTGGGTAAGCGGTGAGTGGAAGGAAGAACTTACTGCTCCGCAAAGCAGCCCTGCCTTCTTTGGAGATCACCACATCTGAATGGAGCGGCCGCACTCTGATCATGTCGGAAATTGGTTCTAGCCATGACTGGGTTATTGATTTTTAACGCCCTGTCTCACTCTCTGGTCCCAGATAAAGCTTTCTCTGAGGATTCAGGTGAGGGAACCGATAGCTGGAAAGTTCTGGAGAGTGTTTTTTGGAAAGGTAGGATGTGATCTCAGTTTTGCAAAACGATTGCCATTTGGAGACAGAACACATACAGAGAATTCCTGGCTGATAAAACAGCAGGAACAAAAGAGTAAAGGTGGAAATGAGGGTGGCCTGAGATGGAGTTGCAATGAAAAGACTCTAACGGATGTGGAGGGCTTATGGCACCTAAACCCGGGGATAACACACGTCCAGTTATGTTTGGCCATCACACTATTTAAAATTAAAATTGAACCTAAAGTACTTCTGGAAGGCATGTACCCTCCACTTAGCCACTGGCCCCACCACTTCTTGTCTTGTATCCTGGACCATCACACATTTATATTACCCAGCTGGCCCCCAAGTACTTAGATCTTCCACCTTGCCAGTGAATTTTCATTTTATGTAAATTTATTTTCCTGAGACAAGTTCATGGTACATAAATCTCATACATTTTAAACATTATTATATGGTTAGGAATTTGGAACTTCAAATAAATTATAAGCTAAATGGAAAATTTAGAGTTTGGTTTGAAGCTAGAGGAAAGTTTCATTTTTGTTTTTGGAAGTTCACACATTGGGTGATATATCTCATATTTGGCTGATTGGATAAGCTGTCCCCATGGTTTGGGAAACCAATATAACTGTTACACAAACCTGGACACAATTCTGAACAAGGGTATTAGGGCTTCATTAGGTCTGGGTTAGGCCTATTCTGTTCCAAGTCACCAAACTAATCAAAAAACTGGTGGTTTGGGCAAAGATTTCAATTTTCAATCAAATGTTCTGGCATGAGAGAGACACATGCATTCCTAGGATTTTACTCTCATTTAAAGTTAGGTTTTGCTGTCACATAAATACCTTATGCTTATATAAGCCTTTTACAAATATCCACCCATTGGATCCTCACTAAGTACCTATTCATTAATTCATTAATGGACAGAGACATACTTATTAAATGGTCAACAATTATGCCAGTTGTAGATGATCAGGATACAGCAGTAAACACAACTTAAAACTTCTATTACATGAGCAGGGGAGATACTTTTATTCCCATTAAAATGCATTCACTGCTTAAATTATTTTTATTACAGAAGTAAAACAGTAATATACTTTCTGCCTTAGAGAATAAGGCAATGTGAAAGTATATAGAATAAAAACCCATTTCCTTACATTTATAGGTAATCATATTCAGATATAATTTTTTGTAGAAATGCTATAATACACTATGCATTTTCAGAAACTTTATTTTGTAACTTAAAATGTCTTCGAGTTTTTTTCCATGTCATGCACTTTTTCAAGGCTCCAGAGTTTTCCATAGTTTGTATGTAGCACAATACATTTAATCCCTTTCTTACAAACAGACATTTAGACTGTTTACATTTTTTGTTGTTATTAGAATGGTGCGATGTATATGTACCTTTGTCAAAGTAAGCAAATATTTCTTGAGGTAGATTACTAGAAGTTGCTCGGCTAGGCCCATTTAAAATTTTGGCTGATACTGACAAAATGTATTCTTGCTAACACCGAACAGATATATATAGAGAGATCTATAGCTATACACATACATACACACATAGAGATCTATAAATTACTTGTTCAAATTTGTTATTCCATTTTTTACATTTTTCACATTGATTTGTAGGTGTTCATTATGTATTTAAGACACTAAAATTGTCAAGGATATTGCAAATATTTCTTCTAGTTCATCATTTGTCTTCTAAAATAGAAGTTAAATTGCTTAATCTTTTTCTTTATTGTTTCTAGGTTTTGAATCTTATTTAGGAAGACCATTAACATCTCAAAATTCTAAAAAAGGCTCCTAATATTTTCATAGTTTTTCTTAACATTTAGCTCTGTAACCCCTCTAGAGTTTCTTTTCAGGAATGATGTGAATTAGGTATTTAACTTTTCTCTCAAAGGAATAGCCCATTGCCCCACACTATTTATCAAAACACCCAATCTGTTGCCTTTATATTGGAAGAACAATTTGGCTTGGGTTTCACATTCTTTCCCTCAGAAGTGAAAATGTACTGCTTTTCCATCTTCTGAAATTGAATGTCACTGTGGTCAAGTCGAAGGCCAACCTAATTATTTCTGCTCTTGTAAGTGACTTGAATTTTCTGCCTAGATGCCCCCATAATTTTTTCTTTAAGCTTGACATTCAGTAATTTTACCAGATTATGTCATGGTGTTGATTATTTCAAATGAAATATTCCTGGAATCCAGCGAGTCCTTTAAGTCTTTCTACCCATTTATTGCATCATCAAAAGAATATTATTTTACTATGTTTTAAGATATTTTTCACACGTTTTCTTCCATCCAACTGTCTGTCATTCATTTCTATCGTATTCTCATTGTCATTATTACATCTTTGTGTTTTTCTACTTTGTCTTGTTTTAGTTCCTCAAGTTAGGGACATCTTCTATGCCCCTAACAAGGTTTTCAGTGAAGTTCATTTTATTTTTGTTGCATCTAAAGTGTCTTTTCTCTGTTTAGTGATTTTATTTATCTATTTAGCTTTTCTCCTAAACATTGCCAGCACATTTTTAATCTTCCTTGATTATTTTACATCTCTTCTATGAAATCTTGAGTCTCTTTCTGAACATTTTTGTTTGCTTGATATTTACAGAGAAAGAGAGAATCCGTACTGTCTATAAGTCCTTTATGATAATAAAGAACTCATTTAAAAATTTCCTGTAATACTTTGTATGTGTTTGGGGATTATCAGCTCTTTGGCTTAAATTTCCTTTACCACTTAAAAAAAATTTACTTTGCAGTTTTGATGAACATATGCCACTCTCCCCTTTTTATTATTACTCGTCTTTTAAAAATACTGGCTATTTTAAAGAATAATATCGGGAAAGGGGTGAAATAAGGTGGAGTAAGCTGAGGCCGACGACAGTTTAAATTTGGGTTTTGTCCTGATTATCTATTGTTGCATAGCAAACCACCCCACAACTCAGTGGCTTATATAACAATTATTACAATAAAATAACAGTTATTTTGTTCACATTTCTGCAAATTGGGCAGGGATCAGTGGGTTCAGCTCATTCCTGCTCCACATGATATCAGCTGGCGCAGCTCGAATGGGGTTGCAGGATCCACTTCAAAGATGGATCACCCACATGTCTGGCAAATCTTGCTGGCTGTTGCTCCTTCTCCAGGTGGAACTCTCCACAGAGCAGCTTGGCTTCCTCATGGCGAGGTGGCTGGGTTCCAAGAGGCAGAACTCTAAGGGATAGAAGTGGAAGCTGCTAGCTTCCTAAGGCCTGGGCCTGGAAACTTGCACAGCATCCCTTCCTCTGTACTCTATACATTCCAGGGGTGGAGGGGAACATAGATACATAGACCCGCTTCCAGGAGGAGTGTCAAAGAATTTGGGGACCATGTTTGAAAACTGCCACAGGTTGTCTGAAGTATCTGTCATCAATTATGTTATTTACTTTCTATTGGGAATACATCTTTTTGTAGTTCATGGCATTCAAATTGAGGTGCCATAGAGAAAAGTCCCATAAATTGCAGATATATTATGTTTTAATTTGGAAATTACTGCCCTGCCCTACTTCCACACAAATAGTCTCCAGCAGTGTCCCTGGCTAGGAAACTACAGAATGTGTCAGCATGATTTCTATTCAGCTACCGTTTTGAAGAGTCAGACTATTTGCCCCCAACTTCTCCCTTGGCCCATCCACCTGATCTTAAATGTGCTCTAAACAGCGGAATATTGGCTGGCCCTTTCAGTGATGTGATGTGCTGCCAGGTTGAGAGAAAGTGACTTGGCTCAGCAGCTTACTGTGTCTTATTTAAGATTTCATGTTATGCAGCAGCAATATTTTGTACTTAAATATTTCATAGTTTATGGTTTGGAGTTGGGACTACTTCCCTGTTTCAAGGGCTATGAAACTTTTCTCTCTATTTTTCAGTGTTTTTCTTAGTTTTAGTTTGTTTTGAGGGAGTCTAATAGAGTGAAAATATTTTATCCTGTTGTTTTGAGGAAAAGCTTCATATGAACTTTAGCATCACCTTAAAAAATGTGTTGGGATTTTAGAAGCAAGGACACACTGAAGATATAGTTTACTTGAGGGAGAGCTGACTACTTTACAATATTGAATCTTCCCATCCTATTTCACAGTAGGTCCTATTTTTTGAGATTGCCTTTTTGGTCCTTTACTAAAGTTAAGATTTTTCTTCTATCTTGTACATTTATTAATCAAGGCTATTCTAATTATTTTAGATTTTTAAAATGCTATTGTGAGCAAAATAATCTTTTCCATTACATTTTATCATTAATTTTAGGAAAATTATTGATTTTTGTGTGCCAATCATCCATTTGTCCAGCCAGACTTCTGAGTTCTCTAATATTTTGCTATTTGAGTCTCTCGTATTTTCTAAGTAGACAATTGTATCAGCTCATCTATTAAGTATTTTATTTTTATTTTCCTATTTTAAATTTCTATGATTTTATATTTTAAATTTCAACTCATTCCTGTTTTAGGGATAAAATAGCCTTTTATATCCATCTTAGTGAGTAATTATACATGTTTTGGGCTTTGGTTTTCTACAGTTTTGTTTCTCCATAAAGTTGATCTTATCTGTTTTCATAATCTATAGCTTCAGCATAACTCACGTCTAAAATCCCAAATCCTCCTGCTTTAAGAGGAGAAGAGATATTTATATTAAAGCTGCCATCATGATGAATGAGAAAGTCGACTGGAAGATGTGGACTGACTTGCTTATTGGTATAAAGTTAGTAAATGATGGAGTCAGAATCCAGCTTCCCAGCCCAGCCTTCACTTCTCCACGGAGAAGTAAAATACACACTATCCACATCTTAGGTATGTCCTAAGATTAAAGTTTTTCTACCAAAACTTTTGCCAGAATTATGAATAAAAAGAAAATTGAAGGCACATATATATATATTTCTACTTTGCAAAAGTTTTTCTTACAAACATGCTAGTGAAAAGGCTAAAAGTGGACAGCTATTAGAACAATGCATGGTGTCTGAAAATCGAAATGGTCAACTGTTGCATAAATGAGAATTATTTTCCACTTGGAAAATATTCCGAGCCCCATAAAAGTGAAGTAGTTAAGTGAGAATGTGATTGGGGATAAAGATGAAAAAGGATAAACCTTCAAACATATTAGGGTGAGGATTTAATTTAATGGCCTCAAATATAGCATGCTCACCTTAATGGCGTTAGATCAAATTTGACTATTTAACTGCCATTCTGAAAATAAGCCATTTGGCACAGGTTTCAGAATTTGACTTTTGTATTTCCAGTTTGAATTAATCACTTATAGAAAAATTAGATGAAACTATATTATGATTCTGATACTGCATGATGATGCCAGCAAGAGCTGGTCTGGATTTTATGTGTCTCATTTCATGTAAGAATTTGCTGGGCACTCACTCCAGCAAATCTTTTAAAATGAGAAACTCTTGCTGTTAACCCATGAAGAACATCTAAATGGTGAAAGGATTTCTATGTTTTCCCTTCAACACTGCCTGCCATTCTGGCAATTAAAAAAATGATGTATTTGAGGATCCTTGGGACAGAAAAATTGATAAGAGCGCCCAACTTCTTTCCCATAAACAACCGATATTTTAAAGCTATTAACACAGGAGCTGGGCATTCAAAGACAGTTCATTTATCACCTAATAGCTGGCGAAGGTGTCAGCCCTGCAGTCAGGCTCTGAAAAATGGGCCCTGAGTTCACCCTCTATTGCCGAACAGCTGCTCCTTCCCAAAGTTTTAATCAGATTCCCTAAGCATTACATGCCCCAGAAAGGCAGAGCCTACATAAAACCTGCAATAAGCCTGCCATGTAAATTCATTACAGAGCCCAAGTAATATGAACAGATTATATTCGCTAGGCCAAGAGAAAGCTTTTAATTTAGACGAAAATTATGATTGCATATTGATTTGGCCCCTTGTTCTCTGAAAAGTTTTTTCTCAGAAAAGAATTCAGAATTGATCACCTTAAATAAAAGGCATTTTCTTGGTTGTTCAGAATGAGAAGTCAGGCTTAAGAGCATTAGACTGAAAATACACTTTAGGATGAAAAATCCTTAATCCGGAGCTCCTGAAACTATTTATAGCATTTTGTCTTTTTGTTTAGATGCACCCATTTCCCTCCCTGAGCTGAGAGCCATAGCTTTCTTTAACTCTAAAAGAAATTTATGACCCCCACCAAAAAGTTTAGCATTCAGTGTTTTAGATCATGTTGCTATTAGAAGCTAGTGTGGCCACCTTTGGAAATCTTACCTCACTTGAGGCCCACAAGTCATGATCAGTTCTTCACATAGTAAGCCTTGATACCTAGGTGTGCACTACCATCGGTCACTAGGCACCTCTCATGCATGTATGCCACTGGTCCCTGTCAATGCCCCCACCGGATATTCCAGGACATTAGATAGAGACAAATGGCATTCATGTATAATGACAAAGGGCAATGTATCAATCAGAAAAAGGATCAGTTAGTTGTGGAAGAATCATAGAATTAAACACTGCAAGTCACCATCCCAACTTTGTGTAGTGGGGAGAGAGCAGATTTAGTCATCTTACTAAATTTGAGTAGTTTTTAATTATCCTAAATGTTGGTATAGATTAAGGGAGTGGGTGCTAAGTACTTCAAAATTTCAAGACCCATTGCAAAACAACACCTTTGTGTGAAGGATGCAGATAAACATCCAGCACATCAATCTATCCTTCATCTGTCCCCGCGCTTACCATACAACCCTCTGGATATCATTTGCTTTTATATGCAGGCCTGCCTACAGGAAAGGCTGCTTTCATCATATGATCTTTGGAGTACTTGAAATCCTGATGACAGTAATTTCCTGTGGTGAATTAATAAAGTGGATGCTGATTATGATTCAGCTTCCTAAGTTGCTTGACTATAGAAAGAAAATGAACTGATTATACCAGCATGGATATATATTCTAGCCCCCCTTGGGTCAGTAATTTCTTAGTCTTTATTATATAGCACCCTAGTTCCACCTCTGCCTCATGTGCACTTTGCTTAGTTCAAGTCTCTCCTAGTACATGTCTGGTCTTCTGGGCCCAGACTAGAAAACATCACTAGGCCCTCCAATCTAGAGACAAATTCCAAACAGGGGACTGAAATGAATAAGGAGCTACTATGACTTAGTGATGATATATAGCAGAAGACAGAACTACCTCCTCCAACTCTCTCTCAAAACTGGTTTGTTGCCTAGAAAAATCAGCTCAAAGTCATTTGTGAACATAAAGGACATTTTTAAAAACATCACCATTACGCAGCATAACAACAATTGGTGTGGTAGACAATGTCCCCTGCTTACAACTCATGGAGGTAGCCTCTTCCCAGGAAGTGGAGAGAACCGAACAGGTGGTTTTCTAGTGTGGGTCATAAATCTGACAATAAAAAAAATGAGGTAATCAGAATAGAGAGCAAGAGAAACTAGGAAGACAAAGGGAAAGATGAAGGAGCACCTCCAGAGAAAACATGACAAGTTCCACGACTAGAGACACCAAAGCTAAAAAAGAGAGAGCCCAAAACCCTGGAGAGGAAAACTGGAGGGGCCCCAAGGAAAGTACTTTACCAGTTTCCTAATACATAGGTTTCCTTTGCACGGTTTGAAATTGTTAAAGACTACCTACAGTTTCATAGCAGGTATAGATTGATTTCAGCATTTCTGTACCAAATTGAAAAGGATTTTCTACTGTCAGAGTCTTTCACACCATTTTGAGAAACATTTTGATGAATGTGGCTACTTGAGTGAAAATTGGATTACTTTAGTAAACAACGGGTCTTATGCTGTGTCTCCACTTTCTCTATGCACGTTGTCTCTTCCTCCATGACCATTCAGTGTCCATCATCTTTGAATACTGTAGTGGATTATGGAGTCATTGGTTCTACCTTATTTTCCCCCCCACCTCCATTAATCATCATCATTATTATTGTCACAATCATTCCTTATTAGATTTACGAATGTTTCTACCAATTTGTTTGCTCTACACTCCTTGCTTCTCACTTCTTTCTGAGTTCAGTTTCCTATTTCTACTTAATTATATCCTTTGGAAGTTCTATCACTGATGATCTATGAATGGTAAACTGTCTATCTGAAAATATATTTCTTCTTCTTCTTTTTTTTTTTTTTTTGAGATGGGGTCTCTCTCTGTTGCCCTGGCTGGAGTGAAGTAGAACTAAAGTAGCTCACTGCAACTTTGACCTCCTGGACTCAAGTGATCCTCCTGCCTCAGCCTGCCAAGTAGCTGGGACTACAGGTGCGCACTACCATGCCTGGCTAATTTTTTAAAAATTGTTTTGTAAAGATGGGGTCTTGCTGTGTTACCCAGGCTGGTCTTGAACTGTTGGCCTCAAGTGATCCTCCCACCTCAGCCTCCCAAAGTTCTGGGATTATAGGCGTGAGCCACTGTGCCTGGCTTTATTCTTAAATGATATTTTAGTTGAATTTAGAACATAGGCTATTTAGTTATTTTCCCATGATACTTTGAATCTATTATTCCTCTGTCCTCTTACAGCTATTGTTGTCAATGAGAAAACTATTGCCATCCAAATTGTAAGTAAGTGTAAGTAATCTTAATTATAAGTAAACCATCTTTCCTCTCTGGTTACTTTTAAGATTTCCACTTTGTCTTTCATGATCTCACATTTCACAATACTTTAATCAATCAAATTTTTTCTTTGTCTTTCTTCCTCAAACACTTTATAAAAGTTTTCCCACAGGCTCCCTCGGGGCGGCGGGGGGCAACCACTTGTAGTCTGGTGTGGCTCAATTCATGAATCACTGCCTGCTCAAATAAGCTCTTTAAAATTAAAATCACATCACAACAAAAGTAAAAACTACAATGCATTTGAATGTGGATTTGTTTTAATTTATCCTCCAGACATAATGTGATGTTTCAATTTCTCTCTTTGATTTTAGAGAATTATCATTCATTATCTCTTCAAATATTGCCACAAATCAATTCTCTTTAGTTTTTCTCTTTTGAAATTTTTATTGATGTATTCTGGATTTTTTATGCTAATCCTCCATATCTCTTAACCAGACTGTCATATTATTTCTATCTGTGCTGCATTCTGGGTCATTTGCCAACTTTATCTTCAGTTTCACCAGTTGGTTTAATATGACATTTATGTCATCCATTTAGTTCTTAATGTCAATATTTGCATTTTTTCATTTTGAAAAGTTCTCTATTTCCTATTGGACTATTTATTCTTTCTTGATTTTTTCTTGCTCCTCCATTTACCTCTTTAGTCATTTTCAATGTGCCCATTTTATACTCTTTCTCAGATTTTTATAATTTTTGGTTTAGTTCCTTAGGGTGCCTATTCTTCTGGTTTACTTTTGTTTTGCTTATCTCCTGGCTTTCCTTCATGGTGGAGTTATTTCTCTTTATGGCCTGTACATTTTTTACTGTGAACTAATTTTCAGGAAGGATTTTTTTGTGTAGGGGAGATTTCCATGTGCCTGGGTTGTATAAGTATCACTTCAGAGTATTTTCAGTGCATTTGGAAATAGGAGCAGGGAATGTGGCTGGGGCAGTCATTTCAGTAATCCTGAAAACTTTTTGTTACTCTATTGCCTTACATTTCCTATATCACAAATAGAGGGCTTTTGATTGCTCAAATTCCAGATACACAGCAAGTTTCCTGTTTCTTTCTTTTCTTTAAAAATTTTTTTAATTTTAACTTTTATTTTTTTCCTTTTATTTCAGAATATTATGGGGGTACAACACTTTGTTTATATATATTGCCCATGCAGCCCGTGTCAGAGCTATAATCGTGTTCATCCCCCAAACTGTGCTCCCCGCATCCATTCAGTGAGAGTTTTCCCATCCCCCGCCCCCCTCCCGCCTGCCCGCCCCCTGAGGAATATTATTGCCACAGAGCAAGGTTCCTCACTGTTTCTTTAGGCTGGTGGACAGAGTCTATGTGACTGAAGGAGCACTGAAACTTCAGGCCTTATTCAAAGAACTGTGCTCAAGGTGTACGACCATGAGTGAATCTTTAGACAGGGCTCTGATGTCCACAGGGAAATGGGATCCCAGCTCCATTACCTCTGGGCATAAATCCTATACAAAACCATGTGGCCACGGACAGCTGTGGCTTCCCACTCTTGCTGTGATTTATCTCTTCTATCTCACACCTGGGGGATTTTCTTTTCTCTCTTTCAATATCAACTCTACATTTAGAAAAGAATGTTTGCCTTTTTAAATAAAGCATTTCTGGACATTCTATTATCATGAAATATGGTAGTTATTGTTTTGGAATGTCCATTATACTTGTCCTCCAGCCACTTTCTTCTAATAATAGAGTCCATGTCACTGGCCACGGGATGGGGATGTGATTCAGATCTGACCAATCACCATGTTTAATTACCCTGGAGTACTATGTGATTGGCCGAGGGGTGATCTTCCGATACAAGCAGAGTCTTTGTGATTGATATGCAAATATTGAGAGAATGAAGTATTATTTTAAGCTAAAAAAATATAAGCCTGAAGATGCCATTAGTCACCCTCTCTTGCTTCATAGAGTAAGCCATCTATCTGTACTATGAAAGAATGAGGTTAGCACGCACAGGGAATCTGGGCCAAGAGAGAAAAAGAAAGAATAGACAGCCATGTTTGAATCCTTCAGCCTGGTACGTCCAGAGTCAGCTCTGGTAAATAGGCCAATGAATTTCTTTTGCTTAAGCTAATTTGAATTGGGCTTCTGTCACTTACATCTCACTTATACACCAATAAATTAAAGTACAATGTGATTAAGAAAAGAAACCGTCAACATGGATTTCTTTTATTTATTTTTGGCAGGCCAATTTGTCATGCATGGCTTGACATGAGCAAAGTGAGTTCTAAGTCATGGGGCTGAGTTCTGGAGAAGCAGTGAATATATGTCAGATCTCATCTGAGAGACAAGGGATGGAGTCACAGGATAAAGTCAAGGTCAAGACCCAGTAATGTGAACAGAGACAATAAGAGCTAGGGTAGGGGGGATGCCAGATCATAGCTAGGAAACAGGAACTAGGGATTAGGAATGAGAATAAACAAACAAGACAGCAGCAGACAGGGGTATGGGCAGTAAACAGTGGGCAGTGTTCTGACTTAAAACTGGAAGTTAGCTGAGCACTGCTTCCCAGCCTTTTTAAAGGTCCCCGGGTGGCCTTCCCATTCCTGCCATGTGATGCCACCTGGTGTCTGAAAAATGAAGTCAGTATCGAATTGACTGCCAGGACAAGGAGTCCTTAAGCAAAAAAGGGCCATAACTTATTTTTTTAAAATAATGTATCACATCAGTATCTAGACAGGTATCAAAATAAATGAGTTTCTTGTTGATTATAGGTTTCCAAGGTAAATATCAAAGTGAATTACCTTCAGAAAGATGTGTCAAGATATAAGAAACTTGTTTTTAAGTTAAGCATATTCATGAGAAATATTATACTTTCTGTTGTGATAACACTTTCAGTTTATTCTAATCAGAAGGGAACACCTTCTGATCACCACTGTGTTTACAACTATGGGTCAAATGGGAGAAGTAGTAGAGCTAATGGGGATAGCTAAATACTTGGAAGAAGCAGTATGAAGAATATTAAATATCCATCCCCTGGAATAGGTTTTAATGAGAGCATTAGTAAAATGTCCTTACCTGTGTCTGAGGAGGTATATTAATTCACTCATTCAGTAATTATTGGAGAACCTACCAAATAACTGTATTATGGGGGATGGAGAAAAGTATAAAAGGCTCTTTGCCTTTGAGGAGCTTGCAATCTACTTAGAGATGATGTTACCAAGAGAAATAATGGAATTTCCTTAGGGATATATTTTTATAACCAAACCCTACATAGCTATTTTCCGAGATGATTTTTTAGGGCAAGGTTTTGTTGCACATATTAAATCCCTTTAGAGCTATTGTTTGCCTATTTCAGTAATGAGTTATCGAGGACAGGGATGAGTGACTGTGCCCATCCAACCTATATCACCAACACTCAGCATAATGTCTGGCACATGCAGTTCCTCAGTACATTTTTGTTGAATGGATGGATGATCTCTCCAGGTTCCTCTTAGTTCCGTGACTGAGTCTCACAACCATCCCATTACCTTCTATGTTAAATCTCCCTTAAGATGCATGGGCTGTAAGAATTGTGGTCTTTCAAAATGTCACTCACTCTAAGTACTAAGTATTCACTAGTATCACACTTTAAATATTATCCAGTAAGAACTTCTAAGCAGCATAACGCTCTCATTTAAAAAGAGAAAATTGGTATTACATTTTTCCTTCTTTTTTAATGATCTACATTGAATTTCCTTATAAGCATTTGCTTAACAGGGAATAAAAGCATCTAGTGAGTATTATTGTCATCCAAGAGCCAGCTGTTTAATGAGGTACTTACTTTACCTCTAAAAAAATCTGGAGGCATTTGCACACTGTGGAATTATTTTACAAGTAGAAGTTCCAGTAAAACACTGGCAATATTTCTGTTTCTCATAAATGGCCCTGAACACCCCATAGCCTCTTTCCGCTCTTTCATGGATAAAAAAAATTCAGACTTCTACCTCTATGGAATCTGCATTTAAATGAAGGTTGCCAATTATCAAGTATGTTAATTGGGATTCTTTGGGCCAGACTTGGTCATAAGTAGTTTACTCTATTTCCAATAGATATATGTAAGCCAAAAGAAGAAAATAAAAATCACCTATGATTCCATGTGACACTTTGATTTTATAAATATAAAATATATATGTATATATAAATAACATATATAACTTTTATATAACTACATATAATTTTATACATAATATACTATAATATATAATATAACATATTATAATTATATATATATACACTTACATAAATGTGGCTGTAATTTTTAACCAGATTACATCTCATAAATTAAATTTTATTATTTAATTATTAAATAAATATAAATATTATATACTAAATTTTCTTATTTACTTAAAAATACATTATGAATATCTTTTCACATCAATACGTATTTTCTGCATCATTTTTTAAATGACTGCACAAGGTTCCATGATAGTAATGTATAATAATTTACTCAACCAACTAGTAACCACTGTGCACAACTTCTTGCTCAAATCAGTGTACTCATCTCCATGGAAAAACTGTTGCACATGCCCTTAATTACTTCTTAGAATAAATTTCTAGAAACAAAATTGCTGGATCATATGATTCACAAATTCTAATGACTCTTTGTAAATATTGCTAAATTACCTTTGTAAAAGTTTTATCACTTTCCTCTTTCACCAGTAATGTAGGAGAGTTCCTATTTCCCAAGCACTGACTTACCCCAAGTATGATTATTCTTTTTTGAGTTCTGAAGATTTGAAGATTTGCCAGGTAAAAAACTGTACTCCACTGTTGGTTTAATTTCTTTCATTTCATTATTAGTGAAGCTGATCTTATTTAGTAGAGTCACAGGCCACTCATGTTTCATCTTTTGTTCATTGCCTATTTATATCCTTTGCCCATTTTTCTATTAAGTCTACCTTTTATTATTGGTCTTTGATGATTGGAGTAATAGCAGCAGCTAAAATTTAATATGTATTGAGCATTAAAAGCCAGACCCTGTGCTAGGTGTTCTATGTTTAACCCCACCCAATGAGATAAGACTATTACCATCCCTATTTTACAAATGAGGCAGCTGAGGCACAGAGAGGTTAAGTAACTCACCCACAGTAACATAAACTAGTAAATCTGGTATAGAAAGGAGATTAACAATTCATCATGTATATTATAAAGACCATTACCCTATCCACATGTGTGTTGAAAATATTCTCCTTGCTTTGTCATTTGTCATTTAATTTTTTTTGTAATTTTTTTTGCCTGCTAGGATTGTTTGACTCTATTGTCATCAAGTAAATTGGCTTTTCTTTTATGGTTTCTGCTTTTGATATCTTGATCACCTAAAGAAGAATAAATAAATATCATCCAAACACATCAAAAACATTCAGATGATATAGAAGAATGTAAAATAAAGATTTAAATTATCTTTTTCCTCTTTGCATAAATCATGGGCCTACACAGCAAAAGTATCTTCTTTTAACCATTTATGTTTTTACTTCTTCAATGGTTGCTCTGTAACTCTTGATAATATGCATATATCCTCATTTCTTGATTTATCAACTCTACACAGCATCTGTTGGTTTCTTACTATCCCAGATGTAGAATTTTAGTTAACTTATCCCTTCCTTTCCCTCTGCCTTCCTCCACCTAATTTCCACAAGTAATATCAATTTTGGTTGTTAGCACCTTTATAACTTTAAGTAACATATTTCAACCTCTATTTCTTGATTTGTCAACTTTAGACAGTATGTCTTAACTCAGTGATTCATTCCTAATGGAGGAAATCACATGTAAAAATGGTTATTCTCTGTATTCCTTGGATCATAAAATGCCATATTTATGAAGGAATGGCTCACTAGAAGCAGATCTATCTTTAGTCATTTTAATAAATCTAAAAGATCTGTGTAAGTACAATAAAAGATATTGATATAAATGATGACGTAAATTATAAGTATATTTATACAGCATAGACTACATAGATTATAGAGATTTTCCAACCGTATTGCTTTATTTATTGCTCAGAATAATTTTGTAATGTATATAGAACAACCATTCTTACATTTTATAGATAAGCAAATAAGCATAGAGACTTTGTGGCCATACAAAATTACTGTAGTGGTCATCTAGGTTTTATTTTGTTGTGTTTCTATCGAGCATCTGCTTTTCTTTTATCATGACAATATTACCTGAGCAATAATTCCACCTTCCCCGAGTTTTAGGTCATGAGCTTCCAAGTGAAGCTGATTATACCACTGAACTCATGGAGCATGTAACTTAGACCTGCAACAATAAATGCAGCACACTCCCCTGGCCACAGTGACGAGTTTCAAGTAGGTCTGAAACTTCATCAGAATCTACAAAGTGTAGTAAGATTCAGGCTGGGAATGGTGGGACAAAGATTCTCGGTCTATTCTGAAGAAAGAAACAGTCCTAAAAGATGCTGACAGGCATCTTGTGACCAAAAGAGGAAGCTAAGCATGAAGAAGTTGAGTGAAAAAAGAGTCCTGCTCATGTCATTGGACCCTTTCCTGAGTCATTTCAATTCCTGTTGTTCAGATAAATCAGCTAACACAGAGTCCCTTTTTGCTCACCCCAGTTTGGGTTGGTTTCCTGTCGAACTGTAATAATTGCACAGTTAATTAGTGGCGATCTTGACACCAGGTCTTTTGACTTCTAATCTAGGCTTCTTTCTAGTCTACCACGCTGCCTCTGAAATTAATGTCTTTGTTCAGGATTGAAAAACACACAACCCTTGAGACCTCTTCAACATATCTTTTGTCTTCCTTTATAGCCTATTAAACAACCTTTAGAAATGCAAATCCATCATGTGAAATTAATTCCTGAGCCGGTATGCATACACGTTTGGGCATGACATTCCCTATATACTTGAAATAACAGTATGGGTCAAAGACAAGCTAGTTTCAAAACTTTTATGTTAAATAAGGTTACTTTTATTTTGGAACACACAATTCTGGATCCTTTTAAACCATAGGAACGTGATATAGCACCTACCACCTGGTGCTATATACAAGAGTTGTGGTCACCAAATTTAATTATATTAGTTGTCTGAAATTCAGAGCACATTTCACCTAAGAAACAGTATTATAATTAATCATGTGCTTCTTAGACTAGCAAAGAAAAGCTACTTTAATCTAAAATGTGGCTAAATACTAGAGCACAGTATTGCCACGATACTAACAATTAAAAACATAAAAATATAAAAATTGAAGGGGATGGTTTTCAAGAAAGGAGATCTGCCAGCAGAAGGTGGGAAAGTAAATGAAAGTGTGGAGTCATTCCAACGGAGCTCTGGAGGCTTGGCCAACAGCCATAGGCATTGATGATTTGGGTTCTTTATTATACCTAATTTCACATCAAAATGTGTAACTTTTCTTTCCATGATACAAGAACAGCTCTGTCACTGTTCTTAAACTTCAAAAGCACACAGAGATAGAACTAAGAAAGAGAAAATACAAAAATGGTTTTCATTTGTTCTTTTAATCCACACTTCTAGTACAGAGACTCTGCTTTCAAAAGTTACTACCTAGAAAGGCAAATAGACATGTGAACTCGATGCTATGCTGGAAGGGAAGTGATGGAGGTATGCGCAGGGATGAAATCGCAGCTCAGCCTATGTGCTGGTGGCTCCCAAAGGAGGAGGAGTTAAAAGACTTGATTAGGCAGAACTAGAAGCTAGGAGGACAACCCAGGAGGTGTGGACTAGGCATGGAGGCACCACCCAGAGACTTGTGTCAGGATGCTATACGTGATTTAGTGTGAAGAGAAAGGAAAGTAGAGAGACAAATGCCTGAACTTTTAGTCTGAAAGTCATGGAAAACCTTCAAATGATATTTAAATAGGGCTTTCCAAAGGGAACTAGCAAAGGGTTGGGAGAGGGAGAGTGGGGATGGGACACCACACGGAGAGGAGATACGTGGGCATCAGTAGATGTGTAAAGAGATTATTATGCGTGCTGTGAGCTAAGTTTAAGAAGCAAGTGAGCAAGAGAGAACACGTGAAGAGAGCAGCACATGGAAAACTGTGCAAGGGCGAGCAAGTGGTTAGCGACAGACAGCTTTGGTGGACAGTCCAGATTCAGGACATCATGGGTACACACCACTCGGTGGAGCCCTGGAAGGGGATGGTGGGGTCTAAATACGCCAGGTGAAAGAAAGTGCCTGCAGATTTGAATGTGTGGGCTTTTGGAAGTCAAATGTTCTTACTTAGGATTACCTTTATTTTAAATTGGAACTAATTTGGGTCATTCTGCACAATACCAAAATTGCTGGGGAGCACAAGATTCCAGCTAGAATGGCTAATGTCTCATTTCTAGAAAGGAAGGGATCTCACCAAGGCATGAAACACATCTTATTATTAAGACATTACTAAGATATGGGTAGAGGGGTAGGAAAGGCACTCCCAGTAATAACCCTGAATTGACCTGAGGAAATACTAAATAGACTGTTACAAATGGCCCCCAGGCTTATGCTCAAGGGCATCAACATTCATCCTTAGAGTCTGCATTTTAATGGGAAACTATATGAACGGTAGTGCTGAAAGCAGAAAGGCCAAACTTTCCCTGGTTGTAACTGCAGGATTCTTTCCCAAGCTCATTTGCGCTTTAGTGGTTTTGCTTTGCTTGGCCTTTTACAACTTGGCAGCTCAGGAAGTAAAAATGAGGGAATCAGCAGATTTCTTAAAATTTTTACTCCAAATGTTCCTTTAATGCTAGTATTTCTTGGGCAGGGATTCCTGATGTCCTAATTAATTGTTCTTGGTGTGTCTTTAAAAGCCTCCTTTAGCTTTTGTGAATCCACCCATGCCTTTGCTCTTAATTTGCACTCACTGATGTTTTCTTTTAATGCAGGAAAGGCACTTCTCTGTGGCCAGGTGAAATATAAGAGTATTCAAAGATTCACACTTGAAAGTTGCTGAATTCAGTGACAACTTTGGGGAGGCAGCCTTAAGAAATATCAACTGGCAAAAAGAAATGAAAAAGAGTAGTGCAGCTCTGAGGTTTCCTACACCCTTCTGTGAGATCTGACTGTAAAAATCCTTTGTTACTTCACAATACATTTTCAACTGTATTTGAAGTAATTAACACTCAGGATAGAATCCTTTTGTCACATTTAATTATCGGATATCTATTTTCCTTTGGGATATGTGACAGTTGCCCAAATGTTGGTCTTAATCTAAAACCAAGACGAGACCTCTGACACAGTGAAAGCCACCAAAGTGGCATTTATTAAATATAAATGGTAAGTGTCTAAAGAGGAGGTGAGAAAAGAGCACTGGCTCTCATCCCAAAAAGAAGATCCTTCCAGCACAAAGGGAAATCACAGTGTCATTTTCCTTTGTCATGTGATGATTTAAAGATGTGTGCATTCCTACACAGTGTTAATTTGCATTGAGAAATAAAAAGAGTATTCTGACCCTCAAGTTCTAGCTCCAATCTGCCAAACTCACTATAAATACAAGGGTTTCTATGAGTCTATTATCTGGAAAGTGACTTGTATAAGGAAAAAAATTAAATGATACTGAGTTGAAATGAAGAAATCTCATTTATGTGCATTTTAGGAACCCTAAGTGAATCAGCTAAATACATGCACAAAAGAAAAAAAAATGTTACCCTCTGGGTATCTGGTAATAAGCTAGAAACGTGAAACCCATTAATAGTATTAGAAATTAGATGCCTAATGAATTGTGCCCATTATTGGAGATATTCTGTGATAACAATTCTTTAAAAGCTAGAAATTGCCTGTATCTCTATGGCATAAGAGAAATGATACTATTAAAGCCGTAAGAAATTATCTCCAAGTGAAAGCATATTTCACATGGTTAAAGAAACATAGGCCAAGTTTTGGTACTTACTATGTAAGGACTATGGCCACTGCATCATTCAACACACTCTCCCCAAACAAGAGTGTGTACAGGTCAGGGTCGACGTGCAGTTCATGGAAAATGGCCAGCACCGTCACTAGGAAGACACACACAAATATGTGGAGTTAGCTGGGACACAGGCATGGAGTTTTCCTTGGTTGTGGTCACCTCTAAAAAACATACATTAAATGCTGATGTTCTCAAATCCATCCTCTATACCAACACCAAAGCTATATTCAAAAATATCCGATCATGTCACTCCCCTGCTTAGAGATTTCTATGGGCTCATCACTGCTTATAGAGAAAAATTTGAGCTCTTTGGTACAAGTGCTCTGCAATCTGTACCCTGTTTGCCTTCCAGCAACATCTCCTTGCACCCCTGGCCTACCCTTTGCTGCCTCCCTCAAACCACACTGAACTTGCCATAATTTCCCAAACACACCATGTAGTTTCTTAACTACTTTGCATTTTGATACCAGGAAAGAAATTTCTTTCTTATCCACCTTATCTACCATCCCCCCCCATTCCTTAAATACACAGACAAATACACACTTCTTGTTACCAAAGACCCATTTTTTCACTCTTTAAGAACCTCAAATATTCCCCTCCCAACCTTTCAACTTCCTCAGCAGAGACTTGGCTCACTCCTTTATGGATTCCAGCATTTGGATGAAATCCTAGAACTTATCACAGAAGGGACTGTAAGCTCCCTGGGGATGGGGCCCATCTTTGTAACACATGGTATTCACCAAACTCAATAACTGCTTGATGCATGAATACCTAAGAAACTCAGTGAAAGAATAAATGAACGTTGTTGTAGTGGCCTACGCCTGTGAAGGGGGAGGTGGTCAAACCTGGCTCTCATTCTCTCCTGAGATCACACTCATCTATGAAGATGGGCTTGATGCTCCTAAGAGCAGGACCTAAGGACTTGTTTCTGGTGGCCTGCTGCAGGGTTACTGTATGCCATGTACTTGTATTGGGCCTCTGTGAATAGATCAGGACAGTGAATAATCACACACTGACTATCTGTGTTCATCAAAACTATTCAGTGCCTTGATATTTGAAAGTTATGCAAAGTGTGAACGTAATTATTAGGAAAATGATCCTTTGAATTGATTGCCAAGGGGGAAAGAGAGTGGTTGAAAATGATATTGATGGTAAATTGTTAAGGCAGAGTGGGTATTTTAATTCTGTTCTTTCCTATTTCAGGGACAGTGAGGCTAGTAACTATGTTATATGAAAGAGTGCTATGGGGGAAAAAAGAAAGAAAAGCAAGTTGAGTTTGAAAGTTTTGACAGAAGCTTGCCCTGTCACAATAGGAAGTCAAGGAAGGGTTTTAATGAGAGGGATGACACAGTCTGGTTTGGACTTTGGAAACAAAGCTCAGGCAGCAGGGCAGAGGGCAGAA
Organism: Daubentonia madagascariensis; assembly: GCA_023783475.1. NCBI lineage: Eukaryota > Metazoa > Chordata > Mammalia > Primates > Daubentoniidae > Daubentonia > Daubentonia madagascariensis. Next base: position 10,920,797 of record JAKFHU010001670.1, read on the forward strand.
CGGACACATGGCTGGAGGCTTTCCCACTAATTCCACTGAGAGATAAGTTGCGTCAGGACAGGGAAAGGCCAGGATTCAGGCCTCCAGACTCCTGTGCATTCTGCTCTGCCCTACACATCCACTGCCTACCCGGGGTCCTGGTAGACCAGTGACTGCAGGGCTTTGTACTTCACTAGACCATAGTTCAGTGCTGCCACATAGTTAATGTTGGTGAGAACACAGCAGAGGAGATAGCACCCTCGAGCTATCTGGGATGGAGAATTGGGGGGTCTTTGTGCTCGAAAGACAGCAAGGAATGACTCTGGATTTCAATCTATTGTATGACATGTGACCATGTTTAATAATAATGTATTGTACACTTGAAAATTGCTAAGAGAGGAGATTTTGTGTTCTCATTACAAATAAATGATAAGAGTGTGGGGTAATGCATGTGTTAATTAGCTTAATTTAACCATTCCACAAGGTATACATATTTCAAAAGATCGTGTTATACACCATAAATACATATACACCATTTTCATTTGTCAATAAAATAAATAATTTTTTAAAAAGAAGCGACTACAAGAATCCAAAAAGGAAAGAAGTGGAAGGTCATCCATCTACACGACAATTGGCCAGATCCCATTATACCAGGCATGGAATCCATTCCATCATTCTAGCTAAATAGGTTCTGTTAATCATAGTAGGTGAAATGGCTGAGATCTGCTCTCTACTTGCGTGTAGCTGTTCACATCTGCCACAACCCTTAGCCTTGGCAGGTGGTGGGAGGCGGGTGAACAAGCACTTCTGCTAAGTAATCTCTTTCTCCTTTTGGGATAGAGTCAAGACCCTGAATCTAAACAAAACAAAGAGGTTTCAATTGGGAGGTTTAGTTAACATTTTCCTTTTGCTTGAATCTTCTGGAATAAAATTAAAGTTATTCTTTACTAGAAAATTCTATTATGGCAGCTCTGTTGTTGATGTTAGTCTCCGCAGCTGTGATTTGAATTGTCAAGCTCCGAAGATGACCTGTAGCTCATCTCCGCTCCTGAGGTTTCCTAGGCTCATGAATAGGGATGCAAGGCCCCGGGTTCCTTTCCCCATTTAGGGAGTCTACTCTGCCCTTGGTATCTTTCCAACAAGAACTTTGAGCCTTTGAAAGGAAAGGCTTGTAATTGAATATCCAGTTTTGTTCAAAACTGCTCTGACATTCCCACGATTCCTTTTGAACAAAGAACTGAACTCCATTTCATAAATGATATCCCACACAAAAGAGAAAGCTATTACTTTGTGCATTCCTATGTACTCTGTGAAGAAATGGAACAGCTTTGAGATAAAGCCAGGCAGTGTGTCCTACAAAAGGGAATATTTTGCCAGGACCACAAATGAGTCGAATAGGTGAGTCAGGAAATTAGCCACCCACTCTGCTGCTGAGCTTTGAGCTTTTAAAAAACTCATTTAATTAGCTCACTGGCAAGGCTCAATCTTACACACACAGTGTCCAAGACTCTCTGAGGCACCTGCCCAGCAGAGGGTCTTTGGGACAGCTGTGGACATGTTCACACCAGCTCTGCCCACACCTTGCTAGGTTTGAAAGGACAACCCCGGCCCAAGGCGGGGCCCAAAGGCAGAGCCCATTTAGATGAATCTTCCTGAGACCACATGAAGAGAACATTCTAGACACTATGTGAATAGGAAAGGTAGAAGACACAATCTGATTTCTTAAACCTGTGATTTTTGTCAGAGGATTTGGTTATTTTTGCCTTTGTCCTACTTTAGTTCCATTCATCCTTTAGCGGCAGGTTTCTATACCTTGCTTACGGCTTGCAGTTCCTTCTCCTCTACACGCCCACTTCCTACCTGACATCTTAGCTAGAGAAAAACCCACTTTGTTGCTCAAATTGGTAATAAGGGATACAAGCACATATGGTCTTATGCTCAAATACATGAACACATACACACGCACACACACCCCTACCTCTAAGGGTCAGGATAGCGTAGGAGTATGATAACTGAGAAATGCCACTGAATCGTCACACATCTTTGAGGAAGCAGCTGCAGCACATAGCAAGGGGCTGTATGGGGGATGAGTGGGGAGTCAGTGGTGTGCACTGCAGTTCTGAGAAGCTGGCCATCAGGGATGGAGAGAGAAAAAGCCATAGTCTATGAGGTATAAAGCCAAGTGAGGCTTTTTCTTAGACGTCTGATTTACAGGTTGAGCAGAATAAGCCAGAGGAAAGAGAGGTTGAAGACAGAGAAAAAAGAAGAGAACATACTGAAGCAAGGTCTAGGGAAGGCAGAGGACAACTGAGGGGCAGGAGGGGAGTGCGTCTTCTCAGTAAAGCAAGATCATTTGCTGAGATTCAGAGGAGCGATGCCCCAATTAGAGGCTACAGGAAGGTGGGGAAGGTGCTGATCATCTGCAGGTAGGGAGGGGGGATGAATTCAAGTTTTCATGATGAACTGTTAAGGTCAAATATAGGATAATTCTCCATCTGCAAAAGAAAAACCCTAACACTAAAATAATATGATATTTTGGTTAATTTCTTCATCATATCAAGAGTCTTGTCCCCTACTACCACCCTATTATAACACCAAAACTAATCTTTTCTCATCTCAAAAATAATAACCATACCTGGAGATTAAAAAAAAAACAGACGACTGCCTGACCCCATCAGTTTTTCAACGTGTTGACTCTTAAAAGATGTTTTGCTTTTTTTTTAAACTGTCATCTCTTCAACTGACCGCTTTCTTGATTCTCTTTCAGTAACTTCTAGGTCTTTAGGATGATTTAGTGACAGCCCCTTCCCTAGAATCTTCATTAGCAGCTCCCTGGCCCACATTTTCTTACTGTTTTACAAGGAATTTAAATTTCAAATGGTATTTTTTAATGTGGCAGCTCTCAGTAACCTAGCACACGATGTGCCTGGGTCGAAGGACAACAAAATACAATAGTTCCTACCCCTGTCATTCTAAGTTGCCATCCAGCCTTGTCAAAATGCTGGCTTTCCCGGAGAGCATTCTCTGTGGTTTCCTGTGCAAATCAGTATGTACAATACTTGTCCACGACACATGGAGAATCAAAAATGTCTCAAGCTTCTGCAGCTGAATCCATGTCAGGCCTGACAGGTGAAGAACCTTTGTATTCTCATAAATGAGGTAGCATTTTTCCATTTCCAAAAATGATTATTGTGAAATGTATTTTCTTTTTCTCAGAGGGAGGATGGAGGAAGAAATTCTCCTGTAACTTTTCCCACTTTACTGAAATATTGTATGTAGTGAAATTTTAAGGAGAGGCTTCCAAAAATATTGTGATGTCCAGGTATGGGCTGGAATACTGGAATTATTTTGAGCCTATACCTTCTCAATGAAGACTCGACAGCAGAATCAGTACATAGATTGGATTTGCCAGTCCAGCTCTGCCAATCATAATCCTAGAAATGCAACTAAAAAACCTAACGCTTCTGAACTAGGTCAGAGAAACAATGCCAGATCTATTATAGAAAGCTAATCACTAGATGTTACTTTGTTGAGGTCATTCTAAATTAAAAGTTACACATAACATCATGAATGATTTAGCCCTAAAACATTGCAATTTTGTTTTGATTATCAATATGAGATATCATTTTTGTACCGAGTTAGTAGTGGAGAAAATATTATAGACAAGCACACTATTGCATCCTCCTCAAACAGGGTTCCTTGGGAGAAACAAGCTTTCATGCCCCAAGGCAATGGTTTCAAAGTGTGGCCCAGGGATGCTGGGGGTTCCTGAAACCTATCTAGGAAGTTCCTCAAGGTCAAAAACATTTTTACAATAATATGAAAATGTTACTTGCATTTTTCATTTTAATTCTTTCATTAGTGTACAGTGGAATTTTCCAGAGGCTACATGACGTATATTAGCACAACAAATTGAATGCAGAAGCAGATGTGAGAACCCAGCTGTCTTCTATTGAACCATACATTAAAGAGCTTTGCAAAAATGTAAAAAATGCTACACTTCTCACCAATTTTTTTGTTTTGAAAAATGAATTTATTTTTTGTAAAAATAGGTTATTTATATTAACATGTAAATGCTTTATGGTTATTTCAATAAATCAATAAAAATATGTTTTAGAATTTGTTTTACTTTCTAATATGGTAAATATTAATAGATACAACACACATAAATGAAAACTCTTTGGAATCATTCCTAATTTTGACAAGTTGAAAAGGGTTTCCATACCAAAAAGCTTGAGAACCACTGTCCTAAGGCATTTGTTGTATGTAATGAATTAACTTATTTTCTACCCATTGAGAATGATGCTAGCTAAGCATCATCCTTGAGAGAAATGAGAAAATAGTCCCGCAAATCATTTTCTGTAGAGCTTAATTCTCTTGTTGAGAAAGGCTCCCTAGATCTTTATACCTTTGGCCATGCAATAACCAGCTGATTTTTTCAGCATACCTGTGGAGGATTTCTAATGACTTTTAAATGAAGAAAATCATTCTTTTTACATTAACTCCACTAGCACATTTCTAGAATCACATTTCTGTCATTGGTATTTGTATTTGTTTAAGCCTTTTTTTGAAACGTAAGTGCTTTGTGGGCAGAGATTGTTTCTTCATTATATGGGTGCATAATAAAAACATTGACAATTACACATCCCTTCCTTGACTTCAAGCATGCAGCCATGGTATTTCAGAATAGTCTACTTCCTCTTTTGCTTAAAAACCAGAATCACAGTCCTAGCAGTCACTGAGAGTAGAAAAAGGTAATCAGAAGGTCATGAGATTTGGCATTAAGAAAAGAAAAGTAAGACATATAAAGATTGGGAAGAGAGAACCCTGAAAATAAATCCAGTCAGGGAATGTTTTCCAGGTCTTATATCTGGGAACTTACGAACTGAAATCTACTGGCACTTTACCTAGTGCTTTAAAATTTTTCCCAAAGGTACCTACAATAGGAATATTCTAAATTTAACATTAGCAAAGAACATAAACATTTAACAAAGACCCAATTTTCTCACCAATGGGGTTTAATGAGACATGGTGCAGTTTAATGGGGAATCTGTGGTGTATGTCCAATATCTGAGTAAAGCTGACTCACAAGCATTCTCAAATCAGGATTTTGCCTCTTTAAAAATGAAACTAGTGGGCAAGGGTTTACCTACAAATCATAAAACAAATTTTAACATAAAAACCCTGTAGAGCCAGAAAAGCAGCCAAAGTTAGGATGAATCACCAAAAAAATCAACACTTGGAGGTAAAAATATCACTGTGGCCCATTACGTGTAACAATTGTAAGGGAAAAGACAAGTTAAAAAGACAGTTGTGTTAATCATAATCATGGTACACATAAAGTAAAGGGGCTTCACAAATAATTTTTTCTATTACTACAAAAAGATATGAAAAAAGCAAATGTCTTGAACATCATTTCCCAACCTGTGGATCAGGACCCTGAGGGACATTACAGAACTCTTTCAAAATGGAGGGTGAATATTCCTGCTCCCTAAACAGATTAGCAAAACTTCCAAGGGTAAACAAGAGTAATACTGAGAAGAGTCTACACTAGGCCTGTGCAAGAGGAAGGAAAAAAAAAAAAAGACAGGAAGAGCAGGGTCGTATCCTGAATCCAGTCATCCCTGCCATCACTCTGTGTGGTAAGCTGAATAATGCACCACTCCCCCCTGCCACCCCCCCCCACCCCCGCCACCATGGTGGAAGATGTCCATGCACTAATCTTTGGAACATATGAATATGTTACCTTACACAACAAAAAGGACATTGCAGATGTAATTAAGGTTATGGACCTTAAAATGGGCGTATTAGATTAGATTATCTGGGCAGGTCCAACTTAATCACATGAGCTCTTAAAAGCAGAGAAATTTCTTAGGCTGGAGTCAGAGGTATGCAGATAAAGAGACGGAGAAAAAATGGGAAGTTGGGAAGATTCCAACTGTGAGGAGGATCCAACACACCGTCGCTGGCTCTGAGACGTGGGGGTTCACTTGCGAGGGCCAGAGAGACAGGCCTCTAGGACTCAAGGGTGACTGCAACTTTCAGCCAGCAAGGAAACAGAGACCTTAGTCCTACAAACTGCTAGGAACTGCATTCTGCTGACAACCTGAATGAGCTTGGATGCAGATTCTTCCTAGAGCTTCCTGATAAGAGTCCCACCAGTCAACACCTTGATTTTGGCCTTGGGAGAGATATTCCAAGCAAAGAACCCAGTTGAGTGAACCTGGGCTTCTGACCTATAGAACTATGAGATAATAAATTTGTGTTGTTTTAAGCTTCTGTATTTGTGGAATTTATTATGATAGTTCTGGCAAAGTAATACACCCTGTTCCCCTCTCACAATAGGAACTACAGAATGGTGGGTAAGCTAAGCTCCCAGACATTTGACTTTTCAATACATGAGTTACTGAGTGGAGATGTGGCTAGAATATCCCCTTATTCTTAGCCACAGCACAGCCCTCCCTGCTGCTACCCCACTATGGGCAGAAAAGACATCACTTAAACAAATTCATGTTTTAGATTATGCTTAGCAAGGAAAAGCCTGGACCAATGAGAAGGCTGTGGGTTTTCAGTTATTTGTGCCTATGGGGTCCTCTGCACTGATGTAATTATCATTGTGTGTCCCTCTTGGTGCCATTGTCACACACAACAGATAACTCATTTACTCAGAATGTATCATTTTATAGCTCATCAGATCATTTTATTTTCCAGTGTTTATTCTATCTGGGCTATACTGTTGTGTGCAGTCACTGTGAAGAATTGGTGCTTGAGATGGGAATGACAAAGTCCAAACCAGGATGGAAAGTTAACAAACAGGGCAAGCCAAGTCTGAGGAGAGCAAGCCAGAAGTCATAAAGCAGCTCTCAGGCAGAAGCAAACAATGGCCATTTTAATTTTCTTCTTGATTTTTTTGTATTTTCTAAATTTTCTACAATAAACATGCATTATTTTTAGAATCAGATGATTTTTAGAATCATTTATAAAATCAGCAAAACTTAACATAAAGCGTGGAAATCAGAGTCTCTTGTAGAAGGCCCCAGATGCCATCTGTGAGGACCCGGCCCCACTCAGGACTTCTCCCTGGGCATCCATACTGTTTGGTCCTCTGTGTGACATGACACTGTGGACCCTTCCTGTCTCTTCAAGTGCTCTCTTCCTTTGTTTTGGGGAGACCAGCCTCTCATGTTTTTTCTCCAACCCCTCCAGGGCTTGCTTTCTCTCTCTCTGTCCCTTGTACACTTATCCCTTTAATATAGATGTTGCCCAGGAAAACATCCTCAGTTCCCTGTTTGCCCTACAAACTCTCCCTGAGCAATCCCACCCACACCCAGTAATGTCGATCTCTAGCCCATCTCTTCTTCCTCAGCTACAGACTCCCACGTCCGGCCATTGCAAAGACTTCTCCACTTGGACTTGTTCTACCTGAACAAATACTTATTAAGCACTTACTATGTGCCTGGTATTGGGTATGGATGTTCTACAGATTCCCTACCCCCTAATCAGTCACAGAAAATCTGCCACTCTTGCTCTTGAATTACCTATCTCAAGGAATGACATCATCATCAACCCAGATTTTTGTTTGTATTTTTTAAAAAGTTGTGATTTATCTCACTTGCCATTGAAAATTTTCTCGCTTTAGAGAATATGATATCAAGAGGCAAGCCACTCTTTGCAGTTCAGTAGTTTATAAGGTCAAGCAAGGAAAGAAAAAGAAACCAGTTCCAGAAGTGCTATATTACATCAGATACCACAGCATAAACTAGCTTTGTCATTTCTGAAATTTTAGCCTTCTATAGTAATCCTTTCTGGACTGGAAAATAGTATAAAAATATAGAAGTTCAGCTGTAGACAAATGCATTTTCTTACGGGAGAGCAGAATTTTTAAAAACAATGTCCCAGGACTGAGAACCCAAATATAAAACCAACCTCATACAGTCACCTGATCTTTGACAAATTCCAGAAAAATGTACACTGGGGAAAAGATTCCCTACTCAACAAATGGTGCTGGGAAAACTGGATGGCCATATGTAAAAACAATGTCCCAACAAATAGCCTGCAAGCACTTTAACTTTTTTTGAACTGGTCCTCTTGGATAAAAAGTTGTTTCTCACTGGTATCAGTTTGTTTATCTATATATTTGTCAATGCCTTTGATAGTTTCTAGCAAGCAGTGGGCAATTAATTCTGTTTATTGAATGAATGAGTGAATGAACAAATCTCTGAAGATTCATGCATGTGGTTAACTCCTTGAGGATCAGAGCAACTCCTGCCTCTCTTGTATTCTGCCACTGTGATCAGTCACTTCTTTGCCCCCTCACTGACCTGAAATAGTACAAAAAGCTATTTCCAGGATAGTTCAAAATAATAAATTGAACAACACAATGTTTCTTTTCTGTAGCGACCAGATAAAATGTCAATCCCTGTCCTTTCTCGGTCATGTTTTAAAAAGAGAGAAGCTGCTTTTTGAGAAATCCTAACCCAAGAAGCCTCTGTGAGTCTTTGTGGAGCAAGAGGACCCAATCCCAATCGGGACTAGTGGGTGCTCTGCCAGCCTAGGCACCTTACCCTTAAGGAAGCTCTCACTTTTAGGATTGTAAAAGTGCTGCTCCTGCACTAACATGACCCTGAGCGTGAGTGCCTCCTTAAATTTTACTCCCTAGTTGCCTCACTCTTCCATGGTTTTCACCTCATCCACCTAGCTGAGCCCTAAAAAGAACCAGACAGAAAAGAAATACTCTCTAAGAAATTTCTGAATCCAATTCGCCTCAGTGTGCAACATCTTCTTTAACACATAAATGGAATATGCAGGCTGGACACTGACTTTCAAAACTTCTGTCCTGCAGGTCTGTCTTTGAGCATTGCTGAGAATGTACTGCTTTCATTTAAGCAGAGCCATTCTGTTCCCCAAAGCAGCGAGCCAAAGAGGTCTGTCAACCACAGCTGTTTCCCAGCTGTCCACGGAGCTGTTGAATTGCTTCAAATGGTTTTTCAGTGTGTTCTTGAAATCTCATCTTCAGAACACCTGGAGTCTTGCTTTATCCACTTTCAATATCCTGAAGCATTTATAAAGATGGTTGTCATCTATTATTGTCTCCGATTCTGTTATGTGGAGCTGACTTTCCATAACTAGGCTTCCAACTTCTGAAGCAAAACCTTTGTGCCAAGACCTTGCTATTCACAACTCTGTCATAAAGTAGAAAATAGTGGTTGGAAACTTGACTCTGATGTCAAACCAACCTATGTTCAGATCCCAGCTGTGATGCAAATGAACTTGGTGATCTTGAGCCTGTTACTCAACCTCACTAAGCTTCAAGTAAGCTTCATTGGTAAATTGGGGATAAAATATTCCCTTCCTTATAGGTTTTTGGGGGCATGATTAAGTAGAATCATTATGCAAAGTGTCTGGCATATTGTAAATGCTTAATCAGTGGTGGTTATATATTGTTACTGTTCATATCATCAAAATCATTAATGGGTCTGTCCATCACAAAATAGAATGACACCTTCCACTTGCTTGTTTTCTCTTTAACACTCAAAAATGACTTCAAAAGAGAAAATAAATATTATCAAGCAGAGAACTGATAAAAACTCTTCTCTACCTCCCTTCCTTTCTCACAAATTACCCCTTGAATTCCTGCATTTGGAAAGAACACCTACTTTCTATTATGTGCACATTTACTTTATCTTTCTGTGTCCTAGGGTTCTCATCTGAAAATGAGGCAGTTGAGCAAGATTGTCTTTAAGGTCTTTCCACACCTACAAATCTATAGCTCTTCAACTCCAAATGCCAAACTATAGACTCCAGATGTGGAATGTGCATATTCCCCAATTATGCTGATGGACCCCTGGTGCAGTGCTGGGATCAGGGATGTGCTTTGCAGGGTTACAAGGCAGAAAGTGCAGTGGGCAGAACGGTGTTAAGGAAAGTGCTCGTGGGTTTAACTCTTCTCTGCAGGAATGAAGGGAGAGCTGTCATAATATCAAGTGTATATGTCCTTGCTCTGACCCTGGTACCTCGGGTTATCTAGACAGGACACCCCAAAGAGAATCTGAGCCCAGGGAGACCTTGCTGATGCTGAGCAGGTCTCATTGTCTGTGGCCCTGGATGGGAATTAAAAACCCTACTCATAGGCCCATCTCTTATAGGAGAGAAACACGGTTGGTGGTTCTTCCAGCTGATCTATCTTTTTCATCATGCAAAACATTGGCTTGAGGTGAAGGAGACCTTAAGCCTTCCCAGAGCCTTCTCCCCACCAGAGTGGTATAGGGCCTTTCTTTTGCCTTTACAAAGCTGCCCAAACTACCTCTGTCTTATCTTTTAAACTTATTGCCAGTTGTATCTACATCTCTCTTTAGACTGGGAGCTTCTTGAGGGCAGATTCTGTGTCTAGTTTATCATCCCCTCTCTCAGTCACTCCTATGGTGCCTACTGCATAGCAGGTGCTGAATAAATGTTTATTAAAGGAAATCAACAATAAAATGAGAACTTGACTATTGGGTTTCATTTTCATCCAAAGCTTGATTGGCACATCAGTGTTCTACTTTGAGAAATAGCAATGGTGTAGGACAAAGAATATTGGACATGATTTCTCTCCCATCTCTGTCACTTATGAGCCTTGTAAACGTAAATATACCACTTAAGTTTTTAGAGCCTCTGTTTCTCGGAATGGAGATAATTAACTGGCTGTGGTGATGATCAAATTAGATGATATATTTGTACACACCTAATTAATAGCTGTTATCACCAGATAACATAGTCTCCAGGTAGACAAATCCAGATGAGACTTTTAATTTGCCGCCAGTCAGTGCTCTGGGTTGCTTCTACATATTGACTCAAGTGCAATCATTGCTTTGATGGGTAGAACAGGAACAGTACTGATTTTAGAGCTGACTGCAAGTTAGCTAAAGTAAGTAAGATATTTTGATCACCTAGATGTTAGTATCTTGCAAAAACACAGTCTAGCAATCTAAGGGAACACAAGTCCTGGCTTTCATATATATTTTCCTTTGACTTGCTGTGAAACCTTGAGACAATCCTAAAATTTTTCTGCTCCTTAATTATTTCACCTAAGAAATGGGTCTTCTCTACTCAAGAAAACAATGGGAAAATAACTGAAATACTGTGTTCAGAAGCTATTTGAATCCTTTGAAAGAGTCACACAATTTAAATTCAAACTGTCATTTTTATTTCTGAGTAAATTTGCTCAAGAATAGAATCTAGGTCTATATGATGGTGTTTCATAGACAGGTTTATGTAGATGCTTTTAAACTGATGCTATCCCAGTGTGTTTAACATGGAATTGGACAGACATAGGAAACACAGTTAAGTACTGTTAAATGACTCTGTGTGCAGGTTTGAAACACTGATCACATAGCAAAAATGGCTGGTCTGTCTGCAGTCTCTAGAAGCCTGCTGGCTTGAATGAGAAGTACTCTGGTCTAATATCCCCTGACTTCCTCTGAGGTGTATTTTCCCCCCTTGGAATTCAATGAAAGCATATGAGTATTTCCTCACTGCTTCTGTTCTCCCATAGCAATACCAATACAATATTTCTCTACCAAATATTAGGTACTAAAAGTAAATTCACCCAAGTTTCTTTATAGATGACTGGGCAAATTAATTCAGGGACACGAACTTTATGCTATATGTGAGCATTTTTTTTTTTTTAGAATATGGGCATAAAATATCTTGATCTCTTTCTATGCTGTTTAGCAAATATAGAATGAATGTTGTCTTTGTTCTCTAAGCCAGCCCCGGTACTGAAGGAACTGCTTTGTCAATTACATCTTATTTTTTGTATGTAAATAGAAAGTTTATTCAGTTTTCTCTTGAATTTTTGTGCAGAATATTGATAACACCAGTGATGAGAAACCACAAATGTAATGTAGTCTGAAACTCTGAAATACAGAGGCAGAGAGGGCCAGAAGGTAAAAAATATAGGTTTTTAAACCTATATTTTAACAATATATAGGTTTTTAAAGAAGACACAATCCAAACAAAAGAAATAAATGAAGACCACTATTAAATATTGAAATACAACAGTGAAAGATATCGTGTTCAAAGAAACTGAAAGAAAATAAAACTAAAAAATAAAAACTCTTCTGATTATTCCAATGTTAGTAATCATTTCTCCCATGTTAAAAAAAAAAAAAACAAACAAGATTTTAACTGAGGATTTCAATGACAAATGAAAAAATATGAGAGACAGCCCAATTAAGTCACCCCTACTGAAGAGGCTTTTCTCCAAAAATAACAGTTCTGCTTTTAATTATAGGTTCTTGGGTCTGTTAATCAGCCATCTTCCTCAAGGCTAAGCTCAGTGCAAATAACAGAGAAGGATTCAGCAAAATGCCCTGTTTAATTAAAAAGAATTTAATTAAAAATATTTTTATACACATGACCAATCACCATTATTTATGCAGATGTTCCCTCATGCTTCTTTGAAAAGGCATTTCTCTCCCCCCCACCCTTTTTTAAAAAATATGCTGTGCTTCTGCAAGAACTACTGTGAAATGAGAATCACTATGACTGGTAGTTAATACCTATTTTTATCAAAACAGCAGTGCAGCTCACACATCACCCGTGTAGCTGTAACCATAGTAACCCCAAATAGAAAGGGTCTTTGGATTATCAACATGATCAAAGGGAAGATAGTTCATGTGCCTCTGGAATAGTTACACTGCAGCAAACTTTAAAGGATAAAGGTGGCTCTTTTCTTTTTTCCTACTACTAAATGTTAAATGAAAATAGTGACTTGCAAATACAGTGTACAGAAATGCCTTTCATTTTGGAAGACCCTTATTTCTTCAAAGTGTTAATTATAGAAAAGATGAAAACTCAATGCTGCATATTTTTCCAATGCTTCTATCTGATTATGCTGAGGAGACAATAATAATCGTTTTGCCAAGTTGGAGAATTTGTACAGGGAAAACCCACCCTCAGGAGTTCTGCAGGATGAGAAGCCATGTTTTGTGTCCATGCACTCAGAGAGAGGATGGCTATGGTTAATGATGATTGTAAACACATGGGATAAGCTACAGGTGATGACTTAGGGTGTAAACTGGCAGTCAAATTAGAAAAGGTGCATTTAAATTAGAGAAGCAGAGGAACTGGTTTGAAATATCAGTGAAATACCAACCCAAATACAGATCTGAGTTTGGCTTTATAATTTATGGTTGAGGTAGGACAGGGTGGGGGAAAATGGGAGGGTAGGGAATAAAAGGCTAGTGAGCCGATACTTAATTATTCTACCAGAGGAACTATAATCTAGATAATCCAAAACAGAGGACATTATCAAAACTTTTATGACCACATTTTGTAATGCCTGAGATGACTATAGGAACAACATCTGGAAACATGGAGAAACTACTCTGAATTTTACATATTTAAAGGTACAGTGGATATTACAAAAAATAGAAAATCCACAGGAGGATAAATACAATTTGATTATTTACATTTGGGATTTACCATAGGAGGGGACAGACAAGTAATGAAATCATGGCCACTTAAGAAGAGAATGGATATCTGGAAATTTCATGTTCAATAATAAATAAATAAGAATGTTATGATAGTGTTATCTAAAAATCCAATAAAGTGCCTGAGATGAATTCATTGTTAGTAAAAATTTATTTTAAAACACTTAACAATTTACAAATAATTTTCTATACAGCATTTTATTTGATCTGGCAAAAATTCTGTGAAGAAATGGAAGGTCCTTTCTGCGCTTTGTTGTGAAAGTATTTTTTTTTAAGGACGTGGAAAGTGAGGTTCCAAGAAGTTAAAGCACTAAACTGTGATGCTCAGTTCACCCATGACACTAATCTTGCCGTAATGAACGCTTTCAATATCCAGGGTGTTTTGACCACTGATCCCAATCTCATTTTTAGGTAGATTTTCTAGCCCATCACACGCCTATTTTATTTTTAGTGGCAGTTCTTCCTGGGATTAAAAGTTTATGAGCCATCCCTAAGTGTGATCCTTTTATGCAGACAATTTCCCAGGACCTCTCTTAGATGCTTTCATCCACATAGGCGCTGGTGTCAGCGCCCTAGCTCACACTTTCCCTTAGGACCAACCCGCCCCAGAATTAGAGCGACACCTAGCCCTGATTTTCGGTAGTACATGCTGAGAAAGCTGATTCGGGCCAGGGAGACCGCCAAGAGACTGCAGGGCTGGAGCCTCTGGGGATGCTACTCCCAGAGGCGGAAGTTTCAGAGGTTTTCTAGCAGCACTTTCTACACTTCTGCAGGCTCCCGGGAACTGGGACTTTTGCAGTTCACATTTTCTGAAGAGGAAATATATGATGGGGGAAATGTATCTCTATTGTAATTATGCTAGAAAGACATGCCACCTTTGAAATTACAAACATGTCCTGCAAGTGCACGAACCAGTATCTATTTCAGCCTAAAAGCATCAGTACTGAGCCTACTTCACTCTCTATAATTCATGACATTTTCCCAGAAAAGCAAATATTTCACTCAATTTTTACATCTATCAGGTCTCTGGGCTAGCACCACTAGAATCAATGAGACTCTTGTTAGAAATGGGGTCTTGCACCCAACCCCAGACTTACTGAATCAGTATTTGTAGAGGTCAAACCCAGTAATCTGTATTTCCACAAACTCTCCAAGTGTACACTCAAGTTGGAGAACCACTAACATAAAGCAGGAAGTAACCTTAGCAGTCATCCAATTCCTCTAGGAATATATGAGGGAAATAAGGCCTAGAATGGTTATGCCGTGATGCTGCAATGACTACCAGGTTCCTAACCTCAGTATAAATCTCAGTAATAAAAATTGCATGATGTGCCTATGCAATAGAGGGTTGGCTTACCTATGCAAACTGACTTTGAACTTTATAATTTCTCTTACTCTATTTCATAATAGAATGATAATCCGCATTAAATTTAGGTATCAATACAAAAGCCAAGTAATTTTCTTAATTAAACAAGCCAGTAGTCTCCTTATGCAAGCCACTTCGATCTAGGTCATCAGCTGGGATCTAGCACATAGTTGCTTGTGCAAGCCATGAGTGATTAATGAATTCATGTCATTGAATTTTCTTTTCATTCACTTCATGGAGCATAATTCAACGAGTTTGAAGATTTTCCTTTAAGTATTCTATTATACTCATGGTGAATTACTAATATGATATAAAAAATGGTTAATTTGCTTACTGTTATGAAATTTTGAAGTTTTCTTTTTCAATTACACATGTGTGCTTCCACATAAATGTATAAATGTGAGCATAATGTGCATACTCTTTGTTTGCTTGCTTGCTTTAATAGTCTTTCTTTCTTTTCCTTTTTGGTATGTTTCTCTTTTCTCCATCTCTTCCTCTCCTAACTTCATGTCTCCCTTCTCCCCAAGGAACCCAACTTTACAGTCTAGTATATGTCCTACCAATTTCTCTTTGTACTAAAATTCTCATTATAATAATCACCCACATCTGTAACAGATATTAAATCAGAAGTTTAAACTGAGGAACAAAGAGAAAAGATGTTCTGTAGTGAGATGCACGATTTTAAAGCACTTATCTGAAAACCAGTTACAAAACTCTTTTGAACTGCTCACTCATATTAACAACGTGAAAGGGTCTCAAGATCCTAGTCTAGAGGTTAGGATTGGTGAAGGGAGTTCTTTTGCTACTTGTGAGTTGTAAATCTCATATTCTCATGTGGGGAGGTCTGGGGGTGTTTGTCCCTCATTTTAAGCCTGTGAAAAGGGAGTTTGCTTAGACGATCAGACGGCCTAAGATGTCACCCATGGAGTTTGGGGACACTGGAATACTGTTCGACTCTCACCTGAGAAATCTCATAGGCCGTGGTTGTCTAGCTGCTCTGAGAGTGGCTTATGATCGATCAAATAAAAAATGTCTTTATCTCATCTCTTCCCCCTTACATTGTAGAAGTCAAGAACTGCATTTAGCAAGGGGTAGACAAGGCATAGAAGAAAAGACCCCAACCAGACCTGGTCTCCCAAAGGCAGGCAGCCTGCCTTCAACGTGCTGGGAGATGTGGAATAAAGTCTTACCTTAAATTAAATAAAAAACTTGCATTACTACATGGGATTGGACATGTTTATTACTGAATTGAGTCTATGATTGCAACTCACAAACCAAAGATTTTTATACAGCAAGTGGGAAAGGAATAGCCCCACAGCATTAGGAGAAAAAAAGCAGTTTTCTATGGCTATACCTCATGGGTCCTCCTTTTCAATGTACAAGTTATATATACACACAAACAAAGGCATGGGGGTTAATTATCTATGAGGGTGATCATTGCTTTTAAAAATGTAATCCTATTTTCTGTATACTTTTCTGCATCTTACTTTACGTAATCAACAATGCCTCCTGGAAAACTCTCAAGTCAAGCAGAAGAGCACTAATTTATCCTTTTTAATGGCTACATGGTATTATGTAGATGTCCTACAATCTATCCTCTTAAAAAATGTTGCAATACATATCCCTGCCCATATGTCCTTCAGAACTAGTGTTTTACTTGTGTGGGATAGAATCTCAGAAGTCAGATTGCTAGGTCAGAAGGGGTTATGTATTTTAAGCTATAATAACTGTTGCCAAATTGCTTTCCAAAAGTCTGTTAATGATTTAAATGTCCACTAGAAATGTGTAAGAGCCCACTTTTCCGTGCATCCCTGCCAACAATGACTGTTACTTTGTGTTATAATTGTTGCCAAACTGCTGGGGATAAAATGATATGCTGTTACTTTATTTTACATTTCCATGACTTCTTGTGAGTCTGAATAACTTTTCACATTTGTGGCCCAGGTGGATTTGCTCTTCTATGAATTGCCTCTTCATTGTTTTTGTCCATGTTTCTGTTACTTATTGCCAGGTTGCCATTAAAATTGTTCTTTTTATATTAGATAGTAATACTCTGTCCTCTGTATTTAAATGATTTTTTCCCAATGTGTTGTCTATCTGTTGACTTTGTTTATGGTATATTTTCCCATTTAAATGTATTTTATTTTATATAGTCAAATATGTCTAATCTTTATTTATGGATTCTGGGTTTCCATTCTTTGTTAAGAATAATTTCCACATTCATAATCTGTAAACATAGATTTACAGATTTTCTTGCAGGAGTTTTTTTATCATTTACATTTTAATTCTTCTAAGTATAGTTTTGTAAATGGTTAGCTGTGTCAAATTTTATCATCTTCTTAATGGCTAGCCAGTCAATTGTCCAAGTACCGTTTGTTAAATAAACCATCCTTTCCACACTGAATTGAAATGCCACCTCTGTCATCTCTACTGCAATCTGTTTCTGGATCCTCTATTTTTTTCACTGGTCACTCTATTCCTAGGCCAATACCATATTGATTTGATTATACTGGCTTTATAATACATGCTTGTATCTGGTTAGGCAAGTCTTCTCATGCTTTTATAAGCTTAAGATAATTTTATCCAGTTTCAACTTTTAAAGTGTTGGGTTTTCATTAAAATTGCATTACATTTTTGTTAATGGCGGGAAAGTGGCATTTTTATGAAAGCATACAGGCTACTGCCTTCCTTCTCAAAACCAATGACAGAGAAAGTATATAGAGAAAAATGGAATAGGAAATAACAAACAATAACAACAAAAGCCACGAGAAACCCCTAGGGAGAAGGAAGGCTGTTTCGGATTGCTTTGTGTGGAAGGGAGGTAAGGAAGATAGGAAGAGTCCAGCAGCCTCCAGCACAGGGCAGCTACACACAGCAGTAAAAAGACAAATCAGACAACAACAACAACAAAACTGTTTAGGCTCTGCCCTTTGGTTTACTTGCATTTCCATGAAGTAATTATTGCTCAGCTTCTTGCCACAATAATACACTATTGACATTTTAGGCCAGATAATTATCTGTTGTGGGGGTTGTCCAGTAAATTATTAAAGGTTAGCAGCATCTCTGCCCTCTACCAATCAGATGGCAGTAGCACATTCCCCCAGTTGTGACAAGCAAAAAATGTCTCCACAGCTAATGTCTCCTAGGGGTTAAAGTCATTCCACTGAGTTAGTGGAATGATAGCAAATGAAAATGATAACTGTGGTTTTGATGCCCTTCGCCAATACATATTGCCAATTCAATAGTTGATACTTCTAAAGGAACATGAACAAACAGTACAAAATAACTAGACATCTGAGGGTTATAAAACAGAGAAAAGCAACAAATAGAAACAGAAGTATAAGAATTGACATATAAAAATTTTTAAGTAAGCATATTAAATATATTTAAAGAGACAGGAAAATAAAAATAAATAAAAGGTATTTATCAGGTATGAAAAAGATAGCAGTTAGAAGAAATAATATGATAGATGGAATAACTAGGATAATGTATATACCTGAAGAAATGAATTAGATAAATGGAAAATCTGATTTAGGACCTCGTTCAGCAGAAAACAGCAAAGACTGAAGAGATAAAAATACATTTAAAAATTTTTAAGAGACATGGAGGAGAAGAACTAGAGGTAAAACATTTAGATAATAAGAGTACCAAATGTAGATTAAAATAAGAATACAGAGAAATAAGGGAAGGAAGATAACTTTGAACCTATTGTTTCATATCTAGCCAAATTGCTGTATAAATGTGAGAATATAATGAAAATATTTTCAGGCATACAAGGCCTCAGAAGGATAATTACACAAAGGCTGACATTAAAAACATTTTTGGAGGATGTATTCAAATAGAATGAGAAATTTAGAAGCTGCTGGAAGGTTTATGAGAGAAGTATCAGGGATCATATAGCTTGCTAAAGTTTTGTTGCCTAAAAAGTAGTCTATGGAAAAAATCTAGGAACAAGGAAAAGAAAAAGAGAAAGTACATCCATAATTAAATCTTCCTTATCCTAGAACACATTATGACTCTTTATTTGTTCATCTTGTTTTATATTTTACATCCCTTAATATTTTATACTTTCATTTCTTAGTAAAATTAGTCCCAAATTTTTGTAAATTTTGAAGATGTTGAATTTTATTTCTAGACAGTTGTTGCTAAATTTTTTTTTAAAGCTATTAAACTTTGTATATTTATCTTATATCCAGGCACCTCACAAAATTTTCCTTTTAATTCTAATGGTTTTTTAAAAATAGAGGAACATCAACAAAAAATGACAGCTTTATTTCTTAATTTCCACTTTTATGCAACTTTTTTTTCTTATTGTGTTTGCTAGAATTTCTGTGTCATTATCTTCCATTTGCCCCTCCACGTATTCTCTGCTTTGGAACGCTGACCACATGAACTACATTAGTAGGTTCTGGTGACCTATAGCTTCTGATTAAAGGGTGGAAAGGGAAACTTGAGCATTTAGATTGCTCTCCACAAGGTGACATATTCCACAAACTTTCTCCCACTGTGTTCTAGTGACCACTCTCTCCTCTGATTCCTTTGGACCTAGAAGTGATAACTGTTTGACTACTACCAAGCTCCAGATTCCTGCACTATTCTTTGTAATTCTTCTACAACTATACCTTTGCAAAAAGTCTTCCATATATAAAACATTCTTAAATTATCCAATTTCAAGTTGCCATTTAGGATAATACTTGCTATTAGATTTTGGTAAATCCTTTGAGTTGTATTTAAACCATTTCATTTTATTCCTTTTTACTTAGAATTTTTCTTAGCAATGTTGCTGCTTAAAATCAAATGCCTTTTCCTCACTGATACAATCATATGTTTTATTCTCCTTTAATTTATTGACATAATGGATTATGTTAATAGATTTCATGATATTGGACCACTCTTAGTTTCATGGAATATTCTGCTTAGGTAGCATTATTCTTTGGATGAATTTATTTATTTGACAAATATTTAATGATAATCTCCTCTGAGACAGGTTACATTCTAGGCATTGGTAATACATGAGTAAACAAAATCACTGAGTGTGTGCAACTAACACTGCTGAGTTTTTTGCAAGCATTTTATTTAAAATTTTGGATTTATATTGCAAGTGGGATTGTTTTACTGTTTTCCTATTTTGTTGCTGTTCTTTTCAGATTTTGACTTTAATGTGTCATCTTAGAATAAATTGAAATATTTTCCATGTTTCTATGTGGTTGGCAATAGTTTAACTTTCATCAGATTCTCTGTCCTTTAAAATTAGATATAATTCAGCTGTGAAACCATCTGATCATGGTGCCTTTTTAACAGTAGATCTTTGATCACCTTTCCAATCTCTTCTGTGGTATTTAGATTGTTCACATTTTCTATTTATTCTTGGGGCAATTTTTGTAATTTCCTTCAGAGTTTTAATTTTTTTTTTTGCTAATAAGTTGCATAGAGTATTAATTGTTGCATTATCTGTGGATATGTTTCCTTTCCATCATCCAATCTTTTATATTTTTTGCTTCCTCTCTTTTCTCCTCACTGAAGCTCATGAGGATTTCACCTATTCTCACGGTCTTTTCAATGAACTAATCGTGAAATCTATTTACCTTTCTACTTTTTGTTGTTATTTCTTTTCCATTTTATTATTCTTGGCATTTCTTTATTAATTTCCTCTTCTTGATACCTTTTGGATATTTTTATTGTTCTTTTTCTGATTTCTCATGGTAAACTCTAAATTCCTTCATACTTTGTTTTTCATCTTTAATAATGAAGATATTTAATGCCACACATCTTCCTCTGATTTTCCTTTGGTTTTTCTTGCATCTTAGGTATTGGTCCAGAATTTCTTCTTTACTTTGCATTCTAAATATTAAAAAATTTTCCTCTTGATTTATTCTTAATTTTCGATTTAAGATTTTTTCTTTCTTTCTTTCATTTTGTAGATTGTGGTGAGAGAAGGTTGCCAGTAAAATCTCTACTACTCTTAAAATCTGTTGATATTTCATTGTGGGTAAATACATGATCAATGTTTGAAAATTTCCTCAGAAATACCAAAAGCAGTTTTTCATTGATTAAGGAGGTAAAAGTTTATTACTTATCTTATACATCAAGTTGATTAATTGTATTTAATTCCTTAATTTTTATTTCTCTATTAGATTTGTCTAATTCTAAAAGAGTTTTATTGAAGGCACCCACTATAATTGAATTTTTACTGAAGTCTTGCTGTATTTTTAAAGGTTTTAAACATATATTTTGCAACTACGTTTTTGGTGCATACAATTTTATGACTTTTATATTTTCTCCACAAATTATTTTCCATATAAATCATGACATTTATCACGCATCATGTACTTAATTCTTACTTAGTGCTTTTAATCTTAAATTATACCTTGTTTGATATTATTATTGTCTCTCAATTTTCTTTGTGTTTGCACTTGCCTGATGTCTCTTGGCCCATCCATTTATTTGCAAGTGTTTTAAAAAATCACTTCTTAATGTGTTTTTGTAAACTACATATAGGTGGGTTTTGGGTTTTAACTAGTCAGAAGACTCTAGTTGAAAAATTCAGTCTGTTCATATTTATAACTGACTCAAATGTTCAGTTAGACTATTTTCTAGCATTTTTCCTCAGATATGGTATTCTTCCCTATTTCAAATAGTGTTCTTTTACACAGACAGATGAACTATATCTTGGCTAGGTATAGGATGCTTGAGCTTCAGTTACATCTGTCTGTAGTCTGAAGATATTACTCCACTATCTTCTAACATCAAGTGTTGCAAATGAGAAATCAATGGCAATTTGTTTCTTTTTTATTGTAGGTGATTGTTCTCTCTGATTTGCTCCTTGCAAAATTTTCTCTTCTTCTCTGTAGTTTAGGAATTTTTCTTGGATATGTACTATAGGATCTTCTCATCAGTCCTGCCTGAAACTGGATGAGTACAGATGGATTTAATCTGCAGGCTCATTTTTTTTTTTAAGCCCAGAGAAATTGTATTTCATTTGCTTAATTATTCCCTATTCTTTATCTATTACTTTTTCTCTTATTGGAATTAGTATTAGTCACATGTGATGTCTCTTGGACTTATCCACCAAGTTTCTATTCTTTCCTTCATGATTTGCATCTTTTAACATTTTATTTTGTGCTTTTGGAGTATTCCTTCTATTTAATCTTCCACTAATTCAGGTCTTAACTGCACTACCCTCTTCTTTATCTACTTAATTGTTTACTTGGAAAATCATGGTGGTTCAAATTATCCTCTGACTAGTTCAAGAACTTATTCCCTGAGTGTGCACTCTGTTTATTCTGACTGATCTTCCCCTCTCATGATGCTAGAAAGTCTTGATGTGTTTTTATTTTTCTTTGTTGGCTTATTAGGGTTTAAGACTGCTTGTTGGACCACCTCTGTGATAGCAGTCCTATAAGTGGCAGGCGGAGGCCAGTGGTGTAGAAGCAGGTACCTGGAGAAGGCCAGCCCTTTACCTAGTAACCCAGGAGATCAAGTTCACTCATACAGGGCCAATGTCAACCTACTACCCCCTTTCTACTCCCAAGGTCCACAGATTTCTATAACCCAAAACTTTTTTTTTTAATGATTCATAGCTTTACAGTCTCCATCTCAGACTTCTTTGAAGCTAGAATCTAGGTGCTCATGCTACTTATGATAGAGAAAGCTCAGTATCTGTTATTTCTGTGGGATCTGCACAGAGCTCAAGGCTTCACCAGCACTCAGTTGTATACAGGAACCAAGAGCTCTTTGCCTTAGCACAATCAGATAAATTGAAGTAATACAGGGCAAGAAAGCCAAGTCAAGGTCACCATTTTCCCAGAATCCACTGCTGACCTTCATGAATTTTTTAGGGTGATTTTAATGTTAAGTTTTGAAATGACTGTTGTAGGGCCAAGTTACTTACCTCTAAACCTTAGTTTGCTCTTTTGCACAATGAGGGTGTTAAATGATTCCTGAAGTCTCTTTCCACAAAAATATCCTACAATTTTATTATTTTAAATCATTCTTTTTTCATTTAAAAGCAATGTATACACATTGTCTGGATCCTTGGTCGAAGAAAACAGCTATAAAAATTTTTATGAGACAATTTGGGAAATTTTAACCTAACTATGTATTTGAAAACATTTCAAAATCATATTCATTTCCTATTGGTGCTGTAACAAATTATCACAAATTTAGTGGCTTAAAACAACACAGATTCATTATAGTTCTGTAAATCAGAGGTCAAACACAAGTCTCACTGAGATAAAAATCAAAGTGCCAGCAGAGCTGTAGTCCTTTCTGGAGCCTCTAAGGGATAATCAGTTTGTTTTGTTTTGGTTTGTTTTTTACCATTTCCAGCTTCTAGAGTCCACCCGCATTCCTTGGCTCATAGCCTTCTCAGTCCGTCTTCAAAGTCAGCAAGATTATATCTCTCTGTGCCTTTCTTTCATAGTCACGTCTTCCTCTAATTGCAGCCAGGAAAGTTTCTCCAAATTTTAGAAACGCATGTGATTAGATTGAGCCCATCCAGATAACCCAGGGTAATCTCCACATTTCAAGGTCCTTAACTTAATCACAGCTGCAAAGCCCTTTTTGCCATGTATGGTAACATATTCACAGGTTCTAGAGATTAGGGCATGGACATCTTTACAGGGCCATTATTTTGCCTGCACAAAAATTACTGTTAATATTTTAAGTATGATGATGGCATTGTGATTATGTTTAAAACCATATGTTTAAAATGGAAATTTATTTATGGCTGCTTTATTTGAACAAGGATCCAGATAAGATCTGTACATTCCATTTAGATGATATAAGGAATAGTTTAAAATAGGACTTTTTTTTTGCTGTAAAAATAATTCTAGCTAATAATTTGGAAGAAATGATAGAATTAGAAAAGAATCACCATTTCGTCCATCCTAATGCAACTAATAGGTTCAAACAATAAGCATCAGTGGATGAAACCATTACGTGACAGTTTCATGGGGAAATTCAAAAGGAGGGATCAGGCTTTTGCCACCTGAACCTACTGATGACACTTAGCACCACTAAAAATTGACAGCACACTTTTAGTGTGACTAAAAGCCATTGTGTGACTTCCAATATGATGCAACATGATATACAGAGCATCACCTGTGCAGTTTTCATGCAAAAACAGGTGAACTTGAATCTAATCAAGACTCTTTGAAGCTAACTCTCACAGAAATATGAGGATACTGGAACAAGTCAATGATACCATAGGAAGCAGATAAATCTAGAATGTGAGACATCTTATAAAACTGACCCAATTTCCTCAATAATAGCATAAATAGAAAAGGTAGGAGGGAGAACTGCTCTGGATCAAAGGAGAATGCAGAGATGTGACGACTAAATGTCACTTGTGAACTTTGGGTTCTAATTAAAGACAAAGGACAAAAATCAAGAAAATTTGAATGTGGATTGAGTATAAGATGACACCAATAGATTATGGAAAACTTTGCAGGTTTGATAATGGCTTCATGGTTATGTAAGAACAATTTCCATAATTTAAAAAGTGTATACCAAAATACATAGGGGTAAAATGACAATATCTGAGATTTACTTTTAAAAATTATTACCTTTCATCTATGAAAATAGATGTAAAAACTATAGTTGTATCTTATTCAAAGCAAAATTACCACATTACAAATATTACACTCCCAACTTAACCAAACAACTCACAAATGAATGGAGTTGGTCAGGGGAGCATTCCACTAACCAAGTATGCAGATTTATGGAAATCCATTATTATTACCAGGAAAGCAAGCAAAAATGTATATGTCTCACTGTATTACGTGGATGGTAAAATAGCAGTCCCATCTTAGTATAGCATAAAAATGATAACAATATAAGAAAAATGACACATATTATCTCATTTAAACCTTATAAAGCACCCATAAAGTAAATCTTATAAACCCATTTTATAGACAGAGAAACTGAGTCTCAGGAGGGTCAATAGAAGGAGGATTTAAACATGGCCTAGTCCATACCATGGGTAGTGTTCTTAATCAATATTTAATGACTGCTCTATTTATTCAATAAATATTTACTATGTACCATGCAAAACTCAATGGGCCTTTTGTATTTTGAAACATCTGTACATGTTTTCTTAGTTCTATTTAGCGTTGAATGGATCCTATTAAACACTATGTATATTTTGCCTTGTTTAGTTGGAGAATGGAACTAACAATTTACATCAACTAGATTTTTAAAATCTAAACTTGATGAAAAAAGTTATGGATTGTATTTTCCAACTGGCTACACAGGTAGTCTGTATTTACTCCTAATAAATATTTATTTCTGATATTGAGTCTACACAATTTAAGAACATTAAATGCATCAACATACTTCGAAACCAGGCTAACATAATATAAATGTCAAGTTTCTTGGATTTGTGACAAGTTATATAAAACCAAACACTAATGGGCATTTAAAAAAAAACTCGGAGACTGTCAGGGTTTACGAACTTGTTATTTGTGTTCTAAGGAAAAGAACACAATTGAGACACTTGGGCAGGAGTTTATTTAACCTGCTTCTCCCAAGTCAGAGGCCACAGTATTTATGGTTTAAATGGCATGTACATGATATTTAAATTATATAGATATTTACTCTCTTTTCTCTTTGCTTCTGAAGCATGGGTGTAAATTAGTTTACGGGTTATGCATTGGAGCAGAAAAATGAGACTAGAAAAAGAGACTTTAGAAAGAAAATTTCAGAAATATTAGTTCAATCTCATAAAAATAAATTGCCTGTGTTTCACCACATGGCATAATCTATGCAGTGCATTGTATCTGTACTTAAGTCTCTTATTTATTGTGGTATTTGTATGAAGAATCACATTTTTGGCTTCTAACAGTTTAATTTTTCCATTGCTCTATAGTGGTGCTGTCCAATAAAATATAATTCAAGCCACATATATAATTTTCTAGTAGCCACATTAAAAAAGAAAAAAAGAAAACAGGTGAAATTAATTTTAATAGTATATTTTATTTAACTTAATATCAAATGGATATTAAAATTTCAACATGTAATTATACTATACAAAAATTATTAATGAGATATTTTACCTTTTTCATATTAAGTTTTTGAAATCTAGGGTATATTTATACTTGCAGCACATACCAATTTGGAGAAGTCACATTTCAAGTGTTCAATAGTCATAAGAATTTTGTAGCTACCATATTGGACAGAACAACTCTAGAGTATGCCCTACCTATGTGATGTTACCTAAATCAAGACACCTTGGGTTAGTTCTCTAGGAAGAAAATTGAACAAGTCTATGAAGTAAGAATTATCTTCTAGTTTTGAATACTGGATTAATACTTCTGGAATTCAAAACAGTGCAGCTGTATTTGAGTGTCAATGCAGCTGCATCATATAAAATGAAGACATTTTAATCCAAATAGGAAGCAGAGAAATTGATGAAGTGAGAAAATGAACAGAACACATGTGCTTGAATGAATGGTTTCCTGCAGACCTTGGAGGAAGTGTCAGTTCTGTAAATACCAGGATGAGTTTCTGGCATCTTCTGGGTGATTATTTAATACTTGATGTAATGTGCAGAGTTCTTCCTTTTCCCAAAGGAAGCTACTATTTTGAACATCTTCCAACCTGGAAAAAACATACTGTTATAACTACTTCTACAAGTGTGCAAGTCATAGCTGGGCATGCTCTGGAAAGTGTTCAGCCACTGACCACTACAGGTAAACAGAGAGAAAGAAATATTTGCCACATGGTTGGACAAGAAGAATGGCATATATTTTTGTTCTAGTGGATATATCTTTTTCAGGGGACAGAAACCAATATTGCCACTCAGCTATGTGCTGGGAGTCCCACTCTCATCTTGGGTCACTGTCCCTCCCCAGGCCATGAGACACCTTATCCCTGAGGGTGATGTGGGATACTCAACTGCTTCACATTTGAGAAGAGATCCCCTTTCACACTCCACACATTGCTCTAGCAGTTTCTTCCTCAAACATATTAATGAATTAATTTAACAGGTATTTATTAAAAGTCTACTGTTCTAGAGAAGAGAAAAGACAAGAAAAAATCCAGAATGATAGAAAAGCATACCCTCCCACATAGGAGACAAAGAAATAAGTAAATAAATAAACAGTAGATCAACAGTGATTAGTGATGTGTAGGAAAGTAAGACAAGGAAAGGGATGGAAAGCACTGTGATTTGGGGGTGACTTGTATGGGGAAGGGGTGCAATTTTTGATATGATGGGCAAGAAAGGGTCTCAGTGAGGTGACATTTTAGCAAAGACCTGAAGAAGATGAGGGGACAGCTACAAAACTGGTCTGTCCAAAGCACATAGGTGTGCTGGAATCCCCATGTATCCTTACACACCTGAAAGACCTCCCTTTTTATCTCACCTACCCCATATAAAGACATATTTCAGACTTATTAATCAAAATCATTACCTTATATAGTCTAAATTTACTGAACTGAGACCCAAGTCAAACTGGACCCTCCTGAAAGAGACAGGATGATAGTTTGAGGTCAGAGAGCCCCTTGACAGGGTTTGGCCATTTGCAAAATGAGGTTTGTTAACTAAATCATCTATTTCCAGTTGTTGAGGCTTTTGCTCTCTTGCATTTTGTTTCTTTTCTCTCTCTTCCCCTCATCCCCTGACTCTCCCTTTTCTGTAAGTACCTGAAGAAGAGCTGGCTCATTGCTTGAGCTCTCTATGTACTTCTCTCTCCCCTTACATGGCCATTTACCACACACTGTCTCTTTCGGGGCTCTGCCCTTAATTACCAGCTCATTGTTAAGTGCTACTGATGACCTTCACACTGTCAGCACGATCTTCATCAGTAAGGAAAGGAGAAAATAAATTAATCAAATTATAGTCGAATCATCCTAACTAGAGCTAAATCGAAAATTGGCTGAGGAAGAGTCTGAAACATACAGGAAGAATTAGATTTAAGTCTAAATTTGTATCTATAAAAGATAAATATGAATGAATAATAATACCTAGCTAATATTTAGCTAAGGCTAAATGGGAAAGAATTAATTTTTAAAAGGCCAAGAAATATCAGACCTGGAGAGTATAGGTTCTCTTTCATAAATTAGTGAGTCACAATAATTTAGGCAAAAAATGAATAATTGTGGGGTAAGATTAACTAGGTGTTTTAAGGTTGTTGAAGATCTTAAATTGCACCAATTTAGCAGAGAGTGGGTTCAGCATGTTTTAATGTAACAATTAGCTCCCAGTAAAAGAAGGGAATTTAAGTGTTCCTGTTCATGTGCAGGTTTCTACTATATGAGATCACCTCTAGCATTTGCTGAGTTGGGGTTAGAACCCCAGACTATCTGAGTGGCAGGCTTTGAGTTGACTTTTACTTTCTTTAAAACAATAGCTTGCTTTAAAATAAAACCAATCTCACAGAAATCAGAATCATGGAACATTAGAGCTGGAAGGATTTTAGAGCTCTAGTTAAAACTTTTCATTTTACAGATGAAGAATCAGTATCTTCATCTGTAAAATAAAGGAGTTGAAAGAGATGAGAGTGAATATCTTCCACTTCCAAGAATCCATAAAATCTAGAGGGGCTAAGTGGTTGCCCAAAGTTGCACAGCTGGCCCGTGCCAGACTTGGAAAGTAGACGTGGGTCCCAGTATTCTCTTTATAGTTGTGAGTCAATTTTGTATTTTAAAAAATTCAATCAGCTCAGTTGTTTGACACAATGCAGATAAATAACCATCTTACCGAGTTGGATTTTTTTCCCATTTCAATCAGTTTTTCTGTGTAGTGTACACATAACCTCAGGGATAACACCAGCCACAGAGAAGCAAAGCTTGAACACAACTCGATTGTATTTAGAACCAGCTGAGTCACTCAACAGAATACAACAAACTCAGCCTTCAGCATTGGGACAAGGAAATAATGGATGCTGTACTTTTCAACTTGCAGTGCAAAAGCGACCTGAAATGAGACTTGACCCTGAAAGGCAGAATGCCCATGCATGGCAGAAGAGAACAAACTTAACTAACTAGAAATCACTGATGGGATAAAAATACTTTGTCTTGAGTCCATGCTTCCAGAGGCTGCCAAGCGACTGCTGCACTTCCCCAGGGCTGTGGGAACCTAGGGTAAAATCTTCCAGCAATGACATAGTGGCCAGGTCATCCCTCACCCTGGGGATGGAGCAGTCTATCTCTGTATACCACTCCAGGGCTCTTGTCCTCTCATCCACGCCATGGGTTCCACACCTGAGACCCACTTTCATTTCATTCTCTTCCATTATATATTAACTCCCCAGACTATACGCAAAATAAAACATGACAAACTAAGGAAAATATTGTGACTTATATTACAGACAAAGAAGTAATATTTCCAATATATTAAGGGCTTCTAAAATTTGAAATGTAAAAGACCAACAACTCTACTGGAAAGGACACCTTATAAATAGTTGGTTTTCCAAAAAAAATCATATGTCCCCTAAACATATGAACAAATGTTCTACCTTACTCAGAATAAGAGAAGTACTAAGTCAGACCACAGGGACATACAAATCCTTACCAGTCATGAAGATAAAACCCCAAAATTTTGATAGCCTATTGCATTGGTAAGACTGTGAAGAACAGGCGCCATCACACATTGCTGGTATGAATGCAAAACAGTACAAACTTTATGAAGAGAAATTTGGAATCTCAGAAAATTACAAATGCATTTACTTTTATCTATTTATAGAAATCTTTCCCAAAGAAACACTGGCAAATGTGAAAAGCTATTAATTTCAAGTGTATTAATTGCAACATCATTCATAATTGCAAAAGACAAGAAAGAACCCAAATGCCCATCAATAGAGGACTGCTTGAATAAACTATGAAATATTCTGCAGCTGATAAAGAGAATGAGAAAGACCTTTATATGTTGTCATGGAGTAATCTCCAAAACACTGTTAATCAAATAAAAGTACGGTGAAGAACCATGTGTATAGTAGCGTATAGTACAGTATGTGCATGTTTGTGTATTTGATTAAATTTAAAAATAGAGGGGTAAGCTAAAATCTAACCAAAATGGTTGGAAAATTAGGGTAGAGGGGACAGGGATGGAAGCTACATTTCTCCTATTTTGTTTTGTGGTTGTCACTTTGGAATCCTGTAGATATTTAATCTAATTTTAAAAGAAAAATTAAAAGCAAAGTAAACAAATGAATATTATTATGTATTGACTTGTGGCTTAACCATACAGAGGAATTATTTCAAGTGATTTTAAAAGAGCAATTTTTAACCATATATCACTAGTGGGATATATCCAAAGGTTAACAATGAACACAATGAAATCCTAAGCAGTTTTCAGTTATCATATTTTTAGTAATAATATGTATATTATGATTTTGACAATATATTTTAAGCAAGTAATAAATTATATTTATGTATTGGAAGAAAAGTAGGCAGAAGAAAAACAAAAATGCAAATAAAAATTCAAAGCTGTTAAGTAAAATTCCTATAATACAAAATTTTAACTGAAAAATATTAATATGAATTAGTATGAAAATATAACATGATATAATTTCTCCTTTAAAAAAAGGTCTAAAACAATGAGCAATCCAGCAGCAAAGTAAACTCTTAGTGCCCAGACTGTGTTCTCTAAATAAATTTCACTCTTAGAAAGAACAAAGACTTTTTGAAGAAGTGGCTGATTCTAAGAGTGCAGGAAATATATAATGTAAAGTTGGAACATCTAGTCCTACCCAAAAGCAAGAAACCTATCAAAAACCATTGGGATCATAACAAAAGTATATAGGAGAAACTTGAAGAGGCTCCCACTCACCAAAAATAGAATATTTTGATCATCAAAAAGAATGACAACAGTAGATTGAAATATATAAACTATGTAAAAATCCATTGTGTTCATAACAATACTTTTTTAAAAGCTCATCTCATTGGTAATATGTGGAGGATGCTACACATTATTTTGAAAATTAGTAAACAAATGGAAAGAATAAATCATTTTCCCTGCCTTTTTTTCTTTGTTTAAATTATACCATCAAGTACTGCAATAATTGAACTTGAAAACTACTTCTTTAAGGAGAGGGAGAGTACAAGGTAAGAAATGCAAAAGGTAGGATTGGATTAGCATACCAGTAGTTTGTAAGCTCCAATAAATATGGGATTAAGCAGTAACAACGGGTACTAAAGCCATAAGATAAAATAAGGAACTTTTAAAATGTAGAGCTTCTGAAACTTTAATATGCATACGAATCATTTAAATTCTAGTCTCTGATTCACTAGGTCTGGGGTTGAGCATTTATAAAAAGTCAACACACGGTGCCAATGCTGCTGGTCTGAGGGCCATCCTAAGAAGGAGAAAAGCAGCCCCTGACATTCAAGAGCTGGCCTGATACTGTCAGCTGGGCCCTGGTCCTACTGAACATAAACAACTTCACAGAGTGACATTAGGCAAGTTTACTCTGTGACCATGATGGGTTAAGACAAAAATAAGACTTCTATGTAATCATGCATAACACAAATAATGAACATTGTACAAACCACAAAATTGACCAAACATCCCATTCTGGCTATTATGAGTGGCCGTTGCTTCTTTACCAAGTGTAGCTTTAGGCTCAACTGAGTCTTTCCTCCTTCTAAATAAGACTTAACTAAGATGTCCAATTATGGAATTATTCACAATTCCTGATGACATCTAATCCACAGCAAGGCCCTGATTCCTTAAAACCTCCCTACAATCACCAAACACAAACCCAACTCCTGTAAGTCCTTTCTAACACCCACTGAGATGTCTCATTCTCTCTCACTGCAACGTGTAATAAAATCATCTTGTTCAACTACAGGTGTGTTTGGGTGGTCTTTGCTGGAGTAGCAATTCAGTAATGGTATGGATCAGGCTGACAGCTGAGTCACTAATCACAATTTGCCTCCTGATGTGATGCAATAGAAGGCTCACAGCACCACCTTTAAAGTAATCATGCCAAAAAATTTGAACCTGAATCTGATTAAGCCTCTAGATCTAACCACTGGAGCATAAAGGAACGTTTTAAAGAACCATATTCAACTTAATCACAAGACAAATTACCTCTTTTTTTTAAACAAATAAATAATAAGAAAATAAAAAAAAAACAGAGGAGGAACTTATAGATTAAAAGAGGCTCAATAGTCAAATAAATCAATTGTAATATGCAGCCATTGTTTGGATCCTGATTTGTACAAACTGCTGTACAAACTAATAATGGTAACAATGATGACAATAAGACAACTGGGAATATTTGAACAGTGACTAACTTTTTGATGTTATTAAAGAATGATCATTAATATTTTTAGGTTTTATAATGGCAATGGTCATTTTTCAAAATATTTACAATCAAATGATATGACATCTGGGATTTGCTTTAGCATAATCCAGTCATGATGAGAGAAGTGTGTGTGGAGGGCGTATAGGTAAAAAGATTGGCCACACTTTGTAATTGCTGAAGGGCACGTGGCAATCCTTTTTACTATTCTCCCTACTTTGGATATATTTGAAAAGTTCCATAGTAAACAATTTTTAAAAATATTTTAGGCCATTTAATTCAATAGATCATTTTTGAAAGAAGATATGTTCAACGGAGAAAAATTAAGACCTATAGCTCAAAATGGCTATATGTTCTAGAGAAATAAACTAAAATGACTTTAAAGAATCTCTCCCACTACTGAGATTGCTTTCTGACCAATTTCTTAAGCGCTATTAGAATGTTCACCTGTTTCTTTCTTTCTTTTTTGTAATTACTAACAGATGTGTCAACTGCAAGTGAAGAGGAATAAGGAATTATTATTACATAGACTCAGGAGATGGTCTTGGGAGAAACATGCAATTTAAATGTTTGAGTCTTTAAAAGAAGGAAACATATTATTTGAGCAATTACCTGGATCTGTAGCAGACATCAGTGAACCAAAAAATAAACAGTCAGTGAAATGAAAGTCTCCATTTTTCAACTGGCCAGCATATATCATAGCTTTCACAAAACCATACGTAATTAACCTGTTGAAAAGAAAAATAAGATTTTCAAACATCAAGTTAAACTCTGTGTAAACCCATGCTGTCATAACTAACATTCTAACATGTTTCCTAGATAAGTATCATGAAAAAATCACCACCATCCTGCCAACTCAAGGCCATGCTAGCTCTCTGTACACTGTAATCTCTTGCCTACGAAAGACATTTTTACCAAATATCACAATTCATTTACCTGGCAAAAAGTAACAGAACACTTCATAGTATATTTCAATGAAAACAAGATAAATATCAAGGATACAGAAAATAATCTGTCAAATGTGGCACAACAAATCATGCCCACAAATACAGCAGCTGTGTTGACATCTGTAAATGGATTGCTTTTCAGTTTTCCTTGTTTTGTCTGCTGGGGGTGTCTGAAAAGAGTTCAAATTTTAAGTCTGTCACTTCGATGAAGAGGAAATTGGCCACTCGCAGGTCACTCAGTCATTTACAATAGATGAGTCTCCACTACTCCTGGTGTCACGACACTTCCACACTAGGTAGAGAATCACTGTTAGGATAGAACATGTGTAATTTCAACTCACTGTTGAAAATGAATACAGAAATAGTTATGTTTTGATCTTTCAAGGAAAGGTTTTATAATCTTACTACCCCCATACCATGGAATGCAAATTATCTATTTTGGATATCATTTGCCATTCTGCAGTTTTTAAGTTGTGTTTAATTATTTAATTGACTAATTGATTTTGCTAAAATCTTAGTAGAGGAAATACAGAGATTAGTGAACTGAACCACAGTATAATTTAAGAACTGTAAGAGTCTTTAGAAACTATAGATCATCGAACCAATGGATGTTAAAATACTTAAATGCACTTAAAGTTAGTTTTTTGAAAAATATTCTGAGGTTGTCAGCATGGTTAAAAAGCCTAAAAATCAGATATTAGAAATTATAATGTCAATAAGAATGCAGACATTTCAAATTCTATTCAGAAAAATTTTCTATGAGAGAATATTTCAGACATACCTGCACTTAAATTCAGGCTCTGCCACTTACTGGCTATATGATTTTAGGGTATTACTAAAACTTTCTGAACCTCCATATCCTTATTGATGAAGTAGGGATAACAGTAGTAGCCCACAGAGTTGTTTTAAGAATTAACTGAGATAATATATATTATATTTGGTGTGCAGTACATAGTAACTTCTCAATGAGTTCATTGAGGCTAATAATAATGATCAAAACAGCAGGTAGCATTTACTTACTACTTTTACGTCTTCATACATTTTAACTCATTTAATCTATACACTATCCTATAAGGTAAGTACTGTTGTTTGTATTTTTGGATGAGAAAACAGAACACATTGTGATTAAGTAATTTGCTTAAGGTGACACAGCTAGTAAGTTGTGAAGCGCAGATTTGAATTGAGAGGGTCTGGCTCTAGAGCCTGGGCTTTTAGCCACCATACTGTATTGCCCAGATCACCGGTTCTATATTTTGTGTGATATGTCATATAATATACTCTCAATTACCCCATGAGGTAGTTGTTCTAGGTAGTTCAAAGAGGCAGCAGTGCAGTATCCCTAAGAACTGGGAAGGGATTCTACCCTGTGAGTTGAGCTGTTAAGCCAATCCACATCGGGTTAGAGCACAGAGGCCCAGCATTGCTTTCAGAGTGTGGATTCTAGTGTCTTATCCAGGCTGAAGGTATTAAATATCTGAAAGGCTATGCCAGTGGGACACAGCAGAGCAAGTGGGAAGAGGTAGGTGCAAGAGGCCTCATTCGTGGCAGCTCATCCACACTTATCCAGGGAGGGCCCACTGCCAGTTACCAGACATGCAGTCACTTGACAGGTAGAGGGTAGCATCATTCAGCTCATTTATTCATTCAATAGATATTTATTATTGAACCCCTACTGTGTGTTAGGCTTTGTGCTAAGTGCTTGATACATCAGTGAACGAAGATCTGTGCCCTCACAGAGCATGCAGTTTAGCAGGATAGATAGCAATAAAAAATAATCAGAAATTTAAATTATATCTGTTAGCCACATCACTCTCTGAATTGGAATCTGCAAGTCTGATCAACACTGGCGTATTCTGGACAGTCACAACATTACCAGAGAGATGCTCCTCGATATTCATCCCTTCAGCCTTTTCTGGTGTTAGCCCAACCTCAACATGGTCCTTTCTCATTTGAACTACACTTCCAATGTTGAACATCAACGGGCTCTGGAATCAATATAAACTTTATGATCTGTGATGATATTTCTGAATTCTATACCCATTAGTTAATTTTATAGGCTCTGAGGCTCAGAATTAAAATGACTAGCTCAATTTTGTGTAGAAGCCATTAAATTGGATAATATTAAAAAAAAAGTATATATACCACCCAGACTTGGCAGGGTTACATGGAAACTAGAAGCCTCATATACTATTGCTGGAAATGAAATTAAAGTCCTTATGGAAGCCAATTGGCAGTTTATTTCAAAAGTATTAATTTTTAAAATATTCTATAGCTTATTAAATGGTTTCCTATAAATTTATACCAAGAAATTAATCAAATATGTACCAAAAGGTGTGTATTTGGTTTACTTCAGATCAATTTTATAATAGTGAAAAATTCCAAGCAAACTACATGTCCAATGAATAAATAATAGAACATACATATGATGGACTAAAATGCAACCATTAAAACTATATGTAAGAATATATATTTGGCACAAAGAAGTAAATTGATAAATTATAAAGTAAAACATAGAATAAATTATACTGGACACAGAAAAATAAATTATTAAAACAAAATAATGACAATTTCTAATTTTATAAAAAATGAATATACTTAGGCATATATCTAGAAAGAAAAAAAACCTAGAAACATATAGTTCAGTATTCATGTTAATAGTGGTTATATCATGGAATTAAATGACTTTTTTGCTTTTCTGCATTTTTCCACTTCTTTTAAAATAGCAACCATAATAAAAATAAACAATATACATTAGAAAGTGTTAATATGGACACAATAGACATTTATTGTGTCATTTAATCATAATCCTATGAGTTAGGTACTATAATTATCCCTTTTTAAAAATGAGAAAATTAGGACCCGGGGAGGTTAAGTAACTTTTCTAAGGTCACAGACCTGGATTTGAATCCAGACAGTTGGACACCAAAGCCTACACACGTAACCACCAGCTCTGTGATTCTTTTGAATTTCTTTCGAAATCAGGAGAAACACACATGTGTGCGGGTGCACAAAAATACACAAACACACACATAGTTTGCTTTTTTAAAAAAAGAAAGCAAACGACTCATTACTCTGAATCAACTCCTGGACCTAAATTAACTACAATTCCAGTCACTTCCTTGAGATAATTCAAAAAAATAAAAATAAAAAAGCCCAGTCTAGTACGAGCTCATTATGGTCATTGTGTATTACTAATATAACAATAGTCATTATCACTGCTAATTATAATAAGCCAATAATTACTGTGCATCTACTGTGTCAGATACTCTTATAAATGGTAGCTATTGTCATTGTTGCTACATTATTATTAATAAAAACCGGTAATTTATAAATACACTAACTGAGCCTAAATAATGAAGCCACCCATTATCAGCCACCATATTCTCAGAGTGGTATATTCTATTTGCACTTCACAAATGCATTTCAGATAGCTCAGGATATAGGACAGATATAGTTTGATGGTTTGAAAGGGAATCTGGGGAAGTACAGGGCATGCAGTGTCCTGAAGATGGCAAACCTGAGTGAGATGTCCTCCAGGGGTCAGTCTGAGGTTAGTGACAGTTTGGGTTACGGAGGAGGGGGGGCAGAAGCAGAAACTGCCTCATAAAAAGCAAAATTATTAATAACATTGATCTCAACAAATACCCAATTAGTGCTATTCTTTGAAAAACAGTGTTGATGCTATGGAGGATACAAAGAGAGAAACTCATGACCTTCCCTCAAAGAGTAGAGTCTCCCAGGATGGTAGTCACACAACCCACTAGAATAGAAGGTGTTGGGTAAGAGGGAGTTTGGGGAAATGCTCAACACATCCTTTATTGAGTGTTTATCATGCACATACTGATTTTAAATTTTATGAGTTTGTTTCATACTATTAAAGCTCCACACCTAAAGCCATGTTATGAAAATGTTTCAAAACAAAAAGCTCCAGAAGGTTCAGTCATTTGGGTGATTTCCAAATATGCCATCTTAATCTTAGTATTTTAAAAAATAATCCTTCCTCTCCTCTTCCTCCTTCTCCTCCTCCCCCCTTCTCTTTTAAAAATAGCCTTCAAAAAGTTATGAATGGATCACCAGAAAAGGCAGTTTTTTGAATTATTAGGGATAAGCAAAGCAAGTTGTTAGTTTGGAGACAAAGCTGCGTGCACCAGTCACGTTAACTGTCAGAAAAGCCACATCCCCGCCCATGAGTGCACATGAAACAGGCCCTACATGGAACTTCCTCAGCTGTAGGAAAACCCAGGACCTA
Source organism: Daubentonia madagascariensis (assembly GCA_023783475.1). Lineage (NCBI taxonomy): Eukaryota > Metazoa > Chordata > Mammalia > Primates > Daubentoniidae > Daubentonia > Daubentonia madagascariensis. Next base: position 10,958,062 of record JAKFHU010001670.1, read on the forward strand.
CCGGTGCTGAAATCAATATGAAAGTTATGATCTGCATCTAGATTTCTGAATTCTATGCCTAAATGTTTTCCTTTGGATATCTTTCCCTATTTATTTGTTCACATTTTATGGATAGTTTTAGTGCCACATTTTCTTTCTTCTGAGGCATGCATTAAAGGGCAACTCCCCACTGGAGAACTCATAAATTCTTAGTTCTTGGCTGGATGGGATTGGGAAGATCTTCTAGCCAAATTCATTCATTCCTTCACTTATGAATTTATTAATATTCACATTAACTCATTCATTCAATAAATAATTACCAATAGACACAATTCCTACTCTCAAAGAGCTTACATTCTATTGGAGAAGTCTGTTAAAAGGTCATTTATAATTTATTATTTTATTCATATTGTGGTTAAGCGCTATGGAAAGAAGTACAGAATGTACATATGCACACTTCCACCAGCTGGGGAACACCGAAGGGGGAATTTATTTTGTGGGAGCCATCACAGATTCAATTTTAGAAATGTTGAGACTGAGGAGCTGATGAGACAGACTGTTGGATATAAAGACGTAGATCTCAATGAAGAGTTTGCTTAGGAGACAGATTTGAGAGCAGACATTGTGTGGTGTATATTATTGCAACCTTGGATGTGGATAAAATTCCAGGGAGAACATAGAGTGAAAGAGGCCCCCGAATGAGGTCTGGGGAACTCTGAGATTTGAAGGGCAGGTCGAGGAGAAGGAGCCAGCAGACGATACCAAGAATCAGTCAACGAAGACATGAGTAGAAATTCAGTAGAGTGTCACAGAAGTCAAAGGAAAAAAGTGTTGCAAGAAGGGCATAATAAATAGGGTTGAATGTTGCCAAGTGAGCGATTTTATTGAGAGTCATTAAGAGTGTGGGTACTAAAACAAGATTAGAATGGGTGGAATGGTCCATGGAAAATGAGAACATTGAGACAAGCAACATACTCAACCCTTATGAGATGTTTGGCTATGAGGGGGGCAGGTCTTTCTCCAGATAGAAAAGGGGGATTGGGGTGAGATTTGAATTGGTTGCAAAGGGGTGAGGAGATGCTGTGAAGAAGCTCATATTTCAGGGGGGCCCCAAGATAGGAGTTAAAAAATGATAGTTCTCATTTATCAAGATTGGTGGCGTGAGGTGGTGAGTCTGACTTTGAGTGGTAGAATGATAAGGGTCTTAGGGGTCTATAGGACTCATGGCTCCTACAGGTGTCAAAGGAATGACTCTTCTTTTGTCACTGTTTCTCACACCCCATGTATATATATTAAGCATTTGCTATCATAAAAGTCTTTACTAAGTCCTTTGAGAAATGCAAAGTTGAGTCAGACTCATGGTTTCTGCTCTCAGGAAGGAGAGAGAAGTCACCTACATAAGCAGAGCACATGGCAGAAAGTGCTCAGTGAGGTGCAGAGCAAGTTCATAGGGGAGAAGCAGCTCTCTTTTACTTAGGGACTCAGGAAAGGCTCTGAAAGGAAGGTGGCATATTTACCGAACCTGAAAGATACATTCAAGTAAGGAGACTGCCCACAATGTTCCATCTATACATGGGATGTCCCAGATTCTGGTTTTTTTTCCCTAGGCTGCAAAACCTTTCCTCCTGAAGGTGGTTTCTTCTTGAAATAGTACAAAACCTAATGGAAAAACAATTGAAATCTCTCCTCTGGCAATTCAGGGAACCACTGCCATCTGCCACCCAAATTCTCCCCTATGTATAGTGTAGGGATGAAGAGCAGAGGCCTGTCCTGATTGAGCTGTGGCTCCACTTACGCATTTTACCTTAGAGCCCAGTAAGGGCTGTTCTCCCCCAAGGAATCTAAGAAGCCTGTGGAGCGCTGCTGTAGATGAAGTGGGTGCTCAGATCTCACAATGCTAGCTGGTCCGTTTGGTCTATGCTACTGTTCTCACTGGTCTCCAGACTTTGTTCCTTCTGTTTCATTAGAGGGTTGTGGAGAAAAAGGTGATGAGGGAGTCAATTGGTGGCTTATGAGCATGTTAAAAGAAAATGAGGGGCCAGGCGAAGCCCACTCAGCTCTGCTGTGGTGACAGGTGAGCCCCTGTCCACTTCCTTGAACAAGGATCCGTGAAGACTGCCAACTACCTGCCTTAATCCTTTCTCCTCTAAAAGAAGTGGAGGAAAATAGTCTTTAGAGGATAAGGACGGTTGCATCCAATTTTTCTGTCCCTAATCTGAAAGAGGAGGCTGGTCACGGAATGGGGTGGGGGTAGTAGGAAGCTGGGGAACAAGGAGGCGAGGTTTCATTGTCAGGGGTGTGAGTGAGTGTGTTGACGTTGAGAAATTCTGTGTCAGGACATTTGACCACCCCACTCTTGTTTGCAAGGGCCATCAACCAAACAATTGCACCCCCTCAGTTCTCTCTGTCCCTGACCTCTTCCCCTTCTTAGCTGTCTTCTACCTTGTGGTTCTCAGGGCACTTACCTGTCATTGGAAGGGGGCTCACTGGTCCTGAGAATTTAAGAAGACTCTTGTAAGAATAAAAATACACAGGGGAGAGGGAGAGGGAACAAATATTTATTGAGTACCTACTCTGTGCCAAGAACCATATTAGTGCATTTTATATATTTTTAAATCTTTACACACACACACAAACACATACAGCACTTGGGCAGCCATCATGATTCTTACTTTATAAACAAGGAAACCCAAGAAGTGATAGAAATGAGATTTAAACACATGTTCTTTTTTACTTTTTACTATTTGATACTAAGTAGAAAATTTAAGATAGCTTTGCTTTGCTTTCCCAAATTAAAAAAGACAATTATAATGTTCTTTATTCCTTGTAGAATGACTTTGACATATCATAATGGGCCATTATAACCTACAAGACGTTCCTTTTAAATGTTTAGCTTGGCTGGAAGAGGGTATGGGAAGCACCATGTCTTCTGTGATTTCCCTTCAAGCCAGTTCTACATCTGGCTTCCTGTGGGCCTAGAAGTGGCCTTCGCATTTTTTTAAGAATAGAAAAGACTGCAGACAGGATACTGTGATAATATACACTTTTCTTTAATCACAGCTGGAGTCCCAGGCTCCAGGACCTTGAGATACTTAGAACAAAGTTGAGTCCACCCCCATATACTCTGCTGCCCACTTGCCTGCCAACTCGCCACCTTCCTTGGCCTCCTCTGGGGGTTTCACTCACCCGTACATTTTGGTGTCAGTTCCTGCTGCTGTAGCAGCCTACACAGCTGCCTGCAGGAGATCAAGCTTCCCTTCTATGAAGTGCTTCGAGGTTCTTAGAGGAAGTGTGATATAAATCCCAAGCATGAATATGGAATGGGCATAAATCACAATGTTGACATGCAGGAGGATGTAGAGATCTACTCAAAGATAGAGTAGATTCACACATAGGTAAGAACCTGACATTGTGTGTCTATCATATCCACCATTGGGGAGCATGCCAGCCCATTCAAGTGTGAAAGGGGATCACTTCCAGGGCCTGCATCCAGCCCCACAGAGCCCCACCCAGCTGCTCTCTGACCCACCTGAGGCACACCCAGGGGAGAAGACAGAGAGCAATGAATGCAGCGTGAGACTCAGCCACACTCACTGAAGGCACCATGTACCCCAAATGACAACTGCCCTTGCAGAGCTGGCCAGCCTGCACTAGCACCTTGGGAGGTGTGGACCCTAAAATACTCTGCATAATCTCAGCTCCTCGCCTTTCTGTACTCCCTGGGCATCCCGCCTTCTCCTCCTATCAGAAAACCATGCTTAGTGCTCACTGGATCTAATCACTGCTCTCTCACCCCCGTCCCTCTTTCAGCTTGTGTCCTCAGTGTCTGTCCTCTCACCTGCTTTACAAAGCTCTTTCCTTTATCTCTTCTAGCTCCTAAATTCCACCCACACATTCCACCCACACTTTGCGTGCCCATCTCACCTGCCTAATTTGAAGAGAGACACCACATCTGGGCTGTTCTGCCTTCTGTCCTTTCTGTTCCCATCACCACTCCATGCACACATAACTCAGCCTTGCTAGGTGCAAAGGAGTTAAGAAGATGTGACTTCTGTCCTCTAGGAGCCCACATCTTGGGAGGAGGGATAAGCAGCATGTGTAAGTAACTGACTACTAAGTGAAAAAATAACAAGTTCGGTAAGAAAGCTAAAGTGATAAAGGGTTCAGAGGAAGGAAGGAGAACCATGGTCCTGGGGAAGATGTTGTAGGTGAGCCTGTCCTAAAGGGCAGATGGGATCAGATGTGAGTTGTGGTGGGAGGAGGGGGGAAGGAGAGTCACTACAGGGAAATGTAACATGGGCCACCAAAACAAGTGGAGGGTAACACACAGGTGTGGAGAGCAAAGTTTGGGTAAGAGAGTCTGATGGATTCTTCTACTAAGTGTTGCTATATTTTCTAATTTAGTGGTCTCAAGTTCTGCTGCATATTAGAATCACATAGGGAACTTCAACCATCATGGCACCCAGGCTGTACCCCAGACCAAGCAAATCAGAAGCTCTGTAGGTGGGACTCAGGCATCAGTATTTTTTTAAGTTCCTTCATTGTTCCAAAATGCAGCTGGGGTCCAAAGCAAGTGCTCTAAATCACCACTTTTTGTACTCTAATGTCCAGACCAAACACCTGGAGATCAGGAGGCCTGGGGTGGGGCCTGAGAGTCTGCATTTCTAATAAAGTCCCAGATGGGATTGTTGCGCTGGTCCCAGGTCACACTTTGAGTATGAAACTCTAAATGAGGACACTGTGAATTAAGCAAAATAGCTCAGCCATTTGTGTGCCCTGATGGTAATTTACTTAAGGAGCAGCACTTTGAATTCACAAATGAAGCTGCCTGAGATGCAATTAATACAGGTCCACATATAGAGAAGCACTCAATCCTCACTGCTCAGTGACTTGGCCTCCCTGCTGATTTGTGGATGAGAAACAATGATTATTGAATAGCATTATTATTGAATAGCATGTGAGGATTCAAGGCACTATTAACTCATGATTCCAATTTGGAGCTCCTCACAGAAAATGAAAAAGTGGTAGGAAAGAGGGAGTGAAAGAATGTGTCACTCACTAAAATGTGAAATGTAACAGACCTCCATTATCCCTTTGATCTGCAGCCTCAGAGAGACTTGTTTTCTGGGTGCAGAGACCTGCCCTCCCTGACAGTAGGGAAAGAGACTAATGATTGCTATGTTTTCATCACATCGGATGCATCGGATGCTGGTTTCTGCAAAGTCCTCCCTAGTTTTTAAAAGTGGTAAAGAGAATCATCAAGTTTTTCATTTTAAACATTTTTTAAAAATCCTAGCATAAATTGAATGTTTATTAAGGAATATGTGCTGGTTTCATAAAACAACAGGTTTCTTTGCTTTGGGATGAACTACATCAACTCAGAAGCTCTGATTGGCAGTGCAAACATGTAGATATATGTGTGTGTGTGTATACATATATACATGTACATACATTATACACACACATATATACACATATACATTTATATACATATACACATACACATAATCCTTGTTCAATAGCAAATAAGGAAGATTTTGAGTCAAAAATATCTCAAAGTACAAAATTCACCCAGGCAAAAGCAGCAAGAGAGGCTCCTGCTGCCCTGTATACTCACACCCAGCCCTTGGCTATGACTTTTCACCTTTAAAAACACATGTATGACTGTGACTTCATTTACTCTTGTCCTTCCTGGGAGGTGGATAAAGTCAAGATCCATTATTCTCCTTTCACAAATGAAGGAACTGCCACAGGGGCTTAGATGCTAATGCACCACCCCCTACAGCCTGTGCTTTGCCATTTTTCCTCAAGTATGAAACTGAAACACTATTTGAAATTAGTTGTTTAGATCAGGAAGAAAAAAAACAACTTAGAAAATATTCAGTCCCGAATCCCTTATTCTAAAAATATGGAAACTAAGTCCTAACAGGTTAATGGCTTGGTCACATTAAACCTGGTTGGTAGCAGAACCAGTTTTCTCCTAAAGAGAGTCCAGAACTGGCAATTTCCACAGACTCTCTGTTGTCTTTCAGCAAAGGGAATAAAATCTATGATTTGAATATAACTTGCCTAATCTATCACTCAAAAAAATGTTTCCATTTCTTTTCCTATTCCCTAAAGTATGTTTATGTTCTCCAGCTGTACCATTTGAAACCCTAAAGCTCACTGCTGGTCGTACTAGAATGCAAATAACAAGAAAATGCAACTATCTGGATTTTCCCCAATCAGATCAATTTTCCAGCAAGTAACAAGCTCATAAATAATGTAGATGCTTTAAACATATTTAGCTCAAATTAAGATGTTATACTATTTACTCTTTGATTGATGGCTTAAAAATATATTATCATTATTAGTGACAAGATAGAACGAACAATTTATCTTGTGAGTGGTGAAAATCAAACATGAATTCCTTGCTGTAATTCTGTTTTCAACCATATCAATATATATTTCGAAACCTTTTAAATCTAAAATGGCAAGCTTCAAATGGCCTGCTTATGATGCATGTGATACAACTTGTTACTCAAAATTCCTTTGTAGTTGTAAAGTGAACTTCTTTCATAATATTTCAAATCACTTGTCAGAGCAGACTGTTTTTGTAGGTTTCTCTTCTATTAACAGAATTTACTCACTTACCAAATATAGGAGAAAGCACCAAAATGTGTTAGAGGAAAATAGAGCAATAAAACATGTACTATTATAAAGTAATTATCTCCTTACAGATTCTGAGTGTTGAGATCACTACTTCTATTCCTCACCACCTCAGCGATACAAGGATCTATTAAAGAAGGTGATTTGGTTTGCTAAACCTTGTTAGGCCTAAGTGTCCTTGACATAATATTAACTGACCAAACCCCAGGACTGGATCTACATGGGGCTAGTACTGACCAGTCCATGGAAACATTTCTGACAAACACCCAATCATCTGTTATAACCAGACAATTGTTATAATTTATTCTACATTTATACCTCCACAACCTGTCCACTAAGCCCCATCTCTTCCCTTTGACATGTGGACTGGCTTTACACTGTTAGGCATTGAACTGAAATGTACATAGTTTTGCAAGTCCCCATTTGATTTGACTTGAACAGGCTTTGAATTCAGTTGTAAGAAAGCACTTGATCACATGAACCATCTGCAGATGGTGGCCAAGAGTAAATGGGCCAATAGTTGATGACTTGATTTCTTAACAACTCTATTCCTCTGGGGCACAAAGCACTTGCTATTATCAAGCTTGATTTGATCTTTAAAGATACAACATAGAACGAATAGGTGCCTCTTCCTTTATAAAAATGAGGTTCAGAGGAAGAGGAAAGAATCAAGTCTATTTATTAATAGACAATATATTTTCAATTGAGTGACAAATACATGCCCACCACCTGCCCAGATGCTGGACATAAAATGAAAAAAGCTAATGGGCAATCTACTGGGGTAACAGAGAAGTAAATAAACTGTTATAATCCATTGTGATAAGCCACTTCCTAGCTCTTTGACCATAGGTAACTTAGCTATTTCCTCTTTTCTTCAGCTTTCTTGGCCATAAAATGGGCATAATAATATTTCTCCTTTCAGGTTATCACCAGAGAATCATTGCTGAAAGATCCAAGGGGTTCTTTAGTTCTTCCAGCTATCACTTTTGTTGGGAAATACAAAAGGCCACTTAACGTTAACCATTTCCCTCAAAGAACCAATGAGCTGAGAAAAGCTCCAATGTGGGAGCTGTCAACAGAAGCCTTTAATGAGTTGTTTTCAACATAGAAATATATGTTTTTGTCTAATTTCACTATAGAAAGTTGCCAAGACCTCACTGGGAAGAGATTGCTTCTCTAAATGATTCTAAATGAGTGCAGGTAGTTTTGTTGCAGGCACATGTCAGAGTGACCACCTCTTCCAACATCACCCCTTCTAGTCTTCAAGTCCCCTGAAGAAAGCAGGGAAGTACTCACACAGAAGATGGCAAAGGCAAGCTTGCCAGGAAGGCACAAATAGCTTGATATATTTAGTCATCCACACAATGAAAATATTCAAGCAAACAACACAACATCCCCAGGGTTCAGCAAAGTAAGAAGAGAAGATGATAACTGAAGGCAGATCTATGGCAAAAGGAGGGGCAACCTGTATCAATGGAAGCTTATTGTGCAGACGTGGGAACATACTGATTCCACTGTATCCAGCATCGGACAGATCTCAGCTAACATCATTTCTTGTCCAAAACACCCCATTTGGAAAATGTCTTCTGAGATACTTGGGGGTTAGCAATATGTTAGGTGGGCAAGAGTTGTAAGGCTGTGTTTGGTGGCTGGGAGAAGGCCAAAAAATGAACACGGCACTCAGAGTTGAGAACTGGAGGGTGGACATAAGGAAGAGAGAAAGAGGATTTAAACTGCATTGCTCCAGAAAGCCAGGAAAAAAAATAAGGGATGGATATGACAAAGAGTCAGATCAGCCTATTGAAAAACTGTCCAAAGAATGCAGTGGGAATGGGCTGTTGTGGGAGGTAGTGAGCTTTCTTCCCTGAAGGAATTTAAGCATCTCTTAAGTATTCTGTAAAAAGGATACTGGTTTATTCTATAAAAAGGATACAGATGTACTTGGGGGAGCAAACTTGCGGGATGGAACTAAATGACTTTTAAGTTGATTTTGAACTCTAAAACTTTATGGTTTTGTAAAAAGCAGAAGAAAAAATAAAAGCAAAGACCAAGAGAATAAGATATGAAATTTTGTAATTGACAATATTTTCTAGGTTTAGTCAGTTATCAAAGCAAAAATAAAAACAAGTCTGACAGGGTCCAAAACCAGGCGCCAGATACTGATTTTGTTAACCAGCACTGTTTTTCCAAACTTGACAGTAGCTTCTTCATGAATGATCAGTTTGGGATTAGGATGAGAACAGATGAAGTTATCCTTGTCAAATACCTCAACCTTCCAAAGAGATGAAGGGTGGCCTTTATAAAACTCATTTAATTCCTTAAGAATGGGGAGCAATTCATTTTGCTTTCCCAGACGACCCTAAGCAGAATGTCTGGCAGCCTCTTCACCACATTTAACACCAAGGCTCCTTTTCTAGTTTTGAGGAGGGCCTGCAGGCACTTCAAACTCCCTAGCTCTAAGTCTGAACACAGGATCTTATCCAGATCGCTGGTGTTACTCCAGTGCCTGTTTCCTCAGTGAAAGCACCAATTCCCACCCAGAAAACTGAAGTCACTTTGGACACATCCCTACCTCTTCAACACATGCAATCCATCACTAAACTCCCATTTTATCTCTTGAATTGGTTTCAAATCCATCCAATATCAAGTCCAGGCTAATGCCATATCTCCTCTGGATATTTCTATAGCTATTGAAATGGTCTCCCTATACTTCCTCACTTCCCACCAATGTGTAGACCAATGGTTATTTTAAGACATAAATCTCACCATGTATCTCCATGCTCAAAACCCTTTAATGACTTCCCATCGTTCTTAGGTTAAGTGCCAAAATACTTAAAGTGGTTGTGCCTTCCAGACCCATTCTCCCCCCTTTTCATCCAACTCTGTGCCCCAAGAGGCTGACCTACATGGGCACCAGCAATGGACAACCTTGCTCTCTTTTGGTTAGATTGGACCAAGGTGGGGGTGCAGGGGCACTGGTAAGAGATCAGAGTGCAGAAGAAGACTAAGGTTGGGGTATCTTTTCTTTATTCTTTTAGCTCCCTCTCTTCAGAGTCTACATGGGCTCACTTTGTCCTTCGATCAAATGTTACTGCTCCATTCAGGTGGTCCTGTCTCTTCAGGTTCTAGTAACACTTCATCCCTTCTCCCTTCAGATGGTAATGGTCCCCACTGTTACTAGTCCTGGGAAACTGAACAACCCTTTATGCTTTTTCTTTACCCTGCCCACATCTTTTAAATAGTCTTCAAGCATTAAGAAAACCATTCTGGACCCTTCTACAAGAGTCAAATCAGCTTATTAAAAGCTTTCATAATGCCTATACTTCTTCATAGCACTCACTGTAGAATTAGATGATTAATTGTGTAATTGATTGTCTTATGTCTGTCTCTTCTGCTAGGAAGAGGGCAGGAAACATCTCTGTCTCAGCCATCCACAGATACCTGCATCACTTACGCATCACTGCTCAAATGAAAAGGATGGTAAGAGTGGAGAGGAGGGAAAGGTAGGGAGGAAGGCCAAGGCAGGAAAGAGAGAACCCTGGTCAGAATGACAAGAACCATCACAAGCTAAGGATTCTCACACTGAAAACCAAGAAGTGGGGGCAGCATGGAGTGTCCTCTCACTGTCATAGAAAACTGGGGGAGGGCTAGCATCAGAAAACTGCTTGGTAGGTCACACATCCCAAAGAGATTATTTGTCAAAGAGAAAATCTTCAATTAAATGCATTTGCTAAATGTGAGGTTTATACCCAAAAGAGTAAATCATTTTCTAACCTACTGCATACCAAGCCACCACAGTCCATAGAAACTTGGCTGGCTGGATTTGACAGAATCCAGCTTTGAGCTATTTTCAAAGTAGAAATGGTGCTTTTTCTTCAAGACTCACATGTCAGTATTTTTAGGAAAATCACACACTTAATTTCTTCTTAAGTATTACTGGTTAATTATCAGTTCACATCAAAGAAAAGATTAATTAGGGTGTCTCATCTCAGACTCCTGACAAGTGGAGAAGGGTGGCCACCTTGGCCAGGGGACCAGGCAGGACTCAGGCAAGTTTTTCCTTTCATGAGGGTGTGAGAGGAAGAAGGACACTCAGAAGAAGCATCCTAAGGAAGTACTAGGTCAAAGTTAGGAAATCAGTCCAATGGGGTTGCCAGTTCAAACGGTCATGGACAAAGGATTGAGGTAAAATGAAACAAAAAAGAATCAATCCTCAAACAAGCAAGCAAGCAAGATGATGACCATGGGCGAGGTGCTGAGTGAGGAGTGTAGAGCAGGCAGAGGGAATGAAAAGAGAGACGATTCCAGAGGGACAGAGTAGGAAGTTACTAAAGCCCTTCAGGTGGCTCTTTTGCTGTTGCCTTGGGCATCTGAGAGGTCTGGGGGAGGCAAGAGCAATGTGTTCACTGGCCACAGCTGGTGAGACCAGGAATGGGCACAGGAGGAAGGACATGAGAGGCAGGGTGGAGAGAGAACTGCAAGTGAACCACAACCCTCAGCTGCTTAACAATCAGCAGCTCCTGGAGCTTAAAAGCCTCCTCTGGTGCCCCTCAGGGTGGGTGTGTGATAGTGGAGCCCCCCTCCGGGATATCAGGGATGTCCTTACATGAAACGTAACCTCATACAGTTATCAGTGCTTCTCAAATTCTGATGTGCGGACCAATCACTTAGGGATCTTGTTAAAATGCACACTATGAGTAGATCTGGGGTGGGGTCTGAGATGCCAAATTCTAATAGTCCCAGGTGATCACCGGACCACACTTTATGTAGCAAGGTCCTAAACTACACATAAGGTAGTCATTTCCCCACGGATGGTGCTATCTGAGTATGGCTTCTCTCCTTCATTCCCCACCTACCATAGAAATTATAAACTAGTTGTTGAGTGACAGTGATTTTAAAATACAAAAATATTATACATAAAAATTCAGACTACCAGGTTCTCTTGGAAAAGAAGAAGATCTGGCAATGCTGGGCCATGGAAACAACCCATTGGAGCTGAGTGGCGGCTGCCTCCTTGAGATGAGGACACTTTCCACACTTGCCACAGTCTGAAGTACTCTTACATCTAGTTGGTTTCAATCTTTTACATTAGCAGCCTAGTCCCTTTCTGCATTAGTGTTTGTGAATTCTGATATACTAGTTTGAACCAAGATGCACCCTATTTATTAGAAGAGTGTTTTGCTTCCAGTAAAGTCTTTTCAGTAATCAACACAATTCTCCACTTTGGAAAGCTATATCACTGGGATTGAGGATGGAAGCAAGTCCACAAAGAATACATTTTCTGTTGCAAATGGCCTTGTCCATTTGCAGATAAGGAAAGAAAAAATGAATAGTTGTATAAACAGTGGCAGAATTAGTAGATCTACACTTCACAAATTGGATGCAATATTCTCAAGTGGCAAAAATTAAGCAGCTGATCATGTTCAACAACAACTGAAGAATCCAGATGGTGATGGAAAGTTCAAGCCACAGAATTTGTAGATCAAATAGGTAATGAGGAGTTAAACATGAAAGAAAAGGATGACTGAAGCTAAGAAGAAGAAGAAGAAAAAGATAGGGCATCCCACCTAAGCCATTTCATAGGAATTGGCAAGTTTACAAGCCTCTGACTTGAAAACATTAAGAACAAAAAAGAAACACTCACAGAGAACAACATAAAGCTGAAATAACCTCTTTTTCCTCCTTGCAATCTTTGGATGTGCAAGCTCGCCTACTGGTTTGATTTGCACTGTTTACTTACATTTTTTCTATCCCTCTTACATATTTCTCTCCCCCACGCACAAGATTTTGAGAAGAAACTCAAGGGAAAATATTTTCTTTGCATAATTCTTTCATGCTCTTTTTGAAATAGTACCCATAATAACAAAAGAGTCCTCACAGAGAGAACATTTCTGCCTTTGTTATAGAATGGAGAGGTTTGAATCAAAGGCACAGGAAGCAAAGTGCCAGCGAGATTGGATCGGGCTCAGTTATGTCCCTGCTGTCCCAGCATCTCTCACCGGGAGCTAGGAGTGAAATGCCTGGGTTCCACACCTTCCTGGCCCCTTCCCACTCACCAGCAGGACAGGCAGGTGTCCTTAAGCCCTTCATAGCGCCCCCTATAGGTGCCCTGGCCCAGTTCTGCAGATGCCCACCTGGACAAGCCCACGAAGGCAATAGCTCATGTATTGAAAATTTTCTTTATTTCCTCCTTTTATCAAAAATTATCAATCATGAATCCCATTCCTTTAGGACCCTGCTTTGTAGGTTTCAAAGTGATAACTGAATATAAGGAAAAGAGCACGTTGACTTGAAGTCAGAAACTCTGAATTCAGCTCTAAGCAGTGCTGTTGAGTAACTGTTTAATCTAGGACAGCTAGACCCTGAGAATGTCAGTCTCCTTCTTTGCACAATGAGGATAACAATACCAACCTGGAGGGCTGTTATGCTTACTCCATAGTAGGTAGTTCAATAAATGGTTGTTGAATCTTAAACAGACAAATGGAACATTAATTTCTTAATGTGTTCTATCAATTTGTGTTTGCTTCATATAGGACACAACACACACTGAGGGGCTCTAACTGTGGGCGTTTGTATTCCATAGTAAAGGTCTCAGATTTCCCTTGTGCAAATAGGTCTTTGAAGTCAGTTGAGTGACTTGCCATCTTCTAGTCTACAAGATCTTTGGGGCAGGGCTTGTAGTTCCCTCAGCCCACCTCCATTCCTATGGGAAGATAAATGGGCTGCAGCAGCCCATGGCACCAAATGCGCAGGTATGACGTGCGATGATAAAAAAAAAATTGTACATTTAAACTCTATTTACACGAGGGAAAAAAGTCTCCTTTTTTTGTGTCTTTAACAAAAACACAGATGAAGACAACCCCAGTATATTCTTTAGCTCTCAGGTAGGGCCTTTCAGGGACAAGAGGATTAGTTAAAAGAGAGTTTTGGATCCTCAGCTTTTAATTGCTTTTGCCCCAATTAATCTAGACACTATTTTATTTGGGTATCTGCTTGTTTTTCCTAACAGGGAGATGGTGAGATTCTTTGCAATTCTTTTCATCTTTGTGAAAGATGGTGGTGCTGGAGAAATACCAGAGTCTATATTTTTACTTGGAAGCAAAATACACGTTTAGCATTCCTAATGTGAAAATCCAAAATCCGAAATGCTCCAACATCTGAAACTTTTTGAGTGTCAACATGACTCTCAAAGGAAATGTTCATTGGAGCATTTTGGATTTTGGACTTTTGGATTAGCAATGTTCAACCTGTAGATGCAAATATGTGCCTGACATTCCTCGTTGAAGAACATGTAGGACTAATAAAATCACACCGATCACTTTCTTTGTGCCTCCACACCTTGCTACCTGCTGTTCCTCTCTTGGGGAACATCCTCTACCTTCACCACTTCCACCCTTCAATGCCCACCTGAAATGGTCCTACACATTCTTCAAATCTCAATCAGGGACCAATACCTTTGGGAAGCCCTCCTGACTTTCCCTCCCTTTCCCCTGCATCTTCCAAGGTAGTGCTCTTCCCTCCTTCCTTCTCCTATCCTGACTCAACGACAGATGCAGCTTGTCGTGTTGTTTTGTAACTTCTAAACAGAAGTTTTAACTAGGCTGTGGGGACCCTAGGGCAGGCACCATATGTTATTCTTCATATCTTTAATATTTAGCACAATGCCAGGCATGTAACAGTGCTAAGCAATTGCATGTTGAGAACATTTTTGATAAAGAGAAGCAATACTATGGTAGTAGTATTGAACTATACTCAACTCAGGTTCTCCGTAGGCCTTCCAATCTGGAATACCACCCTCCATTCTTCACTCATCAGCCCGTACACAGATCGAACATGGCAATACCTTTTGCAGGCCTTTGTAAAGAGGCCAACTTTTAATCAGAGAATCAGAGGCCCTCCTACATGGAACCCCCCTCCAGCTTCCTCCTTGAAAACTGCTCCCAATATTGCTCCTAGATGCCCAATAATTATTCAATTAAATAACTAATCTACTTTTTCTCTCATAATTGGCTGTAATCCCTAACCCTAATAGCTGGCAACATTTTTAAAAGGCTTACAAATGCATGTTCTAAACTAAGCCCAATTGATAAATATATATAATATATAATATTTACATATAATAGATAAATATGTATGTAGCTATAAAGAGATAGATATTTAATATATATCTCATATAGTATATGAGCTATAATATGACATATAAAGAGAGAGATTATATGAGGGATGTATATAGTATATACTCAGGTTCTTTACTAGATTTACAAGGCAAATATTCCAAGAGTTCTGTCCATATAGCTATATACATGACAAATAATTTGAAAAAGCAAAATAGATTTCTACCTAGGCTCAGGGTTTTCTCTCTGTTCTTTTCCTGGCAATCAAAGTCAGGATAGCTCTGTGAGACTGGGGGCCACCTGAGTAGGATGCAGTTGGCTGCCAACGCCTCCAGCCTCACTTGCCGAGGAAAGAACAAATGAGCAGGTGCAGAGTTTCATTTTTTTATTCAACCCAGACATAAGTGTCAGCAAGTGTCAGGAAACCAAGCTCTCCTGCCAATATAAGCCTCCTGGAAATGTCTCCTGGGCCTATGGGCATCCTGACACACCCTTCATAACTGCAAAGAGCCAGCATCCCTTCCCCTCTCCACCTTCTGTTGCTTCCCACAATCTCTCTCAGCTGCCCCGCTGCACGTCTCCCAGCCACCTGCCCCGAAGGAACACATGTAGCCTCCAACAGGGAAATGGGCAGAGCACTGAAAAGTACTGTCTTAGGTCCCCACATTCAAATCTCTTTCCTAGGTCTAGTTTACAAAGGCAAAGGGATGGCAATGAAAATCTTGGCTGTCCAGGTACAGGGAGGACCAATTAAATATTTTAAAGCTATTGCCCATGTACAGTTCCATCCTTAAGTATTTTCCTTAAGCCTTATCATAGTTAAAAGGACAAAGTCTACATCACCAGGTGTAATTTTTGTACCCTAAAGAGGTCCCCTCTTTAAATACCTCTTAAAAATCCCCCTGACATCTCCTGCCTGCTGTAATCACAGGCCAGGTCCTCACAGTATATGGGAGATATACAAATGAACCAAGCCAGAAACCCCTCACGTGGCCAGACAGGGGGAGTCCAACTGGGGGCTTCCCTTTCTTAATCTCTTTTATGTCATGGTATAAAGAAACACTGAGAAGTGGTGAGTTTTCCAGCCATTTACTCTGAGAATGTTGTGGTGCCATGTAGGTGCAGGTACAGGTAGGGAATCTCTGGAGGAGGAGGTAATAAAAGGAGAGTACACGGGGAGTCCTGGAGGTGAGCATAACCCGTCCCCAAAAGACGCGGTATTCTGGTGGGGCTGTAGAGGTGGGGACTCCCCCCTCGGCCATCTCCCCCGAGCTTCCTTCCAGTAGCCGGGGCTTTGCAGAGTCCCTCACACCAGCCTCGGGCAGAGGGGAGGCACAGACCAGGAACGCTGATTGCAAGGCTCAGCAATGGTGCAGAGGGAGTTGGGGAGGAAAGAGAACAGCCACACAGCAAGAGCTCAGACAAGGAGAGAAAGTGGAGAACCCTTCCTGAGATGAACTTAACACTGAGCGTCCAAGGGACCTCAGATGGAGGCAAATGAGGGACAGCCTAGCAAACACATTATTCTTCTAACAGAAGGTTTGCTTTTATATTCCAGCAATCTGACTAGGCAATATCTAAAACAAAACTATTATTTTGGAGACGAGCTTCAAGAAACATTTTTTTAAAGTCAAAACAATTTTTTAAAAGTGAACGAAGGGTAGGAGCATCACGTTAAGTTTTAAAGAATTTGATGGATGGAGGAGGAAGGGTGTCAAACTGCAATTTTTCCAGGATTAAAATCTAGTAACACTCCCCTTTCTTCTGAATCCAGCAGCTTTTCTGCAGGTTAAAATGAGTCATCATCATCAATAAAGATGGATGGTGCACCCCAGGGGCAAGTTGCTGTTCCGAAGGCCTGGCTTCCCACAGTCCCACAAAAACTGCAGGATTCACACATGACTCAGGCTTCCCTGCTTTTCCACTTAGGCAAAAGTCCTCTGGCCTTAACTTTCCTTTCCTATTATTTCCCCTTCCCTGTGTTTGATGACATTTTCTTTTCACCTCCCAATTCCTCCTGAATTTTCCTTTTATTCCTAGCCAATTTTGTTTTCAGTGACCACTAATTGGTCTCTGTACTACATTTTCCAAAACCATTTTCTGTTTATTTACCCATTGTCTATTCATAAGGCTCAATTATTTCTGATAATTGCTATTTTAATATTTTCTGAGTACAAACCAGGCTCAGGACACTGATAACTCGGCTGCCTCCTAACTCCTTTTCATTTAAAAATGAGTTCCTGTGTACACCTTATCCCACATCAGCAGTTCTAGCTATTGCTAATGCCGCATATTTTTTCTGTACAACTTTCAAATTGTAATTTTTCCCCCTTAGTCTCCTGACTATAGTTTGATGATTACTCTCCACCTCATTCCTCTCTAGCCAACCCAACAGGCTGATTTAGGTCTGGTACTCCTACAGATAAATAAACGCAACAGCACATAAATCTGCTCTGACTTTCAGCATCTGCCTTCTTTAGGTGATAAAAATAATATGTCTCCCTGGGTATGTGATTGATGGAACAAAGATTGCTTTTAGAAATCAACAAACCAATAAGCAGGCAAAAAAACCAAAACAAAAAAAACTGTGTTTCTGAAAAGCAAGATCAGGACAAAAATTTGATCAGACCCCTGCACCCATGGAGTTAGACGCTACTCTAAAGCCAGGTGTCCTGGGTAGAGGAACCCAAACCTGCCAGTACCTCAATTTTAAGTCCCTGAAGAGGCCAGGATGGTGACGGATAGGACCTCTACACCTGGTATATACAACGTCCCTGGGGAGTTGGGGAAGGCAATGATTTTCATATTTTTCACGTTAGTCCAAAGGATAACACATTTCCTAGCAAGAACATTAGACGAATGGGTTGGTTGCCCTATTGTATTCAATAACACATTTTCAATAACATTTTCAGCACTGTCAGAGTACTGACTCTATACTGGACCCAACTCACAGGAAGCATATTCCCTGAAAACATGACATTTCCAAACTATGCACCTTTTACAACACAAAGAGCTTGAAGGAGGGTGGTCAGTAGATCGGTTATCCAGATCACTTGAGCCCCTCAGCACTGCAATCACCCCTCACTGCAATCCCTGTGCGCCCTGCAGCATCTGCATCACCTGGGAATGTGTTAAAAATGCAGAATCCCAGGCCCCACCCCAGAGTACTGACTGGAATCTACAGTCTAACAAGATTCTCAGGTGATTAGAATTTGAGAAGTTTAACTCGACAAAGTTTGAGAAGTACTGCCTATTGAAGGGAAATATTAATAAAACACCCCTGGTGGTCAGAGGCACTAGAACAACATTTAAATAGCAGCCCAATTATTCAGTTGGTTTTTGGAGATGAAAGTTCTTCCATTGTCAGAATTGAAGCCCACTGTTGAGATCTCTTTCCCCATGTCTTCACTCCCGATCTCGTTCCCTGTTTGACTGAAATTTAACTTCGTGTGAAAGCTACGTTTGGGTAAAGGTGACCAGCCAGCAGGGGAAGTGACAGACGATTGAGGATAGCCTCTTGTAGCTATTTCCTGGCTGGAAAACATCAGTTAACATATTTCTCAAAACTGAACCAAAAAGTAGCTCCTTCAAATTATTTCAAATTATGTAAATAGACTGAAATAAAACTCCAATGATTGCTTCTGATGAGAAGAGTCTAATATGTTAAACATTTAAAAAATTAACTTTTATGAAAAGTGAGTGAAGTCAGACATTTTACCTACCACAGAGTAATTACAGACTTCCTCACAAATGGCACTCCCAAGGGCTAGAGCAGTCACCCTCACATGTATAATAAAAGGTGTGATGCCAGAGGGGCCTTTAGATGTCAGGTGGTTCATACTCCTCATCTGATAGGTGCAAAAACCAAGACACAGAGTTAGAAACAGAGTTTGTACAAGAGCGCAGGTATACCTTCCACCCCACCACTGCCTGGCCCTCTGCTGTACACCCTTCATACTTGACTATATCACTACCTTGCTGTTGAATTTCTTCAGTGTTCATTTTTTCCCTCCTATTATTGTTTAAGGGCTTTGAAGATAGGAGAAGTGTCTTTTCCTTTGTCCTAGCCTGGTAATTGGCATATAGTTAGAAACACAGTTCCAATCAGTGGTTGCTGGTGACTGGGCGTGGGCACCAAGGAAACTTTTGGGATGAAGGAAAGGCCCTACATATTGATGGAAGTGGTGTTTAAATGAGATAAACATTTGTGAAGATTCATCTAACTGTACACTTGAAATGCGTGTTTTTTTATTATATGCAAATTACACTTCAATATTGAAGTTAATTTTAAAAGGTAAAAATATAGGGATCACTACCACATATTGTTAATTTTTTGTCTCATAATACATCATTACAATTGTGCTTGCCCCTTTATACTCTGAACACAGTCTGTGACACATCCCTTCAGTGGATAAGCTACTTGTCCTTGAATAAGCTACAATATATTTTCAGAACAGAGGTAACAAGAGATGAATGTACATTTTGTGGCCAGAGTTTTAAAAAGTACTGGCCCAGTTAATTAAATAATGTCTTCATAGGCTGAAAAAAAAATCTGTCTCCTTTATAAAATGCCTGGGGGAAGAAATTATATTCCAGGAAGATATGGTTGATAGAAATATAGTAACCAAGATGGCAGTTACCTTTCCTTAATTCTCAAAGAAACCATCATTGCAAAAGCACCAGCATGAAGTTTAAAGGACTTATTGCAGTGCCTCTAAGATTGGACTTACTGCATCTGGGGGCTTTTTAATAATCACTGGAGAATTGAGATGAATCACAGAAGATTTTGAACGTAAGAGATCCTCACCCCCATAGAAAGTCATGAGAAAATTGAAAAAAAAATGTAAGAAAAGGAGCCACCTCCCTAATTATAGGACGCACAATGATAAAAGCCTAGAGTTTTAACATGACAGAAGAGAACAAACTTTAATTAACAACTGTCTGGCACATAGCAGGTATTTAATAATAAATATTTGTTGACTGTTAGCTAGAGATAAAAAAATTTTTTCTCTGAGTACTCTGAGATGAGGACACAACAGTTTAAAACCTTATCTTCTATTTCTAACCAAGGTAGCTCAAGCACATGACTGCAGTGCCAAAAGTAAATGAGGAATGAAGAAAATCTTATAAAATGCTTTTTCTAAGAATGCTACTAGGGGCAACAATGAAACAAACCATTGTTACCTTTTAAAAACCCATTCTAATGACCTGGTGCACTGTACCATTTGAATTATAAACATTTAGATTTAAACATAACCCTACCCATGCGGCATTAGCCTATGAGCACCAAAATTTCTCTGCCCACTCTTTAGGCTTGACACTAGCTTCTCTCGCTATTATTAGATTACTTTTTAGTGAATCATATTCTATTGATCATCAAGGGAAAGGCTTCTGCCTTTATCCTGCCAAAATTTTATGGCTGGCAGGGCTCATCTTCTATAACAAAGTGGATCTTGGCTTCAAATTTGGACAGTAAAGAAAAAAAGACAGCTGAGAAAATAAAACAGATTATTTTACTGAGTGCTTTCCCTTCACAAATGAAGAAAATGCTTTTGACAATGACCCATCTGTACTTGGGCTATTACTTTTACTTGCCACTATGGAGTCTGTTACTATTGGATTATTTGTCTCTGTCAACAGACTTAGTAAATCATTTAGCTAACATTGATTTATTTGACAAATGTTTATTGATGCTTATTTTGTTCCAGGCACTGTCCGGAGTAGTTGCCATGGCCCCCTGCCTGCTAAATCAAAGTTATGGCTATGCCTTCATTGCCTGCACAGATTTTTATTTCTTCTCCATGTTCTTCTCTATCAAACACTGTCCCTGATAGCTGTTTTTACATCTCTAGGTATTAGTAGGTAGAGCAGTTATTAAGCAATTAATAGACAAGAACCACATTTCTAAGGATAGCAACTATTCTGGGCTAGGCACTTGGGGTTGAGTGTGAACAAAACAGATAAGATGCTGCCCTCGTGGAAGTTCACAGGCCGAGAGGAGACAGACATGTGGTGATGACTCATGGTGAGGATAATGAAGAAAAAGACAACACCCATGGTGGAGAGAGAGACGGAGGGGAATAGAGGTAGGAATCTAGCAAAGTGTCATCGAAGCTGAAGTGTGACGGACGAGAAGGAGGAAGTCTTGTGAAGATCTGGAAGAGGGTCGTTCCAGGCAGAGAGTGGAGAGGGTGGTGGTGAAACAGTTGCAATGCCCATTGGTTATGTTAGGACCGACAGCATCCAGCCCTCTCCTCATAATATAAAGGTCACCCATGATCTGGCCTCTACCTGGGGCTCAGCTCCTGCCCCTTCTGCCTTGTGATGCTGCTTTACCAACACCTCATTTCCCCCAGCACTGGGCCATTTCCTGCCTCCACACCCTTGCTCATGCTGTTCCCTCTGCCTGAAGCGTCCTCCCTTCCTCACCTGGCCAACTCCTCATTTTTAAAACTTAGATGTCGCATCAATTTCCTAAGGAAGTCTTCATTGACCCCCAGCCTAAGTTAAGTACCACTCTATTCAGCTTCCAAACTTCTATATTACTGTGTTGGTCCTGGAACCTGACAGACCTGACTTTGAATCCAGACTTCTCTACATTTTAGCTGTGAGGTCTTGGAAAAAAATTACTTGACCTCTCTATACTTTAGTTCCTCATCCGTAAAACTGGCATAATAGTATCTACTGCATTTGGACATTGCAAGGAATGCATGCTCTGATCTAGGTGGTGTGCTGGCACAGGTCAGGGCTCTGTAAATGCTATGGCTTTCCTATTCCTGTCCACATGTCTGCTCCACTGTCCAGGCCTGCGGGGACTATGTCTTGTCTTTTTGTATCTGTGGGTCCTAACATAGTTCTGGGCACATGGGAGACATTCAATCGATACATAATAAATGAAATCCAGGCTCCTCAGGATGGCACAAAATACTTGTACCGATCCATGAGCCCTCCCTGTCCTGAATCATCCCAGACTCCTTTCCACCCATTTCTCTCTGCCACCCCCCAACTCACCTTATTGTGACTTCTTGCCCCTAGAAGAGTCTCACCTTAGATGTCCTTTTCTCCTGGGCTTCCCTGTCTTTGTTGTTCCTTCTATCTGGAAGGCCTTTCCCAGCAGGGCAACTCCTACTGTTGCTTGTCTTTCAAAACCAACAGAAATATAACCTATACTCTGTATCTACTGTATCTCTCAAAGTATTCACCTGGATGCCTACTTTTTATTATAATGTTTCCTATTGTATGATAGTTACTTGTTATATGTGTGTTTTCCCTTCTAGTTTCTGAGCTCCTTAAGTACAAAGTCTGGTATTCATTTCTGTATCTTGTTCTTCAAACTACATCACACATACAGCAGGTAGTTGTTTAAATATTAAGTAAATGTTTGTAGAATTGAAGTGTACATGTTAAGTCCAAGTGTGGTAGGAGGAAATACTTACCTGATTCTGACAATTAGAACCAGAGAGGCGGTCCTGAAGACTTCAGGGAGCATGCTCACTTGTTGGGCCCTTTGAAAGGGAAGTATTTTGAGCACTGTGGCATGACTGTGTAACTCAAGAACAAGGATGAGTCTTATAACCATCTCCCATTCTTCCTCAAACCCACCTTTTCTTCCTTGCAGGGTATAAACAAACGGACCTCTTTTTTTGTTCACCATTCTCTGGGATTCCCTCATGATGCAGACGGTACATTTCCACACGACCTGCCCTTCTGCATGGATTTATATCCAGGGATGAAGCATTTGGGATTTCTTTACTACTTCTCTTTGCTTCTGCTGTTCCTACTGCCTAGAACATACTTTCTGCTGGTCAAGTTCTGATCATTCTCTGTATGTCCTTCTCTAACTCTGACCTGGAGATAAGAACTCATCACTCCCCAAGATATTGCCAAGATATTTTGGATTACCAAGATATTTTGTACCTTCCTGTGTTACCAGATTTATTATATCATATTATCATCTGTTAACAGACTGTGAGCACTGCAAGAGCAGGAGTTGTTTCCAATTCACCTTCATAACTTTCAATGCTTATTGAAATGTCTGGCACATTATAAGCACTTAGTAAATGGTGGATGAATGGATGGATGGATGGGTGGGTGGATGGACAGGGCAGAAGACAAAGCCTTACAGACTGACCTATTTCTAACCCCATACCTCTACTTAGCTTTCTGAAAAGTCAGCATGACTTAAAAAAAAAAAAAAAGATCAGTTAAGATGCCATAGACTACACATGACAAAAACCTTAGATTGTTTATTTTTCAGCTCTGTCATTTTCATCTGACCAACAGACTGATCCCTCTATGGTCACAAGATGTCTGCAGCATCTTGTTCCAGCCATTACACATAGACACAACAACCTCCAGAGATGAAAGGGCTATCTCTTCTCACGAGAGAGGAAACCTTCCCCTGAACCCCATTTCCTCAAAGACTTCTCAGAAGCCTCATTGGCCAGAACTGGTTTACGTGTCCACTCACAACCACTCTCTGACAGGGGGCCTGGCCACCCCTCTCAGGATTTACTCTTGAACTAGGGAAGAGGTCATCATCCTGAGAGCCATGTACGTAACAGGTGGACACCTAAACAAAATAGGCATTCTTTTCGCAGTAGGGAAGAAAGAGAGGCTGCCGGGTAGGCAACCAACAGTCCCCAAGACTAAGTTCCCAATCAGTTCTTTAATTGAATATATACACCTAAACAAGGTTGAGTTTGAACTCTACTGCCCCTTCCTAGGCCTGTGTGGGGTCTCTCAGGGGTAGTGACAGTGCTCCTGCTTGTGTTCAGCCCTTGCTTCATTTCCTCCGTCTCTGTTCTCCAGCTCCGTGCTGCTCTCACTTGTCTTCCCACCTGCAGGCTCAGTCTCCTCCCATGTCACGTCCTCAGCCATACCTCTAAGCCGGGAAGTGCTTGGCTGTACCTGTCCCCTCCAATATCAAGTATTTTTATTGTCAGTATGATCATTGCAGTACCCCATGATGAACATGTTCCACTTAGGATGTAACAAAGTGGCTCTTGGTACATCCCTGACCCAGGATATGTCCTGAAGGTCATTGTTTGTCCTCTTCCTTGGTGCCTGAGTTACTGTCACTCGTTTGCATCCATTGCCCTTTTCTGAGCAAGTCCTACTATGTCTTTTGCCCAAGTCATCTTTAAGCCAAATCATTCCTTTCTGAGTGATAATATATCCCCATGATCTGTTTGCTTCTCTCTCTCTCCAACTGTCAAAGGATGTGAGACATCACTTGAAATTGTGCTCCAGTGGCTCCTTTAAGCACTTCTTTGCCTGCCATCTGTTCAGCTACAACAATATATCCAAGAACTGCCTTGATGTCTTAGTCTGGTTTGCTTTCAGCACATGACCTGCCCAACAGAGTTTATTTACATGGCTTCTGTTCCTGAGGACTGGATCTGCTCCAGGAACCCTGTGTTGGTTAGTGACTAGGAGCTGTCACTTGATGTTTATTAGAGCATGTGTCACTGATTCAGAGGATGAACTTGATGACAACAGAAGGCCCAGATCTCACACCTCAAAAGGTAAGCATGCTGTGCCATGAATTTTAAATATTTCTCTTTGTCTCAAACTTGGTGCCAGTTTATGCCTTTCTATCAAAAATCCACAAATTCTTTAATTTAGCCTCCTAAGTCCTATTTAGTATTTTATTTGAAACCATCTTACTTTCCATTTAATTTGTGATCTAATCATGGACGAAGTAGAGAGTCTACAAAGAAAGCTCTCCATTACCCTTTCCCCACATGGCAGCGATACCTCAAATGCCATTAGTGACCTGTTTCCCATAAATGAAAGTGTGTATTTATGGTATTAACCTCAAAGAAAGATCTTTATAAAATGTTGCCTTCAGCTGCATGTGTGAATGTTTCAGTGGACCCATGGGAATTGGGAATGGGGATTTGAGGACAGCCTCTAACCACTTTGATTTTAACTTCTCATTAACAAAGCCATTGCTTATATGTTTAATGTCCAGTTTTACAATAGACAAATCCACGCTTCAATAGAGTCCATCTAAGTACTTCATTAACCTCCTTCTCAGCCACACCTCCTGGGAATCCAAGGCACCGCTGAGTTATCTTCTCTAAAGGAGCTTTTCTTACAGAAAATAGTGGTGACCCATTGTGTGAACTCCAGAGAAAGGGAACTTGGATCAGAGAAAGGAAAAGTGGTGCCTGAGTTCAATCATGCAGCATGATTATCATTAGGGCAAATTCAGTTAGAACATAAATAAGACTGTCTTGCTTTGAATATGCTCAGTGACTCTAACCAGTGTTCTGAGTGGTGCGACTAAGGCCAAAAAATGGCCAAAACCATCAAGGACCAGAGCATCATTAGGCAAAGACCACGTTCTGCCTTATTCTCTACATCAACTGGGTGTTTGGGTTTTCCCCAAATAGTCCTTTCCATGAACTATTACTACTTCTTTTTAGTCTCACCTCAGCTCAGCTTTTGGCTTCAAAATTCTCAGATTTCGAACTTTAAAATAGACAAAGTTTGGAGAGAAAATGGCTTTTGAGTTTTTCTCAAAAGCCTCGATTTTGAATGTCAAAAGCAAAGGCCTTGAAAGACTCCGTTCACAATGAATAGATATGGAAGAATAAGACCACAGCCAAGCCAAGTTTTCTAATCCCCTCGCCCTCAGCCCCAAGTCCAGATCAGAGCCAGTTTTCAAGGCTAGAAGCAGAGAAGAAATGGGACAGTGCAGAGAAGATTTTACACATTGGTGTGTCCCTGGGCTGGGGGCTTGGTGCGGAGATGGGGGATGACTCCGCTTCTCAGATAGACTTGGGGCAATTTGAGAGCACAGGACTTATGGATCATTTCTTAGGTGGACGTTAGTGAGGGTGCTTACCTCACAGAGGTCACAGGGAAGCAGGCCTGGGGAGGAGTAGAGTAGAAACAGGTGTGAGGTGCCCACACAGATGGGCCCGAGGCAACTTTCCTCATATACCCTGGTGTGACTCCTGGCAGAGAGACAGGCACGACAGCCTGCAGGCCCAAGAAGGCTTGCTGTACCAACAATGAGAACATAGTGGTCATCTGCTTGGGCCAAAAATGAGAAACTCTCCAGGATGCAGATCTAGCCGTGGACTGCAGACAGAGGACAATGGCAGGCCAGATGTCCTCACTTTCCACCAACACTGTGACTCCTGGAACTTAGAGTACTCCCAGGAAAAAAGAAACAGAACACTTTGAACTAACTGAGGAAAACTTGGATGGACTAAGAAAACCTTGAATTGATTGAGATTAATGGGACTAGTAAAGATTTTGTTTTTGCCCCCAGGCCTAATGGTGGTTTGAGTTATAGAAAAATAAAGTTACATAGCTTATACATTTGAGTCTGCTGACGGTTTTCATGTGTGTGTGTATATATATAATTTCTGGAAAAAGAAAAGAAATACATGAAAACCACAGAATTGTGAAATTATGTCTTTTTTTATATGCTTTATAATTTTAAATATTTTCTAAGAATTATGGACTTCTCTAATATAAGAAACAAAAATATTAGTTACAACAGAAAAAAAAATCAGTGTAAGTAACCAGTTTGTGAACCTCAGAGAAATGAGACTTCAATAAGAGAAGACTCCATCTAAGGCCTTTTCACTCCACAAGCTGATGTAGAGACCCCTGTGCATCTCTGTCCCAGGATGCAGCAGGAAGTTTTGGTTGCACACCCTAAGCCTTTTTCTCCCCTTCCTCCTTGCCAACAAAACCCTGAGTTTGTTCAGGTAGCTCCCTCTGTGCACATTGGTGAGGGAGGCCCATGCCCAGCCCCGGGGGTGGATCATGACTCATCTAAGCCAATAAGCAAGTATGGAGGGCAATTCTGGCCCAGGAAACATGAGGAGAAGCTGCTGGGAGTGGGAGGTGAGCATCGCAGGAAATGTTTCTTAGCTTTCCAAAGGAAACTCAAAGAAGAGAGTCAGCTACTCTGTGTCAGCTACGGTCCAGTCCTTAGGGGAGTTAGCTTGATGGGAAGGGGAGCGAGATGGCAGAGCAAAAAGATGGTGGAGACTGGCCTTGATGAAATTTGCTCAGTGAACCAACTATGAGACCTCCAAATGTCCAGTCATTTGAAATAGTAAATCCACTTATTGTTCAAGGCATTTTGAACTGTTTTCGCTTGTTTCTTACGTGCAGCACTGTTCCATATTGTACACACTTCAGCACATTGCATGATCAATAATGACTAGTTGACATGTTTGCTTCCCATCCTCCATGAGTCCTTCTCTCATCTGCTATGTTCTGTAAACATCTTGATAACACAGAACATGAGTTATTTATTTTTTCTATATCTAACCCAGGGCTGTGCAAATATAGGTGCCCAATGGACTTAAG
Organism: Daubentonia madagascariensis; assembly: GCA_023783475.1. Taxonomy (NCBI): domain Eukaryota; kingdom Metazoa; phylum Chordata; class Mammalia; order Primates; family Daubentoniidae; genus Daubentonia; species Daubentonia madagascariensis. The sequence continues at coordinate 10,985,145 of JAKFHU010001670.1, forward strand.
CTGAACAAAAATTATTCAGTCATCAAAAGAAGTGAAGTTCTGGTACATGCTATGACACGGATAAATTTTGAAAACATTATGCTAAGTGAAATAAGTCAGACACCAAAGAACAAATATTGTATTATTTGACTTATATGAAATATCTAGAATAGGCAAATCATAGAGACAGAAAGTAGATTAGAGGTTACTAGGTGGCTTAAAGGAGGGGGGAATATGAGTTATTGTTTAATGGTTACAGAGTTTCTGTTTGGTGTGTTGAAAAGTTTTGGAAATAAATAGTGATGATTGTTGCACAACATTGTGAATGTAATTAATGACACTGAATTATATAAACTAAAAATGATTAAAACAGAAATTTTTACGTTATATATACTTTGCTACAATAAAAAAATGAAGGAATACTGAATACCGCCCCTGCTACCTACCACTCATGGGTCTCATACTCTGAATAGCCAAGAGGAGGGTTTTTATGAGGATCTAGGGGGGAGGGGAGGGGAGGGTGGTGGTCACCAGGCTGTAGGAAGTCTTTTCAAGGGGTTCACAATTCACAGCAAGGAGGGAAAGGAGAGAGTTGGACTCCTTTTGGTCCTTCATTTGTAAAAGCCCAGGATCCACAGTAACCACTGTGACTTATAGGCATTTTGATTACTAGATGGATCATTCCAAATAGGTACTCAAGGAGAAAAAACAAATTAAATCCAAAGGAGTAAGCAACTCACCAGTGAAAACAAAGGAGTGCCTGTCTGCTTAACTCAATAATTCTCAAAACTGTTAATTGTTCAAATTTCTTTACAATTTTGTTTTTCACCATTTGGAAGGACGCCCTATTTTTATTCACTCACTCAACACTTAACTATCTCTGAGCATTAGTTAAAATTTTTGCTAATTTAATAGAAAAAACCATGGAGTCATGACAGTAGCTGTCACCATTGCAGACCAATAAGATGCCAAGAGGAAAACCTGATGTCCCAGCCCCTCATGTTAATATGTGCCCAGAATAAGCCCAACATCTCCCCCATGGACTGCATGTCAGGATGGGTGAGCAGGCTCCTACAGAATGCTTTCTCTCCTGCCTTTGCTGCAGCGTCTATCCTGGGGCAGCAGACTATAACAGTAGAGGAACAAAAGTTTATCTGTGGCCCAGCCTCCTGCATTCCAACTCACGGGCCTCTGGTGCAGTATGCTCCACAAGTGCCATTGAAACAGGCACTCAGTTATCCTCTCCTGCAATTCCTTCTGCTGTGGTCCGAACATTTATGTTCCCCTAAAATCCATGTGTTGAATCCTAAGCCCCAAGTTTATGATACTATGAAGTGGGGCCTTTGGGAGGTAACTCAACCATGAGGGTGGAGCCTTCATTATGGGATTAGTGCCCTTAGAAAAGAGGCCCCAGAGAGAGCCTCACCCTTTCTGCATGTGGCAGTCTATGAGCCAAAAAGTGGGCCCTCACCAGAACCCAACAATTCTGGCACCCTGATCTTGGACTTCCAACCTCCAGAACTGCAAAAAATAAATTTCTGTTGCTTATAAGTGACCTAGTCACGGTAACTTGTTACAACAGACCAAACACACTAAGACACCCTTCCATCATTCATGCCTCATTGAGACTCCTGAATCTTTTTTAGTGGTTTGTGGTTACTTCAAATTTATTATGCGATATTTAACATATTCAAAAAGACACAGGAACAAATCAACACATACCTATGAATCCCCCACACAGTTCAGAAATAAAATGTCGATATCATTGAAGGCCCCTTCTCAATCACATCTCCAATCTCTTTATTTCACCAGATAAAAGAGTTTCTCAACCCCTCTCAGTAATAAATGAGCATTTAAGAAACATGAATACTAGACAATTATTCTGCATCCACTCATTAATCCATTTCTGTTTTTATTCAACTAAGGCATCAGAAGTCTAGTGTGTGCAAAGCATCATAAGAGCAGCTTACCTAACCTATACGCCCCATTCGATATCATAGGTCCCGATTTTCCTGTTTTGAATTCATTTAAATAGCAAACAATTGGTTACCATCTTTAGAATAATAACCCTTCATACTGCTCAACACCATTAATTTCACCATTGTCTTTCTCCTTCTCATCTCTAGTCTCATAAACCTCGGTCTCTACAATCTTCCATCTCAAAGCTCATTCTCCAACCTTCTAATCAATCTTGTGGTTCTTCTCTAACCAATTTCCAATGTTCTCATCTCCTTCTATGTGTATGTGCTGCTGTACTCATGAGTAAGATATCTGTGGTTCCTGGACAATGATGTCAGCCCTTACCACCTATTGCACACTTTTTATCTTCTGGTTTCTTTACATACAGTTACTGTCTCTAATGCCTATAAAAATCTGGCTGGGGAGATTCATAGATAAGTAGAGATTTATGAAGAGATTCAGTAATGTGTTCAAGGTCACAGAGGTAGGTGACAGAGTTGGGAGGTGAACCAAGGTCAGGTAATTTGGCCATGCTCTTTCCTCTACTCTCCCTCTCTAAATGGCTAAAGAAAATCCCAGGTAAGTATCTTGTGACTAAGGTATAATAAAGACAATCAGAATGTGAATTGTGTTCTCACCTGCACTTTGATTGAGATACATCGATTCAGTCTGGCTACAGCCCAGTCGGCTCCATTTAAGAAATGACAATAATTAGCATACTCAGAATCAAACACTTGCTGTCGCTATGAGGACACAGAATACAATTCCTGACAAAATCAGTATTAATATATGCAAGAGCCATACTTCTTGCCCTGTTGGTAAAATAAAAATGAAAGTAAACTCTCTTCTTCCCCATTCCTGAAAGAGAAAAGTCTCTGCAATGGCTTTTGGGAACAGGCTACCTAAACAAAAATCTTAATAATGATTAAAGCTTCTGCAATCAGCAATGGAAGCAGCAAAGTAGACAATAGGTCCCCAAAATCCTAAAACAAAAAGGACTTCTGGCCTTTGGGAAACTCTAGGAATTATTATTCAGTAAGTAATATTGTGTTCAACTCTGGAATCCTAGACTTAAAAAAAAATATGCTATTGGTAAAATTAGATTTGCATTAACACTCTTGTGAGCCTGAGAAAAGTCAAGTTGGAGAGTAAGTCTTTTCTTATCGTCCACCCAACAAAGCCCAGGGCAAAGAGTGCTGTGAATCAATGTCCACGGTGCCCGGCATACCTGACCTCAGGAACTGCCGAACAAATGAGTGAAGCAAGGAAGCAGGTGGAAGCTAGAGGGAAAATGGGATTCTGTAAAACCATTCACACCATATGCAGGCTTCCTTTTGATTCCATGATCACCAAGGAAGTCTTGGAATAACTAATTTGATTTCTCAGGTATAATAATCTAGTGAAAGGATAAACTGAGTGGGTGCTTCGCAAATACTACCAACAATATAGTGTCCGTGTGTAAGATTATGGGCTCTAGAGTAAGAGAGACATGAGTTCAGTCCTTACTCTGCCACTTGCTACCATGTGACGTTGAGCACGTTACTTAGCCTCTCTACACCTTGGTTTCTTCAAGGGTGATTTTAACTGTACCACTTTCAATTCTGCTTTCAACTTACCTATTTTTTCCATGTCATTTCCCTACTTGAAAGTCATAACCATGAGATCACAAACATTTATGGGTTATGCAAACAACTTCCCTTGGTATATTTTTAATAGAGAATGTTCATACAGAAATCCATACCTTTATATATGTTGTGTTCTTTTTCTGGAAATTTTCATTTGGCTTGTTGAGTTTCTAACAATTCCTTAAAACCTGTCCCCATCCCGACGAAATTTACTCTGACCCTACTCCCAACTCCCCACCTCCTCTTAACACCAAATTTAGTCTCTACCTGTCCCATATTCCTGCTTTACCTGGTTATAATAATTCATCACTTACTACCTTATACCTATTTGTTTATATGTATTTGTTTATATGTCTATTTCTCTCCCAGCCTGGAAGTTTTCTAAAAGTAATTTTATAAAAGCCATTATACACTAACATTGCATCAAGTGTTCAAGTATTCATTAAACAAGCATTTATTGAGCATCTACTACATGCCAGGCACAATTTAAGGCATTTGGATTCAGAAGTAAACAAGATAAAAGCCTGCCCTCCTAGAACTTATGCTTTAGTGGAAGCAGATGTTTAATAAATATTGAGCAGTCACAGAGCACACAGTCAATAGGGGGCTCTGTGGAAGTAACTACTACTTCTTTCAATTTTTACCTAAATTTCTGGGGTATTTTTTAACTAATAATGAGAAGGTTGAAGATGGAGAAATCTCTCTCCTATTTGTTCTTAGTTTTCATGATGTTCAAAATAAATGACTATGGTAGGTGATGATATCATAACAGACAAACCCACCGCAGTTCTGTGCTCCTGCATACTAAAGAGAGGGTAGTTAATTGGCTTGCTAATCAGTTCCTGAGCAGAGGGCTAACATGATAATGGGCCAGTAATGAGACGACTCTTCTGAGCCAGGCTGTCAGCTAATCACATCTGCTTTGTAAAGTATTAATCAGCTCTGAGTCAGTGGGTAGGGAACATTAAGAATGCGGTTACTTCCTAAATAAATTATTTCCCACTTACTCTGACAATCATAATTGGTGTATTTGAAAGAATTATTTTAATACAGTAAGTAGAGCATAGCTCAGATATTGAGTCATTCTAATAATATTCTTTGATTAAAATACCAAGTTATAATATTTTATGTTATTAAAGATTTATAATAATAATAACTCAATAGACATCATGCCATATTAAAAATGTCAAGACAGGCTGTTACATGTTAGGATTTGTTCTGGAAGAACCATACTTGCTAGATCTCTTACATCATTTCATCACCAAAACAACATTTTCTGCCCAGTATTTTAATCAGTTCTTTAACTGGAATTGTCTCTCTGGGTTTACTGAAAAATTAGCTCTTTTCATTTTCCTATTCCTTGTTATGTTCCAGGTACATTTAACGTGCTTCCTGTTAGTCATTTGCCTTTTCCAATTTTTACCAAGATGTTCTCATAGGAATTGGAAGCATTTTTATTTTTGGAAGGCATCAGGTAGAATAGTTAAGTTTGAATCACAGAAATAAAGGCTTGATTCAGAATTCACTCAACACCTAAAATAAGAATCCTATTAAACAGAGTTTAAAAACTCCTAAAAATGGCAAAGCTAGAGAGAACTGTCTGATAACACGTGTTAATCTTGAGTTTCAAACATGTCCAGAATGAAGCTCTATTTGGTTTGTGTAGAAAACATACTTTGCTTATGAGTTAACATTATAATTTCCTCTAAATTGCTATCTTCTACTAATATTTTACATGTAATTACAGAAAACATGACTTCCTAGCATTTATGTTGGTGTTTACTTAATTTTCTTCTAAATAAAAATTAAGTTTTACTGTAGAAAATCTGAAAGTATGGGAAAAGTATGAAGCAAGACAGGATATCCAGTCTCACTCACCCCCCGAGACCTCATCATTATCATCATTGCTGTCATCATCATCATCCTTCTCATCAGCAGCAACAGCAAGAATGCTTACACCTACTAAATATGCAAAATGTGCCCATATGCTCTGTTAATACTTTACATGCATTCTCTTATTTACTCTTACAAAAACCCTATGAGATAGTATGCTGCAGTTTTAAAATTACTTTTGGAGTGATTATCATTTATTTCCATGCTGTTTTGTGCTTTTCCCTTTATCACAGGGGTTGGAAGACCAAAAACTACATTTCCTAGACTCCTTTGCCACTTAGGTTCTGCAAGTAATTTTCATTTTGCCATTTAGTAAGATGCTCTAGCACTAGACTTGGGACACAGGAGGAAATCATAAGTCATTCTTTTTCCTCCTACAGTAGCGATATGTGGGCCTTAGCAGAAATTAGTCCTACAATGGCCTTTAAATTCCCTTCCAGCCACATGCCATAGGGCTTAGGCAGAACTGGATAGAGCAAGATTTCCTACCGTCCCTTACTTCTGGGTGGGATCTGCAATTCCCCCACTCTCTGGGGGAACAGATTTAAGATCTAGTGGCCAGCCCTGCCTTCCCTCTTTAGCCCTTCCAACAGTTTTGTAAGTCCTGAAATATTATTACATCCCTTCTGTTTGTAATACCTAGAGTGAATGCATTTCCCTGACTAAACCCTTACTATTATAGATAAATAATAATATTACTCTTGGGTTGCTTTTTGACACCAACAATCAATCCTCCAATTCTCTGGATACCAACTAGGTGCCCAACAATTCAATCCGATTCTGATACTATCTACTTGGAGTTAGCGCCAGATCCCACGAGTTAAAGGGCTCAGTCCGCCATGACTGATCCTGCTTCAGATGCCAGTTGCAAGACCCAAGCCACCTATAGTTCAGATCTATAAATTGGGGGTTCCCATGACACCCTGCCAGGATTGAAAATTTTGTAGAATAGCTCATAGAACTCAAGAATTAATTTTGGATTTCCCAGATTTCAGCCATCCCCCTTTACTGTCAATGTTCATTAATATGACCCAATTTTAAAATTAAATATGTTGATCTTTGTTCTAATTAAAATGTTCATGAAATCATAGTTTTGATAGATGAGTTGTATATTTTTTCTAGTAAAATTAAAATAAATTAAAATATTTTCTGGAATAGTTTCCTTACTTACTATCACTGGTTTATTATAAAGAATGCAACTCTGGAGCAGCCAAGTGAAAGAGATTCATGGGGTAAAGTGTGTGGGGGGTGTGGAGCTTTCATGCTCTCTCTGGGTACACCACCCTTCCAGGACCTTTGATGTGTTCAACAACCCAGGAGCTCTCTGAGCCCTGTATTTTAGGTGATTTTAATGGAGTCTCCTTTAGGTAGCCATGATTGATTAAATCACTGGTCATTGGTGATTGGACTCAATCTCCAGCTTCTCTCCCTTTTTCTAAGGTTGGGATGAGGTGAGGTATTGGGGGTAAACCTAAAGGTTCCAACCCTCTAATCATGCCTTTGTCTTTCTGACAACAGGCCCTCATCCTCCAGGGGCCCAGCAAAAGTCACGTCATGAACATAAACTCAGGCATAGGTGCAAGGGGTTGTTAGTAATAACAAAATAATTTTCCAATCAATCCTATCACTCAGAAAATTCCAAGGGTTTTAAGGGCTCTGTGCCAGACGTCAGGTAGAAGACCAAATATATATTTCCCATGATACCATAACTCCCATATCATAGTAGCAGATAAAAAGGGATCAAGAAACTCACTTAAGGTCACGTGGCTAGAAAGTGTTAGAGCTGATGTTTATGCCCCTTGGGTCTATATTCAGAGGCAGCACTATTAACCCTATGATAAACTATATCTCACTTTGGAACATTTTATGCCAATCTAATTTTTACACATTTTTACCTGTTTTGTAACCCACACTATTCATAAAATGTTACAATTTGCTATTTTTTTACATGCTATCATGAGGATTTTCTGTCATTTACATATTTCACTAGTAAGAGCTGCAGACATTCCATTGTTCATATTTAATATAATGTATTTAAATAGTCCCTAATACTGGACATTTGGATGAATTCCAATTTTTACTCCTAAATAATGCTGAAGTAATTATCTCTGTTGCCAATCTTTGCCTACATTTCATATTATACCATAAAGAGAGATTCCTAAGAATTGGGTTAATGTGTATCAGGCCAAAAATTTCTTTAAGATTTTGATACATTTATTTTAAGATAACCTCCAAATGAGCAAATGAAAAATAAAGTAAATTTGAGGTGTGTTTTCAAATTAAACAAAGTTTTAAACAATTGAAAAAAATTTCTTTCTTCTTTTTGCCCGAACTACTATACCTGTCAACCACCACTCCAACAACAGCAACAACAAAAAGTCCCTGGTTGAAATAAGTCAAACCCAAACAGAATATTTATGTGATAATTACTAAATATCTGAGGTACTTTGCCATGAAAGAAAAGAATTATAACAAAGATGAGGATGTTGATGATTGTTACTTTTTAAAAATTTACGAGTTAGTACTTCCTTGCTAACCTTACCTTATCTTGTGATCAATAACCACAATAGGATTAAAGAAAGAGATTAAAGAGTTTCTTTAATCTCCAAGGTCCAAGTACAATTTCATTTAGATACCTAAAATTTTATTTGAGGCCTTTGCCATCAAGCAATGACATTTTCCATAATAACATATACAGAGTTAATCTGACCTTTTGCTTCCCTTAAGCCACTGCCTGAACACCTGGACCAATGGTTCTCAGGGTGTGCTCCCTGTGCCCACAGCTTCAGGGTCTCCTGGGAATTTGTTAGAGATGAAAATTCCTGGGCCTCACCCAGACCAACTGAATTAGAAACTCTGGAGATGGGGCCCAGAAATTTGTGTTTTAGTAAACCCTTCAAGTCTGTTTGTTTGTTTGTTTTTATCACTGTCCCCATCCATGTCAAGATATTTTGGTTCTATCCATACTCCATCCAAGATGGTATTTCTCAGTTAGGTTTCCAAATGGTGAGTTAGAACATTAGTGTTGCCACCAGGGCTGTCTTATTAAAAATGCTGACAAAGTTCAGCTTCTCCTACTGAGAGATCCTGGAGTTCCCTAGATTATGCCATTTGAAGAAGAGGCCAACTTGTTAAGTTGGTCAAAGTTATGGATTGACTGTTACCTCATGTATAAAATTATATGAGACTACAGTAGAGAGAGAAACATTGCTACTTTAGATAAAAAATTAATATACATATATATTTATACATGGCCAGATTATTGTTTTGAACTGCTGAGAATGTCATAGGTTGGGGATCTGAAGCTGAAGCAGGATTTTCAATGGACAATGCATTGAAAGTAGATTTGGTTAGGATGTAAATGGGCCCTTGCATAAATTAACTCTGGATTTCCCAAATTTCAGCTATCCCCCTGTTACTGTCAATTTTCATTGAAAGACTGAGTTTTAAAATTAAATATTTTGTTCTTTGTCCTAATTAATAATGCTCATGAAATCAAAGTTTTGATAGGCTATTTATAAATTTTCCTAGTAAAATTAAAATAAATGCATATCCAATAAAACAAAGAAGTCCATTAAAAAATGTCTTGCATACCACTAGTGATATGCTTTGATAAACACAAAATTAATTTATTGAATAAATAATCATATCTCCCCATTGGGAAATCGCAGGAAAGAATTCAGACTGACAAGAGAATCTAACTGCATTACAAATGTATGAAAAAACCTTACTAAAAGGGATAGTGGGAAAGAGTTGACCTAAAAACTTTTGGAAATGGAGTCTGTAAGACTAAAGGCAAACAGAACTGCACATGAAGTACTGTACACTAGTTGATAAAGTATTTTTCTATAGAGGTAAAGGTTAAAAATTCTGATGCTAGTATACATATATACTGGAGTTAAACAATTAAGTAAATGGTTTCTCACTGTTGGAGTGAAAATACACAGATCAGCAAGGGGAGGAGGCTAGAATGTGTATTGGATTAGAATCGGAGACATCAGTAAGAACTCGTGTTAACTTAATATAGATACAGATGGTTACATATAGAATGATTTATAGGTATGTGTATCTACACAGGTTAGTATACACACACATATTTCTTCGTTCTGTCAGCTGAGAGGGCCTAAAAGAAACCACCCCAGGTCATGATTTCTAATACCATTCTCTGGTAAAAGGAACCAAGGCTTTTTGGAGAAATGGCTGACTCTACCAGGTAGAAAATATACCATATGAGCCTGGAGCCTTTTGTAGTACCAGAAAGTAAGAAAGTGACCCCCTCCAAAAAAAATGCACAATGATGGGGGTATATCAAAGAAGCACAGGAGCCAAGTGAAGGAGTTCCTAATGGCCTAAGATGAAAGAATTTGAGCAACAAAATAAAGTAGTATTAGATTATTAGTAAATAATATTTATTACATTATATAATAAATATTAATTAATTAATTAGTGAGTGGGGGTAACAGACAAATCTCTCCATGCAGAAAAACTTTAAAAATTATTCAGATACTCTACAAATTTACATAGGGGGAACATAACTCTCTACTTCTTAAGTGTAGTTGCACACAGTGACTTCCTTCCAAAGAGGACAGTAGGACAAAGGAAAAAATAGTAACTTTACAGTGGAGAAACCAGTCAAACACTACCCCAGCCAGGTGATCAAGGCCAACATTCATAGTCATAAATTGTGTTGATAGTATGCACCCTTGTTATGTGATGAAAATGGCACTTTACCCCTGTAGTCTTCCTTCCTCAAACCCATATCCGCAGTCTAATCATGAGAAAAATATCATATGTATTTCGGTAGAGGGACATTCTACAATATACTTGAGCAGTACTCTTCAAAATTTTCAAAGTTATCAAAAACAAAGAAAGTCTGAGAAACTGTCACAGACAAGAGGAGCCTGAGGAGACATGACAAGTAAGTGTAATGTCGTATTCTGGATGGGATCTGGGAACAGATAAAGGATGTTAGGTAAAAACTAAGACAATCTGAATAAACTATTAATAATAATGTATCAATATTGGTTCATTAGTTGTAAAAAATGTAACAAACTAATGTAAGATGTTAATAAGGCAAACTGTGTTTGCGCACATGTGCGTGGGTGGGTGGCTGGGTGGGTAATGGGAATTCTCTGTACTACGCACTCGATTTTTCTGTAAATCGAAACCAGTTCTGAAATATAGAATCTGTGCTTTAAAAAATTAGAGTAAATACATCACACTTTTCCAAGACAGACTTCTATCTGTTCTCAGGAGGTCCTCTACAGATCATTTCAATAGGGCTGCTGTGGAGGGCTGAGAGAGTTTATGCCATTTTAGGAGTGTGATTCGGGGCTGAAACTCAACTACCACTCTGTTTACAGACCCTGTGGCCCAGGTGATAAGCTACACCAGTGGGGAGGAGGGACCTGTATTAGTCAGGGTTCTCTGGAAATTCACAACCAATAGGATAGATAGATAGATGGATGGATGAGAGATTTGTTAGGGGAATTAGTTTATGCAGTTATGGAGGTTAAGAAGTCACACAATAGACCATATACAAGCTGGAGACCCTAGGATTCCCATAGCATGGCTCAGTCCAAGTTCAAAAGCCTCAGAACCAGTAAAGTCAGTGGTGCAATTCTCAGTCTGAGGATAAAGGCCTAAGAACTCAGGGGGTCGCTGGTGTAAGTCCTAGAGTCCAAAGCCTGGAGTTCTGATGCTCAAGGGCAAGGGAAGAAGAGTGTCCCAGCTCCGGTAAGGAGAGAAGAAATCACCTTTTTTGTTCCAACTGGGCCCACAGCTGATAGGATGGTGTCTCCCCACATTGATGGTGGATCATATCCACTTAGTCCACTGAGTCACATGCTAGTCTCCTCTGGAAACACCCTCACAGACCCACCTAGAAATAATGCGTTAACAATTCTCTAGGTATTCCTTAATCCAGTCAAGTTGACACCTAAAATTAACCATCAGAGCATCTTTGTGTAATTTGCATAAAGGTATTGGTTTGTGCTCATAATTTGCATAAATGTAAGTATGTGCTAGTTGGTGTGCACTAGTTTCCCATGCCATTCTAATTATTTCAAGAATGAAGGCATGAGTGTGAAGAGAAAACTATTTTCTCTGCTGCACAATTCTTTAGATATGAATGCAAGTGAGAAATTCAGCTTAATAACTCCTGACACTTTCAAGCCCCTAAAGGCAGAAGTTTGGGCCAGATGACCATGCAGGCTTTATGATTCTATGGATGCAGGTGATGAGCTGCTAATATGATTAACGGTAATAATAGCAGCTAACATCAACTACATATTTATCACGTCCCAGACGCTGGTAATATAGAATTTAAGGTAATTTTTAGTCTTGAAAAGTCCAGAATTTTTAATGCCCACTGGTTAATGCCAATTCTCTACTTTGCTTTAAAGCATAACTATGTGCCAGTTGTGGCTCTTGATTCTGGTGTTCTCAGACATCTGCTCAGCTGGTGGAAACCTGCTGACACCCCCTGTCCTCTTTAGGAACCTGGGCCTATGGCTGCTTCGCTCCCCTGTCAAAGACATCCCTCATGGTGCCTCTCGACTGCGAGACTGACTCTAAGAGGCTTCTAATGATGGGACTCCAGGCTGTGTTAACTGGAGATGACAGTCACCCACACATAGTCATTCCCCACACAGGTGTCCCTAACTCAAAACCCTTTCAGAGCTGAAAATAGAATAATAGAAAAATCAGCCCCCTCCCCTCAGGGCCCCATCTCCACTCACCAGCCTACCCAAACCCTGTGTGTGTTCCTCTCATCAGTAAAAAAAAAAAACAAAAAAAAACCTTTCTGATTCCTGACTGTCTGATCTAGACAATAATTAGAAGTGACCATTTTATGCTGTGATGTTTTTAACAGACTCCAAAAATCTCCACTGGTCTAGTAGCTTTTTTAGTCAAAATGATTACATGAAAAACAACTTTAAATGTTTCCTGAATTAGGCACATGAATAATGATTAAGTCTGATTAAGTGGGGAATCAGAGGAAAGAGGTGTGAGCCAGGGATAGCTCTTTATAGCAGGTATTTACCACGCCAACACCCAGAAGTAGTTTTTGATGGGGAAGGAATGAGACAATATTCACCGGAAGTGTGCCCGCTAGGGGCGCCACCTCAGATATGGTGGATAGCCCAGAGTGCAGGTCGGCATTCATGTTCAAATCAGTCCAAGTCTAATGGCCAGTTAAGGCCAATTTGTTCAACTTCACCATCCTCATTTGTTGTTTACTGCTTCAACTCTGAATGCTAGAAGCTTTTAAAAAAGAGCTTGACCTTTACACAAAGGAGCTTTTTCAATTTAACATCTAATTGAATATGACTGGCATACAAAATATACTAGTTTGATGCTCAGGCAATAACTCAAAGGAGAGAGAGATGAGGCTTCCAGACAAAACGTAGCATAGAGACTGGTAAGTGAAAAATACTGGCCCTTGAGCATTTTTTTAAAAACCAGGACATGTTTTTATAATAAGCTTCTCTGATTGCAAAGCATACAGATAGGCTCAAGAGAAAGAAGAAAGAGATATTTCTAAATAACTAATTCAAATTATCACCACAAATTTAGCTCTTGAACTATTCTCATTTTAAAGCGACACTGTATTTTTTTAAGTTCATTTTTACTCCTCTGTCATAATTCTAGCTCAGTGACTAGCCTAGGAGTCTGGAAAGCACAGAACACTAAAATTGTCCTTCATAAAAACTTTACAGCTGTGCATTGCCACCTTTATGGGATTAACTCTTAAGCCTACTTAAAGCCTTGGGGGTAATAGTGGTGCCAATGCCTAGAACACTAGGGCTACTGAATATTTTTCAGAAATTCTTTTCATCAAGGTGCCAACCTTGAGCAGTATAGATTTTGAATTTTCATATCATTCCAGGTGCCAAGGTTTATATCTATTGTGTGACAGGCACTGGGGATAAAACGTTGTAGAAGATTAACAAGGTCCCTGTCTCAAGGAAATTGTATTTCAATGGAAGATAAAAGAGAATAAACAGAAGAGATCATTTTGGAAATTGATAATTGCTGTGAAAAACAAAAAAACATAGACTGGGAGTGCCTTTTGATAGAGTGGTCAGATGAGTTCCCTCTACAAGAGGGAGACAACTGAGCATAGGTTAGAACAAAGGAAACTGCAAGAGCAAAGGCTCTGAGGCAGGAATGAGCTCACAGTTTGCAGAAGAGAAAGGTCAATGTGGCTGGAGAATGGCGAGCACAGGCAAAAGTGAAATGGTAGGTAGGGGTTAGGTCGTGTCTAACCTAGCAGGCCATGGCAAGTAGATGGACTCTGATTTCCAATATGGTGGGAAACAATCAAAGGGTTTCAGGCAGAGAAGACATGCATGGATTTGAGGGGATAAGAGTGTCAGCTGCGATATGATATTATACATAGAAAACCCCAAAGATTCAACCAAGAGATTACTGGAATTGATAAATGAATTCAGCAAAGTCTCAGGATACAAAATTAATACACACAAATCCATAGCCTTCATATATGCTAATAACAATCAAGCCGAGAAACAAATTAAAGATGCTATACCTTTTGCAATAGCAACAAAGAAAATTAAATATTTAGGAATATATCTAACTAAGGAGATCAAAGACCTATATAGAGAGAATTATGAAACACTGAGAAAGGAAATTGCAGAGGATATAAATAGATGGAAAACCTTACCATGCTCTTGGATAGGCAGAGTCAACATAGTAAAAATGGCTTTGCTACCTAAATTAATTTACAGAATCAATGCAATCCCTATCAAAATACCAACATCATTTTTTGCCGATCTAGAAAAAATAATTCTACGCTTCGTGTGGAACCAGAGAAGACCCGTCTAGCCAAAGCAATCTTAAGCAAAAAGAACAAATTGGGAGGCATCTGTCTACCAGACTTCAAACTATACTACAAGGCTATAGTAACCAAAACTGCATGGTATTGGCACAAGAACAGACATGTAGACCAATGGAACAGGACTGAGAACCCAAATATAAAACCAACCTCATACAGTCACCTGATCTTTGACAAATTCCAGAAAAACGTACACTGGGGAAAAGATTCCCTATTCAACAAATGGTGCTGGGAAAATTGGATGGCCATATGTAGAAGACTGAAAGTGGACCCACACCTCTCACCTCTCACAAAAATCAATTCACAATGGATAACAGATCTAAACCTAAGACATGAAACCATAAGAATTCTCGAAGAAAACGTTGGAAAAACTCTTATGGACATTGGCCTAGGCAAAGAATTTATGAAGAAGACCCCCAAAGCAATCACAGCAGCAACAAAAATAAATACATGGGACCTGATCAAATTGAAAAGCTTCTGCTCAGCCAAGGAAACTATCACTAGAGTGAACAGACAACCTACAGAATGGGAGAAAATATTTGCATACTACACCTCTGATAAAGGGCTTATAACCAGAATCTATACAGAACTTAGGAAAATCAACAAGAAAAAATCAAACAACCCTATTAAAAAATGGGCAAAGGACATGAACAAAAACTTTTCCAAAGAAGACAGAATGATGGCCGGCAAACATATAAAAAAGTGCTCAACTTCTCTAATCATCAGGGAAATGCAAATCAAAACCACAATGAGATATCACTTAACTCCAGTGAGATTGGCTCATATCAAAAAATCCCCAAAAAACAAATGTTGGCGGGGATGTGGACAGGTAGGAACACTCATACACTGCTGGTGGGACTGCAAATTAGTACAACCTCTATGGAAAAGAATATGGAGATACCTCAAAGAATTAAAAGTAGAATTACCATTTGACCCAGCAATCCCACTACTGGGTATTTATCCAAAAGAAAAAAAGACATTTTATAATAAAGACATCTGCTCACGAATGTTCATAGCAGCACAATTCACAATTGCAAAGTTGTGGAAACAACCCAGGTGCCCATCAATACACGAGTGGATCAATAAAATGTGGTATATGTATACCATGGAGTATTACTCAGCAATAAGGAACAACAGTGAATTAACACATCTGGTATTATCCTGGTTGGAGCTAGAACCCATTCTTCGAAGCGAAGTGTCACAGGATTGGAAAAACAAGCATCACTGGTACTCACCATCAAACTGGTACCAACTGATGAACACTTACATCACACAGGGCAATAACATTCATCTGAGGGCGGGCGGGCGGGAGGGGGGTGGAAGGGATGGGAAAAACTGTCACTGAATGGATGTGGGGAGCACAGTTTGGGAGACGACCACGATTGTGGCTCTGACACGGGCAGAACAGGGGCAATGTGTATGGCCAAAGTGTTGTACCCCCATGATATTCTGAAATTAAAAAAATAAATAAAATAAAATAAAATAAAATAAAAAAAAAAAAAAAAAAAAAAAGAGTGTCAGCTGGGCGACCGGTGTGAAGGCTACTACAGTGGTCCAGGCAAGAGGTGATGGCAGCTTACACTCAGGGTGGGCCTTGGGGAAGGGAGGGTAGTAGTCCATTTATACAAATATTTACAGTGTTCCCCGAGTGTCAGATACTTTCCTAGGTTTTCTTTTTTCTCCATTTGAAACTTTATCCCCAGCACTTCAGTCATAACCCTCTCACAGCACTTAACAACATAGTATTTTCATTTTCTTAATCATTTGTTTCTGTGTCTCTCTCAAATGCTAAATTGTGAGCTCTCAGAGGACATGTATTGGATATAATTTATGTTTCTATTTCCAAAACCTAGCCCAGTGCCTGGCATCTAGCAGTCTCTCAATAAGTATGTTTTGAGTTTAATTGAGAAGTTGAATTGAATTCTAGACTCGTATCTCAAATTCTCAGGAAAAAAGCTCGTCATCAGGCCCTGCCAATTGCAGTACATTCCCCCTTTTTAAAGTGCTCAGATAATATCTTTCCAGTGGGCCCACAATGGTATCAGGTCCTAATCCTTGGAACCTTAAATGTTACCTCATATAAAAACAGGGACTTTGCAGATGTGAGTAAATGAAGGACCTTAGATGAGGAGATTACCCTGGAGCATTCAGGTGGGCCCTGAGTGCAGTCACATGTATTCTCCTGACAGAGAGGCAGACAGAGATTTGAAAAAACACACACAAGAGGAGGAAATGCGAAGGCAGAAGAGAAAGAGATTTGAAGGTGTTGGCCTTGAAGGTGGGTGTGATGTGCCATATGCCAAGGAATGCCGGCAGCTACCAGAAGCTGCAAGAAGAAAGAATCGCTTCTCCCCTAGAGTCTCTGGAGGGGAAGCAGCTCTGCTGACACCTTGACTTTGGCCCAGTGATACTGATGTGGGCCTCCAGAACTGTGAGAGAATATATTTCTATTGTTTTAAGCTTCCAAGTTTTTGGAAATTTGTTATAGTAGCTATAGGAAACGAATACAACACTGTTATGCCTTCAATTATTCATTTCTAGAATTCTCCTTAGGGATCTGGTCTGCTTTCTGGTCCCTGCATCTTCCCATTTCACCTCCCAGCTTACTGGACAGGCAGCAGTGCCCTGAACTTGGCGAAATGACCACCTGTTCTAGGTCCTGTATTTTATAGACCCCATTATGGACCCTGACCAGCAGCCCTCCCCCCACAGGGTGGGGAGTGTGTGAGCCTACAACTCTTCTATCCAGGCCATACTCCAGTATCTGAAATTTCCTGCTCTAATGGTCCTGGGACTGCTTCTGGGTCTCCACAGGCCCTTTCCATGGAGCCAGAGGGGGCTGGCAGCCAGAGGTCAGGGCCACCCAATCCCACTGCCTCTTTGTTCTAGCACTGAACTTAGAGTTTCCAGGATTCCAAATTGAATTAGCCTTCCAGGTCATTATGAAGGTATATTTGTCAAGGTAGATGTATAGAACATGTTTATTTATAGTCTTCTGACTTGTCTTAAGACTTTAAATATTCAGGCACATGGTATACAGGCTCTGTTCATGTTCTTGTCCTGGGCCCCACAAATGTTAGAGACCTGTGGCTAGGTAGGCTCAGCCAAGCTGACAGAACTGATGCCATTACCAAAGACACTCACACTGCAACCCAGGAAATCTGTCAGCCTGCATAGCTGTCCTCACTTTACCATCTAAAGATGCTTTGAAACCAACATCTAGAAATTGCCTCAACTGGCTGCCCTCTGGACACAGAAACTGGGTTTTCAGCTATTAGTCTTTATTTTTTTTTTTATTTTCATGGAAATTTCCCTCATTAAATACCTGACTGCTCACACCATCCAGAAAATATCCTCTACTACCAAATGGTTCAGCTGATCCTTCCTGAATGAGAAAATGGACTTACATTATTCAAAGGGAAAAAGAATGTTGTCTCTTTTTTCTTTGAACAAGAGGAGGGACTGACAGAGATTCTCTCCTGACCAAACTCTAGACAGGGTCCTCTAAGCTTTTTTTTGACTAGGCCCTGTCCTTGAGCTTTCTCCTCAGGAGCAAGAATCCTGCTAAGTCAGTTTACTGAGAATCCCTCACCTGTGATATCTGATCACCCTGGCCTGCCTTCAGCAAGAAACCTATTGAGGTTTAGCAAGAAACCCCCTTGCCCCTGATGTTCTCTGTTAGTATGTTTCCATCCACTGACCCTCACCTTGCTCCTTAGCTTTAAATCCCAATTTTTCCTCATTCTCTTTGAAATTAAGCCCAGTTCTATACTGAGGTCACTTCCCCCCTATTGTAATAGTTCCTGATTAAAATCTGTTTTTACCTCTTTGACTAGTATGCAGCCCCATTTTCTTTGACTCCCCTGAACAAAACTATCTAAGTAAAAATCACACTTAGAATAAAAGCCAAACTCTCAACCACAGTCCATGGTCTGGCTCCCCTCTGGCTTCCTCTACCCCCCAATTCCCCCAGTTCAACTTTCTCCAGATGCCATGTTCATTTCCATCTTAGGGTCTTTGTATTTGCCTGGAACATTCAGCCCTTATATCTCTTCATGACTGGACCCCTTCTTCCAAGGACATCCCAGCTCATCTACCGCTTCACAATGTCCCACTCACAGGCACACTCTATCACATTATTCACTACCGTTTGCTTGTTTGCTTACTTGCTGACTATTTCTCCTAGTGAGTGGAAGCTCCATATGGGCAGGAACCTTTCTGACTGGTTGCCTGTTGTATTCTCTGTGCCTGGCACACACAGTCCTTGCTCTATAACTACTTCCTGCGTGAACATTTGTCATAGGGTTGCCCTGAGGGTTTAACGAGTCAGATACCCATCTCATATGAGGCCCTTAGTAAGTGCTGGGCCTCCTCACCCTCTCCCTCTGACAGGATGTGTGGCTCATGGCCCTTTGGCCTCACTATCTGTTGCTTCAGAAATGTTCATGCTTTTTTGTTTGTTTGTTTTTTATTTATTTTTTTGAGATGGTCTTGCTATGTTGCCTAGGCTGGAGTTCAGCGACTATTCGCAGGTGCATCCATAGTGCACTGCAGCCTCGAACTCCGGGCCTCAAGGTGATCCTCCCACCTCAACCTCCCGAGACACCTTATCCAGCCAGGAATGTTCTTGCTTGATTTGGTAGAGCAGCACTTCTCTTTCCCATTCTAACAGGAATAACCTATCCTTCCAATGAAGCTCTCTGGGGCTTGAATTTTTTTACTCTTGATGCTTTTGATTTTTCTGCCTTGATAAAAGAGAGGACTTTTCTCATGGGGCATTCCAGTTCCTTCCTTCAGGCCTAAGCGTGTGTATTTCTAGAACTTATCTCATGGAGTAGTGATAGCCTGTATACACTCCTGTCTTTTCCCATGGACCTCATGAAAGCAGGAGCCAAATATTATCAATCATTTCTTTCCCAACAAATCAGAAGTACATCTAGTAGGCCCAATGAATATGTATGCTGAATACATATGTTTAATATATGTAAAATCTACAAACAGCTTTCTTCCTGATTGCATACATTTGTTCACCAAAGTAGAGCCATGCAAGAGGTGCAAGGCCACATATACCTATATGTTTTTAAAAATGTGCTTATTTACTTGCTTGCTACCACTATCCTCCTTCCCAAACACACACATACACACACTTTTTCCATAAAAAAAAATTTCAGAAGCCTTAAAGGGATAATGTCAAATATGAAAGATTTCTATCAACTATATAAAACAGTTGAAAGAGGGGTAAAAGATATAAAAATAAGGACGGTACTAACTGAAAACAGGAATAAGCTAAATTTGTGGACTAAAAAACTCCAAGCATAATAACAGTGTTCATAATAGTGTTAAATAAACATGTGAATAATAAAAAGTGTCATTTTTTCCAAAGAAAATAGTTCAATATGGCAAGCTACTTTTTAACTGAACATAATTTTTTAAAGTCTTTTTTTTCCTAGATTTTCATTTGCTTCATGGACAGTATTAATAAAGGTGCAAATATAGACTACTGAAGAAAGTTTAAAGCATTATGTTATAAATATTGTAAACACATGGTTTATATATTTGCATGTTATTTTAAATTAATATTCATAAATGCTGCTCATATTTCTTTGCCTTATTTGGGGGCATTGTCATTGTTGTGTTGTTAAAAACAAAAACAGCTATGGGGTCGTTCTTTATCACACACATTCTAGATGTTTTATTCCTCTACTCTTGCTTTCTTCCTTTTAGAAAAATGTATCCATGGTTAAAGTTAAGAAGAAAATTAGCTGTAAAATCACATTTCACAAACACTATAGTAATTTAAAAGAGTCACAACCCATAGGAAGAGGCTACAGCATTAAAGAGGTAGGCTAAGAATTCCGTGTCTAAAGAGTTAGTTGGAGTTCCCTCTCTCTTACTCAGAAAAGCATCCCAAATGCCAAAGATTAAGCATGTTACTTTATGTGACTAATGTTAAATGCTCTCTATTTTATTCAAAATTAAAAAGCAAGTCATTCATAAACTTCAGTACTTTATCAGAAGCACAAATTTGTGTCATGTGTTAAAGCTAGAGTTGAGGAGAATAGTTAGTTTGTATAAAAGATTTGATCTTTAGTTGGTTTCCAGGCCTAAGTGGCTCAGTAGTTGATCTGCTTTTTACTGTAATTCTCAGATAGTCAAAATTGCCCTTGAAAAGCCCTTAATTGGTGCATGAGATACAGCTATCCTAGTTTCAAGAGTATATTCCTATATGGAAATCCTTGCACACACTAAAGTTTGAGAACCATAGGCTAGACTAAAACAAGGAACAAAAGGAAAGTTTATATGCAAATACTTAGGCATTTAAATCACTGCCTTTCAGATATGATTAAGCCCTAGCAATGAGTAGGGGGAGAAATCTAAATTATGCAGGTTCCTCTGCAGATACTACTCCATTTTGTTGTAATATTAAGCCTCCATGATCTTAATATTTGCTAGTAGGTTTATCATTGTAATTATATGTATTATAAAAGCTCTTAGCAGACACAGAATGAAAGAGACTCTAAAGTCAGCCTCCTAGTTAAATGCATGATACTGTATTGTCTTGATATTGCAGTTAAAAGTGGCCCTAAATTCAAATGGGAGAGGAGGACAATGCATCAAAGGAGTCTTACTTACAATTCTATCTTCATTTATAATCATTTATTTTGAACTTTGTGCTAACTTTCAATAAAGCCTTTAATAGCTTCAGTAAATGACAATGTGTTTAAATTTTCACTGGCATTTTCTATTCTCACGAGTTTCAAGTTTTTCCAGAGCCTCAACCTCCCTTGCATTGTATTTTCTTATACCTGTAATCAAGGCCTTAACCCAGGTCCTAAGCAAAGCTAACAAATAATTATCTTTCACAATAGAGCTAAAAACAGGACTCTAATTAATTAAAGCACTAATTGAACTTCTCCATTACTGATACATTAGTTCCTGCTCTGACATAAACATTAATCAAATTCACTGAATAATTTAGCTCTCTACTTCCCTCACCTGTGTAGACAAAGCTGCCTGCTGTCCTGTAATGGTAACACATGCAAATGTTTCATGACGCTATTTGGCAATGTCTTTGTTAAGTATTAGTAACTGATAACATTCTATAGTAAAACGGGAAGAGGGTATAGAGTAAAAGCAAAATGTGGTTAAACACACATAGACACACACATACGTTATATATTTATGACAAATATTTGTTTCCTTTTTAAAGAAATGAACCCATGGAGGAAAGAGCCTTTTGAAAAAATAATTTAAAGCATTTCACAAGAACTTCTGCATTTTAATGAAGTGGGTTGTTTAGATTGCAACTGTATGGGGCAGTGGATTTCCTTTAATTATGTGATTAGATAAATATTTATATATTTTTTCTCTGTTGAAATCCAAGCTTCCTGTTGAGTCTAAACGCTGGCTCTCTCTTCTCCAGCTGGCAGAACCAGTTTTCAGGGCTGCTGGAGAAGATGCACATCAGATGTGCTTCAATGAGGATACGAAGTCATCCCTAATGGGCAGTTCTGTTTTTGAAGCCAGCCTGACTGGGACCACAGTTTGATATTACAGGGTGAGTGAAAGGTGCAGTTCTTGCTGCTGTCTAGCCAGGTCTTGCTGTGTGGAGAAGAGGTTGCACACTGTTGGGGGGCATTGCCTTCTGCAAGCATATCACCTTAAACTCACTAGTAGGATGTCTCCAGCAGATACCCCGAGTGGTTTAACAGGGAGGCAGTGGTGGATGATAAGCCTGGCCTTCATCCCCCTTCAGGAATGTAGGCCTTATTCCCCCTGCTGCTGCAAAGACAGCCTTCAGCTGTCAGCCCCCTGTGGAGATTGCCTTGGTTGAAGAAAGCCACCTTGCCCAAGGGCACACTTCCTTCCAAGGGCATCCAGTGATATTATATAAACAGTATAAAGGCCTGGCCTACTGTGTCAGTTGAAGACAACTCTGAAGGGCCTCCTGACTCCACCCGACCCCACCCTTTGGGGTCAGCCGAGCCTTTGGGTGAAGCTGCATTGTGCCTCAACTTCTCCCTCTGCACCTTCCTACCTCCCACTCCTCCCTTCCGCAGGCCTTGATCCCAAGAGCACTCCTGTATCTCTGCACACTAACCTCTGCTTCAGAGATGGCTTCCAGGGGAACTGACCTGTGACAGAGATGACAGGAAGCTTCATTCTGGAATAAATAGTATGACACTGCTCAAGGTCAGAGTAATGAGGTGGGCATGGCATTGGCAGGTAAATGCTAAAGGAAGTGCAAGAAAACAATCAGGGGTACGGGGGAGAAGGAGACCACGCTGAAGATTAAAATGAAGTAGGCCAGGTTTGTCTTTTTCCTCAGGACTGAGTTGGCTGGAGTGTGATTCTGGGCAGGGCCTGGGGCATCCTCAATGAGTCTGTCAGAAAACCTGTTCTTGCCAACATGGCAGGCTGGCGAGAGGACAGAACAGCTAGGGTTGGGAGGAGTAGGCTATTCCTCTATCCAGAATCTTTTTAATCACCTCTCAGGCATTCATCAAACTCTTCAGAAACAGGTGCAGAGTTACTTCAAAGTTGACTTACTTCAAAGTGATGTTCAGAGATTTTAAAATAAACTCCAGAGTTCTCAGAAATCTCCTCAGCTGCAGCAACAGAGTAGGTACCACCCCTGCCCTTATGTGCAAAGAAAATGAGATTCCAGAGATCTGTCTCATTAGCAGAGAGAACAGCAGCCTACCTTTAGCACTGGTGGTAAGAAAACAAACTGCACAGACTTCTAGCAGAATCTGGCCACCATTCTGTTTTGAATTCTCTTTTTTCTCACCTTAGTCACAGGCAGTTTACTGAGTCTCCAGATAAGACCATAAGTTTTAGGCACCATTGCCTGATGAAGCTGAGACGATTTAACACAGGAGATACTGTGCTTTACTGACCAATGTACAAAGAGAGAACATCACAGCTGCCACTGTAGGCCTGCCCATCTGTGGGGAGGTGAGGGTGGACATTACAAAAAAGGCAGAAAGTAGGAGCAGGAGTGTGGCAGCAACTTAAAAGAATGAATGCAGTCCTAATGCTTGGTACTGTCTTTGTCCCCAAAAGCCATCTCAGGCCTGGCTACCTGCACAGAGCCCCAGCTCATGAAAGGGCACCAGGAGAGCTGTGTGAAAAGGTTCCTTTTCTTTTTTTTTTTTTTCAAGTTATCTGCTAGATGCTCTGAAAAGGGCTTTTTGTGTTGAGCTTAAGGCAGCTCAGTTTAACTAGCAGTAGGTAGAGCATTGTTAAAAGGGATAAAAATGGGAGATAAGCTTTGCTCCCACAATCTGCTTCCAACGGATATGGAAAAGAAAAGAAGCAGCTCCTTGGAGGCATATTGTTGCTGCACTTCTTGGGCTCAAAGGCCTTCCTCTGGAATTAATATTTACCTCCAATTACAGTTTTCTGCAGTAAGGAGTCCCCACTGATGATCTTGTTCTGAAAAGCTTTCATTTATTGCAGGAGTAGGCAAATCCACTCACTTAGGTCCCTCTCACAGAAAGCAGCCAATGAAGAGATTAAAATCAGAGCAGGAGGAATGTTTTATTTACATTTCTTTGAAGTTCAGACCTTCACTCCTCTCTCCACTCCCTTGGAGCAGAATGGCTCCAAGAAGTTTTGCTCTGATTTTAGAAAGCTCACATCTGCCTCCAGGCTGCAGCTTTGCCTCCTTATATTTAGCCACCTTTGGAAGCCTTTTCTTCCCCCTTGAAATGAGGATTTGGCCTGTGTGAAAAAAAGGTACAGATGTATCACCATGCTCATACCAAGTGCATGCAAGCTGGGGAGCAGCAGACTAGCTGGACTTTGCAGAGACACCAAATATTGATTAAGAGCTCTGCTTTCTTTTCCCTATCTACTATTTCTGTAAGCCTTACAGAGCTCCATTCCCCTTTTCTGGATGAATGCAAGAACAAGACGGAATTTTCTCTCAAGAGAGGAAAAGAGAGCAAACCAACAGAGGTCGCCCCTCACCTAATGCAGCACCAAACTTTTGCTCTTTCCAATGTCCTTCAGGACACACACTGGCTACCACAGTTGAGTTTCAGCATGGCAATTACCCAAGGCAACCCTGGAGGGCTCTGCAGGGTTGGGTGCCGTACTGCGCTGTAGCAGGCCAGGAGACTTGGCAAGCGTCCGATTGTCCCTCACTGCAGAAGGACGTGGCTGAGTGGCTGAGTGTGGAGGGAACTTAGTTCCCTTGAGCCTTAAGCCACAGCCATCCCTAGCCTTGCTGGCATCACTTGCATTACCAGAGCTGCCCAGAGGGCTGTGTAATACTAATAGACATAAGAAAAGGTCTTCAAATTAATTTTCTAATATTTTATGTAGAGAGGTGAAGGAAAAGGGGTAAAGAAGAAAAAGGGTTAATAAAGAGCAAGTCTATTACATTTAACTTACCAGAGACTACTTGACAGACAACAGGGAACAGAGCAGCAATAAGCCGAATCTTCATCTCTAATTGGGCATGTCTGGGTTTCTCAGGATTTCCCTTTCTCCTTCTAGGAGGGCTCGAGGCCGACCAACCTCTGGAGTTTTGGATAAGGCTTTCAGAGATCACATCTGAGAGACTCTCAAGACAAAGGTATGGAGAAGGGATGACCAGTTGTCAGGATTAGCCACCTGAATCCACAGCAGTGGAAAAGTGAGACAGAAGGAATAGAAAATATAGCAAAACATAAACACTATGATGAGAAAATCAGAAGTGTTCTTGCAGCTACTCCATTTCAGTAAAAGTCCCAGTGCGGTAACCCCAGGGTCAGGATATGATGCTTTGGGACTTTTTTCCTGCTCTTATCCCTCTGAACAGGAGTAAGGTCTATGGCTGGGAAGCTCCTGCCAGTGAATATTTTCTATTCTTCTTTTGTTAGGGTTTTCCTTTTCAAGCTCCCAACAATATTATTTTGCCAGGGGAGTGTTTTCTTGTGTGCGAAGGGTTTCAGGGATTGTTTGTTCTGAAAAGCATCTGCAGACAATAATTGGGAAATGTGTTAAACCTACCATCAATTTGCTTTATTGACATGGGAACCTCAGTGGGTCCCTGTGCAGAATAGATGTTTCCCCATGTGAGCGAGCTACAGAAAAGGCTGCCTTGCTGAAAAGGGCAAGTCAGACAGAGGCAGATGCTGGATAAAAAAAGGACAGGGGGAAAACAGAGGGGTGGAAACTGAGCCAGAAGTCTTGAGACAAAGCTTGGGATGATTAAAAACAAAAGCAGGAGATGTTCAAAAGGAAAGCTGGTTATCACAGAAGCTCCTCCAAAACAGGACTTTTCAGGGATTAAGACAAGGGTTGATGGTCAGGAGACATGAGACAGTATATGTATGTAAAGAACCCCATTTGGATGGCAGGGTTCCTGTCTGTTAAGCTGTTTAGTTTTAATAAAAGTCTCCCTCCATCCTCCAACATAGCATTTCCTTCTGCCATAGAAAAATCCAAAACCACGTGGCTTGGTTTATGGCACTTGGACAAATGGTAATTATCAGCCTATAATTCCCTTGAGGGGAGCTGATGTTTCAATAAATTATAAGAGCTGAGCTTGAGTGGTTTATGGCACCATCAAAACCTATGGACATATAATCTTATAACCACACTTGCTAGTGAATAGCTGTTTGCACAATAGGTGATTTAGGAGCCTCCAGCTCCTCTCAGAGAGCATGGGGGCTGCCAGGCTGCTCCCCAGCTGCCCCCAAAGCCTCCTCTGAATAGAACTGAAGATGCTTCTACCCTCAATAGGTTGCCAAGGCTCATTGCCGTGGTTTCTACAAGTTGAACACATTTGGATCCACACTGGTATACACATCTATAGGACTTGGTGATTTCCCAAAATAGTTATATGACCACAGGTGTGTTCTCAAGTGTTTAACATATTCACAGGCATCTTAGAGCAAGGAGAAGTTTTACACATTATATCCAAGGACACAGAAAAAGAGGAGGTGACTAAATCAATATGCAACCTTGATCATTGTGATTTAATATTAAAGTTTATAAGATCTCCTGTTTTGAAAATATGTTAGAGCCTTAATAGAAACAATAGGGCTCCAGACATTCAAAAAATATTTATTGTGAAGCTCCATTGTGGCCACAGAGAAATGTCCTATTAAACAGTCAGGTGGAAGATAGAAATATGGCAGGGTTGCTAAAAAGCATTGAAAACAAATACCATTATTTACCTAATTTATTTATAATATATACCCCTCTGACTTCCAAAAATAGTTTGAAGTCAGTTAGAATATAATGCCATAATATATATATTATGCCAAATATATTCCATTTGTATATATCAGGGGAAGAGTGGGAGAGAATTACATTGGGAATCAAGAAGTAAGTTAGAGCAACGTGGCTCTAAATTTCTCTTTAAGCTTTCTAGAAAAAGCAAAGAGAAAAGACAAGGAAGGAAAGATGATGAGCACCACATAACTCTTGGTAGAACTGAGGTTCTGGTAGGAAACGTGCTCAATGGCATGCCTTAGGTAATGCAGTGGTGGCGCCAGGCACGAAGTCTCAAAAATGCAATGCCAGGTAAATCATCATTTCTTACCAGTCAGGTCTTCTTTCTCCTCTGTGCATGCACACAAAGTCAAACAAATCACTGTTCATTCATCACATTGTTTCAAAGAGAAAGTAGAGGCCATTTTGTGCCTGTGGTCACAAAACATGAAGGCCACAATCCCATAACTAGACCTCAGGATTCAGAAAAGAAAAGCTCTTCTTCGCAAAACAATGGTGATAACCAGGCTTTATAAATCCTTGGAATAAGCTGATTAAAGCTATTGCCTGACCAGGTAAGTGCTTTAGAATGAAAAGTGGGTTATCTATTGGTGTCATTTCCATGCACTAATTCTTGTGCCACATTTTTAGTGTGCTTTCTTACAAACATCTATGCCCCAAGATGTCTGACAAACTTTGGCATCAACTTCCATTTGCCTTATAATCTTTGTTCTATGTATATCAAACATGTCCAAAGATTTTCAAAAGTACTTATTTTCAAAAGCATTTATTGGTTTTCTACACCTTTGTACATCAGAACCCATGGCACTCCGGGGAGAATGTTGGTTTATTGGATGGATAACCCATTTTTGTAGCAATAAATACCGACAGGCTGAAAATATTAATAGGAATGGTCACATTGCAAAATTCATACAATAAAATATTTTTAGACTTCAATATAAGCTCAAGAGGTCTGTCTTCCCAAAGGCACATGCTTCTTTTATTTGGACAATGAGAATCATATAATCCAATCTTTGGTTTATCCAAGGAAGCAAAGAGTTAAATTAAATGTCTGACTGAAGTGACAAATTAATCTTAGTAGTTCTGCTTCTTTTAATTGAGCTCTTAAATGGTTCTGTTTCTACTTTTAATTGTCCTGTTACTGAAAGTTGCCTCAAAGCCTTTTAGAAGGGGCACAAATCATGTATAAACAAATGCATAAAATAAAAATACTTTCTGCAGGGGCTTAGATAAATTGTAGGAAGAACCAATAAATCCATATCAGAGCACAAGAGAAGTTGGAGAATAAAAGCTCCTTGTACTGTCCCAAGAATTGCCCCTTGTAAACAATGCCAGAGATGATACATAAAGCCAAACAATTCACAAATGCCAGAGGAAGAAAAATTAAACCAATACCAGGGAGAATTCAGGGTTTGCTTTTCATTTCAATAATATAGATCTGTGATACCCAAATCAAAATCACCTTGCAGACTCAAATGCTTTCAAGTTCCAAGTGAGTAGCATAAATGAGTAATACGGTGAAAAACAACAGGCAGGCGAAAGGTGGGCCTGATGGGGAAATGGAAAATGTGCCTCCCCATCATTCAAATTCAAATTTTTATAATACGTGCTTCAGGGCAAATAAAACACATCTGCTGGCCATGGTCATTGGCTTGATGTCCACTTTGTCACCCCTGATCTAAATAATGAGTATATTTCACTCCACTAAGGTTTCACAACAGTGGAACTACTGGCATTTGGAGTGTGACAATTTTTTACTGTGTAGGACTTCCCTATGCATTGCAAGTCAGTGCACATCCAGGTAGTCCAGGAACCAAAAGCCATAACACCCTTCAGACAACTAAAAATGTCCCCTCTCCCAACATTTCAAACATGCGCCTCCCCCTGCCACCAATCCAGGGTGAGAACAGTGTGTCTAGCTGCCTGGCTAACTCATTCCATCTCTTAACATTTTCACATCTGACCTCATATTTTTGCTTTTTATAACAAAAATATAACATGATTTTCAGGATTTTAAGGACAGTATAATAGGCTATCCTTTCCTTTGCCGTATCACTGGATTAGGAAAAGGACTATGAAGAGGTTGGCAGGAAATGTGAAGATAATAAGATGAAGAGAAAGAGGAAATGATCAAAGGCAAGTCAGTGCAGTCACTAGGCAAAGAAAACAGCAGGGAAAGTATGTGGGGAGGGAGGCTGAACCAGTCATCCTTGTTACTGCTACCACCACATAGTTTTTCAAAGCTGTTCTCTTTCATCCTCTTCCATGAACTTGGAACTTTCCCAGAATGCCCCAATTTGAGAAACTCTGCATTTTGTATCTTTGGCCCCTAAATAAAGGTAAAATCCTGTTTTAATGACTACCATTTATAACATCCAGTCCTACATAATAAGGCTGTTGCCAACTCATGGTCAACAGCCCACACTAACCCAAGGTTGCTGTTGTGGATATAATTAGCCCCCTTAAATGAAAAACTCATGTACAACAGATGTATTCTGAAGTCCTTGTGCGTTTACCAGTCAACCTATTTAATATGCCTATTCTGTAGTGTTGCATTCAGAAATGGAAATTACTTTTGAATGATCACATGTTATAATGGTAAATCTGGCATTGATTCTCAAAGTGGGGATTTTTTGGTGGTGGTTGTTTTTTTCTGAATGGAGAGTCCTTGCGACCTGTAGGACTTAATGGCTATCGGCATTCTCCCAGATGGGGTGATTGGCCCTCATGTTTTAAAGAAGGTAAGAAAATCTCAGGGATATGCAGACTTGAAGCTGTTTGGGGATAAAATTGTTAGTACAGAAGAGAAAATGAGTCAAGGTGAGGGTGGTGGGTGGGAATATAGGCGGCAGGCAATTTCAAAAGTTCAAAATAGAGGAAAGTCAGAGATAGGTAAAGCAGGGCAGAAGACGCAGGTCAGGAGGTGGAAATGGTCGTAAGCTTGGTTCTGGCAGAAGAGCCAACACCGGCGGGGGTGAGGAGTTGCAGGGGTCCTCTGAGCCTTACTCAAGCTTCAGTGTGAAGCTGAGCTTTTGAATATAATGGCTACGCTTATTGACAAAAAAGGTAGGATTGCAAAATAAGAAGTGAATAACTAGTTCCTACAGCCTCAGAAACGGACTCAAGGTAACTCGGAAAATTTTCTTTTTAAATAGCTGTACCTTTTAATAATTGCAATATCAACAACTAATATTTGTTAGTTATGTTCTCGGCACTGTGCTGCCAACTTTACGTGGGTTATTTCTTTTCATCTTCTCAACAATGCTATGGGCACCCTCATTCTACAGCTGAAGAGACTAAGGAGAGGGTTACTAACTCATCCAGACCCACATGGGTACTAAGGGGCAGAGCAGGGATTTACATGAAGGTGTCTAGTCCCAATCCCTGCTCTTAGCCGTTAGGTTACACAGCCGCCTTCCACATCTGACACTCTGCTATTCCCTGAGTGACAGACCCCTTGAGAGCCACCATGACATCCCCAAGAGAGGCCCCAGCAGGCATGTGTGCATTATCCCCTCCCCAGGTCAGAGTCATTCAAATCAAGGTGGGCACACATCCCCAGTAAATCCACTCAGATCCTCCCACCCAAGAATTTGGGATTGGGCTATAAATAACCAGTTGGTCTGATAGGTCTTTTTTTCTTTTTTTAGCTGAGAAACCATCAATGCAGGGGCTATGAAATGTCTGTCCTGTTTCCTCCAGATCTATGGAGAGGCAGAAGGAGTGGAAGGACACAGAAAAGAGACAGAAAGGGAGCACTTTCTATTTTCCTGGTAGTTGTCCAGCTCCTTATCCAGGTCCGCCCTGAGGCCCAGCTCCTTTCCCGCCATCAGATTTGGTGCGACACCCTCTGTCCTCATAATAAACACCCCTTTTTGCTTAAGCTGCCCTGAGTTGGTTTCTGTCACTTACAAACAGAGTCATAACTAAAATATCATAGAGACCTCCAATCTGTGGTTTCTATCTCCCGTTTTTATTTTACTATTCTAAGCATTTATCCTTTCCATCAACATTTGCTGTCTCCTTGCAGTTGAGGGCCCTTTCCTAAATCCTACTGAGATTCAGTCTCAGAACAACAACAATATCAAAAGCACCAGCATACCTCCATCTTCTATCAGAAAGACTGGCAACAGAATAACCCCAATAAACCCACTGCAAGTCGGATCCCTGTGCCCAAATCTCTCACATTTTATTGTGAATATTCATGGAACACTCCCACATAGAAACTGAGTGAATGGATAAACTCACAGCCACACTCTCATATGCCTTCCTTTGAAATTCCCCAAACAATCCTCTTTAGACATCATCACCTAATGAGTTTGATACTGTTGTAAATATGGAGCAGATAGTAAACATTGGCTTTATGGGAATGGTTAAAAAATAATAATAACCACTACCATGATATCTAATATCATAAATACCCTTTTTCTTTGCAGAGTAGACTTCAATTTTAATGGCATTTGGGCTATTTTGATAGCTTACCAACTTCATTAAAATGGAATTTCACTGGAATTCTTAATAAATAATTTAAATTGGCCCCTGTTGAAGCTTAATTTCTATATTCCCAAATAAAACTTTGTAATGGGTTGCTTTATTAGTGTGGTGATCACCCAAGCTTCCTCAAGCGAGCTATGTTTTTAGAAGGAAAATGGAGGTGAGGATACTACCTAGGATTATTTTCTCAAGTTTACCTGAGCTTGCCTGAGCAATTAATATGCCTGTAGATGAGCACAGTTAGAACAAAGAGATTGTCTTCTCTACCCTCCTCATTTTACAGACAAAGATGCTGAAGCCTAAAGAACAAGGTCACACAATTAATTGGCTAACATAACACTGCATTCTGAGTCTGCTGATATTCTTGATTTAAAGCTCTTCACATTTCACCATGTTGAAAAGGCTTTGTAGCTAACTTTTATAAGTTTCATAACCTTATGAGGCAAGTGGAAGAACTCAGATCAACTCAGATGAACAGTAAGAAGCAGACAGCAGAATGCCTGTGTGCTGGAGGGGACATTCTGGTCCAGGCTCTGCCGTTCGCTGACACTGTGCTTTTGGGCTCCATTTGCAAACAAGAAAAGGGGATAGGACTACTGGTTCTAAGGTTTTCCTGATATCCTGAAGAGTTCTTAGATGCCTGTAGAAGACCTGGCTAGCCCCGCTCTAAGGCTCTTGGTCACAGCTTCTACTGGCTCTAATATTCAGTGTGCAGAACTAAAAATTCATATGTTCTTCTTATGACCAAGGGAGTCCCCCACCTGGGAGAACCCAGGTAACATGCAGGAGATGCCACCTACAATGGCATTCAAATATCTGTGTCAATGGCAAGAGCTGTTTGGTTCACAAGCCTTAGACATTTACGTCCTTCTACTTTTTTTCATATTGACTTTATCTTACTAGACTCTGAACAAAGTAATTTTGAGTTGAAAGAATTCAATCATCTGATTTCAGGTAAATATCTTTATAAACAAATCAGTTCACATAATTGATGTGTTATTTCTACACGTGGTTTTAAAGAAAGCACAAGCCCCTTCCATTTCTCTTTGATAATAAAATACTATCATGGATTTTTACACTCCTGGTTTCTAGTATCAATTCAGCCTCCTGTGATAGGTGTTACTAAAAACCTTTGAAGTGCTTGTTTGTACATGCCAGATTTTCA
The DNA here is from genome assembly GCA_023783475.1 of Daubentonia madagascariensis. Taxonomy (NCBI): domain Eukaryota; kingdom Metazoa; phylum Chordata; class Mammalia; order Primates; family Daubentoniidae; genus Daubentonia; species Daubentonia madagascariensis. Next base: position 11,017,348 of record JAKFHU010001670.1, read on the forward strand.
TTAATATACCAACCGATAAATAATTCCACTCTGTAATCTTTCAAAAGAAAAAAAAGCCATGAAAAATGAAGCGAAAAGCAAAATAAAATGTTTTTTCACATTACTTCCTTTTTGCCATAAACCATGGAATATGGCTCACGATCTCCACCTAGTGGAATCTTTAAGGCGATAACTCTTGTAAAACCTGAATATAGGAAACGTGGGGATGGGGCCATTAAGTCAGACAAATTATTTTTTCTACATAAAATGTATTTATTAAGAATCTAATATGATAAGTATTTGCTTCTTTTTAACTAGGAGAATTCACCTTTCGTAGGTTATTATTAATAGGTAGTTCTCTACTAAGATCTCCAGTCCTTGAAAGGCCATCCTTTGTCATACTGTAGGCAGGACACCTGCATTCTTCCTCCTCCTCTTTCCCAAGCCCACATTATAGAATTTCACTGGTTTTTAAAAAAAACCACTCTGACTGCATAAGGAAAGGGAAAAGACTATTACTTTTCTCCTAGTTGTTAATTCTCATCAACAATTTGATGGAGAAAGTTGTTGATGGTATCGTACATGTGATGCAAGCACTCTCAGGTGGGTTAAAGAGTCATAATAAGTTATGCTTTCTATGTCATGGGGCTCCCTATCTACTTCTCGGGGTGAATGCAGCCTGTTTCTGTGCAGCAGACTGAAGAAATTTCAATGATAGCATGTCCTTTTCCAGACAGAACACTTCTAATCCTTTCTGACCTTGGAATGTAAAATGTATGCGATGCAAGTCACATTCCCATGAGCAATGCCAACTGCAGCCCTCAGAGTAACTTTTGGAAAACTGTTAGATGCACAGTCACCACCTCACATGGCCACCCCAGTGATCTTGAAAGGCTAAGAATTCCTTCCCTGAACTTTCCATCCTTTCTTCATCATATCTGATATTTTATTTCAGGCACCTGAATCCATCACCAATTAAACCAAGAAAGATCTCTACTTTCTAACTCCTTGGGTTCAGGCCCTTTGAGGCTGTCATATTGTCAATATGCTGCCTAGAAAAGATGGGGACCATTTGGGGTTCAGTAGGGATCTCTTGTTATAATTATGCTGCTCAATAGGCTAGCTGTTTATTCATGACATCATATTTGGTAAATAAATCCTTATTAAATTGAATTAAATAGCATTTAATTTATATACCAGTTGTTCTTTACTGAAAGAAAAACCCTCAATTGTCAGTTGGTGCTAAAGACTGCTCTCTATGATAGATATAAATCTGTGATGGCTAATATAAATCACTGATGTAAATCTATGCCTGAAAGTCATCCTAGGCTCTGTGTAGCCAAATTCAATGTTACTTTCATGTCCTATTTGAGTTTTTATCCAGGAGATACAATAAGATGATTACATTAACAGCCCCACCTCTTCACCCTTCTTTGCCTTGTAACTTTTCAATGTCTTCTCACTCTGTGGCCTCAGCCACGTGGCTTGCTTTGGCCAATAGGACATTAGCAGACTTGGCTTAAGCAGAGGCCTAAAAAAGTCTTGCACATATGTGCTTCCTCTCTCACACCTCTGCCAGCATCATGGAAACACATATGTCCAGGTAAGCCTGCTAGAAGATGAGAGGCCTGTGGCCCAGTCACTCATGTCACACCAGCCAGATATCAGACATGTGAGTAAGACCAACTGATACAAGAAGTATTACCCTGCAAAGCCTAAATCCCTGACCTGCAGACTCTTGAGTTACTATTGCCTTAAGTCACCGACTTTTGTGGTGGTTTGTTATACAGCATTATTGAGGCAATAGACAACTGATAGAGAATGCACATTAAGTTTGGAAATGGCCTAGGGGGTTCTGATTGGACAATCATGAGCTGTGAACAAACAAGAACTACTGTTTAGAATACAGAAAGATGAGAGCCAGAGAGAACAAAGATGAGAAAGTGCCTCATGCTGAGGATAAGTTGACATTTAAAGAGAGGAAGTTGGAAAGGATGTAAAGTCAAACAAGGCCAGAATAAATGTAAACATACTTAGCTAATATGTATGAAGGAAGGAAGTCCTGATGTCGGAGGGTAGCTACTGCAGAGGGTCTGCTCTTATCACACATTTAAACGTAGTGGGGTGATTACTTTAACCATTAAGCCATTGTAAATGTGATTATTTCTGCAACTAGGTCTCTGTCTTCTTAGCTATAAATGGAAGGGTAGACTGAAGAAGTTCCAGAACTCTTTCCATATGTCCCATAATTCTATTATTTCAGTATACTAACTGTTTTGCAAAATAATCCTTAAAAGGTATAGTAGTCATGCCCACAATTGCTGTAAGCAAGGGGAAAGCAGTATCTGTAGCATAATACCACCCTGATCTGGATGTGCCCAAGCTGGAAAATATGTCATGAGAATTATGCTAATATGTGGTTGGCATAATTGGTTATGGTGATCAGAGCACATATCTCGTTCAGGACGCATATACACCTTGCCTGGATCTCTAGATATTTCTGCAGGGGAAAAAGTGGAGGAACTAAAGTTAGACTAGGGTAACATGGCCAAACTTCCTGCATGTCAATCATGCCAGGGTGTCTTGGGGCAGGATTGGGCAAAAAGAGCTTGGAAGACATGAATGACACTCCACTACCCTTAATTTCCTACACTGAGTAAATTTATTTCCCCTTCCCCATCATATACACGTATGAGAAGGCACTGCCCTTCAGATGATTTGGTTTGTGAAACAGGAAGAGTATGTGTGTGTGTGGAAATAAATTAATTTCAAGGGCAACATTAATTGTTTGCTGTGTTTTGGGGGAGGGAGGATAGTTTCATCAAAACATATCTTATTAACCTTAACTAGAAAGCTCCCTGTGCCCAGGGACTCACCTCATTCTTACACACCTGCAGCATCCAAGCCCAGTGGAAAGAACATCGTAGACCCTCAGCAGATATGTTCTGTGGTTTTCATTCTTTTGTGGTAAAGAACTTTCAATACAGTCTTGTTTATGTGGAGATGCAAAAGTTTAGAATTTCTTCAACAGTAAGTGTGCATCTTCCTCCATGCAATGCAGCATGACTTTTTATAAAATCCAATGAATGTTTAAAAATAACAGCCTATTTCCTTTAAAAAATAGCTATTTAGGTGTCTAGTTTCCAACATCTTTATCACTTCATGAATTTCTATGACACTTCTCCATCTCATAACCTAATGATTACAAATGGGAAGCTTAATGATTTAGAATTAACTATAGAGAGAGTAATTATATCTCTCACTCCCTCAAGTTTTTTAATGATCAAAATATATTTTATTGAAAAGAGCTGGTATGAATTCTAATGCTTGCTCTGTCTGCTGTAAACTTTGAATCAGGCGGCTAAAGGTGAATAGATGACAGCCACTGACACGTTCTCTGTAACAACTCCCTTTTCCCTTCCAGCTGGACTTCCCGTCTTTCTCGCCATCTTCCTTCCTTTCTCATGATTCACACTGCCTCCTCCTCTCGCTTTCACACAGCGCTCGCTGACGGACTGGCAGACACTCCGGGCACACACATGAGTGGCTCCTCACTCTCACTGATACTCAGCTGGGGGGAGAATCTGATAAACATTTCTACCTATAACTAATAATGATGGCTGTGATCACGAGCAATCAGAAGAATGCCACTCATTGAGCGGGTACTGTGTATCTGGCATTGTCCTAAGAATTTCACATATGTTAGTTTATTTAATCTTCACAATAATCTGCCCTGTATGTATACCCAAGTTATTGATGTTAAGAAAGATTATTCTTTTTTTTCAAGAAAATAAAAGATTAATCTCTCGGAATCAGATGTGCCACATCCTCCTGAATATGTGGCTGTAGTAATAGAATACTTCTTATACAGTGTTGGAACTGGAGAGGATATGTCTCATCTTAACACAGGATGAAACAATTTAAGATAGCAAAGAGCTACTTTAGGTAAAAGAACTCCTAACTATGCACACAATAAGACACAGAGATTCTATATAGTATGGCTACTGAGATGTGCAGTGCTAAACACATAATGGGTGCTTTAAAAGTAATTGTTGAATGAATGACATGGCATATTAAGGTTCTGTGAATATGTCTTCGTTCAGAAAAATGTGGGAGCCAATAAAGGGAAATGGAATTTCTTGAGAAAGTTTCCAATTCTGACATCCCAATGCTATTTTATTCAAACCAAGAGTAGACTCTTGCCACTGTGCAACAGTTAGTATAAATGTTTGTATTTTGTCACTTTGAGAAAATGTTTTGTATTAAAATATGAAAAGCTAAAATATAATAAGTCTTTCAGTTTGTCATGAAAGGTTAAGCATGGATCAGTGGTTAAGTGCTTGTTTCCACTCAGGTTCCCTCATTTACAATCTGTGTGACTTCAGCCGAGTTATCCAACTTTTCTAAGCCTTGGTTTCCTCACCTATAGAGGGAGAAGAAACAACACCATAAAGTTACCAGGATTAAAGGAGAAGAATGTATGTAAAATACTTAGCAACTGACACAGAGTGGATAGTAAATATTACTACTAGTAATTAAAAATGAAATAAGGAACTGCCAAGGTAAATGAAGATGAAATTGTATTTTATAATCTTAAAAATACATAAGCGGTTTCTTCAACCTTACTACAAGCTGAACTTGCTTTGCACCCTGCTCTGTATATCATGCTTTTCCCACACCTAGAGACATAACTTCTCTTTATTTCCCTTGGTGGTTTTCATGCACTTTACCCATGTTAATATTCATAACATGTTAGTGAAAACAAACCCATATTGAATTCAGTTGTGGACACCTCCCCAGTCTATTTAATGTTGTATTCTTCTGTCCCTAAAGTATTCCTTTGAAACAAAAGTGAAATCAAGGGGAAATACAAGAAAAAATGAGAACTGTTTCTTTTCCATACTATTATAAATGCTCTCTTTTGCTGTTTTCTAAGGGTAGCCTCGTGGCCCCAAAATCTCCAGGAAGCTATGCTAACTTGTAATTCCATGTGAACTAATGAATAAAAGGTCCATGCAAATGTATAAAAATGTAGCAACAAGTTAGGCCAATACCGATCTAAAAAGGTGGTATTCCAGAAAAAGGTCAATGAAGTAGAACAATTTGTGTTAGATAAATAAGAGCATATGCTCTGGCTACAATTCAAAACCTTTTCCCCCTAATGTGACACAAGGATGGATGATGTTTACATGCACAATACACTCCCTTGAGTGCAGAAATAAAATAGGCCAAGGAGTATGTGGAACGTCTAGGGAGCTTGGTGCAATTGTGGTCCCTTTTTCTCTCATTCAAGAAATGGTGTATCTGAACGCCGTAAGTATGAGCACTATGGATAGCCTGGAATTTATTCTAACTATATAAAAATATGAGTAATTCTCACTTATTGATACTTTATCATTCATAATAAATTACTTGCAACATGTCATATTTCTCAAATAGGATTCAACCTCATAAATATATGAATTCTTTACAAGTTAATCTATAAATTTAATGCAATTCCCATAAAACACCTAGCTCTGGGTGACAGATTACAGACGTGACTCCAGGTGAATACTGAAAATAAATAAGCAATAATAGACAGAAAAAAATCTGGGGAAAAAACAACAGCAATAGCCCCATCTGATATTAAAACCTGTTTTATAAGCATAATAATTAAGACAGTAAGGTACTGGTGCTTAAAAAGAAAGTCAATAAACCAGAATATATTATTCAGGAATAGACCCAAATAAATGTGTGAAGACGGTATATGGCAAAGATTGTATTTCAAATCAGTGGGCAAGAGATGGGTTATTCAACAAATATTCCTATAGGAATATCTGGGTAACTATTTTATGGGGGCATGGGGATAGGAAGTTAGGTTAAAGACTTAAATCACAGCTTTTGTACCAGAAATTGGAGCTAGATCAAACAATTAATCCAAACACAAACATCTAACTACTTGAAAAAAACAAGGGGGGAATTTTTAATTTGAATTCAGACTGAGAAAACCTTTCTAAGAAAGACCTAAACCTTGCAAAACAAAGGAGATTGATAACAACAATTATATGAAAGAAAATATGCCTGAAAAACACCTCACCATAAACAAATGAAAAACTGGGAAAAATATTTGTAACTCACATCACAAAGGACTAATCTCACTGATAGAAGAAGAGCTCCTACAACTCAATAAGAAAAAGACAAGAAGACAAAAGATATGAAGAAAGCCATTCACCAAAAGGAAATATAAATGGCTCTTAAACAAATTTAAAGATGCTCAGCCTTACTCACATTAAGAGAAATGTAAATGAAAACTACAATGATATATTATGTTTTACCTATCAAAATAGCAAAGACCAGATTAACAGTTTTGTACAAGGAAAAATGCCTCCCTGGTAGCGTTCTACTTAGAGCCTTGAATCAGAGCACACAACATTATGAAGAAGCAAGGGAGTCTCAAAGCAGACGTGAGTTGTATTGCTGATGAAATCATCTGCAAGGAACGGGGAGAAGAGTGTTCAATAAATAGAACCAATGTTCACTGAGTGCCAACTATGTTAAGATGTTATTCTTTGTGATATTTATTTTAGTGACATTTTGGGCAGGATCGTGATTCAACTACACGTAGTGTATGATGTTAACCAAAGAAAGGCAATGATGGAGTGACTAGATTAAGTGAAGCTTACCTTTCCAGATTAATAATACCCTTATTAGTCACACACACATACACAGGGACACATTCTGAACTCACAGAGAGTAGGTGCCATGGGAGAAAGGTTGGCATATCAAGCTCAAGGATAGCAAAAGATACTGAATGCAGATTTATTCTCTATATTGAACTGTCCCATTTCATCTCAACTTGTAATTTAAACTCCAGGAAATTCTTTAATTATAACTAGGAATCTTACAGACATTTAGAGAAGACTTGGTCAATAAGACATTCTGTTTTCCTTCCTACACCTGTTGCTGTTCCTTGTCACGTTCCTTGCTGTGAAAGTAATGGAAACTACTAGATGGTGCTTTACTCCTCTTGTCATCACTTGGGGGCAGTGAGTAGAGGATTTCACTTCCTCTTCTCATTTATCAGGGGGTGGAGAAGTGACCACATCCCATTCTTGAGTGAGTGGAAAGGAAGAAGCAGCCTCCTTTCCAGACTACCCTCCAGGCTGGGCATCAGGGATGGGCAGATGGTCTGCTGAGTCTCAGCTGGACCTCAAAGCTAGGCAGATGGGTATAAGGCAGCCTCAGAGCACTCCCTAGAATACGTGTATGTGTGTGTTGGGGCATGGAAATGCAGCAGAATGTCTCCCATGGGCCCAAGAGTGATACAGACATGCCCCAGACTGCTGGCAGCCTCAGTGAGGCTTTGCTGCTAGGACAAGGAAGGGTGTACAGTGAAGTGTGTGGACAAATGTCTGAAGTCCAGACTATGTCATCTTTCTGAATCCAGCATGCCCAGATAACAAGCAGGACCAGGGACCCCTATCCCTGATAGCCTGATGCTCTAAAGCCACCTGGAATTGGATACAATCCCAGGGAAAGAGATTTAGTTTTAGTTACCCAGCATATTAAAGCCTCAAAAGAGAAAATAATTTTAGTTACAGAATAAAAGTAAGGAAAAATTTCTTTCTGGTACAGTCAGGCTTGTAGATTAAACTGTGTTCAAGTACAGATATTTGGGAAGGAAGGTTCTAGTTAGAAGGGCCTCAAATTCCAAGTTAAGTCATGTGTAGTTTATTCTGTAAGCCCAGAGACTCAATGGCTGTTTTTGAGCATTTTCTCTGCCTAGTTGTTATCTGAAGTGAAAGCCAGACCTAGAAGGAACTGTAGCCACTATAATAGCACGTAAGCACTATTAGTTAAATACTGCAGATGCCTTTCCACCTTAAAAGAAGAGATGTGACAGCTATTGTGAGGTGCTGATTAGTAAACTGAGTGATTGCTCCAAGTCTGGTTTGTGACTAACAGATCACAGATCTGTGACTGAAAACATTACAGACTCTAATGCCCCCCAAGAGGTTCCACTGGGCTGATTCCAATTTCAGAAGCATCACATATGCTCTGTATTTCCATCTGCAAATCCCATAGAACACTGTCTTCTTGGAAAAGATGGAAATGAGGTTGACTTTAACTATGTTAAAGGATGATAGTTTAAATTACCATTGTTGGAGACCATGGTGGAGTTTGTTGTTTATTCTGTTTGGTGCTTTTTTTTTTTTAAAATTTTGAGTGTGTCCACTGTTCAAATCACTGGTTCAATATACAAGAATTCTATTTTGCTATTGACTGTAGATTAATCTTCATTGTAACTAGTGGTATGCTGCTAAATGTCTAACATCTGGCTCTTTGGAAGGAAAAGCCCTTATTTGTAGTTTGTCTATTTCCGTGGAGTAAATACTTACTTACACAATGACCAATTTCAAGCTACCAAGGGGGTCTCTGAACTTAGAGTTTGGGAGAGATACTCACCAGCACATTCTTATTATAGTTTGTATTTTCACCACACAGATATAATACATACATGTAAATAACCTCAAGAGCACGAATAATAATAAAATGTAGCAAAAAATTAGGAAGCAATGAGTTTTTAGTATTTATTGACTTTGTTTTCATATAATTTTTATATTTATAAGTTTATATAATCTAATTTTAATAATGATTGTGTTTGATAGCTAGTTCACAAAATTTTTCCTGACAAGTTAACCATTAGGTGTCATGAGTTAATACAAGCCAGCTCCAGCATGATGCTGATTATATCCCTGTCCCTAGCATGGTGATTGCCACTTAGTAGCTGTTTTACAAATGTTTGGTGAATTAATTAGTTCATTAATTAATAAATGACTATCAGAGCCCCAAAATTTTTTCAAATGCAAATGCAATAAAAAACTCAGGTTTGTTTGTTTAACTTCATCTAAGGGCCAATCTCCATATTAAAAACAAAAAGCCAAAAAAGCATATAAGGTAAAAATTCTGTTTTGCTGGCCTCAATAAATAATCAACTAGAAAACTTCTACTTATGTACTTATGCTACTATGTAATATCCATGTAACTCAACAGTTGGATTTTAAACTCAGCAAGATATAATAACCAACCATGGGCCAATCTGTCAGCCTTTCTAGACTTGACTCAACAAAAAAGGAACATCTGGAAAAGGTACATGGGAGGAGCCGTCACTGGTACGAGTGATGTGCTTTATTTTTGAAGTTGAGTCAGGGATTTACAGGTGTTTGATGTATTATTATGCTACCTAACTTCATGTAGCCATTGAGTCCTGGTTAGGAACACAGATTGAAGCCCGACAGCCTGGGTTCAAATCCCAGCTCTTCACATTTACTGTCCATGTGACCTTTGGCATAGTACTTACTCTCTCCAGTCTTAAGTCTCCTGATAATAAATTGAGGACAACAGCACTGCCCGCTTCACAGGGTGCGTGTGAGGACTGATGGCATTAATATACGCAGAGTGCTTAGAGCACAGCACAGGCAACCTATCAATGGTGGCTCTTTTATTATTATTATGTGTGTCATGCACTGTATTATAAAAAACAAAAAAGTAAGGCAATTTTTAAAAACCAAAAGTTGAACTATGTAATTATTGTAACACCTTCCAATCCTGAAAATTTTTATTACTGACACATATTTGCCTAGTCCGACCCTTTCAAATTGACCTGGCAATATCTCTATAAGCCCACCCCAGGGCTGGGCAGAAATGCCCCAGTGTGTTCCCACCCCCCTCTGGGACCCTGTCAACTTCTCCTTAACCACTCAATTGCCTCTTTGGTTCACTTTCTCCTCACCTGTCCTGGCCTCACTTGCCGTTTTGTGGCTTTCCACCATGGACCACTGTCTCCACCTGGCCCAGGAATAGGTGGCCTGGAGTTGGATTTCCCATCTCCGCTGCCAACTTTTGTGAGGCACCCCAGGTCTCAGGTCTCTGGCCTTACTAGCCCGGGAGAGAACTACACCTCCTGGGACCCACCCCCATATAGGACCCCCTCTCTGAAAGGGAAACAACATACTTAAAGCCTGAATATGCAAGTAGCAGTAGACTGGAGATATGATTTTAGCCCCAGGAAGACCTTAAGGTAATAGGGAAAATAAACAGGAAAAGCATTAGATTAAAATCAGAGTTAATGAGATTAAGTTAAATGATACTTATATAGTGTTTGGCACTTAGTAGGTATTCAATAATTAATACCTTTCCTGGGACACAGGAAAACTAAATAATAAATAGGTCACTTCTTTCAAGCCTCACTAAATCATTTATCAACTCCAGGTAATATTAGGAGATTGGATCAGTTGATACCTAAATCAACTCTGCCTCAAAAGTTGTCATGTATTTTCTCTTAGGTCGAAGTCTGATTATTCGCAAAGCCCAGAGATAAGAAACAACAGCCTTATTGTGTCAGTTCAAAACCGTTGAAATTGTGATTTATAAATTTTCCCACCAGAGGGCACAATATAAAAGCCGATGGCTGCTGAGCTGCTGGTGCATCATTCACCCTTTCCGGTGTATGATTGTTTCACTCTGTGGATTTGGATTGTTTCATTCTGTCGATTTTGGAATGGAGTTTCAGCTTCCTAGGTGGTGACAGTTGCCCCCTCCTGCTTAACATCCATTTTAATATAATCCACACTTCATTCTTCACATGTTTAGGTTTTGCTCGACTCTGAAATGTGAAAATAATTTTACCAAAATGGCTTTTCACATCTGCTTATCGGAATAGACCTTTTTTTAGAGTTCCAACTTTTCTTTCCAATAGGCAAAGAGATTATAACTTTGAAACAATCTTGAAATTTAATCTTATAATAATACACTGTGGTGCCTTCAAACACCATTAAAATGTAGCTTCAATTATGCATGGGTGTTAGTGGTTAAAAAGCATAGGGGTAATTTTATCAATTTGTTTTGTGCTATGAATCTGGTTTATATGCAAATCCTTGGGACTTTGAAGAAATGTACCTGTCCTTATTGTGTACTAAATAAAATCAATCACCCTCAAAATTTAAATGTATGTTCTATAAATTTAAAATACCACAATTTTCTGGCCTAATTTACTGTTTTCTGCTTTCTCAAAATGTGTGTTTAAAATATTGGCAGTTTGACAGGATTTTAATACATATAATAACAAACTGTGTATTACTCCTATCCCTAGAAGGGAATAGGTATAAAGGTCATTATTAACAGTGAGCCAATGGTGGAATTTTTCCTCCACATATTCAAACCAAATCTTGTTAAGGGCATTTACCCTTAGTATTGTGATGTTCTTGACAATGACTTAATGGACTTATACAGTGGAGTTGTAGAATAGTGAGAAAACATCAAATCTAAGCAGCAAGGCAGGTGATGAAAATAAACTCTAAAGCATTATAAAATCAACTCTTTCTAAGGAATATAATTTGTGATATTTTTTACCCCTTTTATTGAAAGGAAGAGAGCAGGCAATATGCCATTCAAAATAAAAGCTATTTCTCATAACTATAACTTCTCCCACAGACTGATAGATTTTTATAAACTGTCCAATTGAAGAAAAAAAGACTAAAATTGAGGTTAATAAAACAAAAAAGGCTTACAAATATTATTAGATGTTAAAGTTTTAAAAATCAGAAAGAATCTATAAAGGGGGAGTATTTTTCTAGATCAGAATTCTTTTCAACCATAAGTAATATTCTAAAGCATTATTTTATTTCCCTTTCAACATGAATATATTTCACATATAACCACGGTTGGAATGTTGTTTCAATGGAGAAAAATGTATTACTACATATGTTGTTATTTTAGAAGGATTTCAAATTTTGAACACTTCCTATCATAAGAATTTTGAAAACTCACTTAAGGGACTGCTAAAATATATTCTTAATATAAAAATTATCTTTTGGGGAAACAAAGAATTTACAACATTCAGGAGCTGAATAGCTATCTGGTAAAAGATATGTTAATTTAGGCATTTTGTAGCCTCTTCCCTGGCTCCTTTCTCTCTTGGAAACACCAGCCTGGTATTGAAGTACACCTCACAGAGATCATGCCTGAAACCCAGTTTTACTGGGCCCCTCCTGGAAAACAGTCATTTTCATTTAAAACTGGACAACCAGAGTTACTTGAAGCTCAGCTGCCTCAAACAAGCTTACTTACTGTGGAAAGCTTAAAGCAGGAAGGAATGTAGTTTACCCAAATTGTATCAAAACTGTTTCCCTCTTCTCCCTGACTCTAGTAAAAGAAAATGTGAATCAAAATTCATTGGAGTTAAAATCATTTTTAATCAAAAATTTCCTTCTAGGAAAAAAAAAAATGCCATCCTTTAAAAATGCTCAAGTGATTTTCTGATGAACATTAATGGAATTAAGATTTGTTCTGAGAACCTATTCATCTAGTGAACTACTTATCCACCTAGTTATTCACCTAGTTAACTTTAAACTTTTTTTAAAACCATAACCTAAAAATGATTTTTTAACTATTCTCTTTTCCTATATGAAATGCACCTACCACGAGGAAATCTTTGAAATGACTTCCGAGCATTGCTTCTTAAACTCTTTGTCGTGAAGGAGCATTAATTAATTAGTTCATTAATATTATTATTTCTAATCTATTGCTGCCAATACTTCTATAAAATGCAATACAAATAAAATGCTGAGTAAATGACATTTTAAATTATACAAAATATAAGTCCAAATTTTTTATTGTTAAATTAAGACATAAAATGACTTAAATCACTATGAACATTCTTAAGTGCTTATTCTCAGTTTTTGTGCTCATTCCTTCCAATCCAGTAGCACCCAGCTCACAGATAGGCACAGGTCTGTAGACAGTACTGTTAGTAACACTGTACTAATGGCTTTCCCCTTATAGCAAGATTATAACAAAACTTTCACATGTGCTCATAACTAAATTGTTTGAAGAGTATTGGCACTACTCAAAATATGTTTCAGTGTATCTAAACAGCTATGAACAACTCAATGTTTAACTAAAATCTTTTTCATTTTGTGGAACATAAAAACAAAAATCCCATAACTATTACTGAATGCTGGAATTCTTCAATACGGGAGGAATGGAGGTAGAGAATAGTTTTTGGAACTGTGTATTAATGCCTAACTAAGCATGTGCCTTGTAACTGTATCCAACTGGAAAGCAAGGAGGAAGAAAAAGAGGATTGGAAGTCATCTGGCAACCATGTAAAAAAAAATTTTTTTAAGTAGCTGTATTTTCCTAATTATATATATGGAAAATTAGTTAAATTTAGAAGATAAAGAGAAAAACCTTTGGGGAGATTTCCGCACTTTTTTCCAACAGGAAAACCAATTTCCTTACAAAAAGTTATTCACTGGAAGTAGCCAAGCTAAACTGCACAGTAGAAGTTAATAGACCAGTTGAGTCTAAGAAAAGATTAGAGACACAGCTCCTGAGAAGTATAATTTGGGCTGCAATTGAGTTAATGCTGGTTGACTTGCATGCTCTGCGTATGTAATTTTCTCTAGGGGTTGCCTAAATTCAGTTCTCCAGATGTCTGTGAACAGTGCTATTACCAACATTCGACTCTTCCAATGACATGAAGTTATACCTCCAATGTCCTAAACAATGTCCTGGATTTATAATCACTTCTGGACCTTGCTCAGGGATGTCTTATAGGGAAATTTCATATCCCAGCTAGCTTGATAAGCAATTGAAATAATAGATGTAAAAAAATCATTAAAAATTGAAAGCGCTATGCATGTGTGTAGGTATGTATATGTATATATTTATAGATATTATTTATCATGTCTATCATAAGTCTTAAATTTTACTTGTTGTTTTGATTGATTAATAGGAGAATTGATTTCAAGGGTGGGATAGGCCCTTAACCAAGTATGAAAAGCATTTGCAAAGATTTAAGAATTATAATAAATAGATATTACTTCCAGTTTTGACAAATATTAACTAACAGTATCTGAGAAAGTAATTTAACTTCTCCAATCCTCGGTTTTCTTATCCATAGAGTAGTATAATTCTTGCATCTACCTATCTCATATAGTTGTAAAATGCAAATATAACACATGTGAAAACACTTTGTGAAGAAAGTAAGGAGCTATGAAAATAGTATATTTTGCCCATATTTCTAACATTAGAGTACCCTTCCTACAATATATATGCAGTTAGGCCATTTTGAAGTGAAATTATTTCCTAAAGCATATGCCATCCACAATAAACACTTAACATTCTCCCAAATGAGTCTCCATTTACTTTCTTTCCACTCTTAGAGGATAATGTTTACCTTTTCCTGCACTCTTAATTTCTCTCTGCTGGGATAAGGCTGTAATTGTATTTAGCCCTGTGAAGCTCAGCAGATAACTTGTTAAATAATCAGGTTATCGATTTCTATGGAGGCCTTAAATTTGTAACCTAAAATAGATACCTTTTTGCTACAAATTAAAAGCAACACCTTCACAATCACATAAGCAATTTATCTACATATGTCCAAAGCCATAGATTTGCCTGGATAGAGCAAAGCCCAGTGATGGAATGCCAAGTTATATAAAATCAACAGAAAAAACTAAACATCTAAGAAAACTCTGAAGTGGAAGTGGCATGTAAGATCCAGATAGAAAGAACTAATTATTAATAGTAAGAGGTGATGAAATTATGGTTAGTATTTGGAGGGAAGAAAATGTTGGCATGTTACGGGCAACCAAAAAATATTATGAAGCTATTACACAACCAGGCACGGTGGGTCACGCCTGTAACCCCAGTGCTTTGGGAGGCTGAGGTGGGAGGATCACTTGAGGCCAGGAGTTCAAGACCGGCCTAGGCAACATAGCAAGACCCCCATCTCTATAAAAATTTTTCAAATTAGCCAGGTGTGGTAGAGTGCACCTGTAGTCCTAGCTACTTGGAAGGCTGAGGCAGGAGGATCTCTTGAGCCCAGGAGTTCAAAGTTACAGTGAGCTATGATTGAGCCACTGCACCCCAGCCTGGGTGACAGAAGAGACCCTGTCTCTAAAAATATATATATTGACTCACAGTTAATTGGGGATTGACAATACAGTAGGATCACTTTCATCCAAAGCTTTTATCCAATCATCACTTTGTAGTTTGGACACTTACACAGGAGAAGCAAAAAGCTCAGGAGAGCTAATAGTCATTTTGTAAAATGGAAGAAATAATGTTAAATATGGGCAATTTCAAAAGCATTATTCTTATACCATATATTCTAAGGGATTGGAAAAGAAGCCACTCTATATGTGAGGCTCATCAGAGGGAAAGTTTCCCAGTAGCCCTATAGAGTCCAGCTTCTAGTGCTATTCTTGAGACCTCTGATACAATGATGGAGATCATTGGTAAACCAAGGTGCTACCACTAAAACAGGCTGAGCAGAGTCCTTGGAGAGGGACTGAGAATCTCCAATTTTCATCCAGTATTGAAACAATGGGCCATAGGACATATCTGGTATACTCTATTCACTTTCAGAGAAAGAGATTGTATAAAAGATTTATAACATGCACTTTCTTTTTTCAATCAACGGGCTTTAATTTTAGTAGTTTTAGGCTTACAGAAAAATTAAGCAGAAAACACTCAAAATAGGTCCCCATATACCCCCTCACCCTATTTCCTCTATTATTAACATCTTGCATTAAATAGTGTGGCACATTTGTTACAATTTATAAGCTAATATTGATACATTTTTCTTAAATAAAATCCATAGTTTACATTAGGGTTCACTCTTTGTGTTGTACATTCCATGTGGACATTCTTGCTTAAGAACCCTAAGTTTCTAATGTAAATTAACGAATGTTCAGGAAGAGTCTATTCTACAAATAAGAATAACTATGAAAATGTCTTGTTAACCTCTCCTCTTTAATATTCTAAAGAAAAATTAGGAAATTGTTTTAATAAAGCAAATTGGGGGATTTTATTATAGAAATAAATATATTCTTACAATGAGAAAAATCTTTAAATGAAGGACTAGGGGAGTGAATGAGCTTAATGCATATAAAGTACACGGCAGTGGCTGGCACCAAGTAAATGCTCAATAAATGCAAGCAATTGTCATCATTGCAGTCAATAATTCTCATATGTTATAGAACTTATTTGAGTAGGGAGACTGAGTGGTATAGTATCCTTGACAAGCTGAGGAAAAGATTGAGTAATCTACTTCGCAAAGCACTGGAACAGAGGTTCCAAAAAAAATTTGATCAAAATGAGAAAAAATTCATATAGGTGTTGAAATCACACTTATATTTTGGAGGAAGGAAATGCAAGCACAGGACAAATGACCAAGAATCATATGAAAATAGAGATCGTAGGCACCTATCATCTGGTAGCAATGACCTTCAAGATTACAGTTGCTCATCAATGCTAAGGCAATGATGTCATCATCAATATTCATGATTCTGTTGATAGTGCATCTTGCCTATCGGAAACTTTCTTTACAGCTACCTCTCGTGCAGTGGGAACGAGTAAATAAGGGCGAAATAGAGCAATAAAGCATCTCAGAGCTATACTTTTGATTGACTTCTATTCCTTTTATTGGGGCCATTTCATTTTAATGACATCAGAGTGTAACTGCTAAATCAGGTTGTACAGCTCCCACACAGAAAGCACTAAAATCCTTAGACCAGAACGCTGGGCATTTCTCACTGTGATGGTTCTCTGTGCCTGACTAACAGTATTCTATCAATTATCTTCTATATAATACACATACAATATTTGACCCCGACATGTGCACAGACACAGTCATGTAAATCTCGTGGCTATAAATTATAAAATTGATTGATTTTGTTTAATTTCAATGATACCTGGATAATATGGATTAAATGCCGGTTAAAATTATCTTCATTTCTATAGTCTGTCCTTACTAAATCCTAAGTAAGGTATTAAATCTCTCTGCTAGGTTTGAGAGTGCAGCATAGGAAATTTCAGAGCTAGGGCTTTTGTTAATATGCAGGTAAGGATTAAGGAGGTCTTGGGTGAGGCTCAAAGCTCTGCATTTCTAACAGGCTCCTGGTGCTGCTGATGCTGTACATCCAAGAACACAATTTAAATTATAAGGGTGAGTATAGCTTACAAGCTCTGAAGTCAGTCACACCTTGGAAAAGTTACCTAAGCAATCTGAGCCTCAGGCTTCTCACTTATACAAAGGGAACAATACTGTTTGTTGTGAAGTTTAAATAAAATAATGAATGTAGAATGGCTAGTCCAAGGCCACAGAAAATGCACCTAAGGAGCTAGATCTTGTTGTCAGTTTTGTTATTAATATTTCTACAATCTCTTTGTCAATGAAAGGATATGCATTTCTCAAATCTTTTCCTTAATTCATTGATTCACTTAGCAACATAATTATTGACTCATACCAAAGTCAAGGGAATGGTAACCAAGAGGTTAAGCCTAGTAGGGAACACAGAAAAGGATGGAAGAAGACAGCACAGGAGGATCAAATTGTGCTATATTTGACAATCAAAGCCAGAGTGAGCTATGGTTGAAGCCAGAAAGTTGATAGTCACCCATGATAGTCACCATGATTTAGTCACTCTGAATATTATTCAGGATAAGATTTACCTCTGAGGGTGGGGGAGAAAAGAGAATGGGGAGGAACACACAGTTGAGTTCAACAGTTTTGGTAATATTGTAGTTTATAGTTTGGTGAGGGATTCACGAGTTCCATTTAAGTTATTCTGCAAGGCTCTGGAAGGGTGTGATAAAGGCCATATGGCATAGCTCCCTAAACTTATCTCTTCTTAAACTGTTTAAGTAAAGTGAATAAGCTGCCAAGATCATGCTCTCACCATCCCCAAAGCTCCACCCTTTCCCAAAGCACCACCACCAGCCACACAAACCTGAATGAAGTGAGACTTGACATGATAGCCCTTGACAAGGGAAAGGCAGCCACGAAAGATCCCCTCAGCAGAGACGTTCCTGCAACTACAGCTAATACGGCCACAACTCTACATTCTCTGCATCACTCCTGGTAAAAAGAGCAATTGAAATTCTTAAATTAAATAAAACTTTTCCATAATTCCCCACTCTAGCTGAGCAGGGGTCAATTTTCCATGAATGCTTTTTGCTTTGGTAGCATAAAAAGCTTATTGAGTCATACTCTCTGCTTCACTTCCTTTGAGCTTTATGTATTTTTCCACAAGAATTTTATATTCAAACATAGGACATTATAAAGTATTTCTTAATAAGTCACTTAAGTCACCAGGGCAGGAATTTATTGTATACTAGCTCTGGAATATCAAGAACTGCAATGGAAGAGGCCAGAGAGTTAGCCCATCTATGGTCAACTTGATTCCCCATCATGTTTTATTTTTGCAGCCATAGGTTTCATACCAGGTTCTGAGTCCTATTGCAAGTTCGTACCTTCATGTCCCTGAAGATATTTTGTAGTTCCTTCCTGTGGTAGACTATTTGCAAAGATGGCTGCTGCAATGGAATTAATGTTTGTGTAACACCAAAATTCTTATATTAAAATCATAACTCCCAATGTAATGGTATTAGGAGGTGGGGCCTTTGGGATGTATAAGGTGGATTCCTCACAAATAGGATTAGTGCCCTTATAAAAAGAACCCCAGAGAGCTCTCTTGCCTCTTTCCACCATATAAGGATACAATGAGACGTTGGCCATCTGTAATCCTGAAGAGGCTCCTCACCAGAACCCTACCATACTGGCACTCTAATCTTGGACTTTTAGCCTCCAGAGCTGTGAGAAATAAATGTCTGTTGTTTTTAAGCCACTCAGTCTATGGTACTTTGTTATAGCAGCCAGAATTAAGACAGCCAAGATAATTCTTCCCATCCCTGCAATACATAACCCCCTGCAATGTGACTTTATCACACTTACCAGCAAGAAGTGGAGCCTATTTCCCTATGTATTGGATCTCAGCTGCCCTTGTGATCATTTGACCAATACAATGCAATAGAAGTGATAGTGCCTGATTTCTGGAACTGGGCCTCAAGAGACCCTGCATTTCTGTTCACTCCATCTTGAAATGCCACTTGAGACCACCATATAAAAAGCCACAGCTAGCCTACTGGGGAATGAGAAGCTCCACGGAGTAGAGAAGAGTCATTCCACATGATCCCCCAGACCAAGCAGCCTACAGTAAGAATCAACCACTAGCCATGTGAGTAAGCCCATCTTAGACCATCCAATCCAAGACAAGCCACCAGATGACTGGTCACATGAGTGACCTCAGAAGAGAACCACAGAACTGCCCAATTGATCCCAACCTAAATTGATGAGCTACAGATTTGCGAACTAATAAAATGGTTGTTTTCTTAAGCCACTAAGTGTGGGAAGTAGTTTGTTATACAGCAATAGAAAACTGATAAACTCCCCTTACTTTTTAAACTTTCATCTGAATAGAATTGTGTGTGAGTGTGTATAGAAACAGAGCCACATTTACTGTAGCTCTTCCATAAGATTTTAGTCAAACTGAGGAAAAGTGTTTGACTTTATGTCTTAGAGTACCGAAGAATAAAGGTGAACCAGCTTGTTTCAAGACTTGAATATTTCATTTAAACAGAATCCCAATGTTAGAATCCCTAGGATAGGCTGTTTTATAATAAGACCTCTCAGGCAAATTCTTTTCCAAACTAGAGTACTTTTTAATTATTCTTATACACTTTTCTTTTGTTACTAGACATTTCTTTTTTCACCACAATCTTACATACCATTTTTCAGTATTTCTCTTCTTAATTTGGAGCTAGATTTTATTTCCCTTTCGATTCCCTCAGAACTTGTTCCTTTTTCTCTGCCCTGTGTGTTATCCTTATCCCAACATCTTCAAGGTTGTGACGCAAGGGCTGGTTGGTGAATGGTACATAGACTCATAGGGCTGTCATGGCTTCACCCCCTTCATCTCCACAGCCCCCTCCATGCCACCTTTTGTTTCTTTTCCCCACAAACTTCACTTTCCTCTCTGCTGCCAAAAATATAACCCGTGCATGCTGCGATACGGATATGAGAAACCACACTGCTAAAGAGCTTAGTCTGTACTTGACCGATCAGGGATTATTTTTTCTTATTTGGCTGTGTCAGGGCAGCAGTATATTTATTTTTCTCTTTGACACCAGCGACAGCTATTACTGCGCCAGCTCAGAATCCGGAGAGTAAATGAATGCACAGAGGAGGCGTGAGGCCTTCTGGTCTGAGTCAGCGCAGCCTCCCGAGCTCTGCCATCCTGCAGCCTGCTGAAAACGGAGCCAGGCAGAGCAGCAGCCCCACGTGGCCTCTGGGGGCAGTGAGAAAACATGGTTGGTGGGGGGAAGAGTGAGGGAGAAATCGGAGAGAAAGTGCAGGTAGATGGGAGAAGAGAGAGAAAAAATACAGCGGCTTTGTGGTTGATAAGAATTAACCTGGGGATGCTGGCAAATACGCTCTTGGCACTTTTGTCTCTCTGCTGCTGCCTGACAGCCCAAGTTGTTCTTACTAAAACACGCAGAGAAAAACAATAAGAAAATCTGAGTTTCACGGAAATGGAAGTAAGCAGCCTAATCAAGCCTAGTTTTATAAATTTATTAAATAGCTCCTTCCACTTGTCCCTTCTATTTTCTTTTTAATATAATTGATACCTGCAAGAGAATATACAGACTATATATGCAAGTTATAAATTATAATAATACATTAAAAACCTGGAAACACAGCCCAACCCATGAGCCAGCACATTACCAATAACTTATCTCTCCTATTTGCTTCTTTCCATCCAATTCTTTTGCCTTCCCCCAGAAATAGTCACACCTCTGAATTTTGAGTTTTTAGTTCCCTTACTTACTATGCATGTGGCCATATGCCTTCACACCTACAGGCATACATGCTGAAACAATATTGTTTAATCTTAGCAATTTGTGAATATTATGAAAATAATGCCACACTACATGTAGCCTTACAGGATTTGATTTGTTGATTTTATATTGTTTCTGGATTCATCCATGTTGTCATAGGTGACGTTATTTTATTGTTTTTCACTGCTGTCATGTGAATTTATTTGTCTATTCTCCTGTTAATGGAATCTGAGTTGTTTCCAAGTTTTTGCTATTGTGAATAGTGTTGCTACAAATATCCTTATACATGTCTCCTAGTGCTCATGTGTAAGTGTGTCTCTAAGGAAAATACTTAAAAATATAGTTATAAGGTCAACAAATATAAATAAAGTATATGAGAATATATTTATAAATTAAAAAAATTATATACTCAAATAAAAACACTGGAGTAAATTTATATGGAAGAATAAAGAACTGCAGTAATAATAGAAAGGTACCACTGAAGAAGAAAAATATCCTGTATGCCTTATCCTATAAGGCATAAAGACTTATGAAGCTACAATAACTGAAACAGTATAGTATTGGTAAAGGAATAGATTATAAACCAATAAAATGGAATTAAGAGTCTAGAAACAAAAACTACAATATATGATAGATGAGGTCTTGTAGATCCTAGGGAAAGGCAGGACTAAACAATAAATGGTGTTAATCTAATTGGTTATCCATTTGAAGAAAACAAATTAATTGGATGTCAACTTTGAGTCATACACAAATATCAGTTCCAGAAAATGATCTTACTGCAAAGGGCACAACTTTAAAACACTTTAAAAGAAAATGTCTTCCTGATTCTGGGGTAGGGAAGGACTTATTTAACAAAATACAAAAATTCTAATCATAAAAGAAAATAATTATAAATTTGACTACATTAAAATTAAGAACTGTTCACTAAAAGACATCATGTACAAAGTAAAAGTAGAAGACACAAACTAAGAGAAAATATCTGTAAAATATGTAAGTGAATATGGATTAATATATAAAGCATATAAAAAACTGGCAAATTAATGAAAATATGACAAAACAACTCAATAGAAAAATAGAAACCTTGAAAAGGTATCAAATGAAAATCAATTAAGTTAATTAACAATCAGGGAAATACAAATGAAAACCACAATATCATTTTATTTCATACCTACTAGATTGGCAATACTTAAGAAGGGAAATTGGTACAATGGCTTTAGAAAGCAAGTTGGCATAATTTGGAAAAATAAACATTCATTTGTAAGCCCTGTAACCAAGCACCTCTACTCTTGGGTATATAAACAAAATAGTCACCAAATTTGGGAGCACAGACAAATACATACAATAACTAGTTTATTGTTATTACCTTACAGCACATGGTGAAATAACAGCATTCATATTTTCACACTTTATGGCCACCCTGAATGCATTTTAGGGAAGCCTTCAGGTCTAGTTAAACATGGAGACATACAAAATCCTCCCTGTCCCAACTGTGTCTTTGCCCAGGCTCTTGAAAAACATACTGATTTTTTGCTTTTGCAGATTGCAAGTTCCTAGAGAATCTGATGAAATGGTGAAATCTCTGCAGACTCTCTCCCATAAAAAATTCACTGCTTCCCTGAATTTCTCTCATGTACCATCTCAGGGTCTCTGTTCCCTGGGTTGAGAACCTTGCTCTAAGTCATTCTTTTTCCAGGGTTAGAGCTTAAGGAAGGCAATGGGGTATGGCTCAGCCTCCATCTATGGGCGGCTATACATCTTCAGGTTTGGGCTCTAGACTAGCAAATGTGTCCCTTCTTCCAGTCAGCATTTTGGGGCAACTGAGCCTCACCATACCTATCCTAAATAAGGACAGTAGAAACAGTATAAATAAGCAACAGTAACTCCAGAACCAGTGCCAAGCGCACTTAGGTCTGAAGGTCCTCAGTTGAGCAGGCACAATGACACAAGAGAGCACAGGGAGAACATCCACAAGGCCCCCTTCACTCCTGTGCCTTATGGACAGATGGGCAGGGGTGTCAGGCTCTAAGGAATGTTGATATGAATAATGCAAACAACCTCACATTTATAAGTCAATGCTTTCCTGAGTGAGTTACCAAGAGTCCAGCATTCTAACCAAGTAAAATGGATTCACACTATCCCTTCAACCACCTTCAGTAAGAAAATACAGGCTTTATTTCCAGTTTGCAATTATATTCATAGCCAATTCTTTAAAATTTAGATTTTTCATAATTTCTAACCATAATGATAAAAGTAAGAATCTGAAATTATTGAGGTCTTGGTTTGTCCAACAGATATAATTATTAATTGTAAAATACTGCTGGAAATGTAAAGTGTCATTTTAGGAGGGAGGAGGAATACAAGGAGATTTTAAGAGCATGTGTTCTGGAGCACCCTCATATGTAAAATGAGGGTAATAATAGTACTTACCTCATAAGGGTACAGTAAGAATAAAATGAGAAAAAAAAGTTTTCTCTGATCTTATTGCCAGAAGTAATACTGTTAAACTTTCCCGTGTATTATGAGAAATGTTTCACATCTCATTTCTGAAATGATATGATGTTAATAAAACTTAAAGATCTCATACATTCAATTAAACCCAAAGATCTCAATTCCTGTAAAGCATCTGACTCTAGCTCTAAAACTAATCTGTAGTTTAAGTAGATAACAATCTTTACCTACAGAAGACCATGGCCCATTAGTTGAGTTTCATTCATGTCCCGTAATCACGCTCCATGGCCTTCACATCCTCATACATTCTGATCCTGTGCTTCATGGCCTTCTGTCAGCTGACTCTTCAGCATTTTAGCTCCCACATTCCCTGGCACTGCTCTGTGAAACCTATTCTCCTTGCAAAATGTTCTCTACACCCACCAGAACTAATGCACTTGATGTCATGGAAAATCCTTCTCCATTAAATGATTACACAGGACCCACTTCCTCTATGCAATTATTCTCATAGATTTCAGTCTAACTTCTATCCTGAGTCCTTCCTCCTGCCTATTTCATGCGAGTATGAGCATATCTGTATAAACTCAGGCATTCCTTAAAAATGTGAATTCTTTTTGAGTGGAATTCCCAAATAAAAATCTCCCTTGTCTATGAGAACTCCTACTTGGCTAATGAAGAAACATATGGCATGTTAGTGAATATTGATAGATTTATACAACTTTATTTTTTAGTGCTAATATTCAACAAACAGAAGTAAAGCAGGTTTTTGGCATGAAGAATTTGACTCTGGAGCCAAATGATTTAGTTACTAATCCCAGCTCTATTACTGACTGCTGTGTTATTCTCTCTAAACTTCAGTTGTTTCATCTGTTAAATGAGGGTAATAAATAGTATCTATTTAATAGGATTATTTTGAGGATTAAATAGATTATCTGTGTGACATACTTTAAAAAATGGCATGGTACATATAGAACATTCAATAAATGTTTGTTGTTATTATCATTTATTAAAAATATATATATCCAGTAATTTTCTGAGGTTTTAATATTTACCTCATATAATGAAGGTCACCAAGTTATAAAAGTGTCAGTTTGATCTGAATTTAAGCATGTGCCTCTCCTTCAGAAGTTCTGAAATTTTATTTGAGACTGACAGCATAAAAATAAATTCTTGTTTCTTATTACACAATACCTAAAACAACTGGACTTGCCAATACTCTTTGCACAGTTCTGCCCATAAGACAAGTGTAAAGTCATCCCTTATCTCCTAGGGGCCAAATCCTATGGATACCACAATTCCTAGCCCACCTGACCTCTCCTGTGTTCGACGTTGTAGACCCTCCCTTTTCCTCTGACTTCCAGAACACATGCCCTGTTGTTTTTCTTCCTGTTTTCTTGCCCAATACTTCTTAGTCACTTGTGAGCACCTCTTCCCATTCTCCAAATAATGCTGTTACCTACCTCTCCTTCCTTCTCATTTCACACACCTACCCTGGGTGATGCCATTCTCTCCCAGAATTTCACCAAGCTGATGACTCCATATCCACTTTTTCTGCCACTGCCTGAGTCTAGGCCCTCATCATTGCCAACCTGACCTACAGAAATTGCCTCTGAATGGTCCTCCACCTACCATCTTTTCCCCACTTTAAAATTTCTCCTTCACATAGCCACCAAAATGACCTTCCTAAAATATAAATCTGATGCTGTCATCTTTAAACTAAAACTCTTCAATGATTTCTCTTACCTTGCTAGACAAGATCTTAAATGTTTAATAGATCTATCCCTTCTGCTTCTTAATGACCCACATTAAGAAGCCACTGTACAAGTTTTTGTCACTCAAAATATACCCAGTTCAAACTAAGAACACAGTTCTAAAAGTTTTCTCAGGACTACACTTTTATTCAAACCACTTTCCATTATAAATTGTTAGCTGTACTCTTAAAATCAATTAAAATAGGTTCTGAACTCCAGTAAATGAAAATTACCAGATCTCTTAATTGGAATTTTTTAGAACAAGGCAATTATAAACAAAACATACACACGTTATTGTTGCTTTTTTTTTTTTCCAACAGGAAAGATCCAAGAAAGAATTTAGATTTTTCATGATAGTGAAAGCATATAAGAACATATACTTGAATATACTTAAAATCAGTTGAATAAAGGGAGCAGGGTAATAATAAAGATTGGTTATTCTATAATTTGGTGCCATTGTCCCAGAGTTTGGAATTTGGATCCATTATAAATTTCAGATCCCCATATTATAGAACCGCTAAAATCAATCTTTGCCATAAACCAAGGAACATTTGTTGCAATGCACACATATCCGAACCCTCTGTCAATATGTAGACACCATGTACAGGGTGTACAGGAATTCAAGAGAAATTGCTAAAGGAAGATGGGCGACGGCAAGACCTGCTGCGTCAGGAGCCAAATCTCTGAACTCCATCTTGACCAGGGCCCTGCTTCCCAGAGGTGGTAAGATTGAGCCAATTAATTAGTGTTTCAAGATGTCTCATCTTCAGAATTAGGGGCTTTAATTACACAGATCTCTAAGGCCCTTACCAGTTTTGAAATGGGAATGTTTAACTCTCGCATACTCACAAAGCAGAAAAGCCCTCCCAGAACATGCTTTGAGAAGGATCAAAGATCCATAGAGAAACCCTGTTTCTCTATGGTCACTCACACTTCAAAGACCACTTAGGTGTCCAGACTTGATGGGGCTCTCTAATCTACACTCATGCAAGCCTCTACTTTCAGGTACTAAAATCTTTAGCTTCCTCACTGCCTCAACCATGCTGGATATTGTCATATAATGTAGGCCAAATTGTTCTAGGCTCAACTCAACAAAAATTTAGCAGAACATTCAACATAAGATCCCCCTGCTTACAGGTACACGTAAAGACACCTCCTGACATCTCCTCAGCCTTCAATTGACACACACTAAACACTTTATAAGAGAAGGGCTGGAAGCATGACCAATGTATGTTTTTCTCACCAGTTTCTTATGTTAGGGTTATAATCACTGCATACAGTAAAAACCAAAGGTAGAGTTGACTGTATTAGACAAGTTAAGACATCTATATCATCGCAGCTGGACATTTTTTTCTGCAGTGGAGCTTTAATATATTGGATAGGATTATAAGTGAATTGTATTGGCTTCACCATTTTGGACCACATTTTCCTTTACGATGAAGCTGCAAGCCAGCGTCTATATAGTTTGACTTAGGGCTGAGTAGCATAAGCAATAAAATATAATGAGGAAAAAAAAAGTCTGCATTCTACAGTGTATGGACCAAAAAGCCATCCCAGCCTTGAACAGCTCTGCTGATATTTGAACATGTCAGTTCTAGACTGCCCTCTGTAAACTTTCTATAGAAAGAAAACCCTTGACATATAGTTATTATTGAACTTCCGGCAAATACAGGTAGGGTCCTGCAAAGAAGATGGAAAAAGAATGCAGTGTGCTTCATATAGCTCAAGCCAAGTGATCCACATTCCCTAAGTCAGAAGTCCAAAACTCCTACAGAAAATCCAGAAATCCTCTAGTTTGCTTTGATTTGAAGCCTTGTGTTTGTCAGAAGACATGTAAGCCTTGGAATTAAGTCAGAAAAATGTGTAAAGATGTGATATACTGAAAAAATTGATAACTCACACAGCCAGCATGAGTCCAGGAAGTGTGAAATCCCTATCACAGATCACAGACCCCACAGCCACCTGGAACAAGAGCTTCAAATGTCACTTACCCTATGACGATACAGGAGATGGCAGTTCCCAAGAAGGCATATGTTAAAATAGATCCTAAGTTTTGAAAAAAGTGTCTCTGGGGAGAAAAAAAAATATTTAACAGAGTACATCAGCATTTTTTCCTTAGTGCAACAGGAAATTTAAAAACAAATGTATGCATTTCACAGGCCATCCCTTCTCTCACTGCTTAGGCAAATTTTGGCTTTGGAGCCTCATTACTGGCCTTAGTGTGCTGATAGACACTTAACTGATTTACATTGCAAAGGATGGGGGTGCTGGGGGGGGAGGTGTGGGGGGGCCGGGAAAAGACAAGAAACAGGGGGGGAAAAAACCAAACCCCATCTGGAAGGTGACTGGGGAGGGATGACAGAGACAACTGCCAGAACTGGCTGGACCTGAGAGGGAAGGAAGGGACTGGGGAAATGTTTATGGAGGACTCTGGGTCAATTAATGGAAGACACAGTTTTCAAGAAGTTTTATTGTAAATGCAACTCCTCTAGCATTTAAACAAAATACTATTCTAAGAGATTTAAGTTGCCTTTTGAATTTTATTGGATCTCTGACTTCTCTGACTTTTATATGTATTCTGAATGTGATGAAACCAGAAATTTTAAATCTATAACAATTAACTTTATTTTAATGAATCATCCAAAAATGACTCCTAGTATTGGGGCTGGGAAGGAGGAATGATTATGACCTGAGTAGATCCAGCCTTCTAAATCTATTCAAATGCTTTCTTAAGGAAAACTCTCAGTTCTTTAAGTGAGATTTGAGTAGCCAGAACTGACAGCAAGAGGGAGCCTGGAGTACAAGAGAAAATCAGGTGTGTAATGAACAAGCTGCCTGGCTGTTGGAGATGATTGGTCAAGGGGAGGAGAGCCTAGGAATCTCTCAGGGTGAGAAATGAGCAGCAGAAAAGCAGCTATGTTACCTCTGCATTTTAAAAACCATACAGGCCAGAGTCTCACTCTGTGGCTCAAGGAATGCCAATACTTAAGCTCTTACATGAATTATAACATACAACATGTGCCTAGTCAGGCTGTGCCTAAGTATTGTCAAACAAGTGCATAGAAACTGCAAAACTGGATTTTCTCTCTCTGAGCATCAACACCATTCTTGAGTTTTCACTTTGATGGATAAACTCAACATTAATTAACAAGTGAACTCTTTGGTTACTATCATCTAGAATAATACTGTCCAATAGAAATATAATAAAAGTCACATATGTCATTTTAAAATTTTCTACTAGCCACATTAAAATAAGTTTTTAAAAAAGGTGAGATGCATTTTGATAATGTTCTCATTAATCTAGTATATCTGAAATACTATCATTTGTATCTGAAATCAATATAACACATTATTGGCATATTTTACATTCTTTTTTTTAAAATTAAAAGCCTTTAAAATCTGGTGTGTATTTTATACTTAAAGTGCATCTCAATTCAGACTAGACACATTTCAAGGGTTCAACAGCTGCATGTGGCTAACAGCCTGTGTCTTGGACAGTTAGGTTTAGAAGAATTCTAGAACTCTAAGCATTCATGTTTGAATCTGTACCATATAATCTAAGATAATGATATTCTTACCAAATAGGTAAGCCCATAAAAATAACTATTTTTTCATTAGTGCTGGTAAAATTCTCTACTTAATGATAAAAGAAGAAAAGCATCACTATATATTTACCTTCTTTAGACTATATCCTGCATGAAATATGATCGGTGGCAGTAAAACATTGAAGAAGATTTCTGGATCAAATGTCATCTACCAGAAAAGACAAAAGTACAGTTAGAAAGATGCTGTTTGGGCCATTAAAGAATGTATCTTAAAAACAGTTACAGTTTCTAATGCTTAAGGTTTTATGAGGCATATTAGCACACTATTAAATTAGCAGAGATGACAATAGGAGAAAATGGCTGGGTGCAGTTGTTCATGCCTATATTCCTAACACTTTGGACTTTGGGATGCTGAGGCAGGAGGATCACTTGAGGCCAGGAGTTTGAAACCAGCCTTGGCAATATAGCAAGACCCTGTCTCTACAAAAAAGTAGAAAAAAAATTAACCAGGCATGGTGGTATGCACCTATAGTCCCAACTACTCAGGAGGCTGAGGCAGGAGGACTGCTTGAACCCAGCAGTTTGAGGTTGCAGTGAGCTATGATGATGCCACTGCACTCTAGCCTGGGCAACAGAGAGAGATCCTATCTCAAAAAAAAAAAAAAAAAAGAAAAAATGAAAATAAGACAAAATAAAATAACAAAATTTAGAAATTCATAAATACAGCATAACTGTAATTTTTAAATGTAAAACCTACATATGGCCATCCTATAGCTAACAATAACAAAAGCACAATGAAATCTCTCTGAGAAAATAATTTTTATTTTGATTAGTTATCTATTCTTCATATTTTAAATGTTTGTATTATATTTTATTTTTTCTCAACAAAGGAACTAGTAGTGCTAAATCATTTTGGCTTCTAACAAAAATTTATGTAAAGTTTTTCCTAAATAAAACATTTTTGGAAATTTGGTCTTCACTTTCCCTATTTTACCCTGTTCCAAAGTTTAAAAAATTTTCTAGACTCTGTGAAAAAACACATTTGAAAATGAAAATGAATTTTTCTAGTGTTTGTTTACTGGTTTTTACTTAAATGTTAAAATACACTTGGCCACAAAACAAGTATGACTTCTTATGAAGTACAGTGAAATGACTCATAAAAATTCTTGAATCCAATATTTGCTATTTGCTGGGTAACCTGAAAATAAAAACTCATTTAATCTCCAAAACTTTCCTAGACTCATCTTCTTATTTCCCTACTTCTCTTATCTGTTATCTCTCTCTCTCTCTCTCTCTCATTCTCTCTCAACACACACACACACACACACAGAGTCATTCGTTATTTTACCAATAAGGGCTTCTCATCATTGGAGTACTCCTCAAAATCTCTCAGATGTATGGGTTTCACATACACAGTTTCCTTCCCCTTTTATGCCTGAATTCTTACTCAAATCTGAAGCTGCATCTCAAAAGTTACTTCCCTGTGAAATCTGCCTGATCCTCCTGTCCAAACCGACCATTCTATCTTCTGTGCTTCTCTGGCACTTTGGACCCTGTCTTGTGGCGTCTGTGTTTCGTAACACTGCTTGCACGATTACTGGTTTGCATTTGTTTCCCCCATTAAATTGTATCACAAGGACGCCTTCCTCAATTCTGCGCTGCCTCCAGCCTTCCCAGCGCTTGATACCCACTGCTCCCTTGGGAAGTGCCGGGAAGGACATGATCATGAGGCTGCGACAGAGAACAACAAGGAGGAATTGGGTTTAGATGGGGTGGTCAGGGAGGGTCTCTGAGGAAGTGACATTTAAGCTGAGATCCAAAAGAAGAAAAGGGGCCAAAACTAGAGATGAGAGGAGGGCTGAGAATCCCCGGAGAGAATAACATGGGCAAATTACTTTTCCAAGTCAAATCTATTAAAATGGAATGAATTATATTTACCTACTTTGCAGGTAAGGATTATTTAAGTAAAAAAGAAAAGCCTCTCTTGGTTCCTTTTCTCTTTCACTTTGGGCCTGCTCGGGTATTGTCAGAAGCTCCCATCCCCTTCCCCATACTGGCCTTTCAATTCTACTCATCTAATCCATATTTGGGAAGGGCAAAGTGGAGGAAGCAGGAGCCATCTAACCCAGCCTGGGCCCCTCCCACAAACCTAGTTAGGCGCCCACTGATGCCACAACCCCTTGTACCAGCGAGCATTCACGTGGGTCAGCTGTGGCCCCATCTTCGACCCTGAGCCCTCTGCGACATCCTTAGCTCTCTCCCTGGCCCGTGTGGCCTTGCTGTTCCGGTATCTCTTGCCCTACTGACTCCTCTGATGTCAGTTCACCATGATTCACACCCATGAGAAGTGGGATGTGATGGGCCCAGCTCATTTTTCATGTCAGGCCCAGGGGTCCCCCGGTGCTGGCACGGTCATAGATTGGCTGACTTTGGGTGGGTAACAATTCGGGCCCATCAGCCATGGGTCCTAGGGTCCATACAAGGCCTTCCTTCTCGAGAAATGGAGCATGTGTCAAGATTTCTAAAGTTCAGTCAGCTATGTGCACCACCTCTGAGCATTTAGCATGATGCTCTACATATATTAATAGAGGGAGGGAGAAGGATGGAATTATTTCCCACCTAGTTCTGCTCTTGATCAGGCCAGTGGCCTTATGCTTTCTTGTTTTGATAATTGTTTCACCTGTGTTACTCTAGTTTCTCCTAATAACAGATAAACTTCTTCAGCTAAGAACATGCTTTTACATTTATTTGTTTTTCCACACAATAACTAATTCATTACCTGGCAGGAGAGGAATACATTTTTCAGCTGATTAACTGATTGGAGAGGGTACCTGGGAATCCCTCAGTGTAAGAACATTCCTCAGCTCTCTCAAAACCAAATCGTGTATGAGTGCCAGGGTACTGCCTACAATTAAATACCTGAGATAAAGAGAGAAGAAGAAAGGAAGAAATGTTTTCTTAGCCAGTGCCTACTCTGTGCCAGGCACAGCACTGGCTGTTTTAGGGATGGCATTTCATTTAGTCCCCACAGGAAAAAAAGAGAGGGAGGAATTAGTCCATTTCACTGGCTCAGTCATGAGGTCATTAATTTCAGGATGTATGCCAGGCACTGGGGATCATACAGCAAATCAATCTGTTTTATGGAGGAGAAAACTAAAGCATAGAGAAGTTATGACTCGTCAAGGTCAGGCAGCTACCAAATGATGGAACTAGGACTATAGACCCAGGTTTTTGTCTCCAAAGCCTGTCCGTGTTTCTTATATACAGTTGTGTGCCACGTAACAATGTTTTGGTCAACAATGGACTGCATATCCAACAGTGGCCTCATAAGATTATAATACCAAGATTGTAATACCATATTGTTTCTGTACCTTTTCTATGTTGGAGATTTAGACACACAAAAACTTATCATTTTGTTACAACTGCCTACAGTATTCAGAACAGTGACATACTGTACAGGTGTGTAGCCTAGGAGCAATAGGCTATCTCATATAGCCTAGGTGTGAAGTAGGCTGTACCATCTACATTTGTGTAAGTACACTGTGATGTTTGTGCAACAAAGAAATCACCTAATGATACATTTCTTAGAACTCATCCCCATCATTAAGTGACACATAACTGTACCCTAACATACTGCATCCTGAAAAACAGGGATGCAGAATACCTTCTATTCTGCTGTCAGAAATTACTTAAGTTTTCCTCTGCCCACACCTTGTTGTCCTTGAGTGGATTTTTGTGATTAGAGTTGTAAACAAAGTAGGCTGCTCTTTATGTGACTTTAGACAGTTTATCTCAGTGTCATTTTCTAAAAAGGAGTGGGTCCTATTAAATGGGAAAATTCATGTGTTTGCAAAACAGTCATAAAGGACATCTCTGTGCCAGGCCCATACTAGACACAAGAGACAGAGTGGGGAACAAGACAAAGTCCTGCCCTCTTGAGTTTCCCTGCTACTTGTGAAGGCAGACTAGGCTACCTACCTACCTACCTACCTACTAACCAAACTGGCCAATAATCACTCTGAGTTGTAGTAAGTGCTCTGAAGGAAATAATCAAGGGGCTGTGACAGAGAATAACAAGCAGGGATTGGGCTTGGGTGAGACGGTCAGGGAGAGTCTCTGAGAAAGTGACCCTTAAGCCGAGATCCAGAAGCAGAAAAGGGGCCAAAACAGGAGGCGAGAGAAGGGCAGAGAATTCTAGGAGAGAACAACACGTGCAAAGATCTGAGGTAGGAAACAGCTGTGTGTGTCTGAGAAACCCAAAGAGGGCCAGGGTGGCCGGCAGAGCCGGCAAGGGCCAGAGTGTGGGGAGACGAGGCTGAAGAAGATGAAGGTGAGACTGGGCAGCAGTGGGAGGTGACACCGAATGGAAAAGGAGCCCGTGGAGGGCTGGAGAAGAGGACGAAGAGCATCCAGTTGACGCTTTAAGGGAATCAACTGGGGAGAAGAGGGCAGTTCCCAGATATACTGGGGACACAGAATGGGCAGTTGACAGGTTAGGTGTTGGGGACAACAGGAAAGGGAGAAATTACTTCTAAGTTTTTTGCTTATGTAACTAAGAAGGTCCAAGATCAGTGCCCGCTAAATAGTAGCTGCTCATTAAATGTTGGTTTCCTCTCCCTCTCACCTATTTCACATGTCTATAAAAATTGTGTCACTTACATTATGATGCAGACATGATGAAACTCCAGTCATTTCTTTTGTTACATTGGCTCATTCAAAAATCTGAGTAAAAAAGTCCCTTCGAATGCAACAATCAACACAGAAGGTAAAAATGATGATTTGCTCATCCCATATATAATATTAATATAAAATCAATGTGTTAAATTCTTTTATTCTCAGAAAATCAATCTAATTTTACCAGGTTTTGTGTTTTATCATTGATTCTGGGCTCTTAATACATCTGACCTCTGGTCCAGAAATTTTGTAATGGCTTTTAGAAAGAAGCATTAATGTTTTGACTCTACCTTTTAGCTCCCTAACCTCTGGCTTTGAATATATGAAAACATAGGCACTAAGTTAGGAGAAAAACAAATCGTTTCAGCTCCTGATCTAGGTTCCTTCTGTTATATAAATTATTTGCAGTAGTGTTTAAGGACATGACTATTCAGAGCTAAGCTGCCTGGGTTCAAATCCTAAGCTCTTTGATTTGGACAGCTATTTAAACTCCCTGTGCCTCAGTTTCCTCATCTTTACAATGAACATAATAATATGGCACCTAATTCTAAGGCGATTACTATTAAATATTTGTAAAGCCCTTGCAGCATTGTCTGACATCTAGGAAGCATTTTCTGTTTATTACTAAAGAAAATAAAATGTGAATAAATATTTTTAAGTTATCCTATTTGAAGAAACTGCCCTATTGTCAGGAACTTCTGAAGGTTACACAACTGTGTAAAATTTGAGGGAAGATCTTAACTTTTCTTCCAAGTTTACTCTCTAAGATTATCAGAAACACCATTATTGATCTATTTTTATGAGGCTTCTTTAAGAATATACCAATTGCATATTTGAAAGTTTTTAGCACAGAGATACATTTCTGAGGGCTTGAGGGATGAAGCAATGCAGCTGTGATCATATGGAATAGAGAAACACAGTGGCACAACCTCCTGGAAAGAAAATCCCTTGCCTTGGCAGTTTTTCTGCAAAAATCAGGTTAATCACTCAACCAGCACATTTCAATAATCAGAATGCCCCATTCCCTGCATGCAGGTTAACTAATGTGCTATTGAATTATATTTTCTGGAGCAGCCAGATGAAACTGGCAGGCTGAGAATGGCATGCAGCATACGAGGATTTATTTGTATATACAAAACAGATTTGTGTTCCTTTCAGACTTGCTGTAAGCTTAGGAACTGCTAAATCAGAGTTCTGGGAGTAACTCCAAACCCAGACAATTTCTCAGAAATGGCTGGATCTGCCGCTGTACTAACCTCCAGATGGGAATTCCACATGTCATTTTCTTCAGACTTTGTGTTCAAATTGTGGCCTTGGAGGTGAGGCTGTCTTTAAGGCCAAAACAATTAAAACTTTTTCATTATAATATGAGGACAAAAAAATCTAACCAAAGGGTGAAGGGGAAGAGCAGTAAACTAAAATTGTTCCAGATTAAGCACTTCCATTAGTCTTTTAAGATATAAATCTTATAGCAAGCACTGCCCAAGAGAACTTTTTGTGATAATGGAAATGCTGTATAACTGTACCGTGCAATATGGTAGCCACTAGCCATATGAGCTTTTAAGCCCTTAAACTGTAACTAGTGCAACTGAAGGGCTACACTTTTAATTTTAACACTGGTGGCTAGTGGAAATTGGACAGTACATTTATAGACAGTTAATAGAATTTAAAATTCATACTGTTTTGTTTTTAGATATTCTATCACACTATACAAGATGTGACAAATTTGTAGCAATAAAACTACGGTTCTGAGATAGAAGCATTAGGAATGTTTTATAAAAGCAGTGAGATTTTTACATATTAGAATTCAATTCTTATAGATAATATGGGAGAGAAAAAATATCAATATGTTCATGAGGATGCAGTAAGTTTTAAATATTATCTCATATATGCATTAGTATTTGGCTATGAATGGCCCAAACATACATTCACAGAGATGATCGACTTGAAAACTTCCAGGAGTAGAAAGGAAATGTACCAAGTTTAATTTCCAAGTTCTTCAGAAGGTTATAGACACAAATTCTGTTTTGTCCTGAGTATTAAGGCATCCATTGACTCGATATGACTTATCTGAAAAGAAATGTCAGTGTTCTACTGAACAACAAAATAAATAAGCACTAAAATAACCATGCTAGTGAGGGACTGTGATTTATGTGGCATATTCCTTCCAAAGAAGTCTTTTAAAAACATTGTTTCATCAATTCTGACAACATTCCTGAGTGGTAGCTGGCAAAGGCAATTATCCCCATTTTCCAGAGACAGGAGAAGAAATTAATGGCATGCCAGTGCCAATCAATGAGACAGGGCTATCACTGGGAATTGGATATATGTACATGGGCAAACTAAATTTGTGCTTTCCAAGGGAACACCAGGCCAACATAACCATTTTAAGCAAGATTAAGGATTGTTTAAGAGAAGCTGGAACTACAAAGTAGACTTTTGTTATTTTGCAATTGCTGATTCCTTTGGAAAGTAAAAGTGGTTAACAAAATAATGTGTTCAATCATCTTCAATGTTTTATTCATTAAAAATTTAACAAGTCTCTTCTTGTTGCAAAGAACTTGAAGATATATGATAGAGAGACTTATTCCATGAAGGTTATAGTCAAAGATAGGAAAGATGCTGTATAATAGCAATATAAGGCACTAGGATAAGCTATGGTTCAGTTTTAAAGGACAGAGATACCACCTTGGGCTTGCTGACCCCACAGGAAAACTTGATGTTGAAGCAGCATATGAGCTAGGGTTTGAAGAATGGATAGGCATCTACCCACTGGGCATGGACATGTAGAACCATTTTCTTTTGCCTGTCCTGTGGGCAGTGGGCTAGGCTTCCCCAAGCCACAGAGGAAACTGGCAGCTTCCTGGAGTTTCAGTTATAGTTGATGGTAAGTAATTTAAAATATATTTTAAATATTAAAATAACTTCAGATATTTTAAAAAGTGAAACTAAAAGTTTGTATCCATTTTGCATACAAATAGGAGACTTCAAAGTGAACTTGGCTCGGGGAAGGCAGCTTTGGGACACACCTAGAGATAGCTTAAGGGTGTGCATTTCCTTTCCTGTGCCCTCAGTTATACTTTGGTTTGAGAAGCACCAGAGTGAGAGAAAGAAGAACAGACCCAAAATGCTTAATAAAAATAAACCATGTACTAATTAGATGAGCTTGGTTTATTTAGTTAACCTCTCTGAGCCTCCGTTTTCTCATTTGCACTATGTGCACAAGAGTGCCTACTTCCTAGAGTTGCTTTTGAGGATTAAATGTAATAATAAATTTAAAGGGTTATAGTTGGTACCCGGTGCTATATTTAAGAAATGTTCAATGGACCTGAATCTAAATGAAAGAAAATGTAGAAGCAATGGTTTGAGGATAGGAGGTACAAGCCTCACTTGGGGAACGGAAATAGACAATGTTGGAATCCTAAGGGATGGAGTAGAAGGTAAGGCCTGACAGCTGGATACCACCCAGACCGTGGGCCTCTGCCAAATCCCCTGGAGATGGATTTAAACTATATTTATTCAAACATGAAGAAAAGCCGAGACATTTTACACAAACAAGATTAAATAATAAAATGGCTATTGGGAGTATAAATTTGTATGACCTCCAAGAAGGTAATTTGGCAATAGCTATCAAAATGTTAACTGTCTATACCATTTGATTCAGCAACATCTCACGTGAGAATTTATCCTGCAGATATACTTGCACATGTTTGGAATGATATTTGTACAAAAGTATTTACTGCAGATAAAAGAATGGAAAAAACAAAGCATTGAGGGTAATTGAACCATGGACTGGTTAAATAAATTGTGTCATAATCCATAAAATACAATACTATGCAACTGTTAGAAAACCTGAGGAAACCATTTGCCTATGAACTGATATGACTGTGCTCTCAAATTTATTGTCAAGTCAAAAGTGCAAGGTGCAGAATGGCATGTCTGGCATGTGGAACAGAAACTTCTACAGGCTCACCACACCCATTTCCTTTTTGTCCTGTCGAGACATGTAGACTACATTTCCGTATAGTCAGGTGGGACCATGTAACTGAGTTCTGGCCAATCAGATATTGACAAAAATAATATATATCACTTCCAAGCCTGGTCCCTAAAAATCCCCCAGATTTTCCATGCTTTCTGTCTTCCTTCCTTTGTCAGTTCATGCAGAGGATCCAGTCAAGTTCCCTGAATCCATATGGACTAGCACAGCCACTAGATTAAAGGAAGTTGGAACCATTAATGGCCCCTGGAGAAGACCTCAGTGCCCCCGTCACTGACCCAAAAAGCCACACTAGACTGAGACATGAGCAGAAATAAACTTTTATTGTGTTAAGCCACTGAGATTTGGGGATATTTTATTAAAGCATTTGGCCTATTCCATGACTTGTGTACCAAAAAAAAAAAAAAAAGGAAGGGTATAAAATATTTACCTGTGTGTATGTATAGAGTAACTATTGGTTGCTTCTGGGAAGGCTGGGGAGGAGAACTTGGTGGCAGGAAGGAGGGGAGTTTGGAAGAAGAATTTTCTCTGTGTACCTAGTATGGGGCTGGAAGTGACCTGTTCTGTCCTGGTTTCATATCTATAAATACAGAGATGACCACTGCTTACGACAGTGTATCCTATATTTTTTCCCACAAACAGAAAATGATAATATTGAGTCAATGAGGATAAACTAGGAGGAAATTAGGATTCTGAGGAAGCTTCTCATGGCTGAAGAGGACAAGCCTGGGGCTCTGACCATCCTTGGCCCAAGGATGAAAAGATCAGTATCTCATGGCACACCTGTGAGCCATCAGCATACCAGCTGGGGAGCCCTGGGCAGGACTTAACACTCCTGGCCCCAGTCCCAAATTTCACTCACTTGTTTCCAGGGATTAGAGAGTGTCTAGTCTGATGGGTCCTCTCTTCATGTTGGAACCAGCCTGCTTGCTGAGTGGACCCCCACTCCCTTCCTTCCTGCCCTAAGTTTTAGAAAAGCAGAGCCCAGCAGGGAGGCCCATGCTGTCCAGCTGAGTCTCTCTGGGGGAATAAGTCTTTCTAATTCTGGAGTGAAAGATGAGCAAGCTGATCCCACAACCAAGCCTCATTTTTTCACATAGCTTTTGATCTCCTTCATCTACCTGACTCCTGTATCTATTTCTCCACTGGTTACAAAATCAGGTAGGCAAAAGAGATGATATTGACTGAACCCTTCAAGATTCCAACATACCCTTTTGTATCTTTTGAACATTAGGCCATGTGAATGTGTTACCTATTCAAAAAACAGACTGAAGTCTTTCTTTCTTTCTTTATTTTTTTAAGGAGATGTCTGTGTAGATTAGTTTGCAGGGACCTCAAGATTGGCCTGGATGAAGGGGTTTCATTGTTAGGCTGCAGTTACCAGAATGGGCAAAGGTAATGATAGTGTGAATGAAGGTGGCTATGACAGAATAGAAAGCAAGAAATGAATCCAGGAGACATCCATTCACTCAACAAGTATTTACTTAAAATAAGCCAGGCATATGGCAGGCAGGATTAGCAGGGCTTGTGGGTGAAATTGAGAGGTAAAAATGAAAAACCCCAAAAGGAACCTATGTTTTTGCACCTGTGTGAGTGACCCAAAGAATATGGGTGGGGAGGGGTCCGAAAGACTGAGGGCCCACTGAGTCTCCTGCTCTCTAAGTCTGAGGTGTCTGTGGGCCACTTGGAAACGTGTGTTTGGTGGAAAGATTGGGGCCAGGAGAAACAATCTAGAATCACCAGCATGGGAGAGATGAGCTGATGAGTACAGGGGGATCTCTGGGGACTGAGTGCCACAGAGAAGAGAAGAGGACCAGGGGCAGAATGCTGGGAAGGGGAGGAAGTGGCACGACCAGCAGGAGAGGTGGGGAAGGAACAATGGAGAATGGAGGAGAATGAAGCTCGGACCACAGAAAGCCGGGGAGGAGTGAAGCGTTAGGAGGAGCTGCTGCTCCCTGAAACAGAGCTGCTATGTTTAGCAAATACAACCCCAGGATGTCCAGTGAAATTGGAACTTCAGATAAGCGACACACACTTTTTTCAGAATAATTTTGTAGTATTGCATTTGGGACATACTTTTCCCCAATTATTCATTATGTATTTGAAATTCAATAAATAGAGAAAGGTAAGAATGTAAACTCCCAAAATGAACAAAACTGTGTTTTTCTACCTGGCTGATCGAGAGAATGGCTGGGGAGGAGCTGACTCTACCTACCTTGCGCAAAGTCAGCTACTGGAAAAGGGAGTTTGAGGACAGAGGAGAAATCCTTTGGGTTTCATAATTACGGAGTGGTTGTTGATCCTTCATGGTTGACTTACACCAAGAAGTGGGTACAGGGGGTTAAGGGAAAGCAGCAGCTGTGCGCTCCGTGCTCCTCGCTGGGGGGCGTTGAGCAGTGGGCTCTTTCAGGAACCTGACAAATAGCTCTTGGAGGAAAAGGAAGAACAAAGTAGGGACAAAAGCCACAAAAGGGAAGGAAGGAGGCAGGAGAGGGGATCAGGACATAGACATAGAGCAGTAAGGGCAAAAATAATTAAGATGTGCTAAGTAAGTTAAGAGAATGAAAGTGATAAGAATAGCAAAAAATAATAAATTAATGTTTTGAAAAATGGGGAGAAATCTTATGTAAGACATTCAAGTCTGTGGACAAGCCAAATTCAGGGATAGTTATTCATAGTGAAAGCATTCTTCCGTTTCTCCAGGCATTGGCTACAGAGCCTGGCAGGCAGTTTTCAGAGAAATGGGCTGTACTTCCTGAAGGCTGATGTTTGAGAAACACCTACTGCCAGAGACACCTCGGCTGTTAGAGGCAGAAGCTGCCTTAGAGGATGCCTCGTCCAGTGGAAGAGTTGGGGTAATGGGAAGTGGCCTCGGCCTCCCAGACTGCTCTGGCTCCTGTTGTCCTCCCATTGCAGCCCACACAGTTTTGACTTCACCTGTTTTACACACTGTGAAGTCATGTTAGATTGTCTTTGAATGAAGGGATTTTTTGGCTAAAAACAAAAACAAAAAAGTTTGAAACCCTGTCCTAATAACGTCCCCCAGAGAGATAAAGGGATATATGTAAGGTCCGGGTCACTCAGAGGCGGCACTGAAATTGGAAATCCTAAACCAGGGACATTTCTCTTTTGTTACATTTAATTTCTAATTTTGCCTCAAACAAGTTTTAAATGATGTGTGAGAGTTGAAGTCCCTCCCTCCACTTCTCCCCAGAACTAACTGATGCCCTGAAGTTAGTGTCCTTTCTTTCCATGACTGTGTTGTTAAACTTCATATGTGTGTACCCATAAACAATAATTAGTATTATTTGTTTACATTTAAATTTTTTCATAAATATCCTTTTGTATCTTACCTTTTACATTCAACATTGTTTTTGAGACTTATCTATATTAATATACATGTGGATCTTGTCCATTCACTTAAACTGCTGTGTAACGTTCTATTAGATGAATATATCATGATCTGGTTTTTTCCCTTCTCTTGTTGATAGGTTATTTCCTAATTTTTGCCATTACTAAAAATACTGCAATGGATATGCTTGTACTTAAGTCTTTGTGTACATGTGAATGTTTCTCCAGAAGTGGACCTGCTGGGTAATAAGGCATATCAACCTTTAACTTTAGCAGGTATCGCCAAATTAAAGTGGTTACACCAATTTACACTCCCACAGTAAAGTATAAGAGTATTTCCTCATAGTCTAGCCAATACTTAATATTGACAAATTCCTAATTTTGTGCGATCTGATAAGTATAAAATATCACATTATTATTTACTTTGC
Source organism: Daubentonia madagascariensis (assembly GCA_023783475.1). Lineage (NCBI taxonomy): Eukaryota > Metazoa > Chordata > Mammalia > Primates > Daubentoniidae > Daubentonia > Daubentonia madagascariensis. The sequence goes on from JAKFHU010001670.1 coordinate 11,058,248, forward strand.
CTTTTACATTACTAATGAAATGAGCATATTTTCCCTATTTATTGGCTTTTCATGATATCTCTTTATTGAATTTTCTGATCATATCTTTCATTCAGTATCAGTTTTCCTTGTTGATTAGTTCTTCATATAATCTGGTTACTATTCTGCTTTGGTTGTTTAGATTTCAAATACATTCTTATATTCTCATTATCTCCTTAAACTTTTTAACTTTGTCTTTTAACTTCATCGATGGTGTCTTTTTCATGCAAAAGTTTTTTATTTTAATGTAGTAAAATTTATTCCATTTTTACCTTATTATTTGAGCTTTTGGTGATATCTTTAAAAAACATTTTCCTACCCTTATGTCATAAATATATTTTCTCCTAAAAGTTTTATAATTTGCTTTTTACATTAGGTCTTTAATCCATCTCAAACTTATTTGTGATATAATGTCAGATAGCAATCTCTTTTTTAAAAATTTATTGTTTATTTATTTTAATTTTCTTTTATTTCAAAGTACTATGAGGGTACACGTGTTTTTGGTTACATGAATCGCTTTTGTAATGCTTAAGTCAGTGTTAAAAATGTGCCTGTCACCCAGATAGTGTTCATTTTACCCCTTAGGTATGTTTTTGCCCATCCCTTCCTCCCCCCGCCCCCCTGCTTGATTTCCTTTGAGATTTACTTCCCTCCATGCACATGTGTGCTGAATTGAATTAGTTTGAATTCAATAGTGAGTAGATGTGGTGCTTGTTTTTCCATACTTTAGATAGCCAATTGTCCCAGGAAGTTCGTAAGTATCTTGTAGTTCATCCTTTTCACACTGACTTCAGTCAGTTCCTCTGCCACTGTCTAGTGACTTTACAAAGACCCAGAAGACATTTATCCTAATAAATATTTTTTATCTGTTATCTGATAGCTATCCTGCTTAATACTTCAAAATATAGGAAAAGCTTTATATATATAGGTATTCACTGAAGCATTATTTATATTAGTGAACATTTAGAAACATCTCTAATATCAAGCACATTTCCATCCATTACACTCAATTTTTAAAAGCCTAAGAAAAGGTTTAGGTATGATAATAAGTAAATAAATCAAGTTAAAAAGTTTTGGAGACCATCTTATTTAAAAAATATATATATAGACTAGATGGAAATTTAACAACATTTACAGTGGTTGCACAATATGTGGGATTGTTTTGACTCTTTCTTTAAAAAAATACTCTCCTGCCCTTCTAAAATGAACACCTTGTAAAGTTGTCATTTAGGAAGTTATACTATAAATGTAATGAAATCATTAATAAAAATCACATATTTTTTTAAATGACAAAGAATTAAGAATATTTGAATAGACTGAACCTTTAAAAGATCAGGATATAAAGTTGAGAATAATATAGAAAATTAAATGGGGCCCAATTGATTAGTTTGAGTGTGATAAAATATCTGAAAGGGCCTACTACAGAATCAGGTAGGTGAGCAATAAGCACTCATGGAATGATTACCCCTTGCCATGTTCAAACCTATTGAGTTATTTTTATTCTTTTCAAAAATTACTGAAAGACTGACATAAGTCTCCCCAACTAGAATACTTAGTAGTATGAATGTTAATGGTTAAAAATTGTGAGAAATAATACCATAAAACTATTATTACCTGTTAAAGTAATTAAATTCTAAAAGTTAGAATTATACTATTGTGAACAGTATACATGCAAAAAAGACAGATAAAAACACTGGTATTTCATTGGAGGTAAGTAGTGTCTATGACTCTGAGCAAAATTAAGTGACAAAAGGAAAAATCTGGCAAAAGGATAAATTACCAGACTTCAAACTATACTACAAGGCTATAGTAACCAAAACAGTGTGGTATTGTCACAAAAATAGAGACATAGACCAATGGAACAGAACAGAAAACTCAGATATAAAAACATCCACATACAGCCAACTTATCTTTGACAAAGTAGGCCAAAATATACACTGGGGAAAAGAATCCCTATTCAATAAACGGTGCTGGGAAAATTGTATAGCCACATGCAGAAGACTGAAACAGGATCCATATCTCTCACCACTCACAAAAATTAATTCAAGATGGATAAAAGACTTAAATGTAAGGCATGAAACCATAAGAATTCTAGAAGAAAATGTTGGAAAAAGTGTTCTAGATATTGGCCTAGGCAAAGAATTTATGAAGAAGACCCCAGTGGCAATCACAGCAACAACAAAAATAAGTAAATGGGACTTGATTAAATTAAAAAGCTTCTGTACAGCTAAGGAAATAATCAACATAGCCAAATAGACAACCTACAGAATGGGAGAAAATATTCACAAGCTATACATCCAATAAAGGGCTAATAACCAGAATCTACAAAGAACTCAAGCAAATTATAAAGAAAAAATCAAACAACCCCATAAAAAAGTGGTCAAAAGACATGAACAGAAGCTTTTCAAAAGAAGATAGACAAATGAACACATTGAAAAATGCTCAACATCACTAATCATCAGGGAAATGCAAATTAAAACCACAATGAGATAACACCTTACCCCTGTTAGAATGGCTTTTATTAAAAAGTCCAAAAATAATAGATGCTGGTGTGGATGCAGAGAGAAAGGAATGCTTCTACACTCTTGGTGGGTCTGCAAATTAGTACAACCTCTACGGAAAACGCTACGGAGATACCTCAAAGAACTATTAAATAAAAGTAGACCTACCATTTGATCCAGCAATGCCACTACTGGGTATTTACCCAAAGGAAAAGAAGTAATTTTATCAAAAAGACACCTGAACTCGCATGTTTCTTGCAGCACAATTCACAATTGCAAAGATGTGGAATCAACAGAAGTGCCCATTAATTCCTGAGTCGATTAACAAAATGTGGTATATGTATACCATGGAGTACTACTCAGCCATAAAAAGGATGACTTAATGCCTTTTACAACAATTTGGATGGAACTGGAGACCATTTTCCTAAGTGAAGTATCTAAAGAATGGAAAAATAAACACCACATGTACTCACTATTAAATTGGAACTAACCAATAAACACATATGTGCATAGAGGGAAGTAAAACTTAATGGAAATCAATCGGAGGAGATGGGAGGAGGGGATGGGTGAAAACCTACCTAATGGGTACAATGAACACTATCTGGGTGATGGGCACACTTACACCCACGATTCAAGCATTATAAAAGTGATACATGTAACCAAAAATATTTATACCCCCATAATACTTTGAAATAAAAAAATATGAACCGAAAAAATTAAGTGGCAAATTAAGATCAAAACATGTATATAATTCTAAATATTTAACTTGGCAGCATGGAGTTATGAAAAGAACATTGACCACAGAGTCAGAAGGCCTCATCCTAATCCCAGTTCCTCTACAAATCACTCTTGACCAAGTCAGTTAGCTTTCAGAACCTCAGTTTCCTCCTCTGTAACATAGGTGGTACCTGTTTGTTTCATGGAATAATGGTGAGATTGAATGGACAATGAAATAGGAAAGGCCTTTGTAAATAACAAACTACCATGGAAAAGGAAATGCATTGTCATTATTATAATTTGAGCAGGGCTGAAGTTCAGGATCTGTCTTCATCACTTATAACTGGTACATTTACCATTTGCCAATTAATTATAGTAGTAATTAATAATAAAAATAACAACTGATATTGCCATAAGGCTGTTACAGTTTTAAATTTTCCTTCATAAATAGTATCTTGGTTTTTTTCTTTGCAACAGCCCTCTGAGTTAAATATTATGAACACCTCATTTTTACAGAGGTGGAACCAAGGCTTAGAGAGCTAAGTGACTTGCCCAAAGTCACATACCTTGTAAGTAGCAAGGCCTGAACTCGAACCATAGCTTCTAATTGCAAGTCTGTTGCCTAGTAACAACGATAACAAAACTAATGGTTAATATACTTTGAGCACTTACCATAAGCCAGGCACTATTCTAAGTGCTTTGCATGTATTTTCTTATTTGCAATTCACAATGACCCTACAAAGTAGTTAGGAATATCCCATTTTGCAAATGGGAAAATTGAAGCATAGAGCAATCAATTATCTTACCCAAAACCACACAGCTGGTATGTGGCATTTGAACCAAGTTATATACCCCCAGGGACTGGCCTCTTAACTAAAATATCCCATCTGTCTTCCACAGGTGGGTTCAGGTCACCCATTCCACTGCTAAATTTTGTTCTCTCATTGGCTGCAAGTACATAAAGGACAAGTAGGTTTTCCAGACCATTGCCATGGCACCAAATCACCAACGGCAAGGAAGTCTCCTATGTTTTGCATAAGATTCTTCATGCATTAACTCACCTCTGTTATCTTTGGGATTCTCTACTAAGATGAGCATACACCCTGGAATGAATAGAACTGTTCCAGGTAATGTCTGTTTTCTTGGCCTAATTATTTATAGACTCTCCCCCCTCACCACCACACACACACTCTACAGAATCCGTTTGTAGAACAAATGATATGTCTTCCTACTACTCCGGACCCTAGATGCCCAGACTCCTGGCCTTTTAACAGACTGTACACTTGGACTGGTGGCTACTGCTCCCTTGAGGGCATGGCCTTCATGTGGTGGCTGCCCTGGCACCCTCACCAGCTGTGGTATTGACATGACAGTGCAACTCCATTCTAAGACTGACATAGTATCAACAGAAGAAAAGAAAATGACAGGTGGATGTGAGAAGGGCCTGGTCCTCCATCTCATCAAGAGCTATGCATTCCTTAGGACCCAGGCATCAAACATAATTGAAACCTGTGCATCAAGAGTGATTTCTTTTTCCCCAATCTGGAATTGATCTTAACTTTGGCTAACCTTTATATTATAGGCAAAGAAACTGTGCTTTCTATCACCTCAGAATGTTCAGGAGCATCCCACTCCCACAGAGTTTCTTTCTTTGCCTTACAACTTTTTGGAGTTTGCATTATCTTTATCAGGACTCAGCTTTGAAGTGTGTGTGCAGCTTCCCCATCACAAGATCTCACCAGGGAGCAACTGGCCTGGAGAAGCTGGACCGGGAAGGGCTGAGTCAGCAAGGACCACAGTCACAGCTGGCACGTCTGAGGGGGTTGGGGTGAGCAGGGAGGTGTGTGTGCTGAAATCAGCAGAATGTATGATTTAAAATTAAAGTGATGTATTTTTTAAGTGGCGCATTCACCTTAAAAAGTGGTGCAATAAAAAACAACACCAAACCTTCTCCATCATGCCCATCCCAGACTTCTTCCTTCACAGGGAAATCCATGCCCATCAAGGGCAGATGTTATGGAAAAGGAAAAGGAAGCAGACTAATATTTACAGCTTGTTTAACATTAAACATAACTTTTCTCTTTAGTTCTGAAAAACAACTCTCTTAATAAGGTATCACTCATCATTTTTATAGATGAGGAAAAATACGCTCAGAGAAATTAACTTGTCAAAGGTCTCAGTGCTAGAAGTGGCAGAGGGATTCCACCCTAGTTCTAACTACAAAATATTACACACTTCACTATGTCACTTTAGAGGCAGTCAGAGTTTAAACTCTAACAGTGGTATTTCAAGAAAACCACCATGTGGGAAAAGACTTTTTGGGGAGCTGAAAAATGAAGTGTTTGGATATTTCCAATTCTCCTAAAAATGCAATTATGTAAGCATGTATTCAGTGGTGTGCTGGCAAACCATCTCTCTGGAGAAAAACAAAAACGAAACCTCACAAGCCCTGATTTGTAGCATTTTCCAATTTCTGTGGTGTAAATATTCCTACTGAGGCCCATTTTAAGCTTCCAATGGTTTAACAATGGGCTTGTGAAATTCCTGAATATTTAATAAATAATCAGCTCTAAAGAGCTGGGACAAGTCTGCTCTAGCACTCCACTGTGGTAATTTCACACCAATTATGTGTTAACTTATCATTTGGGTACTGTTCTTGGGCACAAAATCTGTATAAATCTTTCCAGCCTATGGAGGGTAGTGTGTTGGAAAATGTAATGTGCCACCCAGATTTCCCTTCAATGAAGGCCTTGTTGCCCCTGCTGCTAGGAGTGCTGTCAGTCCCTCCAGGGACCCACATCCAAAGATAGAACAATTTGGTATTTTAGAGGCCTGGCCATCTGAGTGCAAGTGAGGATGACTCTGAAGGCCCGTTCTAGCTCCAGACCTTCCCAAGGAGTCAATCAAAATCGCTGGGCCTGCCATCACAGCTCAACTTCTCCCTCCACCCACTCAGGGTTCCTTCTATTCACAGGTGTGGATCACAAGGGCATGTAATAAACATCCTGCTCGTTAAACTCCACCTCAGGGTCTACTGCTTCTCTGGGAACCCATTACACAATAGAGAAAGGTGAGGATCACCTGAATTTGTAGGACATTATTGCTTCACACACCCCAGCCTGGGGTAGAACTTGTTAAATCAGTGCCCACTTAGTCTCCTGATTAGAAATGGATCTGAGAGGAGCAGCTGGGAGACCCCTAACTCAGGAGAAGCTTAAATGGCAACAGGAGACAACAGTTAAACGTACAGCCTCCTTGGTTCTGACCCCTTCTGTGCCCAGTTGTATTATATGTGGATCCTACCTCATATCCTACTGCTGTATAAGCTACTAATGAGGGGCTGCTCAATGACCTTGGGAGAGAACAGGGAAATGCATTGGATGGAACCTTATAGAATTGTTCACTGGAGGCCAGCCATGATGAATGTGCACTCCTGCCACAGTTTCATATTTTAGAAGGAGCAAAGCAAAGGGGAAAGGAATTAAAAGATCCATTTTGTTTTGTCTACTTGGGCTTAAAGTCTAATGGGAAATCTCTCTTTCTCCCTCCTGCTCCCTTTCTGTGTTCTGTCCTGTGCTCGGCCTTCTTTTCTCTCTCTCTCTCTCTCCCTGCCTTGCATCTCTCTCTGCCTCCCTCCATCCCTACCCGATTATGTGGAGATGAAACTTCTAGCAGTTCAGCCCTCTGATTAGTAAACAACCATCACAGAGCCCATGTACTTCACCTTAAGAAGAAATCTGTGATAGATGCTTGGGTGTACAATAGCAAGCAATTTAGACAGGGCAGAGCTGTGAGAAGTAGCTACTGACAGGCCGAGAATGACAGATTCCTGGTTACATCATCCACTTGCTTATCAAGATCCACAGAGCATCCACCATGTACCAGACACCCTGGCATACAATGTGACCACAAAACAGACCTAGTCCCTGCCTTCCTGGAGCCTACAGTCTAGTGAAGAGATAGACATTAATCAAAACATCATAGATATAAATTTTACCTGGAAATGACAAGTAGAGCTATGAGACTGTAGACTTATGAGGCAAAAAACAAACAAACAAACAAAAAAACCTGGATACTGAAGTATAGTAGTCCGGGGTCATTGGGGTGGTGACAAGTGTTCCCACAAAGCTAGTGAGCTCTTAAGAACATCCCTCTGTCAGGCCAAGAGCCTATGCACATACTGGTGCTCTAAGACTCCGAATATAGTATTTTAAGATTTCAGAAATAGTGGAATTTTTAAAGAAAGACGTTATCAAAAATAATTAAGATAAAAATTAAATTTTAATAAAATATATTGGGCTCTAGGGTAAGGTGTGCATATCCTAGCAAGTGGATGAGATGAATTTGGGTGTGTAAAGAAAATACTGAAACTTTTTAAATATTTCATTATATCTCATCCTTTTAAAAATTCTAGTTTGATATCTGCTTTATAATATACACACAATATGTTGGTACAGTACTACTTGCATGTAATTTGTAAATAAAAAGGTATATATTAGGTGTATATGCTCAAGGCATTTTACTGATGGAGTGCATAATCAAAAGTTTGGAAACCAGTGTTTGCACTGTGCATTCAGAAGGCAAGGCTGCAAAAGTGGCCCCGGTGCTCTCACAGCACCCGTGCCCCTCGGGGCAAAGTGTTCCTGTGTTTCTGGGTTTTCACTCCCCATTCCAAGTTGACCCCTCTCTTTTTCTCCACCCTTCTCTACCACAGCAAATATTTTTCTAAGACTTTGTGTATAAGTCTAAGATAAAACAATCTTAGAATATTCATGAATAAGATGGCAAAGAGCTGGCAAGAGAAAAAATGACTTCCAGAAAGCAACAGGCACCTAATGTTATTTGGTTTTGTCATCTCAGAGAAATTCTCTTCTTCCAGATTTCTGCATGGCTCACTCCCCACTTCCTTTGGGCTTCGGCTCCGACTTCACCTCCTCAGTGAGGGCTTCTCTATAGGGCACATCTCAGTACCCTTTGCTCTCTGTTTTCCAATTTTGCTAACTTTTCTTCATAGCACTTGTCTCCACTTGATGTTAGACTACAAATACCTGTGTGGAACTATCTGTTGTCTCTCTCTCCCCAAGAAGGTAAGTTCCATGAAGATGGGGACTTTGTTTTGCTCAGTGCCATAGCTGTGGCACCCAAAACAAGTGCCTGGCATATAGGGAGGGCTCAATAAATAAATATTTTTTGAATGACTGAATGAAGAAAATATGCATTGTTCAGTGACTAAATTAAAACCTAAAGGAATATTTAGAGTCTTTAGGTACATTTCTGAGGTCATCTCACAGGCCAACTTTCTATAAAAATAAAAGTGGAAGAAAACAGCTAAAACAAATTTTTACTTTCTTTATTAACAAGTGGTGTCTTAACTAAGGTTTAGGGTAAAAGCAGCTAAGTCTTCTCAAACAGCCTTGTCCCATTTACTGCCAAGCTTGAGATTCTCTGGAACCATCTCACATGGTAAGAGCCAAGACTTGTCATGACAGAGAAACACAAATCATGAAGCCCTGATCTCTGTAGAAGGGAGGAATAATTAACAGTATCCTACAAATGCTTCTCCAAACTCCAAATGCTGATTTATCATCAGGATGCTTTTTTTCTCTTAGTGTGTCCAGGAAAATGTTAAAGGAGATTTCTTTCCAGCCTTTTCTTTATCCTCCCCAAGAGTGTCCCAGTGTTAACTGCACATATTTATTTTGTGGTCCAATGACTCTCTCTGGTCAAACTGTTCCTGCTACTGGGAGAGCTCTGCCCCTAGCCTCTGCAGCTAGAATAATCGAGTAAAAGAAAAGACTGGAAAGTACAACATAGTTTATAAATAAATATATGAGAATTAAAACTCTAAACCACAGAAAGTCAAAATCACCATTAGGAAAAGTTGGACAGTGAGATAAAAATGAAGAGACTTTATTTGTTCATTTAATGCTGCAAAACCAAAATTACTTTAAAAAATCATATGATTAGCTGTTTCTATAAGGGCTTCTTTAAAATATTTCTAAAATATACAGTATTATCAACACAATTGATATGAGCTCTGATGACTTATTTGCAGCTTGGCGATTCTCTTTATTGAAACAATAGACAGGAAAAATTGCTCAGCAGTGTAACTTACTTCAAAATAACTTCCTTTACCAAGTGATAGTGTTACTTGTCACACAGGAAGTGAAGACTTGGCAAAATTTTCACTGGGTAGTTTCCTTTTACTTTTTACATTACAGTCAACTGATTTATGAGTGATAGGAAGTATAAATTTAACTGTGTTGACAACTTTTTGAAAATGTACTGGGTCTGCAAGACCTTTCCAGCCAAGTGACCCTCTGACCCTTCCAACTCAATATTGTAAACACATAATGTGCTAAATCAATGATGAATAAATTCATGATGAAATAGGTTGATTCATTCATTTATCAGTTTTAAACCATACTTGTGATTTTTCTCCTGCAAACCACCTACTTCTAACTTCTAATTTCCCTATTTCGACCCTATCTCCCTTCTGTGAACCCACAAGACCAGGGTAGCAAAGCAAGCTGTTTTCCCTCTTCCTTCTCCTGCCCAGCTGAGCCAAGCCCTATGTAGCCTTCCTTCCTCGTTTTTCTTCCATCTGCCCCTTGGTTATCATCCAAGTTTAGGATCCACCTGTCTCTTTGCTTTCACTCTCTACACTGTACACAACAGCCCAACTATACCTTTGCTTTGGTCAATATTACACTCTTCCGCTGACTACAAATAGAGTGGGCATTACTCAACCTGGCGTTCGGGGGCTTCGGTAATCAAGATCTGCCTTCATTTCTAGCCCTGTGTTTCACTGGTCTTCCATACTTCAACAATATTTGGAAATGTTTTTCTTTCCTGGCATACTCTATATCCATTTTCCCACTTCCACATCATGTTTTTCCCTCTGCCTGGAATCCTCTCCATCCCCCCACACCACACATGCCACTACCACCAGAGTCAATCCACTACCCCTCTTTGAAATCCTTCCTATAACCTCTAACAAGAGGTGATATTGTCCTCTTCTGAGTGCCTGTGGTTCTTGGCCTACTCCTTTGACACCTGCCTTTAGTGTTACCTATTCGTTTATTCACATGCTATGTTTTCCTCTGACTTACTTGTAACCTCCTTATGTTCATATCTTATTTCAGTATTGAAATTGATGGGACTTATTCAGTTCATTTGTGTTGAAAGAATAAATGAGTAAAAGCAGGATGGATAAAGTTGTTTTATCATCTGCTTTTCAAAAGCAAGTTTTGGACTTCCTATTGATATAAAATTAAGACATGCTTGTAAACACTTTGATATTCCTAAATATTACATAACAAATTAACATTTGTAAAGCCATTATATAATAGGATATAGGCCCCAAAGGATTAAAAGTAGTTAAGAATGTCTTGGATCCACACAATAATTTGACAAATGGTGTTGGAAACATAGACTAGATAGATACAGAGCAACACGATCTAGTTTTATCCTCTCAGAAGGTTGTTTTGAGCTCATCGTCTGCTCATAATGTATAGAAGAATACTGCTTTCACCAATCTTTAAGTGAAAATATTTTTTATTTTTCTACACTTTTTATCTGTGTTAATCATGAAAAACACAAGTTTGGCATATGACATTTCCTGAAATTTTTGTGTGTTTACACATGGCATAAAATCACAGTACATTGCTGCTTATATAAATGCCAGCAGCTCTTGTATTTTCCAGTTTTATACCTTCTTATTGGAAGGAACTCATGGGGCCATCAAGCCTGATCTCTTTCCAAGCACGTCAATGCCTGACCATCCCAGAAATACACATGCTGTTATAAAAGCTTCCAAGGGGGCAATTACACGGCACAGGAGTCCATTCCAGCCTCTCCAAATCTTGAAATTGGGAATGCCATTCAAGCCTCTAAACTACATTCTTCTAAGAGTAAAACTCATTTTCAAATCCCGTAACTTTTAGAAAGCAATTAATATATACCACGAAGGAAAAGGACCCAGTGAGGCTACACTGATGGCTTCTGTGACTCCACTGAGTTGGACCTCTTCTGGAACTCTGACCATCCTACAATCTTTCCAGCACCGGTCACCTTCTGCCTAACTGTGAAATTCCCTAGGTCTCAGCCCCAGGCACCCTGCCCTTCTCTGTCAATGGAACCTCTCAGAGAGCCTGTCCAGTAGTGCAGAGTACAATAAACCACTCAGGACTCAGGGTCAAGTGCTATAAATCTCAGTTCCATCTCTGCTCTTACCAGTGGTAGGACCCTAGACCTACTCTGTAATTTATCTGGACATTAATTTATTATCTGTATATGTACAACTAAGATTAGAGAATAACTTAGGTTTCTTCAAGCATTAAGCATCCAAGACACTACAATTCTACCAACTCCAAGATGGTAATTTTCAAATACTGTATATTTCTCTAGCTGTAAGTGAGTGAATGAATGAATAATTGCATGAGTCTGAGAGCTTGGCAGAGCGCCAACTATTTACTTAGCAGCTATTAGGCATGAGGCACCATGATAGGCTTGGGGATGCACTGGTCAATAAAAGAGGCATGATCCCAGCCTTTGTAAAATTTGTAGTCTAGTAGACAATAAACAATGTTAGCATGATAATAAACAAAAAGCAAGCAAATGCAAATATAATTTCAGATGGTGCTAAGTACTATGAAATGAGAGAGAGAGAGAGCAAGAGGATATAATATGAGAAAATTGCAGGGGCAAGCTCTCTCTGAAGAGGCAGTATTTCAAGCCAAGATTTGTATGGGAAAGGAAGGAACCTGATATTTGAAAGGCAGAAGTAAGACCATTTTAGGCAAAAAGAATGATATGTGCAGAGGTCCTGAAGCAGGAAAGTACTTGGTGTGTTGAAGGAAGAAAATAAAAGGGGCTAGTAGATCTGCAGCAGTGGGGCTGAGGGAAAGAAGCATAAAAGTACCATCTCTCTCCTCATCATTTTCACTTGAACTCAAAGCAGGACTTAAATCCCAAACTTGTCTGCCCATTAGAATCGCCTTGGTGATCATCTAAAAATTCTAAAGCTCAAGCTACTCCCTAAACTAGTCAAATCATAAACTCCAAGGGTGGAACACAGGCGTCAAGATTTTTTGAAGCTTCCAAATGATTCCAAAGTGCAGACAGTGTGGGAACCACTGACTTAAATCATTGTTAGTGCTTAAGTTTTTGTTTTGCTCATCTATAAAATGACAAGGTTCAACTTACTGAGGTCAGGTATTTTTCTTGCTCTAAATTAGATGCTCTCTATATGCAGACCCAGGGTCATTTTCACCCATCCTCCTCCTCAAATCTTCCTTCCCTTCCTTACTTTTACCCTGGGACCCCCCACCCATGTTCTTCCATCCAGGCTTGAATTCCTAGAATCTTAGACTCTTCTCTTCACACTGTTTCTATAAATCAAGAAGGTTTTGTTGATCCAGAGCATCCAGGCCCTCCATGAAGCCCTCTTCCCTTCTTATCTGGACAACCACACACCGTAGTCTCACCTTCCAACCCGCCCTGCCGTAATGACCTTTCTGAGCTCAATTCTTACTGCCTATCCAAACCACATCCACCCTTCAAAGCTCTTTTTGAGTGCCACCTCCTCCAGGAAGCCTCCCAAACAAGCTCAAGTATCTGTGACAACTAATCTGTAAAGTTTTATAGTCCTCATAGTCCATATGATACAATTTAGAACTGGACTATATACAGGTATATGTTATATGTTGGTCTTATCTCCCCAAATGAATGTTAAATAAATGAATAAAACACACATTTTACTAATTCCTGGCATATAGTAAGCATTCAGACATTATCTAGTAGTAGCAATGGTGGGGGTAGTAGCAGTGGCAGTGATAACAATGCAATGCAAAGGCCCTGTGTTAACCAGGCACTTTAAATACATCATCTCACTTAAACATTAAATCAATCCTACAAAATAGGTTTTAATCTCCCCACTTCACAAATAAGAAGGTTGGGGATTGGGACATTTAAGGAACTTACAAAGGGGGGATGGCAAATCTGTCTGATCCTGAATTTCTTTAACCATTACTACATGCTACCTCCTTATAAGCTTTCCAATGGATGGACCCTTCTTTGGAATGCTGTTGCATCTAACATACACATACATTTATTGATTAATTGATTGATACGAATAGTTGCATGCAATGGAGAATTGTCAGTAAGGAAGACAGGCAAGGGGTTGTTCATTTTTGCAGACCAAGTAGGGTCCCCCAACATTGGCACATAAGCAAAAAATGTGCATTACAACATACTGTATCGATTTATAAACAGGATCCTTTCCCCTGAAAGCCATCTGATATAGTAAGTGCACCAGTAGATGTTCCTTTCTTCACTAGCAATGAGGGGAGGACTTACTCTGTGTGCTAAGTCACCTATTGCCAACCCTGGATGCTTGAAGCAACAAATGCTGATTGTGACTTAATGGGTCACATGATTTAGAAGTTTATCCAGAAAATACTTGAGCCATTTGAGGTCAATTGAACATTTTATGTGGAGAATTCATAATCTACCCAGTGAAAAAAAACAACAGGGCCCAGCAACCTTGACATTTTCTCTATCTCTTGCCTTAGTTTTTCAAAAGCTAATATTTGACTCTGGCTGCCGATAAAGGAATAAATATATCAATAATTCAATAATAAAATTTCTGATCAGGCATCTATTAGCAATCCTGCTAAAGAATAAAATTGCTATAGCAACAGGGATAATTATCAGTGTCTTCAGGGGATGGGGTGGTCAATCTGTTTGAAGAAATAGTGCAATGTAGAAATGCAAATAAATATGGCTAGGAGAGTGAAGAGGAAATGATTTATGTCCAGGTACTAGCCAAAGGTAAAACTGAAAAGCGTATTTTAATTAAAATCCTTCATTGCTAGAAAGGTGATTTTTAAAATTTGCTTATTGTAGGATAGATAATTTTCTATTATCATGTGAACAAAAAGAAACATAGAAGAGATTATCCAAAACAGTAGAAGATCTAGAAGTTGCTCCTATTTATTTCAGAAAATACATTATTTAATTTTTTTGTGTGTTTCAATTTATTTTTCTAACTAAGTCTGACTTAGGCTAATATTAGTTTGACTTTCCTGAGCCCTTACCAAGTACTATGAGGAAATTAATCTAGAAATGTGCCAGTGGAAATGAATGTGAAAAAAATTACTACAAATTACTCACTTTGAATGAGGAAAAATAGCAGACCAAGTACCTCCCCTACTACTCCAAACCTCTCAAAAGGGGAAAAAAGTATATTTTAACCTGAAAACTAAGTCCATATGGGATAAAAGTGTTAAATGGACTTCCATAATATCAGGAAATTCTCAGCTCTGACCCAAAAGAAACTGAAATAAGTCATGTGAGATCCTGTTTCTTAGCACACACTTGTATTGTTAAACAAGAATTCACTTATTCCAAAGCCTGATCCAGGATTAACAAGGTACCACAAAAGGTAACTTTACCTGATTTCTGACACAGAGTCCTAAGAGCAAAAGGAAATTTTACTTCCAGAAATTGAAGCAATTCACAAATGTACAACAATAAAACCATTTTAAAAAGATGAGTCATTTCACAATTTTTCTTTTTCTACCTAAGATTCCCTAATTAAACTGATGGAGTCAAGATCTCTTAAGAATGACTGCATGCCAGTGTATCTATAAACAGCCAAGTGGCCAGCGTTTTGTGTTGGTAGCCAAAAGCCAGTCATCCTAGATCAGGGTTTGCAAGTGAAAATTTTTTCATTCGCCTCCCTTTCCCTTTGGCTTAAGGGAGATTTGAACTGAGTAGCCAGCTGGCAATATACACAATGGCACTTAAAACACATGTGTGAAAACTTGAAACAAGTATTAGGAAAGGCAGAGTTGCAAATTTTTATTATTATTTTTTTACTGAATATAACTGTGGCTTGCAAAACAATTATATCAAAAACTTTTCTTTACCAACTTGTAAGAAATTGAGCTTATAGTGAGAGTATAATTCAAGGTATTGACACCTTAGTCAATTAAATGGCCCCAATAGTGTGGTGTTGAAAAGAACATATCTGTGTGAATGCATTATATATAAGAGGTTCATATATGATGCAATTCTTTATACTGGAAAACAAAAATATATGACCAGATAGGATCCTTACCTTTTCAAGTATAGCATTGCCTTGGTGAGAATTGATGTTGTGCTGGCTTATTTCTCTCTTGTATTTATATTCATAAACTTGATCAGTGATATTAACCAGCAGAGTTGATGGACTGAAGCTCAGTTTTCCACAATCATAGACAGTTCCACTTTCAATATCAGTTGGTGCTGTAGCATATCGTAATATTAATCCCATTATGAGACCTAAAATAAAGAATAAATAATTGTACTGGAGGAAGGCAATCTAAAACATTCTTACTGAATGCTTTTAAATATATGATTTGGAAACTTTAGAAGTGGCAGGAGAAAGGGCTAGGTCATTGCCTGGTTTAGAAAATTGTTCACTCTTCCATAGATACCAGTTCAACAGAATGTATTGTTAAAATATTTGTAGTGGGCACTACTGCTTGAATACTCAGCATATATTACCATTTTTTTTCTTCCTAATGGACTCACAAACTTTGGAGAGAAGAGATACCCACTTCTCCTACCCACCAAAGTACTTCAAGAAAACCTTTGCTCTGTGACAGACACTGAGTAATCTAATAAGTCAGGAGACAGAATTCCCCTAGGAGTGTTTCTGGTACACAGATCAGCACAAATCTAAGTTAGCCCCTTCAGACAGAAAGGAAGCACTTACATTTCATGATTAGGGGGAGAGGTGTTCTTGTTCTGTCCCTCATGACATGAGCAATGCAATATAGTCCTCCTGTTTTTTGCTGGCAGGTATCTTGTGACCAGGAGGGGATCCAGTCCAAACACATAGTCAATATACAGAGGATGGTAGAACCAAGATACAGACAGAACCTGGGTCCTGAATGACATCACTGAGCTACTGGATCAACTAGCCTACCCCAGAACTACCCTAATTCTAGACTTCTCATTATATGATATAATACAGTCTAACTTTTCAAACATTTTGAATCAAGTTTCTGCTTACCTACAACCAAATGCATTCTAAGAATACAACATTTCTTTTCATGAAGAGTTGAACCATAAGTGACAATCCTTGACTTTTAGGTTTATAAACTCTGTTGGGATACTCATGGTAATCTGATAACTGTAAACTCTTTTAACATGGATTTATTAACAAACATCAAAGGAACTTCAAAGGCCTAAACTCCTTCAATTTAACATTAGGATTGATATATATGTTTTGGAATAAATAATCCACAGTTCACTCTCAAAACATCAAATTTTGAAAGTTTTAACTCTCTTTTATGAATCCAGTCATCTAATAACCTTTCATTCATTTAATAAAGCATTTGTTGGGTATACATTTTGGGCCAAACATTTATAGATTTAAAGTAAAAATACAGGAGCTCATTTGTATAAGTGAAGATTCATAAGCAAACAATTATAATACAATGTGACACATGCTGTGACAACTGGTAAGCACTCTGTATTATATGGGTATAGAGAAGAGACACTCCAAAGCCCTTTGAATTATGCAAAGCTTGAGATAAATCTTAAAAGTTCACATAAGATTTGTCCAGATGAGCTGAATCAGGGAACGAGTTGGGATCCAGGCTGCACATTTGGCTGGCAGTGTGTAACAGCAGAGATGGCTGAACGTTTACCAGGGTCTGTGCTCTCCCCACGTGTAGAATTGTTGGTGGGAAGTGAGTGCTCAGCCAGGGACTATGTTTCCTGGCTGTCTTGCATCTGGTCAGTTCTCACCAACAACATAAGCAGAAGTGGTGTGTGTCACTTCTCAGCCACAGCATTGAAGAAGTTGGTGAGTTTTTGTACTTCTCTTTTCCTGTCTATCAGCTGGATGGGGAGGAATCAAAGGCCCTAAAGGTAGACAGAGCCACGGGGCTGAAAGAGCCTGGGTGCCTGAGACACTAGGTGGAGGAAAGCCACCCACCAACCAGGAACACCTGCAATGGACTGTTATGAGTGAAAAAATAACTTCTGTCGTTTAAAATCACTGACATGTTGGTGTTACCGTGTCAGCAATCACTAATGATAACCTGATTAATACAATGTATAAATACAGAGAGACTTAAAAAATCTGGTGCATTTAGGGAGTCACTGGTGGTGTGAGAAGAGAATAAATGGGGAGAAAGAGACAGAAAATTCTAGACTGTAGACCGTAGACTGTAGGCAGGGACCAGGTCATAAAGAGGCTTCTCTGTCATGCTAAGAAGTTTTTATTTTTAACCCAAGGGCAACGTAGAACTATTGAAAGATGTTAGGCAGGAGAGTAAAGCAATGACATTTTCGTATAAGAACTATCACTTTGGCAACAACGTGGAGAACTAACTAGAGTGAGAGGTGAGAATGAAAGTGGATTTCTTCCAAGAATATTTTATCTTACTTATTCCTGCTTCCGTGTTTGGCCCACCCCTTCACAGTAGTTAGAAATACTGTGTCCTAACATTTGCGAGAAAGAGAAGATAAGTGATGGATATGTAACCTTCACTGAGTGCCTGATCCGCCACAGAACCGTGGGCAACCGTCCATGTGTTGTTGGATGACTGCAGTGAAACCAGTCAGGAAAAAGAAGGGAAGATACATCATCTACACTCCAAGTGGCTTGGGGTGCTTGTGTAAGAACATCACTTCTTCAACACTCTTTGCCTAGAAAGGATTCATTTCCTAAAAGTTATTTAGCAAGTACCATGAATGATACTGCTCTTCACTGGAGTGAATGCAAAGAAGGGAAGCACAAGATGCTATCTGCATGGGGCCTGAATAGAAAGAACCCACGTTAATGTCAGGCAAAGTTCCCAGTGGGTGAGCCACTTATTTTCAAAAAATGCTTTCAATGAAATAACAGGAAATAAACATGAAGTGTCCACTGATGCTTCCCAAGCAAGGAAAGCAAGTCTTTGTCGTAATAGTGAGCGCCTAGTACCTAGTGTGGTTAAGTTTACACAAGTCCTCCAAACCTAAAGGGCCCCGCCTGGCTCTCTGTACCAGCTCTGGTGCCAGCCTTCAAGAAGAAGCATACTGAAGTAAATGGAGGAAGCTGCTTGCAACCAGAGGTGACCAGACGTAACAGTCATGAAAACACTCCTCTTAGATAGATCTCCCACTGTGAGGAGTGCAGTTGGTCAATGGTCTCAGCTTCTAGGCTCTGGAATCCATCACCACATTCACACTCAGGCCATGTTTCCCACAAGTCTCTCCCAGCCATTGACTGGGCACAGCAGGGATACTGAGGCAGGAATATGGGGACTTGTCTGCAGGGCAACCATGGCTCAAGGATACCCCAGCAGCCTTGCCAAACCTTACTTAGAACGGTACCACAGCCTAAAGATTTCCTACCCAGCCTTCCTTCCTTCCCTCTCTCCACAGGCGTTGGGACTGCATCAAGGTATGACACCTGTCCCAGTATCCTGAGGTTCACTCCCCATTTTCTCTCAAAGGAGTTTCCCCCAGTGAATCTTTTGTATAACTAATCTCTTTCCAGTATCTGCTTCTTGGAGGATCCAAATTAATACACTATCCAAAAGGCTCTGGCCCTACTTTTCCCTAAGCCCCAAGGGTTGAGAGGAATCAACATCTTGGCAGATTATAACGACAAGTGGAAAAACTTCAGCCTCCCAGCACCCCTGGTTAACAAACCCATGCACCCATTTGTGCACCGCTGCTGCAGTAGCAGCAGCTGGAAAATCCTCATCTGTCAGAGGCCAGCTACTTACCCATAGAGCCTCATAATGCTTTTCATAGACAGATGTCTACTCAGTGTTTTAGACATATGCTGACACAAATGTGGAGTGTTGAAGTAATGCACACCAGCACAATATTGTATGCGACTAGGTGACAGATAAAGTAGCATCACCAGTAGGAAGAAAATGCTAATGAGAGGGGATTGTTTCTACACCCACACAAAGATACAGGATAAAGAAAGCATAAGTCACTTGTGCACAGAAGGAGGATAGAGGACACTGGCTGCCATGGCTTGTGAACACAAAAGCACCACTTTCGTCAATAAACCACGAAGCCAGGATCCCACTTGCTGGGGGAGAAAAGGAGCCAGCCTGCCCCAGCAAAATGATACCCATCCAGCACACGTGCACACAACTTTGGCCCCAGGTTGTGGTCCCCCCACACACATGACACTTCTTTAAGATCTGTCCCCTTGCCTGTTGGTGGCATCACCTTCTCTAGGCAGAAACTCTAGTACAGACGCATCCTCTGTGTCTTCAAGTCTGGGCATCTGGGCACCTACTGTGACAGTGTTTACCTGCTCTCTAGTGAACCCTGACCTCTCTCCAACAACATACAAACCCCACATGGAGCTTAGACAATGGACTTCATCCCTAAAACACTCACTATCCTTCAAAGTCCCTCTCAAGTCCCACCTGCGGGAACCTGTGCTCTGAGGGAGTCTGTGCTCATTGAGCTCCCTTATGTTTTCATCCTTACAGCATTTGTAGAACCACACACTTTAGGGACCAGTTTTATAAAGACGTATATTGTTCAGTGCTGCTTTGCAGACCTTGGTTTTATCTCCCCAACTAGACAATGAGACTGTTTCGGGCAGAGACTCTGTGCTGTTTTTCATCTCCTTTCCTCTAGAAAAGCCAAATGTTTAGGCAGAATTGTAGTTCAATTTTCTCTAAGTTCACAAACTCCTCTGGAATCAAAAAGAACAGGATCCTCTGAGTTTATGTAGTCAATCAGTTACCAACATTTTTAAGTGTCACATGTAAGGAACACCACACCAAATACTATGATGTTCCTGTCCTTGCAGAGTTTTCAATATAACTCTCCGACAGCACATGCCTGACGTGCACTTGACAGCATCATGTTTGTGGGAGAAGGAAGAAGGGAGGGAGGCGGGAAGGAGGAAACAGCCTCAGGAGTCCTCAAACTAAGGAACATTTAGAAATATGAGCCTTGTCTTTCTAGACTGGTTCTCACTTCACTATCCACAATGAAAATAAGAGAAAACTCCATTCCCTCACTCTCTCACTCACTCATTCTGCACTCGCACCACAGACATGTAGGGCATTGCTCTGGGACTTGTGGGAGTGGTAAAAAATGAGTAAAATATAGCCTTGCCCCTAAAAATTACAATATCTTAACCTACTAGCCCTTTTCCTTCTGCCCAATCCTGTGATCCTAATTTCCAGTAGGAACAAAGTACAGTAAATGTTTCCTAAGTCTCTTCTTATATAGTCTGCATTTCATGAGCAATTCCCCTTTTATCCTGTCCACAGTCACTCTACATGACACTAAAGCACTTTCCTAAAGTGGCTTTTCTTAGAGGAACATGGATGGGAACGTACTTTAAAAAAATCTTTAATGAAGCAGATTATAGAATGGTTTTTAAAACACAAACGTATTAAAAATCTCTTTGGCTCTCTTCAACACTATGATTGTGTTCAGACAGCATCACACACAGTGCCCACTGCATGGCACAACTGCAGGAAGATCCCTTCAGATTCTATTTCTATAGGAGTGGTGCTTCCTTGGAGTTGCACAACACAACAGGATCGACTATACACATGGATCTAATTGGTCTGTTACAAAGGCATATATTTGAAGCTACATGATATTAGAAGAATTTAGGAGCCTAAAGTAAATGTAGTTAATGCATGAAGATTGTAGAATAACTGATTTTTGTATGTTTTTCACTCTCAATGCTTTGAGTGGCTACCAAGAATAATCTAGATTAATGAGGCATTGCCCCTTCCTTAAAACAAGATAAGTCCTTAAACTATTTAATATTATATTTCAACCTGATAAGTATATCAGACACTATTGATTGCCAACCCAGCCTTCATCTCCTCTTTTATCCAACAAAGCCCTGATTTGTTTAGCTATTCACCCCTCCTGACACAGCCATGTGCTGGGGGAAGTTGACCTCACTCTTTGCTCCGGGGATGTTTCCATTCCCCTTGCTGATAATTGGTTCTGGAATGGGTATGTGACCCTACTCCTGTCAATAAGAAGTGAAGGGAAAACTGCTAGGGGGCTTCTAAAAAAATGTTGACATCCTAAGAGAGAGACACAGGAGAGATGAGCTCTCTTCTTTCTCAGGATGTTACTAGGCCTGGTCAGGACACCAGGAACTACCATACCCACCTCACTGCCAGACTAATATTGAGGTCAGCACTGAGAACAGCAGAGCAGAGGAAAAGAAAGAACCTGGGTCCTTGATAACAATAGTAGGCTGTGGAATCAACCAACCCTGAAGATTACTCTTTGCTGAACTTCCAGTTATAGAAGATAATAAATGCCCTTATTGCTTAAATATGTTTTAGCCAGGGTTTCTGTTACTTGCAACTGAATGCATCTTGTTATTCATCTCATACATTAATACATATAAAAGCCCTTCTTTTTTCTTTTTACAAATGAATGTACAAAGTCCTAAGGGACCCTAAAGGAAAGACCAACTAACTCCACCCTCCCAAAATGTTAGGGAAAACTTCACAGAGGAGGTTCTTTTTTTTTTTTTTTGAGGCAGAGTCTCGCTCTATTACCTGGGCTGGAGTCCTGTGGCATCAGCCTAGCTCACAGCAACCTCCAACTCCTGGGCTCAAGTGATCCTCCTGCCTCAGCCTCCCAAGTAGCTGGGACTACAGGCACACACGCCTGGCTAATTTTTTCTATTTTCAGTAGAAAGGTGTCTTGCTCTTGCTCAGGCTGGTCTTGAACTCCTGACCTCAAGTGATCCTCCTGCCTCGGCCTCCCAGAGTGCTAGGATTGCAGGCGTGAGCCACTTCTCCCGGCCCACAGAGGAGATTTTTAAGGATGTGTGAGTTTACCAGGTAAAGAAGAGGGCATGCCTTTCTACAGAGAAGTATACAGAAATCCACAAGCACAGCACTAATTAGGCACATCAAGCCGCTTGGGACGGGCACCTAGGGCAGCTCAGATAAAGGGGCTCAGTATAGCAGAGGGGAGGAGAGGGTTCAGGAGGGAGAGAGGGTTGGCAAGAAGGTCTTGAGGAAGAGCTGAGTGCACTTCTTGCTGGGAGGCAGATTTGTTCTGTTTGGGAGCAGAGGAAACAGCATTTGGGGATAGTTATTATATTTGAAGGGAGAAAAGAGAATTCAGGTACGGTGAGGACAGAGAGGAAGTTAACATCAGATTTAGTTTACATTTATATGAGGAACAATTTAGAACATTTGAGCAGAGGTATTTCAAGATGAAAGGAATAAACTAGAGCTCAAGAAGTGTTCTTTACCATTATTAGGACTTTTTACAGTCGGAGACTCTTTAAGGCAAGAAATCTGTGATGTTATTTCATTCAGATTCAAAAATTATGAAATAAGGATTCAAATATGCGAAAAAAGAAGAAGGAAATGGTATGACAAATAATCTAAGGAAGCCAAAACAATGAACAACGTTTAACTCTCTGTAAGATAGTAATCAGACTTCAACTGCATCTACAAAATTTTTAACTTTTTATTTGATGTTTATCCATCTTCCTCCCATCTTTGGGAGGAAGTCGTTGCTAGAACACTGACAAGAGAGATGATATGAGTTTGAATTTTAAATGTATAAATGCATTTCCTTTTTAGCAGATTAGGTTTACCTCGAGATTAGTCAGGGACAGAACCAAAAGTAAAAATATACAATGCCTTCAGGTTTTTTAGGGCTTTTGTTCTTTCTCTGTCCTCCCACCAACCTTTTAAATTCAGAGGACTAAAGGAAAGTGAGAATGTTCCTAAAAGAGACACAATTTATTGTTTTGTGCCGGCTCACTATCCACTTGCTTTGGTGAAGAGAAGTGTCCCAGAATGACTTCAGGACAGGCCTGGGGCATCTGCTAATAAGAGTACCCCATTATATTCCAAGGCGTAAGGGTTTCACCTTGGAATGCCTCACTCAAAGTTTCTATCGTCTCACAGGACAGTCATGTGAGAAGTGTGAGAAAGTCCCAACCATCACATTCCCTTACAAATTAACAAAAAGGGGCATAAGGCGAGAACTGTGGTAAGGGCCTAGCTAAAAATAAGGCACAGGCCTAGCTAAAAATAATGAT
The DNA here is from genome assembly GCA_023783475.1 of Daubentonia madagascariensis. Taxonomy (NCBI): domain Eukaryota; kingdom Metazoa; phylum Chordata; class Mammalia; order Primates; family Daubentoniidae; genus Daubentonia; species Daubentonia madagascariensis. The sequence goes on from JAKFHU010001670.1 coordinate 11,081,558, forward strand.
AATAACTAGCCACTGTCCCCCTGTTTACTTCTCTATAATTGCCCCTCTGGAGCTCCACAGCTGGTGGTCATAAAGATTCTTAGCTTTCTCCATAGATAACATCACGTTTTTGATACCTACAGGTAGTTTCTGAGATATCTTCCAGGTCCTGCATTCCAGTGGACCGGCTGACCCACCCAGGCCAGCGGCCCACACCGAGGAACTCACTCAACTGGTCTTGTGACCCCCACCCAAGAACCTGGTCAGCAAAGAAGACAATTTCCACAACCCTATGGTTCTGCCCCAAACCCAGCCAATTAGTAGATTCAATTGCCTACACCAAACTGTCTTTAAAAACCCTGTCTCCCAAATTCTCAGGGACTCAGATTTGAGAAATTTCTCCTGTCTCCCCGCTTAGCGCTATGCGGAATAAACCCTTTCTCTGCTGTAAATCCTGCTGTCTCGGCATATTGGCTTCCTCTTGGGCAGTGGGCAAATGAACCTGGTTGGGTGGCAACAGCAGGGTGTCTAATGCTTACCACCCATCCCTGGTGCACGCCGAACACCACACAACACACACACACATCACATGTACACATATCACACATACATATGTACACACACGCACACATAACACACAAAGGCACACACATACATGTACATATGTGAGCACACGTGCATATACAAACACATAACACACATGCAAGCACACACAAATGTATACACATACATATGCACACAACTCGTACACTTCACAGGACTCTGGGATTTCTAACACAGTATTGTAGATATCTATTTTTTAGAAACTATCTCAGTCACCAGCTTACACACCACCCTTCCTGGCAATCATCTTAGGAAGTTGACAGAAGAAATATAGAAATAGAGATATCTAACGAGATACATATTGACTAAACAAATGGTTTCTTACTTTGTAATGTTTATATAAAACAGCCCTTTTTTTGCCCTCAAACAAGAGGTGGAGACATTAGAAAGTGTTGAGGACAGTGAAAGAGGGACCCTCTAGTAAAGGGAGATGGTCTCCCAACCCCCCTCTTCCGCATAGGAGGGTAATGGGATGAGAAAGAAAAAGATAGCAGAAAACAGAGGAGATGAATTAAGAAATGCATTTTCAATTTTATTTGCCTAGCAAAGTAGTTCTAAATTTCAGTGCATCAGAACTGAACTTCCAGGTTTGTTAAAACCCAGACTGCTGGGCCCCACTCCCAGTAGACTGACGGTGTTGAGGCCCCCACATTTGCGTTAACAAGTTCTCAGGTGAGGCTGGTACTGCTGGTTTAGGAAGCACACTATGAGAAGCACTGTCCTACAGTTCCTACCAACGTAAGTGTTGCCACAGTCTTGGAATCCCCTCAAAACCTACACCATCTCAGGCTCATGTACACGGGTTTCAGAATCTGGAGAGCCCAGAAGCATACTTGATAATTCTACCTACCAAAATTTAAATCACTTTAAGTCTCTTCCAATAATTAAATTCAGTTAAACTAACATATGATGAAAGCCTATTTTGCATTATTCACAGGAATTCACATCCCTTCTCAAACTATTTACAGCACCTGCCACACCCATGATGACAACCACAGGTATTTAAAACCAGAACTTACTTACAACACTGCTTCCCTGCAGCTGGGGCAATTGTTTCTAGGTGGGCCTCGTCACTTTCCCCGGGATGCCTCAATTCCAGCTACTCGACATGGATGCACCTTCACAGCACTGTCCCCACTGTGCTTCCCACGGTGGGTTTTATGCTGTGGACAGCATAACATTTCTGAGGCTTCAGGGTAGAGGAGGAACTTAACTACCGCTACTCTCTACCATTCTCTGCCCCTGATTTCATGAGAGAGTTACATGTCAAAAGCACACTTTGATGGGAGAACAACTGAGGCCAAAATTTGAGAGCACTAGTTTTCAAAACAGTGTTCTTGCCAATTATTCTGTGCAGCCTTGGCCAAGTTGTAAACTTTCTGAGTTTCTGTTTCCTCATATGCAAACTAAAGATGATCTTGCCTATCTAGCAGGGATACTGTATTAGCAGTTATGTATATAGTTAGATATGTCAATCTATATATTTCTTCTGTAAACTTCCTAAGCTACCATCGTCTGGCACAGAGTAGACATTTATTAAATAACAGCAAATATTCTAGGACCAAATGTGTGATATAGGTGAAAGAACGTGGGTTTTATAGTCCTGAATTTGAAGCACAGCTCTATTGGTTACCAGCAATATATGTCTCTCAGGGCCAGTCTCCCTATCTGTAATACGAAAATGATAATACCTCCCCCCCACACACATACACACAAATACATCCAGGTTTGCGATACCAGGTGGTGGTCACATGGAGCCAAACTGCCAAGGTTTGAGTTCCACCCCTACCATTAGTAGACATATGACCTTGGGCAAGTTACTTAATGTTTTGGTGCCTCAGTTTCCCTATCTAAAAATGGTTGTTGTGAGGATTAAATGAGTTGATATATGTAAAGTGCTTATAACAGCATAGTTCATATGGTAAATGCTATTTGTGTTAGCTATTTTTATTATTATATATCAACTTTTTGAGATATAATTTTTAACAATTGTTCTCCATGTCCCCACTCCACTAACCATATAATGCTAATTCAATTTAGATTATACATTATATCTACAAAAATAATTTGAATCATAAATTTATTTTCTTGATGTGCACACTCATTAGCCCTTTGAGCCCTGGAAGGGGAATCCTTAGTTTTTGGTAAAGGCTGCCTCTGTAGCTCCTGTGGGATTCAGAAGCACAGCAGAATACATGGGCTATTTATTTATTTGTTTATGTATTCATAATGCAGAACCTATTTTATTAAAATCAACCTTTAGAAACCTACAGAGAGCACTACGCCTTTGATCCTTCCGCTTATTTTACCCCTTCTCTGACAAATGCCTTACAGCATGGAAGCCCTTGCCCGGATCTACGAAGTTCTTTAAAATCAAGTTTTTTACACCAAGAGGAAGAACAAGCTTAGTATGTTGGGCTTCTAATTCTGATTACCTTTCCTGCAGATCCCTTCAAATTAAACCAGAGCCACTCTGCTTTTCATAAAAAATGAATCCACAAACCACCTCACTATTCTGATGGTATAACTTGTTCTCACCTTTCCCACAAGAATTCAACAGGAGTTACTGAGCACTCATTACAAAACTAGAGAAGGAGCAGGAGGAACTAAGAGTGGTGAAATAACACTAACTAAAATCTTGTCTGGGAGAAAGCACTAGGACTAGATATCATTGTAGGCTGTCAGGTTCTGGGAAGAAAGCTACTGGTTTGGGCTGGATTGGATGAAAGATGCTCAATGGTTCACATCAGTCTTGGCCTAAATTTTGAAAGACTTTTGCAGCTGGAAGGGAGGTCAGTGATATCTGTTCATTTCGATCCCATTTTACAGATGAGAAAACTAAGACCAGGGGTTAAGTCACTTGCCCAAAATAATGAATCTAGCTACTGAGAAAACAATCATTATGATTAAAAAACTCAAATCCCCAGGGGAGAACATCAATGCTTTCTCCATAAGCATGCCATTTTTGATTAAGTAAAAAACCTCCGAAGTCCAGGCAGGGGCAGGGGTTGAAGTGGTAGTAAGCATCTCCTATGGGAGGCAGGGCTAGACTGGAGGAAGGTAAAATTGGATCAGTAGGGTGGAGCCACACCATGTCCAACAACCCAATTTTTTCCCGAGGAATCTCCCAGGAGGGCTAGAAGGAAATTAATGCCTTCAGAAGGCTTTTTAGGAAACATCATTTTTAAAAACCTTGGTGATTCATTATGTAACTATATTTTCTTTAGATCTTGAAAAACCTGCTGTTGAGTGAATTAAACTGGCCCTATTAAACTGTTAAGTATACTCCTAAAAGATCAGAAAACACTTTAACATGGCATAATTTAATGAATTCAAATCTAAACTTTGTGGCTTGAAATTTCCTTTGTGCCCACTAAACAGGGAACATAATTTCTACACGAATTCAAAGACTGTCTCTTACATGAAAAGGCCATGAAATCAAAGATAGTATTCTAAGAGGTTTAAATTGCTCTTTCTCTAAGCTCAGATCCCAACTCTCTAATGCATGGCATTATAAATGTCCTAAAAATGTGGCAGCCCCCAGTGATATATAATGGAATTCTTAATGCTATTGGAGAGCACGGAGCAAATCTCTTTATGAGCATTGAACAGGAGATACAAGGTCGTAAGTGAGCAGCTCTAAGTGCACCCGCTGCTGTCAATCAATATTTTGGCCATTAATAGTCATTTAAGCTTTCAGGCCAGTTCAGTGAATATCACCATGGCTCATATTTTAAACCAGTTATGGATTCTAATCCCTCAATTTTGAAATAATGAAAGCCTAAGAATGTCATGAGAGACAATTACCCAATTACCCATTACTGTTCTGGTGAAGCAAAAATATTCTTATAATGCTGCCACTGATTTTTAAAAGCATCCTATGACCCTTAATAACAAGTGAAAAGCTATTTTACATACAATGAATTATTTGTATTATTTGGAGTATCACATTTATCTCCAATCAACACCGAGGCAAGCCAAACACCACACATGATTTTTCTTGGTCTCTGCAACTCTTCATATGATATTTTAAGGTTAACAACTTGGAAATCATTCTAACGATAACTATAAAAGATCAGTTAACATTCTGCTTGATCACTTTTCCACTTCTTTTACTCTAAGAGCACATTTTCTAAGACCCTGATCCCTAGAATTTTTAAATTGGATTCCCAGGTATACTGATAAAATGTATCATCTATTGAGCCTTCTAAAGGACACTTGACAAATGTCAACAGAATACCAGTAGAAAAGCAGGTGATGGACTGGGCTGAGATATAACAGGAAATTTGGTGCTTAAGAAAAATACTTATGATCCTTGATGCAGGGGAAACTGACACATTATACAAATAGTTGATGGGGGCAAGAGGAGTACTCAGTGCAGTAGGGGAATTATTAGCCAAATTCATTGATAAGCATTAGATGCAGCCCACTAAACCTCAGAAGACGCTTTGTTACAAGTGTACTTGTCTGTAGGATGGAGATGACTGAGTTACAGTCTACTTGCAAATGTTCATCTTCTTAAACAAAAGAAATTTTAAAAGTGTAAGTTTCCAACACAGTCTTGTTTCCTTTCTTCCTCATTGGTTATCACCATGCCCCCGGCAGAACTCCTGCAAAAACTATGAGTTTAACCTTCTAATGGATCAAGGGATTTGTATAATTTTATGCTGAAATTTCACTCTTTTGGACCTCCTGGAAAGGAGAGTCTGACTAATCCTGAAAGCTTAAATAGTATGAGGATGCATCTGGATCCCACAGACATGTCCTCTCTCCAGGAAGAGCACTGAAAGAATTTACTGAGTAAAAAGATGGAGGTTGAATCCCAGCTCAGCAGCTAATTGCACGACCTTCACCTCTCTAAGTCATCTTCATTTCTTTGTCTGCAAAACGAGGAAGTTGAATTTATGATCTTTAAGGCTCCTTCCCAATCTATGAATTCCAAGTTCACTTATAGCTGCTGGACAATTAATTCACTTGACATCTCCTTTCCCTTTATTATTAATATTAAAAAGTGTTTATTGGAGTGTCTCATCTTGTTCCTCTACTGTAGTTTCAGACTATTTTATTACATCACTGACAGAAAGTCCCTAACAGATATTTCAGATATAACATTTAGATCATCCCTGAAGAAGAAGTATGAGAAGTCACTAATGCCACTCATGTGGACTACTTTCAGAGAGTTTCAGTGAGAGCTCTTTTAAGATCAACATGAACGTTATTAAGACTTGTGGATGAGTGAAATCACATGGACCCCACCACGAATGGCCATTCAGTTCTGGAAAGTCACTTCACTTCTCTGAAATTCATTTTCTTCCTCTGTAAACTAAAGGGGCTAGAGAAGATAACCTCAAAAATTCCCCTAAATTCCAACAATTATGATTCTATGCTAACAAAAAGTAAACAACACTGTAAGTCTTTTCATTGATTTCTGTAGTTCCAGATAACTCAAAGATACTCAAATTCCAGTAATGGAATAGTTATATGTATATATTATGTATCATAATTTTTATAATCCTTTTACATTGCACTGGTTACATTGCACTGATTCAGAATAACTTTCAAATAAAGAAACTCATGAAAGGACAGAAATCAGGTAGTACAACTTAATTCCACTCTTATAAACTTTAAGCCTAAACTGCCTTAAGAATAGCAACTTACAGAAATGCTATCTCAATAATACTGGACAATGCACTAATATTTTATAATTTCAACTACAATTTAAGAGTTTTTGAGGATTAAGGGTAATATGGAATATTTTAGGTTCAAAAGTAAAATTTACTTCATGAGTTGTGAATACAAAGTTATGTCAATTTTAATCAAAAACTTAATCAAAGGTTTTACAAAACAATATCCTCATCATAGATAAACTGAAATTAGTAAATGAATCATAGTTCAATCAAATTCAGGACAGTGAAGAAATCTTTACCTCTAATAAAGGTTGGTCATCTTTTAAAAATCTGTGTTGTTTTGCTAAAGCATATATAGCCCTTAATATGATGCCAAGAATTACATTTTTTCTAGCTTCTCCGATTATATCCCACTTCCTTGCTGATTATTTATTAGCAAGTCAAGAGAAAGATCCTGGTCCCTTGATGATGGAGATGGGCAAATGACTGGCACCTAAGGGCTTCACAGCTAACAGCATCTGTGTCCTTTTTGTTTGGCTATTTCTCTTCCACCTCATTGTGATTTTTTCCCCTCAAATGAGAGTTTTGTTGTGTGTTTTAAGACCCTCAATACAAAGAAATTTAACTCTGTGCTCTGAATGGATCAGCACATCAGCCTCCTGAAAAGAAATTACCCCGCTTAGCCTGAAACTTCTGCCTGATAGCTCAAGTATCTCTCATAGCGGGATCCAGTTAAGGCATAGGATTTCTTATGTTCTCAAATCATGACTATACATTGTTAACATAAAGACGTCACATGGTGAGCATATAAAATGTGCATTGATCTTGTTCCTTGAACCTCAGGCATATAAAAGGGCTTCAGGACTTCCAAAGTGAGAAAAGCCCAAGTATAAAAGTATGTTCTTTGCAATGAATTGTAGCAATGCCTTGCCTGTTTCCACTGTGTTCAAAGTTCCCCTCCATTATCAAGCTGTAATAAGAGTGGTGAAGCAAAGTATTTCATCAATAGCATCAGTTTAAAAACTACTGGTGTCTTGCATTTTGCTTTAAAAGATGAGAGTACAGACTTGATAATCCCTGTCATACCTTATTAAACTTTCTGAAAGGGATGACACGGTAAATGGCACAGAAAGAGCAATACTGTAGGAATTAAACAAATGCTTTTCTGCACCTTGGACTTAAAGAAAAGGAATAATAATCATAAGAGAGACACAACAACACTACCACTAATAATAATTATAAATTAGAACATGTGAAATCAGGCTAAGAAATGGAAAGTACTGCATAAAGAAACTCCTATTTATATATAACTCTTATAAGAAAATAAAACATTGTTAAAGGACCTGGACACAATTATTCCCATAGGAAGGGTGGGGTGTGTTTCTGCAAGTTTTCTTCTTCAAATTAGTTGGTAGGAGGATTTACTCTATACATTTTTAAGTGATGTTATTTCTAGAACTTTGTAATGCTCACGAGTGCTGCCAGTGAAAAAAGGCTGCCGTCTGTGACTACAAAGCCATCACTTCCCAATACCATTACAAAAACAAACAGCTTGCCTTTGACTCCCCACATGACAATGGACCCGCATCTGTCAACTGACTTGCATTATGTGGCGTGAGAACATGACTATGACATTTGCTCTCGTGACAAGGCAAATTTCCGAAGCTCCTCTGGAAAGAGATTAGCATTCATTATGCTGCAGCACCTTTCAACAAGCTAATGACATTTCAATCAGCACATTTTCTCCAGTTTCGGTACTTTGCCATCTGAGCATAAGTCTCTAATTACGGTCAAGCAACAAGTTTCACATCAATCCCACAATTTATGCACTCACCGTACACCATCGCTCCTCCAGTTTCATGCAAGAAGCGGAATCGATGATTTTTAAATAACCAGATTGTCAAAATGGTAAGGATGAGCAAAAAATTAAAGACAAGCAGCTCTACTGCTCCCTGATGTTGAAACTGATACTCATCCTTTTCTGACATAAACCTTTGCTGTCTCTCCATTCTCCGGTCTTCTTGGGATTCCTTACATAAAAACCTGGATAAGGGCTGTTTTATCAAGATTTGCCTAAGCCAGTCCGGCTGCCTGAGAATTTCTGAATAAACACTGCCACTTTAGTTGCTACTTCACGAGCATTCTGCCCAGGCTTAGTATTCAGATGGCCTCTCGTTACAACTTCCTGTTTCTCTCTTAAAGCAGCCCCGTCTCTTTTCAAACTCCAGAATGTGGTTTCATCATCTACTCTTACTGTCTTTAAACGATTCATTCCATGAAAATATCTTTCATATTGGAAAAATCTGCAAGCAATGATTCTAAGATATGGAGCCATGGTTTTATTGTTTCAAACAAGTCTTCTTAAACTCCATAACTGGTGAGTTGTAGATTAAAAAAAAAAATCGCCTTACATCAGCAACATTTTCTAAGTTCAAAAAGTCAGTTCCTGACTAATAACCTCACCCATATTAGAGGTCTTTCCTCTCCAACCAAAGCCTGCCAATGTGATGGGGATTGATAACTCTGGTTTGACCTAAAATGATTTCACAGGGTTTTTTTTTTTTTTTTTTTTTTTGGTAAGTTGAGAAGTAAGAAAGAATTAGTATATGACTCTCTGGCTCTATACAATTGGTAGTCACAGAAAAGCATTTAAACTCTGATTCAATTGTTTTTCTTTTAACAAGAAAAAATGAAAGCAAAAGACAAAAACAAAATTCTGTCCCCATCTCTACAGCTGTGCTGTTTGGATATGTTGAGTCAAAAAAGAAAAGAAATTAAACAGATATCTTTGAAGGAAGAAACGATGCAGCCATCCTCAGCAATGCCACACACATGGATTTCTCTCTGTAGAGCTTCTGGCCCAGACATACAGACCCACAGAAATCTGAGGCAGATAACAACCTCCTCTGTCCTGTGGCAAAACACTTAAAAATGGTTGTGCCACCAGCAATGAAGAAACACAGGGCTCTGACCATAAGGGTGATGTTCTTCAGCTCATCCTCTATTTGGCAGGCTGATAATGCTTGAATTCATATTTTTATGCTTTTTGAAATAGACAATGCACCATAGGTTCTGCTGCTTTTATAGCAAATGTTATGACTTGCTTGGCTTTAACATTTGATCCTATAATGCGATTAAATATATTCTGGGGTTAAGAGAGGTTTTTCATTGTTTCAGCATATTATTGTAATGTAGGAATATCAATCATCTAGTATCCCCATTTTGACAGAATTAGTATTCAACTTATACAATGTTACTTCATCGAGTAAGTAGAGCACAAATACCTCCTGAAAAGATCTTTATCACTTAAAGCTAGAGGTCAAACATGTAATATTATTGGGAGCTAACTACCTCCTCAATAAACAGTTTCATCATCAAAGAAAGTCTGTCAGCCACTTAACATAAAATTCTGCTGTTTCAGCTTCTTTGCCTTGTGCAACTTTTGAAGTTGATTTCCTCTCTGAGTTTAACTTAGCTGAGGGTATTTATGTGGTATAGATGTTCTTCTAACTCACTACCCTTTTTGGCAGGCATATCTGTGATGACTAATATTCAAACTGTTTTAAAACCTGTCAGCTAAGGCTTGCAAGCATTTCATGGAGCTTTGCTAGCAGGTTCTACCTTTATAATTTTGCAACCCCATAGGTTTAATCTTGAGCTGTTAGATTTATAAGATAACACAAACTCAAAACATGGGAACTTCCTGTCTTTTTTTTGTCATCATTGAATTACTTTGGTTTCCTTTTATCACAATTATTCTGTCTGAGTAGAATAAACTTTCTTTAGTTGTCTTATGACATCCAGTTTCACTCTCTTACCCAATAAAAAAACTTAACAAGGGGGTTAAAGGCCCATGGAATGTTTTGATTGGCTTATATATCGTTTTTAAAAGTTTTAAATTTGATGTCAACATATCAAAGCAGTATATTCCACATAAAAAATCATACATATAGCTTCTTGAGGAAAAAATTTGTATGATCTGGCATACTGGGCCCTCCTGTTCATGTGGCCACAATCTGTTAGGGCTGGATGGTTGCCTTCTGCGTTTACAACCCGCTTGCCACAAGTCCATTCATCCTACTTCATTCATTCGTGGTCCTTGTTTGGCCCCTGGTTTATTCCAGGAATAGGATACATTCACCATCCCATTGTTCAGTCTTGATGCTGCTTAACATTGGGGTGGAAAGCTTCAAAGAAAAGGGGGCTCAGAAAGCCTCTAATTCTTCCACTTAGAAAAGTAATTCAATTCCTCCTATTTTGTGTTTTCTTCTCAGAATATCATTTTTATTCTGCTGTCCCAATAAAAGTAAGACAATAAAATAGAAACACACAACAATGGGGCATCCACTATGAACCAGAAAATATGCTAAGGAATTTGATTTAGTATAATTTTATATTCAGAAAATACTTCTATAGGTGAGGGATTTAAGGCTGAGAAAGAGTTGACAACATATTCAAGGGTGCACAGGCAATAGGAGTTAAATTACATGTGGGGTTTAACGGCCTTAAGATGGCATTTCAGGTAGGGCAATCAATTCATCCCAGCTTGTCAAGGACTTTCCTGATTTTAGCACTGAGAGTTGTATGCCCCAGGAAACCCCTCAGTCACAGGCAAACCAGAACAGTTGGTCACCTAACAGCCAAGAATCCCCAAACTCCCAAGTCCTGTTCTGATAATAATAACTGTTCTTTATGAGATTCCTAAGGGAGATATTCACACAAGGAAGAATATCAATTAAAAAATAAGGCACTGTTTTATTACCTGGTGACCATAATAAACTGGTGGCCAGGTTCTCAGATGAAACTGGAATAAAATCCAAAACTTTAGCACAAGGCCCAGAAAGGAATTCCTGATTGTCCTTAAATCCCAATCTTAGCACCTGCTGGCCACTAAGTTAAAGGTTCTTGCTGCAAGATGCAACATGCAGGTGAGAGGCAGCAAAGAGAAAGAACAGGATGGCCCAGCTTATTGCAGTGGGTATGACCTGTTTCAGCTTGCCCATCCAACCACAGTGAAAGAAAGAGTTGAGGAGAGGAGGCTCCCAGGCCAGTGTAACTTTGCGTAGCACAGAAATCCCACCCACTAGTGAATGGGACCCAATCAGCTTTACAGAGTCCAATCATCTGAGAGCTCCTTGCTCTTGTAAGAGGACAGTGGAGATCGTGGGGTCAGAGAGTTGAGAAGGTAACCTTGCCTAGGGTGGGGGGAGATACTGAGAGCTCCCCTTCCCTGCTCCCTGAGCCCCACTCTGGCCAGTCTTAGTCCTCTTTCCACCGTTAGGCTTAACAGAAAATGCTTAAGACAACCCAGGCCCTGGGTTAGAGGAAAATCCCATTGCCTCGTTCAGGTGGCCTCTCCCTTGCTATTTATCCGTCTCCCAGACCAGTGAGGTGGGAGTTTCATATTTTTCCCCACCCCGACCCCCAAGCTTCTGAAATAGGACAGGACAGAACTGTAATTAGGTTTACTTGAAGGCTACACAATGCACTAAACCAAAATTTCACCCCCATCCTATTTCTAAACTCTCCATAGATCCACCTTAGTTTCTCCCACACCAAAAATCACATGTTAGAATAAATTGTCCCTAATTTGAGTAATATAAACCCCTCACCTTAGTAAATTCCCATAGAGAAATAAGGGTTCAAAAACTTCACAGGGAAGTTAAATTTCATGATAAATGTTACGCCCAATGAAATTCACTGCCCAATACCTAGATTCTGTTCTTCAACCTCTGCAATGTCCAGGTCTCTGGGATCCAGAGCCATGAACCTAGGACATGACCCCCAACTCCACGTTCTTTTCATTGCTGTTTATTATGGTAGCAAGGTGAAATAAAGGTCACTGAAAACTAGTAAAATTAGAGGATTTGTATCATTTCATTAAACAACTCAAGTACAGAAACATGTGTGGCATGAATGGGGGTCCTTCCCTTCTTCTACCCCTCAGGTGTGTTCCAGCCATGCCCTGAGGAGGGAAAAATAGGGTACAGACCTCACTATTTTCCTCAGTGAGCTCTTATCTCTGTATTGTTGATCCTTGTTGCCCAGGAGTCCATAAGAAGGTCCCCCATTGGGTAGTAACCAGAGAGGAGGGGAATCTCCCTCCCCCTGCATTAGAGGCTAGTTGGCCGGCCTTGCCCCAGCAAACACATACTGGGTATTATTAAATTTAGGCTTTTTTTTCACTGAAGAGTCCCAAAGGTATACAGAGCTGGGTCAAGGCAAATCTGACATTGTGCTTATGATCTAGCCGTGTCATCCCAATGATGTCAGAGAGCTGTGGCCTTACAGCTGAAGCCTTGGGAATGAGGAGAGTCCCCGATGGATACTCCTTCATTCCTAGCTCAGCCCCTTTGCATCCTGTTTCTTGCAATCCCCTCCCTTTTGTCCCCAGCCTTCTGTCCATAGCACATCACCCCTTTTCTTTCGGAGGGGACACCTCTTTAATAGGAATAATAAGCTTCAATTCATTGGTACCCTCTGCTGTCTTGCACATCTTGAAGGGCCCATCATGAGAAAAATGTCACTCATTGGTGTCTTGTTTTGTTCAGTCTTTGCTGCTCTCCATAAGGCATGGTTAACTGCAGGCTGGCCACAGTGGCTGGAACCTGCTCCAAGCCCAGGATGAAGGATTCAGGGATGGGAAGAAGTATGCACTCTGAAGCCAAGGGCAGGGAGGAAAAGATGGAGAGATGCCAGTCCAAGCTGCAACTTGTTTTAACCCAAAATTCCTAAAATCAAAACCTGAGAAAATTCATTTCTTTAATATTCCATTGTGTCCACATGATAAATTCACATTTTTCGTAGGATATAACTTCTACTCTATGTCTTGCAAACTAATAACTCTCACCTTATTAGGTAAAAGAGACTTTGCCCTATCACTTTTCTGTGTTAAATTATAAACTTTTGTATAAACTAACAAAAAAATGCACCATACCCCTCACCTCTCCTTAATCTCTACATTTTTCCCCAAAGAGAAAAAGAGACACAGGAGGGGAGAAGGCAGAGTTCCAGACAAGGGGAAGTTGAACAAGCTTGGAAATACTTTCTGAAATGAAATATATAAATTTCAGGCAAATTTTGACAGAGTTACCTCTTAGTCCCTCTTAAATGAATTCAAAATCTAGCCTTTGAGGCAGCCTTTGTTGGAGGATGTGTCAGTGTGGATTCTCTCAAAGGCAGATCCTGAGACAAGGACTTGGGTACAGATAGTTTATTTAGGAGATGATGCTAGGAATCACAAATGAGGAAGTCTGCACAAAATCTAGAAAATACCATTTTTCAGAAATAAAATTTTAATTTGCATTGTAGCCCAATCTATTCCTCATTTCCTCCAAATCTGTATAGGGTCTGTGCACTTTGAAACTTTAATGTCTTAATTTGTATGTATGCTCAAAACATTCCTTAAGTAGCACCTAAGGTGAATTTTATTTACACTTAAGCAACTAAATTACATAATAAATTCTGTGACAAACAATATGGTTCTCTCAGATAAAAAGGTAAATCATGTCCTATGGCTGGCAAAGTTAAAACCCCATGTCACCTCTGGGGAAAAAAATTCAATTTGCTTTGAAATGCCATTTTCTGATGGCTATATCATGTCTGAAGTGTAAGCTTTAAATTGAAAGTTTAAAACTACACTGAGTCTCTTGGAAGACTGTGTAACTTGTATGCACATACACACACACACACTATACCCCACCCTCCCACCCAAGGTCTTCCTCAAAATGAATTTTACATCAACAAGTGGTTACATTTATTTTAATCCAGACTATCAGGTTTTAAGGGATGTTATAAGATGATGCGATTTTATTTCTGTGAAAATGTCCTGCATTACTGTGGGAAAAACCAAACAAAACAAATTCATAAAGCAAGATGGAGTTTATAGTGGCAATTTTTTTGTTACATCATATATAGATTCAAGAATGTTTCTTTGTTGACTAGGCTAAGTATGGATACAAAAATAATGACAATTATATTAGTCGGTCAGAAGATCCAAGTATCTAAATAACCCATATTCATTGTTAAACTCTGGGTGTGGGAAAGAATTGTTTCTCATAATACAATCAGGACCTATAAATCTCAATTAGAGCTGTAACAGAGAACACTGTGTTATAAAAGCTGTTGGAAAGGCTCTTCCAGGTTCCCAGATTCCTCAACAAAATCACTAAAAAGATGGTTAATTGTGAATATTTGCTTATCCTTTGTATGCTTACTAGTTTAAATAGTTTTTCTTCAGTACATTTGGGCTTCAATTATGAGGAACAATAAACAAAATACAGTTTGAAATGTTAAATAAATACTTTTTTAAAACAAAAATGTCTTCCTAATTGTACTTTGAACTTACTTAAACCATGTCTGTTAAGACACTATACTCTTGAGAACCAGCGAACTTGGAAAAAATTCAATTTGCTTTGAAATGCCATTTTCTGATGGCTATATCATGTCTGAAGCAATTATTAAGTCAGCAATTTATTAGGTCATTAAATATGAAATTTCTGATTTCCAACCAAAAGTGTAGTTTATTATATCTCAAACAAGAAGCAGTACAATTAATCAACGTATGAGCCTAAATTATCGACACAGTTTTGCCATCTTAATGGTAGCTTGTTTATGCCAGCAATGAAGAAGCCTGGGAGAGCAAGTGGCAATGAAATCTCGAAAAGTGTTTTCCACAGCTTGTTGAGAATTGAGTATTTTTCCTTGTGAGAAGTGGTCCAAAGCCTGGAAGAAGTGGTGGTCAGTTGGCACAAGGTCTGGTGAATACGGTGGATGATGAAGAGTTTCCAAGTCCAGCTGCTATAATTTAAGCAGCATTGTTTGTGCAACATGTGGTCGAGCATTGTCTTGCAAGAGGATTGGCCTGTCTCTATTGACCAATCTGGGCTGCTTAATAGCAAGCATCCTCATCATTTCATCCAATTGGTTGCAGTAGACATCCACTGTAATCGATTGACCAGGTTTCAGCTATAGTGGATAATACCAGTGCTGGACCACCAAACAGACACCATTAGATTTTTTTGATAACTATTCGGTTTTGGACTGTGTTTTGGCACTTCATCTTTATCCAACCATTGTACTGAATGCTTGTGATTGTCAAAAAGAATCCATTTTCCATCACATGTAACAATACAGTGTAGAAATGGTTTGCCTTTATGTCGTGACAGCAAAGAAAGGCAAGCTTCGAGACGATGTCTCTTCTGACACTCGTTTAATTCACGCGGAACCCATCTATCCAGCGTCTTTACCTTGTCCATTTGTTTCAAATGGTCCAATATTGTTGGAATAGTAATGTCAAACCTTGCTGCTAAATTCATGCGTAGGGTGAGATGGATTTGCTTCCAGTACAACTTTCAGCTCATCATTATCCACCTTGGTCTCAGGTTACCCATGTGGCTCATTTTCAAGATTAAAATCACCAGAATGGAACTTCTCAAACCATCCATGTACTGTGTGTTCATTTGCCACTTCCTTCCCAAACACTTCGTTAATATTTTGAGCTGTTTGTACTGCATTGGTTCCATGATGGAATTCATATTTGAAAATAACACACATTTTTTACTTATCTATGGTTTCACAAAAATTGCTCTAAAATAAACAGTGAAAGGTAATCACAAGCCAAAATGTGCATTTGAAAAACTGAGGATGTACCTTCACAATAAAAATAAAACAAGAAATGTCAAAGTGAAATGTCAGAGATATCAACTGTCAAACTTAGTACTTAAGTAAATCAGACATTTCATACTTAATAACCTAATAAGATTTAGTTTTGGATTCTACCAAAATCTATCTACTCCTAAAAATAGATTTATCTCCATGTGAAAAACTGAATTGTTCTGTTAGAGATTCAGCAGCCAATACCTCATGCCTTCTCCCTTCCACCATCTTAACCAAAGGAGAACATACACAAAACAATATCTGAACTAGATAAGAAAGTATGCCCAAAATATAAGGCTTTTGGTGAACTATGTTTGAGAATGTGGCTTAGACCAGAGGCTTTCTACCTCTCACCTCAAATCTACAAGTAGGCTGAGGACAGCACACTCTGAGACACACCTGCTGCAGTAAAACCTGATCTGCAAAGCAGAATACACACCCAAGTATTGAGCCTATGTTAAGAAGGGAGGTCTCCTACAGAAACACCAACAGGAAAGAGAAAGACTGTTAGGGCTCCACCCTCCCCTCAAACTTCTGGGCTCACTTTGGTCCAGAAAGAGAGAAAAGGTTCAACCTTCTCTGTTCCTGAGCCCAGGAAACTCACTTGTAGTAAGGTGTGGCCCAACTAATGTGATGCCTGGATGGCCCACTGACCTTTTCTGTTCCAAGGGATCAAGATTAGGGCAGAAGCTCCCTCATGGCACTTCCAGAGGTCAGAACTGTAGGTAAAAGTTTCCTCCTGCATGGACCCCTGTGGGAATGCAGGGATAGGAGCAGAAGGGCTTCCTATTAATTCTCCCCAGGTATTTGTTCTTTAAACCTGTTGAGCTTAACTGCCAAGCCTATTGTCGGCCTTGGGCAGGGCTGACCTACTCCAGAGAGGAAACCTGCATGAGGATGCTTCTTTTGTATCCTCCTGGGACCAGTGTGTTGGGTGGTCTAACTGTTGTCTCTAAAGGCCATGAGAAAGATGGGAACTCATTAAATTTGCCTTAATACCATCCCACACTAAAGGATGAAAATTTACTCCTGTTCAATTGTTTTCCTTAAGTTGTATTGATCATAAGTTGTGTTGAGCTGTTGTACAAGCAGCTCAGCAAAAAGTATACCATTCTTATGCCAGTATAAAAATATTCAAAAAATACACCATAAATATAATATTCAAATACCCCAAATTTGAATATTAATTATTTAATCATTAAGTTGTGACAAAAAGCCCTAAAGTTCTATATAAAACTCCCCTCACTTCTGTAAGCTAAATTTGAACTTTTTCTGTCTCTGCTTTCCAATTTTTTTATTTTGGTCTCATTCTGAAGGGGCCAGATTTCCTTTAGCAGCTGCAATGTTTTGGGCCATCTTTGAAGCACTAGAATGACTGTAGCCTTTTTCACCAACTACGAAGTTAAGTTAACCCAATCACAGATTACTCATGTATTCTACTGTGCCAAAGAACAGGAAAGACAAGTAAACAAATCCTATGCCTTTAGAGCAGTTACCCCAAGCAAAATTATCTGTTCCCTGTTTTGTAAATAGTACAATTTAGATCCCCAACAGGAAAACGCAAGCATGTGAAGAAAATGCAAAGTTACAGATAAAATATTTTTGGTTTCAGGCTGACCAACATAGACATCAACTGGGCATGTGGTCCAGAGGTCATTACCACAGAATTTAAACCCACAAGGTAGAAATTGTCCATTCTTCATAATATTGAGCTTCCTGTGCCAATGGAGACATCACTTGTATATACTGTCTTGCCACTGGAGAGTGGGCATTTGAGATACTTTCTTCTTCTAAAACTTTGAAATGTGCAGAGTTGACATCTCTAGTCCTCCAATTTTATCTAAGGCTTTGTTGCCCCCCTCTGTGTTCATCTTGTATGTTAAAAACCTCTTCACTATTTGTTACTGAAATGATATGACATGTGGACTTTTAACATACTCCACCATAAAATCATGTGAGGTAATAGTTAAAACAAAAATGGTGACAACTTTATGATTGTTGGGGCTGCATAATGGGGACATATTGTATTATTTTCTTAACTTCTGTGTGTGGTTTAAAATTTCCACAATAAAAATTTTTGATAAAATGTATTTTTATTTCTCTCTTGATTGTTGCATTTGGGGGGTCCAATTCCTTCCTGAGTTTGAATGCTGCCTAGTGATGTAGCCTCCATTTCCCTCCTTAAGCACATGCACAATCTGTATTTTCTGTAATTCCACCCTTTTTCCCTTTTTTTATTTCTTCATCCCGAATAGAAACCTAACAGGGTTTCAGTCCTGTGCTGCAGCAGATTTGGTCCTGGAGGCCCTTTAATCTAGGAAGCCTGTCTCACAGGTGAAGTTCTCTCTTACCACCCTAGTGGCCTCACCTGCAGAATTGCCCTCAACAAAGCCCTAACTAAAGCCACTGTGCGTATTTCTAAGTGAGGATCATTATGCTCTTTTTCATGTGCTTTTCCCCAAGACTTTGCCTTTCCTTGGCTTTTGAATTTCCAATCTTTGAAAATCTTTTCCTCACATCATTGGCCATAGAACTATTTCTGCAGCTACATGTTTTCCTGTAGCAATGGGATATGCCCTAATGTTGCATTTCCTTCTGCTCTTCCATGAGTTCTGCGGGATCAGCAGAGCTTTGCTGCTGCTGCTGCTTCTTTTTTTTTTTTTTTCCTACTGGGCAGCACTAATTGCTGGATCAGAGTTCCTGCCCTCTTTTTCCTTTAAGACCAGAGAGTCATTCTGGAGTCCCCTACATGAAATCAATGAGTTCTGGGGTCAGCCAAGTGTGTTAATTGCTCAAAGACATCCAGTCACCTTCACCAGTTGAATAATTCTGTCCATAACGTAACTTCCAGGAGCACAACAGTTAACCCTGGCCTAGAGTTGATTTCTTTTTAACCTATGCTCCCTTTTACTGTGCTTCGTCTTCCCTAAACATTTGCACAGAGTCCTAACCCTGTGTGTTTCCTGGGAATCTTCCCCCAAACTATGGCCATATGAGCTTTGCCATCTGAAATGACTGGGTCACCTTCAAACTCATCTAACAATGTTTAATGTATTCTCTGCTCATCATCCCAGTCCTTCTATCATAAATGTCATCCAATATTTTTTAAACCACCATGTGCAACTCTTCCATGAAATTGTTACTGCAACCTCTCAAAATGCTAGAAAACAAATGATAAGGTTTCTTCAACAAATAAATAGAAAAAAGAAGGAGGTAAAGGCTGTTATTAAATGAAAATAAACTTAAAGGACATACCAACCAAACGCAATGTGAAGGCTTGATCCTGAATCAAACAAACCAACAATATGTATACACACACACGTGGTATTTATAAAACAATGGTGAAATCAGAAAACTAGCTAGATGTTCAATAATATGAAGGAGATACTAGAGTTTTTAATATTTTTAGATGTAAAATGATATTGTGGTTAAATTTTGCTTTTTAAATTCTTATTTCTTTGAGATACTACAGACAAAATCATATGATATCTGGGATTAACTATAAAGTAATCTGGCAGGTGCTGGGGTCTGGTGAAGGAGTGGGGGGTACAGGTGAAACAAGAACAGCCACGTGTTGCTAATTGCTGGAGCTGAGAGATGGGCACATGGAGGTCCCTTGTATTATTCTTTCTTCTTTGTGTCTGCTTGGCAATTTCCACAATAAGAAATTTTTTTAAAAAAATAAGAAGAATAAAATAAAAGACAAGCTCCTTTCTCCATCATTTCCTCTAGCTGGGCTCTCACTGGGGGAACTAGGCAAGTTAGCTCTCACGCTAACTGAGTTAATTCTTATTTGATCTTTTTGAGCCCCGACCCCCAATCCTCCTCCCTTTTTCCTAGTCCCATATTTTTATAAGAATTAAACCTTTCTCCTTTCTCCACTCCTATCTTACCTCTCAATGTGTATACTTTATTTTGCTTTCCCTTGTTCTCATTGCTGATCTGATTGCAAGATCAAACCTCTTTCCAGAGTTTTCTTTGCTCAGAATATCACTAAAAAAACCAAATTCCTAATGACAGAGTGTTCTCAATGGAAACCTTAAAATGATTCCTCTTAGCCTTTGGTTTGTAATGAGAGTGGTTTGGTTTGGTTTAGTTTTCACCTCTACTTCAGCTATAAAATGTGGCACATCCCCTCCCTACAGGAGAAGATCTGTATTCTTCTTTGTCTGTTCCACTACCCTTCTGTAGTTGAAGCTTCTGGTGAAGTCTCTAAAATCAACATCCATGAGCAGACCTTATGACATACCCGGTTCAGAGCCAATTTAAGATCTGGCAGTAGAGGTAGGGTATCTCCAGAACCCTTTGCAGGATCTTCCTAAGCCCAAGAAACTATTTGGATCTTGATATTGCTTATAGCGAAATAAAAGAATTTGGGTTAACTAACCTGTAGCTGCTATTGCAGCCTGACACTGACAACCTGGAGGCCAGAATGAACATATTAGTGTCCTATGCCCCATGGGAAACTCCATTGCTTTTGTAGACTTGGCTAAGAAACACTATATGGGAAGAAAAGATACTTATGAAAGCAATAATCATTCCTTCCACAAACATCTAAAAAGGCCTTACATAGTTAAGACCACCTGTGAGGTGGTACTTAACTGGAACTCTGCTTCTGAGCATCCCTGAGCCCAAAGTACCAGCTGTGGCCATGTTACAAGCCACTGTGAGTTGTCCTAGCCCAAGCTAGCCTGCATCAAGATCCTCATTCTCCCTGGGTTGCCCTTTGCTGCCCAAGTGCCCATCTTACTTGTCCCCCAGCCTATATTTTAGAAGTCTGGCAGGTCTAATATTCTCTCCTGCTTCCCTCCAGGGTATTGACTGATGAAGTAAACACTCAAAAAACAGATACCCAACTGTTTTAATGGCTTAGCAGAGCTTCTGCTAATGAATGGAGAATGCAGCTTAGACTTGAAGTTTTCTTAGATCCAGAATCTGCACATTCACACTGGGGGTGTATCCAAGCCTGCGTATAAGACTCTGAGTCCACTTACTGGCCCTCATTGTACACTGTCTTCAGCAGGGATTTCTGCTTCTGGAAGAACTCTGCCCAGGTGTGCTCACTGCATGAAGACGAAAGTGGAGACAAGCCTGTTTAAACCTGAGAGCTCAGGGAGTCAAAGGAAGAGAAAAAGGGGACACCCTCTTTTGTTATGAGCACAGTCCTCTAGCGTACAACATGGCCCAAGAATAGCATGCTCTGTTGAGAGGAGATGGAGAGAGAAGCATGAGCTTCCTTGCCAGGACTATTCTAAGATGATAGAAGTGTTAGTGAATGTGTCCTTTTCTCTGGGCCAAGTTGGGATCACATGAAGAAGAGGAGAAATTTTCCACTATAACTCCTGTGTTTGAGGTTTTAAAATTGAAGACACTACATTGGGAAGGCCAGAACTTTAAGCAAGTCATCGAATCAGAGAAAGTTACAAATTTCAGAAGGTCTCCCTTCAGATCTCTTTGATTTTACTATTGATATACTAATATAATCGGTCACTTTGTCTACTAATACTTTCAATAAATTTTTTTCTAAACTTTAAAAATTTTATCCTTGGAAATACAATCTTGTACTTAAATATCTCTGCAGCAATAGTATTTACACATAGAAGAAACACTCTATTGTATGTCAAATGTATGTCAAGTGAAGGCCCTGGACCAGCTGCATCAGCATCACCTGGAAACTTGTTAGAAATGCAGATTCTTCACCCCAGAACCACTGCATCAGAAACTGGTGGAATAGAGTTTAGAAATCTGTGTTTAACCAGCTCTGTAGATGATTCTGATGCTCACTAAAGTTTGAGAGCTGCTGGTCTAAAAGATGGCTTGATAGATGTCTGAATCAATACAGCAACAAATGACACATGTCATAAAGTCAATGGAACCAATACACAAACAAAAAAGTACTAAAGGCTGGTTTAAAAATAGTTAGTGTTAAAAGATAAACTTAGGTACATTAAAATTTTACAGAATTTATTTGAGCTGATGGGGAGGGGCAGCACCAAGCCAAAAGTGGTTTAGGCGCCACTGAAGGGGCTCCAGTGGAAAACTTTTACAAGGTGTTCATGGAAGGAAGAAAAAGAAAATATTTGATTGGTTAATGTGTAAAGTCTCTAGTTAAAGGTTAGTTTATGCTTTCTGATTGGTTAATTCCCTAGTTAGATGTTAGTTGGTTGTTTCTAATTGGTTAAGCTTAAGTTTCATTTTACTGTTCACACTAAGTTGATTTCTGTTTGCTTATGCAGGAGCCCAAGGCACTGGAATTGTCTCAGCCTAACGGACTATCAGTTACTTTTCTCAACAATAGTAGAATAACTGGTGCAGGTGGGGCATGGTGGCTCACGCCTATAATCCTAGCACTTTGGGAGCCCGAGGTGGGAGGATTGCTTGAGGCCAGGAGTTTGAGACCAGCCTCAGGAACACAGCAAGACCCCATCTCTACAGAAAATAAAAAATTAGCTAGGCATGGTAGCGTGCACCTGTAGTCCCAGCTACTTGGGAAGCTGAGGCAGGAGGATTGCTTGAGCTCAGGAATTCGAGGTTTCAGTGAGCTATGATTGCACCACCGTACTCTAGGCCATACAGCCCAGTGAGACTTTATCTAAAATAAAATAAAATAAAATAAAAATAACTAGTGCATAGCATCACATGTAAATAACTACTACAACGTGTCAAAGCCTCAAGATGACAATCGATTAATTCAGCGATGGATAAATCAGATGCCAACATGTTCTTCTTTAGGAAATAGTTGTGTGTAGCCAGTGCTGTATTTTTTTCTGTTTTCTTTCCTTTTCTTTTTCTTCTGTGCAGAAAGACAATAAACATCCTGCTCATTCTCGCAGGCATTGCATCACTTCCCTTCCCAAGGGCCCAGCGTCAGCCTCTCCCTGCAGTATCCCGCAGGACCAGCCTCTGCTCTCCTCCTTCGTACTTTATCTGATTCCTCCTCCCGTTCATATATACTCTGCCTCCTCAAAGGGCACCGTTGTTTGAAATAATACTGATTGTGCTCCTGCCCACATTGCCACTAAAAGCTTTGATGCAATAGACACAAAGATGATTAATTACTATCCAGACATCTGGAATCACAAATGGCTTTTTCTTATTTCTCTATCCCTCCTTTTTTCCTATCTGTTCTACTCTCAAGAAGCTCCTCCTGGATATACTTTTCCCTTCCTTCTTTCCTGTCTCCAGTTCTAGCTCACAGTCCAGTCCCAGGGACCTCGTAAAGTCTTTTTGATACTGTACTTGCCCCATTCTCATCTTTCTTACAGGAAACACTAGAAGTGGTCTTAGGACTCTGAGGACACTTGGCACCCTGAGGATGAAGGGCTCGATCCTTTGCTGGTTACTCCTGACAATAACAGTATTGAGAAGCCAGGATTGGCCTAACGTTTATGTTCCACGCATATTTTTTTAGAAGTTCACACAGTTTGATTCTTCCAGTTTCAAGCTCTCGCTCGTTTTCTTCCTATCTCTCCCCTACAACACCCATGGGAATATCTGCTACACGGAACAAGCAACATTGCAACCCCTTTTGCAATTGTAACCCTCACCTCCCTGTTGTTATCGGTATAACACTAGCACAGAGGAGGTAGTTAACAAATTAAATACACATATATAACACTCTTTAAATCTCCAGGTGACAAAAATTTAAACATCTCACAAAATTCTGATTCTCCCACTATTCTTATTAACTCATAGGCCTTGGCAAGAAATCCAGAGGGCATGTCGGAGTTCTATTCCTACTTTCTGGAAAGTGCATTTCTGGGCAGCTTTCTGCTCCTTGTGACAAATAATTCCTCAATAATGTTTGATCATTTTCTCCCTCTTTACTGTAGATTTCTGTTCAGGAACACCCTTGTTTCTTGCTAAGCACCACCCTCTTCATTCCTCAAATTAAGCTGTGCCCCCTTTAATGTCCAGTGACCACTGTGACCTTAATGATAGACCAGACCAAAGTGTGCTCTTTGTCACCTCTCAAGGATCTGCCCCTAGTATTTCACAAAATATACTTGAGATAGGCCCTACCCGGTACTTGCTAAAAACTCAAAAGACCTAAATAACAATAATTTAAAGCCAAACAGAAGCTGGTGGAGCAGTAGTATCTTAGAGGTCAAACCACCTTCACTGCCACACCAACCAGGCTAGACATTTATTCAGGTGACAACTTTTATAGTATTTGTCTTTTGTGCCCATTTCTTAGTTGTGTCCATTGTTTTATGGCTTTTTCAGACAATAATAATAACTAACATGATTGTTGCTATTCCAATCTGCCCAACCATCCAATGAAGTAGGTACTATCATTATGCCGTCTAGCATACGAGGAAATTAAATGTGGAGAGAAAGTAACTTGGGCAAGGGCTCATGGCTAGGAAGTAGTAGAGCTGGCATACAAAATCCTTATATCAGCCTTCTCTGGACTTGAAAATAGAGATACTAATAATATAGACTTAATTAAGGCATTTTTTTATTTCTGTTTGATCTCCATTTTTCTTTTGTCTTTTCCCCCTCTTTGATCTCATATCGTGTAAATCTTACTAACTTAGAATTTGGATAAAAGGCTTCAAAATGCATAAATTTGTTCTTGAAAATGACATTATTAATTAAAGGCCAAATCTTTATTTCATCAAACAAAACATGATAAAATTGCCAGAACATTTTCTTGGGTTGAAGGTGGAGGAAGATTCTGAGCACCACACTTCTGAATGCAGTTTTTATTGTGAATAACTCTTTCCTTCTTTTTTTAAGGGTGATCATGAATCTACTTCCTATTTAGGCAGTTAGATAGTCCTCTCTATTTTTGCCCCTGTGTTTTTCAACATGTCCTATCAAAAGAGCTACTCTTTTACTGCTTATCACCAAATACATTGGGAAAATAACAAATTAATCTGACATCATTTCTTTTATGCCAGGATTAGATGAGACTCTTGGTGTACAAGTAGACTGAAGTTCATTACTGATAGAAGATATTCTTTCCTTGTCCTTTTCTAGAGTTGTGCATAAAGATATTCTGTTCACAAGTATATGGAATCTTACATGGTTAGCTGGACTTTATTTTGAATGTATATGTAAGGTAAAATATTTTTAAATTCTTAGAGCTTTCTCTGGCTGTGTCATGCCCCGCATATCAAACTTACATGAGAAAGCCAATTATACACTGGACTGTTAGACTCTTTGATTTTTAGTTCTGAGTCTGCCACAGGCATATGGCATCTCTAAGAATGTCTTTGAAAAACCTTGTTTTCACTTCTTCCCTTGTAAAATGAGATTTTACAATCTTCTAGGGAAATTCTGAGGATTAAATATCAAATGATGGCAAAGCACTTTGAAAGTACTAAATGGGGTTATTAATAATTTAAAAAAGAAGCAAGCCTTCATCTGAGTTGTTGAAAGGAATATGTGGCATATTTATTTCAATCATTTATCATTTCGTTGAAACTTCCTCTACCTTGAGCTACTCAGAAAAACATCTGATTCCTTTTAAAATAGGACTTTAAAATTAGTTCTCTTTTTACAGTTTTCAAAGTATAGTACTTTCACACCAGTTATCTTGTTGGGTTCCTACAAAAACTGCAGGAGGTATAAATAATATATTTGTAGGAATGAGGCTGCAAGAAATAGAATACCCTGTAAACACTTGCTTAAACAAACAGGGGTTTATTATTCTCACTGAAGGAAAAACTCAGGGGTAAGGGTCCAAGGCAGATGCAGAGGCTTAATGATGTGGTCAAAGATCCAGGCTCCTTCTGTCTTTTCCCTCTGCTTTCTTTGATGAATTGGCTTGTTATCTCATGTTCACAGAATGGCTGCTACAGCTCCAGACACCATATTTATTTTCAAGGTAAGAGGAACAGAAGGAGGAAATTTCCACTAACCATATCTGTTCCTTTATAAGGAAAACAAAAGCTTTTCCAGAAGCTACCTCGAGCAGAGTTCCTCTATAACTGGATCATATTACCACTGCTAAGGCAAGAGAGGTGAGGGTAGTGAGTATATAGCTTTCTAGGCTCTGTGGAGGGAAGTGGCAGGGGCAAAGGGGGTTGAGAACAGCTTCAGGGAAGCCCAGTTGCTAGTGTTGATGAAGAATGAGAGGCATTAAAAATTCAATTTTTCAAGGTGGCACAGCAGAGATTAAAACATATCTGAATCTCTCTGATCAAGTGGAAATATCAAACAATAACTTGTAAAGTCAGCTGATATTTTTAGGGGTGACCATGCTGAGGGTTACTCTGGGGGCTCTCACCACATGACCCCTTTACCACCCTGGAGCAGAGGAATGGCTTTCCCCCTTGTAGGCGCGATAAACCTTGTTTGCTGTTGTTTTTAAGGAAACATCCTATATCAGCATTCCAACACCTCAGCCTCCTCCTTCCTTCTCTTGTTCTAGTCCATTATAAAGAGAAGCTCAGCAAGTTCACGCCGAATAAGTTGAAAAAAATGAGTCATTTGACAGAGGACTGCCATGAGAAAAACAACTTTGGTGACTCCCTGTTTGAATCAGTCAGGGTTTTTGGCTGAAAAAAAAAAGTGCTGAAACCGTGCAATGCAGGGAAATGGGTGCGTATGTAATTATGCAGGGGGAGGGGCAGGAGGAATGGGGCCCAGAAATGACTCCCAAGCAACATCATAGAACAGGCCTGCCAGGGGAGCGGCTACCTCTAGCAACTTTAGACACATGGGACTTTAGGAGATGCATTTTGGGTTGGTTGACTTCAAACACACCACTAATGTTGTGATCCAGGCATCAGAGAACTGCAGCCACTGCCTTCCCCATTGCAGCTGCCTATCAGCACACACAGAGCTAGTGAGAAGACACTGGACTTCTGCTCCAGAAAAACCCAAAGTCCTCACAACCATGTTCCAGAAGAAAGAGCCAAAGCAACCAGAAGATGGCTCTCTCTCACATCTACTTTAAATACTCTGTTTAAATGCATCCAATTGGAGAGCCTGATTTGTATCCAGACCACCAGCTGCATGGGAGTTTGGGAAAGGCAGGTTTTAGTTTGCCAGTCTTTGCAGGACTCTAGGCACACTTGGAGGAGGTTGGATATGCTGTTGAGTGCTAATCTACCATATCCATAACATTTCTCCCCCTCTCAAACATGGACAAACAGGAACCGAAGGGTTAGCACTAGAAAGGAGTTTACCATTAGCATATAACTTTTGGCCTGGACTTACAATGTCTGAATTTGCCTTCTAGGGACAAAGGCTTAATTTAAGACAAATCCCATAGGATATCAGATCTGGTGTCTCATATATACATAAAAATAAGTCATTATTCACTGAGGACTTATTTTATGCCAGGCACTATTATTAGTGCTTTACGTGTAATTTATTAAAGCTCACAAAAACTATGACAGGAACTGTTATTAAAGCCAACGTTCAGATGAGGAAATTAAAGCACAGAGAGATTTCTTGTTCAACATCATAAAGATACCGGTGGTGGAGCCACATTTAGCAGAGCAGTCTAGCTCCAGAGTCTAGGTTCCTAATGCCTGTAGTACCTTGCGGCTCCACAAAATTAGTTTAAATATAAAGCCACATTGGAGGGATTTGTCCTTTACAATCTCTCTTTTGATTTACTACTAATGTCCTACTCGCTCCCTAATCAATGGATCTTAATGACTTTTATGGGAATAATCCAAGACGATACTGTTATAAAAAACTTCTGTTCAACTAATCCTATTTGCTACTGATTTCTATCATAAAATTAAAGCAGTATTTTTCTTGAGATTCTTTTTGAGATTTAAATTCACATCAAAAGCAATTTATTATTTTTGTAAGAGTTCCTTCAAAGTCAGAAGCAAGGACTACTCGTTTTAAACTTTCCTCTTCCCAGAAAACAGCCCCAATTCTCAAGAGGAGCTCCCAGCAGCCAAAGGAGAAGGATGGAGAGAAACTGGTGGGAAGACAGAGACTCCTGCAAGTGATCGCCTGTGGATTTTAGCTATGCCTGAGACCCACCTGTATCCCTGCCTTTACTTTATTTCATGAAGGTACCCCAGAGATCTTCTGAAAAACTTCCAGAATATTTTCTCTGTTCTAGTTTTTTATCACTATGTAACAACAAACCATCCCAAAACTTAGTGGCCTAAAACAATGTATTATTTATTTTGCTTATAAAGCCACAGTTTGGGTAGAGCTGTGAGGGGACGGGACATCTCTGCTCCAGTAACTTCCAAGTCTAGAAGTTGATGCTGACTGTCAGTTGGGACTTCAGCTGGGGCTGATGCAGGAACACCTAGCCAAAATCCTTCAATGGGGCTACTTGGCTTCCTCACAACATGGTAGCTGAGTTCTAAGGGCAAGCATCCCCAGAGAGGAATAGAGTTGGGGGCAGCTATATTACTTCTTATGACTTACACTTGAAATTCAAATAGTCACTTCCACATGGTCCCAAGCTCACTCAGATTCAAGGGGCATGTCAGTGTCACCTCATAAGAAGAGCAAATGTGATATATTGATATAGCCATCTTTGGAAAATTTGATCTGCCACACCCTCTTTATGGTGGTACATATTATGTTTCTTAAACATAAAAATGTTTACTTCTTACAACAAAAGTGTTTTTAAGTTTCTAAGTAGATAATACATTTGTGTAGTTCAAAATTCAAACATAAATAAACGTGTGTCTGTGTGTGTTTTTTTCCTTAACACTCAATCATTTGATCCCAAATCATGCTGGGTTCATGTCTCAAGGGAAACATCAATATCCATGGAATTAACCCCATTCTCCATCCCCCAAATCTCCCTTTAAAATAGAAAATGTCAATTTTGTGGTCATTCCCATTCAAGCACAGGCCAATGAAAAAAGCTAAATTAAAATGTAACTATCAGGGTCATGGAAGGCGATCCCTCATCTTTTAATTAACAAGACTATCAGGAAGATTTTAAATGTCCACGTCACTGTAAGAGTGTGTAGATGGAAATATAGTGAAAAGTTTCACTTCCTCCCTGTCCCCCAGCCCTCCAGTTCCCCTCTGTGGGGGCAACATCTGCTATCAGTTTCCTGTATGTCCTTCCAGAAGTATTTTTTCTTCTATAAGCAAATATTATACATATACATAGACCTCTCCTCCACCCATTCTATGCAAATGGTAGCCCTCCCTTAAGTACTTTACTTTTCACTTATAATTAGAATCATTATCTATCCAAAAGTGAACTTTAAGGCACCATTGTTTTGATTATCTATCTATCTATATATATCTATCTATCTCAGTTTTTTTAAGGCTGCTACATATTCCAGTGTAAGGATGTACCAAAATTTATACAACCAGGAACCTACTAATAAACATTTAAGGTTGTTTCCAGTAAAGTGCTATTACAAACAACACTGCAATAAATAACCTTCTACATCTGTCACTTTGCATATGTGTGAGTGTATGTATAGAATGAATTTCCTAAAAGTGGAACTTACGGGTCAGTAGTTATATGCATTGGCAATTTTGTTAGATTTTGCCAAATTTCAGTACTGATTTTGACAGTGTCTGTTTTGCAACATGCTCCCTGGCACAGTAGGTTATTGGATTTCTGATCTTTGTCAGTGTGCTGGGTGAAAAATGGTTTACCTGAGTAATGTGCATTTCCCTCTTCATGAATTGTGCCGAGCACCTGTGTTAGAAGATCTTTGTATTTCCTTTTCTTTGAACTGCCTGCTCATATCCTTTGCCCTCCAAAGAGTGCTTTGATGAGCAAAAACTTAACTTCATTTTTATTATTATTAACATTATTATTAATATTATTTTGCTTCTTTGCAATGGACCAGCACTAATCCACTGGCAGACATCTGCAACCACTGCCCTAAATGCCTCTCCCAATGCAGAGGTCAGAGGCAAGGACAGAGACAGCACCTAGAATGGGCAAAATCTTGCAGTGATGGACATCAGAGTAGAAGAAATATTTTAAGAGGATTTTAAAAAACATTTCATGATTTAGATGTTAAAATGCCTCTATGTGAACCATTCACTCACAGTGGCATGAGAGAAAGATTTTCTTTATTTTCAGTAAATTAAATAAAGGAGAAATCAAAGCCATGCCATATAGTCAAAGGAGGAAGAATGAAGAAGACCATTAAATGCTAACTCAGATGAACTCTAGAACTTTGAAAGATAAGATTTCTTGAAGGGTTGTTCCTCCCCTTAGTTGAGCCCTTCCAAATGAGATAGAAATGAATTTTACACAGGCGTGGATTGTCTGTAAACTTAAATTTTAGGCAACATTGTTTTTATTAAAATTATAATAGTAACAATACCTGAGTGAAAAATTATTCTTCTGGTTATTTTTCTGCTGTAAGCATAATTTGTGGGTTTTTGTTTGTTTGCTTGTTCTTTTTTATTCACCTTAGAATGTTCCCAAGCTGGAAAAATATATATGTAATTACAGAATAGGATTCTCTGAGTTTCTGATCATCAGCTGGGCTTGGGGATCCTACTCAGTTACAGTTTGGTGGTGCTTTGTGGCAGTGAACCTGAACGTGGGAGGAGAAGGGGAAGGTGATTGTCAACTAAAACCAAAGGGCTGGTAAGGCAGTCTCATGTTACCAGGCTGTGATGCAACTGCTTTGGATGTGGCCAAATTTGGATTTTTCCTGATACTTGGAACAATAGGAAGTGGGCTACATGGCAAACACAAAGAGGCAAATAAGAGCATTTTCCCATTATCTCAAGCCTTCCCCATTGGCCTTATATATAGCCCAAATAACTAACTGAACTCCCTCCCCTTTCTTTGTTCTTCCATATTCTGCGGAAGTGCTTACAAGGCAGACAGTTACTCAGATAAACCCCAAACTGGGTTGTTTATATTTGCCTATATTTGTGTATGTTTGTCTGTGTTTTATAATCTTGCTGTTCCAATAGCCTCCGGGGAAGGGGAGAAAAACTTATTGTATACATCTTAGTCTCCAAATAGAAACAGCAGCAAAGAGTTTTTGCAAGTTGGACAGAGTTAATAATGTCAGCCCAAACCCTTTGATATAAAAAGAAAATGTTGATTATTCTTCCCTGCATGAGGAAAACACTACCTGGAATCTAGATATGCAGACAAAACGGAACATATCAACTAAGACTCATTACTGTCTCTATATAGCCTTGTAAATTTCACAGATAAATTAAGCTGCAAGTATTTTTCTGCACACCATGTAACACAACATTCCTTTCGTGCAATGAGAACATTCATATTAGAAAGAAGAGGGTGAGTTTTGGGCAAAATGCTAGTGCTAACACTGGCCCTCTGTGGGCTCCCTCTCTGAGTTCTTTTTCCCACTCTTACTTGTAACATGCAAGCTAATTGTAGCTAAGATGTCAGCTTTTGATGCTTAAGGCTTTACTTCTACCAGTGTGGAGTTTATATAAGGTTCTTTTGAAACCCAAGAGCCTTCCAAATGCCAACTCTGAATGTCAGAACTTAGATACTGATAGCTGTCAATTGTGTCTTGGCAGGGCGGGGATGGGGGAGACCACTAAGACATGAAGGGGCACTCCCAGATGGGGACAGCCCCCTGCTAGCATACACCAGTCAGGGTTAAAGAGTATAAGGAGCTGTCATGGAGACAGAGAGTAGATTGATGGTTACTGGTTACCAGAGACTGGGAAAGGTAGAAAGGGGGGGGTTGGGGGGCAGATAAAGTGGGGATAGTTAATGGGTGCAAAAATATAGTTAGACAGTCAGATAGAATGAACAATATTTGACAGCACAACAAAGTTACTATTATCAACAATAAGTTAGGGTATACTTTAAAATAACTAAAAGAGTGGAATTGGAATGTTCCTAATACAAAGAAATGATAAATGCCTGAGGTGATGGATACCCCAATGACCCTGATTTGATTAATTCACATTAATGCTTGTATCAGAACATCACATGTACCCTATAAAGATATACAACTATTATGTACCCATAATAATCAAAAATAAAAAATTTTAAAAAAGAGTATAAGGAGCAGGGAAATGTTTCAAAATACCACCCAATGTCTTTTCTGTGTAATTCAGGTGTTTTTTTTTTTCCTCTTCAGCTATGTACCATAAGGAACAATCCAGGAAAGCAATAAACTGGTAACACCTGAAACTAAGAAGACTTGTTTGGACTTTTCCCCTAAATTTCTAGCAAGACTTTTTTTCTCCTTATAACCTAGCTTTTCAATGATTTTCTTGAATATTCTAAAGTTGAGTTTTTACGCATTAAGTTCTAAAGCTTGAAGATCAAACAAGGAGGAGAAAGGACAAAGCTCTTTCAGGGGCTGGAGGAACAGAACTGTGAGAAAGAGTTTCCTGAGAGTCTTAGGGAGGGCAGTGTCTAAGTCTACTTGGGCTGCCAAAACAAAATACCATAGCTTGGTGGCTTAAACCACAGACATTCATTTCTCATTGTTCTGGAGGCTGGGAAGTCCAAGACTAAGGTGACAGCAGATTTGGTGTCTGGTGAGGGTATGCTTCTTGCTTCACAGATGGTCATCTTTTCAACGTGTCCTCACATGGCCTTTCCATGGTGCATGCTCATGGAGAGAGATGTCTCTCTCCTCTTCCTCTTCTTATAAGGAAGCTAATCCCAACATGAAGGTCCCACCCTCATGACCTAATATAAACCTAATTACCTTTCAGAGGCCCCACTTCTAAGTACTATCCCTCTGGGGGTTAGGACTTCAACATATGCATTTTGGGGGAATACAAACATTTAGCTCATAATAGGCAGGCTCTGGAAAGTTCAAGTAACAAATTCCCTTCTTTCCTTGTAAGGAGACTTGGAAAACTGCAAGCCTCTCATTCCTGCTCCCAACCCGGCCAGGGAGAGGCAGAGCAGCAGTGGTTGGGGAATCTCAGTACAGGCATACTAGAACAAACGATGGGGTCTGACCACTCCAGTAGCCTGTGGAAAAGCAGCAAAGAGTTCCTGGATCTTTGAGGAAGGGGTTCAGAGGAGACCCGGGGTCAAATGAGAAGGCCATAGTATGAGGGGATCTGATACCTGGGGACAGTAGCAAAGTCTGTGGACATTCTGACCTTGATACTTACAGGCTGTGGGCAAGGTACTTAGTCTCTGTAAGCCTCAGTTTCCTTATCTGCACCTATGTCACAGAGCTAGTATGAGAATTACATGAGCTAGTACACCTCAAGTTGTTAGAACAATGCTCTTGCATGTAGCATGTGCTCAATAGAAGCTAGCTGTTATTTAATATAAACATCAATTACAAACCCTGCCCCAAACAGCTGGTGGGACCAGCCTCACCCCTGTGGTCAACAGAGCAGGACCCCTGTGACTGAGAGACCAAGAGACACTGCAGCAGATGTAGCAACTGGCCAAATGAAGTGAGATACTGTAACCAGGGCCGGCAAGGACAAAATGATCCTTCTCTAGAACCAACTTATGAGTCATGTTTCCCAGATTTACATCAACCAGAGAAGGAAGAGATGGAAACCATAAGTAGCGCAGAGTAATTACTCAAAATACAATATTTCAAACTAGATGAAATGGAGACAACTTTAGCTGACAAATCAAATATTTTCTACCATCAGGAGGCATGAGAGAAGGTAGAGTAAAATGGGATCAGTCATGGAAAATATAGGAAGTTCCTTTTTATACACATCTGAGGCATATCTGGCCTTGCTTTGTAAGGCAGTGAATTGAATTTTATTATATGTTTGATTCCTGTTCACCCATCTGCTGGTCCACACCTGTTGGTGCAAGTAAATTCTAATGACCAACAGCATGATTAGCAGTTTCTCTGTCAATTACAATTATTTTTAAAATAAATTTTATATACTTTTCTGATTCTAAAAATATTAAAATGTGAAATTTAAATAGAGTATAAAAAAGAAAATTTAAATCACCAGTTGCCTTACCAACCATAATTTTAATCACAGTTAACATTATAAAGACTTACTCCAGGTTTTTATACATATATGTTAAAAATTATGATCATATGATATTTAAAATTTTGTGTTTTCATTTTCTGTTTAGCATTATGTCATGTACATTTTCCTAGGAATTACCTAGGAATGAAAATTTGTTTGGGAATCATTTTAATGCCTATATAATATTCCATCATGTGAATAAACATAAATTTATTAAACCTTTCCCCTATTAAAATGTACTACACCATTTCCCTAAATTACGGACAATTTAGATTGTTTTCAATTTTTTATTACAGTTAAGAATGCTGTAATAAACTCCTTTTACCTAAATCAATTGTCATGTCATATCTGGATTTCTAGAATTGAAAGTACTGAGCCTTAAAAAGTTATGAACTTCATATACTTTACTTTCTTATTTTCAAATTGCTTCCCAAAAATGTTATCTAAATTTGTATGTCCACAAACAGTATGTGAGAATGTACTTACCAATTAGCCAATGATGAATAGTATCCTTTCTTAAAAAAAAATTTCTGCATATTTCATTGGTCCTTTTTTCCCCAGTCATCCATCCACTAATTCGTTCATTCAATAAAAATTAAGTAAGTGCCTGCTCTGTGTTGGCACTGTTCTAAGTGTGGGATTATAGCCATAGACAGAGCCCTTGCCCTCATGGAGTGATAGGGTATAAATAAGGGCAGAAATGCAGATGGCATAAGGCCTCCTGTGCCGTGGTGTGAAAGGACTTTGATTTTATTTTAAATACAATTCAGAGCCATATAGAAAGTCCAAATAGAGTGATGGCATGATCTTGTTTACATTTCTAAAGGATCATTCTGACTGTTGGGTGGTGAGTAGAACGTAGGGAGGCAAGAGGGGTGTCCATTAGCCTAAATCTCTATGCTTCTAGGCCAGAAAATTGGTAAGAGTGGCTTGAACAGGAGAGGTGGAGATACAGGCAGTGAGATGTGGATTCTAGGTTATTATTTGCACAAGTTTTTAAAAATATAATTATGTTTATTAGCCTTTTGTCATTTTGTTGGAAATATATTCCTGATTGTCATTTAACTTTCCCATTTGTATATAATTTTTGACATACAGAATTTTAACCTTTATCTGTATCAAATCAATTATTTTCATGCTTCCTAATCTCTTGCCTGGAAATTTTCGTTTTGGTGTTAATGGTTTTATGAAACATTGTATGAAAACACGTTATCTAATACTTTCTGTCATAGTGTTTTCTGAGGCCTGAAATGGCTGTGGCTTTTTTTCAAAGGATGGCAGGTACTCCCACATTCCAAGGTGGGGTTCCCCAACAGCTCTGGTGAAGGAGTGGCAGACACCCCCAAGCCCACCCGTAGAAAAGGGCCTGCAACATTGACAATAAGAAAGCCAAGGGGGGGTTTTCTCTAGAAAGAGTTGTTGGTGGGGGTCCCACACTACTAGAAGGAAGGAATTCCTCCTCACTTCAAGCCCTGCTGAGGGTTTCCAGGAGGCCATTTTTAGAGCTTGGTATGTGGGTTTGTGGTCTTTGGGGATACCATGGACCAGAGTGTGGCTCAAGCCACCCCCCAGTAGTCTCTAGTGACAGATTGGCTGAAGTGGCCCGTGGCAGCAGAAGACTGCGTTTGGGAAGTGATAGTGAGTCAAAGTGCTTATTTTTCAGGGGCCAGATGTGGACAGGAGTGGTGGTGAGGAGGTCAGGCTTGTATTGTTTAAAAGGGATCTTCTATGGTGACCAACCACCCTGGTTGGCCCAGGACTGTCCCAGTTTTAGAACTGAAAATCTTATTTCCGAGGAAACCCCTCAGTGCCAGACAAATCAGAAAAGTTGGCCACTCTACACCTTGTTCAAGAACTTGTACAAATTGGTGCACAGCAGCCCTTAGGAGAAGGAGGCTAAGGCAGGAGGTAAGAACCAGCCCATGGAGAAGCTCTTCTCCCAAAGAATCTGCAGTGGAAGGGGTGCAGCAGAGGAATCTTAGGGTACCCCCTCCAAAAAACCCTGCATGATGAAGAGCCAGCGTGAACGTCTGTGAAAGCCAGGGGAGCCAACACCAGACTACCTCAGTGCCTGTCAATTCAACCTTCCTGCCCCTTGCCACTCCTACTTTTATGACTGTGATTGGAGGAACTTCTTATTATCTAGAAATGGTGGGATAAATGACGGGACCTACCTTCCCAGGACAGTACCCAAGCACACTGAAGAAGGGGCCAGTGTGGCAGGATTGCAGGGATGGCTCTGCCTCTTTCAATGTCACAGTCACAGTGTGGTGCAGGGAAGGTGAGAATTGCATGGGGTTCTTTCACAGGAGCTGGTTTTCACAGGTCCGTTGGCCAGGTGCTAGCCCTTCTTTTCTACGTTTGTATATTAAGCTCTGTTTAGGGCTATCTTTGATTCCTTATTGATTCCATTTCAGTTATTGGAGTTGTATAGTGTGAAGTTACGTGTTTACTCTTCAAGATACTCTTTAGAAAAATTTCAAAAATTCTCAACGCTCAGCCCATTAGGATTTTAATTGAGATTATATTAAAATACATTAATCTGGGGAGGCTTGACATTTTAACAAGTCTTTCTGTCTGGGTTTAAATGATGGCTTTGCCACTTGCAAGCTATGTGGCCACAGGCAAGCTATTTAAGTCTCAGTTTCCTCACTTATAAAATGAGGCTAATAATCACACCTACTTCAGAGAGTAGGGGTGAGGATTAAAATGAGTTAATAAATGTAAAACACTTAGAAGAGTGTCTAGCATATATTAAATGTTATGTGTTTGCTATTATGTTATTATCCAGAGACATGTTATGTGTGATTGCTTTATGCAGGATCAATTTATCTAAGCTAGAACTATGCTTCTCAGACTTTATTCCCCTATGCGGTTCTGGTTAGAGTTGGCCACAAGAGAAATTTATGTAAGATTTGGAGGGTGGAAATGAACTGCAGCTGGGCCCATAGCTCCTCAATTCATGACAGATCTCCTCCTTCAGCTTCTCTGAATCTGGGCTGGATGTATGTGGTGGGTTCCCCGTGGTGAAGGGCACCAGCTTATCCTGCAGGTCATCCGTGTCCTTGAGATTGGAGGTGATGAAAGATGTTTCCAGTTTGTCCCTGCTCTCCCCCACTTATGACCATCTTTCTTTCCCATTTGCCAGCTCTGCTGACATGAGGCCAGCACCAGATACAGAAACAACAGCCCTGCATCGACTTCTCAACCAGTTCGTGCAATTGAATAAAGCTCTTGCTCTGTACCACTTGTAATTGTTCTGCTTCACTAATAGACCCTGATTGATATTACATGTCTCTCAATTTATTCAGTTTTTTCTTTGTCCTTTTCAGCATGATGTTGTAGTTTTCATCATGTGTCTTCTGCACATTTCTTGATAGCACTATTCTTAGCTATTTTATGTCTTTTTTGACATTGGAAATGGTACCTTTTGTTTTCTTTGTCAGGTCTTCTAATAGGCAAACTTAGAGAAATTAGTAAGTTTTATGTATTTTATGTTGTATCTGGCCACTGTAGCAAACTCTCTTATCAGTTCTAGAATTATTTTCAGGTACTCTTTATGCCACTTAGGAAAGGAGAAAGTACTGGAAGCACAATACTGCACCCCTTTCCTTTTCTTAGGCATGTCTCAGCGTGTCCCATAATAGCCCCTCTTTGTTCCCCTCCCATTCTTCCTTCCTTTCCACCCTGGCAGCTCTCGGTTCCCGGAAATGTTTCTCCTTCCTTGGCTCTTCAGTAAAAACTTGAAGCTCAGTTGCCCTTCGGAAAATTGGGTTTGTGGAACCCTTCCATGGTATTCTACTGCTAAGAAATAAAAAGAAAGCAACTGCTCTCCAGATTCCCAATTTCTCCCTGTTTTACCCCAGCCTTTGGGATGGGTTATCCAGTTCAGCCCACATGATAAAGCTCTTAGTATTTCATCTCAGCCAGGGATAATCAGATCAAATTGCAGACATGAAATGTAAATGACCCAGACTCTGAATGAACTTGCTTCTGGTGAAATTTCAGTCCTACAGAAAATTGGATCTGACTTCACTCTGAAAATCCAGCACGGAGGCACCATAAACCAAGAAAGCAGAAAGAGGGGACCAAGATTAAATAAGCAAATAATAAACACTTAAGAAAAAGAACAATTTTACCCAGTCCATGAGACTATTAAAAATTCAGTTCTTGATGATAACATCACTGCTTACATAAAAAGGACAATTCTTCATCCACAGCTCTTCTTAGCTGTTCAACACACAACACAAATTATACTTTAAAATGCTGTAAATGAAAAAAGAAAAAATGAATAAATAGCTTTGTTGAATGAAAATACTGTGCTTATTATAAAATAGATGGATGCAAAAAAGCTTTCTATTCACTGGGACCTTGGACCAAATCATGCCCACTATGTTATTGTGTGGGCTATGGGCTAAGAATGCTTTTATATTTTTAAATCATTTGAAAAAAAATCAAATGAAGAATAATATTTTGTCACATATGAAAATTAAGTGAAATTCAAATCTCAGTATCCATAAATAAAATTTTATTAGAAAACAGCCACATTCATTTGTTTATACCTTGTCTATGTTTGGTTTTCGCATTACCAGTTGAGTAGTTGCCTAAAGAATATGTCCTAAAATATTTACTTTCTAGCCCTTTACAGAAAAAGTTTGCTGATCCCTGGGTAAACCAGTTTCTCAACTATGGCACTATTAATATTTTGGATTACTCTTTATCCATCCCCCTACCCTTTATCAAAAATGTGTCTAGACATTGCCAATGTCTCCCGGGGAGCAAAGTCCCTCCTGCTTGAGGCTATGAGGACCATTCAGGTTGCTACAGGGTGAGAAAGGAGAGGGAACTGAGAGGAGAGGGGAGGGGAGTGGAGGGGAGGGGAGGGGAGGGCAGGGCAGGGGAGGGGAGGGGAGGGGAGGGGAGGGGAGGAGAGGGACGGGAAGGACACAGACCCTGGCCCTTTGGTTCCAGGTAGCTCCATGATGAAAGAGGATTTCTTCAGAGGACAGACAATTCACCTTATGGAAGAGCCTTTCCCCTTAGAGTTCTTTTTGTTTTAATCTTGCTGAAACTTTCCTGACCTCAGCCTTCCTGACTTTATGTTTTCTATGACCCCAAAGACTAGCTTCCCACCTCTCTCTAGGAGTGCCCCAGCTTGAGCTCAGGCTGGGATTCCGACACATCGGGAAGTTGTGGGTGGGCTCTGTTGCAACCTGTTTGCCGGAGGACTGAGAGCCTCCTGAAGGAGAACTCATCCAGAGAGAAACAGGAGCCAGGCACAGGAGCTTAGCTCAGGCTGTGAGTATGGCAAGCTATCCGCCCTGTACATTTGCCTGCAGACCCAGTTCCTACTAGGCTGGGATTCATGTCGCTAAAATAAACCTGGGAGCAGAGGCTGGAAAGGGTAGCGGGGAGGGGAGAATGAAGAGAAGTTGATGAATACAGCAGCAGTCCCCAACCTTTTTGGCACCAGGAACCAGTTTCATGGAAGACAATTTTTCCAATGGAGGGGGGAAGAGGCGGAGCTCAGGGGGTGATGCGAGGATGGGGAGCAGCTGTAAATACAGACCAAGCTTCACTGCTCTCCACTCAGCTCCTGCTGTGCACCCCATCCCCCTTCCTAAGTTTCATGGAAGACAATTTTTCCACAGATGGGGGATGGCGGGGCGGGGGTGAGGGGGGGGAGGGGGGCGTGACAGAGCTCTGATCCCTAACAGGCTATGGACTGGTACCAGTCTGCAGTCTGGGGCTTGGGGAGCACAGGATTAATGTATACAAATATACAGTTTGATAGAAGAAATAAGACCTAGTGTTCGATAGATTAGTAGGGTGACTCTAGTTTACAATAATCTTTTGTACATTTCAAAATAGCTAGAAAAGAATAATTCAAGTATTTCTAACATAAAGAAGAGACAAATATTTAAGATGATGGATATCCCAAGTACACTGATTTGATACCTAGAAATTATATAAATGTATTATATTACCACATGTACCCTGAAACTATGCACATATATTATACATCAATAAAAATTTGTTTAAAATAACAAAATAAACCTAGAATAACTATTGCCCTAAAATGCCATAAGACATCAGACATTTTTTCTACCTAAATAACAAACATGAACACCTGAAAAGAGTTTGATTTTCTTTTTTCTTTTATTTCCAGAGTGTTTCTTTTTGTTTTATTTTTTTAAATTTCAAAATATTACAGGGGTACAAATATTTTTTGTTACATGGATTGTTTTTGTAATGCTTGCGTCAGGGTTATGAGTGTGCCCATCACCCAGATCGTGTTCATTGTACCTGTTAGGTAGGTTTTTGCCCATCTGCTCCTCCCATCTCACCCTGCTTGATTTTCGCTGAGTTTTACTTCCCTCTGTGCACATGTGTGCTCAGCGGTTAGTTCCAATTTAATAGCGAGTACATGTGGTGGTTATTTTTCCATTTTTTAGGTACTTCACTTAGGATAATGGTCTCCAGTTCCAAACAAAT
The DNA here is from genome assembly GCA_023783475.1 of Daubentonia madagascariensis. NCBI lineage: Eukaryota > Metazoa > Chordata > Mammalia > Primates > Daubentoniidae > Daubentonia > Daubentonia madagascariensis. Next base: position 11,121,757 of record JAKFHU010001670.1, read on the forward strand.
TATTGCAAAAAGCATTAATTCATTCTTTTTCATGGCTGAGTAGTACTCCATGGTATACATATACCACATTTTGTTAATCCATCCATGAATTGATGGGCACTTGGGCTGATTCCACATCTTTGCAATTGTGAATTGTGCTGCAATAAACATGCATGTGCAGGTATCTTTTTGATAAAATGACTTCTTTTCCTTTGGGTAAATACCCAGTAGTGGGATTGCTGGATCAAATGGTAGGTCTACTTTTAGTTCTTTGAGGAATCTCCATACTGTTTTCCATAGAGGTTGTACTAATTTTCAGTCCTACCAACAGTGTAGAAGCATTCTTTTCTCTCTGCATCCACACCAGCATCTATTGTTTTTGGACTTTTTAATAAAAGCCATTCTAACAGGGGTAAGGTGATATCTCATTGTGGTTTTAATTTGCATTTCCCTGATGATTGGTGATGGTAAGCATTTTTTCATATGTTTATTGGCCATTTGTCTATCTTCTTTTGAAAAGCTTCTCTTCATGTTTTTTGCCCACTTTTTAATGGGGTTGTTTGTTTTTTCTTTGCTGATTTGCTTGGGTTCTTTGTAGATTCTGGTTATTAGCCCTTTATCAGATGTATAGCTTGTGAATATTTTCTCCCATTCTGTAGGTTGTCTATTTGCTCTGTTGATTATTTCCTTAGCTGTGCAGAAACTTTTTAATTTAATCAAGTCCCTTTTATTTATTTTTGTTGTTGCTGTGATTGCCATTGGGGTCGTCTTCATAAATTTTTTGCCTAGGCCAATATCTAGAATACTTTTTCCAACCTTTTCTTCTAGAATTCTTATGGTTTCATGCCTTACATTTAAGTCTTTTATCCATCTTGAATTAATTTTTGTGAGTGGTGAGAGATATGGATCCTGTTTCACTCTTCTGCAAAAGTGTTTAATTTTCTATTTTGATTTTTGAAAAGTTAAAACTATAACCCTCATACGAATATAGTTAGTGTATGTCACATATTTATCTGACTCAGTAATGAAGGAACCAACAAGGTAAGAAGCTAGTTCACAAAAGAATATGAAAAACTAATACAGTTGATCTTCATTATTCATAGATATTATACTCGAGAATGTACTTCATATTTGTGCCTACTTGCTAAAATTTATTTGTAACCCCCAAATCAGTATTCATGGCACTTTCATGGTCATTTGCAGAGTTCCCACAGATATGCAGACTTCACGTGCAGAGCAGCAATAAGTTTGGGTCACACAATGCTCAAGTTCACAGCTGAGTTCTAACAAGGCAATGTTCTGCCTTCTTGTTTCAGCTTTCAGATTATAATCTTTTCATTATGATTTAGTGCCACATTTTTCACATTTTTGTGGGGTTTTCTTGGTGATCTTAGTGTTCAAAATGGCCTCTATACATAGTTTTGGTGTGCTGTCTCTTGTTCCTAAGCACAAGAAAACTGTGATGTGCCTTATGGAAAAAAATATATGCGTTAGATAAGCTTCATTCTGCCATTAGTTATAGTGCTGCTGGCCATGATTTCAATGTTAACTAATCAACAATATATACTAAATAAGGTTTCTTTAAACAGAAACACACATAAAACAAGGTTAGGTATTGATCAACTGGCAAAAACACTGTGATCAGAAGCTTATTGGAACCTAAGCCTGTATGCCCTCTAGGAGCAATGGTTCAGTATTGGCTAATTCAGTGTTCTTGAGGACTTTATATAGAATGCTACCTAGAATAATGAGCATCAACTGTAAATAAATCTTTTTTTCAGAGAAAAAAAGAATGCTGGAACAAAATTGCAAAGTTAGATTTTTAAAAAACTGGTGAATCATCATTAGGACAATAAAACTCTTGTGCTAGGCAGAAATCATTTGCCACTTGTCAATCTTCTGTAAGTTAATATCCACATTTACAGAGACTAAGACATAATGAATGGAAAGTCAAACAAAGTTACAGTGACCTCGAGCATCAGATGACCCTTAATCAGGCTTGTAGACAATGCTCTAGTGCAGAGTTTCTCAAACTGGCACTATTGACACTTTGGGCCAGATAACTCTTTGTAGGGGGCTGTCCTATGCATTGTATGGTATTTTGCAACATCCCTGGTTTCTACCCACTGGATGCCAGTGGAATCTTCCTTCCCAATTGTGACAATTAAATGTGTCTCCAGATATTGCCAAACACCCCCTGGAAGACAAAGTTGCCCTGTTTAAGAACCACTAGTATAGTATAATTTTAAAAGGGTATGTAGTTATTTTTTGCCCTTTTTCCAAGTTTTGGATGATTTTTCTTAATATACTCACATCTTAGTCCATTCAGGCTACTATAACAAAATACCATAAGCTAGTTAGCTTATAAACAACAGAAATTTATTTCTCACAGTTCCGGAGGCTGGGAAGTCCAAGATCAAGGTCCCAGCTGATTTTGAGTCTGACAAGGGTCTATTTCCTGGTTCATGAATGGGACCTTCTAGCTGTGGTCTCACATGGTATCAGCATCAGTGCAGCTCTCTGGGACCTCTTTTACAACAGCACTAATTCCATTTATGCGAGCACCATCCTCATGATCTAATCACCTCCCAAAGGTCCCACCTAATACCATCACATTGGTGATTAGGTTTTCAAGATATGAATTTTGGGGAAACACATTCAGACCATAACACTCAGAAAAAGGGAAAGAAAGGTATTTTTTGCCCAACTTTGCAACAACACAGGTTTGAAACCTTCAGAACATGTATCATAATTTGTAGTCATATATATACATATGTATATATATATTTACTTGTTTATTTTATTTTCTGTCTTGCCCACAGTGGGAAAACAAAGCACAGTGCCAGGAACATAGAAGACGCTCAATAAACATTTCCAGTAGGATGTCCTAAAGCTTGAGAGTTCCAGGATCTTGGCCCAGGGTGAGGCATGGAGATTGGGGAGGGCACGTGCCCGAGGAGAGGCTGTCCTGCTGAAGCTGACTTTTTGCTGCCTATAGGAGCCATCTCCCTTCCATCTGCGAGAAGGACTGGAGAGGCCTGCGATTTATAAAGATGAGGCCCTGGATGAACAGGAAAAGAGAGGTCCAGTTGGAACTGTCTCCATTTGTACATGTAAGCTGCTAAGGCCTGGGAAATTAGGTGATAGTGACATCAGTCAGTGAGGATTTTTCCTCCATGAAGGCAGTCTGGCTGTGGGACCAGAACTTGGAGGCAGAACAAGTACAATTCCTAGCTCCTCCACTGATTAGCTGAATCTCTGTGAGCCTTGGTTTCTCTATCTATAAAATGGAAATAATAATAGTACCAACCTCATAGCATTGTTGGAGGGATTAAATGAGAAATTTATGTACAACTTACAGCACAGTGTCTAAGAACTCCCTACATTTTAACCAAAAAAGACAGAACCTGAAAACAAAGTGGATGGAGGCTTTCAACTGACTTGGAAATGCCCCCTATATACTGTATTCCTTTTCTGTTACCGAAAGTTTGGGTTCCAGTGGTGCTTTTGCAGCAGCAGAAGCTGCTACTTTTACTAATTTGTTTTGAATTTAGAAATGTGAAGCAATACAGTCCCAAAGTACCAAAAATATATTGTACCAAATCTATAAGAAAAAGTAATACCACATGTTACGTTTTTGAAGGGGTCCTGCATATTGTATTCCATTTATGCCACACCCAATAGAGCAATTATAGTAGGAGTAGTAAAAGAGTTCATATATGTGCAGAAAGTGAGGAGTTGTGGCCTCTACACAGGTCACATAAATCTTAGCCCAAGACTAAACTTGTCAGGTCCTCTATCAAATAGTCATGTGGTCTGTACACAGTAGGATATAAATTAGTGATCCAGTGTGAACACTATACTTTTAGAATTGGGACATTTTCCACTTTCATTCACAATGGTTAGTCCTCCTGTCCATACCTGGTAAGTATTGAAACCTTATTTATGTCTCCTTCTCTTTCCATTGTCAGCTCCTTTAAATAAAGTAACCATCTCCTTTCATGTTTCTGTGAAAATGACCAGAAATAACTCAGAAAATAGACATTATTCTTGGCTACACTTAGAGCTTCACTTAATAAAAAGCTGGCCAAAGCCAAAATGAAGTGTCATTTTGAAAGGCACAGAAAAAAAAAACATTTTATGACATACTCCAGATATTTTGGAGATTTCCCTGACACATGCCTTCCAGAAAACACCTTATTTGGGTAAGGGCATGGAAACTGGAAAAGTTTTTTTGTTTATAATGTTTGGATAGAAAACATTTCTAATTTAGAATATTTGTTTGTTTTGAACCTATTGGTATGTTCTGCTGTTTGGGAGAATTAGGGAACAGTAACAATTTTTACAAAAGGTCTCCAACTGTTGCTTAAACGTCAATGTGCTTGTAGAAGTTCTAATGCAGTAGAGTGTAGCCCCGAGGCCCAGTCCAAATGGAGGTCTGCTGAACCAGGGCACAGGTCACCTCATAATCAGGACACCTGTACATGCTGGATTTGGATGAGAAAAGGGTCAGGACCATGGGCACAGCCCCAGGAAATGTTCCTTCTGCCCCAGTGCTCTTCCAGAGCTAAGTCACAGGGATACAAGTGACTTTTCAAGGTATATTCCCTGTAGCTTTGGAATGATTTACAGGTATAGAGAAGGCTTAATGCCATAAGCCAATTCCAACTTGTGAAGCACATAGAAATTTTACCCTAGAGACCCAGGTGTGCAAGAATGCCACATTTCTTTATTTAAATCAAATTCAGTCTTAGTCTGTGTCTTGATCTGTCAGAGTTGTTGGGAAGTTCAATCTCAGGATGATTAGGTTCTTTTACCAGGCTACCGACGGTTTTGGCAGATCTTATGCAGAAAAGAACACTTCAAAGGTATGAAAAACATCCAGGAGTTTGATCCCTCTTTGTTACCTGCATTAGCAAAACCCACATGGTCCCTTGAAGTCAGGGGTGCTGTTCCTCCTTGGGCCAAGGTGTGAGATTCTGATGGTAGTCATTACCTGACTTCTCCCAGGATAACCAGGAGGCCTCAGGTCCCCCTGGATCTCTGACCCTTTCTAGTCTGGGACAAGTGTTTTCCTTTCTTATGCTGCTTCTAAAGTACCCTTGGACCACTCTCTCCCTGACTTACTTTTATCACAGTGGTTCTCTAAGTGTGATCCTGAGACCAGCAGTGTCAGCAGCACCTGGGAGCTTGTTAGGAATGTAAATTATCAAGCCCTACTCCTGACCTGCTAAGTCAGAATCTCTGAGGTAAGGGCCCAGAAATAAGTGGGGCTTTTTGTTTGTTTGTTTTTTAATTTTTTTATTAAATGTTTTAACAAATCTTCCAGATGATTATGATGCAAAGCTAAATTTTGAGAAAAACTGACCTAGCACAATCTTGTAAACTCACACTTTTGAAAACAAAAGCATCAAGTAACTTCTGTTTTCAGCCTGCAGTATGCCACCGCCTCCCCTACGCAGGGCAAGGGGATGAAGGGGCCAGGCTATATTCAGAGAATAAACACTAAACATAAAACATAAGCATCTTTTACTCTTTCTGATTTTTCTACAACAGGAAAATTAAAATACAAATTAATTCCTCAATAAATATTTTAATAAATTATCCTGCCATATTAGGATTAACTTAACCAGTAAGAGATTTCTGAAAGAGCAAGTCCCGGGAACAATGACATGATATAGAGGTGGGCTGGCTTGGGGTCAGGAGTTAGGAATGAGACCAGGAAAATGGGATAAAAGGTGAAAGAAAAGTACTACATCAAGGATAGGGAAGAAAGATGATGTTTTTCTGGACCAGAATGAAGTTTTAGAGAAGTTGGTCATCAAAACTTTTGTTGCTAAAAGTGAGGGCTCAGGATGGCTTTGAGGTGGTGATTGTCACACGGCATGACCCAGCTGTTCAACTGACAAAGCGTGAAGCCTACGGAGCCCTGAGTGTCCTGAGAGGCTGTGACAGGCCCTAGTTGTCTATTGCTTTCCAGTCTTCCCCTCATCCATGAGAGTGCAGTTGTACGTGGGCGTGTGACCACTTAGCTAGGGACTACCATTTCCCAGGCCCCTTTGCAACTAAGTGTAGCCAGTGGAGTGTGAACAGAAGTCATATATGTGTCATTTCCAGTCCTGGACCTTAATACATTGTACGTTCAGCCTCCTTCCCACTCTTCCTTCTATGAACTGGAACAGGGAGGTACTTGTGACTCACCTTTGACCTAGAGTGGCAGCAAGAAGAAGGGAAGCTGGGTCCCTGGATGGCCATGTGGGGCAGAGGAGCTCACCTACCCATCCAGGACCATGAGGTGAAAGAGATAATCTTCCTTAATCCACTGATTTGCTAGATTCTTTGTTACAGCAACTTAGATTTTCACGTAGCTAATACAAAAACCAAGGGCCCACCTGAAGAATCAAGGCACTGCTTATAATTCAGTGAAGCCCAGATAGTACCAAGGCCCCCACAGTGCCTGGCACTCCAATAGGTGCTCCATAAAAAGATACTAAATGAATGAGTGTGGCACCATTAGGAACTGTTGAGACAAGAGAAGCCCCACTGTCTCATAAAATAATCTGCCCGAAAGTGCATAAAAGTGGCATGTTACAATCTATGATGAGACAAAAAGCACACAAATAGTAACAAAGGGTTAAAATCGAAGGGGAATCTTTGTGGGTACGATGTAGAAATGATTGTTAATTATACAGCAGTCATTTAAGTGATTTGTACATAGTAATCACAGTCACTGTCATTTTCCAAAACAAAAGACTTACACATGCACAGACATATGCAGACAGGTAAATTCTTCTTTTAACAAATTTGATGAGACATCAAGATTGTTAGGTTGTAAGTGGTCCAATAGAAAATTAAAACCCATTTCCACAATATACAGAGTGAATACAAAGTAGTTTTTTACTTTTTCTGTAAAAGGCATTGTTTTGGAAGCATACGGCATGACTCCAACTCCATTTGCTGAACATGTTTGAGGACCTGCAATGTGAGAGGTATTACATAAAATATAATGAGGAATTTGAAGATACCAACAGAAATATGAATAAAGATATAGAAGGGAGATAGTGTTATAAAAAAAACAGATGTTTAGATTTCCAAGAAATGGCAGTGAATTGTGCCTGAACAGTTCTGCTATGTGGAAGCTTTCTGTGGTGTCACTGTTTAATGCCTATCGTGTAAGTTGTTCTGAGGTCTTAAATGAAATGACATATGTAAAGCACATGGTATATTGAGTGACCCCCATCAAAGGCTAGTTCCTTTCTTCATATCCTGTTAATACAGTGTTTTGAATTTTTGAAATAATTTTCAAAATGTTTCACTGATGATTTATTCTGGTTCCATAAAAAATATTGTTGCCAATGGGAAGCCCTTATGTGCATGTGTGTACTCTCACACACCCTCATCCTGAGCAAGTAAAGAGTATTGCATTTTGCAAACAAAGGATAACGGGCTATGATAGAGATCAGGGGTTTCAAATGCAAGCAAGAAAATTCCACTCTAGTTACTTAAGTGGAAAGCTGGTTTATTGGAAAGAAATCTAGTCACTTGCAGAATCCACAGAAAGCTGAAAAAGGATTGCCATTTCCATTTTCCCCCAGCTATGGGGACAGTTGTTATGATGTCACTGCTGGCCTGGTTGCCTTAGGATACTAGCTGTGTCAAATAATCTTCAGTGGTTTCCTTGACTATTTATTGGTGCCAGACTCAGTTTCTGTACCACCTCAGAGTTGCTTGGACCTCATGCCCGGGCCGCTTGCCTGGCTTCCCAGGCAGACCATCTCGGAGATGGTTCATGCTGTCTCTGTGGTGCTAAAAGCTCTGCTGCAAACGTCACCACATCTCCAATTTTATCAGTTTCCTACTTTATCTACTTTATCAGTTTGCTACTTTATCAGTTTCCCCTGAGATGGGGTTGGGTTGTGTGTGGTCAGTATCTTGCCACTATGGTAGAAGCCAGAGCAGCCTGAGGACTAGTCCAACCTATCTACACATACAAAGAAACTTGCCCAGAAGCTGCCCCTAAGACAAGTTTCATGCACCTGTTATAGACATGTCTCACATAACTCAGCCACTAATTGTGTCTTCTTGAGAGCTGTGGGCATCCTAGTAATGCATCCCTTTGTATTTTCTTTCCTTCCTGCTCTGCCTTACTTCCTTTTTCCCTTTCACTCTTGCTTTCCTGGCATTGCACCTCCTCAATAAAAACTTGGCATTTAAGTTTTTTTCCCAGGCTTTGTTTCCTAGGAAACCTGTCAGTATCACACCCTTAAATTTTAAATTTCCAGGCTGGAGCAGTCAGTTGGCTGATACTGGGCTACATGCCATGTCCTTTCTGCCAGGGAACTGGGAAAAGGAACATCTGCCTCACTCATGATGCTATGGTGAGAGGCGGAGTCCTGCCTGTCATCTACTTGGATTAACCCCAAATAGGAAGAATGTCTGGATTCTGAACAAATGTACTCTCTGAACCGGCTTGGCCTTAGCAGCTCCCTTCCTGCCCATGGGTTTCTCCCCCTCTATGTGGAATTTCCCCAAGGTATTTCCTCTACTTCCATCTCCTAAACTTGCCAAATCAGTCTCTGTCTGTTGTAGACCCTTCGCTCTTTGATGTGCTTTTTTCCTCATCTTTCCCATTAGGCCAAATGTTCCATGTCTCCCCATTCTTCCTACTCTCCCCATCCCTGAATGCAAAATTCAATTCTCTTTTGCGTTTCATAGTCCACAAGCCAAGCAGCCAACTCTCACACTTAGGCCTGGCTCTGGTCCCGTCTGGTTTAGCATTCCAATTCTTTGCTGCCTGCAAAGTAAGAGTACATAGTTTCGGGTATAAAAAGAAAATGCTGGACATCTTACATCTTTCACGGTGAGGAAGATTAAGTCAGAGTCACCAGGAATCTAATTCTTTGGATTTGAACAAGGTACCCAGACATCTCAGCCTTTCTTTTTTTTTATAATAAGAAGTGTCTGGGGAAAAGTCTTGGACTGGCTTCAAAGGGGAATTTCCTATAACTGTAGATGCCCTGGACTGTAGCTAAAGTCATCTATTTTGCAGCATAGTCTGGTGAAAATGTACACATTGTGTGATTGTTTAAAGACATCATTCATTCATGCAAACAGAAGTGATAATGTTCTCTTTGCTCTGCTTTCACCTGCCCAGATTAGCAGGTTCTCATTCTCAAATACCGCTGAGGATTTCCAAGGCATGCTAATGTATTGCATTCCGTCTCTCTCATTAACACAAATCCTGTGTACGGTCGTGCAGGTTCTGTAACGCACAAGGGCACCACCTACAAGGGGGCATCTTTTCCATTATAGACACCATAGATACATTATAACAATTTTTCTGGCAGATAGGAGTGGAAAGTTTTGTTTTAATAAACTAATATAGTAAATACATTTCCTGGCAGAGGTAAGTAGAAGTACTGAAGAATGGGCACTTTTTCTAGTTTTTACAAGGATGCTGTAAGAGCTACAAGCAGCTCTGTCTGTCACTCATCCAGCCCAGGTGAGTGGACATTATGAGATGGCCTGACTGCTCCTAATCTTCTTTGTCTTCAGAGTAGACAAGGCCATTCATGTGTTTTCCCAAAGCTCAACTAAATCCATGGTAGAGTGCTTAATACAACCAAAGGCTTGGGGTTTACAGAAGGAATTTAAAATATAGAAAAGGAAAAGGAAAGCTCTTTATATGTCAATGTTCGTTCCTTCTCTTGGGCAGGTCTGCTACTCTTCTCTCTCTTCAGCCCTAGTAGATGCTGTGTGTTAGAGGCCAGCCTACTACCCACACCCGTAAGTACCTCTGACCATGTCACAAGGGAGGGGAACATTATTTCCTTACTCCAACCTATCTCCAGCCTGGTGCCTCTTGAATGCCATGATAATCCCTGCAACAATGCCACTCTGATCAAAGTGAAGACAACCTACTGCACTTGCTATGGCAGCTCAGTTTAACTTTTCTGTGTCCTGACTTGGACATGCTGGAAATAATTTCTTTATCTTTGCATAACAAAAAGCCCATTAATATATTTGCTCAAAATAAATTTAGTCTGCCTCTTAGCTAAAATAGCAAATTGTCTACGTTTCTAGCAATTGCTCCTTCAGAATCACTGGGCTTCAGTCTTGAAGCCCCTTACTACACACTTAACAAATATTTAAGGAGGTCCTTTTAGGAGTCAGGTCTTAGGCTAAGCACGAATGTCAATCAGAAGCAGATTTACATTCCAATTTGAAGAAAGTGACAGGTAAATAAATAAGTTCAAGAAAGTGGCAAAGGGGTGACCATAAAAGTATGTCAGGTTATAGTCATAGCATGAAGAAAGAAATAGTTCTTTTTAACTAGGGTTGGAGGGGAAGGATTATAAAAGCTTCAAAAGGGAGATGGTTACAAGCTATTGGCATGGTAAATAACAGACAAAGGATATTCCTGCTAGAACAGCATATACAAAGATGTTGTCAGAAAATCCCAAGCAGCTAGGAATGTGAGTATAGAAATGGAGAAGTGTCTACCAAGAGATAGAACTAAAACCCCAAGAAGTATCTAGATGAGGAAGGGCCTTTTAAGTTGTACCAAGAAGTTTTGACCTCAAATGAACTGAAGACTGGGATGAAATATTTTAATGATAAAAGAACTATGATTTTATTTTTGCCATTTGAAGATTTGATAAGTTGGAGGCAACCGTTCTTAAACTGTCATGGGGGTCCAGGTGAAAAATTAAGCCTTCACTGGGCAGCCCCAGAGTGTTTTATAAGCTGGAATGAATGGATACAGAACATGTTACGAATTAGGGATCAGTAGAACTTGTCGACTATTTGAGAGTAGTCCAGGTAAAGGGGAGAGAGATGTGAGCATGGTGGCATCCTGGGTTTGGGGAGGGAGAGAGGGGAGTTTTTTGTAGCATTTTGCTGAGAAAAGAAATGCAGGAAGAGGATATATATGGAGTGGGGACAGGGGGGGCTTTAGGTAGGATTAGAGCAGTGCAGGTTCTAAAATTGTCATCATTCCCATATCCTGTGCACCTGAATCCCTCTGGGCATGCCACGTTTTTGGCTAAAGAACCCTTGATAAAGTGTTCACAAGGGTCTGGGAATTGGAACAGGGAATTGCTCCAGCCTTTACCTTCCTACTTCAGGCTGGACAACATCCTGTGCATTTATTACTCCAGTTCCGCATTCTCTTGGCTCGCCATCTCAGCTGGCACTCCTCACCACAAGGGACTGTCTGAAAATCCAATCTTCATTATTGGCAACCACAGACCCCAAATATATCACCCGGAAACCCCAATAAAGAGCAAGTATGCAGTATGGAACTCTAGAATACATCAAATCTTATGGTGGAGAAACTATAAATGATATGGATCCATTTGACTATGAAACTCTGGTGTACACTTTGGGGTCAATTGCCACCTCCACAGACAGTGTGTCTCATACAGTTTGGAGGAACAACTGAGCTAGACAACAGTGCCAAGGAAAAGTTGAGGAGTGGCTGTGGCACCCCATAAGCGAAGGTCTCCAGGAACACACTTGGTAAGTGGAGGGATCGGCCCAGCAAGGAGCAAAGAGAGAGGGATCTCGAGACATGCACATAGAAATTAGACCCTTGTGTTACTCAAGCTTGGAGATTGGAAGAAAACAAGCACAGAAGTTAATATTGAGGAAAACCCCCAAACCTCCCCTGCTGTAGACATTTTTCTGTGGTAGAGGTTAAACATTTCCTATATCTTGGGGCAAGATGCATTCAGAAATTTTATCTGAAAGCCTACAGAGGCTTAGCTATTTTTTTTTTACCATACAGTTTATCTGAGTTGGTTTAGAGACATTCTCATTTTTTAAAAAAAATTGTTCCAGCAGGGGTCTCTCTCTGCACATGGTACGAAAAATTCTTAGCAGTGCAATATTTTCATTTTGCTTATCCATCTTACAATGTAAATGGCTGTAATTGCAAAATATGCCAGACTCTTTTCTTATACTATTAGAAAACCACTGACAAGACATAATATAATGTTCCATATCATGATCTGGGTGGTGATTAAGCATGTGTGTTCACTTAATGTGATAATTCATCAAGTAGCACATTTATAATTTATGTACTTGTATGTTTATACATCATACTTCAAAAAAGTTTATTTTTTAAAGGTATGATCCTTAGTTTGACTTCTATTCATATGTTTCTTTGATTTTTTATTTCATTTCTCATAAATCTAAGACACTGGGAATTTTGGCTATTTTATTTATGTATTTCATTGAATTTTATACATATATTATAAATAATGATGCTTGGTGTGTGTGTGCATGGGTAGAGAAATAGAAAAAAATTGAAAACATAGCTAAAATATTCAAAAGAAAAAAATTATTTGAGGATGAGGATTATCCATTAAAGAGCTTTGCACTGGTTTTTTGATCATGAACTTTCATAAAGAGGCATTATCATTGTTGGCATCCAAGCTTGTGGGATAGATCCCGAAGCTCAGATGGATAATGGTCCTGTGATGCAGTCTGTGGCTTGGTCTGTACTTCTGGTGAAAGCAGGTCAGCAGGGCCTCTGCCCACTGAAAACTGAAGGCCTCTGGCCTTCCTGAAGAGATTTGCTCATCCCTGCTGGCAACCAGTTGACTTATTCTGAGCAGAAGAGAGAATGGCCACAACCCAGACCACCCCTTGCCAAGTTAGCAAATGGCACCTAAAATACAGTGCTTGTGAGAAATGCCTATCATTTAAAAAAAAAGAATCCTATTAAAATTCTTGGGACCAGATTGCTGCAAAGCACCTAGACTGCTGGTTTTACTCTGATGCTTTAATCTCAAATTTTTGTTATTTTTCTTTTGATGTATTTCTTTATGATTGTACTTATTACTTCTTTCCCTGTCACTATATTCATTCTCTCTTTAATCTCTTATTTCTGAAAATCATTTCTTAATTATAAAAAAAGCAGCAACATTTTAGCCACACCTTTTAATAAGGCATATATTTTCCCTTTGCAAAAAATTAATATTGGGCCATAAAACCTTCAATCCTGTCTGACCACTAATAAAACAGAAAATATTAAGTGAAATGTTTTATTCCAAATGATATTGCCACTTACTTTTCAACAGTATTAGAGTAATTCTCTTAATTCTCCAATGGAAAAAAAATCCATTAAGCTCCTTTAATGAAGAAAATATACATTTGTAATGGACCAAATGGCAACGTGCCCTTGTCTGAAGCAATTGCACTGTCCAACACAGGAAGATTCACATGCAAATGTGGTGCCTCTGAACACCAAATATTACAAGAATTCCTAGTCAGCAGGATGCTCTGCCAAAAGCACTTCACAAATTGTTTTACCCTTTCTAACTATCTGTGGCCTCATTCTAAATGTGTCTTCAATATTTACATTAGCATACTGGATAGTTCCAACATAGACTTTGACATCCTATGCTTATCCACCTCTGGGCTATTCAAATCAATAAATATTATAACTATTTCTCATTTGAACATGTTTTTCACTGTTTTATGCTTAAGTGTTTCTTCCTACCTTTCTCTTTCCTATGTGAGCCACGTCTCTGCCCTCTGTTTTGCTTATTGTTTCCTTTCTCTTTGTTTGTTCAGCTTCTGTACAATCATTCTTCTTTGCTCTGGCCCTTGCTCCAGCCTCATGTTCGTTTCAGCCTCCACCTTTTTTCCCTTTTTTCCCTCTTTGATTCCAGTTGACAGTTTAAGATTTTTTTCTTTTACTTTCCAGAGGCTCCTGTTGCCATAGTGATACTTGATTACAAAGACCGTGACTGCTTCCATTAGCACTCTTGGTTGCTATAACAATGCCACTTAGCTGAGAATTCTGTGGAAACTTGTGAGAAGGATGCTAGTTTACACCTTTCTATGGGACAGCTTGCCGAGAAATGTTTCTTATTTAATGGTTGGTTGTAGTACTAAAACTTAAGTTAATAAACTTAAGGGCAGCCCCTTCTTCAGTAACTAAAAACCTGAGACACCAATATTTACTCTTCACACCCTGAATAATTTCTCTTCCTTCCCTGCCTGTGGTCATCATTCCTACTCTATTAATTTTGGATGTTAAAAATGTACTTTCTAGGGACTGAATTGTGTCCTCCCAAAATTCATATGTTGAAGCCGTAATCCCCAAGGTGACTGTGTTTGGAGACAGGGCTTTTAGGAGGTAATTAAGGTTAAATGAGGTCATGGCAATGGAGCCCTAATCAGATAGGATTGGTGGCTTTCTAAGAAGAAAACACAGTGAGAAGGCAGCCACCTGTAAGCCACCTGCAAGCTAGGAAGAAAACCACTAGGAACTGAATCAGCTGGCACCTTGATCTTGGACTTTCCAGCCTCCATAGCTGTGAGAAAATAAATTTCTGTTGTTTAAACCACCAAGTCTATGGTATTTATTATGGCAGCATGAGCAGACTAATCTAATAATCTAATATTATTTAACATTTATAGCTCCTGTTAAGTGCTTTTGATCTTAGAGATATAGATTTCTGGAAATATATTCAAATAAGGGAATCATAGAATATTGCAATGCACATTATCAGTATTTTGTCTTTGAATAGTAGATGAACCAGGAGAAAAAAATGATAATGCATTTTTATGATCCTTTTTGTTGTTGTTATAGCTTTCTTAGTCTCAAGACAATTTAAAGAAACGTGTAATTATCTTCATCTTTATAGATACTACAACTCACTCATGAAAATCTGGACAGACTTTTTCTTTTATTTTGTTGCAATTGTGTCAACTCCCTAGATGGTAAAGATAGGCAACTTGTAATCCCTTCACACTGGTCTTCCCATTTGTGCCAACTCATGTGGAGGAACGGAACAGCTACAGCATCAGAACTTGCTCGGGACTAATGTCAAAAGACCTTTCTGGTGACACACTTTGCATTATACAAAATGCCAGGGGAAGGTCAATAACTGACCACGAACAACCAGAAAGGAAGAAAAAAAACTTGGCATGTCTCAAAGCATGTTAAAGTAAACGACGTCAAAACACTGAATTTTGCTAATGAAGAATTCTCAGATCAATTTATTCATTGGCTCCTGTTCTTACATTTGCTTCCATCAAAGGTGTCAATCAAGATAACATTAATTTATTTCAGCAGATGTGAAGCATGATAATATTGAAAAAATAGTGTCAATATGCTATATTATCATTTCATAATTTTCCAAAAAGTACAGAGTCTAAACATCCTGGAATTGTTTGAGGATTCCTAGGGAATTTCAAGGAAAATGAAGATGTTGCTTGTATAATGATACAAAGTCATTTCTAGTTATTATAATTGTTCTAATTGTGTTATAAAACCAACTAATTTTTCTTATTATCATGGTAGAACAAGAGCCCCTGTGTTATTATTAGCGATTACAATAATAATTTCCTATTATGTACCAGGCACTATGTTAAGAAATTCATGTCTACTATTTCTAATTCTCACTACAAACTTGACAGATAAGAAACAAGTAGATGGAGAAACTGAGGTTCTGAGAAGTAAGGTAACTTGCCTAAACTGGTCACATTTCCAATATTTCCCTTAAGGCTCAAGAACTTAAACTGTTACCACAGCCCAAAACATGATCGGTCGAAGGAGCATACCAGGAACCCTAAGGTTGGGCCTATATTCAGTTGCACACATTCTGGAATCACAACAACCAAATCAAACTAGTTGAACAACTGCTACAAATAAAAATTATCTTTAATTTGACTTGGTGGTTTACTTCTTACACTATCTAGGCATCAACCTTGAGCACTTTTCCTCACCTCCACCCCCCTTAATGAACCAGGTAGAATGTTGCTAGAAAAAAGAAAATGAGACCTGTGAAAAATTAACTGATTTCAGACTTGGTGTAATTATTTTAGAAAACTTCCAACCTGGAAATGTAGAAATTTGACCTCCAAACTGCTGCAACTTTCAGTGACTGAGTTGCTAGAAGAGTGTGTGTGTATGTGTGTGTATGTGTGTGTAGTTAGAGAGGAAATGAACAAATGAGCCAGAATGGGAGCAGACTGACTCAAAAGGAATCAGGTCTGTTGCTGTATTGTATAATTTCATTAGTCATTTTATGGGTAATAGATTAGAAATTATTGTAATATATAACCACAATCAATTTTAGGACATCTACGTATTATTAATTGACATATAAATAAATTGCCCTCTGAGTGTTGTGATTTTGCATACAATTTGGTCCCTGGGAACCCCAAAGTATAAATGATTCCAATACCTGGGTTTCTCAAACCAAACCTTTCATGTTCCTTACGGGGAAAAATCCCATCAACAAAATGTTCTTCAAAGAATTGTCTTCTATTTGAAAATGCTAATATCATAGTGATCTTCTCCACAGAAACATGAGGATTCTCATATCTCTAAGAGATGCTCCCACTGAAAGGATAGGAGAGACTGGAATTTTAGGGATAGCACAAAGGAGGGCCAGACTAACCTAGTAGGCAATGAGACAAAGGCTTGTAGAGTATCGGGCTATTTAACACCTGGCCCCTCTAAGGTCCCTTTGCTCACAACTACTTTCATGAACTAACCCCAGAAAGCAGGGGACTGGGTGTCTTCCTAGTACTTAAGTCTTGGGTCATCTAGAGCACACCAACCACTTGGAATGAGAGGCAAAGGCCCTCGTTGAATGATCCCTAGAAGTTAGCACATTGGCAAGTGGTGTGGGTTTGGTGTAGTAAAGAAAAGACCAGGTGAAAAGTCAGGAGACCTGTCTTCTCCTCCCAGCTTTCTCACTCTTGGAATAATTTTGAGCCAATTAGTTGATATTTCTGGGCTTCATTTTCTTCTAAAACTTTAGGGGTGTTTCAGACATAACTTGATAGCATTTCCATAATTAATATCATGGATAATAAACTGAGAAATAGCCAGTATGCATTTCTGCTTTTCAGGCAAAGATGATGTACAGTTGTCCCCTGGGGACATGATGCCATAACACGTTCACAGGAAGGAAAAGCAACAGGCTGCATAAATGAGCTTCTGGTTTCTTGACTCCAGGATCTTGATGTTTTAGATTGTTAAAGATTTTATTAACTTATTTACACCTTCTTGTTGCAAAAAGTATTTGAGGTGACAGATACAAAGCAGATTAAAATAATTTGAAGTAACTGGGGTGAAAGCAAATGAGCTTAGTCTAAGACTAGCACATCAAATATAGACAGGTGGAAAATTTAGTTCTGACCTTAATAGCTGAATTAAAAAGGAAAAGACGATCATCTACAAAATTCACTGTCTCTAAGTATTGCGTGTGGTGGTGGTGGTTAGACTGTAAGTGAAAGTGGGATGATTTGCTCAGTACAGGTATTCCGAGAACTGAAATGAGAGACATTTTTCACGATTTCTTGTAAAGGAGGGATATGTGATGTGTTATAGTGGTTTTCAATTGGAATATGCAACAGAACAGGCCCTTGTTAATGGTAGGCAGGGACCAAATCTGCAGGTGGCAGGTACAGGCCAGGAGGGTAGTTCCTAGGGGTGGAGTAGCAGGGGTGGGGGGTAAGGAGGGTGGGAGAGTGGGAGAGTCGGGGGGAGGGAGGAAGTGACTGCAGGAAAATGCGGCTAACAACTGCAAAGAACAGAGGTTTTGAGGCATACTCACTTGTGGAGCTGCAACTTTGTTATAAGAACACCTGTCAGTCATGTATATTAATCATCTGGTAACATCCCATACCTCCTATAAGCCCTCCCCGGACCAGGCCAATGAAAGGAAACCACCTGGAAGTCCTCAACATCTTTCTCCACTTGTGCAGACCGACCCGACCCGTTCCTCTCTGGAATGTTCTCTCACTTTGTATAGCTCCCTTCTTTTCTGCGATAAAAGCTGTTTGTGTGGAATTGCTTCCTGTTTGTGGTCACTCTGTCACACCAGCCCTGCTTGTGAATTTTCCAAGTAAGGAGCAAAGAACCAGGACAACAGTCCTCCAAGAGGCCGGACCTGGCAGTTAACATACAGAGTTATATGTTAACATGTAGAATCATAATCCTGGGTTCCAGTTCCAAGGTAGCTTTGCAACTATGCCTTTGACAAGAGCTTCAGATGCTTTTGATGCAATCAAGTCAATGGACATGCTTTGGGGAACCACTGTTCCAATAAAGATGATGTTGAGTTTGAAGGGCTATTTTTTCAATGCATTCTTCAGTAGAAGCAGATGACAAAATGACAAAGCACAATTAAATTAACACATTGACTGCCATACTAGAAAAACAAATTTTCCTGAGGGCCACGGTATTTTATTAAAACAAAACAATCCTTTCTAATTTTTTATTTTTTATTGCATGAGTTATATGCAATACAATCCACGTTTCTAGAATTAAATTGTCAATATTAATTGTAACAATAAGAACATCAACAGGTAAGATTTTCACTAACCAACTGCAGGGTTTTGCTTCACGAGGCCCTGGGCTCAAAACTAGCCTGAGTTAAATACAACTCACATGGCAGTCAATGTGTTAAATTAAAGCAATTTTATGTGGACGAAAAGAATGTGTCTGGGTACACAGCTCTCTGAGGTTCATCTTTGATTCTATGTTAAAATTTAAAACATGAAGAGAGATTCAAATATAGGTGACTCCCTAAAGGGAGTTTAAAGGTACTCCCTTTATAGTGAAGGTAGACTAGTAGCAAACAAGTGTACTGTTAGACAAACTTGCAGAGGGAGTTCAGAAGCATGTGCAAAATTATCTCTTCCTTTGGTTCAGGTTGGTTATTCCAATCCCTACATAGGTCAACCCTGAGATTCAGGTTTGGCTTCTTGACTCTTATTTGTAGTTCTTTAAAAACTTGAAGCCGAATTTTTAAAGCACGTCCATGTGGCCACTCCTTTGAGATTGGAGACTGGCAAGCAAATTCCTCTCCTTTTGATTTTGTCCCTCCTGTCCCTCTCCCTTCCTGCCATCCCTTAATCATTTGGTCATTTTCACCCTTGATTTGCCTCAATTACCTTTTTTTGCAACAACTTTATGAGGTATAATTTACATACCACAAAGTTCACCTATTTAAAGCATATATTTCTATGGCTTTTAGTTTATTTAGACTTGCTCAACCGTTGCCACTATCGATTTCAGAACATTTTCATCACCTCTCCCCCCAAAACCCCATATACTCCTTAGCTGTCACAATTAGTTAATTTCCCCTTCCCTCCAGTCCCTGGCCACCACTAAGTTATTTTCTGTTTTTATAAGGCGGCCTATTCTGGACATTGCATATAAATGGGATCATATAATGTGGACTTTACTTTCTATTGTGGAGTCTCTTAGAACTCTGGGTCAGCCTCTGGTACTAGTTAGTCTTAAACTAGAAAGGCCACTAGGGATGGGAAGAGCTTCTAATCCTATGTTAGGAATTACCTGAAAGGTAATCATACCCTCTGGTTAAGACTTTTTTATTTTTGGCAGCTCTTTCAGTCTGCTTTACTAAAAGGCCTTGTCTATCATCATCACCTCAGGAAGTGACTGGGTCCAGGAAAGGTAATGGAGACACAGGAGGAAAAAAATAAAACTTTTACACCACTGGAATTATTCTTTTTAATTAATAAACTTCATTTTTGGGGGCAGTTTTAGGTTTATAGCAAAATTGAGCAGAAGGCACAGAGCTTTCCCATGTATTCTGTGTCTGCACACACATACAACCTCCCCTACTGCCCATAGCCCACACCATAGTGGTACATTTGTACAACTGACAAACTTACACTGACACACCATTATCACTCAAAATTCACAGGTTACATTAAGTTTCACTCCTGGTGTTATACATTCTATGAGTGTTGACAAATGTGTAGTGGCATGTATCCACAATGGTAGTATCATGCAGCAGCATACAGAATAGATTCACTGCCCTTTCTCAGAAGTTTTTAATTTTAATTAAGTCCAGCTTATTAATTATTTCCTTCATGGATCATGCCTTTGGTGTTTACCTAAAAAGCTACCACCATACCCAAGGCTATCTAGATTTTCTCCTATGTTATCTTCTAGGAGTTTTATAGTTTTGCATTTACGTTTGGTCTATGATCCATTTTGAGTTAATTTTTGTACAATGTAAAGCCTGTGTCTAGATTCTTTTTTTCTTTTTTTTGCATGTGATTGTCCAGTTGTTCCAGCATCATTTGTTAAAAAGACTAATTTTGGACCATGTACTGCTTTTGCTCCCTTGCCAAAGATCAGTTGGTGATATTTATATGGGTCTGTTTTTGGACTCTCTCTTCTGTCCATTGACCTATTTGTCTATTCTTTAACCAATACCACACTGTCTTGCCTATTGGAGCTTTATAGTAAGTCTTGAAGTCAGATAGTGTCGGTCCTCTGACTTTGTTCTTCTCTTTCAATATTGAGCTGGCTTTCTGGGTCTTTTGCCTCTCTATATAAACTTTAGAATCAGTTTATCAATATTCACAAAGCAACTTACCAGGATTTTGATAGAAATTAAATTGAATCTATAGATCAAATTGGGAAGAACTGACATCTTGACAATATTGCATCTTTCATTCATGAACATGGAATATCTCTCCATTTATTTAATTCTTCTTTCTATCATTCATCTATCTTTCATCAGAGTTTTGTAGTTTTCCATATATATATATATACATACACACACACACACACACACACATAAAATTATTTTGTTAGATTTATGCCTAGGTATTTCACTTTTGTGTGCTAGTGTAAATGGTAATGTGTTTTTAATTTCAAATTTCACTTTTTTTTTGCTGGTATATAGGAAGCCAACTGACTTTTATGTGTTAACTTGTATCTTGCAAACTTGCTATAATTGCTTATTAGTTTCAGGAGTTTTTTGGTCAGTTCTTTCAGATTTTTCTACATAGATGATCATGCCATCTGCAAACAAAGACAGTTTTGTTTCTTTCTTCCCATTCTGAATAGCTTTTCTTTTCTTTTCTTGTCTTATTGAATTAGGCACTACTTCTAGTATGATGTTGAAAAGTAGCAGTGAGAGGAAATATCCTTGCTTTGTTCCAAATCTTAGCTGGAAAGGTTCAAGTTTCTTACCATTAAATATGATGTTAGCTGTAGGTTTTTTTGTAGATATTCTTTATCAAGTTGGAGAAGTTCCCCTTTATCCTAGTTTGCTGATCGTTTTTGTCACTGAATGGGTCTGGATTTTATCAAATGCTTTTTCTGCATCTATTGATATGGTCAGTGATTTTTCTTCTTTAGCCTGTTAATATTATGGATTACATTAATTGATTTTTTGAATGTTGAACCAGCCTTATATACCTAGAAAAAATCCCTCTTGGTTGTCATATATAATTTTTTATATTCATTGTTGGATTCAATTTACTGATATTTTGTTGAGGATGTTTGCATTAATGTTCATGAAAGATATTAGTCAGTAGTTTTCTTATAATGTCTTTGTTTGGTTTGGGTATTAGCATAATGCTGATTTCATATAATGAATTAGAAAGTATTTTCTTTGCTTCTATGTTCTGAAAAAGACTGTGGAGAATTGGTATTTTTTCCCCTTAAATATTTGGTAGAAATCACTGGTAAAATCATCTGGGCCAGGTGCTTTCTGTTTTAGGTTATTAATTATTGATTCAATTTCTTTAACAGATATAGGCCTATTCAAATTGGCTACCCCTTGTGTGAATTGTGTCTTTCAAGGAATTGGTCTATTTAATTTAGGCTATAAAATTTGTGGGCATAGAATTGTTCTGTAGTGATGTCTCCTCTTTTATTTCTGATATTCCAAATTCTTCCCTCCTGTCTCTTCTATCTTAGCTGCCATTCATTTCACTTATCTATAAGTGTATAAAATTGAATACATTGTTGCTGTTATTTTGAACAAATTGTTATCTGTTAGATCAATTAAGAATATGAAAAACAAAAGTATTTATTTTACCTTCACTTGTTCATTCTCTGATGCTCTTCTTTTCTTCATGTATTATAGATTTGAGTTTCTGACCTATATTATTTTTCTTCTCTTTGAAAAACTTATTGTAACATTTCTAGCAAGACAGATCTACTAGCAAAAAATTTCCTCAATTTTTATTTCTCTGAGTCTCTATTTCTCTTTAACTTTTGAAGGACAATTTTGCAGGTACAGAATTATAGGTTGATGTGGGTTTTTTCTCTCTCAACACCTTAAATATTTCACTCTACTCTCTTTTTGCTTACTTGGTTTCTGAGGAGAAGTCTAATATTATTCTTATGTTCACTCTTCCATTGGTAAGGTATTTTTTCCCTTATTTCTTTCATAATTATTTTTAGCTTTGATTTTCTGAAATTTGATTATGGTAAAACTAGGTATAGTTTGTTTTTGTTTTTGTTCTTCATTTGTTTGCATTTATTCTGCTTGGCATTCTCTGAGCTTTCTGGACCTGTGGTTTGTTGTCTGACATTGATTTTGGGAAATTCTGTCATTGTTTCTAAATATTGCTTCTGTTCTTCTTTCTCTTTCTTCTCCTTTATTCCCATTACACAGGTGTTACACCTTTTGTCATTGTTCCACAGTTCTTGGATATTCTACTCTGTTCTTTATCAGTCTTTTTTCTTCTTCTTTATTTTTTCATTTTTGGAGTTTCTACTGTCATATCTTCAAGTTCAGAATTTTTTTTCTCAGCCATGTCCAATCTACTAATGAACCCATCAAAGGAATTCTTTATTTCTGTTTAGTGTTCTTGGCCTCTAGCATTTCTTTTTGATTCTTTCTTAGAATTTCCATCTCTCTTAGAATTTTCCATTCTAATTTCTTAGAATTTACATTATTCATCTGTTCTTGTATGTTGTCTACTTTTTCCATTAAAGCCCTTAGCCTATTAATCATAGTTTTAAAAAATTTTTGGTCTAAAATTTCTAACATTCCTGTCATATCTGACTGTGGTTCTGATACTTGTGCAGTCCCTTCAGACTGTGCTTTTTGCCTTTTAGTATGCTTTATCATTTTTGTTGAAAGGTGGACATGATGTATTAGGTAAAAGGAACTGCCATAAACAGGCCTTTAGTAACATCGTGGTACAGTGTTGAGGGGAGGGGAAGTGTTCTACTGTCCTGTGATCAGGTCTCAGTCTTTTGGCGAGCCTGTGTCCCTGTCCTGTGAACTTCACCACTGCTTCTCAGTTTGTTCCCACCTTAGGTGGGACAGGATGGCTAGAGGGGGCAGGATTTTCATCTTTCACTTCAAACACCAGAAGGTTAAGCTCTGGTAAAATTGTTTCTCCTGAGGGCAAGCCTTGTTAAGAACAGAGTGTTCTGGCATATTTCAAAATTGTTCCTTTTCTCCCCCTCCTGCCAAATCACAGAATATATTTTCCTTCAATATTTACTGTGAGAACCCACTTGAGCTTCTGGAAGTAAAACTCATAAAAGTGTGGGGGCCTTCTGGGGTTTTTAATTCTCAGACTTGTCCACAGAGAGCCTCCAACAATGCATCAATTACAGCTTAGGTTTTTCTACACCAGCACTGGTTCCTGTGGAGATTTCTGCTCTGGTAAGTTGTGGTTCTCTGTTTCCTCCTGTCTGTCTCTCCAATTTTGTGAGCAACAGTTTGCCTTCTGACCTCACTTTTCTGATGGATCTAAAAACAGTTGTTAATTTTTCAGTTTGTTCAGAGTTTACCTGTTGTTAGGACAAAGTAGCAACTTCTAAGTTCCTTACATGTGAAACAAGAAACTGAAAGTCCCTGCTGAAATTATTTTTTAGGAATAGATTTTTGATAAGCGCTGAGCCACAAAATTCAAGGTTGTATTACCAGACTAGTACCTCATTGCCAGTACCTGTGATGCTAATACTTATTTATTCAACAAGTATTTATTGAGCCATCACCAAGTTGTATATTGGGAACTCTGCAATTGTATGAGTTACTGGGCATATAACAGAGAACCAGATATAATCACCGATCTCAAGGAGTTAGAAGGAGGTAAGTTAGAAGGAAAAGTGTAATTGCTATTTGAAAAAAGAAAAAGTTGTCCCCAAACCTGATATGAGCAAGAACATATTTAGAGTAATGTAATTCACAATGTCCTTTTGAGGGTTTCCTGATTAGTGTTTAAATAATTTCCCTATAAATTTTAATCAATAAAAATTTGTTCTGGGAAATTAAGTGATCTGCCACACAAATGACTGTCAGTTAAGAGTCTGGTGATCTTTAAACAAATGTTCTTTTCGTTTTGTATCTATTCAACAATAATTATCTAACCATTCTTTATAATTATAAAATTTCTTACCAATAAACAATCTTTAAGTTGGCCTACTCTCTCATAGGCCTTCTTTTCCTTGAAGCAAGGTTATAGTGGAAGTTTGACATATGGTCATAACTAAATTGGCTGAAAACCCTTTTTTTAACATTACAATAGAAATTATTAAGAGTTGTGACAGAAGTTAACAGAGGGTTGGGGAGGAATTTCGGGGGTGGGAAAGAAGTCCTCTAGAAGTGACATCTGAGTTGAATACCACAGAATGAGTAGAAGAAAGGGCAGTGGGGGATGGGACGTGAGCAGTCTGAGAGGGTAGCAAAGAAAGGGGACCTAAAGAGGAAAAGCAGTATCTGTGTAGCAGGCCTGGGGCTGCCCTGCTCATGTCCCTGGGGCCTGAAAAATTTCTTGTTCTCAGCAGCACACTTCCACCTACCTGTACTTGCAGCTCTACCTGAGGGCTTCTCCCCAGGTGGTAGAGGCTGCTTTCCCTCTCCTATGAAATGCCGGTAAAATGCATGAGAGAAATGACACCCCAAGAATAGTCCTCAACCAATGACTGGTACAGTTGATATGTAAATACCCCAGGTCCTTCCCCCCACAGGTGGGAAAATTCTGAGTAGGTTTTATAGTTTCCTAGAGGATTAAGCTCCAGTCACCCACTGTGAGTTCTGAGTTTCTTTTCCTGTGTCATGTCCCCACTCCCTACTAGTGTTTTCTGTGCTTCCCAAAGAAAGTGCTTGTACTCCAGTCCTCGTCTGCTCTGGGGAACCCAGCCTAAGCAGCCTTTTGGAAGGAATTGCAAGCAGCTGAGCAACAGAGTGAACTTGTAGCATGCAAAGAGGCATAAAGCAAGGTTGGGCCAGAGTATGCAGAGCTCTGATTGGCCAGATTTAGAACATAAAAATACAGGATGCCCAGTTAAACTTTAATTTCAGATAAACAAAAAATAATTTTTTTAGTATATGTATATTCCATGCAATACTTGGGATATACTTACACTAAAAAATTATTTGTTATCTGAAATTTAAATTTAACTGGATGTCCTGTATTTTATCTGGCAACCTTACAAGACCTAGAAAGGATATGGGGCTTTATCTGTAGGACAGTTTGGCTCCAGTGTGGAGGATTGATTTGAGCAGGGCTGGAGAGCCCCGTGAGGAGGTGTTACCATTGCCCAGAGGTGAGGCCTGGGCCTGGAGCAGGCAGGGGGATGGGAGAAGAGGATGATGGACATAAAGGCGTCTGGAAAGCTATCTGCACTTCTCAGACTAGCTGTCAGGGCAACAGAGCTCTCTCATTGGATAGAAAAGGAAGGCTGCCCAAAATGAGTCCAAGGTGTCCTGAAAATGGCTAAGACTGTTTGGAGAAAGACACAAAACCCAGTAGTGCAGGGCCTACTTTCCCCTCCTCTGCAATGCACATGAGCCAATGGAGTGAAGCACCCTTCCTCAAGTCAGGCTGCAGGAGTGGCTTTGGATCTGAATGTGCCTCCTGAGCTGCTCTAGTGACCTGTGTTAGAATGGGCTCCCTCAGCCCTGTCCCCAGATGGGCCCCTGACCACAGCCTCTGGGAAGGGCAGACACATTGTTTGATGAATTACCGGCTGAACATGACAAGGGGCTCTAAGGAAAAGCAAATTCTCTTGTAGCTCATTTTGTCTCTCTCTTTTCTTTTTCCTGAGATGAACATGCCATATTACATAGTTGCCAGCCGTGATGCCCAAATTCTTTAGTGTGATATCACCAAAAATCCATTCTCATTGTAGAGATGAAATAGGAAGCATGTTTGTTATCGCACAGCCTTCTCTGTGTGAAAGCTCTTCAGTTTCATTTCAGCTTTCATGAAGGAAATTCTATTCCTGTGGGAACCCACTTCAAAAACAATAGATTAAAAAAGAAAGAAGAAAAATGAAATCCATTATACCAATAGATTCTCTCTTCTCTTTTGCTCTGTTTCTTCAATTTTAAAAATGCACACCAAAGACTATTAAGGAACATAATTTGAATTACTTCACTCCAAAGTTTAAGTGTTGAAAGAAAAAAAAAATACCTGCACCAAAATGAAAGCAGACCTTCTTTCATTTTCTAACACCTGAATTTTATTGTAACTTTCATTTCCAAAGTGGTATAGGACTTTCTCCTCAAACTAAATTATAAATACCTGTATCAGACGCTAAAAAGGAAGATAACACAAGTGGTTATCTGGAAGGCACATGTTTTCTGCCCACAGTCACATACCCCTGCACACAAAGTAGTGTGTGTGGCTGTGTAAGCTGGGCTATGGATCACACGTCCAGCAACCCTGCAGTAGTCAAGTTGGCACACCAGGGTCCGTGAGTCTACTCTGTGCCAAGGATCGTTTTGGTTATTTACATATTTAATTTTCATAATAACCTCATAGGGTAGATGTTCCTCTGCTCATTTTACAATTATAGAAACTGAGGTTCAGAAAAGTTAAATAATTTTGCCTAGGTCACATAGTTGACAAGTGACTGTTATGGGGTGAATTGTATCCCCCAAAATTCATATGTTGAAGTCCTAACTTTCAGTACATCCGAATGTTGACTGTATTTGGATTTAGGGCCTTTAAAAGAGGTAATTAAGCAAAAATTAAGTCATTAGAGTGGACCCTAATCCAACATGAGTGCTGCCCTTATAAGGAGACACAGAGAGAGAGAGAGAGAGAGAGAGAGAGAGAGAGAGAGAAAGAGAGAGACCAGGGATGTGTACACACAGAGGGAAGACCACGTGAAGACACAGAGAGAATACAGCCATCTAAAAGCCAAGGTGAGAGGTTCAGGAGAAAACAACCCTGCTGACACCTTGATCTTGGGCTTCTGCACTCCAGAATTGTGAGAAAATATATTGTATGTTGTTTAAGCCACCCAGTCTGTGGTACTTTGTTATGGCAACCCTAGCAAACGACAGTGATCAAGCCAGAATTTTCACTTGGTCAGCGGGTTTTTCCAAAATCATGCTTTTCCCACCAGGGAATCAGGTCTGGGAGGAAATAGGTTTAAGGGAGAATTAATTTTACTTGATATCCAATATCCCAGCAAACTGGGGTTGAGCTCAGGCAGACCAAGTTATTCATGATAGCCTAGTATGGAGGCAGTGGTAGCGGTGAGTGTTCTGGGGGGAAGGCATAGTGGCAGAAGGTTAAGGTTTGGGGTAGTAACAACTAAAACCCAGAAAAGCAGGAGGTAGCATTGTTCTTGCAGGTAATCATTTTATTGGAGTCAGACCCCAGACTATGACCACAGTCTCAGAAGTAGGATCTGGTCCTCCTCAACGTACCCCAGCACAGGGACTGGAAAAAGTAGTGTGGGCTCCCCCCTTTACAAGGCACCCCTTCTCTAGCCATTTTCCCAGATATTGCCCTGGAGACTTGAAGGCTAAAGGAACAGACCCCTTTCCTGGTCTAGCACAGATCTGCTGAGGTGGGGCGGGGCAGAAACTGGGGCCCAGGCCCAGTGACCCAGACAAGCTCCCTATAATGCTGAAAGGAGGAGGCTCCCCTTCCCACACTGCACTTTTCCTTCTCAGGATTTCCAGTGCCCCCAAAAAGAAAGGGAGGAAACACAGTTATGTAGGGGATTCAGTTTGCTTAGATGCTACTTTGAGTGAGTAAGAGCCAGCTTCAGATAAAAGCAACTGCTCTCTCTCTCTCTCTGGTTTCCCAAGGCAGAAGCTATGATTTCCCTTACCCACCCCCACACTACCATTGTCACCACTGTCACAGGTGAGGGTCCTCAGCCCTGCACCCTCTGGCCGAGGTGGACCCCCAGTTCAGCTCATAAAACCCTTTCTTATAATTCCCACTTGCTCCATGAGTTACCACACATCAAAAAAAAATTCTCATATTCTTTGCAATTTTATATTTGTGATATGCAGGCTCTCCAAAGGCCAGGGCTCAGGGCAGTACTGGGCTATATAAGGCCCAAGAGAACTGGGGTGCTGAACAGAAAATTGGGGCAGAATCAGTACTGGCCTTGACCATGCCCTCTGAGCAGGACAGAGAAGAAAACTGAGCATTTAAAATACAGAAAGGCCCAGGGCTTGCTAACTATTGAGACTACTCTCTCAAAACTGCTGGTGGGTCTGAGATGCATAGTGACAGATCCTGCTTTGATGTAATAAGTAGAGATTGGCCTAGTACCCTTGTTTAATAATTGTTATTGTTATCCAAGGTAGAACCATTACATCAATACATACATCCCCCGACCCCCCCCCCCAGGAAAATTCCTTAGAGGTGAGGTAAATGTTCACAGCACCTGATCCTGTAGGTGGACAGCTGCATCGTATCGGTCCATTGGTCCCCTTGTAGATACAGGTGATTTCTTTCTCCAGGAGAGCTGCCTGGGCTGTCATTGTGGATCAAATCATGTTGTCAGACAGAGTCAAGTGGGATCCAGAGTCTCAACTTTCAAGTGAGGGGAGAACAGAACAATGGCATGGATCCCTGCAGGAGAAGCAAGGCCATCCAGACACAGAAGCTCAGGGTTCTATTCTCTGAAGTGAAGTGCTCTTTCCTGCGACTGTTTCACCTGGAAGCACTGCTCTTCACACCCTTGATATCGTTGAATATATGCAAATTAGTCTGACCTAATATGTCCATGCTGGAAAGCTGAGGTGGCCCTTTGTGTGTTGGTATTGATAAGTTGCTGTGGCCAGAACTGGCATCTGCAGTCATAATTCATATAATCATATACTCTGCACACCCAGTGTTGCTTTCCTCAACTAATTTTCTATATTTCATCTGCACACTGCTAAGATGTCACACGTAACCAGGGAATATGCGAATATTAGGGTTGTAATGAGCAGCCTGATGTCATCTGAGCCAGTCTCACCTGATGAAGGAAACTCTACTGCTATGTCTCTAAAAAAAGTGTCAACCGCCCCTTCTTCAGTGCTTATAGTGTTAGGAAGTTCACTGCTTTGTAAAAGAACCTCTTTAATTGTTACACAGCTCTACACAAAGACATTTCTATTTCTATTTCTTTTGTTTTCTAAACTGAGCTAAATCTGTCCTATAACATCTGGGCTCTCCCCTTAGCTCCACCATCCTGGATAGGACCCAATAAGTGAAACTGCTGATGAGCCTCGCCCAAAGCCAGTGGTTCTCAAAAAGCGCCTCTCAGAGGCTACAATCCCGCTCCATGAACCCCCCACCTCTCCCCTTTCTCTGGAAAAAGCAGTTCCCGCTTTCGTCTGCTCTTCATCTTGAAATCCTACGTGACATTTCATTTTCAAAATGGGCTCTTGTGTTCCATTGGAAGAGACCTCTGGAATGTGGACCTCTATATGAATGTGCTGATTTATATGACGCCTGGTAGAGAGAAGGGAATCTTCCCTAATCTTTAGACAAATATTCCTCTAATACATTCTAGAGGAAGAAGGAGAAGAAAAACCAGGGGGAGAAGGAGAAGGAGAAGGAGAAGGAAGCAGACAGGGAAGGGGAGGGACAGAGGAACAGAAAGGAAGGGAAAATTTCCAGCTCTTTGGATCTAATGGCCTAAACTGCTTCAGTTACCTGTTAGGGATGGGTGGTCTGTATGACCATAGCCCTGCCTAGATAATAAGCAGATAGCAGCACTAGTCATATCTACCCCTTGTGCAAGGTCTCAGGATGTCTGCTACATCCTGGAGCTTCACTGTCCTTGGGATGGGTCCTGTAGGCCTTGTAGCTTTCCACTATGGGATTTCTGAGAGGGGCCGTGTGAGGGAAGCGAGCCGGGGCCTGATTCCCATGTATGCTCAGCCAGACTTTAAAACTGTATCCTATTTCTTTTTCTTGAGTTTTTAACTGAACTCAAGTCTCTTGACACCACTTGGCTCAGAATTTAATATGGCTTCCCCTAGTACTGTAAGAACTACACTAATCAGCCTGGCTCCTGCTGGGCCAGAACTCCCTGTACCTCCCTGGCATAATTAAAATAGATGCTGCTCCCCTGTGCCCATGCTCAGACTTGCTGATATGACTGTCAGGCCTTCTGGGCCAGGGGTTTAAGACACATAGATATTATAGACTAAATGTGTCTCTCCCAAATTCATAGGTTGAATTCGTAACCCCCATATGACTATATTTGGATATAAGGCCTTTATGGAATTAAGGTTAAATAAGGTGATAAGGGTATGAGCCTGACCCTGATCCAATAGGATTAGTGTCCTTATAAGAAGACACATCAGAGAATTTGCTCTCTCTCCATGATGTGAGAGCACAGTGAGAAAGTGGCCATCTGCAAGCCAGGAAGAGAGCCCTCACTGGAAATGGAAACCTGGAAGATCTTGATCTTGGACTTTCTAGTTTCTAGGACTATGAAAAAATAAATTTCTGTTATTTAAGCCATGCAGTGTGTAGTACTTTATTATGGCAGCCTAAGCTGATTAAGACAATATATGAGTAAAACATATGCCTATCTTATATTTTTCCAAGGAACACATAAGAATAACACTGGATTCCATGTGTATATCAATGGACACTTTACAAAGTGTTTTTACATCCATTATTAAATTAGATCCTAACTGCAGACCCAAGTGGTACATTAAGATACTCATTTTACAAAAGGGACAAAGAAGGAAGGTGATTTTCACAATATCACACTGGGAGCCAAAGTCTGAACTTCTACCTAGATCACTGTTCTTTGCACAACACTAGGCTGCTCTTATAACAGTCACACACACCATGATGTCATCTGCAAATCTGATAATGTTTCCATGTCTTCACACAAATATCAATAAACGTATTTAAAGGGGAATTGTTAGTCATATTTTCTAACCTGAAGATGACAGATAGGTTTAATCTTGTAAGCCAATGGTGATTGCCTGACAGTGGCTGCCAATTCTTTGCATCGATGATGATTCTGAGGTCATGCTAAGAAAGAACACCTAGATTAACTAGCGCTGTTTGCCACAAGCACAGGAAGCAGGGTATGCAGCATGTGAATCTGGGATTACTGATGCTACTTCAACTCTGAGGAGAAAATGGAGTCCTCATGGATGAACAAAAGAGACTTCCAGTGTGAGGAATAAAATATTATAGATGAGTTAGGCCAAGGACGATATTCTTTCTCTTAGAATTCTTTTTTGACTTACTTCTCTCTGGTTGCATCTCTCTGACTCCTCATTCTTCTCCGTTGGTGTGAAAAGTTGGGACCTCAAAACTAAATTCTAAAAGAAAATCCTCACATGAAGCTTTATATAGATGATAATGAGCGTCTGAGAGACAAGGTCTTCAAAATTTTACAGTAAATGCAGATGCAGATTTCATGAAGGACTTATAAGAAGGGGAAAAATTGGTTCTCAAGAATATTCCTAGCAACTGTGTCATGGCTGGTGGAACAATTGGACATACAATCAGAGAGTATACAACTTTGATTGAAGTGGATTAAATCAAGAGACATAATAATACTGCTATAATTATATATCAGCAGTTAGGCCTCAAATCCTCTTTTTAGAAAACAACTACTACAAGTTTTACAGGAATAGATACACGATAACAAGAGACATGAGGATCACAGTAAGGACGTTTTATGACTGAGGAAGTGGAGTCCTGCCCCTTCCCCCTCCTTCCATCTTAAACCTCCTTAAAAACAAAATCCTTACTGCAGAGGACTATAAACTGCAAAGCACATTCAGCTTTTAACTTGACTTTTTTTTCTTTATCATTCAGCCCAGCTTAAGATAGATGCATGCTTTCAAGACAGATACATACTTAAACTTATTTAAGATATAAAGTGGCTTAAACAAGACTGACTAATTTGGCAATACTTACTGAGAGATACAACTTCATGTCACTTTCATTTATCAAGAATAATGAAAGCTTTTGTATTGTTATGGAAACCAGAAATATATAAAGGAGACCATTTTAGAATAAAATTAGAAACTATTTTAATTCCTCATGTTGATTTTTTAAGAAGTCATGATGCTAGAAGCTAGTGCTTTTTCCATTAACTTTGAAAAGTAATTTTCCTAAAGGTCTTGTCTGAGACTTCCTCAACCTATGAGGGTTCAATGAGGCAGATATTCCCTGCTCCTAATATTTACATTCCTGAGAAAAGCTCCCTGGTAAAATAAATAACGCAGTCGAACTTCCAATATGGTTCTTTTGAAATGAGTGTAATAACTAAACTATAAAATTGTACACAAAAAAATTTAGCAAGTGTATAGTTCTAGCAAGAGCACTTAAATTTCATGTAAAAACTAAATGAAGAAGATCCAAACCCATTATTATCTCAGTGACAGGTTTATCTTCAATAAAAACATGATACTCTATCCTTATTTCAAAAAGTACTTACTTCCAAATTAACAATGGTTATTCAAATATTCTTTATTTGAAAATAGGGCTTAGAAAAGATAAGAGAAAATTAATCTGAGTTATAAACATACACAAGGGCCTCAAATGTAATCTTTTTAAAAAAGTCATAGACTAGAACTAGACAAAAAATATTCCATTGTACTTATATCAGAAGTAATTAAATTGTTGATGCAAGTTATTGGGTTGAAAGTAATAATACTGTCTTAACTTTATAAAGCCCTTTAGTGCTCCCAACTCCCAGATGCTTGTGGCCCAGGTATCATCTGGGCCCCTTTCCTATGGGATCTGGGAGAGACTGACCTGACCTCCACTTGGTGAACACTCCATGAAGTCCTCAAGTTTCCCTCAAGTACAAGGTGAGAAGATGGAAATATTCTATATTCTTAAGGTCATTTCCGCCTCCAGGCTCCTTCTGCCTCAATTCCAGTGTCAACTCAGATGCAAAACATCTCCCTTCTCAACTTCCACAAAAAACTCTGCTCACACAAAGCATGTGAAAGTGCATAGAACTTTCTGAAGATTTGGGGGTGATGGAATACTTGGAAGGGGCTTACGTTACAGCACAGGTAACCTCGGATGAACGTTATTCACCTTTGCTCTTTTCCCATCCTTTAGTCTTTCCATCACTGGGAATGTGCACTGGCCTTTCTCTCTATGGAGTTTCGTACCCATACTTTCAGGTGGTTCTAGCCCCACTTCCTTCCTCTTTTCTTGCCCCATTCTCTCGGGAGCAAACTTATCTCCCATCTTGAGAGTCACATGTTCTCCAGCAAGATGCTCATCAAGGTACCATATATGCCTGAATGTGAGGTATCCAGGAATGCATTTCCAAAAGAGAAGATCACTTTAAAAAGTTTTTTGCCAACTTAAATATGTAAATGATTGGTGTAGATGAAATAATCAAATGTCTTGTTACAGTATTATTCATCAATTTAATCACACAATTATATTTGAAAACACACAGTATGTGATAACATATTGTTTTTTCAAATACAGACATTTTTCCCACTCTCACAGCTCATGAAAATTCTTCATTTTGACATGAGTGTCTTTGCCATCAATAGAGCCATTGTTGAGTCAACTAACACAGTTTTCCAAAACATATCAAATTCATTTATTTCTAACTAGTTTCAAGTACAGCATTTTTAATGCAATTAGGCTGCTTTGACTGAAATTTTATCCAGTGCCATAACAAACACTTGTTATTTATGTTCTCCACAATATAACCACTTAATTTATTCCTTTTTAAAGTGACCTTTAAGTCTTATTTACTATGACATTCAACAGTTGCAATTGAGACGTTGCAATGGGGAATAATGATTATAGCTGGGTTAAATTTCTTTGCCTCATTTTTTATAACCAATTCTCTTGGGTGACCTTTATAAACAACTGAAATTAATATTGATTGAAGCTGTTTCAGAAATCTTCCCCAAATCTTCCCCAAACAGTTTTTTGTTGTTCAATGTGATATATCCTATAACATGAAACTTGAATTTAAGGCTGCTATGTTTTTTGGAGGGATAAATAATTTTGAGGAAAAAATGTATCCCAGGCTCCCACCTATGTTCTAGCTTATAGGCAATTGTCCCTTAACTTTCTCCTTAGGGAGAATTGTGGTTCTAGTTTTTAAGATTTTCTTATTACACATTTAAAATTATATCATTTAGTCTTTATAACAGGACAAATATTAACCCTATGTTACAGATGAAAAAACTGAAGTTCAAGGAAACGAAGTGACTTGCTTAGCATCACATTGCCAGGAAATAAAAGAATTGGGTCACGTCCAGCCAAAAAGTTTTTCCTTCAAATACAATAAAAACAAAATACAATAACCTGGGTAGTGGCCTGAGATTAAGAGGTATGTTTTTTCTAGCAATTGGCTTGGTAATATAAAAAATAATTATAATTCTTTTAAGTATTTCTTCATTGTCAAACATTTTCAAATACCCCCTGGAATTCTTTTTAATGCCCTTCCCTTTTTACCTGTGATACAGTCATTTATTACCAAACTTGAGTTTAATCATTTTCTCTCAATCTATTGTTTTTACATTTTTAAAGAATTTATGCCTATGCTAAAATAAGAAATATCCCATTTGATACTTGCTTATTTCTAAAACAAAAATGATACATTATTTCAAAGACTGTTTATCCAAGGCAATTTTTGTTCCCACTATTGCAATGAAGTAGAGGATTTTATTTTCCAGAATCTGTGTTCAGTAGAGCACTCAGAGATAACTGCTCTTCTCAGAGGGATGATAGGTTAGAAGTCAGGCAGATTTTGAAAGAGGTAATGCCTGGGCTAAGGACTGTGAAATGCAGGGGATGTGGATGAGAGGATCGGCTGCAAAAAGAAGGAGATAGGGAGAGAGATTGATTTTAAAACAGTTGCTTCAAGTGTGACAACTTGGAGGAGAGCTGTTAATAGAGTTGGGGAAGTTTTGCTATCTGATGCACAGTATGATATTACTGTACCATCTCTTTAGGAAAACTCATAACAAATGTCTGTGTTGTCCCCCAAGTCTTCTGTAGTTCCTTTGATTGTTCTTTTGTGCAGAGGTAGAAGTTTGACTTTGTGCTTTGTGTAAAAATTCCTTTTGGGGTAAGAGAGAAAGAGCACACAAGAGGTAGCCAAGCTAAGTTCTTTAAGTGAAGGCTGGCTGGAGCTCACTGAACTGCCAAATCCTGGATTCAGGCCAACTTTTTAACATTGAAAAATGACCAGGACTTTGCTTTTGTCCCATTTAAGAGTGATAATACCTGAGCAAGGTTCTTGGTCCCTAAAATGAATCTGAGCTGGAAGAAGACACAAGAATGCCAACTTGTTCATGTATAACAAGAACTGTGTCTCATAGATTGGAATGCCTGCATTTTCAGCACAGTTGTCTTCTCAGCCTAAACTCAAACATCAACAGAAGTTACTCAATTAGTTCACCTTAGGAAACCACTATCACAGGAATCAGAAAGAACCCAAACCCGTTTAATCAGTATGTGAGCCCATGTGAGCAACCAAATCAGGAGAAGGTCCATGTTGGGATGGAATCATATCAAGGAGAAACACTAACTTAAACTTCATGATAGGAATGGCCTTGATTTTAAAAAAACAAAAAGACAACCTTAAAAGTCCATTGGTTACACTCCCTGCATACATAGCTATACCAGAACTCACCTGAGTTGAAATACTCTGACATCCAACTACTAAGTAGGCGCTCCTTGACTGAGTAGCCCCCACATTATTGGCATAATCTATCTATCTTTCTTTCTTTCTCTCTGTCTTTCTTTCTTTCTTTTCTTTTCTTTCTTCTCTCCCTCCCTCCTTTCTTTCCTTCCTTCCTTTCTTTCTCTTTCTTTCTTTCTTCCTCTCCCCTTCTCTTTGCTTCCCTTTCTTTCTTCCTTTTGTAGTGAGAACATTTAAGATCTACCCTCTAGCAAATTTCAAGTATACAATACAGGTACTTTGTACCCTTTGACCCACATCTCCCCATTTCTCCTCCCCACCCAACCCAGGCAACCACCATTCTACTCTCTGTTTCTATGAGTTTGACTTTCTTAGATCCCACATATAAGAGAGATTGTACAGTATTTATCTTTCTGTGTCTGGATTATTTCTCTTAGCAAAATGTCCTCTGGGTTCACCTATGTTGTCATAAATGCCTAGAATTTCCTTCTTTTTTAAGGCTGAGTGATAGTACACACTTTCTTTATTCATTCATCTAGTGTTGGGCATTTAGGTTGTTTCCATATCTTAGCTATTTTGAATAATGCTTCAGTGAACATGGGAATACACATATCTCTTTGAGGCACTGATTTTATTTCCTGTGGATACACACCCAGAAGTGGGATTGCTGGATCACTTGGTGATAGAAAAATGTGGAAAACTAAAACAACATATTCCTGAATAATTTTTGGGTCAAAGAGGAAATCCAAAGAATATTTTAAAAATTTCAAGGCAAATGAAAATGAAAACACAACATACCAAAACTAATGTGATGCAGCAAAAGCAGCATGAAAAGGGAATTTTGTAGTAATAAATGCCTGCATTAAAAACAAAAAATGATCTGAAATAAATAACCTAACTTTATACCTCAAGGAACTGACAAAAGAATGAACTAAGTCTAATTAATTATCAGAAAAAGGAGATAATAAAGATTAGACAGAAATAAATCAAATAAAGAATTTTAAATGGTAGAAAATCAAAAAAATGATGAGTTTTTTAAAAAGATAAAATTGACAAATCCTTAGCTATACTTAGAAAAAAAGAGAGCAGACTCAATTAAATAAAATCAGAACTGAAAGAAGAGACATTACAATGGATACCTCAGAAATAAAAAGGATCATAAGGGACTATTATGAACACTTACATGCCAACAAATTGGATAACCTAGAAGGATAAATTCCTAGAAACATACAATCTGCCATGATTCAATAACAAAGAAATAGAAATAGAAGTCCTGAACAAACCAATAACAAATAAGGAGATTGAGTCAGTAATCAAAAACCTCCCAACAAAGAAAAGCCCAGAACCAGATGCCTTCATGGGTGAATTCCATCAATCATTCACAGAAGAATTAATAGCAATCCTTTTTAAACTTCTAAACTACTTCAAAAAGATGAAGAAGAAACACTTTCAAACTCTTTTTATGAGAATAGTATTACCCTGATATGAAAGCCAGATAAAAATACCACAAGAAAAGAAAACTACAGGCTAATATCCTTAATAAACATAGATGTAAAAAATCTTCAATAAAATATTAGCAAACTGAAATTGACAGCATATTAAGTGGATTATACACCATGGCCAAGTGCCATTTATTCCTGCGATGCAAGGATGGTTCAACGTATTCAATCAACATGGTACACAACATTAACAGAATGAAAGATTTAAAAGCATGTGATCATCTCAATAGATGAAGAAAAAGCATTTGACAAAATTTAATATCCACTAATGGTAAAAATTCTCAACAAAATTGGCATAGAAGAAACTTAACTCAACACAATAAATGCCATATCTGAAACACCTACAGCTAACACCATAATCAATGGGGAAAACTGAATACTTTTCCTCTAAGACTCTAAGACCTGGTACAGGGTAAAGATGCCCACTCTGGCCACTTCTATTCAACATAATATACTTGAAGTCCTAACCAGAGAAATCAGATAAGAACAAGAAATAAGAGGCATCAAAATCAGAAAGAAGGAAGTAAAATCCTGTTTGCAGATGACATGATCATATATGCAGAAAATCCTAAAAACTCAACAGTAACAACAAAATGTTAGAACTAATAAATAAATTCAGCAAAGTTGCAGGATACAAAATCAACATACAAAAATCAGTGTGCTTCTATATACTAACAACAAACCATCTGAAAATGAAATTAAGAAAACAATCCCATTTACAACAGTAGCAAAAAAAAAAATACTTAGAAATAAACTTAACTAAAGAAGTAAAAGACTTATACACTGAAAACTATAAAACATTGATGAAGGAAACTAAGAAGACAGATCATCAGAAAAACATCCTATTTTCATGGATTAGTATAATTAATATTGTTAAAATGTGCATGTTACCCAAAGTGATCTACAGATTCAATGCAATCCTTATCAAAATCCTAATGGCATTCTTTATAGAAAGAGAAAAAACAATCATAAAATTCACCTGGAACCAAAAAGCACTTTGAATAGCCAAAGCCATCTTGAGCAAGAAGAACAAGGCTAGAGTCCTCTTGCTTTTCAAATACATTACAAAGCTACAGTAATTAAAACAGTTTGGTACTGGCTTACAAACAGACATATAGTCCAATGGAACAAAATAGAGCTCAG
This sequence comes from Daubentonia madagascariensis, assembly GCA_023783475.1. Classification (NCBI taxonomy): domain Eukaryota; kingdom Metazoa; phylum Chordata; class Mammalia; order Primates; family Daubentoniidae; genus Daubentonia; species Daubentonia madagascariensis. Next base: position 11,160,004 of record JAKFHU010001670.1, read on the forward strand.
AAATAAGTCCATGTATTTATGGTCAACGGATCTTTGATAAGGGTGCCAAGAACACATAATGGGGAAAAGATAGTCTCTTCAATAAATGGTGTTGGGAAAACTGAATATCCACATATAAAAGAATAACATTGGACCCTTATCTCATACCATATGCAAAAATCAACTCAATATGTGTTAAAAACTTAAATGTAAGACCTGAAACTGTGAACCTACTAGAAGAAAACACAGGGGAACATCTTCTTGATATTGGTCTTGACAAGAATATTTTGGTTATGACACCAAAAGCATAGGCAACAAAAACAAAAATAGACAAGTGAGATTGCATCAAACTAAAAATCTTCTTACAGCAAAGGAAAAAATCAACAGCATGAAAAGGCAACCTATGGAATGAGAGAAAATATTCACAAGCCATATATCTGATAAAGGGTTAATATCAAAAATATTAAGGAACTCAAACAACTCAATAGCAAAAGAACAAATAACCCAATTAAAAATTGGACAAAGGACCTGAGTAGCCTTTTCTAAAAAGAAGATATACAAATGGCCAATAGGTATATGAAAAGGAGTTCAACATTACTACCGGTCATCAGGAAAATGCAAATTAAAACCACCATAAGAAAGCACCTTACATCTGTTAGAATACCTTTTATCAAAAAATACAAGAATAACGAGTATTGGCTAGGATGTGGAGTAAAGGGAACTCTTGTACACTGTTGGTGGGAATGTATATTGGCATAGCCATTATGAAAAATATTGTGCAATTTACTCAAAAAGTTAAAAATAGATATGCTATCTTTTTAAATTGTGCAATGCTATTCAAAAATGCTATTGTGCATCAGTTCACCGATGAAATATATTTCATTTATAAATTACATACATGTATTCCTGTAATAATATCTTACATATTATGGAAATTCATTAAAATAGCCATTTTAAATGAATTAAATTTTAAAAAATTAACTAGAAATATATATTCTAATATTTTCTTTCCACACCTTACGGGTCTATTTACATAGCGACTAAGCTGTTTACACAGTACTTTGAAAACCATTAAACTTGCTGACCAAAGGTTAATGCATTTGATCATGATATTTAAGTACTGAATTTGTAAAGTGAAAGTGTGTTCACTGAACTATTTTACAGATGAATAAACCTCTTTCAAATTGTAACATGAATTTAATAATTAAGTAATGTAGGAAAACAACTTAGGAAAAAATATATCTTTCTTCAAACTTCTGCAATTTCCCAGAAACAAAATTATGTATGATTTTAGATTGGTAACTTAAATAATATATGACATGAAATAAGTATCCAAGTTCGAAATTCTAATGGAGAATATAAATATTTTATCTCATAGTTCTAGTTCTTTACTGTTGTACTAATCAGTATGAATTAAATTTAGTGACATGCTAATATACATAGTTCACACTCATTAAATAGTATCTGTTATGCAATTGATAAATAAAACATTGACTAATAATTGTGATTCTTTACTAATTTTTTCTTTAAAAATAATGGAGTTGTTATTGTTTATTGTCATAATTCATCTTATTGCTACAATAATAATTATGTAATAAACTTTCTGGAAGATGAACAAAAAAAGGCAACAGCAACAGACCTAGTTGCTAAGGATGTGTTGGGTAAAAAGATATACCCTATCATTTTTAAAGATCCTAGAATCTTATATTTAAAACATATAGATATCTATAAATAAATGTATATATGTCTATGCTTGTATTTGCAAACCATAGGGTTTGAAAAGAGGAAGTGATTCTACACAGAAAATTCTTGTAGTAGGAGAGCAAATCTTCAAGATTAAGGATGAAAATTAAATATTTGAGGTCAAAAGGGAGAACATACCTTCTTGGGAAACCTCAGTAATTGTTCCCCAGACCCTTCAAAAGCCTCACTGTAGATCTAATTTGGAATAAATTTTCCATCAAGTGGAAAAGGGATAAAATTGCCTTAAGTGAAAATTATCAGCTGGACTATTTTTAAAAAGAGGGGATGGCTATATTTAAGATCTCTTGATAAAAACACTGAACTTCACATCTTTATGAATGACAAAAAATGATATGAAGAGTTGGGTCTTTTATGTTTATCTTATGAACATGGTCCCAATCAGGAGGGATGAACATTTTGGTCTATTTTTTCTTCAGCTAAAAATTGTGTGTGTGAATGGATGGTGCTAAGTGTCCAGGGTTGCTGTAATTTTTGACTGGAGAGGAGAATTTTGTAATTACCAACCCAGGGTTTTCCTTTTTGGACCTTTCCTCTTTGGAGAACTTTGTCTTTTTTCTACTTCCCTCCCCCATACCATTGTATTTTCCCCTTTCATACCACCAAAACCTTTTCAGGGAAGGACCTGCTCAATTTATTCATAATGAAGTAGAAATGGTTACTAAAAATGATTGCACTTTGTTTTGGGGGAATTGCATTTAAGACAAAGGAATAAATCCCTAAAGGTAGAATTTCAATTATCAATCCATAGCTGAGGGAGATACTTTTGGCAAGTCTTTCTCAGCTACATTTCCATACCCCTTGATATCTTGCCATATATGCAGTTAGCTACTTGACAGATGGTGTAACAGTGATCCATGAATATGTTTTATGAAAGCACTTTGGGAAGCATAAAGCACCATAAAATTGTAACTTGGGGAAATGATTTTACTGGGCTAATATACTTTCTCACTAAATGCCTTTGCTTATGATTTTTATCTAACACCACACTGTCTTTGGTTTTTTCCAATCTTATAACAGTTCCATAGTTCTAGAAAGAAATTTTTGGACTGGGAAGTGCTGTTTGAAAGCCCAGGTGTTAAATGTTATTGGTTTAGAGACACTATGAAATTATGGTAGTTGAATTACACTAAAGTCAATTTCAGCATACAGTTGTCATGAATATCTATGGCAACTTCTGCCCAATCCGGTACTGCTCTCCTCCAACAAATTTCTTTTCCTAGCAATTGCCTCTCATCATCACTTGATCCCCTAGTTCTGGTAGAAGCTTCCATGTTTCTACATGACTCTGCCTTCCTGACTACAGTTAATTGGTCCAGAGGCTAGGCAGGGCCAATGATACTTCCGTGGGATATTTTTTTTATCTTCAGCCTGACTGATGCTGAGGTGTCCAAATCTGGACTTCATCTGTTGCTATAATTCTTTTTTTTTTCCTTTTTCAAAAAAATGCATGCATGATAGAAGTGCATCGTTTCAAGGTACATGTCATGATTTAATACAGTCATATAATTTGTAAAGACCAAATCAGTGTACTTGGGATATCCATCACCTTAAATATTTGTCTTTTCTTTATGCTAGAGCCAACTGAATTATTATTTTCTAGCTACTTTGAAATATACAATAGATTATTTAAATTGTAGTCATTCTACTGATCTAATACTAAGTCTTATTTCTTCCATTAAACTGTGTATTTGTAGCCATTAATCAACTTCTCTTCATCCCTTCTCTTCCCTACCCTTCTTGGACTCTGGTAACCACCAATCTACCCTCAATCTTCTTGAGATCAACTTTTATAGTTCCCACATATGAGTGAGACCATGAGATATTTGTCTTTCTGTGCTTAGCTTATTTCACTTCACATAATGGCCTCCAGTTCCATTCATGTTGCTGTGAAAGATGATATTTCATTCTTTTCTATGACTAAATAATATTCCATTGTATATATTTACAAAATTTTTCTTTATCTATTCATCTGGTGATGGGCACTTAGGTTGATTCCATAATTTGGCTAGTGTGAATACTGCTGCAATAAATGTGGGAGTGCAGATGTCTTTTCAATATATTGATTTCTTTTCTTTTGAATATATACTCAGTAGTGGAATTGCTGGATTATATATATGCCAGTTCTTTTTAGTTTTTTGAGGAACATCCATGCTGTTGTCCATAGTGGCTATACTAATTTACATTCCCACCAACAGTGTACAAGGGTTCCCCTTTCTCTGCATCCTTGCCAGCATCCATTATTTCCTGTCTTTTTGATAAAAGCCATTTTAACTGGAGTGGGATGATATCTCATTGTAGTTCTGATTTGCATCTCTCTGATTATTAGTGATGTTGAACATTTTTTCGTATACCTGTTGGCCATTTTTATGTCTTCATTTGGAATTTATATGGAGCCACAAAATACCCCAAATCGCCAAAGCAATCCTCAGCAAAAAGAACAAAGCTGGAGGCATCACACTACCTGACTTCAACATTTACTACAAAGCTATAGTAACCAAATAAGCACAGTACTGGCATAAAAACAGACACATAGACCAATAGAACAGAATAGAGAACCCAAATATAAATCCAACTCATCTTTGACAAAGGATCCAAGGGGAAAGGACAGTCTTTTCAACAAATCATGCTGGGAAAACTGGATGACTATATGCAGAAGAATGAAACTAGAACCCTGTCTCTCACTCTACACAAAAATCAAAATGGATTAAAGACTTAAATCTGAGACCTGAAACTATGAAACTTCTTCTTCGACATTCGGGAAATGCTCCAGGACATTGGTCTGGGCAAAGATTTTTTGCGTAAGACCACAAAAGCACAGGCAACCAAAGTAAAAATAGACAAATGGGATCACATCAAGCTAAAAAGCTTCTGCACAGCAAAGGAAACAATCAACAAAATGAAGAGACAGCCCACAGAATGTGAGAAAATATGTGCAAACTACTAATCTGACAAGGGATTAATAACAAAACTATATAAGAAGCTCAAACAACTCAATAGCAAAAAAACCCCAAATCTGATTAAAAAATGGGCAAAAGGTCTGTCTATTCTATGAGGACAAAGATAAGCACAGAGAAGGAGTTGTGGTGACATTCAAGTAGCAGCTGTTCCAGTTGTTCCTGTGGCCTCACTGTGGCATTATTTTTCTGGGGTTTTGGGGTTGGGCACCTCAGTATCCAAGCAGTAGCACCAGTTATTAATGAAGCTAATTTGAAGTTGATTTCTATCAACTGAAGTGCTTCTCATAGAATGGTTCTAGGACCAACCACACCAGAATCACCTAGGGCATTTGATAAATATGCAGATTCCAGGGTCTTACCTCAGACCTAATGAATAAGAATCTCTGGAACTGTGCAGATAAATCTAATTATGAATATTAACACATAATAACTGAGAGGAGTGACAGACCTCAGGACAGGGGGCTTACAAAGAAGAGCCAGGATGGGAATAGGCTTAAAAACAATGTTTGATTTTACTATATTTAACCCAGGAATAGCCTTACCATCAAGCCAGAATTTGGCCATATGTTTTCCTAGAGGAGGGAAGGGGAGTTGGTGGGAAGAGAATGTTAAGGCCGAGGAATGATCAGACTGAAACTGTGCCTGCTTTGTTTTCTTTTTGGCTATAAATTTGAGCTCTGTAAATATTTAGATAAAAATTAGGTAGCAAATAGGTTTTTTTCCAAGTAAAATGGCAATTTCATTTCCTCAGGTTTTAACTAAAAGATTCCATTAATGTAATTTTACACTTATATGGCTAAAATGATCCACTTACACATAGATGGCCCAATAAGTTTAATAAATATTGAGCAAATTATGGTTTGAAGTACTTTTCTAAAATCCATTATTTTCCAGAAAACATTTTTAGTTTTGCATGTGTTCAGAAAGTTAATGATGTACCATATTCAATAAAAGGCCATTTTGGATACTGTAACTTAAAGTAAAACAGGAGACTGAACAAAAATCATATAATAGATTGAGTTAGAGGAAACAGTGAGACAGCAGGTGAAAGGAAAATTACTGTACATCCCCAGGACCCTTATAATAGCTTAAATCTGCCCTACAAATGTTGAAAGAAATAACTTTATAGGATTGCAATTTTAATCCTTACGGTAATACCTAAGGATTGAAAAAATGCTTAAGGAGGAAAAATGATTCACTTTTTTGTGTTTCTATAGTATCCACCTCACTGCATACAAATTAATACGGATGTCTCTCCTTATAACAATGTCTTAGAACTTTCAATGTTGGAAATAACAGAAGACCAAACTTAAACTGTGTGACAGATTGCTAGCTGTCTTCCTAAATCTATTTTCCCCTTCATCCTTAGTAATCAAGTTTTAGGTAGGCATGAAGCTAGAGACTACATGTCCCAGCCAGCTTTGTTGTTTGGTATGGCCATGTGATTAAATGTATGCCAATAATAATATGTGAATAAAAGTAATGTTAGCTGTTTCTAGGCTTTGGCCTTAAAACATTGGGGATGTGCTTCTGAAATCTCTCCTTTTCCTTTTTTTGTAGGCTGGCGTATACACATGGCAGTGGCCTGGTTTCAGCCATCTCAAAAAGGAGGCCACTTTACTGATAGCAGAGGAACAAGATAGAGGACTCTTGGTTTCTGGATGACTTCATGGAACAGAGCTGCCCTCTCAGCCTTGGATGGTCAAGTCAAACTAGAATATAAGAAAGAAATAAACTACTATCTTATTTTAGCAACATTTTATTTTTTTGTCCCTTTGTTATAAAACATTAATATTTATTGTAAGACAAAACAAATCCAAAAATAAATGGGCTTATTGACTAATATAACTTGAAAGTCTAGGTGTTCAGTGGGCTTAGGAATTGGTTTCATCAAGGACTCATTCTTTGCCAGGTCTCTGCTTTCTGTGTGTTAGCCTCACGCTGAGGATGGATTTCCTATGGTGGTACAAACATTAACAAATCACTGAGGTTAGGGCATGAGAATACAATATCTACCTTAGGTTTAAACTTCCTGCCCCACACCAGAGGCAGGGGTATATGAAGTAATTGTGACTATCAAAATGAAAATTCAGAGAAGTTACAAGGAAAAGGGAAGTAGATTCTGGGGACCACTATATTCACCACATATGGTTCTCAAGGTTTTCACTACAGTGAGAATTTTTTTAAAAAGGAAAAAAAAAAAGATCCCAGGCCTACCCCTTCTCCTTGACCCCGCCCTCTGAGAATCTTTCTCATATAGACTGTGAGCTCCTTGTTTGTTATTGTTTCCCCAGGAGTTAGGATATATGTTAGGCACACAATAGAAGCCAAGAAATATTTAATTGAATTAATTTAAATTAAGTTTAAAAAGAATAATTAAAAGAAAAGAGAAGTAATATTAGGCAAAATTTCAGGTGTAACATTTTTAACTTGAATTTTAAGTTTGGGATATTGGGGGGAATAGATTGTATTAAATATCTTTGAAAAATATGAATTTTTTTAGATGGTGTAATTTTTTTAAAAAAATTAAAGTACAGAAGTCATTAGGATTTCATTCATGAAGCTTTTTTAAATATGTACCCTATAAATATATACAACTATTATGTACTCATAATAATTAAAATTTTAAAATTTAAAAAAGAGGGATTCTAATGCATATCGAAATGTTAATATTAAATGAATATGATACATATCAAAGGGCGCTTTAAAGATGTTATATCTAATCATCACCTAAAACCTGTGAGGTCAATCAGGTTGTAGTTAAAAGTGATGAACAGAAGGTATAAATTTACCAGTGCATGTATCTTTTTGATATAATGACTTCTTTTCCTTTGGGTAGATACCCAGTAGTGGGATTGCTGGATGGAATGATAACCCTATTTTTAGTTCTTTGAGAAATGTCCATACTATTTTCCATAGAAAGTTATTTATAATTTTAATATCATATTTTGAATCAAGTATAAACAGTTTAACAAATGTGAAAGTAAGTATTAACTAAAACTTAACATTCTTTGATGGATAAGATAGTATAATGTTCCATAGGCAATAAAGCAGGTATTTAGCACACTTAGTGACATTTTTCTTTTTTCTTTCTTTATTTTTTATTTTTAAGTATTATGGGTACATAATAGTTATATAACTTTATAGGGTACATGGGATATCTTGATACAGGCATATAATGTGAATTAATCAAATTGGAGTAATTGGGGTATTTTGTTACACTCTATTGGGGGAGCAGAGGGTGGAGTAGGAGGTGGGATGTGGACTGCCAACAATAGGCAGCACAGAATAGCAGATGAAGGGAGTACAGTTCAAATTGTCATTGATTGTGAATTTTAAAATGTCATCTATGCTGGGGAAAAAGTAGTCTCTTTTATTGAGAAAGGGCAGAGGAATAGTTTGGGATAATAAAAGCAAAGGTGAAGAAAGTTCATACAGGAAAGGTAACAAAGCAGACTTAGAGAACAGGTCAGCCAGAGTGTGGAATTGGACCCATAAAGGTGTTGTGTTTTTCCAATGCCTTTTGTTTGTTTTATTGATTCAACTCCTTTAGGCCTGGCAGGTGCTCTCTAGTCAGCCAAAGCCTCCACCTGTCCTTGTGTCTCACACCAGGCAGTGTCACATGTATACATGGCTTGCTAATTCCTGAAGGCCATGGAGTTTACCTCTTGATTAAGAATGTGGAACCTGCCAAGGAAACTGCAAAACAGAGGATGGGTACTGTTTTTCTTGCTCTCTCACTGGTAGTCTAAGGAGAAAGCCCAGCAACCCCATACTTAGGAGATATCAAAATTTATTCCCTGGTGGTCTAGTGGTCAATAAAAAAGAAAAAAAATTAGAAAAAAAAATTTATTTAGAGCCATAGTCTATATGTAATGTTTACTATATATACAATACATTTATAATTATAATGATGTTTATAATTCTTTTATACCTATGTTTGAGTTTTTAGTTTGAGTTACTGTTTATAAAACTGTGCTTAGTTCACATATGAGAAGTGACTCTGCAGTTTGTTTCTTTGTTGCCTTTATTCAGTTATTAAAGTTACAAAGAGTCTAGTTGATCTCAGGCCTAGACCCAGCTGAGAATCACAGACAAAACTGTGACGTTCATAGTTGCGGAGCAGACCAGGAAAACAGTCCCCAAAGAATGCTGTCTTGAAGAGCTCATTCCATTCAAATTCTGCCTCCCTTCTCAAAAACGACTTGGGAAACAGGAAACCTCTAAACCATCCAAAGTGTAATCATTATCATTTCAGCCTCTGAAGTCCATCTTGTCTGCACAGATACATTGCAGAAAATCACACCCTTTGAGTTTTTCCCAGAAATCATCTGTTCAGGGCCTACAAAGTTCCACTTAAGCAAAAGCATTTGGCTTTGTGGCTATATCATTGTGGCCCCCAGTCAAAGGAAATGTCTTTTATTTTTCTTTCTACTAGGCTGAGCTAACAATAGGGTAAGGGTTGTGGAGAACCAGATTCTGATCCCAAACTAGCTTTAAACATACTGCTTAGGAGAGAAAGCATAAAAAAGCAAACAGTAGCAAAAGATGAAAGGCACGTAAGCTCCACAGTTATTGGATTATAAACTTCTTGAGAGGAGTGTCTATATCTAAACTGTACTTTTGGTCTTCTAACAATGGTCTCACAGAATATAAAAAATTTCTTTTTATGAAAAAGTCATTTATACGGAAGAGACATGTTGTTTAATTGATCTGTAGGTAAAAAGTAAATAAAATATAGTAGCTACAGATAACTCTTGAAGTGTTAGAATATTTTTTAAAAATTTCTTTGATAAAGTATTGCCAGGTGCCTGAAAGTGAGCATCTAACCATTATTTTTATTAAATATCTAATCACTAGTGTGTTTTATATTTATTTGCAACAAACTATTCCCCAAACCGTATTTGTTCCTTTTTATATATTTATTAACAAAAAATACATTGTTAAAAATATGTCTTTTACAGGCAAAATTAATCTATGGTGGTAGAAGTCAGAAGAATGATTATGGGAAGCACAATGGGTATTGAAAAGTAAGGGGCAGAAGAGAATTTTCTTTTGCCAGGATGGAAATGTCTACATCCTGATCTGGTGGTGGTTACAGAGGTTTTTATGTACGTAAAATTTTATCAAGCTTTACTCTTAAGATGTATATATTTTACCTAGGGTAATTAATTTAAAATATTTTTATGTGAAATTCTAGATTTAGTTGTCTTTGGTTTTAAAAATTCACTTCATTTGTAACAACATGAGCACAAATACTGCTTGGTACATTGTGCAGGCAGCATTTTCTTTATGTATGACCCAAAACTTTTGTATTGAAATTCTGTAGGGACATCACATACCATATAATAAACTAGTTCATAAGGTCAATTCATATCCCTGGAAATTAATGATTTTTAAGGTAAATTTTTTAAAGTGGAAAGCTAAGGGAATTCTCAAGTCTAGCTAATTTTGCTGCAGTTTTATAGTGGTGAAAATACATCTCTGTAGTCCAATCATCACAAAAATCCTATATCCCAAAGATTATAATTTCGTGGCTATGATTATGTCACTGGTTTTAATATACCTGTTTTCATATATTTAAAATTTAAGAATAAATATAAAAGTAGAAATAAAATATATGGTGTAACCAAAGTTCTAAATATAAAATTCAGTGTTAGGGTCAGCTCAAAAGTTTTGTTATGTATTTCATTCCTTTCGACACCTCACCTCCTACCTTACCAGTGCACACTGCTCAAAACTCAAAGACTATTTAAGACATCAATTCCTCCACATACAATTATTGAGTGCCTATAAATTCCTAGGCACCGAGGCAATAAAGGAAAAGAAAGTACTGTCCCTCTCCACAAAGAATTTGCAATCTAAATGAGGAGACAAGAAAACTCATTTAAAATTTTTAAAAATATTTAAAAATTTTATTATATTTAATTACTATTAAATTATTATTTAATGAAACAATAATAAAAGGCAATATATAATATATATTATATAGATAATATATGGGTAAGATGTACATAATAATCATATATAGTGGTATGCTGGCAAATGTTTAACAACTAGCTCTCCAGGAAAAAAAAAACAAACAAAAAACAAACCTTGATTGTAGCTTTTGCCAATTTCTGTAGTGTAAATACTCTCACCATTGTCCAATATCAGGGTACTAGTGTGAAATCAACTGGCTTGGAAAATTCCTCAAATTTTAACAATCTGTTCTCAAGAGCTAATACATGCCAGTTCTAGTATACAACTGCTTAAATGTCTAGTGAGAATACAAATTATTTCTATAGAATTTGCACAGGAATTCACTTTACTAAGCATCTATTAAAAACGGGTATTGTGTTAGATATTAGGAACACAAACATGATTATTTATAGTCTCTGCCTTCAAGGATTTTTTTAATATAATCTAGTGGGAGTGGGATTAGTTAAGTAAATCACTGATTGAAAACACTAGCATTAAGTGTCATAGTAAGGAAAACATAAAGGACGGAGCAAATAACTAGATAATGGATGATAAAAGCTTCCAAGGGGTGAGACTTGAGTTGGATGTTGCACATGAGTAGGAAGTATTTATTATCAATCACTATGGGTGACCTGATTTTAGCAGTCCTAACACTTGAACTAACAGGTGTTTAGAGACATTTGGGGGAATGCCTTGTTATTATTTTTTCCTCATAAATTTTTTCAAAGTTAAGAATTTTAAGTAAAAAATAAAATTTTTTAAGGTAGGTGCCAAAAATCAACTGGTAGGTGCCAAAAATAACTGAGTGAAATAGTAGCAATTTTGCTAGTGATCAAAACCAAACATTTTAATACCTTATGCCAGGATAATACAAAAGAAAGTTCCAGGGAATATTAATAAATCACATTCAAAATAAGATTTCATAGTTAAGTAAGCTTGGAAATATTTAGTGAAGAAAATTCAGGCAGTTACTGCAAATACGTCTCATAGCCTTTAATCTGCTCCTGTGTGTTGTCATCCTTTAAGGGCAGGCTATAATATGTCCAAACGCCTTTACAGCGAATCATAGGATTAGTGTTCCAAGAACCACACTTCAGGAAATACAGAAGTACAAATGGATCATTAACAAAGTTCTAAAATAATTTCTTTCAAGAACAGACTTTTTGTAGACACATAGCTAGTCCAACCAGTAACATCTGTAATTGTCTTTAGGAAAACATGAAAAAAATCACTACTTGAATTCTATTTCATCATTTCTCAATTATATCACAGGTACTATAACACCTGACAATTCAGGGAAATTTTAAAGTTTTTCTGAAGACAAGGTGTTATTAAACACGAACAGATATTACCTCACTTGTTTTTAAAGCCCTAATTGCATTTGGAAAGGTGATACAACAAATCTGTGCCCTAAATCTGGGTTCATTGATAGTATCAATGTTCGCTTTAAAGACAATTATCTCCATAGTAGGAGTTGCCAGAATGGCTCTTTTGCCCTCATTTTATACGGAGCCGCTTTAGGTACACCTTTATAAATTCCTTTCTTACTTTTTAAGGCATTTCTTGAAGTCTTCTACTAAAGGGACATCCCACCCTTAGGGTTAGTTAACACTTGGCAGATTTATCAGATGTTTTCTAAATGAGAATAATCAGGATGCTTGTCTTAAAGGGGTAGATATAGAAGCAATAAGCCTTAGTTTGGAAGAGAGGGGAAAGATTTGCACACAGAATGAGATTCCCTTAGGAGACAGCAGTCCAGGTTTGGCAGGCAGTGAAGTATCTGTGTCTGGGTGAAACACTTCCAAAGTTGGAGGAGTTTCTCTCACCTCCCAGCTTCTCATCTCCTGCTGATATCACCCCAAAACCTAAGGGTGATGCAATCTGCTAAGGTCAGTGTCCCGGGAGACAGAGAGAAGTAGAGAAAGGAGAGTAGGGAGATGGGAACAAATGAAGCATAACCAGCACATCTTCAAACTCATCCATATAGTGATAGACACCACCATTTTGAAATTTCCCTTCCCGAATGTATGATGGCAAATGTTTACTTATTACCCAAAACAGTTTATCTAGTGTCTTCAGTGTTTTTAGACCCAGGCCAACCAAATTCACTTCCGCCTACTTGCTTTTGTAGATAAAGTTTTATTGGAGTCCAGCCACACCTATCTACTCTACAAAGGCAAGGTTGAGTAGTTTCAAGAATGACCAAGTGGTCTGCAAGGTCTAAAATATTTACTGTCTAGTCTTTGACAGAAAAAGTTTGCCAACCCTTGGTTTAGACAGACCATTCTAATTTTCCAGAATGTTTTCCAAGTGACTTAAAGTTTACATGTTTGAACTGGATTTTCTCTGTGAAAGGATTCAGGTTATTTTACACTAAAAGGCAAATTATAGTTAAGTCTATAATAACTAGGCTAGCACATGCAGCTGAAAAGTGGGAAAATAAAATGTTTGTTTTGAAAATATCTTTTCTTAACACCACAAACATCTGGATGTTTCCCAAGACATCTGGAACGCTGACTGATTGAATTCTTTGTATTTAGCCAGGTGCATTTTATAAACACTAGAGGTAAAAACTAAGCATTAGAGGTAAAAATAATAATTTTATGTAACATTTCTATAAAAAATAATTCTAATATAAAATGTCAGCTTTCTTGCTCTTTTAAAGTGCACCAAGAGTTACAAACAAGGGCATAATTCTGTCAGAGATTTTAGAAAATTTAAAGAATATGATATTGTCTTTTTTCCTTTTCTTTATTTGGTCACACAATCTTTGTGTTTTCATTATCCGAATGACAGAATATATCACTGTGTTGTTACATAAAAAAAGGCCTCAAAACTCAGAGTAAATGATGTATTTTTCAGCTATTATACAGCAGAGTATCAGCAAAGTGGCATGAGGAGTGTTCTGAGTATTCAAATTGAAATAAAATGTGTTTCTTGGTCTCTCAATGTCAGCTCTCTCAACAGAACGGTATTTGCTTGGCGATATCCGTACAACCAAATAGACAGTCGTGAAAGGCTCTGGGGCTTTGGAGCCAGACTGGGGTTTGACTGCTGGCCTAATTACTTTCTATCTTGTTTGAGCCTAAGTTTTGACCCAATCAAATGCAGATAATATTTTTCTTGGAGACATGGTATGTATAGTGCCTGAAAAAGAATAATAAAATAATGGCTCTTATTTATTGATTTGCTTACTATGTGCCAGCCACGAAGCTCAGTGTCATATATCTTACACCATTTAATCATCACAAAAGCCTTAGAAAGTAGGTACTATTATTATCTCCAATTCACAGATGAGTTAGTTGAAGTGTTAACTTCCAGTTTACAAAGAGCAGGTACCAATCGTCCAGTGCCTACTACATGCTGGGGGCTTTGTGTATATATTCTAATTTAGCCCACAGTGCCAAGAGGTAGATATTATTATTTCCAGTTTACAAATGAGGAAATTAAGGTTTAGAGAGGTTAAATAGTTTGCGAAAGTTACGCAGCTAGTAAGAGGCAGAGCTGGTAGCAGAACCCAGGAAAATAAACCCCCAGGGCTCTTGTCTCTAATTTTTACCATACTGCCTCAGCAAGGAGTAGCTAGTATTATTACTGTAGGTATCAGTTAAAAAAACATAAAATCAACGCACTAAAAAAACACAGCTATGCATGTGTGTGAAACTTGATCAATGTAGTTAGGGAATCAAATAATTTTAACTACAATGTCTTGAATTGAAAGCATCTACCTTTGTACTGAATTGCAAAGTATTAATAAATATGAGGACAACTTCTGAAAGTCAAAAATAGAGCTAAGCACTCTACGCCTGGATCCACTTCCCCAGGACAATCCTTCTAGGAACAAAATTTGAAATTTTATATTTCAAAGTTATGTTCACATCCACATCAAACATCTTAAATAGTATGTGCTGCTGAGAATTGGCAAAGCCTGTAATTATGTCATCTCAAGCTCTGAAAAAGTAAGGTGCGGTAATGTTTATGAAAGAACATGATGTCAGATGTACTTAATGTCAGAAAAATCAGTTTCTGTGTTCTTGCAACCTCACTGCAGATTGTCAGCTCAAGCAATATGCAGAAAATATATAGCTTGCCTGACTTTGCCTTAGCCCAAATAATCTCAATATTATGGGATAAATGGATTCAAATTTCTATTTGGATAGACTTTTTTTTCTCTTCTGATTTTTTGCTTTGTTTGGCTATTAATCATAGGGATGGCTGCTAAAATTTCTGCAAAGAAATGACATATAACCAGAAACATGGCTGAAAAAGTTTGGTTTTTATTACAAAATTTGGATAAGTTTAAAGAAAATGTCTTCAAACAATAAAAGACAGTGTTCAAATAAAATCAAATATTTGTTGACAATCTAACTCTAAGCAATCCACTTTGGAAATTCTGCAAGAAGCACACGAACCAGTCCAGACTTTGCAATCTGGTTGGGAAAATAAAATGTTAGAAATGTGAATAGTTAAAGACTAACCTTTTCTGTTTTGCATTTTCATCTTTCCATTCTTTCTATAGGCATAAGGAACCATAATTGATCCTTCTTTGGGTCACCCACTCATTGGAGAGTTTCTGAACATGTGAGCATGCCACCTGGTGGTAGAAAGATGTTTACCAAACATTTGCAAAGGATTTGTTTGAAACTTTTATGGGCCCTTTAAGAAAAAAGCAGTATCCTTGAGGCTTCTGCTTGCATGATCAATTATTCAATTGATTTGTTCCAATAATTTTATTTTTCCAGCATTAAAGTCAGGTCTTATTCACTATTACCACATAAACTTTGTTTTAGCTGGTCAGTATTATGAGTAGAAAATAGCTAAGGAGAAGTAAAGGTCTATAGCCTGAAGGATTCCTGTCTTTCTCACATTTCCTAGGGGTATAGAGAGAATTCAAGATATATGACCTGTCATGTAGCCTCCGACTCAGAGGTCAGGCTGAGAGTGAACTTCATAGGTCTTAAAAACACTTTGAATTTTCCTTTTTTTCCCCCCTACTCTAGGGTATGAGATTTGAGAAAATTCAAAAACAGATACTGAAGAATTTAAGTTGCAAGTTTATTTGGAAAAATCTATAATACAGGAGAACTCATTTCATTTATATGATTACTGTATTAAAAGCTTTAAAAGGCAAAATTAAATTCCATTTCCTAAGCATAATAGACTGTTTTTATGGTAGCTTTGTATAGTCCAAGATAGAAGAGATTAAATTACCACTTCCAACAGTGAATTGTTTAAAATTTTTAATAACATGCTGAATTTTAGAAGAGAACCTTAACTGTTCTCTCGTCGGTATGCAGAGTTGCCAGATAAAATAGAGGATGCCTTGCCAAACCTGAATTATAGACAAATAATGAATACATTTTTTAGTATGTCCCATGCAATATTTGAGACATACTTTACTTTAAAAAGTTCCTTGTTTATCTAAATTTCAAGTTTAACTGGGAGTCTTGTATTTTTATTTGCTAAATCTGGCAAGATCATCAGTAGGCCAAGCTCTTTGAATGGTTTTTCAAGTAATGTTCATGAGTTCAATTATCCATCAACACTCTTTACATACATTCATTCATTCACTCACTCATTAATTCATTTAACAGGTATTTGAATACCTCCTGTACTGTTGTCAATATCGGGAATCGTTCTGCAAACCCCCCCTACCTCACAGACTAGTGGTTCTCAGTCATGGTTGTCCATTGTAATCAGCTGGGTAATTTTTTAAAAAATGTCAATGAAGTCCCAGATCCAACCCTCAAAGATTCTGAATTACTTGCTTGTTCTGGAGTTCCGCCTAGTCATCAGACTTTTATGACACTGCCCCCCACCCCCAGGTGATTCTAATGTGTTGCCAACAGTTGAGAACCACTGCTGCAGATGGAGGAAGATTATGTTTTCTCAGGCCTTATCTTTGCAATGCCTGCACCTGCCACCAGATGTGCCAATTAATGGTTGTTTCACTCAGCAGATCAACTCTCCTCAGAGAAGCAAATTGGCCTACAATTTTAGCTGATTGAAATTTTTCCAAAGCAAAATAACTCTTTATTAAGCTAGCATTACACATTTTAAAATTAAACTATTTTGCCTCAATTTTAGAACTATGAATTATTTAAATAAATGCATTCATCCATTCATTCAAAAATGCTTACTTCTGTCTAAGGACTGGGCACTGTACCAGGCACTGGGGATGGAGCCATGAAAAAGACAAAGCTCCTATTCCTGCAGGAGGGACAGATAATTAATATGAAAACAAAAAGCAAATACTCGCTATGAAGAAAAATGAATCAAGGGGTAAAAAGGAATTGAGTGGTGGAGAGCAGTGCATTTTAGATAGAGCAACCAGAAAAAGATTCTTAGAGGACATTTGACCAGGTACGCTGAATGATGTGAATAGTGAATAACTGAATCATGCAAAGATCTCCAGAGAAAGGTAAAAGAAACAGCAAGTGGAAAGGCCTTGAGGCTTGAGCAAGCTTGGTGTGTTCCTAGTAAGAGTTGGGAGGATGGCATGGCTAGGGCAGTGTTAGGGGAAGAGTGGTATAAGATGAGGCCAGATAGGCTGGTATGTAGGCCCTTAGGCAAAGGTAAGAACATTGGGCCATATTCTAGATGTGAAGGGAGACCATTCAAAAGCTCTGGACTGTGGAGGCTACTTTAGTAGTTCAGGTAAGGCATGACGGTAACTTGGACTCAAGTGGTAGAATCAAGGTTTCAAGAGGTAGTTGGACTCAGGATAGATTTTGAAAGTAAATCCAATAGCGTTTGTTACTAGGTTGAATGTAGGGTGTGAAGAAAAGAAGAAGTGAGAATTTTTTGGATTTTAGCCATCTACTAAGATGGAGATAGGAGCTGACACAAGAGTTCTAGTAGGGCCACGTAAAGTTTAAGGTAATCATTCCAGTGGATAGGGCAATATGGCAGATACGTATATCTGGAGTTCAGAGAAGCAATCAGGGCTACAGACATAAATTTAGACCATTAGCTGTACATGGAGGTGTGCTTTTTCCTCAAGTTTAACACACTGGACTGTTTTTAAAAGTGAGGCAGTCATTCCCTTTCAAAATGAATTACTTTCTCTAGGAGTTACACCTCTGACCTTCTAAATTACTTTGGCACCCGATGACTTATAATCCTTTACTACAGATAATGTATATCAAGGAAACCATTGCCTTCTACAATTTTTTAAATGTCCTTGTGAGGCATACATGAAGTAACTGTGAAAACTATATTGAATGATGTATGAGGTCTTTTTAGACTATAACCAAAAAAATCTTCTCATGACTAAGAAATGATAGTTTTTAGCTATAACTGCTTTTTCCCCAAAATTGTTTTATCACATATCTTAATTTTCAAACAATCCAAAAGTATTTTTAATAATAAGTAAATGATGAAGGAAAATTAATTATAAGCTATTATGCCTTTTAGAATGAGGTTCGTACAAAGTAGCATTATTTTTGATAGCTTAAAAGGAGAATTTTAATACATCAAGTAAATTCTATTATAATAATCACTAGAGAATATTCAGTTTGTAAATTTGTTGGAAGCTGAGTTGTAGTAGAAAAACACAGGACTTTGATTTTCAAATTTGCTGCTAAACTAGTTGTGTGACCAAAGACAAATCATTTAACTGCCTTAAACCTCAGTTTCCTTATTTGTAAAAAGGCCATAAATCTACTTCAAAGGTCTTGTGTGATGATAAATGAAATAGTGTATGTAAAGGTATCTCATAAATAAGAAAATTATACATGGAAAAGAGGTACAATAAATCATGGAAAAGTGTTTCTATTCTTTTCTATTAGCAAATATCATATATCTTGTACTCAATAACTCAAAGCAAATGGCAATGATGCTAACCTCACTATGATAAACTAATGAAAAATTATTTTAAACTAAAATGTCTCATATTTTTCTTTTTTATACTTGTTTCTCTGGTGGTATTAGTTTACTTATTTATTTTTGAGCTGTTAATGTGATTGAGTTTATCCTTTTATTCTCTCTCATGGGATAAATGAGATATGTATTTGAGGTAGAAAAACTAAAAAGTAACCCCTGACTAATGGAGAAAAAAAAGAACTCTATGGGACTGCATCTCAACTCTCCTTTAAGTTTTACAGTATAAGCAGTATATAATTGTATATTTATATTAGTAACTACTATACCTATTGCTAAGAGGTTTTTTGAGAGAGTTAATTTTAACTAGTCAGCAAAGCACTAATATTGGTCAACATTTAGAGTACGGAAACAGTTGTATTAAACAGTAATAGGATTCGTTCCCATATCTACCCCATGTTTCCTGGACCTGTGAATCCTGGCTATGGGAGAAAAAACACCATATATTGGACACTGATTTAGATATTAAAAACCTCCTAGAGAACATGGGAGTGATACCACTATTACTTACATTGATCCACTAGCAAAATTTTTGCTTCTATTTCTGTTCTAGTCCATTTGTGTTGCTATAACATAATACCATAGACTAGTAATTTACAAAGAACAGAAATTTATTTTCTCACAGTTCTGGAATCTGGAAAGTCCAAGATCAAGGCACCAGCAGGTTTGGTTGTCTGGTGAGGGCTACCCTTTGCTTCCAAGATGGTACTTGTTGCTGCATCCTCTGGAAGGGAGATACGCTGGGTCCTCACATGGCAGAAGGTGGAAGGGCAAGAGGAAGACAAACTCCCTCCTTTAATCCCTTTTATACAGGTACCTAATCCTATTCATGAGGGAGGAGCCCTCATAGCCTAATCATCTGTTAAAGACCCCACCTCCTACTACTATTATATTGGCAATGCCTGAGTTTTGGAATGGACACATTCAAACCATACCAGTCCCTGAACCTTATGCTCTGCTTGTCTAGACATCTGAGTTTCAAAAAGAGGAATACTTCCAACAGGACACACAAGGAGAGCATTGTATGATGACACAGAGGATTGGAATGATGCATCTACAAGCCAAAGATCACTGGCAAACCACCAGAAGCTAGGAAGAGGCAAGGAAAGATTTCCCTACAGATTTTGGAGAGAGAGCAGAGCCCTGCCAACACCTTGATTTTAGACTTCTACTCTCCAGAACTGTGAGAGAATAGATTTCTGGGTTATACCTAATTTGTGGTACTTTATTAAGACGGTCCTAGGAAATTAATGCAGCTAATATTTTGGTAAATCCTCCAGATGTAAACAAGGCATAACACTTATTTAGGAAGATTTACTATTTCCTAGGAACTATTTCGTAAGGGGTTATGTCTCTTGTCATTCAGAAGTGGTTAAGGAGGAGCAGAAAGGTAAATATGAATCAGATAGTGCAAGCTTTAAGTGAAAAAAATGTTTATGCTCTACACAATAAAGCACCTTTTTTTTCCACCTTAAGAGAACAATAGGGTGATTCTAGATATGGAATCATACTAGAAGTAGACCTGGAGAATATGAGCCAGTGTTATAGTGTAATGGGAATGATTTAACATCCAATGTTGTACTTCCAAACTTCACCAGAGCCAAGGGCCTAAAAGACAAGGGAGGTCATTATGTTGCTCAAATACCTAAAGCAATATTTGATTTGAGCCAAGGTAGTATAGACACTTGAGACAGATGGGGCATGTGGGAGCAGGGAGAATTTTAAATAATCCCATAAGGAAACTCTTAAAAGAATATAACATCCATCATTTTGTCAACAGTGATTTAGTTAAGGCTGAGATTTTTGAGCAGTTCAATAGAATTTTGAAATCTAAAAGGCAGTGTTATTTTACTGCTCAAAACACATTTTAATACATTGATATAATTCAGTACTTTATCACTGGTTACAACCACCAATCTGCAAAAAAGTCTATAAATGCCATAGCCACAAATTCTTTAGATCTTTAAGAGAAAAAACAGAAAACCCCATCTTATGAGAAAGAAAATAATGAGATGCCATCTGGGTTAAAGAAAGTATTTGAAAAGTGGTTTCAGGAGACAGCAACAAGTGAGATATATTTAGTAACAGAAGTGGTAACCAGAAGTTAGCAACCAGTTTATAATTCAAATATCATGAGGATGCAGAGATTAGCTGGGTGTTTATCCAGAAGAACCAGAAGCCATAACCCAATGTCAAGAGTCAGCACACAACATAGAAAAGACCAAGTGACATGATTAGAACAAGATTATTCTCATCAAATGGTTGGGCTGACCTGAAAATAACAGTTGGAGAGGTGTTGATGATTCAGAACCTGTACATGGTAGGAAGTAGGTGAATGAAAATGGTTTCTATATTGCACTTCCCATCAATATTCAATATTACCTTTCACCTGAAGCTTAAGGATATATGATAGGTGGGATGTGAGCATACCTAGGCCCCAGAAACAAGGAAACCACCCCTGAAGGTGCTACTTTCTGGTGTAAAAGGCCGTACTCTCTAGAGGAATAAATATAGCTATCAAATAGATATACTGATAACTAGAAAAGAACAAATTAGTTCAAGCCATCTCCTATGGCCTCCTCAGAATTTTTTGGATCCTTTGCTTTTAGCTTGCCAAGAGATAAAGTGGTAAGATTATATGAAACATTTTATTACCAGGCCTAGAAGTGTGTATATCACTTCCACCACATTACTTTGGCCAGAATCCAGCAACAAGGCCATATTCTTATTGCAATTTGGGGAGCTAGTATTGCTGTTGGCTATTGTTTGGTGATTTTTTTCTAGGATTATACAACTTCAGAACTACAGGGTTTTTACTTCTTCTATTTTATATCTGTATCTCCTCCCTTCCATACTGAGAATCCTAGTTCTCAAGGTCAAAGGAAATAATAGATTTAGAATATATCATAATTATTCATTTGCTTTATCCCATTTTATAACAGTCTTAGAATAACATTATTAATTATATCACTACTGACTATATTTACTGAAAATTAATAAAATTTTTTTTGCATATGTTTTGGACATTCTTCATCCCTCCCCCTATTTAAAAATTATATCTACTCTTTCAGATCATATAGCTATTACATACTATAATCTCTCCCTTTAACTTTCATTTCTCCTTACTTGTAGAAGGAATTGTATTTTTAACGCTCTTTGCCAGTCCTTGTATTGTTCTCTCAAGTCATTTTGTTTCTTTCTCTCTCTTTTTTTTTTTTGAAACAGGTTCTCAATCTGTTGCCCAGGCTAGAGTGCAGTGGTGTCATGATAGCTCACTGCAACCTCAAACTCCTGGGCTCAAGCAATCTCCCTGCCTCAGCTTCCTGAGTAGCTGGGACTACAGGCATGTGCCACCACACCCAGCTAATTTTTTAAAAATATTTTGTAGAGATGAGTCCTTGCTATGTTGCTCAGGCTAGTCTCGAACTCCCGGTCTCAAGGGATCCTCCTGCCTCCGCCTCCCAAAGCACTAGGATTACAGGTGTGATCCCCCTTACCCAGCCTCTCAAGTCATTTTGGATGTCTAAGTCTTGTTCTCTGGGAGCTTCCTTGAGAAATGCTCATGGGAAAAATGGTTTCTGGGTTTACACTTATAGACAACAATTTGACTCTGCCCTTTGTGCTCGAGATTAGTTTTGCTGGATATAAAATCCTTGGCTCAAATTTTCTTTCTTTGGGTATCTTAAGAAAATTAAGACTACCTGAAGATAATTTATAATCCACTTATAAAACATGTGCTCTTTTCTCCTGGATTCCCAAAGGACTTTTATCTTTTTCTTTAAGGTCTTTATACCTTTATACTCTTATAACTTTATAAGAGTATGTGTTGGTCTTGGTTTTTCAGGGTTGATATTCTCAGGTAACAGTGTGTTTCTTTAATGTATACAGGAAGTTCCTGAGTTACAGATGAAATACATTCCTGAGAACTTCTTTAGGTCAGATTTGTATGTAACTCGGATCTCTGATGAACAGTGCAGATATGGTAATAATAATAATAATACTATAATGGCTCATATGTGGTAATAATAATACAGTGTAATACTGTAATAATAATAATATTTCTGTACTGTAATAAGTTACAGAAACTATTGTGCTTTATCTTTTAATTCAAACAAACAACATAAAAACAAACAAACATACGAACAGTTTAGATAGGAGATAGGAGATAATTTCAGAAAAGAATATTGAAGATTAACATTCAACTAATGTTGCATCATCACTAAGCTAATAGGAATGTTACACTTATTCTGATCTTCTAACCAAATCAATAATAACCTTTCCATTTCAATAATTAATCCACTACACTGCTTAGTAATAATTAACACTTTCATTGGAGCACTTCCTTTCACATGTTCCCTTATTCCCACTTTATCCTTCATAATTGTTTTTGATAGTCAAGCATCTGAAGCCTAATGCTTTCCCAATGAATGATGGCATCTGGCCTTCCTCCGAATGCTTAATTATTTCTACTTTTGTTTCCATTATAATCACCTTTCTTTTTACTGCAGGCTCACCTGGACTTGCAGAGGACTTTAGCTTTAGAGGCATGGTCATAAGGGTAAACACAGACTTACAAAATCAAATAAAAAATTAAGACAAAAGTGATGTTATGTGTGATTATGTAAACAGTGAGATTAGCTGCTAGTGTAAAGATGCTGCACCAATGAACCACTTACACCATGGGGGTTTGTTTACATGCATGGAAAAAACTAGTTCCTGAATTATTAATTTAATTATTTAATTATAAATTATTCTCATGGGGAGCCTTGGAAGCTATTCATAAGTACAGAACACCATAAATCAGGTCATCTGTAACCTGGGGACTGCCTGCATTTCACAATGATATTTTCAGTAAGTTTTAAATATTTTTTCCATTCCTTAATTTTTTTTTTCTTTAGGGACTCCTTCATTAGTATGTTAACTCTTATCTTCAATATTTGTCATTTTCTCTCAAATCCTTCTTGCCTTCATTTTTAAAAATTCCCTCCTTTTACCTTATTATTTCTTATAAGGTATTATTTGTTGTGTTTGGAGTCTGTTTGTGTGCACACATGTATGTTTTTTCTATGTTATATTTCTTATTTGTGCATCATTTCTGAAATATTCTTTTCTTTTTTGAGCTATATCAGCTCATTTCTGAGTTTTTCTAATTCTGATTTGTTTTTTCATATCTCATATTATTTTCTTAGTGTAATTTAGTTCATTTTAAAGTGATTTGCATATGTATGAATATGTCTTTCTAGTGTGGTTTCATTGCCTACAGGGTTATTCTGTTTCTTACTGTCTTTTTTTTCTTGTAATTATGGTATACAAGTTTTCTTGCATGGTATTTCACTTGAATAGTTTTCCTATGCTCATTTTTTAATGTGACTTTAAATGAACTAAAAGAACTTTTAGAGTTGGAAAGTATTTCATCTGAAATGAAAAATATATTAAATGGGATTAACAGCAGAGTAGACACTACAGAAGAGGATACTGGTGAACTTGAAGACAACAGCAATAGAAACTATCCAAAAGGAAACACAGAAATAAATAAGACTTGAAAAAAAAATCAATAGTGACAGTGGCCTGTGGGAAAATATCAAGAAGCCTAACTTGTGTGTAACTGGAGTCACAAGAAGAGGAGGGGAAAAATACTTGAAGAAGTATTAGGTGGAAAATTTGACAAAAAGTATAAACCCACCTATCCAAGAAGCTCAACATCTCTCAAATAGAAGAAACATGAAGAAAACCACACCCAAACACATAGTAAACATATTGCTGAAAACCAGTAGTAAGGAAAAAAATCTTAATGCAGCCAGAGAAAAAAGGCACATTACACACACAGAGAAACAAAGCTGAGAATTACAGCAGACTTCTCAGAAACTATGCAAGACAGAGGACAATGGAGAAAAATCTTTTTCTCAAAAAAGTCAATCTGGAATTTTACACCTAGAGAAAATATCTTTCAAAAATTGAGGGGATGTAAGGACTTCTTCAGATGAAAAACTTGATAAATGTCATCATTAATAAACTGCAGTACAAGAAATATTAAAGGAGGAATGCAGAAGAAAAATGACACCAGACGGATATTTGAATCTACACAAGAAAAGGAGGAGCATGAGAAATGGATGGATCATTGTTTTAATAACGGAGATTAGAATTGTTTTCTCAGCCCACATTTTCATTATGTCTAAATATGCCAAAAAAGATGAAACAGATATCAGAGAGACCTCATGAAAGGAAGTAATCTACTCAAAGAAACTGAGTGCAATGTACATAAGAAATAAAACTATGAGAAAAACTATCTTTCCCTTGGCCTTATAGATGCTAATAATTTACCTTATTATGTCTTAAGTAACAAGACATTTTCAGATAAGTTGTAGTTTCATCTTGAGATCAGAGTTTAATGAAAAAGGAATTGAATATTTTAAACGCAGATGTAATAAGCTCCTTAAAGCCAAAAATTATTATGGCTTTTGAAATTAGAAATTAAAAAGCCACCAAAACATTTTACAGGGTGAATTATTGTATTTCATTAGCTGGAGCACACAAAATACCAATGAAGTTTGTACAGATTACATTGGTGAATGCCTGCTGGATGGAAAGTCACTATAATAAATCATGGAAGTTCCATTTCCCAAATGTATACTAACTTTCTGAATGAAAGATTTAATTGCAAAAATGAAGACTGGGTTGATATTTTGTCACAGAATTGTAATTTTTTCTTAAAAATGGACAAGTCTATAGACATTGCTAGACTTGATGTTTTGCTTATATCTCTCTGGTAGCAGCACCAACTAATCATCAAAGGAGGTCTTTCATTTGAATGTTTGCCATTTAATACAAGTTGTGCTAAAATAAAATAGTAAAAGTATTACATAAACTTTTTGAACATCATAGTTTATCTTGGAATACGTGTGTTGACATTAGCATCAATGGTTCAAAAGTAACGGTGAGTAAAATCGTTAGCATGAATCAAGTCATTGTACTCTTTCCTTGCTACATACATGATGTTTAAAAAAGCCATTTTCATTTAAGAATGTCCTTAAAAAGCTTAGGAAAAACTATTCATTTTATTGAGTACACATTATTTTAATATTTTTTGTGATACACAAATTAATTACTGAAGTACGTCTTCAGGAAAAGCACTTGTGTAATTTTTTATAGTTGCAGTCTCAAATAGCTGTGTTTTTCATAGCACAGTTTTAGTTGAAGCAATGACTGATAAACTACGATTATTTAGTTTGAGTATTTAAAAGAAGAACAGAAATGAAGTAAGTCTATTACTGCAAAGAAAATAACTGAAATAATGTGATGCTAGTGGTAAAAAAAAATCAAACTATAGCTGGAATTTGAACAAGCTCTTCTGACTTCTCAGAGTTAGACCTAGGTTTGTAAGACCTGAAATTTATACATTGGGTGGGGAGTGGTGACTGTTAGGGTGGAAAGCTTAGTAGGTGTTCTGTGGCCCAGGTAAAGAAAGATTTCTCATGCAAAGATTAAAATATAAAAGTAAAAAAAGTTTATTTTATCTTAGAAGGATAGAGAGAATGACAGAGTGAGAGAGAGAAAGAGGGGAAAGAGCAGGGAGATGGCTTGGCATCCTAAAGAAAGAGAAGGGGGTGCCAGCAGTGAGGCCAAGAGGCCAAGTGATTTTAAGGGTGGGGAAGAGAAAAAAAGTAGTGCTGGCTGTCAGTTGATAACAAAAGCAGCAGCAGGATGTCAAAGTCCAGAACTTGGTTTCCTGCCTTTCCTTGGAGAAGGAATTGTCACAGGAGATGTGATTTGAGATATGGTTGAGGCTGTAGCTCATTCTTCTGTTTAGTCATGAAGTCTGTAAAAGCAGATTCTCAAAAAACAATTTTAAAGAGAAAGATTTACATCTCTTTTATGTCCTTTCAGCTCTTTTCAGAAGTTGTGCAAAACAGAACTCCTGTGGGGTGCCTGTTAGTGAAAGAACTCATAGGATTGATCTTTAACTGTTACTGGGGAAATTGTGGGACTAGGTATTTTCCTGTTATTTTTGCAAGGCCACCCCTTTCAGTGATGGTGGTTCATATTTAAGAAAAAGAATACAAAATAAACAAAAATTAGGCAAAGTGAATATTTATTTAGAATTAGAAAACATCACTGAAGTAATTCAGGTATCTTTCTTCTGAGATCTCTTTAAGCACATTAACCAGAAGTGTTCACACAGAAATGCTTCTGACCAAAACCTGACGTCCCCTCTGTACCTAGACCTTACTACTACTACTACTCCTACCAACTCCTTTCTCTTACAGGGTCCCATGAAAATAAAGGGACTTGAAGCTTAAGTTTCCTTGGCTGCAGAGTAATTCACTTTTACTCCTACTCTTTCCATTAGAGCATTATGCTTCTCATGATATTATCTGACAGATGTAAATTTAACTAATGAAATTTTTAAAACCACAGACTGCTTAAATTTTACAAACTGAAAATACTTGCATAATCAATATGCAGATCAAGCAGCAGAACTTTAACAGCATCTCAGAAACACTATTTGTGCACCTTCCACTCACTACATTCCTCCTGTACTGTTGAAGGATAACTGCTATCCTCGTTTCAAATTACCAGTTTTATACTTTATATAAGTGGATTTGTAATGTACTTTTTTGCGTCTGGATTTCATTCACATTGTGTTTGTAAGACGCATCCATATTTTGCATACTTGTCTTTCATTCTCATTGCTGTATTGTATTCTATTGTGTGACTATACCACAATTTATTTATCTAGTCTTTATTAATGGACCTTTGGATAGTCTTCAGTTTTTGCTATTATAAAGTGTTGCTATGAACAGTCTAGTATATCTGTTGGTAAATGAATGCATGTATTTTCTCATGGGTACACACTTAGAAGTGGAATTGCTGAGTCATGGGGTACATGTATTTTCACCTTTAGAGGATACTGCCAGTTTTCCAAAGTGGTTGTACCAATTTAGACTCCTACTAGCAGTGTTTGCCAACTCTGTTGTCCATCTTTTTCATTTCAGCTATTTTGGCTAGCTATACAGTGGTATCTCTTGTTAATGGAAAAGAACCCAAACTCTGTAAAATAATTTAAAGAGGTTTATTCTGAGCCAAGTGTGAGTGACCATGGTCCAGAGCCACGTCCAGGAAGCCTTGAGCAAGTGGACTCGCCATGGTTGGGTTACAGTTTGGTTTTATACATTTTAGGGAAATAGGAATTACACATAAAGTCATAAATCAATACATGGAAGGCATACATTGGTTTGGCTCAGTGAAGCTTTGTCTAAAGACTTGGAATGTTTTAAGTTAAGATAAGGAAGTCTGCTAATCAGAGACAAGTCACCAGGACATATACTTAGACTCACAAGACCTCCTGGGTAAATTGAGGACCTGAAGGCGTGGTTTAAGCTTTGTCTTGCATAGCCTTAGGCTGGTTAATGAATTACAAAGGATATCTCCAAGAAGGTATGGGGACATGATGAGGCATGTTTGACCTCCCTTCTCATGGCCAGCAAGTCAGCTTTAGGGTATTTCTGGGGTCCCCTTAGTCAAGATGGGGTCCATTTTATTTTAGTTCACACATATCATGATTTTAATTACATTAGGCTGATAACTAATGAAGTTGAGACTTGGACAGCTTCTTTTTTGAAGTGCCTTTTAAAATCTTTTGCCTGTTATCCACCTTCTGTTCCTCCAATTGTGTTTCTTATTGATTTGTATGAATTCTTTATATAGTCTGGATACCAGTACTTTGTCAAACATATGTATTGGAAATTCTTTTACTGAGTTGCCTAGTCATTCTCTTAATGAATAAAATTTCTTAATACAGACCAGTTGATCATTTTTTACCTTTATGGTTGGAGCTTTTTGTGTCCTGCTTAAGAAATCTTTGCCTACATGTAGTAAAGGATTGATCTTCTTCCAAAGAAAGAGGTCCTTACTCCTGGCTCCTGGGAGGTCATCTGCAAACCCTTGGAATGGCCTGCCTCATAAGAGTATCTTTGTTTACCTGGGTGTCTTGGGCCATGCCAGATAGCCTATGCTAACACTGTTATTTATGGTGGGGACCTTAGGCCATGTGGTATCACACTGGAGGGGCTGGCATCTAAGGTCAGCAATGTGGGAAGTCAGCCATGACTATGAGATTGACACCCTCACCCGTCACCCTGGGGGGATGGGAGGGTGAATATTAGACACCAAGGCTTGGTTGAGCTTCCCTGGTTGGCAATACCGTGTTGCCATACATCTTTGTTGGGAGAAGTAAGCACTGTCCACACAACTCCACTGGGAGAAAAAAACTGGAAACTCTGTGCTTGATCTCTCCAGGACCCTGCCCTACGTGCTTTTTCCAGTTGCGAATTTTAACCTGTAACCTTTTGATACAGTACACTATAACCGTGGGTATAGTAGCTTTGCTGAGTTCTGTTCTAGTGAATTATTGAACCTGTAGATGGTCTGGGGGATCTCTGGAACTGCAGCCTATCAAAGGTCATGCAAATGTTCTCCTGCTTGATTTTAAAAGCTTTATTGTTTTATTATGCACATTTAGACTTGCAATCTCCCTAGAATTGACTTGTGCATGGGGTGTAAAATACAGGTCAAGATACATTTCTTTTCCTTATATGACATTCATTTGGCCTTGCGCTGTTCATTGAAAAGACCATCTTTTCTCACTGTATTGCTGTGTCACTTTTGCCACAAATCAACTAATCCGTATGTCTGTTTTTAGATTCTCTATTCTGTTCCATACATTTATCTTTCTGTTCTGCACAAATATCTCACTGCCTTCCTTACTGATTTTTTATAATGGTACTTCCAATGTATTAGTTAAGTCTTCCAGCTTTGTTCTCCTTCAAGATTGGCTTGCCTATTTATGGTCCCTTGTATAACTATATGAATTTTCAGCTTGTCAACTTAATTTTTTAAAAAAACCCTGCTGGAATGTGATAGAGGTTATGTTGAATTATAAATTAACATCTTTACATCTGACATCTTTACAGTATTAAATCTGTTAACCCTTCAACACAGTATACTCTTCCATTTATTTAGATCTTTTATTTCTCTTAATAATGACTTGTAGTTTTCACTGTAGAGATGTTGTAAATCTTTCCTTCCTCAGATTTATTCCTACATATTTCAATTTTTTAAAATAACGGTATTGTAATTTATATAACTTTTTGTATAGAAACCCAAAAGACACTATAAACTACTAAAATTAATATGAAATGTGGCAATATTGCTAGATGCAAAGACAATATACAAAAACAATTTTGTTTCTATATACCAGCAACATAAAAAAATAAGTGAGTTTATAAAAGGTATCCATGTAACAAAAACATTTGTACCCCCTTAATATTTTGAAATAAAAAATATAAGATAGGCTAATGTTTTATTTGAAAAATAGTTTTCTTTAAATATGCAGCTTTTAAAAAGATCTGTGGAATTCAAAAGTAATTTTAAGAATAATTTTTTTCTTAGGATTTTCCCTGAAATTTCCTTTGCAATTTATTTCCAGTGTTACAAGGGAAAACAATATAAAAATGTAATTCATTGGTAGTCATTTTGGTAGGAAGATATATTCCCAAAAATGAATAGACATGCACGTTAACTATCTGATGATTTAATGATTATTTTGAGTTTAACATTTCTTTTAAAACAAATTCTAGAACTCCAATAATCGTATTTACTGCATCTGCACACTGATGACTGCAATTAGGTGCTACCTTATCTTAGAATGATATAACATATATACATATAAATTATGATATCTCAGTTTAATCCACTGAATTGTTACTTTCAGTTTGTCAACAAGTTCTTATGGTCTGGTAATCTTATGATTAAGTCAGCACAAAAAGTATTTTACTCATCTATAATTATTCAAGTTTTATTTTCTATGTAGCAGGCAAAATATTCAAGGGCACTTAATTATAACAAAAAATATAAAATATTCCCATTTCATTAGATGTGATTTAAATTTTTAATTCCTGATTTTTCAAAAAATAATTAGAACTTTACCATTTCCTTAATGAAAAGGAAAAAAGTCCTGGATATCAATATACAGAAAGGCATAAAGCTGCACAAGGACAGAAGAATAGATGATTTATCAAAGCAGATAGACCAGTGGACCAGTTATATCTCAAAGATGATAAATCTCTTTTGTGTATCCACAGTTCTACTGGGCACACTCTCTGATTGGACTACACTGGATAATAAGACACTTCTATAGCTAGTCCCCCAAAATGGCAAATCTTATTTCTCATTTTATTTAACTATAGAGTTTTTTATAAGTCCTTTTGTAAGAAAAAATGAAAAATTGACATTTCTGGACTGTATCATTTTCAACATTAATATACATTATATTTGGTAGCCAAGCATAAAACTTAACTCCTTCCCCCAGCCGTGGTTGATTTTTACAAATGGCACAGCCATTAGATTGAAGGTTGTAGCAGATATTTTACCTATATATGTGGTTTCCATGAAAGGATCCTGATAAAGATACTTGAGTCAGAAAGAAGGAAGAGCTTTAGCTACCCAGAAAGATGGTTTTGCTCTGAACAGGGCAGTTGCTGTTCTCCAAGATTTCTAGCATGCTTGCCCAGAGAGAAGAGCCGTGGGCTGTAGCTACCATCATCCAGCAGAAGTGGCAGGAACATCACTTGCACAAGCCAGTGGATGAGGAGAGGTAGGACACTCAGGATGTGAAGTTTAAGAGGAAAACAAGCTGACAAAGAAAGAAGCAGCAAAATTCTCCTAGTATATACAGCCTATTCTCCTAAGGGGAGTCCTATCAATGCAAAAATAATGTCTATAGCTAAAGGAATGCCTTTCTTGTTTATATCCCTTTAATATTTGCTTATACCTTCGTATTTGTCAGAAACATGTAATAAAGTTGGCATATATGTATGTAGGTGTGTGTGTATATATATATATCTGTCTCCTCCACTGGACTCAGAACCCACACACTCAGAATCTTGTACTTGGTTGGAATTGAATAAATGGCAGTTGTAGTATGTATGTCAACCTTTAAAATAGAGAATAATCATGTTAATTTACACATGTATACATGATTTGGGTTAACTGGTAAATGACCTCTCATTGATGTGTTAATTTTTTTGTCTTTGCATGTATTATCTTCTCTGCTGAAACAAACTGGAAAAATCACAAGTTTTAAAATTTTACTGAGCAAAAGAAAAATGTGCCTCTCTAGATTAACCTAGCCAACATGGAAAACTATGTAACACTGCATGTTATTTTGAATTAATATAAATCATGAATTATAATGTTGCAGTTGCATTTGGGCTCATTTGCATTATTCTGACCAGGTCAGAAAACTATATGATTCAATAATTTCAAGTAAAATCATGGTTTTGGTGTGTATGAGTTTGACATTTCTATTTTTACAACCAATGGAGTCAACTGCTTAATACAGAATTTGTTCTAGAAAACACCTATTTATAGTTATTGATGTAAAATACAATAAAATGTATTTAATATTCTAGTAAAACAATGAACAGCTTTAAAAAACCTTTAACGAAACCAATCTTTAAGGTACATCTCCTAACACACAAAAATCAGATAAGTAATATTACTTAGCAGAAGAGTTACAATTAACATTGTGAAGTGTTTGAATTTTAGGCACTGTAGGTAAAAACAAGGAGAAAAATCCCCATGATTTTATGGGAAAATGACTGTCTAGATCTTTTAATTAGACCGAAATGAAAGTAATAGATAATATTATTTATATTTTGGTAGATAACCATGTGGTTTCAACAGCTAAATTTAGAAACACAAATGTGGCACTGAAAAAAATGGACAGGGGAATTGCACTTGCAACTTCCTTATCCTTTTCCTCTCAGTCTCCTGATTCTCAGGAAATGGTGCTATGGTCTGAATGTTTGTGTCTGTACCCCACTCCCATAATTCATATGCTGAAGCCTAATCTTCAATGTGATGGTATCTGGAGGTGGGGCCTTTGGGAGGTGATTATCGTTCTTATAAAAGAGAACCCATAGAGATCCCTTGTTCCTTCTGCCATGGGAAGACAGCAAAGCTACGAACATTTATGAACCAGGAAGAGTGCCCTCACCATACACCAAATTTGCAAGCACCGTGATCATGGACTTCCAAGCCTCCAAACTGTGAGAAATAAATTTCTTTTGTTTAAAGGCTACCAGCCTATGATATTTTTGTCACAGAAGCCCCAACAGGCTTAGACAAATGGTAACTTTTACAATAGTTCAGGACAAAAACCATGCGGTGACACCTGATGCTTCCCTGTCTCTTACATCCAAATCTTGAAAAACTTTGTTAGCTCTATCTAACGAATATATCCAGAATATACTAATTCTCATCACCTTCACTGCTAACACCTATTATTTCTAGCTTGGATTATTATAACAATATTTAATCCTAAAATATTTGTTCCTTCAATTGTTCACTCACCCATCCTACAACTACTAATGGAACAACCACTTGTATCAAAAACTGTTCTGGGTACTTTAGTACATAGGGAATTGTTTTTTGGGCCTTTACAAAAAGAATACCTCTTACCCTTACCCATCCTGAACCTTACTATGGCACACTGTCCCAGGACATAACTGCCAGGGCACTAAATAGAGTCAACATGAGAAAATAATTCTAATGACTAGGTAAGAAATCATTTTCCAACAAGGGATTCCAGTGCTTTGCTTCTAAACCAAACTAAACTAGAGAACCTGATTGATATGTCATTAAAAATATTCTGATGATAGATTGCTATTAGTAAATGATTTCTGGCATATAACTCAGAAGGAATAATTGAATGACATTGCTATATAAGTATTCCTTTTTCCTCTCAACTTAAATGAACAAAATGCTTTTACATCTCTAAAAATGAAAGAGAACTGATGTTGAATACTGTCAGATAGTAGCAATAAATATTTATCCATGAAAACTTAAGTTAAATAAAAAGCCCAAGCTTATTAAGATATATGTTTTAATAAAATATTACTTTTTATGTTTAATTATTAAAAATTGGGATATCTGTTGTTTTGATCAGGTGAACACTAGTAACAGATGTAATGATAAAGAAATTTCCTCCAAGCTGACTTAACATTTAGAACATTATGATCACAGGATATAAATAAATTTAAATACAGTTATCCCTCTGTGTACGCAGGAGATTGGTTCCGGGATCCCCAAAAGTATACCAAAGTCCCCACATATTCAAGTCCCTCAGTCAGCCGTGAGTGACCCACTTACAGAAAAAGTCAGTCCTCCATGGGTTTTGCATCAGCAAATACTGTATTTTCAACCCTCATTTGTTTGAAAAAATACATGTATAAGTGGACCCATTCATTTCAAACTCAGGTTGTTCAAAGGTCAACTGTATACACATATTTTTTGCTGCAGGAAAGTATGATAACCAATAAGACTTTTATGCCTAAAACCACACAACACAAGAGAATTATGCAGGTCAGGGTTTCTCAACAGCACATTATCGGTATGTTCGGGCCGGTTAATTTCTTGTTGTTGGGTGGTTGTCTTTTGCAATGTAGGATGTTTTGCAGCATCCTTGGCATCTTCCCACTAGACAACAGTAGCACCCCACTCCCTAGTTATGTCACCAAAAATGTCTCCCTAATTGCCCAATGTCCCCTGGGAGGCAACAGTCCCTGAGAACCATGGATACCCAGGATAGAATAGTAATACAATATAAAGCTTTGACTATCAAAATAGATGATAGTTGGTATCAAACTACTATGGTGTTTAATTCCATTGGATACAATTATAACAGCAATAGTTATTGTAAAATGACATTTTACAAAGCACTGGAAATTACATTATTTGCCATTATTTACAATAATGGTCAAGAACTTTGGATGTTATTTTATGATCCATTAGCTGAAAGCATCCTGCATTTTATAGGAAAGGTGAGTAATCGTTCCTATCTTTTTCTTAGTGATCTTTTTCTGAACCTTAATATGGCACTTTATGATGGCGCATAGATGTGATTTTTAAATGATATCACATTGAATACTAAGTGGAAGATTTAGTCTTCAAAGCCTTGCACAAAGTTCACCACTGTATTTATAAAATTTGGCTGCTACAACTGATTATTTTATGCCACCTCTGGCAGGAATTTTATTTAAATTACTTATCTTTTTCTAAACCCTAACATGGCATTTTAGAACACTATGATTTTATCTCATATGGTTCTAAGACTTTTTTTTCCTTTTGAGGAATATGTTAAGTTTTTGAAGATTATCTTTCTTGATAAATGTCTAGAAAATAACTGAAAAGAATATTAGAGCTTTTAAAAAATGTAAACTGTTTATATACAAAGCAAACATTTTTCAAAATTCAACTCACACAAACTAGAAACCATTTTTTAC
Source organism: Daubentonia madagascariensis (assembly GCA_023783475.1). Classification (NCBI taxonomy): domain Eukaryota; kingdom Metazoa; phylum Chordata; class Mammalia; order Primates; family Daubentoniidae; genus Daubentonia; species Daubentonia madagascariensis. The sequence continues at coordinate 11,194,889 of JAKFHU010001670.1, forward strand.
TTCCACTTTTCAAATGATGGCTATACAATTCCAAGGATTTGGAGGTTGAGAATAGTTTAAGAACTCCACAGAGCCTTTCTATACATAGAAGCAGTACAGGTACCTCCTCAGGTACCTCCTTAATCCTGTTACTAGTCACTAAACAGTCTCCTGCTATGCCCCAATTCTCCCCAGCTTAATCAGTTTACTGGCAAGAATGCCAATGGAATCATTAGTTCTAACTATAAATATAAAAATTTATGTAGTCCTTTTATTGTTTTAAAGCAATTCTACATATATTACCTAGTACTAATCCAACAGATTAAATGAGGTAGGTAAAAAAGATGTCAGAGGTAAGAAATTTGCAGTTTAGTAATAACTTACCTAGTTTAGAATTCAGCAGCAGCAGCCACACAGCTGAACTACAGCACAGGTCTCCAGATCAATCACACCCATCTCTTTTCAAAAGAAACCCTCAGCTGAGCTCTTGATCTTAACTATATTGCATGGAGTTTTGGGATACTTGAAGGGAAGTTAAATAAAATTCCTGCCAAAGGCGGCATAAAGTGGTCAGTTGTAGCAGCCAAATTTCATAAGTAGTCACTTTGTACAAGTCTTTGAAGACTAAATCTTCCAATTTGTCTGCACTCAATATATTATCTTTTAAAAATCAAGTCTATGTTGAAATACTTATTAAATTGCCAAAACATGTTCTTTCAAAGTTTGAACTCTTATATCACAAAGAACAAAACAATAACCTCAAGTTCTCAAGAGGATGGGTCTATCTGTGACAATCAAATAATACAGAAAAGTGAATTTGATAATTTGGCATAGATGTTTCTAAGTTTCTGTAAAGTGTTTGTTTATATACATGCCAGTTACGGTGGCCTTCAAAAATCATTGTTCAATCCCTAAAATTAACTCAGTTAAAATCCAGATATTTAATAACCTATCAGGAACCACCTGTCCCTCAGACTAACAATCACTCATTTTAACTATTCTAGTGCTGAAAGTAATAAGCATTATAATAAAATATATATTCACAGCTACAACTAAACAGTTCAGGTCCCTTAAAACTTACACCAAAGCAAGGTGCTTTAGTTCAGCATTTCCGAGTTATCTTTGCAGCCTGGGGAGGCTGAGCCAACGTGCCCGTCGGAGCGCCAGGCAGCCCCGGGTCCCCATGGCTACCGCCACAGCAACGCGCCGCAGCGGGCAGGGCAGGCCCGAGCCCCGCGGGGGAAGTAGGGTGGAGCCCGGCGCCCGCCCGCTCCTCAGGGACCCTCAGGGGCGACGCCACGAAATTCACTTCGCCGAGAAGAGCAAAACGGCTTCTGGGCCAGGCTGGGAGCAAAAGCAAACCTGCCAGCAGCTCATGCCCGCTTCTTCGCGGCGGTAGAGGCAGACCTCCTGGCGACACCAGGCCACGTTGGTTCCCCTTCATCCTGTTTTCTCTTTTACACAGTATCTCGAGGACTTCGTTCTTTCCGTGCTCACTCGGGAAAATCTACAACGCTTCCACACATATGACGCCAAGGACGCTGCCAACTAGCCCGCCTCAACTCTCGCCTTTCCCACCGTCCTCTCCGCAAGCCCCACCCGCTACTGTCAGGCGCGCGAGCCGGGGTGGGGGCGGGGAGCGCGTGCTCCCGCCCGCGCGCCTCAGCCGCGCCCCGCCCCCGGGCGCGCGCCCAGCCCGTATAAGGCGAGGGGAGCTCGCCCCGTCCACTCTGCCTCCGCCCCGCGCGCGCTGCCCGGGGTGAAGGCGCTGCAGTAGGTTTCCGCAATTCATTTCGTCTCCACTCCGCTCCTAAAGGACCGTTTCCACAGTGGCAGAAGGCAAACCCAGTAAAACTTAATAAACATAAAAGATTAGATAGTACTAAAACTCCTTTTACCACTACTGCTCACCACTTTATCCTCTCCCCGCAAAAACCCGAGCTCCGCCCGGGCCAGGCCGCCCCTCACCGCCGCTCCGCGAGCCCGCGCTTACGCTTTCCGGGCTCGCCCCGCCCCGCCGGCCCCGCCCCCGGGCCCTTCCCTCCCGCTCTCAGGGAAGCCAGCGTGTACGAGCACGGGTGTGCGGCGTCCGGAACGCGCGTTGCTACTTTTGGGGGTGAGGCGTTCCAGCTCCTCTTCCCCTTCCGTGAGTCCCTCCTTTCCTCCAACATCCCGCTCGCCCGTGGCTGGCCGCCACCGCCGCAGCTCTCGCGCCCCGAGCGAGCAGTGCGCGTGCGCGCGCACACGGGCGCGCGGCCGCCGGGTCTCCGCGCTCCCTCCCCCTCCCGCTCCTCTATAACTTGGCTGGCGAGGAGGCGGCGCCGCCGGAGTCGGAGGGCGGGGAGCTCGGAGGAGGGAGCTCGAGAGTTGTGGAGACTAGTGACTGGGAGAAGTCGCAGCCTGCTCTAGGCGGCTCCTTCCCGCTCCCCGTCTCCCTCTCTCACACACCTACTCCGCCTCCCGCCCCTGCCCGCGCTCCTTCTCTCGCCCGGGGCCCGAGCGGGTCGCTCTCCGGGTCTCGGCGCGGCGGGGGCGCCCCGGGGGTGCCCTCGCCCTCCCGGTGCGGGCGGGCGGGCGGGATGTGGCGCCTGGTGCCCCCGAAGCTGGGCCGCCTGTCCCGCTCGCTGAAGCTGGCGGCGCTGGGCAGCCTGTTGGTGCTGATGGTGCTGCACTCGCCGTCGCTGCTCGCCTCCTGGCAGCGCAACGAGCTGGCCGACCGGCGCTTCCTGCAGCTCAATAAGTGCCCGGCGTGCTTCGGGACGAGCTGGTGCCGCCGCTTCCTCAACGGACAGGTGGTGTTCGAGGCGTGGGGCCGCTTGCGCCTGCTGGACTTCCTCAACGTGAAGAACGTCTACTTCGCGCAGTACGGCGAGCCCCGCGAGGGCGGCCGCCGCCGAGTGGTGCTCAAGCGCCTCGGCTCGCAGCGCGAGCTGGCGCAGCTCGACCAGAGCATCTGCAAGCGGGCCACGGGCCGGCCCCGCTGCGACCTGCTCCAGGCCATGCCCCGGACCGAGTTCGCGCGCCTCAACGGCGACGTGCGTCTGCTCACGCCCGAGGCGGTGGAGGGCTGGTCGGACCTGGTGCACTGCCCCTCGCAGCGCCTGCTCGACCGCCTGGTGCGCCGCTACGCCGAGACCAAGGACTCGGGCAGCTTCCTGCTCCGCAACCTCAAGGACTCGGAGCGCATGCAGCTGCTGCTGACCCTGGCCTTCAACCCTGAGCCGCTGGTGCTACAGGTAGGCGCGGGGCTCGGGCGGGGGGCGCCCTGCCGGGAGGGGCCGTGCGTGGGAACCGGAGTCGGGAGAAGTGGCTCCGCCCGCGCTCGCTGCCAGTCTGGACCCAGCCCGGCTGGACCAGGCTGCAGGCGTGGGAAGGGGGCGTCGCTGGGGGATCCCGGGGGCTGTTCTGGGTTGCGGAGGATGACCCGGCTAAAGGAGAGTTTGCTCTTGTCACCTAGACTCGGGCGCATCTCGGATTTGACTGCAGATCTCTCAACGCCAGAGGGAGTGCGTCTCTAACGCTCCCAAAATGTCTCTCCAGCGAGTTTCCTTCCGCTCTCCTCCCTGCCTTTCTGCTTTTATCTGCCAGGGCTTGCATGTCCACGGCGCAGACTGTTCGTGAGCCCTCGGACCTTTCTTAGTTCTTTCCAAGTGGTTTCATGCAGCGTTCGCTCTTTCCTTTACTGACCCTCGTGGCTGGCCCAACTTCGGCATCAGAGTCTTTGTTTTATTTCTTAGCTCATTTATCTGGCAGTCATTCGGACAGCTAATTCGGGGGCAAGTTGGGGAAGATAAAATCAGAATGGAGCAGTGGTCAGGGGTGGGGTTAATCCATGAGCCTTGCTTTGGGTGGGATTAGAATCAGAGAAACAGGAAAAAGTAAGGCAGCGTTGGACTTGGGGTTGGAAGGGCTTAAGGCCAAGACGGGTATTTTCATCCTGATCCTGTGACCTGCCCTATTCATCTGGTAGTCTGTTGCAGGAAGATGAAATATTAGGCCAAGGCGAGAAACAGGGAAGGAGATTCTTGCCTCTCGCCTAACTGCGTTATTTGCTCTCTTCTGACTTTATTTTGAAAAGAAATGTGCCTTTTAGGGGAATAGAGTGAACTCTTTTTACCGGTGACAGCAAAAAGAGAACAAAAACCAAACACACTGTGTTTACCTTTGGAGTATTTACTTGTTTCCACACATCCCCACTCGGCTTTAGAGCGGTGTCCTTGGACAGTGATTACAACTGTGGGGTTGTGATCCCTCCTTGTAACTGCGGGAAAAGTTACCGTGCTCCTTTTCCATGCAGTTTTACTGTATTTCAAATACAAAGGGAAAAAAGTGACTTAAAATTAATCACAAATAATGTTGGTGTACTTCACGCCCTTTCTGCATTACTAAGAGTGTCACTGATGGATGTTCACAACGTCAGGTTCATTAATAAAAAAGAATGTCACTGATGGCTGGAAGGTTTGTACGTGGTGGTTGTTTGTTTTTTAAAATGTAAGTGTATGAATAGGAATGTGAAGTATTTGTTTTCTTTTCTCAGGTTCTACACTGCGTATTTTAGCTAAAAGAAACCAGCTTTGTTTGATTAGTTCAGCCAAATAATTTTAACACAAATATTTTGCTTCAAACAAAAGTTTAAAGTTGGTCTTAGTAAATTTTAAGGCGTCCTAGGATATATGTAATGGGTTAATTTTAAAGTACAGATTGTGTATTAAATACTGCTTTATCTCCTAACAGTGAGTGTTGTATAAAGCTGGTCAAACTTCCCTCAAAGAAATTTACTTTATTCAGTTGTTCCAAAACTAGTAAGTCGCTAAAGGTTCAATGTATATTTTTGATATATATACACTTGAAACTTTTTTTCATTTAAGTTATCTTTTCAGTTTAAGAAATAGAAATCTTATTGTTTATATTAGCAAGGTTGGTTCATGGAGATAGCTTTTAGCAGTTTGCTAAAATAGTCTGTCAAATTCTCTGGGACCCAACAATTTAGTAAGGAGCTGTCTTAGTAATATACATTGCTATACTGAAAATACTGGCTGCCTATTGAAAGATTTTTATCAGGTGATTTTGAATATTGATGTATTAATAACAACTAATACTGAAACAATATTTTAAGAATGTTATGTATCCAGATTTTTACAAATGTAGTCATGGTGTCTGAATTTGGGAAACTTGGCATTCTGTTTATACTGAGATAAATCTCCTTTGTTCAGGAAAGTTTTATATTTTTTTAAAGTTTGAAGTTCTCTTGGCGTTTCAGATTACTTTATAGTTGAGATAGGTGTGCTTGCATCTTGGTTTTTGATTAACTTTTCCCTCATACTTACTCTTTTATCTGTTTTGATCTTTAGTGATAAACAACTTTTGTTTTTGAAAAAGCACAGTAATTTTTTTTTTGTTTTAAACTTACACAATTGCTTTGAGTAGGTCCATTGATGAGTTATAGGATAAGACTTTGTTTTTAGTATGTGAGGAAACATGTATCAACATTGTAGACTGTGGCATTTGTAAATTGCATTTTTAATTTAGATAACCCAGTTCCCAGGAATAATGCTAATACTTTACAGCTAATTACATACTGTGAAATATAAATTTGAAGTCTTTAGTACCAGTCAGTCATATTGGTATGTTCTTTTTTTAACCTGATGAACAAGCAAATAGAATAAGAAGACTAATTTTTAAATATACGAGATCTTCATAGAGCTGCTACTTTCTTTAGAGAACCACTTGATCTTTGGTAAAAGCTAGTGACTTAAGTATGAGGATTGATGATTGTATAAAATCACTAAAATGAAAGGAATCTCAAAATTCTGTGATCAAATACAAAGGTATTATACAGTAAGCGAAATCATGATGTTCATTACTTTTTGTTAGCTAGGCAAGCTATTCATTTTTAGTATTTATAAATACTAAAATATACTAAATATAAATAAATACTAAAAATACTAAAATACTATACACAGCTATAAAACTGTGTATAGCTGTTAGTAGTATATTCCAATAGTAGTATTGGAATATTAATTGATACTGATAGAAAAACTCAAATTTTGCTCTCTATATTTTGCTTCGTATATTTTTAAAAAACATTTTTATGGGTAAAGTGTGTATTTTACAGCTTAAAGAGGAACTCACTCTTTTTTCCAGGAGAGGGAGCTACTTGTCGAACTTTTGGACAGTTGGTGACAAACTATAGTTTTCTTATATTGTCCAAAAATTAACTACCTTGGGGAAAAAAGTCTTTGAACTGACTTCAAAGTATTCTTAACAAAAGTTCCAGTATAGTAAACATGTTCCTAAATAAGCATTTAAAAATCTCTTTTGATAAGGTACTAAAGAAGGAACTGAAAGATACGTATGAATTTAACCCATTAAACTTGCCTCTTGTGATTTTAAGAAAACAATCAAAAACTGAAGTTTCTATTATACCTTGAAAGGAGACTTCAGAGGTATTGAGTGTGAGATGTATACACACACCCCTTATCTATGTAAGGCTATACAGATCTGTAATATAAATTTCCCAGTATGAAATGGCATGAGAGTATGACTCTCCCTATTGTTGGATAAGTTAGTTTTACTAGCTTACAGCAGCTTATCTAGCTCTAAGTAAAGTTGTTTTGCCATAGAATTCTTACATTCTAAAAAAAAATTTATAGACATCAAGCAATAAGATAATGCTGGTAGTATCTTTAAAATCTTCTACTCTGATACTTTCTTTTCCTGTTCACATTTTTACATCACTGAGAGGCATGTTTCAATGCCAAGTATGCTATAATCCTATGGGAAAAAAATTGGAGGAGAGGAGCCTTGTTGATTTTGTATTGTGTAACAGGATCTTGGGAATATACAAAATTTGAGGTGTTGAAGTAATGGGCAAGATGACAAGTTATTTTACTGGAAAATTTTCTATTAGTATTTGTACTTACCTATTTTTGAATTTACAGAAGTGTTTGTGTGTGTGTGTGTGTGTGTGTGTGTGAGAGACAGACAGACAGAGAGAGACGGAGATAGACGGAGAGACAGACAGACAGAGAGAAGGGGGAGGGGAGGGAGAAAGAAATGCTTCTGGATTTACTGAAGCTCAGACAGTATCTCTGACTTTGTAACCTGGGAGTAGTGAAGGTGGTCTTGTTTATAGGAATTTGAAGAAAGCTCTTGGTTATTTAAGGGGAGTAGCTGGGATTTTGTTTTACTATTATAATTGTAGAACTTTATTTGCCTTAAATTTTCTGAATCATGATTTTAATAGGATTTGCTTTATTTTCATAGTATGTAACTATAATTGTTTAATATATGGCTTTACATCCTGGAACTCTCAAAGACTTGACCTGAGAAATTTTTGTTTTCTTAGTTTTCTTCTGAGCTTGGCTTTAACTGGTGGGTTTAATTAAGCTCTTCTAAAAGGGGATTGGGGAATTTGGTATTAGGTCCCTGCTAGGGTGTGAGTTGGAGGCCAGGACAGATAACCTTCTTTCAGGCTTTTCTTCCTACTCCCCAGTTTTTACCCAGATGAAATCAGATTAAAACAAAACAAAAACTGGAGACTTCCTTTAAGGGAAAAAATATGGAGTGAAGGTAGCCAAGGATCTTATGGGACAATAGTGTCTGAAAGGATGTTTCAGACTTTGTCTCAGGAGTTGTTGTTGTTGTTTTCCAAACAGCTTAGGGAGCCACGTATTTCTCTTTTACTAGCTGCTACTTTAGTGATTGTCTTCCCACATGAAGGTTTTAAAACACATTAGAGGTAATTCTGGGTAGGTAGTTCTAAGTAGAACTTTTTAATCTAAAAAGTTCATAAGTTTTTTTTTTAACTTTTTCTGATTTTTCATTCGAGGTTTCATTGACACTTTTGACACTTGGATGTTCTTTATGAAGAAACAAACAAAAATAATACAATTCTATGTACCTCAGGTCCCCCCAAAAAGAGGAACTTTTATTTTAAAAAGACCCTAGAAACAGACGATCACTCTTAAGAAAGCATCACTTCAGGATCAGCGGAGCAAATTTTTTGACACCCTGGTCTAGTATCTGGATTTATCCATGTCTTTGGACTATTATTAATTTTGACCTTTTTGTACTTCTGTCTAATCTTTGAGCTGATCTTTATATTTCCACTGCATCATGGGCACATATTCCTCACACGTGTTTTTTTTGGGGGGTGGGGTCTCCTTTCTAGACATAGGTGGCCAGTTTCCCAGGGGATCGGCAGACTGGTTTTTATTTTCTGTTTTTCTGGCTTATGGTCTCTGACCTACTCCCTGTATATTGCTGTCATTGCTGCTGACTCTTCACAGAATGCTGACTTTTTCTCTCTTCACTCATTACCTATATATTACATTAATAATGACCTTAGAATGTAAATCCTGCATTCTTCCTACATATACGTTGAATTTTAATAAATGGTTGTAAAATGTCTTAAGACTGAAGATTACTAGTTTAAGATGAGCATTGTTATTCATCCCAGTCATAGACCCTGGAAGCTTTTAAATTATGTAATCAAATATTTTATCCAGTTTATAGATTCTTGACAGGAAGTTATCTGTGAAATACCCGGGAGCTCTTTGGACTTGTAGCCAGAAGAACTGAATTTTGTTTGTTCCATTTGGCAAATAGTCTGTTACAAGGCATTTGGATTGAAAGAATGGACAAACGGTCCTAGGCAGGGAGTGGCTTACTGTGTAGGAGGTAGGTACATAAATGACTAATTACAATCAATAAAGAGTAATATGCCCTACAAAAAAGTTACATGCACACTGTCAGATGACTCATTTAGGGAGGGGCATCTGGTTGTATCTTGATAGGAGTGGGTACTAGGGAATGTTTCAGGGAGGAATTGAGTTCTGAAGGATAAATGGGATTTTGCCAGTAGATGGAGGTGGGGAGTGGGAGGAGCGATGGGGACAGTATTGAAATAGCATCCATTTCACATTCTATATTACTACAAAGTTGTTGGGTGGCATTGAGCAAGTCACTTTATGTTTCAGATCCTGAATTTTATAACCAGTGAAATGAGGATGTTAATACTTATCTAACAGGATTGTTTTAAAGATTAAAGGACAGAGGATTATTGAACTAATATATGTTAAATATTTTTAATTGTAAAGCTTTTGACAATGTATTATTTCTTTGAAAATAAGCTTATTTCATTTCTAGATAGTAAAGTAGTTGAAAAGTTCTTTAGTGCATTATGCTGACATCTAAGAAATATATATAAATTTTGCTCTTCTTATGGCAGAAGTTCACGTTACCCTACATATATATTAACATATATATCTCATATGTACCTATGTATCTGTTTCTTCAGGTATAGTTTTTTGGGAATAGTAATTAAAAAGGGGGTTAGGGATTTGTCCCATACTAAGTACTATGAATAGAATAGATATTGTAGGAAAAGGGGTTTAGATAAGGATTCAGAAGTACAAAGCATATGGTTTATTTTTTCTCAGTAAATCATTATTACAGTTTAAGAATTCCATTTAGTACATTAATGAATGGTAATAATAAAAAATAGGTTAAATATGAGTTATTTATGGGTACAGATCTTAAAAGATTTATCATCTGAAATAGGCATGATGCCTTCAGGGTCTTATTCATGTTTTTCCTCTCTGGTGGTCTTCTGGGGTTTTAACTCTGAAGTGAAGAGATCTGACAAGAATTGTGTGGCATTACTCAATAGTGCCAGGAACTGATCTATACACCATTGGAATACAGCAAAGATGAAAGGCCAGAGCACAGTTTGCACAGCCTTTGCTTTTTGGAGCATTCAGTGTGGGCAGCAGACAAAGAACAAGGTAATTTCAGATTTTGCATACTATAAAGAGAACAATGAAGACCTGTGTTGGAGAATTGGATCAGGGATGGAATACTTTAAATTGGGTGGCCAGGAAGAATGAAGCTTTAGCTGAGGTGTGAATGATGAGAAAAAGCCAATGGTAACAAAGATCTGAGGGCAAAAGTGCTTTCAGGCAAGAGGTATGGCAAATCCAGAGGCCCCAAAGGAGGATCAAGTGTGGGAGTAGGAAGCACAGTAGAATGTAAGAGATCATAGATGCAGGCGAGGACCAGATCCTGTGTAGCCTTGTAACCATGCTTACTGAGCTAGAATTTTATTTTCAGAGCAGTAGGAAACAATAGAAGTGTTTATAGCAGGGCCTGGTTTGTGGAGAATGGGTTATAAGGGACAAGAAAGGAATCAGGGAGGCTTTTGCACTCTTTTGTGGACGAGAGCATGATAATTTGGATTAAGATAATTGCAGTTGAGTTAATGAAAAGTGGTCAGATCCAATATATTTTGGAAAAATAGTCCAAGACTTGCTGATGGGTTAAGGTATAAGGGAAAGGGAAAAATAAAGGATATCTCTTGGGTTTTTGTTTTGAGCAACTACTGATTGACTTTTTATTATCATGAGAAAGCCACCCAGAGAAGGAATGGATTTGAAGTAGGGAAAGCAAGAGTTTTGTTTTGGTTATGTTAAATTTAAGGCAACAACAGGAATACTGATCTGCTAAAACCAGGCACTAGATATTTAATGGAGGGAGATAATTGTGCTGTTAGTGGATGTTTTGCTGTTCTTCAGAAGGGCTGTGTTAATTCAGTTTGTGAACCAGGGAAGTTAGTACTATTCTACTTGTCAGACTGTTTAAAGAAAACAGATCTTGACTAAGAAAAGTAAGGTAGCATTCTTAGGTTATTGGGTCCAAAAGAAGGTTATTATGTTTTTTTTATTTCCTTGAAATTTTGTTTTTATTAGGGAGCGAATGTGTGAGTATGGTGTTTGTAGGTATATATTCAGCTTACAAACATGGCTCTTTGTGGCTTACTTTTGCTGGTTGTGAAAGTAGGTAAGATAGAGTCAGTTGAGACTAGTAAATTTATACATATTTAAAACTGTAGCCGAGTAAGGTTTTTTTGAGAGGGGGTAGCATTTATTCTTTTAAAAAGTTTATTCCAGAGACGGGGTCTTGCCCTGTTGTCCAGGCTGGAGTGTGCAGTGGCGCCATCATAGCTCACTGCAGCCTCAAACTCCTGGGCTCAAGTGATCCTCCTGCCTCAGCCACCCAAGTAGCTGGGACTACAGGTGCACGCCACCATGCTCAGCTAATTTTTCTAATTTTTGTAGATATGAGTTCTCACTGTGTTCCCCAGGCTGGTCTTGAACTTCTGGCTTCAAGTGAGCTTCCCGCCTCAACTTAGACTATTTATTCTAAAAGATAATTTATTTCTATTAGACTTAGGTAGAGGTTTTTTTGGCTCTTGTTGATGTGTTTTGACGTTAGTTTCCAATTTTAAGCACAGCTGTTAGACATGATATTCAGTGAAATAACACAACCTTACTATTTTCAAGGCATTGCTTAATATTGTTGGAATTTGAGGTGGGTGGAAAATGACATTCAGAAAATTATTTCATGAAATAAATGGAACATATCCTAGGACTTAAAAATCTTGAGATTGTTAAGCTCCTACAGTATTTGTAATGGATTTTGGCCACCACTTGGCAGTATAAATTAAGAAGGTAAGGTCTTAGAGAAATTTTAGCAAAATTTAGTAATCATTAAATCATCCCAGTAATTTTACTATATTCTCCCTCCAGACAGTTCACAAAACTGTGAACACATTAGTCTGTCACCAGTATGGTTGACTAATCTCTATGAACAGCTGTTATAACACGCGTTACTACAATGGGATTTTCTTCAAATTTGGGCTTTTAAAAATAATTTTAAAACTTAAATTGAAACTTTAAGCATTTTCTATGTTTTTGATAACATTTAGTTCCTAAGAGTGTTCTCAATTTAAATTTTGTATTTTTGTTTTTGTATAGAAATACCAGTTATGTGGAAAGTCTGATAACCAGTTTTTAGATTATATATTTTAATTATTAATAGATTTTTTTGGAGTTAGTTTGTTTATACCAGGAATTTCCTCCTTTAAAAAAAATCAGACTTCCATAGTAACACATTTCTTGTTCTGTATTCATTTTATCTCTTTAGGCAAACTGCAAAGTTGTGCTCTTTTTAACAGAATATTGTGAGGTAATGAGCGACTATAAAATATTTCATATTTCTTGTATGAAAGGAATTTGGACTTTTAAATTTAGTTTACAAATACTACTTTTGGTCACATGGGAGAAAAAAGATAATAGAACACAAGCACTTTTAAAGTTGACCTTATTGTAATCTATTAGTCTCATGGAGTTTATTGTTTGTAAGTAAATAAATAAATAAATAAAACCAAAAGATATTCTTTTATGTATCTTAACTCCTATATTTGATGTCTGCTTTTCTCATGATTGTGTTATGACATGATAGGATAAAATGGCCTTATTAACCTGATAGGACAGTGGCTGTTGATCAAAGGGTATTATTGTGATATTTTAAAAATTTGTTGATCACATAAAATAAAATGATATTTGGTTTTGATCTAGGTAAGTAATAGGTTATTTCAGCATTTGAAAGTTCATTTGTGGTGCTTACCTACAATAAATAAAAAGCAAGTTAAAATTCTATGTTTATATTTGTACATGTTACCAATTTTTAAATTTCTTTCATTTTTAGTGCTTGAAGATGCTCTATACATTTCTCATAGCATCAGGTCTTTTTAAAGTTTGGTAAATAATTTATTATTCCATTATAAATAGAACTACTAGAGGGCAGTAAAGGTATTTTTCTAATTTAGTGGTTCTTGGCTATATTTGGAAAGTACTCATTGTTTGTAGGTGCCTTTTAGTAGGTGATGTGAACATAAGCACATCTCTTGATGGATGTCTGGATTCTTTATTTAACAGATTTAACTAGGAAATATGAAAGTATTTTAATAGACAGTTCTTTATAAAGTAGAACTAAATTTACAAAGTACATTTTGTACCTTTTTTCCTTTGATCCTTGGATTGCCCTAATGAATATGGGGATAAAAATATTATTTCAGTTCTACAGAGGAAGAAACCAAAGCTCAAAGAAGTTATTACTTTGCCATGGTTACAGCTAGTGAGATGTAGAGGTGGAAGTTGACCTCAAAATCTAGCCTTATAATTTCAGGTTCATTGTTCTATTATATACTTCTATTATACTTATATTGCCATTTAAATGTAGAAATTTTATGAAATATATACTATAAACAGTATGAAATATCTAAATTTTCCAATGTTTACTATAAAATTGATTGTATACATTATATTATCACCTTCATTTTTTTCCTCCTACAATGGATGATGACTTTAGTGGTTTTGTTTGTTTCTGAAACCTTGCCTTTAACATAGTGTCAGTGCATACAATATTGTTATTAGTATTATTTGAGTTTTATGATATGCAAGAAGTACCTTAAAATTTTGTTACCAAAAAAAAAAAAGCATAGACATGGGATTAGGTTTCAAATTTAAAATACTTTTTATTTTGTAAATTAATAGTGAAAGCATTTAATGTTTCTTTAAATCTTAGCATTTAACCATGTTTGACTTAATATTTCAAATTTCCATTTTTGATTTTTACATTCATAGTACAGTAGATGTCTTCTTTGGGTTGTCACCAACTTCTTTAAAAAATATAATTATAGAGAAGTAAATATATGCTTTCATAATTCTTGTGCATTTGTACAATCTTAAACTAATATTTGCTTTTAAAAACTTTATGTATTACACTTTCTGACATATATTCAAGCTTGATTAAAAGCCTTGAAAAATTAGTGGAGTGCCTCTAATCGAATTATAATTGATACCTTTCTAAATTTAAATATGCCTTTCTTCAAATGAAAAGTATTTGTACATTTTTTCAGTTGTAAATAATTCATTAAGATATTCACATTTTATTTCAGATTACTTTAAACTATGTGGTTGTGCGAGGCAATTTGAAAACTCTGATTTTTAGATTTTGTTTTAAATGGGAAAATGTAGACTTCAGCAGTAAACTTATCCTGGCTACTGTGTTTTATGCACTGTGGGAGTTTGATAATCAGGAAGAATTTGTTTTTCTTTTTCTTTTTCTTTTCTTTCTTTCTTTCTTTTTTTTTTTTAAAGCTCAGAGACTTGTCCAACCAGGTCATCATTATCTTTGTTTTTCTTACTGCTTGATATTTTAACAAATCCCAGCTCTAACATCTAAAACTTTTATCTCTCAAAGTCTGCTTAACCATGGTAATTTGGTTTTAAGCCAGAATTGCTTTAAGTGCAAATTACGAACATTTTGGCTTCCTTTGAGCATTTTCTTTGGACTACAGTGTGTTCAATAGAATTCTGTTCTCAATAATGAAATATGACTATTTTGATTAGTCAATGAAAAATTTTTATCATCTGAACAAACGGTGTGAATTCATTTATTAAAGTTCCTCCAAAAGATTAGGTGGCAAACTATATGAAAGAACCATAGTGCTCTTCTTAAAATGAGGCATAACAGTATTTCAGCTAACATTGTCAGAAATCACTGTATGAGTATAACGTTGCTCAATGACATTTGTTCATATATTTTACCCTCTTCTATGAGGGACTTGGGTAATGAAGTGTAGATTTGATTGTCGTTTGCCAATTGGAAATACTCCAGAAACAAGGAGGCATTTGTACATGTGCAGATGTTGGCAGGGTTCCCTTTTCTCCTGTTGTCAAAGACCATTTTATTTTCACAGAGATATGTTTGTATCTGTTCTGCAGTATGGCGTGTGAATAATATACCAATAGTATATGGAGGAGTTTTTTGTTTTACTTTTTGCATGACAAAACTATATAATGTCACATATTACTTCTTTTTAGTGCTTTCATTTTTTATGTCAGGGATTTTGTACATGAGTGCTTCTGAGAAATAGTTAAATCTTTTGTAATAATTTGTCTAACTAAAATTTCAAGGTCATGGGGGTATTTTAAATTGAGGGGGAGTTGAAAATAATGTGTGATTAGCACACAGTTTTTGTACTGCACATTGGATTTGAGCAATCTGTCACTTATTCTAATGACCAAAAGAAATTTAAAATATTCTCAGGTTCAAGATTAAAAATGTATTTACCTCTCATTACTAAAGAACCAGTAGACATTATCTCTGAACTAAAATTGAACAATTAATTTACTATAATTAAATATTCATAATGTATCTAAATTTTTCATTTACATAGTATTTTATCACAAAGCTACAGATGTTAAAATTTTAATGAAAAAAGTTATATATATGAGTGTAGTTACTGTGCATTGATAGAGTTGAAAGGGAGCAATTGAAAATAGGTAATTATAGCTGAAGTTTAGTTTTAAAAATCTTTTTTGTTTTAAAGTTAATAAAAGTTTTCATGCAGCATTATTATTGAGTTTTGACAATTTTATAAAGCTCAGGGTAAAATTAGTATTGCCTATTTTCCTAAGTGATACAAAAGCCTCATCTCTAGGTCTTTAAATGTATAATATATAGACTGTTCAATTTTTAGCAATGAAATTAGGCTACATTTATATAGGCACACCTCAGGTATATTGTGGGTTCAGTTCCAGACCATTGCAATAAAGCAAGTCACACAAATTTTTTGGTTTCCCAGTACATATAAAAGTTCTGTTTACATTATACTGTAGTCTTCTAAGTGTGCAACAGCATTATATCTTAAAAAATACATACTTTAATTAAAAATACTTTATTGCTAAAAAATGTTAACAGTCGTCTGAGCTTTCAGCAAGTTGTACACATTTTGCTGGTGGAGAGTCTTGCTTCCATGTTGATGGCTGCTGACTGATTAGGGTGATGATTGCTGAAGGTTGGAGTGGCTGTAACAATTTCTTAAAATAAGACAATTAAGTTTGCTTCATCGGTTGACTCTTCCTTTAACAAAAGATTTCTCTGTAGCTTGCCAGTTGTTTGATAGCATTTTACCCACAGTAAAACTTCTTTCCAAATTAGAGTCAATCCTCTCAAACCCCGACACTGCTTTATCAATTAAGTTTATGTAATGTTCTAAGCCTTTTGTTGTTATTTCAGCAATGTTCATAGCATCTTCACCAGGAGTAGATTCCATCTCAAGAAAGCACTTTCTTTGCTCATCCATAAGGAGCAACTCTTCATCTATTAAAGTTTTATCATGAGATTGTAGCAATTTAGTCACATCTTCACACTCCACTTCTGATTCTAGTTCTCTTGCTATTTCCACCACATCTGCAGTTATTTCCTCTGTTGAAATCTTGAACCCCTCAAATTCATCCATGAAGATTGGAATCAACCTCTTCCAAACTCCTGTTAATGTTGATATTTTGACCTCCTCCCATGAATCAGAGATGTTCTTAATGACATCTAGAATGGTGAATCCCTTCCAGAATGTTTTCAGTTTACTTTGCCCAGGTCCATCGAAGGAATCACTGTCTATGGCAGCTATAGCCATAAGAAATGTATTTCTTGAATAATAAAGCTTGAAAGTTGAAATTACTCCCTGATCCATGGGATTCAGAATGGTGGTTGTGTTAGCAAGCACGAAAACAATATTAATTTCCTGGTACATCTCCATCAGAGTTCTTGGGTGACCAGCTGCATTGTCAATGAGTAGTAATATTTTGAAAAGAATAATTTTTTCTGAGCAATAGGTCTCAACAGTGGGCTTCAAACATTCAGTAAGCCATGATTTAAATAGATGTACTATCACACAGGCTTTGTAGTTCCATTCATAGAGCACAGGCAGAATAGATTTAGCTTCATTCTCAAGGGCCCTAGGATTTTTTTGAATAGTAAATGAGCATTGGCAATTTAGTCACCAACTGCATTAGCCCCTAACAAGAGTTCCCACTTACTTTGGAGCTTTGAAGCCAGGCATTGACTTCTCTTCTCTAGCTCTGAAAGTCCTAGATGGCATCTTCTTCCGATATAAGGCTGTTTTGTCTACATTGAAAATCTGTTGTTTAGTGTAGCTATCTTTATCAATTATCTTAGCTAGATCTTCTGAATAACTTGCTATCTCTTCTATATCAGCACTTCAACTTACACTTTTATGTCATAGGGACAGTTTCATTCCTTAAACCTCATGAACCAACCTCTGCTAACTTCACACTTTTCTTTTGCAGCTTTCTTACCTCTTTCAGCCTTCATAGAATTGAAAAGAATTAGGGCCTTGCTCTGGATTACGTTTGGGCTAAAGGGGATGTTGTGGCTGGTTTGATCTTCTGTCCAGACCACTAAACTTCCTCCATATCAGTAGTAATGCTGTTTCACTCTCTTACCATTGGTGTGTTCATTGGAGTAGCACTTCTAATTTCCTTTAAGAACTTTTCCTTTGCATTCATAACTTGGCTAACTGTTGGTGCAAGAGGCCTACCTTTTGGCCTGTCTCGGCTTTTGACGTGCCTTCCTTACTGAGCTTAATCATTTCTAGCTTTTGATTTAAAGTGAGAGATGTGTGACTCCTCCTTTCCCTTGAACATGTAGAGTCCATTGTAGGGTTCTTAGTTTGGCCTAATTTCAATATTGTGTCTCAGGGAATAGAGAGTTCTGAAGAGAGGGGAGAGACGGGGGAACAGCCAGTTACTGGAACAGTCAGAACACACACATTTATCAATTAAGTTCACCATCTAATATGGGCACAATTCGTGGCACCTCAAAACAATTACAGTAGTAACATCAAATATTACTGATCAAAGATCACCATAGCAGATATAATAATAACGAAAGTTTGAAATATTGGGACAGTTGCCAAAATGTGACACAGAGACATAAAGTGAGCACATGATATTGGAAAAATGGCACCAGTAGACTTACTCAATGTTTGGTTGCCACAAACCTTCACTCTGTAAAAAATGCAATGTCTGAGAGGTGCAATAAAGTAAAGCACAATATAATGAGGTATGCCTGTATTCTTTAGTGTTTTGTTAAAAGGTTATACTTAATACTGTCTTCCCAGCCTGCCTTCCCTCCCCCATATTGATGTGTAAACATCTCATAATTTTTTTTTCAAACTTGAGTAAAGGTGCTAGGCTGAGGGATTGGCTCTTAAAACACACCTCTGGTCATATGATCCCATCTAAGAAGTTGTTTAAAACATTACTTCCCATCCCTTTTTTCTCCAGTGCTCACTTTTTAATTATGTGTTTTAACAGTGGGAAGTATCTTAGATAAAGCCCTAACATTTTACTTATGTTGAAAATGACTTGTTTGGGGTCATGGAAGCCTTTTCTTTTGATTTAGGATGATAATCCTCCCAATAATTTTAAAATCCGTTAGAAAACCTTGCTGAGATGAGAATGAATAATTTTGAGGCTGGGCCAAGGTGAACAGAAAATGTGGTGGCTGAAGAAAAGGAAACAGGTGGACTTGGGACCAAAGGTGCTTGGAGTAGAGGTTGCATTGATAGGATGTTAGTTTGCCCCTTCCCAACCTTTGGATGTGGGTTAAAAGACACCTCCCAAGAATCCTCTGAATTGCACCCCTGCCTGCTTCTGGACTAGGTAAGGCCTAAATGGCGCCTTAGGATCTGTATCACTGCTTATTAACTAACACTTATCATACTCATAATTATTTGTTTGGTGTCTGTCTTCCCTTTTAAAATAAAAGCCCATGGTTAAACAAAGACTGTTCAGTTCACTCTTATTGCCAGTATAACACAGTTCCTGATGCCTGGTAAATCATTGCTGATTAACAGATTGCAATGCTGTCCATTCACAAGAAAGGATTGGTTGATTACACAGTCAAGAACATAAGGGAAAGTGTAAATACTTTAAGATTTTGTAATAAAGACAGTGCCTTACTGTTTATTGATTAATTTGGTTCTGAGATTTTGATAAGCAAGACTTGTCAAATCCTTTTTTAGCTTTATAATGTGAAGTTCTCTATTTAAAATTTTTTTAAAGATCCATGGTAATGGTATGAGTTAGGAAAAAAGTGAAGTTTATCTCTAATGAACTGTTAAATATAACAAAAAAATCCAAACTCATATCTAGTAGCAATCTTTACTGAGAGGATCTGGGGATAGACCTAGGGTATCTCCTTCAGAATGTCTTATAATTAGATAATTCTTTTGTAGAGTTTTCCGTCTGATGAAGGTTGGCCATTTGCAAAATATCTTGGAGCTTGTGGAAGAATGGTGGCTGTAAATTATGTTGGAGAAGAACTGTGGAGTTACTTTAATGCACCATGGGAGAAACGAGTTGACCTCGCTTGGCAATTAATGGAAATAGCAGAGCAGCTTACAAACAATGATTTTGAATTTGCACTCTACCTCCTGGACGTCAGCTTTGACAATTTTGCAGTTGGTCCTAGAGATGGGAAGGTAATCATTGTGGATGCTGAAAATGTTTTGGTTGCTGACAAAAGATTAATTAGACAAAGTAAGTATGTAACTTTTAGATATTTTTGTACACATTTTTTCTATGTCAAAGTGATATTTATATGAAGTAAGCCTTAAATTTATTCTTTAGATGGCAACCTTGCATCTTTTTTGCTTTATATAACTAGTGTCAGTAATACAGATACTCCTTGATTTATGATGGGGTTGTGTCCTGATAAATCCCTAAGTTGAAAATATCGTTAAGTTGAATGATGTGCATCTAACACATCTAACCTACTGAACATTATAGCTTAGCTTAGTTTAGTTTAACGTGCTCAGAACACTTACACTAGCCTATAGTTGGGCAAAATCATCTAACACAAAGCCTATTTTATAATAAAGTATTGAATATCTCATGTAATTTATTGAATACTGTACTGGAAGTGAAGAACAGAACAGTTGTGTGGGTATGAGAGGTACGGTTTCTATTGAATGTGTATCGCTTTTGCACCATCTTAAAGTCAGAAAATTATAAGTTGAACTCTTGGACTGTCTGTACTAATTTATTTTTACACTTGGTACTCCTAGTCACAATTTCTCCATATTTAGTAAAATATCCTTTGAGTTCCAATGGACACAAATATACCTAGACTCATGTGTTTTGCATACTATGTGCAGTATTCTGTGTTTTTGAAGTCTAATGCAGAATTAAGTTTATGTTATTACAGGCTACCAGAGTGACTGTACTGTTTTCATGGAGGCCTGACTTTTCTGTGGAATCTCTTACAGAGATGTTCTGTGCTGTGCTGTTTTGTGGGGTCTCTACAGTGATGGTTTTGTTTTGTTTTTAACCATTTGGGTGATTCCTGGCACTGCAGATCTGTGATTTGACATTCTGATTATTACATCTCACCCAAAACTGTGTTCTCCCATTAATATCTGTGAGCTCTTCACAGGATAGGTGGGCAGAGTGTCTGAAATGTTTTGAAGGTTACATGCTATAGGAATTTTAAAGTGGCAAGGACAAAGCCTGTAGTTCTAGAGCCAATTCAATTAGAAAAAGAAACCAAAAGGTTGTTGCTCCTTGGTTAGGGTCTTATATTTTTAATCCCCCTTTCTCCCCTGATACAAGGGATATAAGGATCTTTTGATGAACAGAGGCTGAAACTTTGTGGCACTTGGGGAATGCGGTTAATGTGACAGCAATATATTAGGTTGGCACTTACTTTTTGCATGATCTTAGCATGATCCTGCTAGATACTTGGTTATTTCCACTACCTTGTTCTGATTCTATACTCACCAAACTACTTTCTGAATATTTCTTAACTTGCCATGAAGATCCTCCCACAGGGAGTGAATGCTCTGCTGGAGTGTTCATTACCTACTTAACTTCTTCCTGTATTTGTGAATGTTGTAGCAGCTGACACCACGCTTTTGTTTTTAAGAGTATAAGTCAGTGGTTTTTAGTATATTCAGACTTGTGAAATTTGCCTAACCTTTGAAAAATTTTTATTCCAATGTTTGTAAAAATAATTTTTATAATTCATTTTATGTAGGCGTTCCTGGAATAATTATTACAGTTTTATGCCAGCTAATTCCTGACCTTGGATAAACCCGACTCTATAACTTCTATATTCTTGCATTTCATGCAGTGAACGTTTTGCTCCAGTGCTACTTTAACTGGCCAGTTCTCTTCAAATGTCTCATGGGCCACTTTAAATGGCCACTTTGCAAAGGGCCCTATCTGTTCATTCACCCTCTTTTCTTTCCACTTTCTAGTAAATGACCTTATTTTTTTCTTCACAGGCAAATTGAGGTTTTCTGTGGCACTTCCTTGGTGTCCTTCCCTTTGCCATCCAGACCCATCAAAACAGCACACATTCATCTCTCTCTCTCAGGCACAGTAGGTTCTTCTTTGAGAACCTGTTGCCTCAGTTACCTTCTTCACCTTCCCACCTCCTTCCTTTAGCATCCAGTTTCTCTTACCTCCCCGTGCATGAGTACGTATGAGACCCTCTCCTGCTGCTTCTTGCTTTTCAACCGTTTTTATAAAAGTATTGCTTATTCACCTTGCTCTTTCCTCAGCCTCCATTTATTCTTTCGCCCACTAAGACTTGACTTAGATGCCTGCCTTGCCATTAGCAACTAATTGGTAAATTCACACAGTGGCTCTGATTAGTACCAACTTCTTGAAATTCTTTTCTCTGGCTTCCTTCTACTGGAATAGTAGCTTTGTAAAGACATAAATCCGATCTTATTACTCCTTTGCTTCAGTGGTTTTAATGACTTCCCATTGTTCTTCAGGTAAAATCCTAAACTCCTTACCACGGCATAATCCGTGTGACTTAGCTCTGTTCTGCTTCATTTTTAATATCCATCTGTCCATTGCCCTTGATGCTTCAGCTACAATGGCCTTTTGTCTTCTTAAACGAACCTTTCTACTGCTGGGCTCTCCCACATGCAGTTTCCTCTGCCTGACTTGCCTCGTCCCTCCTCCACATACAGCTAGCTACTTATTCCTCAAGCCGTGGCTCCATCCATCAAGTACTTATGTGCTAATGTGTTCTAAATATGCCTGTTATACCCCTGACCTCAAAGTCAGAAGTTTCAAGTCTAGTTCCAGTTGCATATATGACATACCCAGCTGGATACCTAATAGCTCTTTTATATTCATTTCATTCATATATAAAATGTTGACACTATTGTGTTAACAGTATATATCTTGTTATCCAATTAGAACCTTAAACTTTACCCATATACTTACTTGTTAATTTTTGTGTGAAATGCTTCTCCAACCTGGCTTTTCTCTCTGGGCCTTCTTCAATTGCTGTCATCATCTTAGTTCTTCTGGTCTTCAGCTCAAAGTTGTCTTTCTATAAAACAAATCATAGTTGTGATCAGTAAGGTACAACCTATTTTGCTAGCTTCATCTTTGCTTCCTCTCTAGGTACCTGTTTTACACTCTAGTCAGTGAACTATTGACTCCTGAACCAGCTGAACCAATCCCTGAGTCTGTGCATTTGCATATATTGTGCCCTGGGCCTAGAATCTATTTTTTTTCTTGCTGCTTTTTATTTTTATTTTTTTAGATTCACCCTTTTTTGCAGATCTTGCTTCTCTTTAGATTTCTTTATCTTTAAGACCCAAATCACTTGGGAGGCTAAGGCGGGAGGATCACTTGCGGCCAATAGTTTGAGATCAGACTGGGCAATATACCAAGACCTCGTCTCCAAAAAGAAAAGAAAAATTAGCCTGAGGTGCGGGCACACACCTGTAGTCTCAGCTATTCTAGGAGGCTGAGGCAAGAGGGTCCCTTGTCCAGGATTTGGATGCTGCAGTGAGCTATAATCGTGCCACTGTACTCCAGCCTGGTAAACAGAGTGAACAAACAAACAAACAAAAAAACCCTTTATGCTTTTTGTAGCCTTCTATAGCCCCCAGGCAAAAGTGCTAATTGCTGTCTACTCCTGTAGCATTGTGTCATACTTCTGTATGGCATTTTCTGTGTATGGTGTAAAGTCACAGACTGAACCTGTAAGTGGTAGGGATCTTCTCTGATCCTTCTGCCTGGCATTGGTAGGCTCCAAATAAATATTTGTATGAATTAATATATTTAAATGTTTAAAAGATATAACATACTTTTATACATAAAAGTATAGAACAAATGCTTTTATGTCAATTAACTATTTTAAAATGTATTTTTCTCTTTCTGCTTTTCTCCTTTTCACAGATAAACCTGAAAATTGGGATGTATGGTATGAAAGCAAATTTGATGACTGTGATAAGGAGGCTTGCTTATCATTTTCAAAAGAAATTCTTTGTGCTCGTGCCACTGTGGACCACAATTATTATGCTGTTTGTCAGAACCTCTTATCCAGACATGCCACCTGGCGTGGCACTTCTGGAGGACTCCTTCATGATCCACCAAGTGAAATTGCCAAAGATGGCCGACTTGAGGCCTTGCTGGATGAGTGCACCAACCCAAAGAAGCGCTATGGCAGATTCCAGGCTGCAAAGGAACTGCGTGAATATCTAGCACAATTAAGTAACAACGTGAGGTAGTCTATGGTGAACTTTTTTTTTTCTTTTCTCCATTTGAACAGCACTGGCTAAAACTAAACCACCAAAAACTATCTGGAAAAGTGAAATTTGGAAGTATTACATTCAGAGGATGATAAACTTGCACTGATAAATCTTATGTTAACATCCATCAAAATAAGACATTACTTCAAAAATCACATGATGCTTCTGCAAATAAGTATGTTCTTACACTTTGGAGACTTCGGCTATCATCGACTGCTTTGCCCTACCACCCCCTAACCCCCTAATGCCTGAGTGGATTAATGAATATTGTTAAGCTGTTGGCAATGAGTCTGATAGTTACATTGGCTTGTGTATCAAAGGGTACTTGGTACTTAGTTTGCATTACTATCATGATTTTGTGAATCTCTTGCATTTACTTTGAATGTCAGATTAGATTGGCCTGTTTTATAGGCCACTTTTGCCTTCTGATGTGTAGGGGTTTTTCCATTTTTATGTTTTTTATTAAATTTTACAGTTTCAGGTTACTGTTGGTATTCATTTAAATTTTGACTAGTTTTCATTCAGTGCTATGCAGTACATATTTACTGTTAGGGCGGGATTCCCAGGTTTACTGTGTTTTTTTTTTTTTTAGAAAGCTAAATATTATATTATGTAAATACTTTTTTTCACTACCTTCTGCAGTTTCACCATTGCATGATATAATTTCAGGTTATTTAACAGTTACATCCCTCTATGCCTATAATTGTAAGTGTACACTAAACATGAAGTTTGGCATATGTTGCAAAATGTCATTTTGTCCTTTACTAAAGGCTTTCAAAAGAGTATAGTAGCAGTCTACACCTTGATGTTAATTTTGGTTCAGAAAAAATATAACCCAGTATTTTTAAAATGCTAACTAGTCCAAGATAGTAATGCATATGCCAAAGAAATATTAGACCTAGTCTCATGTTTAGAATTTAAAATAAGAATTGGTCATCTACTTATTCTTACCATCTGACTTCCAGTATTTTAGCTCTGTCTTAAATTCAGATCTCCCTGTTTAATTTTGAATGTTAAACTACTGCTTTCAAGAGTATGTTTATGTGGATAAAAATTAACAAACGTGAAATTTGTGGGCTATTTAAAAGATGTGAGAGTATATAAGTTGACTATCACTAACATAGGTAATATTTTTCTGTTTGAAGTTATTAATTTTGTTGACAGCAAAGTTTGGTGTAGTGTGCAGTAGTGAGTTCTAGACTGACCTTATTATAAATCAGAAAGTGATTAAAATATGCACAACCAAAGCCAAGTTTTTCTTTTTCTTTCATTCAGCAACTATTTATTGAGCATCAGCTCTGTGCCAGGCACATCACTAGCTGCTACACATTGTCTGAACACGACATATGGTTAAGTAACTTTAAAATGATTATCAGATACTTTAATGTAGGTATTTCTTAAGTTGAAACAACATTAATGAGATTTGGATGATGCTTTCATGTTATTTTACTGTTGTGATGGAGATTCTGCATGTACCATCTAAAAGTAGGTTGCTATGAAAAAAGGAGGATGAAATCAGTAAAATTAATCCCAGTTTAAAAACTGGAAGGAAAAGGGTGAGAGCTCTGCATTGTAAAATAGTTGCATTGTGTTAATTTTTATACATCAGTACGTTGCCTATACCAACTAGCCCTCAATGAAGCATTTAAGTGCTGGAAATTTTACTAAATTGACTTTTTAAAACTTTGGGAAATCTTTGAGGGGAGTAGGTAAAATTATTTGTCAAACATTCATCTCTTACTCAAAACTTAAAATACACATTTTCAAAAGGGAGCACCTTTTATATTTGGTAAGTTTTCATTATAAACCTTAGAATGCCAGTCACAGAGGGGTTGTCTGCCTATGGTTTAGCAAACATTTATTTTACTTTTTGGAAGAGTGATTGTGATTGCAGAATAGAAAGTGAGAAAACACTGCCAGCAGTGATTGCTACTTGAGGTAGTTTTTTATAACTACCATTTCCCTTCTAGGAGATTATGTGAAATTTCTTTTGTCTTTGGTAAAGGTTGAGGAGAAGATAGTAAAAGAATTAGAAATTTAAAATTACAGGGAAAAATATGTATGTGAAAAGCAATAAATATTTTGTTCACTTTGCTATCAAGATGTTCACTATCAGATATTTATTATACAGCAGCAATTTATATTTTTAATCATTGCCCATTAATAGACACAGTAAAATATTTTTGAATCAGACATTTGGGGTTTGTATGTGCATTAAAATTGTCTTTTGTACTGTAAGTTACTGTTAATTTGAATATTTTATCAGAACTGTCTCCCTGTGCCTTTATAATATAAAGTTGTTTCTACAACTTTTAATGATCTTAATAAAGAATACCTTAATCACTCTTCAGACTATCTCTTAACTTCAACTGTCTAAGTTTTTCTTGAGTGGAAAATAAGGTTTTTTTTTTCCTCTTACAAGCATTTTGTTAGAATTTTGGGGAACTATGTGGTTGGGGGGGTGTAAGGTAGGCTTCAGGTGTGTGTGTTATTTTTCTGTAGTAGTTAGTGACTATTTAAAACTATTATTGCTAAAATGGGATTAAAAAAAAAACTTACAGAAATTTTCAAATGTATGCAACAAAGTAATGAACAATAGTATAACTATCATTACACTAACTTCAAAAGTTAGCAACATGTGGCCAAACTTGTTTCATCTATACTCCAACCTACTTGCTCCCAGTTTATTTTGAAGCAAATCTGAGACTTATCATTTGATTCATATGTACACATTAGGCATTTTCTCCTCCAACAAAACGCAATACTATGTCATGTCTAAAAAATTAACAGTAATAACTCAGTATCACCAAAGCAGGAAAGCTCTCAAATACCACTGTTTTTTTCCTCAAAAGTTCTGTATCCAATTGCAGGGATTCTGAACCACTGGCTGTACAGATGGAGCAATTTAGTGATCAGTAACAATAATAACTGAAATGGATTGCAACACATTAAATATGTAAATCTATGTGTTCAAAATGACACTAAACACAGCAACCAGAAACAACAAACCAACTCAGTCAATTTTGAAAGGATATTGAGAAATTATTCAAAAAACTGGCAAATTGGAGAAAAACACTTGTCCTGTCTTACCTCAGGATAATCAAATGATGAGGGGAAAATTTTGTAGATTACATAGAATTATTTCAATTAATAAATGCAGAAGGCATGTTAGAATGTCATCATTTTGCAATTCCTGTTAAATTGACAAATCTAAGCGGTGATTATCAATGGCTACCGAAGCTGTTACTTGAAAAACTGATGGGAAACGCAGAGATGGATCAGGGTGGCAACACCTGAACCCACTGGTCAATGTTACGATGATGTGCCATTTGATAAGACTCAATGGAAAGTACCCAGCACCACCTTTGGTTTTTTACCAAAAACCAAAAACCCTGAATCTCATTAAGCCCCTAGATACCTCTATTAATGGGATTCGAACAGCACAAAGGAACATGTTACAGGACACTATGTGGGTGTAGTCAACAAAATTTAGAACATGAGTATTTGTACAGTATAAATAACTTGGGGATTTTTTTTTTTAACAAGTTGCAGGGGAAAAGAGGAACCTTTACATTAAAAGATTTGAGAAACACGTAAAAGAAATGCCAAGTGTAACCTTTGTATTCTGATTTGAATAAATCAACTTTTTAAGAAGTTGAAATTTGAATGACTGAACAATAAAGTGAATGTCTTGGGTAACCTCATCCACTTTAATTTTGCACTTTAACATGTAGAAAAACCATAAAGTACCTATTCTTTACTAAGTAAACTATAGTTTGCTAACCTATACTGATAACTATAAGTCTAATACTGTTAACTATAAGTTTTGGATAAGAATATTTAGTAGGATTCCTTTTTGAAAGATTATTTGCCCCAACCACAAAAATAGGTAGTGGTAGAGGTGGGGCTCAATTTTCTGATTGATTTTTTTGATTGACTTCAGTATTTTTTCTACTATAACAAGACCTGCAAATTTTAATTATTTTTTGTGGTCCTTTAATGTTATGATTTTTAGACAAATTATTTTCAAATATTGGGGGAAGGTAGAATAAGATAAGGATCAGAAGTTACAGGTGGATTTTGGTCTTAAAAAACTAAAGATACTGGTGTGCTCTTAGTGAGATGTCATGCAGTTTTGCGGATGATTCTTTCCTGTCTTCCTCTATTTTCTAGGACTAATATTTTCTGTTAAAGTCACTAGCTGTTGTTAAAACCGTAAATAAAAATCTTAAACACTTGATACTTATTTTCAAGGGAAAGGTAATGTTTCTCTGATGTCATTTAATAAAAGGCAATTATAAAGAGAGGAAAGATAGATATCTTTGAACTGCTTAAAATGAATACTTAGATGTTTCTGAAAGGGAGAGCTTGAATCTCTTCTTTGACCCTTGCCAATTGTGACTCTAGACAAATTATTTAACATCCATGATACAGTGTCCACATTTTAAAAATATAGAATTTCCTCTTTGTATTACAAAGTTACTGGACAGATGGGGTAATGTATGGGAAACGCTTTGTAAGCTATGAAGTACTATACAAGAATTTGTGATAACAAATAAATGTTGATCGTTTGCCCAGAGAGAAAGAAGGGACTTCATTCAAGGATTAAATAATTGGCTTCTTGCTAGCTGGCTGGGCATAGCCACCAATGACATTTACCTCTTTATAACTCAAGACTGTAAACTAGTTTTAGCAAGGGGAGAGAGGCATTCATCAGATATTTTTAGAAAGCTTCCTGTGGTTTAGATGAAATTGTCAAAGTTATGATTCAGCATGAGGATTTTAAGTTGCCAGTTCCTTGCACTTCATGGGATAATCATAATCAGTTGGGGGAAAAATCAGAAATTTTGGGGGGGAGAAGGACTGTTCCAAGATTATGTTCTATTGTCAAATTCTCATACTTGAAGCTAACTTTTCCATCTTTTGTTGAAATATCAAAAGTAAGGAAAAATGTTACCTTAAGTAACAAATATTAAGTTATTTAATATAACAATATATAAGTATATATGCTTATATAAATATATAAATATTAAGATATTAAATAAGCTATAGTTACATGAAACCAGTAGTTATTAATATAACTTAAATCTTAGAGTTCTCAAAAAAGGAAACACAATGGAAGCTATCATGAGAAAACATACCATGCTCATTGAAATATGCAAGCTCGTTAAAAATCAAATAATGTACCACTCCATCTCTACCCTCATCATTGAAAGGAAGCAGTACCAGTAAAAATGGTAGAGAATCAGATTAAGAATTTTCCTCATTGGCATGGCAGAACATGAGTCTTAGGCAAGGTGTAGTGGAGTGACAGGGGCTGTTAGTAGGCAAAAAGAAATCCTTGGGTGGATTCAGACACTTCTTTGCCCTTTTTGATGCCTATACTAAGCAATACTCCAAAAGTAAAACAGGCTGGATTTAGCTTGTGGGTCATAGTTTGCCAATCCCTATTCTAAATTACTTTATAGTATTTCTGCATAAAAATATGTCATGTAACTTTTTCTCTGGTTAATCATGTCAAACTATTCACTATTAAACATGCTGTTATAAATATCCTTACATAAGTAACTCTGCACATGTATGAGTACTTCTGTAGGAAGTGAAAATACCAGGTTAAATGTGTGCATATTAAATATGTAAATTAGCTTCCAAATTTTCCTCCAAAGATCTTTACCAACTTAGACTCCCAAAAACAGTATGTGCGTGGTGGCTTATACCTGCCTGTAATCCCAGCACTTTGTGAGGCCTAGATAGAGGGATCACTTGAAGCCAGGAGTTCAAGACCAGCCTGGGCAACATAGTGAGATGCCCCCATCTTTACAAAAGAATAAAAAGTTTAGCTGAG
The DNA here is from genome assembly GCA_023783475.1 of Daubentonia madagascariensis. Lineage (NCBI taxonomy): Eukaryota > Metazoa > Chordata > Mammalia > Primates > Daubentoniidae > Daubentonia > Daubentonia madagascariensis. The sequence goes on from JAKFHU010001670.1 coordinate 11,223,988, forward strand.
CACAGTTGTGTGCACCTGTGGCCCTAGCTACTTGGGAGGCTGAGGAGGGAGGATCACTTGAGCTGAGGAGTTTGAGGCTTCAGTAAATAATTAATTGTGCCACTGCACTCCAGCCTGGGTGATAGAGTGAGACCCTGTCTCTCATAAAACAAAACAAACAAACAAAAACACCAGTGTATAAGAGTGGACTTCTTACCTTCTGCCAATATTGGCTATTATTTGTTGATTTATTTTGGTTTTTATCAACGTTATGTGTAAAATACTATTTCCTTGTTTTTATTTGTAGCTACTTAATAATTAGTTGATGAGGCTTGAGAGAACTAATAACATCCCTTTACCTTACTGCTTGGTTTAGAATAAAAGACAGATGCAGGGATTAAGAGGATGGGGCATATCACCTGTGCTATTGATACAGCTGTTGGACAGCATGGCCTATATCCATAGTAACAGTAGTTTTCCTAATGCTATATTCCAGAATTAATGTTCCCCACTTTTGTCACAGCCACAGTAGGAAAACCATAGACCTTCTGCCATTGGCGATCTCCCCTTGGGAAATACACATGAAGAAGCAGAGAATTTGTGATTCATAAGAGTCGTATCCTAAAAGGGAAAAGACAGTTTAGAAAGGGGCTAAACTGCACATGCCCAGTTCCTTTTCCCAAACTCACCAGTTAGATGAGTCATTGGTGAAGGAGAATATAGGTTAGGAGTGCTACTCTTAGGAAGTCCTTCCACCTTGAAACTTGAGAATTAGGAAGTCAATATCTTCACCTAACAGTAGCTCCAACCTCAGTGAGGCTCACCATCTTTTTGATGAGTTTGATGGCCATTTAATTTTTTTGTGAACTGCTTGTTTCACCTTTTGCCCACCATAAAAACAGGCACAGTAAGTTCTTACCATTTAGAATTTTCATTTTGTATGTATCAAAAGAGCTTGTTTAGACTCTTTTGTATGTATATTTAAAAGGGAAAATATAAGCAAAAAATCGTTATTCACAAAACATTTTATATTCAGAGTTCACCCCTCTTTTTGACTTGCTTTTCTGTTCAGAGCCCTCACCATACATGTTTTTCCATGCTATATATCATTCCTATACCATCAAGAACATTGGTGAAGCCACATTTCTCAGAACAGTGCTCCAATACTGTCTCCAGAACTTTCTTCAATCTATAAATAAACTCCAATTCTGTAAGTTTTTACGCCAGTACTTTCTTGAACTTACCAGTAGATGTAACAAGGTTTCAGACAAAAATTACTAGGACCCATGTTTTCCTCCTTAAGTGGATCTTGAATAGTTTGTTGATGGAAATGTTTAGGGATTGTACCTTTCCAATAATAACAGGAATAACAACTAAATTTGAACATGTGCAGGCAATGGCGCCACTCCACAACTACTGCCTGGCTGATAGCAAACATAAGACGCTATTGATTGAGAAACAAATGTTGATTTCAGATATGTTAAAATTTGAAAAAGTATTTGTGTTATAATTGATAAATTGTAATGCTTCTTTCAGTATGTCCATGTCTTTTTTTTCCTTATTTTGTGATAAAATACATAGAACAAAATTTGTCATTTTAACCACTTAAATGTACAATTAAGTGGCATTAATTACACTCACAATGTTGTGCAACCATTACCACTATTTCCAAAATGTTTCATCATCCCAAACAGAAACTCTGTACCCATTAAGCAATAACTCCCCATTTTCCCTCTTACTAGCCCCTGGTAATTTCTGCTCTTTCTGCCTCTATGAATTTGCCTATTCTAAATATTTCATGTAAGTGGACTATGGACTCAACATTTGTCCTTTTATGTCTGGCTTCTTTCACTTAGCGTAATATTTTCAAGGTTCATCCATGTTGTAGTATGCATCAGAATTTCATTCCTTATTATGGTGACTAATATTCCATTGTATGTATATAGCACATTTTGTTTATCTGTTAATGGGTACTTGGGTTGTTTCCACCTTTTGGCTATTGTGAATAACGCTACAGTGAACATAGCTGTACAGGTATCTGTTTGGGTCCTTGTTTTCAATTCTTTGGAGTATATACATAGGAATGAAATTACTAGGTCATATGGTAATTCTATGTTTAACTTTTTAAGGAACCACTAAACTGTCATACATCTTTTTAACTCAAACATCTGATTGCCTCTGTGGGGATGAGTAGAAAGTTGTCCTTTCTTGTTCCAGAACTAGTAAGGGAACAGCAGTGACAATGAGTGAACTGAGAGTGACCCATTATCTGTCAACGGTGTCCACGTAGGATTATGTCTTATAAGTACAAGAGATGCCATCTTGTGAGACAAAACCCTTTAATTACATCTTTAGAAACAAAGAGTTTAGCTGTTGTAAATAAACGTAGGAGTAAGCCTATGCCCAGATTTACTGAATAATTCATCTTTTTGAAGTCTGGAATAGAGCCGAATTGCTCTGCTTGAAAAAGGGGGAGAGATTGAGAAACCATAGGGATCATTTGGGGCTTGGAAAAGGAAGAGGATGGTATAAGGAGACAGGGAGAGAGAAGAAACAATTCATTTAGATCTATTAACATGAATTTAAATAATACCATTCCTCATGAGCATACCCTAAATAGGCATTGTGCTGAATACTTTAATCTGTAAAGCAAGGTAGGTATACTATTTTCATTTTACGTATAAGGAAACTATGGACCTAGAGGTGAAGTGACTTGCCCAAGGCCACAGAGTCAGCAAACTGCAAAGATGTTATTAGAACCCAGCGGTTTTCACTGTGCCACAGTAACCCTACATGTTTCATGAATGCATTTTTGTTGATCAGCACTCTTTTCTGTCTACAGTTGTCTTAGAAAGGGTGAGTCCCCTCTTTCTCCTTCCAGGTTTGTGTTGGGACTGGCCATCACTCTGTTGTAAGACTGCCCAGAGCTGTACAACTCCTTTGTTGTGTCTAGTGTCTAGTTAGTGAGGTACAAAGCTTCATTCCCAAACTCAATCCGGACCCTCATGCTGCTGATGTTATTTTGCTTTCTTCTAACCCCCTCTGTCTACTTTCTGCATACTTCAGTGTATGAAGGTCCTGCTGATCTTGGACCTTCTCTCTCATCAGGAAAACTGCTGCTTCCTACATCATAAGGAGGCTCTGCATTTTCCCAGGAGAAAATACAAAGGTGGCATATGGGAGTGTCTTTCTAAAGTGTGCCTGCCATCATACCCCACCCCTACCCTCTCAGCAGACCCTCCATTTCCCTTGATTTATTTATTTTTATTTTTCACTTTAAAGCAATTGTATCTTTTAAGAGCCATACCAAGGGATATTCTGCCTCTGGATTGCAACTATCACTATAGGGGTCTCAGATCTGCTACTGTTCCTCTTTTTCCTATTACTCTGAGAGTTACATTTGCACAGTGTAAACACCCTATACTTATTTATTGATAAATGATTGTCATACTATTCTATGATACAAAGCATCCTCACTCTGATTCCTCCTCAAGAATCTGCATTTATTTTCTGTCACCCCAAATTTACTCTGTTCTCTCCACAAGATCATTAGAGCCCCGGAGCACCAGGGTGAGGAGAAGCAAGGAGACTGGATTGAGTGTGGGGTTTCAGGGCATCGAGAAAGCCCTGAAAGGGATGTTAACTCAACACCCAAGCTGAAGTCTTGGGTAATATTCCAAAGAATTAGAAAACCTAGACATCTGTCTAAGGGATTTATTTTTAAAAGGATGGTCCCTCTATGTAGTAAAATACTGTGATACTCTCGGGCACTTAAAATGATAATGCAGATATGTATTTATTCACTTGGCAACAGAGGTGTATCAGGGTTTTGTGGGGCCTAAAGTTTATATAATCTAGGAACTATCTTTAAGAAAAAAGTAGATTCAGGTACTTGGAAGAGGCCTATGCCACTGTGGGGTTTTGAAGATTAAGTTGCATAAATATATTTCATGAAAAAGGTAGGTTTCTGAACAGCATGTAAAACTTTGTTCTTACTTTACAAAAGAAATAAATACATACATAAGTAAAATATATGTATACATTTATATCAGAAAAGCATAATGGGCTCTGCAGAGGACTGTTGGCAAAGGTTTTCTGTTGTATTTTTACTTTTGATGTATTTATTTTAATTTTGCCTCTCTACAATGCAGTGATCATATTTGTGTATGTATGTATGTATATAAGTATGTATGTGTATGTGTGCATTTTGAATGTGCTTATCAACCTAAAAACAATGTTTATGTACATTTCCTTTAGTCTTTAGTCCTATAGTTTCCAGTCAAAACATTATTTTCCAAAGTGACTTAGATCAGTACCTTTTCTTTAAATGCCAGATTATTTTATTAGGAGCTGGCATTCCAGGTATGAGTGAGGAAAAACATGTTAAAGACTTAGCAGTGAATTGTTTGTAAAGACAGAAGGCTCAATAATCCCTTCCATCTTGTACACAAATTCCTTTGCAATGTGACTTTTCTCCTCCTCCCATCAAGAAGTAGATTCTGTTTGCCTACCCCTTGAATCTCAGACCGGCTTTGTTACTTTTTTGGGCTAATAGAATGTGGCAGAATGGTGTGACTTCTGGACTTTAGGCCTCAAGAGTCCTGGCGGTTTTTGTCTTCTCAGCATGCTGCTGCTGTCCATGAAGGAGCCTGAGCACACTGCCTAGAGACACACAGCTCACCTGACAGTACCCACTGCCAACTGTGTCCATGAAGCCATTGTAGAACATCATGTATCAGTTGAGCCACCTAATGCCTGCAACCACGTGAATGACCCCAGGCAAAATCAACAGAACTATCCAGCTGAGCCAGTCTAAATTGCTGACCCACTGAGCTGTGAGCAAATAAAATGGTGGTTGACTTATGCTTTTATTTTTCTCTTTATGTTTTGAGGTTGCTTGTTAATCAGTAATACATAAATGATGCTGCACCGACCCAGCCTGGGCATTTTTTCACATTCAAGGAGGTTCTATAACTTACCCCACCTAAATTTTTAGAGTGTTTCCAATAAGGCTGTATTAGATCAGCCAACTTAAACATGATAAATAATGCTGCTATTTCTATAAACAAATATGAAGTCATGAAATTCTGAAAATTTCACATTGAATGTATTTCAAATATGAATTTCAAGCAAATTCTTATTTAAGAATCTCTTTTTTTATTTTACCCATTTTATTTTGTTAAGACTTTTAAATCTTATTTGATGTTCATAAAGATTCCTGGTACTGGATCTTTAGAATAATTAAGAATAACTAGAGGTTCCATTTGTGTAAATATATGGCTAGTTAGAGCTTCCAACTCACAGCATTTCCTCAACCATCATGGCTGAGAGGTCCTGCTGTCTCTTTGTAAATTTAATTTTAATTTCTGGAGCCAGCTTTAAAATCGGAAACTTTCTACACTATCTTATTACTCCTATAATTTTTTCCTTTCTCTTGCCTCAATTTGTATGTAGATTATTGTATATCTTTTCTGTATCTTTTCATATGATGCTTATACTATTTTTCTCAGTATCAGCCTGGTCAGCTGGGACCTGCTAGGTCAGGTCAACTAAGACAATGCTGACACAGAGCTTGTGAGGGAGGCATCATTTCCTCTCTAGTCTTGGGGATTACCTCATGGTATTCAGAGCACATTCTCTGACACAGGGACTGCCCCCCTCTTGAAGGACCATCAAAATGCAAGCAATACCTGAATTAAGAACAACACAAACACACGGCAAGGCAGCCATAGAAAGAAACGGATGCGTTACTCTTTAGTGGAGATAATTGAATGATATCAGGGAATTACAGCAGAGACTGTTAAAAACACATAACTAATTCCCCTCTTTTTAAAGGATGTGAGGAGTTTAGTCCAAAAAGGATGTGAGGGGTTTAGTCCAATAGTTTTTGAAATTATTATAGGCAGAGGAAAACTATGCACAAGCAAAATCTCATGTGGATTCCCAATAGATGTGGCTGATAAATACAGGCCCACTCCGACTGGTGTGGAAGCCATCACCTTGTGCCAGAACCAGGGAAGAGACACTTCCTCAGAACTCCACTACTTTGAAAAACACAGTTTAAAAATAATTCCCAGAATCTGATTTCTTTATCTGATATGTGAGAAAGCAGACCAGGAGTGGTTAAGGTCAGTCTCCACAGGCAGTTGTGGGGCGGCTTGCCGGGAACCTGGGTATCCTGTTCTGTCACCATACATGTCGCTTCTCATCCGATCTCCTCCCCCTCAGTCATATTTCATAATGTAACTCCATATGACCGATATTGGAGGATTTTTTTCATTCTACCAATTTTATTTTGTTAAGATTTATTTAAAACGGGTATAGTTTTTATGTGCATCATGGTAGAATGATGGATATTAAAAAGGAGTAGTAAGTAAGTGCATGAGGAATACTTAAAACTACATAAAATCAGATTTATCTCATTTGAAATGGTAACCACAATAAAAATCTAAGTTGCAAGTTGTAGAAGCATCTTTAAATTTCTCACTTGATTCTAATTTTCTTCTTGGGATGCATACTTTTCTCAAGTACAGATATTTCAGTGAGAAAATGACTTGTCCACTCTTAACTGAATTCATAAAGCTAAGCTCTGAATTATAAGTAGGCTGTTACCATCTTGAAAATCTAGATGAATCTTGGCACTCATAGGGAAAACTGTTAAGCTTTCTAGATCTTTAGCAATGCTTTTGTTATTCCGAGAAGCTGGCCAGGCTGTCAAAAGCATATCTAGGTAATTTGGTCCCTGAAGAAAAACTAATTCATGTCATATCTTTGGAAGAAGAAACCCTTTCCTCTGCTTTTAAGTAAACTGTTCAATAATGTAGATCCTGCTTGAAATTCCCAGCAGTTCTTTCTCCAAATTATTCTTACTAAACTAGCACTGTTTTAGTTAAGAAGCATTTACTTACCGCCTTTTTTATGCATTCTATGGGAATAAAAAGGGTGACTATAAAAACTATGAATTCAAGCCATCAGTTTTTAATTTATCCTTCATGTATGGTTTTAATAAAAATTCTAAATCTAAATTTTGACAACAGATAAAAGTAATGTTTATATCTGTTTCACATTTCCTTTTAAAATACTTTTAAGTCACATATTAGGAAATGACCCATCAGATAAGGTTAACTTTTGAGTTTACGTGCCCCCTCAAGTTATATTTAGTGCTACTGGGAAAAAAAATTTGTGTCTGCAGAGATTTTAACTTTGTTCAAATTTTTGGCAAGATTTTTCCTGTGTGTGTGATATTTGTTTCCTCTTGGCAAGTGTCTGACAACTTGATGCTTTTAAAAATATATGTCTGTGATATGATCTTCGATACTTGCCTTGCACCATTTTATTTTTTGACACTAAAAAGTTAGCTTGTACCAGACCTTGAGCTGAACAAAATATATTCTCGTATGTGTTGCCACATTTTGAGAGGCTGCCCTCCCTTTGCAGAGCATTTCTATTTGTGGATGAATGTACCTAGAGTTACACATATGAGATGCTGGGGAAAGAAGAAGAGTTGTGGCCACAGGAACTCATCCTTCATCTACTGTCCACCTGTCTTCAATAAGACCAAAAAGAAATGCTAGACCACTTTTCAGCCTGACTGTTACCAAACAGGAGACTATTGTAAAATCATTCTTAAAAGAGGAAAAAGTCTAATCTGAAAAAGTGAGATACATTCATTAATTTTTTTTGTCTGTTTACATTTCAAGTCCTCAGGAAAGCAAATTCATTTTTACCACTTTAAAGTGACCTGTGCTGTCTCATAATAGTTAAGCATGAATCCATTTGTTAACTGTAAATTGCAAGAGAAAGTTCCTAATTATGGAATTCTTTCTGAGAAGTACAAGAGTATGTTCTATTACAGTTCATATGCCTTCTGTGCTTGTACCCTTGCATTGGCATCAAGGATCAAGTGACTACATTTATACAGACTGCATTGTCCAATATGGAAGCCATTAGCCATGTGAGGCTAATTAAAATTAACCCAAGTTAACTAAAATTAAAATTCAGTGCCTCAATTACACTGGCCACATTTTAAGTGCTCAGTAGCCACAAGTGGCTAGTGGCTACTGTATTGGACAGTGCAGATATAGAACATATGTCCATGTTATTTTTTTCTGACATGATTGAATAATTAAGTACAATATATTTTAGGAGAAAGCAATATTTTTACTTTTAAGTATAACTCATCTGGACCTCAGCTTGGGCAATCTGTTTTCCTCTATAACTTGAAAAATACAAAGGGCCTGACAGATATGGGTATCTTTACACAAAACATTACTCTAGGTCAGCTAACCTTTCATATGATTTTGCCTTTCTTTCTTTCTTTTTTTTAAATTTGCTATTAAAAATATTTTCTCATCTAAAATGTATTTTAATCACATTATTAAAAGTTTGGGAAAATGCTGGAATTTCTCCCTTTCTCCTTCAAGCAGCTGCCTTGTAAATAAATGTACATTCCTGGTCAGTAGTGAGGTTGGTTGAATGAAAGAGAATATTTAGACATTTCTATGATCTCTACTGAGAAAAATATTTCTATTTTTCACTTTTCTCTACAAGATGCAAGGAGGTAATCCTTCACAAAAATCTCTATTGTAATTTTCATATGGACTCCATGGCCTTAAAAGAACTTTTCCTAATCTTCTGTTTTATACAGTAATTTAAGTTTCATCTGTACCCACCTTTTAGCTTCTTTGTTGCTACCCTACAGCTGAGTCACTAGGAATAGTATCTTCCTCTTTGAGATTGGGTCAAGCCTGGAGGACAACATAAGCAAACGCTTCATCCTTGAGGTTGAATTAGCTCTTTGGATGTCAGAATTAGATATTCTTTGCTGAGAGCTACTGCAACGTCTACGTAAATGTTTTCATCTTAGACAATGAGTGTACCAAGGTCAGGATGACTGCAACTACAAGGCAAAGGATGTGTTTGCTTCTGTTAAACATGATTTGGCAGAGAAGATTTAAAAGCTGCTGTTCAGCTATGATAAAACTAGTGGTGCTTATGGAATAAATATAAGGATATATATTCTCAGAGCATATTTAAGCATTTTAAGGATGTTTTACCCAAATCTTTAAAAGTTTCAGTTTGTCTGCTGGATCATAATTCAGAGTATCCAGTTTTAAGATTTAGAGCATTTATCAAGTTTTAGACAAAAGAGATGTGATTTGGAAGCCAGGATATTTATGAGTGAGCTCTCACCACTAATGAGTTGAATAATCTTGGGGAAATCACTCCATTTGTTTGGTTTTTCAACTTTCTCTTCTTAAAAGGAAGTAGGATTAAATAATTCCTAAGGACATTTTTGGTTGCAGTTTTCTATAATTTCAAGCTGATATAAGTCTATCGTGGTCTCCAAAATGCAGTTAAATATCATATTTTAAGAATTTTATTAATTCTTAAAAATCTGTTTTAAAATAACTACTATGTTATTGGTTAAGACATATTGAAGAAGTCATTGAAAAATTGTAAAATATTTTAAAAATATTCTTTCAATAAATATCTATGCCCTTAAGGAACTTGCAGTCTATCAGGGTTATGAGAAGTAAACACTCATAGCTATAGTGTGAGAAAAGATGACCTGTATTAAAAGCTTGCTGGAGGATTAGATGTGTTTTGTAAACAGTAATGGGTCATAGCAGATTTTGTGAGAAATGTATTGGTGCAAAAAGTAAGATCAAGGAATAAAGTTGTTAGACCTGTTTTTCCATCCTTTATTATAAGTGATTTTAGTACCTAAATGAAATGTATTTGCTTTCATAGATGTGTGTGTGTGTGTTCAGTTTGTTGAGGTGGGGTGTGGCATTGTGGAGACGAGTGTGAAGGATAATCTTGTTGCAAAATGAGTGCTATATCTGGACTTTGGTAAAGCTTATTTATTTATTCATTTATAGAGGCTGTTTATAAAGTTTTATACAATTGTATTTCCTTGGCATATTCTTCTAAGTCTCTAAATAGCTATGTGTTCTATTAGATCTTACATTAAGGTTTCTGTCATATTTCTCTTAAATATTTGTAAAACAAAATCATACTCACATTTGAAATAGGGCATAAATGTTTCTCTGTGGAAAAGCTGCATCGAATGTGACTATACCTCTTTTTTAATTTATTTTTCTCCATGGCACTATTTTCGTCTGATGTACTATATTTTAGTTGTTCATTTGTTGTTCCCACTTCTCCCTTCCCCTTTTTGGTGTGTAACCTCCACGAAGGCAGGGTTTTTCATTTGTTTTGATACTGTTTTAACCTTATCTGCAATATTGCTCAGCAAAGACACTCAAGTAAAAGCTATTGAATGAATGAATGAGAGTATATTCTAGAATTTTAAAAGACTGTGATTTACTGTTTTGTGTTTAAAAGCAAGCCCCAAACATATAATAGCTTTCATTGTCTAGCATGCAAATAATTAGAAGGTTCAAACCAGGAAGTTTGTACCTAATTGCATTTTACTTTTATGATAGAGGCTCAAATGCATCAAGAATTTGGAAGGTAAGACAGGATGATCATTATTATATAAGATAAACTTTTATTTAAATTCATATCAAAAACATTTATTTTTCTGGGAAGCATTATAATATGCTTTGTAGGGAATACAAAAAATAATTTAGGATGCATAAACCCATACTTCAAAAGCTTCATCATCTTATGAAATGCTGTTATCTAGAGATTTTAAGATCTTGAAATGATCTTCAAAGAAAAAAATGGTGCACAGTATAGCTTTGATGTAAATTAAATTACCTTCTTGGTTCTTTCTCAGGTTTATTCTTCTGATACAATCAACAATGGTCAAGTAGGCGGATTCACACAGTACAAATATGTCTTCCAGGATCTCGGAATGGAATTCCCCCATTGTCTTTGAAATGCTCCCGACACATGGGGCCGAGATCCTGAGGACATGAACAGAAACTTTTCAAAAGAAGACAGAATAATGGCCAGCAAACATATAAAAAATTGCTCAACTTCTCTAATCATCAGGGAAATGCAAATCAAAACCACAATGAGATATCACTTAACTCCAGTGAGATTGGCTCATATCAAAAAATCACCAAACAACAAATGTTGGTGGGGATGCAGACAGATAGGAACACTCATACACTGCTGGTGGGACTGCAAATTAGTACAACCTCTATGGAAAGTAATATGGAGATACCTCAAAGAATTAAAAGTATAATTACCATTTGACCCAGCAATCCCACTACTGGGTATATACCCAAAGAAAAAAAGACGTTCTATAATAAAGACATCTGCTCGTGAATGTTTATAGCAGCACAATTCACAATTGCAAAGATGTGGAAACAAGCCAGGTGCCCATCAATCCACGAGTGGATTAACAAAATGTGGTATATATATACCATGGAGTATTACTCAGCAATAAAAAACAATGGTGAATTAAAATATCTGGTATTATCCTGGTTGGAGCTAGAGCCCATTCTTCGAAGTGAAGTGTCACAGGAATGGAAAAACAAGCACCACTGGTACTCACCATCAAATTGGTACTAACTGATCAATACTTATGTCACACACAGCAATAATATTCATCAGGGGGCAGGCGGGAGGGGGTGGAGGGGATGGGAAAACTCTCACTGAATGGATGCGGGGAGCACAGTTTGGGGGATGACCGCGATTGTAGCTCTGACACGGGCAGTGCATGGGCAATATATATAGCCAAAGTGTTGTACCCCCATAATATTCTGAAATAAAAAAAATAAAAAAAAATAAAAAACAAAACAAAACAAAAAAAATAAAACAAAGAGAATGGGGTAAATGGCTAATAGGCGGGTCTAATGCTTTGAAAATAGCAATCCCATTTAGATATATGGAATGGTTATACTAGACTAGATTATTCCATTACACATCCATTATGGGTTCTGAACACCAAAATATGAATGCATCACAAATCCAATGGTCTTTTAAAAATATACAGATGCCCCTCTACTTTTGATGGAGTTATGTCCTGATAAACCCATAGTAAATTGAAAATATCGTAAGTCGAAAATGTATTTCATATGTTTTACCTACTGAACATCATAGATTAATTTAGTTTACTTTAAACGTGCTCAGAATGCTTACATTAGCCTGCAGTTGGGCAAAACTATCTAACACAAAGCCTATTTTATAATAAAGTGTTAAATATCTCATGAAGTTTACTGAATACTGTAATGAAACTGAAAAACATAATGGTTGCATATGTATGGATTCTACTGAATGCATATCACTTTTGCACCATCCTAAAGTCGAAACATCATTAAGTTGAACCATTGTAAGTCAGGGACTGTGCTTGAAATTAGGATTCCCATTATCCAACACTTGTCTAAATGTGGTTTGTTTATTTTTTAATTAAAAATATTTATTGTCATAATTAAATCACATGTAAATGGATTATTCTAATCATCTTAGAAATAGTAACAAACAATCATTTGTTCATACTATGAAAGAAAGAAAGAGACTTAAAAGTCTGAATCTTTCCAACAATTATTGGTTTTCAACAATTTTTTCTTCTATTGAAATTGTTCCATATAAATAGGAATAATGATGGCTACTATTAAAACAAAATTTGAGTTCTTAGAAAACCTTGTTCTCACTAGGAAGAGATTGTAAATTATTTTTTCTGCGATAGTTTCCAGTGCCTCTTTTCCTGCAGTTTTAGTGCCTCTATCTGATTTTGCTCTTATTTTATGTTTATTTCTAGGTGAGATTAAAATTTATGTATTCCATATCTACTGAATATACAGAACTAAATTAACAAGTGGGAAGGAAAATGTGACATTTCTTTCACACATTATTATTGATCAAAGAATAGGTCATGAGTATTTTGCTACATAGAACTCATTTGAGACTTTCAATAATACTCAGGCAAATATAGAAGGTTTGTCAAAATGCTTATGGGGGAAAAAAAGCAATAAGACTCTAATGTCAATGTGAACATTAAGAAAAATATGCAAACATAACAGAACCAGAAGTATGGACACATTATTATCAACAGGCAAAGTCATCAGATGAAAGATATGACATAAATAGCAGTTGGACAATTTGAAGGCTAGATGCTGCCAATGCAATATTTGGAAAACAGTATAAACCACCAGCATTTAAGAAACGACAGTCTATCTAGTAAAATTTCTCCTCTATCAGGAAGAAACTGCATGGGAAAGCTGTCCAAGTGTGGTCACTCATCATTATGTTAAGTCATAGAGTGCACAGTTCAGAACTGGCATTGAATAGAAATAAAAATGGAGGTGCATTATAGGTAATAATCTTTGATTGCAGGTAGCAGAGAGTAACTCGAACAAGATAATGTTTTGTTTTGTTTTGTTTTAAGTATTATAAGTGTCTCATACTCCAACACCAGGAAGGTAGCCAGACTTCAGAAAAAGAGTGAAGTCAGGAATTGGAAAACATCAGTCTCTTTCTCCCTGTTTCTTGTCTTAGCTTCTTTCTGTAAGTGTGCTTTGAACACAAATCTAAATCCTGGCTGGAAAGACACCTGAAGGTGATTTCTGTATAGAATTGTAGTATAAAGCTAATGGGGTTCTTGGAGTGTTGGTCACTACCAGAAGGTTGGATCTGCAATGGAGACCTTTTCTAATAAGAATCCGTAGGGCTTGCGGTAAACATGGGAGGAATTTTGGGGGTAGAACAGGTGTGTCACGGTAGAGCAGGTCAGAAAATCCATGTCCATAAAATCTGATGTATAGGAGGCCAGAGGCTCCAGGAAGAAACCGGAGGCTTGGCTAGGGGAGTACAGGGCCTTACCTGGCCTTTCCCGCCCTTTTAATTGGGAGAAGGCTCTTACCTGGGCTTCTTGTATGGCTTGCATTAAACATCAGCTCAAATGACACATTCAGAGAGGCCTTCCATGACCACCCTATTTAAAGGACCCCCCACACCACATTCAAAGCACTCTGTCATAATTACCCTGTTTTATTTACTTTAAAGCACTTATTTTTCTGAAATTATGGTTTGTTTGCTTATTATTTGTTCTCACATTCCTCTGCCCTTCATGATTTTAGAGGCCTTTTCCAACTTGTTTTCTTTTGTCTCTAATATCTAGCCTAGCACACAATGGGTACACAATAAATATCTGCTGAATGAATGACTAGGAACATAGATTGCTATTATAGAACTGAAGCTAAGAGCAGTACATAGTGCTAAGACCTAGGAGATTTTATGGTGCCTTGATGTTTTAGAGCAGAGTGAAGATTTTTCTAGGCCGATCGTAGGCAGAATCTACCCTACCATGTTTTGGGGGGGCTTAAAGTACTTAATTATTACATCTGTGCTGCAGTGAGGTTGGGAAATCAAGGCTTAGCCTTCGGGACTAAATTTCAGTACAGAACAGGGGATTATGTGCTCAGCGGGAAAGGGCTCTTGGGCACATCAGACACCTTATGCTCTATGAAGAAAGGCTCAGATGTCTCTTACAGATTATTATTTTACATCTATTGCCTGTCTCCCACATTCAAGGGAAGACAAATAAGACTGTTGGCAAGGAAGAAGTGCCTGCAGCTATTACACTGAGTTTCTGCTAGGGATTTAGTTGTTGGTGGTGGTGGTTAATGAAACAAGAATTTAATTTAAGTCATCTGCATATATTTGAAGGATCTGAACTAAATTCTATAGAAAGGTAGAATACCTGCATTTAAGCCTAAGTATTGGTATCAGGGAATCATGTTTTTCTAATCAAGTTTATCAACATGTCTGATATCATTGGAGTCAAACAAGGTAATGTAAGTATATAGTTTTCTTTCTTTTCTCTTTATATTGGGGTGTCTTTCTAAGGAACTAACTTTATGAAAAGATAAAAATGAATCTCCTTTTAAACAGGAGGAGTTTCCCAAAAGGAAGTCAGAATGAAGTTTGGAAGAAGGCAGACAGTTGGTTAGTTGCAAGCATAATGTTTTTTACTACAACTTCAATTCAATGGTACATTCTGGCAACACTGCATTAGAAATGCATTGCAAATCAATCCATATACCCTGTAAATCATTTTTTTTTTCTGGAATGGTCATTTCTTTAATTGTATTGCTCTAAGAATAAACATGTTTTGCAGAGGCAGGAAACACTGCTCTCTAAATGTGAAATTTCAGCAATCTTAGACTAAACAAATGAGTTTAACTTTAGGAACTGTGGCTTTTGCCACAGCTGCTTCTTCCTGTATTTATGAATTCGTTACGTATACCCTACTCTGGGAGAAATTAAGTAATGGAATTAAGGGTTGCTTATTCTAAAATATATTAGGAAAGGGGAGATTTTACCACATGCTCCTCCCGAGTTCTCCTCTTAGAAGGATTTGCACCTTAGGATCATGTACACCTCCCAGAGCTGGTGTGAAAACACACTCAAAAAATTGAAGCCTTCACAGAGATATGGCAGGTCCTAATCCCAATTTTGCATCCTCAGTTCCAAACTTCTGTGGAAACTGTGCTAGGTGAATTTCTACTGACCTTTCAGAAAAATCCAATCCCTGTATAGATAAGTAGGATCTAGGTCCAGTATCCTAGACCCCTTTTACTAATAGTACATTTCCCTAAGGCTGAGATATTCTGGGAGCTGGGTGAAGGTGAGGACTAGAGATGCAAGAAAATTAGTCAACAGTGATGGCTAGAATGCCAGATCCCATTTACGGGAGGGGGGAAAAGGCAGATTTGGCTTCTTTCTGTCCCTGAAATTGTATGCAATTTTCAAATCTGGTTTCCTTCAAGATCTTCTCACCAGATTTCTGCTTCCAGCCAAGGTAGAATAACAGAGATTGAATTTTCCCTCTTGCCAAAACAAGCGAGAAAAAACAAAATATATGAAATAATGGTTTTCAAGGCACTGGACCTCAGGCAATGAAATATAGTTGTCACTGAGAGGGGAGACATAAGATTTGTCCTGCTAGTGTTCGTTTTATTGCCTGAGAGAATTTCCAGGTCATGATGCAGGAAAGGGAAATTGAGGCAAAGGACAGCAGACTCCTTGAGTTGAGGAGATGCTGCTGGGAGTCCAGAGGGATCCAAGTGGATAGGGTTCACAGGACTGAGTGCTGAAGAGGAGAGAGCTGCACTGAGAGAGAATCTTGGAAATCTGCAAAGGGTCCCCCTCAAGTATTCAGTCGAATACTAATCAACACATGCATCTGAGGAAACTACCTGAATTCAGGGAAAGAACCATCCAAAAATTATTAGAGGTAATTAAACCTGGTATTCACACATTGCCAGAAAGAGGGCTTGATCCCACCAGCCAGACTGGAAAACAATTCATCATTCACAGGACATTGGCTAGAGTACTCAGAAAAGTCACAGTAGTGAGAAGAATTAATTAGCCCTTTACTAAAGATTGTTTCAGTCTTTCCTAACAAATCACTTTTTAAAAAATTATTTTTCAAATTGACAAAAATTATGTATGTGTATGGTATACAACATGATGTTTTGATATATGTATACATTTTAAAATGGCTAAATCAAATTAATTAATATATCCATTATCTCAAAGACTTTTTGTGGTGAGAACATTTAAAATCTACTTTCTTGGCAATTTTCAATTACACAATACTTTGTTATTAACTACAGTCACCATGTTGTACAATAGATATCCTGAATTCATTCCTTTTGTCTAACTGAAATTTTGTGTTCTCTGACAAACATTTCTCCAATTTCTCTCCCTTCCCACCCATCCCAACCCTCTCAACCTCTGGTATCCACCATTCTACTCTCTCCTTTTATGAGTTCAAATGTTTTATTCCACATATAAGTGAGATTATGCAGTATTTGTTTCTCTTGCCTGGCTTATTTCACTTTATCCATCCATCCACTGATGGACACTTCGCACCTAACAAATCTTCAAATAGATCAAACTTTTCCAGAGTAACTTAACTGTGTTAAAAAAGAAAGCTTCAAAGAAAGCTTCAGAATATTTATAGAAATGCAAAAATATATAGCCCCCATTAATATAAAATTCACAATATTTAGCATCCAATCCAACATTACCATCATTCAAAGAAACAAGAAGATACGAGTTATAATGAGAAAAATCAATCAGTGGAAACTTACCCAGAACTGGATAAAGATAAGGACATTAAAACAGTTATTAGAACTGTGTTCCATATATTCAAAAAGCTAAATAAAATATCTTTAAAAAAGCCAAATCAAAGTTCAAGAAAGGAGAGCTACAATGGCTAATGTTTTAAAATATACTAAATGGGATAAACAAAAGATTAGACATTGCAGGGAAAAAATTGAAGAAGAATAATAAAAATTATCCAAAGTGAACCACAGAGGAAAAAAACAAAAATGAAAAGACCATAAATGAAGTTGGACGACTTCAAGCAGCGTGATACACATGTAATTGGAGTCTCTGAAGGGAGCAGGGTAGAAAAATATTTGAATAAATAATGGCTAGAATTTTTTCAGATTTGTTGAAATTTTCAACTCACAGATCCAACAAGCTCAATTAACTCCATACACAATAAATGTGGAGAAAATCACACCAAAACTCATCATAGTTAAATTCGTAAAAGCAGGGATAGAAGGAAAATCTTAAAAGCAGCCAAAGGAGAAAAGAAAAAAAAAGCACTCTAGATGAATAAAGATAAAATTGACAATAGATTTATTTGGCAGAATCAATGCAAGACACTCTAGTTTGGAGATGTTTGCCAGCTTTGCTTCCTACTCTGCCTTCTTTGACACCACCCTAGAGAGAGTGTTGGGACACCTCATTACAGCCTTACAAAGCTGGAAGTCTAGGCTCCCCCACATAACTTTTACTGGCATGGGTGGAGGTGGAGCTACAGTTTTTTCTGTAGTAGTTAGTTGGAGTATGGTGATAATTGTCTAAAATGTTCCATCTTGCTAGTTTGTTCCTTTCTTGATCCTTTGGCTTGGGAAGGTGGGTTTTTGTTGGGGCTTTTTTTTGTCCATACCCATTGGTGTTTCTGGATCACTGGCTTCTTCCAGCTCCAAGTCTGGGATGTATGAAGCAAAAAGAAATCCCATAGAACTCACCAATTTGTCATTTCTTGGACCCCAAGATCTCTAGCCAATCTGCTTTCTCTGCACTTTTCAGAGTCGTCTCATGTTTGTTTTATATAAAATATCCAGTACTTTAGTTATACTTCAGTGGAGAAATAGAAAAAAGTACATTTACTCCATCTTTTCAGAAGCAAAACTCTGGACAATTCATTGTTGACAAAATTGCAAAGGTAAATTGGTGAAGAAAAACCAGTCTTTTCACCAAATGCTGCTGGAATAATGCAAAAAAGATGAACTTGATCCATAACTGACACCATATAATAGAATTAGCTTGAAATGGATCATAGATCTAAATGTAAAACCTAAAACTATAAAACTTTTAGAAGAACACATGAGATAAAGTCTTTGTGGCCATAGGTTAGTAAGGAGTTTTAGATACAACACCAAAAGTACCATTCATAAAAGAACAGACATAAATAGCACTTCATCAAATGTAAAACCTTTTTCTCTTCAAAAGTTACTGTGAAGAGAAAGAAAAGCCAAGCCACAGACATGGAGAAAATATTTGTACAGCATATACCTGATAAATGACTTGTAACTGGAATATAAACATGCTTAAAACTCTATAAGAAAACAACTCAAAAGGTGGGCAAAATATTTGAAAAGATAATTCAAAAATAAGACATTCAAATGAAAAATAAGCACATGAAAAGATGCTTATCATCATTATTCATTAGGGAAA
The DNA here is from genome assembly GCA_023783475.1 of Daubentonia madagascariensis. Taxonomy (NCBI): domain Eukaryota; kingdom Metazoa; phylum Chordata; class Mammalia; order Primates; family Daubentoniidae; genus Daubentonia; species Daubentonia madagascariensis. The sequence goes on from JAKFHU010001670.1 coordinate 11,242,645, forward strand.
TGAGAATTCAAGTCACAATGAGATACTACTATGCACTTATTAGACTACCTAAAATTAAAAAGACTGACCATAGCAAGTGTCGGTGAGGAACCAGAACTCTCACACACCTGATGGTGACAATGGAAAGTTGTACAATCACTTTGGCAAACAGTTTGACAATTTCTTATAAAGTGAAATATATATCTGTTGTAGCCTTTCCACTTCTAGGTTTTTACCCAAGAGAAATGAAAGCTTATGTGAATACAAACACCTGTATAAAATGTTCATAGCAACTTTATTTGTAATAGTCCAAAGCTAAAAACAACTCAAATGTCCATTAACAACTGAATTGATAAATAAATGGTGGCATATCCATACAATGGAATATTAGTCTGTTATGAAAAAGGAATGGACTACTGAGACATAGAACATACACAAACCTTAAAATAATTGTTGAGTGACAGGAGGCAGAAAAAATAAAACATACGGTTCATATTTTTGTGGGTTGAATTGCATCCCCCAAAAGATACACTGAAGTTCTAATCCCATTATGTGTAAGTATGACTTTATTTGGAAATAGGGACTTTGCAGATATAATTAAGTTAAAATGAGGTCATATAGGTTAGAGTGGGCACTAACTCCAGGGACTAGTATCATTATAAGGAGAGGGAGATTTTAAGATACAGAGGAGATAGAGGGAAGAAAACCATGTGAAGACAGAGTCAGTAATTAGAGTTAGGCTGCCACAAGCCAAGAAATGCCAAGGATTACTGGCAACCAACAGAAGCTGGAAGAAGCAAGGAAGGTTACTTCCCTAGAGTAGGAGGGAGCATGGGCCTGCTGACATCTTGATTTCAGACTTCTAGCCTCCAGAACAGTGTGAGAAAAAATTTCTGTTGTTTTAAGTCACCCAATTTGTGGTACTTTGTCACAGCAGCCCCAGAAAACTATTGCAAGTACCTTTTATATGATTCCATTCATAGAAAATTTTAGAAAATGACTGAAAGCAGATTAGTGGTTGCCTGGGAACGGGGGTGAGGAGAGACAGGTAGGGATCAGAGGAAGAGGTTACAAAGGGGCATGAAGAAACTTGAGGTTTGTGGATATTTTTATTACATCTTGATTGTGATAATGGTTTCATAGGTGTATATACATATCAAAACTTAACAAATTGTATACTTCAAGTATGTTCAGTTCATTGAATGCCAATTGTACTGTGATTAAAAAGAAAAAGATCTCATCACTGTGATTTTCAGGACTGCTTTTTTCTTCCAATCATCTTATCAAGTTATCAATTGTTACAGATAGTAGAGTATACATAAGAGGTTGTAAAATGATGCCATGGGAGGGAGTTAGATTTGGCATGAAGTCTTGCTGGTTGTATTTTAAAAATCAGGAGATTGCATGTAAAATTTTATTATTCCTGATGCTCTCAGAAAGTAATAAAATCTCACCACACTGGGTCCTTATTTCTGCATGGCAACGATTGGCGGGAGCTGAGTAGCAGTTGCCACCTTAGATTTCCCAGTTTCCTCAAGTTCCTACCTGTTACCTGCCTGGTCCTTGTAGGCATTTGAGTTACATGACTGATCTCTACTTTAAGTCCATGAAGAGAAAGAAAACAATTTTCACTTACCAGCCTTCTTCAGTCATTGTGCAGTTTGTAGTTCACATTGTTATTTAGCACCTGTTCCCTTTACTCCTTTCTTGCTCTTCCCCCAGACCCAACTTTCATACCTAGGGCCCCTTCGGTCAGTTTGCATAGCTACACATTGTCCGTGCTGACTTTGAAATGATCAATCATTAGGGCTTGTGTAAATACTTCTTTTCCTACAGATATTCGCATCCCCATCTCTACTAGTCATAATGAAAAGAATGATCTAAAATAACAAACTCTATAAATAAAAATTCATATAAATAAACATAATTCATCTGATTCAAATTAAATTCCTAAAATTCTACTGAAAATAGAATTTACTTTATGTCTCCTTATTTTAAAATTACTGTCTTGGCTCATCTTGGACATTAAGCCCTCGGTGGAATTTGTGATTTGGAATTAATTGTATTGCTCTCTAGAGCTACTGTTGTCAGACCTGTCACTTTCCCCACAGGAGTACAGGACCTAAGGCCTATAAGGTTCATGCATTTGGTTGTATGGCGTTTTCCTTTTTTTAAAAAAATATGTTCACTTTAAAATATGGAGAATGGATAGTGTACAAATTATAATTCCCAGAGAATAATTCTTCTTTGTTATTTTCATTTGGCATTGAGATTTTCATTTCTATCAACTGAAGAAAAGTGAAAACAAATCTTTATTAATAATCTTCTTCAAATTGCATTTATATGATATCTCAGGAGTTTCACTTGTATCAAGCAGTCCATATTACACAATTGTGTAAATTGTATATAAATTTTTCTCATAAGATATTAACTGAAAATCTATATTTCAAAACATTTTATTTTTTATTTAAGGAATTCTTTATGTCCCTGGGAAACTCCACTCACAAAAGGCTACAATAAATCTTTGTGACCACTTTTGTAGTTCTAAGGGATTTGTTGGGGTTGAAAGTGACTTAAAATTATGGTGGCTTTGAAAACTTAGATCCACGTATAAACCTGCACATGGATGTTTATAGCAACTTTATTCATAATTGCCAAAACTTGGAAGCAACAAAGATGTCCTTGAGTAGGTCAGTGGATAAATAAATGGTGGTACATACAGACAATGGAATATTTCTCAATGCTGAAAAGAAATGAGCTATCAACCCATGAAAAGACATGAAGGAACCTTAAATTATCTGAAAGACCTACATATTGTATGATTCCAACTATATGACATTTTGGAAAAGGCAAAACTATGGATGCAGTAAAAATATCCGTGGTTGCCAGGGGTTAGAGGGGTGGGAGGGCTAAGTAGGCTGAGCACAGAGGATTTTTCAGGCAGAAAGTAGTCTTATGATACTGTAATAGTGGATACATGTCATTTTACATTTTTCCAAATGCTTAGAATGTACAACATCAAGAATGAACCCTAATGTGAACGATAGACTTTGGTGATAATGATGTCATTGTAGGTTCATCAACTGTAACGAATGTACCACTGTGTTGTGGCATGTTAACAGTGGTGGATGCTATAGGTGTATAGGGATGGGAGTATATGAGGACTTTCTGCACTCTCTGCTCAATTTTACTGTGAACTAAAACTGCTCTAAAAAATAAAATTTACTAATAAAAAAAATTTTTGGTGGGCATTTGGAATTGAGAAACCATTTGATACATTGAAAATAACATGGCTGTTGGAATAAGATAGACATTATTTGCATCTTGACTCCACCAATTATTAGTCTGATAACTTTGTGGAATTTAACTTATCTGGGCCTCAGTTTTCTCATGGATAAAATGAGTGCATGATATTCACCTTGCAGGACTGTTATGAGGAACAACTGAGTAACTTCCAACAAGCTCAATAAGTGGTAGGGGAAAATGTCTTGAGAAATATAAAAAGAGAAAAATTAAGGCAATTGTGGGGGAGGGTAACTATAAGAACAGTCAAATCGCCTTGTCCGTTTTCTCCTATACCCCACACCGAAATGTCCCACTTAAAAAAAAAATAATGTCAAGTGCCAGAGCTTGCTAGTCTGCAAAGCATCCATACTTTCCTTCTCTCTTCCTGAGAGTCTCCCTTCCTCTCCTCTGCACCAACTCCTTTTTTGTAACTATACCCTCTTTTCTTCTCCCAGCCCATGGGCTTCAGGGAAAAATGACCCTTTCCCTCATTCTAGGCATTGGTGTCACTGACCTAGTAACCCTAGTTTGGCCCAATGAGACATGAGAGAGAGGTTTGCTAAAGGCTTCTAGTAAAGAAATTTCCTAGCTCTTAAAGAACCACTGAAAGAGACATTTTCTCTTCATCTTCTCATATGGAGTTTCAGATAAAAAGCTCAGAACTGGCACAGCTACTTTTTCACCATGTGGACGCTAATCTAAGGATGAAATTAATACACTGTAGAGGATTTAGTAAAGGGAATTTCATAGAAACAGGACTAGAGTTATTGCTTTGCTCCAAGTATTATGCCTTCCTCTGGATTTCTAGGTATGTAAGCCAATACATATCCTTCTCTGAGCTAGCTGAAATTAGGTTTTTTAAAAATTATTTGCAGCTGAAAGCATTCTAGCTAATATTAACCAACTAATGAACCATTAAAAAATGGTTATTTCTGACATGTTGGCTTTTATTGACATTGTGCACAAAAATGTTAACAAAGAGATGGTAAGACCTTTATGATCATGGCACAGGATAAAAGAAAATCAGGAATTTGATACCCCAGGAAAAGAGTTCTGAAAAGGCAGCTGACTTGCCATGTGAAGCTAACACCAGATGATTAAGTTGTTACACTAATGTCCTTTTGATTCACTTTTTATTTGGACAGTTTAGTGAATTGTTATGTGACCTTATACACATCTGGGTTAGAGACATAGCAAAAACACCGTGAATAACTATGTAAGAGAGCTGGAATAGACTCAATGGAACTTAATCGTATTGTGGATAATGGGAGCTGAGTAATATTGACAGTTATAGCAAAGTTGATGGCAGGGAATTTTTTATAAGTGGATTTAATGCAATGTTGAATGTAGGTGAAATAGCATTTTAAGACAAGGTTTGCTAACAGGTATTTTTAAAAGGATGAAATGTGTTATCAAAATGTGGAGATAAAAGTTGTGTTATCAAATTGCGTAGATAAAATCACAGTGATATTTTCCATGATGTGGAACTAATCTGTCTTGGTTTTTCAATATACGAGTAATTTCCAACATAGAGGAGGACAGCACACATTCCCTAATTGTCTTGAGTTGACTTTGACATATTTTGAATTTTATTTATATAGTTAAGAAGTATCTGTGTAGTATCTATATAGTTAAGAAGTTAAGAAGGATCTATATAGTTAAGAAGGTGGAGTCTACAAACCACTCATGAAACCCTTCACATTACTTTATTGTCAGATTTCATTGTACACTCTAATTTCAAGTTCATCTTTCCAGATATCTGTGGAACATTTTCATATGCATGCTCCACTCTCAGCTCAAACTTGAATATCCCAAGTTAAACCTCCCTCTCATCTGGATCTTCTCATCTGCCCACTCCCCTTTTCAGCTGGTAGCATAACTTTCTCCCAGTCATGAAGGAATACATCCTTGACTTTTCCACTTCTGCTATGTGTCTTATTTAATTAGCCACCAGTGTCCTGTTTATTCTTCCTTTACAGTGACATGGCTACAGCCCTCAGCTCACTCATTGTTATGGATATGTAACTCTTTTTTCAGCTTTTATTTACCCACAATTTAAACAATACTACATATCTTTCCTAGATTAATCTTTCTGAAACATTGCTTTCATTATGGCTTTCTTTGGCTTGAGAACTCACAGTAACTGTATATTGCTTGAAGTTTGAAATCCAATTGAATTTGACTGTTATCCTAACCTTTTACCATTTGGTCTAATATTACACATAAAAGTTGTCTTTTAAATCTTCTCAGAATATATTTTCTTCCATAACTAGATTGCTCTTTGGTATGTACCAGACACATTCCCAGTGCCACACCTTTGCTTGTGTTGTTGTCCCTTCCAGAAATGCCCACCTTGAAACTTTTCTCCAACTTAATCCCTTCTCTTGCTCTTATCTTCACCCTGGCTCTCAATCCAAATGCCCGTGCCTTAAGTCTTATCTCTGTGGGAATCCTGACTTTCTCAGTTCTCAGTTATTCCTCCCTGAAAGAGCATACCCCCAAGACTAAATTATTTGCTATTGCCTCAAGTTGTTTAAAGTTATACAATTGGGTGTCAGTATCATGTAGCCTTGAAGGGAGTGAGCCTTTGGTCCCATCTCTTGTTGGACCCAGGCAGGTGGGAATTCCTGGGGCCATCATTTCACTCATAATATAGCTTAGTGGTTATCTACTAACTATGGCTTTCCTCTTTGTAGCTTCTCTAATAAAAATTTCTCTAATGGAAGATGGTAATTAAATATTGACTTAAAAAATTCTTCCTTAGGCTTAAGTGCATTGTAGTTGTATAATCTACTCTGGGGTTGGAGAATCATTTAAGACAATTTAATGATATTTAGAAAAAGACTGTAATACTTGGGATCTGTTATAACACATGAAAAAGGTAGAATAAAAATTTGTGTAGAATAATATCTTGCATATATAAAAATATATGTGCTCTAGAAAAAATACTAGAATATTAATATTAGCAGTGGTCCTTTTGGATGATGATACTATTAGTGACTTGCTATATTTTAAAATACATTTTAGTACTCTTCAAAATGTGTATAATAAGCAAGAATTACTTTATAATCAGAATAAAAAGTAAACTGAATTTCAAAATATTTCTTTTAAATTCACTTTCCTTTTTTGGCCAATGGCCAGGGCCATAAGTAGGTAGAATGCTTTATGTTATTGTGCAAAGTGCAAAGTATGCTGACTTCCTCTTTCTTTGGGCTCACAATTCAAAAAGAGTTTCTTCTATAGCCTTGTATCTCAAGATGACTACCTCTAGTTATATAAGAACATAGCCTATGACTTTCAAATAATTGCCATTCTTTATCTTAGGTTCTTAGATAACCTAGAAATTTCACTTCTAAGAATATACTTCAAAGATTTATTGGCAAAAAATCAAAATACATTCATATGGCTATTTATTGCAAAACTATTTGTATTAAATGACTGGAAAAAACCTAAAATGTCCATCAATGGGGACTGATTGACAAAACTATATTATATCCATACAAAAAATTCTGTTCAATTGTTTCAAGGAATGGGGGATACTTCCATATACTTCTATGTAGCAATCTCTGGGATATATCGTTCATTAAAAAAACCAAATAATGCAGATAAAGCCATCCTTTATATCAGCTATTTATACAAGAAAGTGGGGTGAAAATAATCTTCCTTCTTTCCTTCATTCAACAGTTACACTTTTATTTCCATCACTGATGACATATTATATTTATTCTACACCAATGACATTCTTATCACATTCCTGTTAGGAAAATTTACAAGTAAAATACAGAGAACTTGGAGTCATCTTTGATTTTTCCTTTTTCTCTCACCATCCCTTTAAATTGAATCCATAGGCAAATCCTGTCAATTCTACGTTAAATATATTCCAAATACTATGACTTCTCACCATCTTCTCAACCATCCTCCCTCCTTACTGTTATCTCTCGTCTAACTACGTCCCCTTTCTACATTCACCCTTGCACTACTGAAGTCTATTCTCCATAGAGCAGTCAACATGGTCATTTTAACCCAACTGCTGAAAAATCTCCAGTGGTTACGTATCACATGTAGAATAAAATCTGAACTCCTGACTCTAGCATATGCGACTCTCTCTTGATCCTCTTATCCTATCACTCATATCTTTATTAACTATAATTAGGCTACAAAATTTGCTCCTACAACCTGGCAAGGTGTCCTGCTCAGAAACTTTTCTGTTTCCTCTGCTTAGAATTCTCCTCTGTTAGACCTTCACTGGATTGATTCCTTATCATTCACATACATTTTTAAATGTCCCTTCCTTAGGCTTGCCTTCCCTAACCACTCCCTATATTAAATAGCCTTCCATCTTATTTCAGTTACACTCAATCCCTTTTTTGTTTTGTTCTTCCCCATAGTGTTTTATCACTCTCTGAAGTTATACTAAATTACTAAATTATATTTGTCTCCTTAAGTAGAAGATAAACTTCTGGAGGGCAGACAGGGTCTTTTTCTTGCTCACCATCAAATCCCCAGTTCCTGGCATGTGGTAAGAACTTGGTAAATATTTGTTGAGTAAATAAATGTATCTGTATCAAATGAGACTGAGTAATTTACAGAAACTAAATGGGGAAGTGGGGAAGGGGAAACGGAAGGAAAGAAAGGAGTCGTATTCGCACACACACTTTCGCAGCCGAGAGTGAATGTGGTTGATCGTTATTGTATCGTTTTACATCGTCGCCATCAGGATCTTCCCAGCAGCACTGCTCTCTAGATCCTGTGTAATTGTTCCTGTGTTTCCAGAGTGCTCTCAGTGTGTCCTTGTGTGTGTGTGGAGTGTGTAGGCAGACCTCTGCAATAGACACGGAGCTTAATGGGCTGACACTTTTTATTGCTGCTGCTTCCCTTTCCACAAGTAAGACATTTGTGGCTAAGCCCAGTGCTCTACTTATAATGCCACAGAGGCTCAGTGACAGGACATGGGCAGAGAGGTGTTGGGCCCCGATTCTAGCTCCAACACCAGGTTCTGAGAGCCAGTTAAGTGGTCTGAGTGACTTGATGTGACTTATTCTGGGCTTCCTCTTTCCATGCCAGAGAAGGTTCAGTCAGTATGCCATCAGGTATGACTTGGTGTCCCTCAACTTCTTATCAACTTTTATTTCTCCCCTCCCAGTATTATAAACATGGGGAAATTGTGGAAATATATATTGGCACAAGGCATGTAAGCATTTGAGACTTTGATAGAATAAGCACTCCAGATCTTAAGGATTCTGGTGTTTAGACACAAACTCTGAAAATCAGTGTAGTCACTCCATTCTTTCTAGCTGAGTGGTTGTGGCTCTTTGAAGATCAAGATGCTGTGACCTGCACCGGGTTCTCCAATGCTGCAATGGAGAGATTTCCACCCTCCTGCTGCTTACCCCTGCTAGCCCTTTTCCTTCCTCCACACCTGTTGTGACCTATATTAACACGAGTACTTAACATAAATGCAGCTAGTTATAAGTCCCAAGTCCCACGTTTATTTGAAAAAATGCTTATATTTGCTATCTGTAAAAAAACTATGAAATGTTTTGATATGTTACGTAAAAGGCATTGTGACTAGGCCCAAAGGAAAAATCTTCATACAAATTTTGCAACAACAATAATAATATTAATTGCAGTTTTCATGCACAATTACCCTGAAAAATAACTTTAAATATTGTTATGTAAATGATGGGCTCAGAAAAAAAAATCGAGGAAGTCACATGTGTTTGAAATCCCACACTTTGACCACATCATATTTGCTTGAAGACATTTAAAAAAAATTTATATAGTATTTTTAAACTGTATTTCAGTGGAGTGGAAGAAGATAACACTCCTAAGTGTTCTGCAGATGTTACTGAATTAAGGCCCAGATACCTACTGCTTTTTTGAAAACCATTAAAAAATAAGAATAAACAGAAATCAAAAATTATTCATTGGGACTTGTCAGACAGAAAGACAATTAAATGCAATATAGTTATTTTTCTTTGAATATCTAAATTTTAAAAAGGATGTAACAGAAGTAACTTTAAAAATTAATACATTTGTTTTGTTTATATTTATTATTATTAAAAATTTAAAAATACACAAATGTAGAAAGAATACTACCATAAACACCCATATACCTACTACTTAGATTTTGCAATTGTTATAACTTTTTGCCATATTTGCTTCATCTATTTTTCTAATGTTTTTAAAAATAAATTATAGATATCATGAGGTTATCCCTAAATACTTCAAAATAGATCTCTTAAAAAAGTAAGGAATTTACTACATAACTACAATTCTGTTATCATAACTAAAAATATAATAATAATTGCCTTATGCTATCTACTACTGAACCCATACTCAAATTTTCTGTCTTGTCTCCAAAATGCTTTCTAGAGTTACTTATTGGAATCAGGATCTTAATGAAGGACACATGTTGCATTTAGATGTGATCTCTCCCATCTATTTTAATCTAGAAAACCCTTGTTTTCTCCTTTTCCTCTCTTACTTCCTTCCCTTTTAATGACATTAACTTGTTGAAGAGACTGGGCCAAGTGTGTTGTAGAGCAACCTGCTTTTTGAATTTGTTGGTTTCCTGGTGGTGGTGCTTTAACTTGTTCCTCTATCATATTTTTCTATAAACCAGAAGTTCAGTCTTCAGGAGTGATTAGATTCAGGTTGAATATTTTTGGCATGAATACTTTATGAGTGGTGCCATCTCCTTTGTAATGTATCCCATTAGGAGGTGCAGGGTATCTGGATGTCCTTCTACTGGCGTGCCAAGACTGACCCCTGGGTCAAGCTAGATCCTTCCTCTCAAAGCTACATTCCTCCCCTCTAACCAACAGTCTCTACAGTGATGCCTTGGCCCCACCCCGTAGCTAGATTTTGAGAATGGTTACTTTTCTGAAAATAGACTCCTCTATATAAGTTCATATTTAAATATATTTAATTTTAGAAATCCTTTAGAGTATGTGAAAAATATCCTTGGCTTTGAAATGTGGCTACTTAAAATCAACTTCCTATAAAGAGTGATAGAAACACCGTATTAGACCAAATCACTTTAATGAATGAATTTTTCCTTAAATTTAAGCTCAAAGTTCTTTTAAAACTTTCTTTTGTGTTTCACTAAATACAAATACTGACATGCTTCATTCATGCTGCAGAAACTTTGATGGCTTTTGCTGTGTAGACACCCAGGGGCCCTCACACTGTCTCTTTTCTGGGGCTCTCAGGACATAGAACACAAGTGTGCTTTTGTGTGCTTTGCTGTGCCTCTCAAACTGTGCCTTCTGCCAGTCAAAACTGACCACTCCTGCTGTGCCAGGCTCTTACATCGGTTCCTGGGCTTTTGCCAGTTCTTAAACCTGGCAATAAGATTGCGCTGCAAAATTTGTGCTGCTACACTTCTTATTCACTTTTAAATCCTGGGCAAAAATATAACTTTTTAATGTTCCTTTGGGAGAGTGCTTAAATACTTTTGAATTTTGGACTCTAGGCACATGGACTTTCTGATATACTTATGTGAAAGCTGACACAATTTATGCAATTTAAATAAAGATTTAAATGAATGCTTTTAACCAAAATTGACTATGTGCATATGCTGTGGTTGCCATTGGGCATCATTTGCCCACTTAATGAAATATACACTAGATATATTGATATTTTAGCAACATTTCAGAATGGAATCTAGGATATGGCTCTGGAATTTTATAATACTCTTAGTGACATGATTCTTGGAAGTTATTATATGCTTAAAATAAGTGGGAGAGTGGATTGATCACTTACTAAATGTTTAATTTAGTAGATTTAAATCTCAGGATACTTTGACCTTGAGTTATTTTTGTATTAGAAAAAATACACTCTTTTAAAGATGGATTATTACAAAAAATGTAAGAGTTAGAAATACTAAAAAGGTGGACAAAGAAGTAAGTAGAAATAGAAACTGATTTATTTTTTACAGTTATGAGTAATCTGCTTTCTTTTTTAGAGTGGTGTTTGACTAGAAAAGATTATATAGTTTTCCAAACTGTTATGTAAAGTTTTATTTTTCCATGCGTTCTTAAGCTAGAAGCCAAAACAATGTTTTTCTGGGCCTAAGTGAATTGCTTGATCTTCCAAAGCCTATTTCATGGTCTGCTAGAGTCTAATGTAGATGGTTGGTAATGAGATAATATTTATTTATATAGAAAACAAATTTACAACAGAGCTCAAAAAGTATATAAGCAAGCAAAACCAGCTTTAAAAAATTCATAGTGAAACCATATGAATGCTTCCAGTTTCTCTATGAGAACACTTTCTCCACACACACATACTAAATTCCTTGTGCACATACCTATCAACATATATATGTTCCAAACTCATGTATACATGAATACTTTGGGGTATCATGGTGGGTGCTTCTTGCCATCTAATTAAAGCTGTAACTTTCTTACTATCCCAAGAACTATTCAACAGCTTGCTGCTTTCCTTGAGATCAATTGATAGTAAATGTTAAATTTTTTTTTGCTTAAAGCAAGTCCTATGCACTAGTTAAGTGATCTATATATTTCACCACCTAACAACAAAATAAATTTCTATAGTGTCTTTTGGTGACCTCCATAGCTGATGTCTTAATAGCATTTTAGATTGACGATTTGCAGCAGGCTTCTCTCTCAAAGCTCTGCAGTAATTTATTGCTGCATTGCAGATTACTGTTTAATTCCTTAAAAAAAGAAAAAACACATACAAGCATTCTCAGGTCTTTGTTGATGTCTGGGCTTCACAATCCAAAACCATACTCAGTCCACTACATCTTAGAAGAATCATTCATATAGAAAGAACTTAATGTGATTCATAAATATGCTTTGTGCTGAAAAACATAGAGTGTGATACTTTGATTAGTGAAACATTTTGGAATTAATCTCCTTTATGATGAAGCTGGCAGCGTTAAAACTGTGGGAAGCAAAGCTTTGTATACGGTCAGGCTTGACAAATGTCCATACACAGCCTCCACTTGTCCTGCCTAATACTGAAGATAGACAAGATTACAATGAGCAAAATTGTGATGTTTTCAAAATATACCTCATTCCTTTTTACCTTACCTACCTTATGCCAGTGCCTTCCCATTCTCTTTACTCTCAGCTTAGCCAACAGAGGAGGCTCTGGTAACTCTCCTGTTGACTAAATACTCTTTGGTGAGCAGGTCACAAAGTCTCAATCTGTGCCCCTGCATGTACTGCATTTGGGCAGCAAAACTGTTTTGTTTGCCCTTACAGTGTTTTGTTTTGTTTGCTTTGATGAATTTGGTACCAACATTTGGGAAAATCCTAAGTTTTTACATAAAAATTGAGATCAGCATCTCCCTTAAAAGAAGCTCTTGCAATATTTGTAACCTTCAGACTTTTCCTTGGCCACCCTCAGCTGAAGCTGGGCAATGGTCTGTGCCCTGTAGATAAGTCGTATCCTCTGCAGTTAACCATCTCGTCCTTTTCCCTCTCCTCAAAGGCTTCACTCATTTCTGTCACCTGCTGGCCCCAGTGGGCATTTGAGTGTTTTTTCCCCCCAGAAACAAAACAGAGTCTCACTCTGTTGGCCTAGGTAGAGTGCAGTGGTGTCATCGTAGTTCACTGCAACCTCAAACTCCTGGGTTCAAGTGATCCTCCTGCCTCAGCCTCCTGAGTAGCTGGGACTACAGGCGCACACCACGACGCCAGGCCAATTTCTCTCTCTCTCTCTCTCTCTCTCTCTATATATATATATATACACACACACACACATATATATATATATTTTTTAGTAGAGACGGGGTCTCGCTCTTGCTCAGGCTGGTCTAGAACTCCTGAGGTCAAGCGATCCTTCCACTTCAGTCTCCCAGAGTGCTAGGATTACAGGCGTGAGCCACCATGCCCAGCCCGGCATTTGAGTTTTTGATTCTTGAGTGTGTTTAATGAATATCTTACCCTAAATAGCACTTATATTTTACAAACTTAAGTTTTACATCTGCTCATTTCAATTGTGAAGAGAAAGATTTGATTTCCTCTTAACAGCATTCAGATCTGGGGAAGCAAATGTGTAAGAGACTCAAATCATTAGCTCTCAAGGCTGTGAAAGTGAAGTTGCACTACTATTAAAAATGGGAGGGGAGGGATGATGCTTCAGTTTTTTTTTCCAGAATACTCCTCCCAGCCCACCCTCCATTCTTCTGGGTCACCAATGGCAACTACAGGGGCTGCTGGAGGTAGATGAGATTGTGTCCTTCATTCGAGTGTTCTACTGAAACCCACACTGCCCTGCCCTTTAACAGGTTAGCTGGTGAGCCTTCTCCAATCAACCTTTCCCCAACTTTCCACCTCTCTTGACTGGAGGGTTAATATTGTATGTCTTCCCTAATATCTTTTAGTGTGATTTCTCCTCATTTACTTCTATGCTGAATCTTTAGAGGCCTGTTTTGTGTTTTCCAGCAGATTTGATGCTATTTCCGTTAGGATTTTGTCATATTTTTATACCATGTCATATTTTGTGCTCTCCTACATGAAGTTCTAAAGCTAATACCTCGATCTTTTGTATTTTTTTTCTGCCTTCCTTATGAAATAGCTGATAGATAAGTGTGTCACATTCTCTTCATTAATAGAGATATATACTGTAAGCCTGTGTTAACGTCCCACTGGAAATAAACCTGTGGAAATGCTTATATTTTCAATAGGTTTTATTTGTAGAATTTTTCCCTAGTGCATTCTTTTAGTGTAAAGTAAGAAAAATGCATTTCTCATGCTGACATTTGGGTTTTATTTTAAAACTGCCCTTTGTTTTTACTCACAGTTGTAAACACTACTACCTAAGTCTGCTTTGTACTTGAAACCTGTTGATCATAAAGTTCTCACTTTGGGCATTTCTGTTCGGCCTCAGGTTGGGTCTGCTGGCTGAGCAATGGATATAGACAGAGACCAGCCCCAGTGCATTTCTTCAGCTGTACTCAAGACAGGGTCATGTATGGTGCTTTTCATTACATCCCATTTGGGTTTGAGGTAATGGGGTTTTACTAATCTAATATTTCTCAGGGACATTCGTAGTATAAAAATAATGTCCAGAGAGGGGGAATATTTCTTTCTTATGTGAGCTTAGAGACAAAGGTGTAGTTATTGAAGCATGTCAGAACACAGCTTGTTCAGAGTCAAGACAGGTCTTCTATGCCTAGATGTCTGCAGAGACCAGTGTAGATGCAGGAATGTAAACTGAGAGGTCAGAAAAGCACATGCAGAGGCCATCAGGGAGAGGGAAAGACAGGAATAGCATGAACTCTAAGCAAAAATCTTGAATCAAGTTCAAAGGGATATTCCTTTAATTAATTCACTTTTCCCTCTTATTTTACCTACTTTCTAAACAGGTAGGCATTCCTAAGCATTCTATCCATAACCACACTCTCAGTGGAACTGATCCAGCCAGGATATTGGGCCCCAAAGGTTCTGAGGGACCCACCTGAATACAATTTTCAATCATATTGACTGTGGCCATTAAATAGACAATTTACATATTTAGGCACATAGACAAAATAGACATTTAGAAATTATTATGACACCAATAAAAATGCATCAAAGTAGAATTTAATTTTTTAGCAGCGTTTCCTTAAACTGTGGATAGAGCATTATGTTCCTGGTACAAATTATTGTATCTGACAAAGAAATTAAGTTCTTAAATCAGCACTAAGGCAAAATTTCTGTCAAAATTGCTTTTCAAAATCCCTTAAATGGCCACAAAATAGGGTATAAGTGGCTTTGTATGTATAGCACTATATACTAATTCTTGCACATCAAGTTTGAAACTCTCTGAGCTGGACTAAATAAAATAATAAAAGGAAATTCTATATACAGATCTCTAAACCTTAAAACTACTCAAGTTCTACACTAATTCTAATGTTCCTATTGGTGAATTGGTGATAGTGGAGATTTTGGAACAGTTCCTGTCTGCCTGCAGATTTACTGCATTCTGCTTTAATATTAAATCTGTATAATAGGTAATATTTTTAAAAGACTTGTTTTGTAGTTGTGAGGATTAAGTGAATTAATGTACGTACAAGAAACTGAAATTCTTTTTACACTTTTCCTTGGATATCTCATGCCTCATCCAGCTTTAACTGCCTCTTCTTTGAGATTGTATCCAGGTTTACATATTGGGCTTCTAGCACATACCTAGCTTGGCCTAACATTTCAACACTGGCTAGGTATTTACTTGGTGGCTCCCTGACGGCCCCTCATATACTCATATTCTTATTCTGTCCTTTCCTGCCTCCCCCCTTGAGCTTTGCCTTGTATAACCACTGTGACAATGAATGGCAATACCACCCTCTCAGGCCCACACGTGATACATCTTCTAGAAAGGAGAGAGAAGGGGTTCTTTTGACCTCTTCCTCTTGCATCTTCTCAGGCATTTGGTTAGTCACTAGACTTTTGAGATACCTGCTTAAACTGGTCTTTCTGCATCCAAAATCTTCTTATTATAGCCCAACTCTTCTCCTGCTGCCAAAGACCAGGCAATCACCTGCTCAGAAGCCTTTGATGGAACTCCACTGTCTGCAGCATAGAGATCTCTATATGACAACCAAGGCTCCCTATGATTGACCCCAACTCATCTCTCCAGGCTTATCTCTCACTTAAGATTCTTGTGCACTGTGTGCCATTGGTCTCCTTTGCTCCCTTTTCCTCGATCATGGAGGAATGGCCTTCTATGCATTTTTGCTTGTTATATGCGACCCACCTTTGAAGACTCAGCTCAAATATCACCAACTCCATGAAGATTCCAAGAGCATCCCATCAGCAGTATTCTGTTTCTTTTTGACTTTTCCCACTGTACTTTAACATCTCTATTGTATCACATTTCATTTGCCTTATATTTATAGTTGCTAAGTATCCATCCCAATTCTCACAAAGTATTTTATACACACACACACACACACACACACACACATATATATATATAAAATCTCACTATATGCAGTCATGCACTGGCTAATGACATTTTGGTAACATCAGTATATATGATGGTAGTCCCATAAGATTATAATACTGTATTTTTACTGTACCTATTCTGTGTTTAGATATATTTACATACACAAATACTTAGTACTGTGTTACAATTGCCTCTAGTATTCAGTAAAGTAACATGCTGTACAGGTTTGTAGCCTAGAAGCAGTAGACTATACCTTCTAGGTTTGTGTAAGTACACTCTGTGATATTCGCATGATAATGAAATTGCCTAACAATGCATTTCTCAGAATGTATCCCCCTTGTTAAGCAATGCGTGGCTACATATACACATATATTTTGTGTGTATTTTATATATGTGTATATATAAAATATATGTGTATATGTACACAATCTCACAAAATATTACGTGTGTGTGTGTGTATGGAGAGAGAGAGAGGACCGACATATGTTGTTTATCTTTTTATTTTTGGTTGTAGTGCTCAGCACAGTGTCTTAAGCACAGTATATGCTCAATAAATGTTGTAAAAGTTTATGGATCTCTGGAATTGCACCTTGCCAAAAGAATCAACTTGATACTTAAAACATGAGGGAGAAGAAAATATATTTAATTTGGGCAGGAAAAAAAGTTATAATTGGACTTTTGAGAATGTGGTAATTTAGAGCAAATTATGAAGAAAGTATAAATTTTGAAGCAGTTGGAACAGTACTATGTTCAATGTGAGAGCCAGGAAATAAGGAAGAACTGGGACTGAAAATATTATTCATAGTACCTAGCAGGGTCTGACTGGCTCAGGAATTCTCAACATACATATATTTCAGCTCAGTTCCACCAATTTATGCAACATAATTTAAGCACTGTCATTTTAGCTATCATCTCAGGCATAATGAATATTTGTGGAAAATGAAAGAAAAAATATGATTATAGTATCCTATCTATCCAGTGTAGAAAAAAAAAAACCAGAAAATATAATCTAGCTAAGTAGAAAAGTTTTAAAAAGTTTTCGAAGAATTATACCATCCACATATAGTCGCTACTGGTATTTTGGTATGTTGTTTCCAAACACATCTTCACACACATCACAAACACGCATGTATACATGTACACATTTAGAGGAAGAAGTTTGATGCCCAAATTCTCCCACTTAAGTTATATAATACCAAGGCTTAGAAAATGCAGGTGCTCAGGCTCTTGATTGATTTTTTAAAAGTTTTTATCATGAAAAATTAAAAAATATATGCAACAGGAGTCAGAATAGTATTAGTAATTCCCATATCCAGCTTTGACAACGATCATCTGATGGCCAATCTTGTTTCATCCATGCCCTTGCCCATTCCCCCCCATTATTGTGAAACAAATCCTAGAATTAGATACTAGTATGTGTTTCTAAAAGATAAGGACTTTTTTCTTAAAAACATAACTACAAAGTATTACCACAAATAAATATGATTAAAAATATTCCCTCTTGTCATCAAAATCCAGTGTTCAAATTTCCAAGAGTCTCATAAGTCATACTTTTTATATTTATTTAAATTTTCATTTGAATTTACTTAAATTATTTGAATCAGGTCCACACATTATGATTAATATGATTTTAAGCCTCTCTTAATCCATGGGTTTCATATCCTTTTTCTTTTTTTTTTTTTTGCTTGTGATTTATTTGTTGAAGAAACTACATCATCTGTTCTGTACTTTCCTAGCAAGTTCTTTATTAATTTTGATTCAAATAAAGCCTCAGGGATTATAGCTACCTTTGACTTAATGTGAAAAGAAAAGGCATTGGAATTTCTGGACAAATATAATTAGCAAGCCATGTACAATATCTGAAGGATAGCTTTTGTATATTGAAGTTTCTTTGGCATTAAAATCATACCCACATAATCATGAAATTTCCAACACAAATATACAAGCTTTTTCAGAAATTAATTTTTAAGAAGAGTCTAGTCCTTGAATGCGGCAACATATACTACTACTATGTCAAATCTCTAGAGTTGCTTGCCACGTAAATCCAACGCCATGGTTCTGAATTGAATAATAAGGAGAGTTTACAGATCTTTTTGTTGTGGTTAAGTTTGCATATAAACTAAAAAAACAGTAAAAAAACAAACTTAAAGCACAAAAAAGAAAATAAATGCTATTATTTAAAAAGTATAATTGTTCTCAAAGTGTTACATGTTGTGTTCTTGATCATTTATTTGTGGTCCCCCCCCACCAGGAAACAGGGATGTGCTCATGCTGATTTAAGTGATGGGGGATTGTTGTCAGGGTACATGGGAAAGCGTGGAGAAATAGAGGGCTCTCTGTGCAATCCTGGAAGACCTGGAACAGCCATATGCTTAGGACTCACTGGGCACAGCAGCTGTCCTGCAGTTGACCTGCAGCACTCCTGGGACCTGGGGGCCACTCTGGAAACTGCACTGCTCAGAGCAGCATCCTTACTCTGGAAGACCTCCACATGCCAGTGGCCCCTTGAGCACCATCCTGCTTCTGTTGTTCTTGCCTCTACCAGATGACTTCTCTCCACTCTCCTTTTCTCAGAATCATGGTTTTTGGTGCCCTGTGGCTTCTACCACCTTATGACTTCTGCAGACTCATAGCTTCTTCTTACTGTTTTCATTCTGAGTATCTCTCCACTCCTGATTCTGCTACCTGCTCCTGTCTGTCTTCGTGCTTTGCATTCAAACACTTCCTTCACAGACTCTGATCCAGGTGTTCCCCATTGTTTTTTTCTTGTAGAGCGTGAGTACCAGGTATGTTTTTTTCAGTTCTTACTTCCAGGGTAAATCTACCTATCTCCATACTCCCTGGCTTAGCTAGTGGTGTCAACTGTTCAAACCACAACCTGTGCGCCATCCTTTCCCTCATCTCACCTAACCTAAAGTCATCAACTCCCATTGATTCCCCATTGCAAAGAGCTCCAAATCCATCTTCTTCATCTCCTTGGCTACTACTCCCTCATTATCCTCCACTAGGATTATTATAACATTCCCCTAGCAAGTCTTCCTCTCTCTCGTTTATTCCTTTGCTCTAGGAGCAATCACACTGCAACCAGAGTGATATCTTAAAACTACAATTTTTAAAAATGTTATTTGGCTTGCTTTTAAACTTAAAAAAAAAAAGAAAGAAAACACCACCACAACAACTTCTATTTGCCTATGGTGTAAAATATAAACTCCTTAAAATGCCCGACAAGGTTTTTCATGAGTCCTTCCCGCTCTCCTCTCGGCCTTATTTCTCACCAGCCTCTTCCCGTGGGTGCTATTCTCCAGCCACTAAGGATTATCATCAGTTCCACAAATTATTGCCTTTCATTCATCTCTGTCCTTTCTCACGCTGTTCCCCCTCCTTGAAATATCGACACCTTCTGCCACCCTTCTCCGCCTGTTAAAATTCTACTGCCCTTCAAGGCAAAACTAAAGATCATCGCATCAGTGATTCCCCAGGATGATGGAGCTGTTCACCTGCAGTGTATCCACAATATTTTACATGCCTATGTCAGATCATGAATCACATTGTTCTGTCATTATTTACTCCTCTGACTGTTTCCACCACTGCTGTGAAACATCTTTTAGGACATGGTCCTTGACTATCTTGCTCTCTCCTGATGAGCACAGGGCCTGGCACATAGTAAGCATTCAGTAGCATACATGTTTGTTGTGTAATAATAACTGGGAAATTACTCTTTGTTCTTCCTGCAGTGTTTAAAACTCATGTTTCCGTTAAGGATGCAAGACTGTTGAGGTATCATTTCTGAAAAATTACCTTGCTGAAATATGCATAAAATGAAATCGCTGCCAGTGGCAACTCTAGCTGAAGAGGAAATCCATTATTACTAAATTTCACTAAACATCCAACTGGCAGGTACCACTAGAACTGCTGCTTGGGAACAAGGGTGTCTTTTTGTTTTTTATGAGTGAAAAGTTACCGCTTTCTAATTAAGAAGAAGAAGAAGGGGGAAAAAATGACCACAGGAATTTTATTTGAGAAGCATTACTCTGCTTTCTGATCATTGTTTCTTTTTCTCCCGTGAGGAACTGATAAATGAGAGGCTCTAGGGGACTTGAATCTGTCGGGAATGATTCAGCAGCAGTTTTGAATGAGGAAAACTGCAAAAATTATTCTTTGTTCTCATGACCAACAATTACAAGATCCTTCAAGAATCTCCATGCTAAATTGTTCTGAAGTTTAACTCCAGAATCTTTCCTCTTTACCCCTATACAATATGCCTCCTAAGTAATACCTGGAAGGGAGTTGATTTAAAACCTTGAGATTTAAGAAAAGGTTTAAATTTTTCAAATAGCCCTTTTATCTTGCCAAGAAAAAGGACACTTTGGGATCTTCAAATAGCTGATGTCATCCCTCATGTGACTTTGCTAGTACAACTGCTAAAAACTCAAAAACAAACAATAAAGAGAAACTGCAGCATGATTCATTCACTTTATTTTCATTAGAAACAGCTTCCTGTGATAGTTAACAGAGCTGGAGTACTAGATTAAATTTTGATTCTGCAACTCGAGTATCTTTGTGACCTTGGGCAAGTTATGTGACCTCTCTGCGCCTCAGTTTTCTCATCTTTAAAATAGGAATTATAATGATACCTATTTCATAGGGAGTTATGGATTAAACATTGTTGTTTAATAATTGCTAAGAACAACGTCTGGAATATAGCAAGTGCTGTGTTTGTAAAATATACAAACATTCCCATAGAAGTATATAGTGTATGTGAATGTCATCTGTTATATGAACTTTAATAGAAAGAAAAAGGTTGAGAACTGCAGCCTTATTAATTTTAAATATACACTGTCATATATATTTTCTTGTTTGATCTTTACCACAATACTCTGAGGAAAAAGAATAAGATAAAGGTATTAAAATCTGAATGACTTGCTCAGGTAATACAGATAATTAACACCACCGAGAGACGTTGCACTATAGTCTCTTGGCTTTGCATGGGCATCTGCATTTTTTAAAAGTTAAACAACACAATTAGAAATCAACATGATAAATTTAAAAATATTTTATTGAGTAAATGACAAAACTTAGCCTGTTAATTATTTTTTAAATGCATACAAAGATAGTTAAAAAATCACTTTGTCCAACTTTATTGTACAAAGGGCAAAGTTTGAGTTTTTATTATTGATTAATTTTGGTCTAGTCAGTAAGAATATTAATGTCTAATATAGTGAAATAGCCTTGTGCTATGACTATAGCTATTCAGCAATTGTTAGGTTTTTTTTCAGTAAATGTCAAGAGCTTCTAGTGGTTCAAGATCTTTGTACCAGGGTTATGTTACAATGAAGGGAAGTCTTATGCCAAGTTCTACCAAGTGAAATCATTACTTATTAACAAAGAGATACCATAGAAACTATTCTTGAATCTGAGGGAAACACTCTACTCCCTGTCATCAGACACTTGATCAGTGTGATACTAGATTTTATTCTTAGGCTCTGCCATGGATACAGGAAAAGATTACAGACTCTGGCTTTTGGAAATATGGCTTTTCAAATTTATTGAAAATTTTCATATAGAAGGAGAGAAGAGGCATCTATCAGTCAGAAGTCAGACACTTCAATTTTTAGGACATCAGTTTAAAAGTGATTCAAGTGAATATTTTGGAAATGGGAATATTAACAATAAATTAGATCAAATGTGATTTTTGAAAAAATTAAAATATACATTTGAAACAAGGGGAGACACTGTAAATGAAGTAAATATAGATCTGAAAAGAAATTCAGATATACTTTGAAAAAATGGGAGTCATGGTGTTATTTTGGAAGAACAAAGAGCAATATGACATTAAAGGGCTCAAGAAGTTTGTTTCAGAGAGTAAAAATTAAGGATTTTTAAAAATTAATTGAGATTTTAACATATACTGTGAATTTCTTTTGATTATAGAGGGACTAATTTTATCATCATATTCTCTTCTCTTTGGATATAAAAATCCACACATTTATATCCATATGTTGTTAATATTTAGCCTTAATTCTACCTTTCTAAGCACTATCATTGTTCGCTGTAAAAGACATTTGGGGAAGCTGGGCGTGGTGAAAAGTTGGTGAGAAGGATCTTCTTGGCAGGCAGCAGCAATCTACAAGTGTGAGGTAAAGATGGAATGACTCCTATAGCCACTATTAGTCCAGTGGTTTTTCCAATTCATGCCGCAGTCGTGAGGTTATTTGTCCCGTGTCTCTATGCAGTTCCTCCAGACTTCCTTGTTGCAGTGTATACTATGGTACACTACCCAGATGCTCTTGTCATAAATGTGCTGAACCCCATTTACAGTTGTCATGTCAATTATTCTATAATTTCAAGAGGGTAGTGATCCTGTGGCTCATTTCCCTGGATTTTCATGGTTCTATTGCCTAATTCTGATTACACATAGAAGTCTGCAGCTCCCACCTAAGTCAATCCCCTACTCACATTGGTGTCCTGAGAAATGTAAAGTCTTGGGATCTGATGGAATCTTGCATTCATTTATATTCTTCAGACCATATGATTCTCAAAAAATACATATTGCTATTTTAATCAAATTGTGTCTATTTTATGTGGTTTTGTCTGACTCCCTGTTACATCTGATGGAGTCTTTTTATTGATATTTCCTTTGAATCAGAGAATGCCTTCGAACTGATGTATTTACATTTATTTATTTCTATATTCTTCATTGATATTATAAATGACTCAATAAGATCTTCTTTATTGAATACAAAACAGAATACAAATACATTTTTTCTGTTTTTCTCTCTTAAATTGTCTTATGTTAGCTTTTTCTTTTTCATGTATCATTACGGATTTGTGGCTTTTTGGACTTAATTATGGCACTCAACTTTAGCCAATTTCCTCCTTTTGATGTTTAGATGATCACAGTTTTGGCCAATGGAAGCCCATTTAGATTGGCTTTGGTGTAATTTTGACTTGACCCCATAAACTCGGAAAGCTTTCTTGCTTTTTGGCACAATAAGATAATCTTCATTCACCTTGTACCTTCTTGCCTCAAACACGGCATCAGTAATTTCCCTAAGAAGCCTGGAAAAGTAGTATTGGAGGCCAACCTGATATAAAGATGTATTGTCAGAATGACATTATTCCTGGGGCATTCAGCTAGGAAAGATGTTTTTTATTTATTTGTTTGTTTTGTTTTTTAAATTTTCTGTGAAGACATGTGATAATCTTGCTTCACTGGCATATTTCCTATGGGAAATTTCCAATCCCATTCTACTGGAAGGGCGTTCTGACCTTAATTCTTGATTTTAGAATATTACCTTCTTTCTTTTCTATTATATAATATGTAGTATACTATATATCTTATGGGATTCTAGATTCCTAAAAAAATCAACATAATTAGTTATTTACTAATTTATTATTTACATAATACCATAGTTCCAAGATAAAAATACAACATTGATACAAACAATAAAACTGCTAGAATGAACTCAAAACATTTCTATGCATTTCCTTTTGCTTTCAAACAGCATTACTCTGAAAAGGATTTGCAGTCAAATTATTTTGTTCTAGAAATTATACAGTCTTTATGTGGCTATATAAGTACTTAGTGATGAATAGTTTGGTTCAATGGTTTCCATTAGCTTTCAATTTGAGGGCCTTAGCATTCTATCAGCTAATAATCTAAGTTCTCAAGACAGTAGAAGCTGTTAGCTGCTAGTCTTTTCTTGGTGGCTATCGTCAACCACTAGGAGAGAGAGGAGTCTGCTTTACCATGAGATAAAATACAATGCAAATAGCTTGGACTTCAAAATTCTGTACATCATTTATAATAACACCAACAGCCTTAATAAAAAACACATAATTATGATGAATATATGTTATGTATTAACATATAAATATTATTGGAGTTTTAGTAATATCAGAATCTATGTATTTTTTATATTTAATTATACATTTTTTAAACTCTGCTAAACCATCTCCTGATCTCCCAAGCTTTTAAATTTATTTTGTTTCATTTTCTGAGCTACAAATTCTCTTTATTTTTTATTTTTTTTAAGACTTCCTCACTGAAAAATTCTTTTTATTTTATAATACATAGCATACCCTTAAGAACTCAACATCTCATGACTTATATTTTTATATCAATTTTACACTATATAAACCCAAATATCCCAATTAGGACCATATTGATCTAGTACAAATCAGTCTTTATCTTTGCTTCAGGGATATTAAGACATTACCTAATATGTTACAATTCACGTGATTATCAAATAATAAAATATGTATATATAGGCTTTTGAGGTCTGCCTGGAGTAATGGGTCAAAACCAGACTAACTGTATGTATAGGATATTATTAGTACCTTTAGTTTAATGATAGGTCTAACGTACAATGACATTTTTTAGAAGATTTCAGGTAAATATAAGTAGACACTTTATTACTTCAGGACTTATGAATTCAGACTTCTAAAATCTAAGAACATTACACAACATATCAAGAGGATATATTAAGTAAAAATAAAATACAATTGATTTTTAAAAAACTGGAAAATGTGAAAGATTTTATACTTGAGAAATTCAAATGTAAACTTTTCTGTAGATTAATGTAATTTTTGGATTATCTGGGTCCTGTAAGAATGATCTTCATAAAGAACATCCAGGTTTATAATTATGACACATTTCTATTGCAATTCATTTCAAATGAAAGGAAATGTCATGTTTACATGACATTGGCATAAAACATCTGCTGTTGAGTTTTAGCGCAGAAATTCAAGTTCTTGACTGGAAACAAATATGCTGTGCCTGAGATTTCCAATTTTATATCCTGTAGTAATTGCACATGTAACTATAGAGTACAATGGAAAATTATATTTTTTTAAATTAATGTAAGCCAATAGAAATGTTATTCATTCTTACTATACAATGTTTTTTATCATTGTTTGAAATTTAAGTATGTCAAAATATAATACTCAAATAGTTAGAAACATAATTCTCATATAAATGTATAGTGAATCAAATATTTATTTGACTAATTAATGAGGGAACCAGCAGGATGGCAAACCTGCAAAGGAAGATTCAAAAAAGAATGTTGAAATAAGAGTGCCAAATTAGGTGAAAAACAGTAAAATAAAGTCTTAACCTTTGGGGCTATGTTTTCTACAGAGCAGAAATTATTTACATCTTTACCAAATCAAAATCATTTGCAACTTATTGATTTTCTACAAGTTACACAACTAACTTTCCAGAGTCTGGACCTTGATCGATGGTAACTAGTCACTCAAACAAAGGTATGTTCCCCTATCAGCTGACTTTTTAGACAATGTTCCAGTATGACAATGAAAAGACACACAGTCATCCTTTCGCTTTATTTTCATTTATTGTCTCAAATTTTGCCTAACAAAGGTGCTTAACTAAAATCAAAACAAAACCCCTCAAACCTGCAATGAAAATTTGGAAAAATGAGATAAATTATAAATATTTTATTAAAGAAGAAGGAGATAATTAGGTCACCTCCTTCCCCAGTTTCCTAGACCTGAAGATTTTGCTGTTTGCAAATTTTAAACTGACACCATTTCCTCCTCCTTCTTTTTACTCAGCACATTCAGAGCCTGACCGCAGGCTCAAATCTATTACCAATTCCTTATCTGTGGCTGGTGTTTACCAGACCAAAGATAACTTTTTCTTTTTCAGCTTAAGACTCTGCTAGGGAACAAACAAGAATTACTTTGCAATTTTTTGGTTTCGTACACAGACTTTCAGTGTCACCCTTTCTGGTTAAAAAAATCAACTGTTATATTCAAACAAAATATTCTAATATTTAATATAAATTCAGCACATTATATATTTTTAACCATATACATTTAAAAATAGAAATTTTGTGTGGTAAATGAATTTGGAGTGCACATTTCTGGACAGTGCTTAAGATTCTTAAGGAATTCTCAAATATCACTTGTAATTCAACAGGTTTGCAATTTGTCTGTAATTATACAGGCATGTTCCTATTTTATTTTATGTTTAGAATAACATATTCTTTCTTCTTTAAAAGAGAGATTACCTTACAACCTGAAGCAGAGCTACTACTCACGATTATACCTGTTTGGTTCCTGCTAGACTAACTTTTCTATGCCACTGTTTTTTTTGTAATTTAAGCTTACTTGAGGACAGAGTACTCTATGAATAAATAACTGGAGATCTACTTCCGATTATTTAAAAGTGAAGGAATGATCAGAGGAGAGATTAATTTCTGAAAATGGACTTTCCTGGGGATCATTCTTTGTTCCATTTATAGTTATGGGGTGGCCACCCCCAGCCATTATTTCTAGAGTGTGATCCCCGCAGAGTTTAGAAACTTCAATAATAATGTTTTGAATATTTAATCTTATATTGAGGTAATTTCACAGAAATTTTCTTGGAATCCCTAAGGAGGGAACTGTAGAAACTTGTAGGAACTCACTGCAAGGAAAGTTATAAGTCTAGGAACAAAGTATAAAGGTTACTGAGGTTATTGGGCACTTCTTTATCAATGCTAGGTGTTTCCAGGGGCCCACATTCCCCAACACAGTCTAGTGGAGGGACCTGGGCCCTTCACCCCTCCCAGGTATGAAGATTTGCTACTGTGAGCATCTGCAGATACTTTCACAAGGCTTGTCCCTAAGTTCCCGGTCTCTCTCTGTGTGTCTCTCTCTTTGTCTCTGTCTCTGTTTCTCTCTGTCTTTCTTTGTCAGTCTATCTCTATTTCTGTCTCTGTATCTGTCTCTTTCTCTCTGTACTTAGTAAGTTTTGTAGCCTCTCCCGGTCACCTGCAAGGGAGTCAATTAATGATTTGGCTTTCTTCTGTCTGTTTCTTCCCATAGAAAACCAGACTCCATTTGGCCAGGATGGTATTTTTCTATCAGGAAAAAGAAAAATTTCTTTTTTTTTCCAGAGGAAATTTTATTTTATTTTTTCTTAATTAATTTATTTTTTATTTCAAAATATTACGGGGGTACAAACGTTTGGGTTACATATATTGCCTTTGCACTGCCTGAGTCAGAGCTACAAGCATGCCCCTCCCCGAGATAGTGTGAACCACACCCATTAGGTGTGAATATACCCATCCCCACCTTCCCCCTCCCACCTGCCCGACACCCAGTGAATGTTGCTTCCATATGTGCACATTAAGGGTTGGTCAATTAATACCAATTTGATGGTGGGTAAATGTGGTGCTTGTTTTTCCATTTTTTTGATACTTCACTTAGGAGGATGGGCTCCAGCTCCATCCAGGATAATACAAGAGGTGTTAGTTGACCATTGTTTTTTATGGCTCAGTAGTACTCCATGGTATACATATACCAGGTTTTACTAATCCACTCATGGATTGATAGGCACTTGGGTTGTTTCCACATCTTTGCAATTGTGAATTGTGCTGCTATAAACATTCAAGTGCAGATGTCTTTATTATAGAATGTCTTTATTATAGAATGTCTTTTTTTCCTCTGGGTAGATGCCCAATAGTGGGATTGCTGGATCAAATGGTAGTTCTACTTTTAGTTCTTTGAGGTGTCTCCATATTACTTTCCATACAGGTTGTACTAGTTTGCAGTCCCACCAGTTGTGTAGGAGTGTTCTTATCTCTCTGCATCCATGCCAACATTTGCTGTTTTGGGACTTTTTGATAAAAGCCATTCTCACTGGAGTTAAGTGATACCTCATTGTGGTTTTGATTTGCATTTCCCTGATGATTAGAGATGCTGAGCATTTTTTCATATGTTTCTTGGTTGTTAGTCTACCTTCTTTTGAGAAGTTTCTGTTCATGTCCTTTGTCCACTTTTTCATGGGGTTGTTTGATTTTTTCTTGCTGGTTTTCCTGAGTTCTATATAGATTCTAGTTATCAGCCCCTTATCAGATGTATAGCATGCAAATATTTTCTCCCATTCTGTAGGTTGTTTAGTGATAATTTCTTTGGCTGTGCAGAAGCTTTTTAATTTGAACAGGTCCCATTTATTTATTTATTTTTTTGATGCTGTGATTGCTTTTGGGGTCTTCTTTATGAATTCTTTGTCTAGGCCAATGTCTATAAGAGTTTTTCCAACGTTTTCTTCTAGAATTCTTATGGTTTCATGCCTTAGGTTTAAGTCTGTTATCCATCGTGAGTTGCTTTTTATAAGAGGTGAGAGGTGCGGATCCTGTTTCAGTCTTCTACATGTGGCTATCCAATTCCCAGCACCATTTATTGAATACAGATTCTTTTCCCCAGTGTATATTTTTGTCTGCTGAGAAAGAAAAATTTCTGTTTTTGCTTAGATGATTCAGGTCATGATGGTCCTAAAAGCCACCAAGGGAATACCATGTGTCATCTCTGGTACACCAAATTCTGCAGAATGGGGTCCATTTGATTGAACATAATTGAATGAGTGTGAGACTTCTTGATTGTTGGACAGAAGAGCACCCATAAAACATGGATCTTGCCCGGGGTGAAGACAGGCTACTTAGAAAAATATTATTTATGGAATCTTTACAGAAATTATGTCAGGTGGTGGGGAGGGATAACAGAGAACAAGCAAGTCGGAAGAACAAGTAAACAGAGAAGATGGGCTCAATATGATTCTACCTAAAATGATGAAAACTTGTGAATGGAAAACTGCTTAGGGAAGGTTTTCTGGAAAGTAAGACATGAGATTTTTTTCATGTGCTAGATGGTCTATATCCTATACCTACCTCTTTTTTTTTCAGAGTCTGTTCTGTTCCAGGTGATGCCAAGATTATATAAACGTGTAGTGGGGAAAGATAAAGCATGGTATTTGTTCCTTTGGGGGATGAAATGATGGGACTGACCACCACCAACCAGAGTCCAGGGACCATCACATGATAGCTTTTAACACACCAATTTAAAAGCAACCGAAGTGCTCATATTGCAAATTTAGCAGTGAAAAAAAGTCAAATACACATTTGAAAAGAGATTCAAATAAACATTTGAAAAACAAGGGCATGACGGTAAACAAATTAACATTTGAAATAAAAAGAAGTCAAATATTCCTTCAGAAAAACAAAGAAGAGTATGCCATTGAAGGGGTCATATCATGAAGTTTATTTAAGGCAATAAACACCTTAAGGATATTTTTGTAGTTGGGGTTTCTTTTAGAATATAGGACATAAAATTCCATGGGTTAAGGCTAGCTTCTTTTATTATCATTATCATCATTTTCTGGCAGTGAGACCTTCAGCAAATTATATGACCTCTCTGTGCCTTTGTTTCTTCACATGGAATATATAACTCTGCATATCTTACAGGGTTGAGGGAAACTGCATGAGTTTCTACACATATGAAGCTTAGAACACACAACAAGAGATCAATAAATGTTAGCTCTTATTATCTTAAAGGTTCACTCTGATGTGAACACAAACAATGTCCCGCCACTCTAGTGGACCATCCATCACTCTAATGTGGTCAGGTGACAGGTCATCTGGGAAAGGGGGAGGACTCAGAACCCAGTGGAGCAGTAGGCCATATGCGGCCTTCTGGATCCTTGAGTTTGGCCTTTTAATTGAATCCTTTTATTAAGGGATTCGTTCTGTGAAGTTTGGATTTGGTTGAGGGGCCACACTTGGGAATCTGGAGGGCTACATGGGAGCTTGAGGCCACAGGTTCCTGCCTTAGAGTCTTGGGCTTGCTGACGTTTTATACCTACTTCATTCAAAGGTGGTGGAGTCTGTATAATAATTTTAGTTCAGGGAAATCACCATTGAACACCACTGTTTTTTTGAGAGAGGGTCTCACTCTGTTTGCCAGGCTGCAGTGCAGTGGCGTCATCATAGCTCACTGTGACCTCAAACTCCCGGGCTCAAGCAATGCTCCTGCCTCAGCCTCCCTAGTAGCTGGGACTACAGGCTCGCGCCACCATGCCTGGCTAAGAACACAACATTTTCACCAATGAAAATTATTTTCTAAACATCATGTATGTTAATTAGCAATTGTTCCGCTGCAGATTTCAATAATGGCATTTGAAGAGCTTATTAGATACCTCTGTAGTGCAGATTTCTGATTTGAGTGTTCCAACCACTAATAAGCCATCCCTGGGACATAAATTTATGCACACGTAGCATACTGCTTATACTTAACATAAATTACCACACAGATCATTTGACCTCTCAGTTTAGGATAAAAATCAACTCTGATCCCAGAATACTTTTTGGATTCCCCTGTCGCCATAGACTCTACTGACTGTTTATAAAGCAGAGCCTGTATAATATTTTTATCATTTTTCTCTTTACCAAGATTGATTGGTAAAGCTGCATTGATTTAACTTAGGCATCAGGGTGGCATTCATAAAGTAAAATATTATTACAGAAGATAGTTTATGTGATAGGAAATCAATCATGTGAGCCCTATGAAGAATTTTAAATCTCATCATATCAAAGTTACAATTTTTCATATTTGTGCAGAGAATTCTCTTAAAGGGAACTATTAAGGACAGATTGGAGAAAATTATGGCATCATGCATTTAGAAGTATTCTCTTTCTGAAAGAGGAGAATTTGAGACTTGAGAATGCAGTTTTGAAAATATAAGAGCTTAAATTCACAGAATATGCCTTCCTCATTTAAAACACTTTATGAAGGTGAAACACAAGTGAATAAAAATTTTTAAAGAAATTGTAGTGAAAATAGTGATGCAAAAAATAGAGACTCTTAAACCTAAGAAAATTTTAATATATGTTATCTTAAAACAATTGTAGATTTACAGAAAAAATATATAGCATAGAGGTCTAATATAGCCCACTCAGTTTCCCATATTATTAATATCTTATACTATCATGACGCATTTTTTATGATTAACCAACCAATTTTAATACATTATTATTAACCAAAGTTCATGCTTTATTCAGATTTCCTTAGTTTTTAACCTAATGCCCTTTTTCTGTTCCAGGATACCACATTACATTTAATTGTCATGTTTCCTTGGGCTCCTCTTGTATGTGACAATTTCTAATGACTTTTCTTGTTTTGGATGACCTTGACAATTTTGAGGATACAGGTCAGGTATTTGTAGAATGTCTTTAGATTACGATTTGTATGTTTTTCTCATGACTGGACTGGGGTTATGGGTTTTTGAGGGGAAGACCACAGATGTGAAGTACCATTTTATCACATCATATGAAGGATCTATACTATCAACATGAGTCATCACTGTTGATGTTGACCTTGATCACCTGGCTGAAGTAGTGTTTGTCAGGTTTCTTCATAGTAAAGTTACTTTTTACTCTTTTTCCCCTTTTTCCGTACTGTACTATTTGGAAGGAAGTCTTTATACACAGCCTACATTTAAGGCATGGGAAGGGAATTTTAAACTTGAAGAACTGTAAAAGTATTGCAGAAAACCAGGAAAATGTATACACAGCAAAAAAAAAATACCTCTCTCTATATCATTTAGAACCTTACTTTTTCACCTATGAATATATTGTGAAAATATTTTCATGCCAATAAATATGTTCCTACAACATAATGGCAACAGTTGCAGATATTCCATGATGCTAATATACTACCACCCATTCAGCTGTCCATTTTTGGCCATAGGAATACAGAACTCAGAACACTGAAGCCCAAGGACACAGGTGTGCAGACCTCACAACCAAGGGCTTAATGCAGAGGAACTTGGGGGAAGGTTGTTTGTTATCTTTATCTTTTTTTTGAGTCTCCACTGTGCTACGATGCAAAGATAGTCACCTGTTTCCTAGTCTATTCTCTACATTTATGGGTAAAAAAATACAAGACAGGAAGGTAATATTTGATTTAGTACACTTCAAGATGTGTCATAAATACTGGACAGATGTAGCCTAATTTCCAATATTGTCAGAAAAATTACTTGAAACTGGGAAATAGGTCACAGAGATTATTGGATGTTCTTTCAGTGCAAGGCTGGGCTTTTCTACTGATTGGTCTATTTTTGTCAAGTAGAGATTCAAATAATTTCTGTCCAGTGGAATAGATAACCTTAGTTTATGGCCCTGCTGGGCATTAACCAGTTTTAAATCCAATTCAGTAATCTTATCTTAACATTTCTTTATTAAATTGCCTACCTTTTTAAATGCCCTTTGGTCCAGTTTTGACATCTTACCAGTTTTATCATTAAATAATGAGTTAAATAAAAATTTACCATGTGCTCATTCTATTTTTGTTTGACAGCCATGATTTAGCTTTTTGAAAATTATATTTTAACAATATTATATAATGAAAGTTGTTTATACTTATATTTCAGTATTACTTTCAGATCCTGAAACATACTTTGCTTGCTTATGTGCTTTAGCAGAATATTATTTGCTTTTAATAGAATTTTTTGTATAATCTAATAGCATAGTATTATGTGACAAATTCTTGTTTAATGACTATTTGTTAATTGAAAAACTGTTAAATTGTATAGTTAATTAGAATTTTTCATTCCTTATATATTTGTGAAAATATTAGTTTAGTATAATTAGAAAATATAGTTGGAATAAGCTCCAAATATTAAATCATTAAGTAAATCTTGACAACATTGTTGGCTTCAATTTCTATACCGGGGCTTAGCTTTACTCATGGGTTGGAAAACTATGGCTCATGGGTCAAATCTGGCCTGTCATCTGTTGTAGTTAATAAAGTTTTATTGGCTCATAGACATTTCATTTTTTTATGTATTGCCTATGGCTGCTTTTGTGCTACAACTGCCAAATTGAGTAATTGTGACAGAAGCCATATGGCCTACAAGTCCTAAAATATTTACTGTGTGGCTTCTAACAGAAAAATTTGTTGACCCTGTCTTTACCTATTCTAGGATATGGCTTTTTATATACTTGGGTAATGTTCTACTTTACTAACAAATAGAAGACATTAAGTAGCAAAACACCCTAAAATAGTAATAGCTACTTTTCTGTTTTGTAATGGAAATACTTTAAATAACTTAATCTACCTCTAATGTTTTATTGATCAACATAAATATTTATGATATTTATTAAATAAATATACTTTGAACTATTCACTCATCAGTTAGTCTTATGTAATCAAGCTTTTTTAAATATTTGTGTTATACTGTTGACAATTGGTTCTGAGTCATAAAATATTTTTAATAGTTCAGTCTGGCAAATAATTACTTGCCTTGGGCATATAATGGCTTTTACCGAGTGAAGAGTAAAAAATGCTTCTGTCACTTTACACTCAGCCCACTTTCTGGTCAAGTGATGTAAGGCAATATGTTTTTGGTGATGTTTGTAAAGCTGCATTTTGATAAATGTGTTTTGGAATAGAAAAAACTAGATTTCATGTTAGTGCAAGAATAGGGGAGAAATGTAAGTTTTCAAATATTGTATGAAATACATATTTTATTTTCATGAATTGGTAATTTTGAGAAACGAAAACCCTAGGCATTATGTAATTTGAGACAGGGCAATTTCTGAAAATGCCATGTCTTTAAAATCCAGCTAGTACTGACAGTAGCTTGATTAGTTTCCAAACTTGCTAAGCCAACCTCTGTCTATAATTCTTTCTTCCAATTTTTTTTTTTTTTTAGATTCATAAGTGATTCTGTTGGCTCTTATCCTTTAATCTATTGAAATGCTCCTATTTTCTGTTCTGGGCTATGTGCCTCATCAACAGATGCTCACCCAGAGTTTCTTTGGGGCCAAAGGGTTGAGTGGTGTTTATAGACAAAGTAAACAAGAGGAAAATAAAGGAGTATCTTGCCATACTCATCATTCTTTCTGTCTGACCATAACCCTGAACATGACAAAAACCTAACACGCACTTAATGAGGGTGATGGAGGGCACCTGCAAGCAGCTCATGCTTTTGAGAGCCTGTGCCTTGACTGTAGGTGTATGTTTCCCAGCTGCTGGGCAATCACCAAGGCTGCAGGCTTGCAGGGCTCTCCACCAGGGCTGTCTCTCCAGCCTCCAAAGTCACCAATAGATTTCTGACTTGCATTAGCTCCATTTGTTTTTTCATATCTCACAGAAGATGCTGGTATGAGGCTAAGAGGCTATCCTGGGATTCCGGTTCTAAATCTGGGATTTAGAGAGTTAGTTGAGTATATATAACTTCCTAGCACATGCTTGCTGTGTGATGCTCCATAACTAATTATTTCCAGCTTGTTCCTTCCAAGCCAGAGCCTTGGAGTTATCTGGAAATCATCTTGATAATTCAAAGTCACATAGATGACTGGGGTTTGTGAGACTGAGTGTGCCAGCTTTTAAGACTGTTCAACTTTAGACTCATAAGTTGAAGTTACAGGAGGAACCTCACACTGCCCTGGCATACATCTCTCCTAGTGTATGCCATTTAAAACTGAGATTTCAAATTTAAGCCTGAGATTTTTAGTCTCTACTTTTTTTGTACTTAAGGAAGAGGAAATTGTGAGTTCCCAAATGTAAAGTGTTAGGAAACACTCCATGTACCTTTAGGCATTCAGGAGAGGAGGCCCTTAGTCTGCGCCTGTCAATATACTGCTCTGCTAACCCTGGGATGTGACTGAGATCATTTGGTCAATATTGCAAAATCAGACCCCATTCTTGTTTGCCTAATTGGGAAAATGAGGCAATGTTTTTCCAAGTAATCACTGAAAAAATCATTAGGATAATTAAGATAATCTTTGTTTAAAGAAGCAAATGTAATCAGAATCATGCTAGTGGGTGAAGGAGAAAATTCTAGCTAAATATTCTCCTTGTCTCTGATTCCTATCTGGTAATCCTCTTATTTTTTCAGTGTCTCATGATATTCTTCACTTTTTGTTGACTTGACCTGTTCTTTCTGTTTCTATTGAAGTTTAACCTCTGAAAGAGACTGAGTACATTCATTCAGCTTATAAAGCATGAAACCTTCAACTGTGTTTCAAAATATTTCCCAGGAATAAATTCATCCAAATAAGGGGGCTAATGGTTCTTCTGTGTTGGTATAGGAACAGTTGATCAGGCAATCTTTAAGATTTTCACTTCAAAATCTCTTCTCTTTCTCATCCATGGACATGTGTGTTTATGGAGGTTAAAATAATGACCATAAAGAAAATCTTGATGTTATGTTGTAAATGATACTTGAACTTGATAATAGCAAAGCCTAAATTACACAAAAAGCAAAAATGGAATGACAGATAATTTTCTAAAGTCAACGATATAGGCCAACCCTAAATTGAAGGTTATTCAGATAAGAGGAGCTTGGCAGGCTTGCAGACACTGTGTTTGAGTTTTGTTTCTGTCGGAGAACTCTCTGAAAGGTGCCAGGTTTAATGGAATTTAGATAAAGACATTCTCATTTCAGCTGAAAGTTGAACATTCCTCTATGTCTGATTCATCCCTGTAATATTGTCAAGTCTGATAGAATTTCAGAAGCACTTCAATATTTTTAACAGTCTCAGTTCCTGAGTAAGCTGTCATAGCATCTCAACTTGGGGGTTAGGAGAAAATAAGAAGAATCATAGTCACTGTAGGCAGGTGAACTTGAGAGGTGCCAAATAATGGAAATTTCCAGTATAATAACATTCAAGAGCAAAAGTGAATCAGCTGACACAGGTGAATTAGGTAGCTTCAATGTGTTGGGATTTAAGGAGTCCAGAGAAAGCCCCCACTCTTGCTCCAGAATCTTTCTCTCACTGCTCTTAAATCAATTAGAGATTTGTAAAATAAAGCATGGCTCAAAAGCGACTATTAATATTTCATGTGAGTCAGTTGACTAGCTTTTTTCCCCAGTGTTTCAGCCTGCTGAGGGCAGGTCCCTACACACATCCAAAAGATGAACAGAGTAAAGAAGGACTGAGGGACGCACAGATGAGAGAAGCAGGGTTGGGCAGGTTACTGCAGTGTGGGCAGGGTAGGAGTGGTGAGTGGGTGGGTGCTTGCAGAAAAGGACAATTGAAAAAGACACACAGTCTGGATCCTTAGTACTTAAAGAGGGGTCTGTGTGGACCAGCAGTATCAACAGCACCTGGGCGTATGTTAGAAAAGCAAGACTTGGACCCACTGAGTCAGAATAGGCATTTAACATCATCCCCAAGTAAATCATATGCACACTAAAGTTGAGAAGCAGTAGTCTTGTGTGCTTCTTTTGCCAAGGGCCCATTCAAGCAAAATGGGGTCTGTGTTCTCCCGAGGTCATTGATAGAGATCACTGATAGATGTTCAGGTTGCCCTCTCGGCACACAAATTCACTCGCCAAATGGATAATCGGACTCCCTTTTCAGCAACGTCATTTCTATTAGCAGCTATTTTAGCAGACAGAAAGGAAATTAAACCTTGTCTATTGCTATGGATGGAGGGTATCTTTGAACTGCTAGAAAGAAGAATACCTGTTAGGAACAAAATCATGTCCTAAGAGAGAGTTAAATAATGGTTATGAAGAGGCAGGGATTTGCAATATTAGGAAATTTAGAGGTAAATGAACAGCTGAAATCTTTATCATCATAAAGACTTAGGAAGGTTATTGACTACACTAGGACAATTTTAACAGTTTTTAGGTTTTATAGGAGATTGGAAGAATTTTGTATCAGGGATAATTTTTAAAACGTGAAGGGAAAACTAGTTTTTAAAAAATCATTTTCAATACCAAGACACGGAGTTACAGCCAGCTTAAGTGTAATACGAAAAGTAAACTTTGTAAACAGTTTCTGGATGACAGATTCTGATGGGAGGAGTCAGACTGTTCTTGATAGGGCTGGCAGCAGAGCCAGATAAGAAGGTAGAGCAGATGTTTACTGGGGAAGAGATAAAGAGGAGGGAGCTATCAATAAGCATTAGGGAAATGCCTCCATCAATCGGATTCACATCAGAGTTTATGGAGCTGGTATTTTCTATCAGGTGCCCTGCTAGATGCCAGTAATGATAACATGACCTTGACCTGTTCTCCAGTAGTTCAAATGAAGACAACTAATCATAGTACAAGCCAGCTTGTGGTAAGTGCCATAATGAAGGAGGATGAGAATTTTGTCTTTTATCAAATAAAACTGCCTGAAAGTGGACAGGCAGACGAGAGGCAGTTGAGGTGTGGGGTGGGGGTGTTTTGGCCTCGTAGTACTTGGGGATAGGTAATTTAGAACCTGCCAACTCACATTTCTCAGTATTTGGCCTTCTCTTGAGTCCTACAAGAACTTTCTAGCTTGCTACCCAATGCCTATAAACAATTTGGCTTGCAATAAACAACAGCTGTACTATTAAAATTCCTCTTTTGCTTTGATTCCTTGTTGTGTCTTGGTTGCCAAGACTTGGTGATGGTTTAGTAATAAGATTCTTAAATGTTTGAATGCTTTGCACACTGTTTAATTTTAACATGATTGATGAAAATAAAAGTCAGCAACTCTCCCCCTGTACTTAGTTGATTAATTGATTGGGGCTTATTACACTAAGTTGCCAATAGAGGTAGTTGTTTGAAAGCCCAGCTGACCTCTGGAAACTTTTAGAAAGAGATGAAGCTTTGCAGCCTCATCCCTGTTATTATACTTGGGGCTCTTAAGAAGCCTCTGGGTCCTCAAAGCCTCCCAAGCTCAGGTTCTCCATTTGTGTGAAAAAAATCCCTGATTATTTCTTCATTTCCATCCAGACTTTCTTATGCTACAATCCCCTGTGGTTTTCTTAACCAGGCTCTCTCCTCTCTCTCCTTCTCAAAACCCAGCTGTTTGTATTTCATTTCAGTTTATACATTTCAGTATATACATAGTTTCATACCGTGTATGCATTCAATACTGTGTATGCATTCAATACTGTGTATGAAATTCAATACTGATTTCATTTCAGTATATACATAGTTTTGGGTTAATTTTTTTCTGATTTTATAAACTAAGATAGTATGATAACTGCTATTATTAATGTTTTTTTCCTTCCAGATAGCATAATTACATTTAAATAGCATCATTTAAGGAATGGGAATTTCAGCCGCAGTGAGAGAAAAGCCTTCAGCAAGTGACCTCACGTAGGGATTTCTTACTCCAGAAGTAGCAAACCGGAGGCTAGATATGGGCCACAAACAGTTTTTATTTGGTTGGTTTAACCCTCAGAGGTTTGTATTTTTTAAAACATTAGTTGCTAATATTTATAAAAATTTAAAAATTACACATTAAAATGGAAATTTTTGGTTTCTCTTGATGAGTCAGAAGCTCTGGTTTCATTTGGTCCACGTTTTCTCTCAGCAAAGTTGGCTGGCGCTGAGTGGCAGCTGCCTCCTTTGGATGGGGTCATATCCTCTTACTGTGCAGTGCAGTTCTACTTATCTCATATTCTCAACTTTCTTGACACTAGTAGGCATATGCATTTGGAAATTCTGGTCTAGTTAATCTGTGTATGGGCTTTGCCCAGATTTAGGGAGGAAGCAAGTAAAACCAAAGAATGAATTAAATATTCTGCTTCTTTGACATCAAACTAAAATTTTAAATATCTATCAGCTCTTTAATAATATGAAAAAAAGACTTTTGGATTTAATAAGTTAGCAAAGTCTTTGAAAATCACAGGTAAGTCCTTGTATTACTATGGTCAAAATGAACCATTATATAGAAACTAAGCAGGTTGTCTGTTGAGAATGATTATCAAATTTTGTAGATATATTTTAGAGGCATGTTGAAAACTGAGCCCATAGTAATAAAGAAGATGCTGAGTAAATAATCTTTAAAAAGCTTCTGCTAACAATCCACTCTAATAAAAACTTTCAGAAATCTAAAAGTTGTAAGTGACATTTAGCAGAATTGAAATCTGTCAAAATGAAAGGCACAAGCATATAATTTCTTAAGAATTGAGGCAGAAAGTCCAGTATAACTAAAAATGCCATGCTTTTAAAAAATAAGGGCAGCCGTAAGATTAGCAAGCAAGATAATCTAGGTTACAAATTTAGTTGTGCTAACTTATGCTTTCCATTAAAGAGGTGTAAATGTATTCATGTGCCATTTCAAAAAGGTGATTTCCTTCTTGGCCTTGATGTTTAAAGTTATTACAAAACAGATGAACTTATAACTGTGAATTATTTTAAGTTCTCAGTTCATTGTGGAATTTATTTTGAAGCAAGTGAAGCAGTTAAAAAAGTATTGTGATAAATGGTGCTATAGAAAGTTTGAGGGTATATGACTGGATATGAAAGAGAAAACTGTATTTGAATACACTCAAACAGTGTGGTGTTTGTTAATCTTCACTGATAATTATAATTCCTAATCCCAGAAACAAAAGATTGGGTTTTCTCATCTTAAAATGTGTCTTTGTGTATCTGCAATAACTTTTGCCATCAGGTTTTCAGTGTTTCTTCTATCCAGTCATCTCTTTGAGGGAGGTGTGTGTGTATGTGTGTGTGTGTATGTGTGTTTGTGTGTTAGAAACACTGGGGGGGGGCGTTCATTGAAGATTTCTATTTCCTATAACTGTTTTACTATATTGTACTTTTTTTTTGCAAGTAGATACTGTATTTTATGACAAACTTCCAATCCTGTTTTTGAAAGCCTGGTAGCATTGTTAGAGCAATTTTTTTTTAACAGGCAGAGTAACTTGCCCTAGGCTAGAAACTCAATGACCCATTTAAAACCTACTCTATTGCTCTTTTATTTTTTAGCTGGAAGCTATTATCGAGATCTCTAAGCCTCCTCCTTAAACTGTTATTTTTGATAGACAATGAATTTGAACATGGAGTTTTGAAACAAGGAGCTGAGATTAACTTTTGTCCTTTCCTTTCTGAGTTTGTTTATTAGTTTCATTGAAACCACTTTAGAAATAAAGAGACAGAAATTTAGCTTTTGGAAGTGAGTTTTTTGTTTTGTTTTGTTTTCATCCAGCTAGCAGTTTCTACAGCAGAACCAATTAAAGAAATAGAGATGCAGGCGTTTGACTTTAGAAGAAGCAAGGGCTGTCTGTCCACCCTTTCTTCCCAAGGGGTTCAGGGACATTGTAGGGGCTGGTCTTCCTGAGCTCAGGATTTGGTAATTGTAAGAAACCTTAGAGATCATTTCTTTCCTTAGAGATCATATTCCTTCTTTATTATCCCATAGTTATTATTCATTCTCTCTTATCTCTTCCCCATAACCTAAGTTTATTTTATATAAAAAATTTGGAACAATATTTTCCACATTTGTTATCAAAAAACATTTTGGACTGGTCAAACACATCATTCGAAACTTATATTTAAATCATGAAAATTGGTTTTAATATGGCTAAAAACTCTAGGGAGCTCAGAGGTACATGGGTGGCCTATTATTAAAATATGTGTATAATTTATAGTTTCTTCTCTATGAAAGTAATACATAGCCATAGTGAAAATAGAGAGAAAACTTTTAAAAACTTAAGTGAATAGAAATCATCCATAACTTTATACAGGGATAAATATGATATAATTTCCTTAAATATATTTTTTGTGGTATTCTGAAATTTGAAATCAGTATATATTTTCTTATTCTGCTTTCTAAAAGTTAACATTTTATCATGAAAAATTTCCGCATATACATTCTTCAAAACATTTTGAAAGGCTGAATAGAATTCTACTGAAGAAGAACATAATTTGATTAGCCACCTACTTTTAGTCATTTAGATCAGTGGTCCCCAACCTTTTTGGCACCAGGGACCATTTTCATGGAAAACAATTTTTCCACAGACCAGGGAGGGGGTAAGGTTTTGGAATGATTGAAGCATATTACATTTATTGTGCATTTTATTTCTATTATTATTACATTGCAATATATAATGAAATAATTATACAATAATTATACAACTCACCATAGGTTGGGGACCCCTGATGTAGATCATTTCCATTGTTTTCTATTGTTACAAATAATTCTGTGATGTTTTTTACCTCATGTTTTCTGTGTCCGTTTAATTATTTCCTTAGAATAAATTCTTAAAAGGTGAGTGACTGAAACTGTTTGTGCCAAAATACCAATGACCTCCGGCTTGCAAAATTCCAAGGACACTTTTCATTCTTACATTGACTGACTTCTCAGTAGTGTCCTACTCAGAACACTTTTTTCTTTATAATTCAGCAATTTCAACAGCAACATCTTTTCCTTCCCCCTCATTGTCTTTTCTTAGTCTATCTTATACACAACCATGGCTTTAAATATAAGCTCTGTTGACAATTCACTAATTTCTATTTTCCACTCAGGTTTCTTTTCTGACCTGTTTTCTGACATCTTCACTTTGGATGCTCATAGACATGTCACACCTAACATCTTCGTACTTGATCTCCTTGTTCCCTTCCCAGCCCATTCTTCCTCTGGGGTTTGCCCCTGTCAGTGAACAATATAGCCATTTACCCAGTTGCCCAGGTGGTCAGTTGCTCATGCTAGGAACCTGTTCTTGATAGCAAACACCTCACGTTAAGTTCTGTGAATTCTATATTAAAAACAGATCTCAAGTTCATCTCCTACTTCTGCTTCAACATCTCATACCATTACTATTTCAACAGTGTCAAAGACAGAAATCAAACAAAGGAGGAGATTGATTTTTATCAGGCTACTGAAACAAAACAAATAGTTCTAATCTCAGCTAGCCATTCACGAGACAAAGAATGGGAAGTTGGAGGGGCTAAAGGGGGACGATCTGTGGTTGATCTTGTCACAGGTGTACAAGGGAGCCATCTACCAGTCTTACAGGAGTCATGAGAAGAAGTGGTCAGGAATCATGTCTAAGTCATATGGGAAAAGGTTGTTTTTTGCCCTTTTCCTGGAACACGAAAAGTTTTGTCACCATTTTCCTGGGAGTAGAGGGCCCAGGCAAAGCTCAATATTATCGACAGCCTTCTAGTTGATCTTCCTGAAACTCCTTATGCCCTCATCTAATTAATTTGTCACACAGCAGCCAAGGACATCATTTAAAATTACAAACCAGTCAAGTTATTCTCCTGCTTACAACTCAATGACTTCTTATTTATTCCAAGACACAAACCCTTCAACATGCCCTACCAGAGGCTTACTATGTTTTTAATCACAGTCGTTCTATGCCTTGACATTGCCAAACTTCTTCCCACTTCCCATTCTTTCAGGCGCCTTCATCTCTTATTCCTTCTCTCTAGATTCTCTTTCTTACTTCTCACACACTTTATGTGGCTACTTCTACCCATCCTGCAGTAGTCAGCCTAACTGCCATTTCTCTGAACCTGTCTTTACTACACCATGATTAGAGACTCTCATTTTTACTCTCATAGCAACCTGTGCATTTTCACTATAGCACTTAAACCACAAGTGATTGTATAGCTATTTGTAGAACAATTTTATGCTTATTTTCTGTTCCAGATTGTAAGCTTTTTGATGTGTGGGATTTTGTATGTCTTGTCCTCTCCCCAGTCTATAGCAGAGTATCCAACTTTTATTGGTGCTCAGCAAATTTATCTTAAACAAGTGAAATAACTTATACCACCAAATGACCTGTCAGAAATGCTGCAACAACTTAAATTCCCATCAACCATTTAAAGTTGTGCTGGCCTTCCTGCAACCTTCACCAAATTGCAAGGTGAAAGATGGTTTTGTTTTATTTAAATTTAGTTTGCATTACATAGAAAATTTTCCTTTTAAAGATATGTTTATTGACTATGTTTTATTCTTTTGCAAACTGTCATATCAAATTTTTGATTGGAACGTTTACCTTTATACCAATTGATTTTGAGTTATTTACACATTAAGAGTACCAATCCTTTGTTAATATGTGACGACTCTGCCCTTTCACTAACTTGAGTCAGGCTTCTCTTTCTGACTTTGCCCTGACCTTAGGCCCTGTTCTTAGTCCAGCAGCTTTGCTCAGTTGGTCCAGTTTAAGCAAAAATTCTGCTAAGTCAATTTAGCAAAAGTCCCCCATCCTTGATATCTGATAAAATTTCTTATCCACTCACCCTCAATGTCTTACTACCCTGGCCTGCCTTCAACAATATTCAAGTTGGTTTAGCCAGACTCCATCTTACCCCTGATATTTCCTCTTAGTAATTTTCCATCTACTGACCCCATCCTGCTCCTTGGCTATGAATCTCCCCTTGTCCTTGTTGTGTTTGGAATTGAGCCTGATCTCTTCCTCCTACCAAAAAACCCTATTGCAATAGAACCCCCCCAAATAAAGTTTAACTTACCAGTTTTTAACAAGTGTCAAGAATAATTTTTTCTTTAACACGTTATAGTTAGAGATATTTTCCCGATTTGTCATCTGCCTTTTTGTTTAAGATACTGTTCTTTTATACATAAAGTTTTAATTTTTATTATTAAATTCTGTCAGTGATTTATTTTATTTTACCCTTTGCTTTTATGCTTACAGAGTTTTCATATTCATATAAGATTCCTCACCTATTTTTTTCTGCTTGGCTTAAATTTAAAAAAATATACATTTTTACTCTTTTTATTATGTAGATTTAATTTTGGTGAATGTTATGAGGTAAGTTTATAATTGTACTATTTTTCTCATATATATATATTTAAGAATAAATGAATATTTCATCTATTGAATATTAAATACTGAAAACAAATGCTTCGAATTTTTTTCTTCAATGAATTAAAGAATATCTTTAGTTTATTCTTAAATATTACTCTTCCTTTTATCACCCAAGTTACTCTCCATAGCTGTCTTTGACTGAGGGGTGTGTGTGTGTGGGACAGAGAGACACAGAGAGACAGAGAGACAGAGGTCTATATAGAGACAGAAAGAGAGAGAGAGGGTCGGCGTTCTATTTTATTTTATTCCTTCTGTCTTCTTAGGTTCCTTATTATTTACAATCAGCCATTGCTGACGTGGCGTGAATCCACATTTCCACCTTTTCCACGTGGTATACATTAATAATTTACTGTAGCTGCAAGTCATAATTATCTTTATTTTGAGTAATGCATCATGATATTCAAAGCACT
The DNA here is from genome assembly GCA_023783475.1 of Daubentonia madagascariensis. Lineage (NCBI taxonomy): Eukaryota > Metazoa > Chordata > Mammalia > Primates > Daubentoniidae > Daubentonia > Daubentonia madagascariensis. The sequence goes on from JAKFHU010001670.1 coordinate 11,286,558, forward strand.
TTTATGTCACTTTCTTATTCCAACATCAAATAATTTCTTGAGGTTGACAGAACAGGTATTATTAAACCCATCTTGTAGATAAAGAAACAGAAAGAGTTAAGGCAAACAAGAGAGTTCAATCTGCTAGCCCTAAATAGCACAGCTTGTAGAGGATGGGTCTGATATTAAAATTTGGCTTTGAAAAATTCTCAGTCCAGTATTGTATGTGACAACTGAGTAATTAAGACAGAACCTTATAATAATGACCTGCTTTATTTTTGTTGTTGTTATTGCTCAATATTGTGAAATCAGATTGCTTACATTTTTAGTCCTGTTGGTTTTCTGTATCGAAACCTTTACTTTTTTTTAAAAAACATACTAATTTGATATTGGGAACACTAGTCAAATTCATAGCAGTGCATACAAGATTACTCTGATTACTCCAGAATAGATTCAATATTTTCCAAATTTATTTCCCTTCTCAACATTATCAAAAAATCAAATGACTTTCAAAATTTCCTGAGAGGTACCTAGACACTAATCTTGGCTCAAAGTCTATTATAGCAAGAAGTTAAAGCTGGAAGTTTTGGCTCTGAGCTCCATACTTCAAACTGAATATAGTCTCTTAAAAAGTGAAATTATTGTTTTCAAAGAAAGGAAAATGATTCCATATTTCTAATAATGCTATTATTCCTTATACTTTAATGCCTTTTTGCTTCAAACTTCTTGAATGGTAATCTCCATTTTTCTATAGCTGGTAGGTCTTTTAATCTGGAGTTCTATTTGAACGGCTGTTCTGGTTGTTGGCAAGAGTTATAAAGAATTTGTATTTTATTCTTGACTGGCTTCTGGTTGAGAAATCGAATGGCACAAATGTCGAAAGACTGGCTTGCTGTAGACATAATAAAGCAAGCAAATGAAATCTCCCAAGGATAAAACTATAATATTCTTTACATTTTATTTTTTAGGTACAAGCTTTTGCCACATCTGACTTTCTTGCCAAGGGCAAAAAAGGAGCCAGGTTGAGAGATGGGGTTTTTGTGAAAAAGACCATCCCCCCCAAAAAAATCCAAAAATAAGTGTGAGTGGGTGGGAGGGAACTGAAACACACCTCAGGCATAGGCATCACTGTCTCTAAATTTTCTCTTTTGAGAATTACATTTTATTTAAATATCCTTTCACTGTTAATGCATGTTGGGAGTGCATTTATTCTTGTATTTAAAAGGGTGGTTTCTCATAATTTAGCATAGTTTGTAGGGGTGAGATCTCAAACCTGGTTTTAATAACAAGACTTATGAAAACATGTATGTCAAACTGCAGAGGGATGATTCAGATAATCTAGGAGATTAAACTCTATATATGGATTGTTCCTAGTTTTAAAAGAATTATAGCAATTCTTATTTTTATTTTCATTCCCATGGCAACACACTAAAAGAGTCTATGCAAGGTCTCTGAAACCAGAAAATAATGTTTTCTTATTTGCCTCAAAGAGTTTAGCTCTTTTTATAGGTAATTTTTAAAAAAAAAATAAAAAATCTTTTTCATTACTAAAATATTTATTGCAGAAATTCTGGAAAATTTAGAAAAATATAATGAAGAGAGTAAACATAGAAAATAATCCATAATTCTATTACTCAGAGATCAACATTCATTTGTCTCTTATTGCCGTTTCTCTGTTATGGTCTTTTTTCTCTCTTTGTATACAAATACAGTTATAACTTTTGAAACAACTCTAAAATTCTAATTTTCTTTTTCTTCTCTTTAGTATTATATAATGCTTCCTTTTTATGTGACAGCCAATATTCTTCTACAATATAAAAAGTGTGCTCAAACCAAGGCCAAGCCATTAATATTTTATACAAAATCATACAACCTTGGAAAACAATTGTAGCCAAGAAATTCTTTGTGGTATTTGATTTTAGTTGCTCTATGGATCATTGTTTTTATAGGTGCTCAAAAATGTTTGTTCAATGAATGTTTAATTTCAATGTAAAAAAAATAAAAATAGGATAACAGAATAAGGTTCATTATTTTTACCTCTTTTTCCCCATTTGTTATTTTGGGCCCTCTGAGAAACAGATATCAGCATGGGATTAAATTGCAAGAAGTTCATTGGAGGAAACACCCATAAGGGGAAAATGGGAGGAAGCTAGAGGAGTCTAGGACAGCTGTGAGACTGATGAACGTCTGACCTCTGTGAAGGAGAGAGGGAAGGAAAGAAAACTGGTTAGACTGAGCCTCAAACTGCAGTGTTAAGAAAGTTTTGGCAAGAAGTCCCTGAGCCATAGTCTCCTACTAGAGTCGTCCCACATCTTGCAGGAAGGGGCTTGCCTTAGTACTCCTGCCACATCAGTCATTGGCTGAGAGCAGCCTGGGGGAAGCACAGCCTTGGTATTAAGGCAGTGGTGGGTTGAGAGCATTTGGAGCCTTCAGTCAATTACACTCACTGCAGCAGGAAATTTCAGGGGTGAATTTTCGTAGATGCTATACTACAAATTTGCTCTTTGCTGGTTTTTACTATAAAGATTAAAACTGGCACCAGCATCTATCCATTCTCCCAACGTAGAAATCTTGGCATCATAAATGAGTTTCCATGTCTTTTTGACTTTTTCATAACTATAATAGCTTTCAAATATTTTTCTGCTTATCACCCCAGCTATAGTGGGTCAGGTCCTCAACACACTCTCTGATAGCCACACTCTAACTGGTCTCTCTGTCTCTAATCACTACCTTGACAATTCACTCCACGCTGCCAGAGAACTATTTCTAAAACATGATTCACTCTCTTGCTTAAAAACTTTTCATGGTTCTCAGTTACCTTCAGGACAAATTCAGAATTTCTTAACTAAAGATGCAAAACCCATTCCAGCCTCAGTCACCACTTCACCCTTGGCATACTCTCTTAGAACCACACTGAGTTTCTCACTAATCCCTCAGTACAACACGCCCTCTCATGGGCCTTGGACCACGTTCTTTTTTTTTTTTTTTTCAAATTCTGAAGTTCTGAAATTATAATTACAGTATTTTTAAAAAATTTTTTAAATTTCAGAATATTTAAAAAAATATTTTTTAAATTTCAGAATATTCAGAATAATAAATATTCAGAATATTCAGGTATGAATGTTTTGATTACATGTTTTGTTTTTGTGTAGTTTGAGTCAAAGTTATAAGTGTGCCCATCACCAAGGTAGCGTGCTTTGTACCTGTTAGGTGTAAATTTACCCAATCCCTCTTCCCCCTTCCCACCTACTTGGTTTCCGTTGAGTTTAACTACAATATTTGTGCATGGGCATTGAGTGATTAGTTCCAATTTAATAGTGAGTACATGTGGTATTTGTTTTTCTATTCTTGTGATACTTTACTTAGAAGAATGGGCTCCAGTTCCATCTAGGTTGTTACAAAAGGTATTAGTTCACCATTTTTTTATGTCTGAGTAATACTCCATGGCATACATACACCACATTTTATTAATCCACACATGTATTGATGGGCACTTGGGTTGTTTCCACATCCTTAAGATTTTGAATTGTGCAGCAATAAACATTCGAGTGCAAGTATCTTTTTGATAAAATGACTTTTTTTCCTTTGGGAAAATACCCAATAGTGGGATTGCTGGATCAAATGGTAGGTCTACTTTTAGTTCTTTGAGTAGTTCCTATACTGCAGAAATTATTCCATAACATCAAGAAGGAAGGAATCCTCCCCAGCTCATTCTATGAAGCCAATATCATCTTGATACCAAAGCCAGGAAAGGCCACAACAAAAAAAAGAAAACTATACACCAATATCCCTTATGCATACAGATGCAAAAACTCTCAATAAAATCCTTGCAAACAAAATTCAGCTGCACATCAAAAAAATAATCCACCACAACCAAATACACTTCATCTCAGAGATGCAAGGATGGTTCAACATACACGAATCTATAAATGTAATTCACCATATAAAGAGAAGCAAAAACAAGACCATATGATCCTCTCAATAGATGCAGAAAAAGCATTTGAAAAAATCCAGCACCCTTTTATGATAAGAATGCCTAACAAAATAGGCATAGATGGGACTTACCTTCAAATTATAAAAACCATATTTGACAAACCCATAACCAACATCATACTGAATGGGGGAAAATTGAAAAAAATTCCTACTTAGAACTGGGACCAGACAAGATTGCCCACTATCACCACTTCTATTCAACATAGTTCTGGAAGTCCTAGCCAGAGCAATCAGACAAGAGATGGACCATGTTCTTCTCTGTGCCTGAAGTTCCTTTCTCATGCTGTTCTCTGATGAACTTAAACTTATCCCCCCACAACTCAAGGATTAAGAAACATTAGGATTTTGTCATATTTTCTTCAGAAAATGTTTATAGCTATACTGAAATAAAATTCACATACCATAAAATTCACCCATTTAATGTTCAGTTCAATTTAGTATATTTGTAATGAATTTTGGAACATTTTCATCACTCCAAAAAGAAATCCCAACATTAGCAGTCATTTCCTTCCTCCCTCCCAGCTCCTAGTAACCACTAATGTATTTTCTATCTCTATGGATTTGCCTATTTTGGCATAGAAATGAAATTACACAACATGTGGCCCTTGCTGACTGCTTCTTTCACTTAGTTTAATGTTCAAGGTTCATCCATGTTTTAGTATGTATCAGCACTTAGTTTTATTGTAAAATAATATTCTTTTGTATGGATATACCACGTTTTATTTATCCATTCATCAGTTGTTGGACATTTGGGTTGTTTCCACTTTTTGGCTATTATGAATATTCATGTACAGGTTTTTTGTATGAACATATATTTTTATTTATCTTTGGTATATATCTGTAAGTGAAATTGCTGGGTCATGTGGTTCCTCTACCTTAAACTTTTTGAGGAACTTCCAAACTATTTTCCAAAGCATCTGCACCATTTTAAATTTCCACCAGCATTGTATGATTCTTCCAATTTCTCCATATTCTTACTAGCACTTGTTGTTATCTGTCTTTTTTATTCTAGTCATCCTAATGGATGTGAAATGGCATCTCATTGTGATTTTAAGCTGCATATCCCTGACAGCTTAACATTATTTAAGAAAATAAAACCTGGATATCATCTTTTCTTTTAGGCCTTCTTTGATTTCCTGGGTCAGCTCCCTTCTCTGTATTCCCATGGCACTTCATGTATGTCACTATTGCCCCACCTATTACATTGGTCAGTCACCATTTGTTGCTGTGCAATTCCTTCATAAACTTTGAGCTCCTTAAGGGTAGAGATTGACTATTTGCTCATTCTTCACTTCTACCTAGATTTCATTTCTCCAATGTGATTGAGAATAGACCGGTCTCAAACCATATGGAGCATATCTTTTATTTTACTCATTACCTGTGTGGGTGTAGACCTACCCTTTTCATTTTTGGAAGGAAGCTTCCTGGTCATAGTGTTTGGTGGGATATGTATGAGAAGGACATACTGTACAAAACTAAAATCTTTTATGTGTTTCTATCCGAGTCTTCTCAGAACTAGTCTCCTAATATGCTCTCATTTGCATTGGGGAAATTGAGGCAGTTTACCAGAATTACTTTTCTTCATCTATTCTCACATTTTCTTATTCTATAATTTGTGTTATTAGTACATCTAAAAAACAATGGCATCTCCTTCTTAGATGTGCAAATATTGATAAGCTTTTTTTTTTTTGGTCATTCTACAACTGCCTTTCAAGGTCCCATCTTTCTAACTTCAGAAGGTCAAAGCTTCTCATTCTAGTTCCTCTTATAGGCTCTTTAATGAATAAATGACACAATGAAATTATATGCATAAGCACACCATACGTATTTAAGGTGGATATACGTGTGTGTGTGTGTGTGAGAAAGAAAGAGAGTGATGCTGGAGAGCTTATTATTTTAACAGTAGTACAAGCATTTTTTTTTTGGAAGTGAAATTAGTTTGGAGGGAAAAAGACACAAACAAAAAACCTCTATAAGCTGCTTGGAACTAGAAACTGTAGTTTCTGAGGGCAAAGTCTGGAGGAGGGCCTCCCTCTCTTCTCTTCCTTCCCTCCTCCCATCTTCAAAAATATTTCTTGACCTCTTGCTCTGTGTTAAGCACTGTTAAAAGTAATGAGATAATAATTAAATGTAACAAATAAAATAGGTAAACTGCTCAGCATAAGAAACTAATAGGAATTTTGGGAAGGAAGAAAGAAAGAAAGAGTGGAAGGGAAGAGAAAGAAGAGAGAGAGGGACAAGGCCACAGGATAGGCTGCTGGGGCCTGCTGAGGTGGGTGACCAGTGAGAAATCCTGGCCAGGAGCATCTTTATTTTATCTGAGTACCTGCTGCATATTAGGTGTGGTGATGTGCTTTGGGGATACAAAGCCCACTGTCCCTGCATGTTTGTTTGTTTTTAATTTGGAAGGTTTTGATTTTTTTTTAACTCAGGTTATTCAGGTATAATTTATATAAGATAAAATTCACCCTTTTTAGTATACAGTTATAAGAAGTTTTAAAATAAAACAATCATGTAACCGACACCACAACCAAGATACAGAACAATTCTGTCACTTCTCCCCACGAACATGTCCTAGTTTCCCCTTGTAGCTTACTTCCCCTCCATTCCCAGCCCCTGGTAACCATTGATCTGTCCCTAGAGTTTTGCCTTTTTCAAAATGTCATGTGAATATAGTCATAGAATATAGAGCCTTTTTAGCCTAATCTTTTACCTAGCATAATGCAATTGAAATTTATCCATGTTATTGTATATATCAGTAATTCATTTTGTTGCTGGGTAGTATTCCATTGCAGGGATGTACTACAGTTTGTTTATTCATTCACCAGCTAATGGATATTTGAGTTTCTGGAAATTCTGAACTGTCATGAAGAGGTTTTCGTGTGAACATAAGTTTTCGTTTCTCTTGAGTAAATATATGAGAGTGGGTTTTTGGATCTCATCATAAACGTGTGTTTAACTTTAAAAGAAGCTCCCGAGTGGTTTTCTAAGTGGCTGTATCATTTTGCATTCCTACCAGCAGTGTATGAGAGGTCCAGTGGCTCCACATCATTGGAGGCTTTTTGAGAGTAGTAATGTCCACTATTTTCGTTCTGGTTGTTTTTTGCACTGTAATGTTGCTTCATCCAGCTCCCCAAATTCTCAGTAAACTGTGATTTGTGTGTTCAGCCCTACATGGTACTGGTGGGTGGGGGAAGAATGAGGGATATGAAAACATTGCAAAGTGCAGCCTGGTCCTGATTCAATTCTCTGTGGATGCCTACAGTGAGTGTACATGCCTCTGAGGACAACAGGCATCCAGGGACTCTAGAGGTGACTAGCAAATTGACAGACCATGGCTCAGACTGGAGAGTGTCAGAGATGAGGTATTGATGAGGAAAAATGAGGGCTAAGTGGATGGCTAAGGAGAGGAAGTGATACCAACCCCCTCTTTTCCCAATGTGCAGAGGAAGGGTGCCAGAGTCTAGTGTATCCAGGCAGCAGTGCTGGATCAGCATGGTCAGAGCTCATGGGAGTCAAGAGGCAATCCAAAACTGGGGACAAACTTGTGGGGAAGGGGTGTAAGGGTGACATTAAGTACATATACAACAGCTGTGTGATGGTGCCAAATTCATACAAAACTCCATTTTTAAAATTACCTAACCCCAGTTTAATGAACAAATGATTGGAAAAGTTTTAGTTATCAGCAGCATTTGTATATATCCTCAATCAAATTATTACATTAATGATTTTAAAAAGTCTTTAAGAATATAAATATGATTTTGTACTTACAGTGATCCTCTCCATGTTGTAATTGATGGCACGGATTTTAGTGTTGGGTACATGCTAACCTGAACACATGAAGTAGATGAAGTAATTCCAGTAAAGCAGTGATTCTCAACACTGGCTGTATATGTTAATCACCTGAAGAGATTTTAGAAAATACTAATGCCTGTGTCCCATCCCTAGAAATGTTGATTTACTTGGAGTGGAGTGGGCTTGGATACTGGGATGTTTAAAATTTCTCCCAAATTATATGAATGTGCAGCCAGGTTGAGAATCAATTTTTAAAATTAATATTTTATCATGGCAAAATGTATATAACATAAAATTTCCTATTTTAACCATTTTTAAGTGTACAGTCCATTGGCATTAATTATATTCATGTTGTTGTGCAACCATCACCACTATCTATCTCCAAACTGAAAATCTGAGCCCATTAAACAGTCACTTCCCATTCTCTCTTCCACCAAACTCCTGGTAACCACTATTCTACTTTCAATCTCCATGAATTTGACTATTTTAGGTACTTTGTGTAAGTGGAATGATACTATATGTGTCCCTTTGTGTCCAGCTTATTTCACTTAGCATAATTTCTTCAAGGTTCATCCATATTGTAGCATGTATCAGAATTTCCTCCCTTTTTTAGAATTGTTTACATACATTTATTTATTTTTATTTCAAAATATTAAGGGGGTACAAATGTTTTTGATATATGGCTTGGGTCAGGGCTGTAAATGTGCCCATTACCTGAATAGTGTTCATTGCACCTGTTAGGTGGGTTTTTGCTCCTCCCCTTCTCCCCTCTCCCCCATGCTTGTTTTCCAATGACTTTTGTTTTCCCTCTGTGCACTTGTGTACCCATTGGTTAGTTCCAATTTATTACAGAGTACATGTGGTATTTGTTTATCCATTCTTGAGATACTTCACTTAGGATAATGGTCTTGAGTTCCTTCAGAATTGCTGCAAAAGGCATTAATTCATCCTTTTTTATGGCTGAGTAGTACTCCGTGGTATATATATACCAAATTTTGTTAACCCACTCATGAATTGATGGCCACTTGGGTTGATTCCATGTCTTTACAATTGTGAATTGTGCTGCAATAAACATTTGAGGGCAGGTGTCTTTTTGATAAAATTACTCCTTTTCCTTTCGGTAGATATCCAATAGTGGGATTGCTGGACTGAGTGGTAGGTCAACTTTTAGTTTTTTGAGATATCTCCATACTGTTTTCCACAGGGGTTGTACTAATTTGCAGTCCCACCAACAGTGTGTAAGCATTCCTTTCTCTCTGCATCTGTGCCAGCATCTATTGTTTTTGGACTTTTGAATAAAAGCCATTCTAACTTTTATTAGATATCAGTAAGGTGGTATCTCATTGTGGCTTTAATTTGCATTTCCCTGATGATTAGTGATGTTGAGCATTTTTTCATGTGTCTGTTGGCCATTTGTCTATCTTCATTTGAAAAAACTTCTGTTCATGTCTTTTGCCCACTTTTTAATGGGGTTGTTAGTTTTTATCTTGTTGATTTGTTTGAGTTCGTTGTAGATTCTGGATATTGGACCTTTATCAGATGTGTAGATTGTGAATATTTTCTCCCATTCTGTAGGTTGTCCATTTGCTCTGTTGATTATTTCCTTAGCTGTGCAGAAGCTTTTTAATTTAATCAAGTCCCATTTATTTATTTTTGTTGCTGCTATAATTGCCACTGGGGTCTTCTTCATAAATTCTTTGCTTAGACTAATGTCTAGAAGGTTTTTCCAACATTTTCTTCTAGAATTCTTATGGTTTCATGCCTTACATTTAAGTCTTTTATCCAACTTGAATTAATTTTTGTGAGTAGTGGGAGATAGGGATACTATTTCATTCTTCTGCATGTGACTATACAATTTTCCCAGCATCATTTATTGAATAGCGCTTCTTTGTCAACTGATCTGTTAAAGATCATTTGTCAGAAGTTCCTTCCTTTTTAAGGCTGAATAATATTCCATTGTATGTGTATTCCATATTTTGTTTATCCATTTGTCTGTTGATAGATATTTGGGTTGTTTCTACCTTTTGGCTATTGTAAATAATGCTACCATGAACACTGGTATACAAATATGTTTTCAAGTCCCTGATTTCAGTTCTTTTGGGTATATACTCAGAGGAGGAATTGCTGGTCATATGGTAATTCTGTTTAATTTTTTGAGGAACCACCATAATTTTCCACAGAGGCTGCCCTATTTTACATTCTCACCAACAGTGCACAATAGTGCAAAAGGGTTCCAATTTTTTTATATCTTTGCCAATACTACTTGTTATTATCTGTTTTTTTTTATAGCAGTTATCCAAGTGGGTGTCAGGTAATATTCATTGTGGTTTTGATTTGCATTTCCCATGGTTAGTGATGTGAAGCATTGTTTCATGTAGTTATTGGCCATCTGTATATCTTCTTGGGAGAAATCTTTATTCAAGTCATTTGTCCATTTTTAAATTGTTTTTTTTTTTTGTTTTGTTTTGTTGTTGTTGAATGAGAATCACTTTTCATGGTTCTTTAAAAGTACTCAAATTTGAGGTGATTTTCTGATAAAAGAAAATTCTCATGCTCCTTCACAATGGCACTTACGAGAAGCTGTACTATGGTTAATTTTCTTCACTTGAACAACTGGAGGCAGGAAAAAGTCATGCTATGAATTCTCATCTGGTAAGTCTTAAGTTTCTGGGAAAGTAGGTAGTGTATCAGAGTCCAAGGGAGGGAATTAGGGATGCATGGATATTTCAGAAAAGCTTTCAGGTGTTTCAAGTATCTATTTCTGTGTCATAAACTACCCCAAAACTTAGTGCTTTAAAGTAACACCCATTTACTGTCTCATGGTTCTGTGGTTTAGCTCAGGAGTTCTTTTGCTGGTCTTCCCTTGGCTCCCTCAGGTAGCCGCATTCAGCTGGCAGCTGGGATAGGCAGGAAGGCTCAAGATGATTCCATTGACAGCCATATGTTGGGGCCCTTGATAGGGATGTCTGAAAGGCTGAGAGCATTCTCCGTCCACATGGTCATTCATCATTTAGTAGTCTAGTCTATCCCCAAATTCTCTACATGATCTCTGGCATCCAAGAGGGTAAAAATGGAAGCTACAAGTTTTTTCTAAAGATCTAGGTCCAAAACTCAAATAGCACCAAAGTCAAAGTAAGTTACAGGGCCAGCCAAGCTTCAAGTAGAGAGGAAATATTCTTTTGATGAAAGAAGGGCACAGTCTCATTTCTGAAAGGGCATGGGGATGTGAGGGATTGTTGCTTTCATCTTGGGATATAATCTATCTTGCCAGGTGATTCAGATGTCTCCCTAGGGATATGACACTCCTGCTTTGAGCATCACCAGTGTGAAATCCCAACCACTCCAATGATTGTTCTGTTGTATTTCTCTCCCTCCTGTGCATCAACTGCTCTGGTTCTGTGTCTGCTCTTTACAGTTTATAGGAATAAGACCCTACAAATATGAATGCATAGAACTATGGCAACAGTTCTATGCATTATGGCAGCCCTATAAACTTTGTATCAGGGCTCTGGGGATAGAGTTAGCCACAAAGAATGCCAATTTTTGAGTTGGCTCTCTGTAAGATAATTTATAAGTATATTTTCCATGGAAGAAGATAGGCAGATAGCTCATGACCCTTATAACCCAAAATTAGTAGAGCATTCATTTTGAGTTGTTTTTACTGATTCACCCACACACTATCACTGATAGGCCTGTGGACCACAAAACACATCTATGAAAGAGCCGCCTGGCTCAGGTGCAGATCTGGCTGAAAAACTGCACAAAGCAAACTTAACCATGCAAGATTTTCATTCCTTACATTTACTTTATGAGAGCCAGATCAGTGTGGAGAAGCAAAAAGGACTCAAGATCTACTCCTGTCTTTACTGCCAAGTTGTGGTGTAACATTGTCCAGGTCAACTAAGGTATCCTGTGCTTCAACGTCCTCATTTGTAAATTTGCAACACATTTGTCAGTGTTGTGAAAACCAAATAAAATAACCTATCTGAGCTGGTGGGTGCATTACCTGCTAGTATAACTATTAATACTAGCATCCCAAGCAAGGAAACCAGACATAAAGGTGCTGTTAATATAGTATTGTACACTGAGCTTTGATATTGGCCTATAATACCCCAAAGCAATCTCCAGGTAGGTTTTCTGTTTGTACTTGGCCTCTACTCACTCTGATTAAGTCATGGCTGAACTTTCCTGCTGTGGTTGCTCACACAAGTCAAATTTTGTTGCACTGGTAAATACGTCACTAAAGTTAAAAGGAAATGGAAGAATGTAATTCAACTTATAAAATTTTATTTTGCCACTAGTCACAAGTGCATTGTACTGTTATTTATCTTGCGTGTGTGTCCAGTTTCTCAATTAAATGATTAGCTTTTGGGAGCCCAAACTGGGCCCTTGTACTATTTTGATCACCTGTATCTGCACCTGCCTTTTATTAAAATTTGGTGATGATCAAGATCAATAACTTACTGCATAAAATGTGGCACAGTTCTCCTAATGCTGTGAAAATTTATGCTTGAGCTGGGTAAAGACATGTTGAATGAATGAGAACATGTGAAACCCCCTGAGGCTAATTTCATTATCAAATTCAGGGTCTAATTACTACTCTACTTATATTTAAAGGCCTGTATTTTTTCTGCATAATTGTAAGTGTCACTTTACTCACTAGTTTATAAGGAGAGAAAATTGTGAGAAATTCAAAGCTTGTAGAATCCCAGAGAAAATGGCACAAATTCTTCATGCCTGGGCTTGCATAATCACCAGGCTTTAGTAAGGAAAGACATATTGTTGTAGCTCTTCTAATAAATGAATAAGTAAATAAATAAATAGGCATGCATGTGCGCATATGTGTGTATGCATCGTATGCCAAGGGGATAATGAAGAACTTTACTTGATTGTGATTCTAGAATCTGTCCTAATTTTCTTTGAGGAAAATGAGGAGGAAGAGGTGGGGAGGCAGTGGTATCAGAATGGAAAGGGACATTTTTTAGTAAGAAGTCACTAGATTATAGGTAGGGGTTAGAATTTTATCCAACTAGAACATATACTCTCTGCCCTTACTTCAGTTCTATTTTTATTTAGGAAAAGCCATTGCCTTAGCTGAGACAATGAAACTAATCTTTCCTTCCTCCTTTAGCTTCTTTGGATGAACTAGTTTAGAAATGGCAGTCTTTGAGGCCTATGACTAATCATGAGATGTGGTGATTAGATTTTATAGAAAGATATCATAAGAATGAGATATAGATATGAGAACACATAAGCTTGTAAGGAGAAAGCTATTACTATAGCAGGTTCGTTTATTCACTTGGGTAACTCACTTTTCCTGGTTTTAAACTTTATAAATGTGCATGATTAATTTTGCTTTGTTAGATTTGTTTTTAGAGACAAAAAATTGTGTTTAATTTTAAATGTTAAAAAATGCCCACAATATAAAGTCAAGTTAATAGTAGGAATTGATCTTGTATGAGATAACAAGAATATCTGGAAGAATTTTATTTTATTCCACCATTACTGAGGTGAAAACCAGACTGGAACATCAGCAAATTGTCCACATATTAGCACAATATATTGAGCTTTGTCATAAACAGATTTTGTCGTTTGCTAGCTGTCTGGTTTTAGGCAAGTTATTTAATTTTTCTGGGCTTCAATTTCCTCAGTTGTAAAAAGGGGATAATAACTATCTGTTGTGACTTGAATGTCTGTGTCCCCTCCAAAAGTCATGTTGAAACTTAATCCCCAATGTGGCAGTATTGAGAGGTGGGGTCTGTGAGAGGAGATTGGGTCATGCTGGCTCTGCCTCATGAATGAATTAATTAATTCATGAATCGATGGATTAATGGGTTAATGGATTAATGGATTATCATGGGAGTGGGACCTGGTGGCTTTATAAGAAGAGAAGGAGAGATGCTCAGCCCCCTCACTGTGTGATGCCCTACGCTGCCTCAGGACTCTGCAGAGAGTCCCCACCAGTAAGAAGACCCTCACCAGATGTAATCCTTTGACTTTGGACTTCTCAGCTTCCATAACTGTACGAAATAAATTTCTTTTCTTTATAAATTACCTAGTTTCAGGTATTCTGTTATAAGCAACAGAAAACAGACTAGGACACTATCCTATCCACACTCAAGTGACATACTTAAAGCATTTGGCCTATAGTAGTAGTTCAAGTGTTGGCTTTGAGGACTCCTTGCTCTGGGCCCCACATTTATGGTGGGAATGACTTTAGTAGATGAGAAGAAAAGCAATAAAACTGTTCCTGCAAAAGATGTGACACTTAAACCAGGAAAAATGTTTCCCAATCCACTTTATTCCCTAGGAAGTTGTCCAGAGAGCAGCACTTCTTACACAGAACATTTGATTGTGAAGTTTCCTTAAGGAAACCATTTCAAGGAGGGGAAAAAATTAAGGATTCTATTTTAGTCCTGCCGAATACACATTAAAATTTACCCTCTTTGATTTTGCCCATATGCTGTATGTGACTTTAATTTCCTCAAAGCAATAAAGATAGGGAGGTCAGAATCTTGCTTTTTAAAACTTTAGGCTATTTAAGTTTTCTCTTTTATATTGTGCTTGTCTTGTGTATTGTGCTTCTGTCTCTGTTAAGAATGCTTATTTCCAGGAAGACAAATAGATCTAATTCAAGACAGAAAGGGCAGATTTCTGATGGAAAATGGCCATTTGATGGCTGAATTTTCCATTTACACAGCATAACTTATCTAACTTATTTCAATCATTTACATTTGTGTAGTCTCTGAAACATCAAAATTTGATAACATCCCAAGAGGCAATTTTTAGATACAATGTATGTCTGGCAGAATGATTTCTATATGATATATACAATTATACGAATAAATGTATTTTTTTCTAAAATAAACATTTTCAGGTATTCTAAGAAAGATTTTCTCCTCCTCTGACACTTCCTCCTTTATTTGTCTTTCCTGTAATAGCATTTCTGCAAGTTTAATAAAGTTGCATCCACTCCTTGAACGGAAAGTAACAGACCAGAGCAAGTAAATGTATGACTGCGGTTCTTATTGCATCACTCATTAGCCATAATTTAATTGTCTTTATCCCTCCTTGGATTCCACCAAAAGGGTAGGATTCATAGGGCAGCAGAGTTTGGAATTTCTAGACATTGGGTTTGTGTCTAGAGGAGGAACTAAAGGATGGTATACCTTAGAAAGCTTACTGTGTTTGAATCCAGCAAAACATTGGACCAACCTTAGTCCTTGCTCAACTCTAGCCATGATTTGCTTATTTACTAAGGCATATGAAGAAGAAAGAACAGCTTTTGGATTTTTTTTCCCCTCAGTATAATATTGGACTGGTTCAAGTAATTATTTTTTCAAGATGTTTATATAAATCTTGGGATATATACAATATAACACTTTTTTTTAGAAAAAATCACAAGCATTCTCTTAGATTGTAATAGATGAAGGGTTATTCATAATGACTTATCCCAACCTTCACTAACAGATGATAAGAAAGGGGCTTATAGGGCTGCAGTGTCTTGCATAAGGGCATGAAGTTAGCTAGTGACAGAGGGGAAACCCAAATCAGGAGGTCTGACTTCAGTACTCTTTCCTATGAACCATTCCATCTTAGAGAGGGAATTTGAGTGTTGTGGCAGCAAGGCAGGTTCATTTAATGGGAAAATTTGTGTTATGTAGGGAAAGAATGTAAGGTCTGATGTGCCCCTGGATAAAGGTATTATTCTGGAGTTAGAGAAGTACAAAAAAGGCTTGGCTCTGTTCTTTTTTTTTCTAAAAGAGTTAGCACTATTATTCATCATTTATTATCCATTTAGTAAGCCTCAAATACATTCATAGCATGTTCCAGGTCTGTACCAGTTCTTCAAGAGTCAAAGGCAAATAAGACATTGTTGAGGACCTCAAGGAGCTTATAATTCAGCAGTAACTACCTTTCCTCACACATTGGGGTGGAGGAAGAGATATTAAAACTTCTGACTATGTCCATTTCCTAAAAAACAAGAACATTAGCTTTATGAAAAATTTAACATACAATGTAAATGATTTATAGATCAATATACTTACATTAGAGATGAATATGCAAAATTTTTCACTGATGGGGATGTGTGACCAAACACATTTGGAGATATTGTATAGTGAGAGAGATAAATAAGTCTACTGAAAACTGTAGGAGAGATATTTTTCATGGATTGATTTTTATGTTATAAAGTATTGATTCTCAAAATGAGAGGGGAAAATTCCCATATTAGGGCATATATTTTTTATTTAAGGAAAGATAGTTTAATTTGAAAAAATGTGGTATTTTGTCCTATTGCTTTAATTTATTTTTGAGATGTAGTACTTAATTTTCAATATTGCTATGAGAAGGTGAGAAATTTTGTTTATCACTAAGAGTCACAGAATAAAAAAGAATGAGGTAGACATATTAAGTGAGGTTTAGGCGAAGGAAAATGGATTTTGGAATCAACCATTAGATCGTTCACATCTTTGCTCTATTTTTTGATTCCTGGTAACCCTGGTCAAGTTCTTTAACCTCAGTTTCTTCATCTGTAAAGTGGTGGTGATAATTAAAGTGAATAAAGCGTCTTAACATGTCCACACAGTGCCTAACAGACACTAGAAAAGGCAAAAAACATTACTGTTCTTTTTTTGAAATAAAACATCATAAAAGTTAAATGCACATCCTAACTTTAAATAATGGCTTCTAAGGATTAAAATTCCATGTGAACCCCTCTGTTCTCTATAAGTGACTTTCAGGTTGCCTGAAGCTATTATATGTCACCATTGTCATCATGATAAAATCTTTATATTTGTTCCCTAAAGAAAAACACAAAGAAACTGGCACCATTGTGTTTAGATGTAAAATTCTATTATGGATTAAAAAATGAGTTGAGAGATTAGTAAAGTATGGAAGAGAAAAAGGTAGATCACAGCATGAAAAGAAATTAATTGTACAACATCCTTGTCTTCAACACTGGGACTTGGATGTTCATATTTTCAAAGAACCCTCTGACAAGCAGGGCTCCATGGCACGTTGGTTCATGAACCAGATGATAAATTATTTAGTCAGGGCAAAGATGAGAAAGGATCTTTAAGGACTCCAAGAACATACTAAATAGATTAGGTAATTGTGGAACATACTTAATTGAGCAAAATAATAGCAGGTGAAATTCAACATAGGCAAGCATGAAGCAGGGCACATTGAAGAATATGATGTAGATTACTAATACACATTGTATGTTCCTAATTGATTGTAAAACCCTAAGGGAAATGAACTAATAGGTATTGTGGGTCAGTTAAAACAACAGCTTGCCTGGTACATGAAATCATCCATAGAGTGAAACAGCCATTTCTTATTAAAAGCATTATCTTAGTTCTTAAAAATATTTTATCTGTAGTCAGTGTAGAATATGGTAAAAACAAATGGAAAAATTCTTGGAAAATGGCAAGTGGAACTGGTATGGGGAGAGTGGAAATGTCTCACAATCAAAATTTGTTAAATATCTAGCTTGTGCCAGGGACTGGGTTACCATAGTGAATTGCATTATTGTTCCCAGTTTTTGCTAGTCTTTCTATTCAAGCCCTTTGCTCTGTGACTTTACAGTTTCTTCTAATAAAGATGGGTATATTTCCGTGCTCTATTAATATTGCACTTGCCATATGGCTTACTTTGTCTAACTGGATGTTAGCAGACATGATGTGAACAGATGCTTGAAATGGGCTTGTGCAGTTGGGCATGTTCTCTTGTGTTTATGCCATTGTTGTGAGATCATAACGCAGCTAGCCACTGGTCTAAGGAAGATAAATGCTCCTTGTAAACAGCTGAGATTTTGTAATTGTGAAGGTTAGTTTATGTGTCAACTTGACTTGGCCATAGGGTGCCCAGATATTTGGTCAAACATTATTTTGGATGTGTCTGTGAGGGTGTTTTTGGATGAGATTAACATTACAATCAGTTGACTGAGTAAAGCAGATTGCCCTCCCTAATGTAGGTGGCCCTCACTGAATCAGTTGAAGGCCTGAATAGAACGAAAAGGCTGACCCTCCCATTAGTGAGAGGAAACCCTTTCTGCCTAACTGCTTGAACTGAGGGACTAATGTTTTCTGGCCTTCAGACTTGAAGTGAAACATCAGTTCTTTTGGGGTCTTGAGTCTACTGACTTTCCAACAGAAACTAACACAATTTAACTCTCCTGGGTTTTCAGCTTGCTGACTGAAGATTCTGGGACTTCTTAGCTTCCATAATTGTGTGAGCCAATCCCTTCCAATTAAATTTCTCTCTCTCTCTCCCCCTTTTACTTTCTCTCTCTATATCTATAAGTATGTGTGTGTATTTATATATATAAAATATATAAATATATATATAATCTTACTGGTTCTATTCTCTGGAGAACCTAATACAGTACTTTTTTTAACATGGAAATTTGCTATGTTAGCATTGAGTTGATATAGTTACAATATTTGTATGTTGTTATCTCACTTTGTTCTCATGATTATCCCCTGTGGTAGGATATTTGCCCCCTCATTTATGGATATGGAAAATCATGTTCCAAGTGATTAAATAGCTAGTCTAAGGTTGTATGGTCATAACACCTGGTGGCACTAGGATTTAAACCCTTGTATGTCTAATTATAAAACCTGTGTTCTTTCCAATATGCTGTATACCTTCCGGAATGCAAGAGAAGTCATAAGCAAAGGAGATTAGAAAGTCAACTATGGTCCAGTGGTTCTTTTGAAGAATTGTTCTATACTAGTTTTAGTATTAAGCTGGACATCACCTGTTGGTACCCATATGTGGGACCAGCAGTCTAGGCTGACCCAGTGATCATTCTCATTGGGCTAAGAAGTTATAGATGAGCACCCGGGGTCTGACCTACCCTCCACCCAAATGCTACACAGGGACAGCCCTCTCTTTTGTCCCTGTCACTCTGTATTCTCTTTATCTATGACATCACATGGGTCACTTATGTTTTTATCTATATCCAGGTGACTCAGAGAGGGTTCTTGTTAAGAATGAATGTCTCAAGTCACTTGTTGTAACCCAAACAACTTCCTTCCAAATAACTGGGAAGGAAAAATACTAACCAATTACAAAGGAATCTTGGGATCTTGCATTGGGTAGATTATCCACTGTTCTATTCTAGCTTGAATATAGTTAATATCAGCATAAATATGAGTCTTTCATAGTAGACACAACTAATTTGCTTACTTTCTTTTTATATTTTAGTTACATTTGACCTAACAAATGTAACTAAGAATTAAGGTTGCTTAATTCTAGATTTAATAAAAGTGTCTCTTTTTTGGCCTAAGACTCCTGTATTTGATACAGCTTTTTGTCAGGGTTTAAGGGATGCCAACATGTATTAAAACACAAAATTAAAATTGAAGTCTCAGTTCTAATGCTTAGTGACACAGTCAATTAAATAGGACAGTCCTTTGTTGTTGAGGCTCAAATATTTTATCTTGATACTTACCTTTTCTTCTTCAAAGGTTTTTTCCATGTCCAGATATATTTCACTATTTCCTTTAAGTGTACAGAATCTATTACTGTAGAAGACAGGTAGAATGTGCTTGATTCGACCAAGAACATGAGAATAAATATCTCATTGTTTATAACTGGAACTAGATGGACTTCAAATAATCGATTCTTACATTGTACCTCATTGGAGTTTTGTGAATTGTGATTTTTAGTTAGTATGAGTACTTCTGAGATAGACCTCATTTTCAGAGACATTATGTTAAAAATGTCTTACCAAGGTTTAACAGCAACTTTTTGATCATTATTTTATTTTTGTATTTCCCTTTTTACTGTTTTCTTTTTTCTTTATAAAAGTAATATATGCTTATCATAGAAAACTGAAAAAATAAAAATTATAGAGAATACAATTTGCCCATATAGTCACAATATAGATGGAATAACTGACAATATTTTGATTATGGTGTTTCTACCTTTTTTCTATGAACAAATATTTACATAGAGTGCAATCAAGTGTTTAAAATATCTCTATATATCTATATATATCTTGGTTTTTTTCTACTTGAAAACATTTCCAGAGCATTTTCCTATGTCTTTATAAGCGCTTTGAAAACACTTGTTTATTATTCTTTAATCATCAATTTTCCTCTCTTGGAGGATTACTGTCAAATCAATCATTTTAATTTCAAGCTATCAACTCCTTGCTGGACATTTTGACCTGGACAATCTTCTTCTGCCCACCTAAACTCAATAGGCCCAAAACTGGTTCACCTCCTTTATCCAGAACGTTTTTTCTTTTAATATCCCAATCTCTCTGTTAACGATACTGAAATTTTCTGGGTAATGTAGGGTTTTTTTTTTTTTTTTTTAACATTTAGTTCCAATTTAATAGTGAGTACATGCGGTGATTGTTTTTCCATTCCTGGGAAACTTCACTTAGGAGGATGGTCTCCAGTTCTATCCAGATTGTTACAAAAGGTATTAGTTCACTATTTTTTTATGGCTGATTAGTACTCCATGGTATACATATAACACATTTTATTAATCCACTCATGTATTGATGGGCACTTGGGTTATTTCCACATCTTTGCAATTGTGAATTGTGCTGCAGTAAACATTCAAGTGCAAGGGTCTTTTTGATAAAATGTCTTTTTTTCCTTTGGGTAAATACCTAGTAGTGGGATTGCTGGATCAAATGGTAGGTCTACTTTTAGTTCTTTGAGAAATCTCCATACTACTTTCCAAAGAGGTTGTACTAGTTTGCAGTCCCACCAATAGTGCATAAGTGTTTCTTTCTCTCTGCATCCACACCAGCATCTGTTGTTTTGGTACTTTTTGGTAAAAGCCATTCTCACTGGAGTTAGGTAATATCTCATTGTGGTTTTGATTTGCATTTCCCTTATGATTAGAGATGCTGAGCATTTTTTCACATGTTTATTGGCCATTAGTCTATCTTCTTTTGAAAAGTTTGTGTTCATGTCTTTTGACCACTTTTTAATGAGGTTGTTTGATTTTTTTTCTTGCTGATTTTCTTGAGTTCTTTGTAGATTCTGGTTATCATCTTTTATTGGATGTATAACATGCAAATATTTTCCCCCATTCTGTATATTGTCTATTTGCTCTATTAATTATGTCCTTGGCTGTGCAGAAGCTTTTTAATTTGATCAGGTCCCATTTATTTATTTTTGTTGTTGCTGTGATTGCTTTTGGGGTCTTCTTTATAAATTATTTGCCTAGGCCAATGTCTATAAGAGTTTTTCCAACATTTTCTTTTAGAATTCTTACAGTTTCATGCCTTAGGTTTAAGTCTGTTGTCCATCATGAAATAATTTTTGTAAGTAGTGAGAGGTGTGGATCCTATTTCAGTCTTCTATGAGCAGCTATCCAATTTTCCCAGCACCATTTATTGAATAGGGATTCTTTTCTCCAGTGTATGTTTTTTACTGCTTTGTCAAAGATCAGACGGCAACATGAGGATGGTTTTATATCTAGGTTCTCTGTTCTGATCGATGGGTCTATATTTCTGTTCTTGTGCCAGTACCATGCTTTTTTGGTTACTATAGCCTTGTAGTATAGCTTGAAGTCTCGTAAAGTGATGCCTCTTGATATGTTCTTTTTGCTTAAGGTTGCTTTGGTTATTTGGGTTTTTTTCTGGTTCCATATGAAGCATAGAATTATTTTCTCTAGATCTGCAGAAAGTGACATTGGTATTTTAATGGGGATTGCATTAAATCTGTAAATCAATTTAGGTAGAATGGACATTTTAACAATGTTGATTCTGCCGATCCATAGCATGATATGTTTTTCCATTTGTTTATGTCTTCTGCAATTTCCTTCCTTAGTGTTTCATAGTTCTCCCTGTAGAGGTCTTTCCCCTCCTTGGTTAAATATATTTCTAGGTATTTTACTTTCTTTGTTGCTATTGTGAAAGATACTGAGTCTTTGATTTGATTCTCAGCTTGACTGTTGTTGGTGCATAGGAATGCTACTGATTTGTGTACACTGATTTTGTAACCTGAGACTTTGCTGAACTTATTTATCAATTCCAGTAGTCTCTTGGAAGAATATTTGGGGTTTACAAGATATAAGATGATATTGTCAGCAAACAGTGATAGTTTGAATTCTTCTCTCCCCATTTGGATACACTTAATTTCCTTCTCTTGCCTGATTGCTCTGGCTAGAACTTCCAGCACTGTGTTGAACAGAAGTGGTAACAGTGGGCAACCTTGTCTGGTTCTAGTTCTAAGAGGGAATACTTTCAACTTTTCCTCATTCAGTATGATGTTGGCTGTGGGTTTGTCATATATGGCTTTTATAATATTGGGATGTGTTCTATCTATGCCTATTTTGTTAAGAGTTGTTATAAAAGGGTGCTAAATTTTGTCTATGCTTTTTTCTGTATCTATCAAGAGGATCATATGATCTTTGTTTTTGCTTCTATTTATGTGGTGAATTATGTTTATAGATTTTTGTATGTTGAACTATCCTTACATCTCTGGGATGAAGCCCACTTGATTGTGGTGGATTATTTTTTTGGATGTGCAGCTGAATTCTATTTGCTAGGATTTTATTGAGAATTTTTGCATCTATATTCATAAGGGATATTTGTCTGTAGTTTTCTTTTTTTGTTGTGTCCTTTCCTGGCTTTGGTATCAAGGTGATATTGGCTTCATAGAATGAGTTGGGGAGGATTCCTTCCTTCTCGATGTTATGGAATAATTTCTGCACTATAGGTACCAGTTCTTCTTTGTAGGTCTGGTAAAATTTGGCTGTGAAGCCATCTCATCTGGGAATTTTTTTGGTTGGGAAATTTTTTTATTGCTGCTTCAATTTTGGTACTTGATATTGGTCTGTTCAGGAGTTCTATTTCTTCCTGAATGAACCTAGGGAGGTTGTGTGTTTTCAGGAATTTGTCCATTTTATCCATGTTTTCAAGTTTATGTGTATAGAGATTTTTATAGTATTCAGAGATGGTATTTTTTATGTCTGTGGGATCAGTTGTAATATCTCCTTTTTCATTTCTGATTGAGCTTATTAGGGTCCTTTTTTTCTGTTTCTGTTTAATCTAGTGAGAGGCCTGTCGATTTTGTTTATCTTTTCAAAGAATCAAATTTTTATTTCCTTAATCTTCTGTATAATTCTTTTGTTATCAATTTCATTTAGTTATGCTCTGACCTTAGTTATTTCTTTCCTTCTGCTGGGTTTTGGATTGGTTTGCCCTTCCTTTTCCAATTCCTTGAGATGATTCATTAGATTGTTGGTTTGTGATCTTTCTGTGTTTTGGATGTAAGCATTTATAGCTATGAATTTTTCTCTTATGACTTCTTTTGCTGAATCCCACAGATTTTGATAACTTGTGTCCCCTTTTTCATTTAGTTTGAGGAATCTTTTGACTTCCATCTTAATTTCCTCCTTTACCCAATAACTATTCAGCAGTAGGTTGTTTAATTTCTGTGACTTTGTATAGAGTTGAGTGTTTCTGTTGGAATTGTTTTCTAATTTTATTCCACTGTGGTCTGAGAAGATACATGGTATAATTTCTATTTTTTAAATTTGTTGAGATATGTTTTGTGGCCTAAGATGTCATAAATCTTAGAGAATATTCCATGAGCTGATGAGAATAATGTATATTCAGTGGTTTTGGGGTAGAATGTTCTGTAAATGTCTGTTAGGTCCATTTGCTCTAGAACTCCATTTAAGACCATCATTTCTTTGCCTATTTTCTGCTTGGAGGATTCTTCCCATTCTGTCAGTGGGGTGTTGAAGTCACCAGCTATTATGATGCTGCTGTTTATCACTTTGCTTAGATCAAGTAGGGTTTGCTTTTTAATCTGGGTGCACCTGTGTTAGGTGCATAAATATTTAGGATTGTTATATCTTCATGTTGAATTGTTCCCTTTACCATTATATAATGACCATGTTGATTTTTCTTTACTTTTGCTGATTTGAAGTCTAGGTTATCTGTTATGACAATGGCTGCACCAGCTTTCTTTTGGTTTCCATTTGCATGGAATATTATTTTCCATCCCTTCACCTTGAGTCTGAATGAGTACTTGTGGATTAGATGTGTTTCCTGGAGACAGCAGATACTTGGCTTGTATTTTTTTAATCCATTCAGCCAGCCTATATGTCTTGAGTGGGGAGTTCAAGGCCATTCACATTTATTGAAAGAATTGATAAGGGGGGTGGATTTGTCTTCATCCTGTTGAGTAGAACTTTATTGCTTTGTTTTACCTCTTGACCCATTGTGGTATCCTGGCTCTGACCTTTAGCTTTTGGGTGATTTTACAGTGGTGGGTGTCCATTGTGCTAATCCATGCATAATGAAGTTCTGAGGACTTCCTGCAGGGCAGGTCTGGCCTTGACAAATTCCCTCAGTGTTTGCTTGTCTGAGAAAGTCTTTATTTCTCCCTCATATAAGGAACTTAGTTTTGCAGGATACAAAATTCTAGGCTGGCCATTATTCTGTTTGATAAGACTGAGAATGGGGCCTCAATCCCTTCTGGTTTATGAGGTCTCAGTTGAGAAGTCTGCAGTTAGTCTGATGGGTTTTCATTTGTAAGTTACCTACTGCTTTTGCCTTATGGCTTGTAGGAATGCCTCTTTCATGTTTACTTTGGCCTGTCTGATGACTATGTATTGTGGTGATTGCCTCTTCAAGATGAATCTCCCAGGGTTCCTTTAAGCTTCTTGTACCTGGATATCTAGATTTCTAGCAAGGCCAGGGAAATTTTCCTCAATTATTCTCTCAAATAGGTTTTCCAACCCTTGTGTGTTTTCTTCTTCACCCTCAGGGATGCCTATGATTCTCATGTTAGGCTTTTTATGTAATCCCACATTTCTTGTTGTTTTTTTTCATTCCTCTTGTTTCTCAGATCTTTCTCTTTGACCGACTTGTTTAACTCAAAGGTGTTGTCTTCAAGCTCTGAGATTCTTTCTTCTGCCTGATCTAGCCTATTCTTAAGGCTTTCCACTGTGTTTTGTACTTCCTTGAATGTATTTTTCATTTCCAGAAGTACTGTTTAATTTTTTTTAATAATTCAATTTCCTTAGTAAATTTTTCATACATTTCCTGCATTGTTTTTGTGGTTCCTTTGTGTTGGGTTTCTATTTTCTCTTGTATTTCATTGAGCTTACTTACAATCCATATTTGGAATTCTTCATCTGTCATTTCAGTCTTTTCATTTTGGTTGGTATCCATTGGTAAGGAGTTATTGTTTTCTTTTGGGGGTGTCCTTTCTCTCTGACTTTTCATGTTTCTGGAATTCTTTCACTGATTTCTCCTCATCTGGCCTCTCAGTCAAGACCTGGGTGTGCTAAGCCTGGCTTATGGGCCTGTCTCCAGATCCCCAGAGATTGATCCCTGGGCATGCCAGGGAGAAGAATGCTGGTCCTGAGTTGCCTATGGAGTGTTCTGGCAAGTTTGATGTACCTCTTGGGTTACCTCTGACCTACTATATTCACCTCTTCCTAACAGTGTGTAGTGAGTTAGGGCCCCCAGCTTACTCTTGGTGATGATGGGTGGTACTTGTGGTAACGTAGGTTAATAATTTTGAATTCTTCTTGCATTTCTCTCTTACCTTTATCCCTCATTTCCAATCACTCATTCTGCTCCAATTGTATGATATTGGCAATGTCAATCATTTTTTTTTCCCCTTCCCAGTTCTCTTTGAATGATCCCATAAGTAAAGCCTGTATAAAGGAAGTGCTTGGTCTGTTACTGTGAACACAACTGCCACCTTCCATTGCCACCTCCCTAGTTTAGACAATCATGATCCTCATTGGGATTATTATGATACCAGACTCCAGCTTAGACTAAGGCAGTCTCAGAAGTCCTTGGTGAACTACAGAATATCAGCAATGAAGAAATATTTCATCAGAGAAGGAAAATGAGGCTTTAAGAGATTGAGTAATTTTTCCAAATCAAATAAGTATAAGTGGCATTGGAACCCAGATGTCCTAACTCCTAGAGTTCTTTCAGTTCCATTACATCTTCTTTAGAGCTTTCTTGATGTGTGCTTAGTAAACACCCAAATCTGTAGCCAGAAATTCAAAGCCCTCTGCTACCTGATTTCCTGTTTACCTGTTCAGCTTACCTCTCTTTGTTCTTTGAACAAGGACATCATTCTACCTGAATGGCTCCTGCCATCCTCCACACCTAGCATAGCATCTCTGCCTCCCCATCCTCTGTGCATACCCTTCTTTATCAGTTGAACAGCTTCTCATGTGTCAAAGCTGAGATAAACCCTAGCCTCTTCAATCAAGTCTTTCTTGAAGCTTCCTGTTGAGATAACCTTTGTTCTGCCCTCTAAACTCCAAAGCACCTGAGTGTACTGTAGTTATCACTTCATAATAATATAAATTTTACATAAAAATATAGATTTCAGAATACCCACCAAGTTCTATGCTCCCTAAAGGAAGGATATGTAGTTCTTAATCCTTTTTTTTCATTCAAACCATGCTGACCACAGCCTTATGCATAGTTCAGGATCTTATGAAATATCTTTTGGATAAAATAATGTCATTTTATCTGTTTATTTTATTTTTTCTTATCTGTTTAAATAAAGATATTAACTATAACTATTTTCACAAATGAAAAAGTCAAATAGTATGAAAATTATGACAAAATTACTCAATTAATCAATTTTTTGTATTCTATGTTAGGGTGTGCACACCATAGAGAATGCATAACATCAGAGAATGAGAAGTAAGTATTAGTATTTATTTATATTTATTCATTAGTATTTTATTTATACTTATTTTTCTCTTAATATTTTAAACATTTATATTTCTTATGTAGGTTTTATAATGCATATAATTTATTACTAAACAAGTACATGTAGATAGATAATTACAAATAAATAAATATGCATATATAAGTTTATATGAAGTAAAAAAATTATATTGTTGGACTGGGATGCAATAAAAAATGTATGGAGAAGTGTACCATTTCTGGCAATGGCTGACTACACTTTTCTGGACAACTTTCTTGTTGTCCTGTTATGATCTGAACTGTTATAGTTTTCCCCAAATAGCTTACTATAACTAAAATCAGAGGAGTTTTCTTTTTGCCCAGTATTCAAAGTAAATATTACATGCACTTGCCTAAATTGTGATCTTGATTCTTGTCTTTAAGGAAAACCAATCTCCATAATGATATGAAGCTTGTGGTTGATCTTTATTGTCTAGTCACGCTTTGCTGGTTTGTGGTAGATAAACCAAGAAATAGGGAAGTGGATTGGTTCCTCTCCTGACCTGAAGGTGCTCATTGTGAATGGACTACATGGTTGCGGCAACTGATCATAGGACACTACATTTTTGATTTCTACGCATAAGCAATTTCCAGACACACACTGTTATGACCAGCATCAGCCACCCTGTATGCATCATTCTTAGGAACAGTCAATAATTAATGAGAAAAATACATTTTTTAGGTCAAAATGTCTACTTATACATTCTTTAAATATTTTCTAAAAATGTATTTTTTTCTAGATAGAAATGTGTATTGTGGGCTTTTTTCAGCTTATACTTACTACAACATTTTATGAGATAGATGTTGAAGCAACCTCTTTAATTTTATAAGGCATCTATCATAACAATTTAAAATTGTATTTAACTTTGAATGAGGAATGCACCCATGTAGTCAAATACTCAAAATATATAAAATAATTTACAGTGAAAAAAAATCTTCCTACCAGCTCTGTCCCCCATTGTCAAGTTCCCATCCCCACTGGTAATCTATATAATTAGCTTCTAAGGTATTTTTCATGAGATATTTTATGTAAATATGTACAAGTATTAGCATATGTTTTTCCCGCTTTTCTTGAGCAAATGATGTCATACTATATGCATTCTTTTGGACTGTGCTTCTTTGAGATGTTTTCATATCAGTACATTAACAGCACCTCAGTCTTTCTTTTTTTCTTTGCTTTTCCTCAGATTTATTTGATTTCTCTATATGTATGCAGTATATATTTTTTAGCCTATATTTTATTGACAGACATTTAGATGTTTCTAGTCTTTTGTTTTTGCAAATAATTTTGCAGTGAATTATCTTGTTACTGGAGTACATCTGTAGGATAATTTCTTAAAAGTGGTTTTTCTGAGTCTGAGGGCATGTGTATTTGTACTATGGCAAGCTATAGGCAGTTTACCCTCCACTGGGACTTCCCCAATTTTCAACCCTACAAGCAACACATGCATTTCCTGCTTTCTTGAAGTTTTGTCCCTAGAGAACATTACCAAATTTTTGGATGTTTGCCAGTCTCACATGTTAAAAAATGGCATCATGGTGTAGCTTTCATGTGCATTGTTCTTCTTTTGACTGAGGTTGAGTCATTTTCATATATTTAAGAGTCATTTATTTGTATTCCTCTTTAAGGATGTCTCTTCATAAACTTTGCCCATTTTTTAATACTGGATTTTTAAGTATTCAATCAATAAATCTCAAGAATGGTCCCTCAGAGTTGAGAAGCAAGGAATCAGTCATACCCCATAATTCCTCAACAAGGAAAGAATTTCAATACTGTCAGGTAATGTTGGTTGGATTAACTACAGCTACCATTCTTACTAGTAGGATCCAATAGTTAAAAGTTGGATATGTTTTTCTGAATCACTGCCCTACCTCTGTCCTATTTGTCCCTAAGAGATTAGAGCAGAACAATAAGAAATATATTTCATTAAGTCACTGAATCTTATTAGCTTTTTGGGGGAGGGCACGTTACAATGATTTTACTTTACAATGTGAACTGATCATCATGTGCTTTAAAAATGTACACATTTTTATAGTAATATAATATAATTGTATATTATGTTAAAGTTTATATTAAATTCTATATTACAAGTTTCTTCTGGGCAAGAATATTTATTTCCTCTGTGTCAGTTCAGGTCCTCTAGAAAGCAGAAGCTAAGACAGTAGAAAGTGCTGGATATTTTTGGGGGGTTACACTAGTGAAATATTAAGGGGAACAGGGGCAGGAGTAGGCAGGCAAAGCCTTCAGATCAGGGTGTGGTACTTCTAGGGCAAATCCTATGATTTGAGAGTGGAAAGGAGGGGGGATTGGGTAGGAAGAGCCTTAGGCTATGGTGCAGCTTCAAGAAGTCTTGCCAAACTAATGAAAAACTCTGGCACAAAGATGTCCCGTAGAGGAGGTCTACATTGTGTGGAAATGGCTGGGCCTTAGCACCCCCACTGGACTCATTCATTGGCTGGAAGTTTCCCAGTGAGAGAGTGGCTGTGGCTTGAATACTGTGATAGATCAACAAGGTGCTGCAGCTAAGTGCTTTCAGCTACTTCTTGCAGCAAGTTCTCTCTTGAAGGAAAAGCTAAGCAACTCCACTCCGTGGTTGCCACAGCAAACATGATGTAACATATGAACTTGTAGGGAGTAGAACTGTGTTAGAACATAAATGTATAAATTAAAAGCAGTTTCCCTCAGTTCTTTTATCGATGCAAATGCTATGGCC
This sequence comes from Daubentonia madagascariensis, assembly GCA_023783475.1. Taxonomy (NCBI): domain Eukaryota; kingdom Metazoa; phylum Chordata; class Mammalia; order Primates; family Daubentoniidae; genus Daubentonia; species Daubentonia madagascariensis. The sequence continues at coordinate 11,315,751 of JAKFHU010001670.1, forward strand.
CATTTATAGATGAGTATGTCTTTCTATGAATAAATATTGCCTTAGTCCGTTCCTGCTGCTATAACAAAATACCAAAGACTCAATAATTTATTAACAATAGAAATTACTTCTCACAGTTCTGAAGCCTGGGAAGTTCATGATCATGGCTCCAGTAGATTCAGTATCTGGTGAGGACCTCTCCCATGGATGGTGTTTTCTCCTGGCATCCTCATATGGTGGAAAAAGTGGAAGAGCAGAAGGTGATGAACTCTGTGTTTTCTCATGGCAGAAGAGATGGAAGGGCCAGGCAGCTCTTTGAACCCTTTTTTATAAAGACATTAATTCCATCCATGAAGGCAGAGCCCTCATGACTTAATCACTTCCCAAAATGCCCTACCTCTTAACACCATTACCTTGGGGTTTAAGTTTTAGCATGAATTTTAAAGGGACACAAATATTCAAACCATAGAAGGTGTTGCTCAAAATCAGAAAATTGGCACTAGTGATGACTGCATTTTTCCCAAGATTTCCAAGTGCCTTTAAAGTTTGCTCACAAATCATTGACTTTGAATGACTAAATAATTTTCTTCATTTGGACTGTGCCACTATGGCCTTTGGTTAAAGCTATTGCTCAATTCAAACACAGGCTGAAATGTACACTCTCTTATCTAAAAGTAGGTAGTAACAGTTCCAACTTGCAGGCATGTACTGTATGACTGCTGTTTACACTTTACCTATGAATATACTCATTGAACTCTCATACTGTAGGGTAAGTATTATTATCTAGATTTTATAGACAAAGAAGCTGAAGCTCAATGTGGGGAAAACTCTCAAGACAGGTCACACATTTAGAAAGTGGAAGGGCTTGTTATGGAACCCAAGTCTCTCCCGCTCTTCAGCCTCTGGTTTTTCCATTGTCCAAAATGCCTGATGGTTTTCACACAACTGCTTATATACACAGGTTAAAACTTAAGGTCCATGAAAGAAAGGAAGAGGGGAGGGAGCTAAGTTTTATTGAGTCTTCCTTTATTACTGTATAATTTCAAATATTCTAAAGTTGAAAGTGACTATTTCTTTCATTTATAGCTCACCTAATTTAATTGGAAAATATTAGCAAGGTTTTATTATATATCATGCCAATTAGAGTAAGGTGTACACAAATTAAATGAATTCATATTATAAATTTTCGTTAAAAGAGCTAACTATATCTTTAACACTTTGAATATTTATCTTCCCTTTAACAATTTACTATATTTCTGTCCACTGGCAGGTCTTTAATATCAACAGAAGAATTTCCTAAGGATCCACGTGTTGTGTTAAACAGAATTTATACTTAATGGAAATTAAGGATGCTATGTAGAGTGTGTTAAGTGGAAGTTTTTTCATCAAGCCAGGAAATCACTTTATATTTTTAATAATCTGTTAAAATTCTGCTGGTAGACTGCCTTCGGACTTGCACTGCAGCATCAACTCTTCCTGGGGTCCCCAGCCCACTGGCCTATCCTGCCGATTTTGGACTTGCCAGCTTCTACAATTGTGTAAACCAATTCCTTAAAATCTCTCTCTCTCTCTCTCTCTCTTTCTCTCACACACACATACGTGTGTGTGTATAGAATCCTAATATACCCACTGATTTGTATGCTATATATTTCTCCCATTGTCAGATATCAAGTTTCTGTGTATGCTTGGGTCTTTTCTTTCCTCTATTCTGTTTCATTTGTCTATTTTTTTACTCCTGTGCCACTGCCTTTCTTACTTATTTATTATTTAATATCTGGTAGGGTAAGTCTTGCTACTTAATTCTTCTTCAAAATCGGTTCTTGACTTCTTGATCACCCATGTGAATTTTAAAATTACCTTGAAAATTTCATTAAAAACCCAACTAAGATTTGTATTGAAATTGCTTTGACTCTATTGATCAATTTGGTGAAAATAAAGTCTTTTTATATTATTGAATCTTTTTAACCATGAACATGCTCTATCTCTTATTCAGAATCAGGTCTTCTATTATATTATTTGGACCTATTATATTCTTTAATAATCTTTAATAATTTTATTCATCCTTTCCTACATATTTTTTGGTTTTTGTTCACTGTTTTTAGATTTGCTCCTATAGGCTATATCATATAATGTTGTTATTAAGAGTGGAATCTTTTAAAATTAAGTTTTGGGTGGCTATTCATTCTCTTGTTATTTATTTATTTATTTAGTTAATTAGCAAGAGATCAGCTGACTTTAATTGGGGACAGGGTTGTCTGAACAAGACCACATTTCCTAGCTAAACTTGAAACTGGGAACGTACGTTTCACTAAGTTCCAGCCAATGGGCCAATGGTATGTAAGTGGATATGTTCTGTGAGGCTGTAAGAAAGTGTCCTTAAAAGGAGGGATGTTGCTTTCTTTCTCTACTCCTTCCTTTTGACAGAGATAAGAACAATAAGAATGTGATAACTGAAGCATTAGGCAAGTGGGTTTAAGGTCCTGTTTAAATGCACTGTATACATTCCCTGGATCTTAGCATGATGGAATGGAGTTTCCAGGCAGTTTGGCAAAAACTAGAAGTCCTCTGATTTTCAAAAAATTTATACTTGTTTGCTTTCGACAATAATCTGAATCATCAAGACCGAGATAACCCTTCTCATTCATTTTTTAAATAGGCTACTGAATTTAATGTGCTATTATTATTTAGTATTTGTGAATCCATGTTCATAAGTGAGACAGATATAAATTTTCTTTTATTGTACTGTTAACATCCAGGTTATACTGTCATTCTAAAATGAGTTAAGTAGCTTTCTCACTTCTTTAGGTCACTGAAATAATTTAGGTAAGATTGATATTATTAGTTACTTGAAGTTTTGGTAAAACTGCCTATACTTGGTAAAATTGTCCAAGTCCGGTGTCTTTTGGTGGGGGAAATTTTTACTCAGTGATTCAATTTTTTTTAACAGTCACTGGTTATTGTTTTATCCCAGCTTTCCTTACTTTTTCTATCTCCCCTCCCTGAGCCCTCACCCCCAGTGTTTTTCTGTCCTGCCTTTTCTGAATTTGCTAACCCCACTAACCTGTTTCATGATCTCTGTCTGAAAATTCCAGATGCAGTTCACCTGAGGCATGATGCTTGATGCATATGTACAGCTGCCTCTATGCTGTGCCTGGAAGGAGAAAAGACCAAACAGACTCCTTCCTTTCCCTTGCACACTGTATCTTTACTCTCACCAAGATTGGCACTCCACCCTGGACAGGTGTGAGTAGTTTTCTTTACTGGAAGGCTAGTCCAGCTATTAATATTTTGGACTTTCCACTGGGTCTCAAAGGGAAAGCACGGTAAAGTCTGAGGTCCTTTTGGTGACATATCTCTTTTCATCTGACTCGACTCCCCTTCCCTCAGATTCTTCATCCCCACCCCCAGACACCTCTGTCCTTTTCTCCTCATCTGAAAACACCCCTTCTCAAAGGGAGAGATCTGGCCCCCTGGATCATTTCTCTCCTCCCACTAGTGAACCTTGCTGTATTGAGTATAGGAGAGAAGAGGTTTCAGTCCCATGAGTGGGGATGTACCTTCTCCAATTTAAATTTTCCTTTGACAGCCCCCCATAGTGAATCATGGAATTTTAAACTGCATGCCTAATAAAGGAATCTTGGCCTCTAAAAGTCAGCTTTAGTGTTGGTAAAGGGGCCATTTGGTTTTCATTTTTGTTTTTGTTTTTCCTGAGAATTTAGGCCTTAATCCTGCACTAGGAGATATGAATCAATATTATGCTAGTGAGAAACACTTGCTTTTTTCCTGCTCATCTCAGAAGCCAATTTGCCTCAGCAAAGAGCTTCACTAACTTCCAGTGACTGTTCTTTCCCACCCTGGAATGTTTCACCCTTATTGACTTATTTGGAGTTGGCAGCGCAATTATAATGGGGAGAGAGAAGTAGGAAAGAGAGAGGGGAGCTACAAATTCCTTCCATCCTACATTTTTTTGCGTGTAAGAATATCACCTCTGTTCTTGAAATTTCTAGAAAGCATAAGGAGTAATAATAATGATGATAATAGCAATACTGATAAATATGCATTAAATTCTTCCTGGCGGTATACCAAGAACTTTACATGCATTACTTTATTTAGCCCTTACAACTACCTTATAAGTTACAATTATTATCTCCATTTCATAGATGAGAAAATTGCAATTTACATGATTAAGAAGCTTATTCAAGATCATGCAACTGTAAATGCTACCAATTTGAGCCTAGCTCTCTAATTCCAGAGACCACATTCTTGGCCACCAAGGGAACTTCTTCTCTATATGGCAAATAATTTGTAATCCCTTGTGAGAGGAAAATCTCCCTTTTAAAAGTAAAATTTACTAGCTTCCTGATGGGGAAAAAACCATCTTAAAGCAGCTCCAACTCTATTACCTGAAGGCTCTCTCTTCTTGGGAGCTGCCACTGCTACCACATGCTGCTCCGGGTTGATGGAGTCCTGTTTTCTCTGGAAAGTTCCACCCCTGAGATAGGCTGGCATAAAAAAACACACCTTAATCGATACTGAAGGAGAACACTAGGAAAGCAAACTAAGAAAATACACAGAACACAGAAACCATCCAGCTGGCAGTTTTGTGACACTACCCTTACGTGCTTTCTCTCTGAGGCTGGCCCCATTCCACATCCTGCAGGGCATTCCCAAAGGATTAGGACATATTTTTATCACCTTATAGATGCCTTTCATTAAGTTGATTTTTTTTTCAGTCCAAGGACCTTCCTCTTCCTTCAGCAATTGGCGAGACACCCTGGTGATTAACACAGAATGTGCTGTCCCGGCAGGTGCAGGCACTTGCCCTGAGCCTGAAGGCCAAGGTGTAACAATACAACTCCCAAAATCAATGGTGAAGCAGAAGTGGCATGGATTGTGAGCTTCATAGCCACACTCTGCTGTTCACCACCTGAGGTAAAGCAGTTGGAGGAGGAAGTTCACAGCAGCTTGTTTGTTTGACAAGAGAGATTGTTCTGTAGAGGGCTGGATGCAGCACCTGGCCACTTGCCACACCAAAGAAGAGCCCTGGGTAGCAGGCCTGCGTGGGCTCTGCTGGCCACTCCCACTGGCCCCGTTTCCACCCATTTACATAGGGGCCAGCCCCACTGAGTGTGGGGAAGAGACAGAGATCGAGAGATAGGAAGGGTTAGGAAAGGAGTTTCTATTAGTGCCTATGCCTATTCCAAGAGAAAACGGCATTCTGCAAATTATTCTTGATCTTCCTCTTTCCTGTTCCTGACATCTCTCCCTATCCTTACCCCTACCTTCAGAGACAAGAAGTTTAGCTACAAAGTAAAACCTCTTTCTCAGGCAATTATCCCACATAAGCATCTATTGACCTATTAATTTTGGGTTCAGCTTCAGCCTTTAGAAACTTTCTTGGTGGTGATTTTTATGTGAGGAGAAAATGCTGCTAAATTTGTTTAATTCTAGCATTTCTCTCTGCAAGGAACTCATGACTCTGGAACTGTGATTTATTGCTTTTTGGCTGCTAATATTGTCTACAGTCAAAAATCCCACTCTGTAGAAGAGACTGAGGTTCAGAGAGAATGAGTAATTTACAAAGTGGGGTCTACTGTTTGCCTTCAAAGTGCAGCCTCTTTCTTTGTTTCTTATTTCCTTTAATATCCAGCTTTTTATGGAGTTCTGTATTTAACCACAAATCAGTAGAGTTTAAAGGAATAGAACAAATTCAGATGCCCATCAGAAAAGTATACATGGAAGGGAGGAGCAAGGGTGTGAAGTCAGGAATTCTGTTTGCAGAGAACCATGTTTCCCAGGTCAAAAATAATATATATTTTTTTCTTTTTTCTGAGTTTTAAGAGATTCTTAAGAAGCTTTAAATTTTTCTTACATTTGATTCTGGGTTGGTTGTAATGACCCAGGTTGCTGAGTTTCAGGAAGAAATTTGCTCCAGGGAGTTATTTGTCCAAGAAATTTGAAAGACATCTGGGGTAACTCTGGTCCCAACTTAGAGCCAACCCACATCCTGGAGCAGTCACCCCAGCCAAGCTATAGACCTGTAAATAAGAAAAACTGGTACGTGTATTATAATTCCTTGCATTTTGGGGTACCTTGTTATGCAGCATAATTATAATAATAGCTGACTAATACACCACTCTTCTCTTCCCATTCTACTTTCTCATGTGAAGCAACACAGCTCCTCTACCTCTGGCTCTGACTCCATTTCTCTGGATCACCTGGGACACAAAAAAGAGTCTAACATCCCTTTTTCTCTTTAGGACCTCTGTCTTGAAGTTGAAGCTGGGAAACACCACAATCTTTTTTACGATGTGAAATATTGTGAGCCTGAGGATATAGGAAACTGAATGTTGTCTGTGTGTGATCTCAGATGTCAAGCGATAAAACAAAATTTTGCCCTGTGCTTTGAGAATAATTTAATCATTCCTTTTACTATTGTTTCATGTTCCTTAGAAAAGCAGAAATAACCACTGTTACGTCTTAGGATGGATGGTACAATAAATAGACAGATTAATATAGTGGTTCATTGTGGTTGTATGGAGTGTTGCCTTTGCAACCCTCTAGACAGGGGTCCTCAACCTATGGTGATTGTATAATTATTTCATTATATATTACAATGTAATAATAATAGAAATAAAGTGTACAATAAATGTAAGGTGCTTGAATCATCCTGAAACCATCCACCCCTCCCTGGTCCATGGAAAAATTGTTTTCCATGAAAATGGTCCCTGGTTCCAAAAAGATTGGGGACTGCTGCTCTAGAGGGCTAAACTCTCCAGTCAAGGCAGGATCCATTTAACTAGATCTTGCTACAAAGAATCTTAGGCATACACATATTTTTGTTTTTGAGTAGTTATTGAAATCAGTGTGTGGCATTTTATAGTTTTCACTTTAGAATTTCACTACTAGTAAGAATACAAAGAATGTGTTAGAAATGATCTGACTTAATCCATACATATCTACTATGAATTACCTAAGTGACCTAGAAACATTGTGATGAAAAAATACCAGTTTAAAATAACTTTCACACTACCTTTGGCCAAAAAACTATGAGGAACAATTCCATTCCAAGCAGGTACTTGCATGACTATGTTAGATTATGACAAGAGAAAGCTGTGAAAAAAAGTAGAGTTCCAACATGCATTCCTTTCTATGGAACCTCAAATTCAAAATTCATGCCTGCATCTCAGTCTTAATTCCAAGTTCCTCCTGCTTTGAATGGTCTTAACCTCCCCTTTCAATCCACGTTCTACCAGTTCTTCTTTGCCCATCCAAAGTTCCATAGTTTCCCAACCTCCAATCTTTCCTGACTTATTTTTTTCCCTTACAGCATGAGGTCCTACACCCACAGGGAGTTGCCTTCGTCTTCCAAGGTATTCTTATATCTTTCTACATATATATGTATATTTTCAATCAGTAAAGATTAAAAGTACAATTAGAATCATATACCTTCCCCTACCCTGTATGAGTGTGTATTTTTATATATATATATATATATAATTTAAAAGGATCCCTAGAGGGTTGCCATATACAACTACACAGCTGTGCACAGGTAACTGTACTTGGCCCCAGATCTTCATACCCAGATGGAATGGGAACCACTTGTCTGCACCACACAATCTAGCACTTGTATTAGTTTTTTCTAATTATTTTATATATGTTATATATGTAAGGCTTGTATCCTTGGCAATACAAGCTCCTTGAGGGAAATGATCTTTTTTTTATAGCTACCAGAGTTAGGCACATAATATTAGAAGCAAAACGAGCATGTCTGGGTTTGTTAACTTTATTAGGCATCCTACCTTCCACCATATACCTACCTGCACAGCCAGTCTACGCAGGTTCCATCTCATTTAGTTACTAAATGAAGGTGAGAGTCCTGGTGGTGGGAATTTTATAGTGGTGAGTAAAACTTAACCTGTTATTTGAAAGTTTGGTGGATACCTTAATGCTCTCTGTTTATTTGACACGTAGTACAGATGTTTACAGCCCAAACTCTTAGGGGAGATTTTTGAGAGAACAGACTTTGGTTCAATATGGGAGTGGGTTTTGGAAAATACTGCCTCTACTTCTCTGCTACAGAAGCCACAGAAGTCTGCCTAATGTTCCAGCCACCCTCCACATTCTTCCATGTGTTTTTCTAGTAGGGCTGCTCTTCCTTCTAAATACCTTTCCTACGTTGTAGGCCAGTTGTTCTCAAACTTGATTGAGCATCTGAATCACCTGGAGGGTTTGTTAAAACATATATTACAGGGTCTGCCCCTAGCTTTTCTGATTCAGCGGGTCTGGGGTGGGGCCTGAGAATTTGCATTTCTAACAAGTTTCCAGATGATGCTGACACTGCTGGTCCACGGACCACACTCTGATAACCACTGCTGTAGGCAAATTGCCAATTCCCTGTACCTAAAACTACCCCTTATTATCATCATTATTGTCTCTAGTCATTGTTGCTTTTCCTGGATACGATTCCCCACCATCTTCACCTGTCAAATCTCAATGCTCTTTCTCCTTCATATCTTATTTCAAATGTACTTCATTCATAAAGCTTTTTCTGACTTCTATATTACTCCCAACCACATGAGCTCCATCTCTCCCTGCACCCCCATTACTGCTCTGATCTTGGAATGTGCTTTACTACCCTACCAGACAACATGCTTCTTGATGACAAAGGACTGAACCTTAATCTTTTTTTAATCCTTTGAAATTGGCTCTCTAAGAGCTTATAGATTTCTTAAGTGGGATTCAAGCATACAATTTTATCTATGGTACTGTTTGGCTCTCTCCTCTATTCTCATTTGTACAAAATCTGATATTGACTATGCTTAGACCCAATATGTACATTTCCCAGGTTTTTCTATACTGGGAGCCATGCTCATATTTGATCTATTATATGAAAAGGGTGCTGTTTGTTCAATGGTTTGTGAGCCCCAAATCTCTTCTTTAGCATCATGCTTAATCTTTTTTAAAAACAATTTTGACAGGAAAGGGAATGGCTTTTAAGTAATCCAAATTTAATTAGAAATGCTGGATGCTAAAATTTGACTTTTTTTCTTTTTTGTGAAAGAAGCTCTGTCCCATTCTTTCCCTGTAACTGGTTCTACCCTTTCCTCAACCTCTCTTTCTTTTTGGCCATTTTTCTCTGCCAACGATTAAATCCAGGGGCTGAATTCCCAGGGATTTAATTTCTCATGGTAGCATGTGGCTTTGGGCAGTCACATAGACATCCAATTACCAGAGAAGTCAAATAAGCTGATGACTGCCTGAGGCATTCACGTGGGAGGGGCTTTGGAGACTCCTCTGAAAGCTCTTTCTGCCTGTCACCTGCCCAGACAGGGAGCCAGTCCTGTACTCACACATTTTCCTCAAAGAAGGGTAAACATGGGGGTTTCCTTGGTGATGACTTTTCCCAGAGTTTGAATACTTGCTTTTCCCACCCTTGTCCAGAGAGGCAAATTGCCAGGATGTTATACAGGGTAAGCGTCTTGGTTATCTAATAAGAAAAAAATGTTCTCCAGACTGTTCTGCTGTTACTGTGGGAAAACATTAGAAATAATATTTTTCAAACTCTGCTTAAAAGTTTGTCACCTATATTGTTGCTAAATTCTTTAAGGCAGGAAAAATGTACACTTTCTTTAGAAGTCAGCCACACATTTTTTTTCTTAAAAATTGTTTAAAATTATTTTATAATTTATTTGCAGAAAGATTAGTAATCTTTATTTGTTAATCCCAGCCCCCCAAAATAAGTCATCCCAAATGGCACACCTTCTTTTTTGACATATACACTTGAGTTGGTTTAATGCACATCCAGTCTTTGGACATGGCTGTGCCTTCATAAAACTTTCCAAGAATCTGGGAGCCCAATTTGGAGATCCTTGGATACCTTCTCAATGTAATAAGGCCATTTCTACCTATATTTTTGCCAGACATTTTGCAACCACTTGCTCTATTCTTCATTGAGTTAGGGCTTCTATATGGAAAGAAAATTTAAAAATTTCATTTTAAGACTATTTAAAAAGTTGGTTCATATACTATATAACTCTTGTTTACAAACACAATAAAAACATGTACACATAAAAGTGACTAATTGAATTATGACAAAGAAAGTAATTTGGAATGAAAAAGAGGTCTGAAAGGATGCAATCTCACAGTGAGAAAAATATCATGGAATATCTCATAGACCTGATTATTGTATGGGACTTAAACTTTCTAGACTACACAATTCCCAGACAATGTTCAGGTCTGAACTTGAGAGCATGGTTAGAATGGAAGACCAGGTAAAGAGGTTAAAGGAAGAAAAAATTTAAATAAAATTACTACAGTCCAAAAACAACTGATGTGAGTTACCTATCCAGGAAGAAAAAATAACTTTAACAAAAGCAATATGGAAGAGTATTGTTTAAATACAAAGGTAAAGAGTTAGTGAGTTGGTGTCTGGATACTGAGGCCTTTGGTGACAAGGTAACTCAGAACCACATGATGTGGTTGGTGGGGACAGTCTGGGGGAGGTGGGAGTGGAGATGTGGGGAAGGTGAAGTAGCCCCCATATGGGCAGTATATGTGCTGTACTGGGCTGTGTGTTTATTGTGCTGCATCAAGCCATTTCCTGGTACACACTGTGATGCTCTGTTTAACCAGATACCTTTTGGCCTTTCCAGGGTGGCAGCTTGATGGGAGCAGAGTTATGAGGTATGTTCCAGTTCTTTCCTTTTTGATGAGGTCATATCAAGGTTCTGTCATCTGTTTACTTATCAGCTTGTACTGTAATAGAAACTGGTTCTCCTGGAGACTAAGTAAACAGAAATGACGCAGAAACACTCCACTTTTTAGGAGGCAGATTAAGTATTAGATGTTGCTGCTGGGATGCCAATTAAAGTTCTAAGAACAGTTCAGCTGTGGTACCTTGATTGGGATGAACATATTAATCATTTCTTTGGCTTTGCAGCTTTTTTGTTTGTAATTTGTCCATTATAACAAGTAAAGGAATAGTAACAAACTCTAATATAAGACTCCCCTCCCCCATCCAATTTTTTAACTTACTAATGGGTATTTGCCAGAAAACTTTAGGCAATTTGGGACTAAATTTTATGACTAAAGGAAGATGAGCTTGAATTAGAGGCAGCATTGGGTAATAAAAAAGTATAGACTCAGAAGCTAGGCAACTCCAGGAATAAAAACCTGGTTTTGTCCTTGAGACCTATGTGACCTTGGGCAAGGTAACTAAACTCATTGGCCTTCAGCTTCCTCATTTGTAAAGTTGAGATAATCACATCTACCTCTTACTTAGAGGGGTTCCGTGGATTAAATGTGCATGAATGCCCAGCATTTACACAGTGCCTGGCTCATAAACAGCCTGCAATCGACATTAGTTGCCTCCCCCTTCCTTTAGAATATGGTTGTATCAGTGGAAAAGCTAAATGATCAATTTTTTTTTCATTTTTGATTTCTGAACTCTTTAGTTGGTTCTTCAATCCATTTGACATACACCCATCATTGTGGATGTTTTCTTTTTCTTCCTTTTTTTTTTTGAGCACTTTCCTACTTTATGACACTAAAACGTGCTCCAGGTTTCATTTCCTACCCTAGTCCAAGAATCAGCCATTTCTCTACGGAGCCTTTGGTATTAGAAACCAAAATCCAGGTGTGAGGTGTGCTCACATGTATCATTATTATTATGATTTTCATTTTATTCTTTACAAGAGTTTTAGATTTACAGAAAAATTGAAAAGGTAGTTCAGAAACATACCCCAGTTTCCCCTATTATTAGCATATTTTATTAGTAAGTATGGTACATTTATTACAATTAATGAACCAATATTAATGCATTGTTAACTGAAGTCCATACTTTATTCAGATTTCTTTAGTTTTTTCTTAATGTCCTTTTTCCGTTCTGGGATTGCATCCAGGATAGCACACTATATTTAGTTGTCATGTCTCTTTAGGGTCCTTTTGGTGGTGACAGTGTCTCAGGCTTTCATTGCTTTTTATTAACTTAATGGTTTTGAGAAATACTGGTCAGATATTTCATAGGATGTCTCTTTGTTGGAATTTGTCTGGTGTTTTTCTCAGGAGTAGACTGGGGTTATGAGTTTTATAGAAGAATATCCAAAGATAAGGTGCCATTCTCATCATGCCATATCAAGAGTCTGTACTCTTAACATGATTTATGACTGTTGACATTGACCTTGATCAGCTGGCTAAGGTGGTATTTGTCATGTTTCTTCACTATAAAGTTACCCTCTTTTCTCCCCTTTCCACACTGTACTCTCTGGAAGGAAGTCACTATGTCCAGCCCACACTTAAGGAGTGGAGTGTTGTGCTTTCTATCCTGGAGGGTAAAGTACCTACATAAATTATTATTTATTGTATGGGGTCCTTAATTAATATTTGTTTTCTGATATCTATTTTTCTATGCTAGAAATGCAGTGTCTGTTTCTACTGGGCAAATTTTAATTAAGCAAATACATACTCATTATTAGATATTCAGAGCAACTGATAATAGATAGGCAGATTTTTAACCTAATGTCCTCACTTCTCAGTTATTAAATCTGTGGTAATGTAGTAAACCTGGTTCTGTTTTTCCTACTTGAACACCTGTTTCTTAAATATCACATTTCAGCTGAAATGCATCAGAAATACTACTACTAATTAAAAGTTACTTTTTGTTCTTAATATATCTCCTGATTTCTACATGGTGAAATATCTCTAAATTTTCTGATGGTTGACCAGGGAAAATTAGTCTCTGATCTTATTTTAAAGAATAACTGGCCACTAAACACATGCGGCAAACTAGATATACAGAGAAGAGCACGTTTCCCACAATAATTACTAGGTTGTTTCCTAATAAATGGCAGAGCCATATAGCATCACATTAAGTATAAGAATGCACAGAAGCTGAGAGGAGTATAAGGTTAAAAGGAAAACAAAATACTCCTGGGGTTTTAATCACTAATTACGGGTCTATAAATAACCATTTCTTGGATTCAAAAGGCATTTGGTCTCCTGGATATGATCTAGTTTGGCATATGGGCTTGCCAGGATTTTTTCCTTCTTCCCTTTGTGATCTACTTGAAATGACTAGAGAGGTCAGACATGAAGACAGGTGGTGAAAATGTTCAGGGGAAAAATATAAAAAGTAATTGTCTAGATTTGCCAGCAGTTCTGTTTAGTGACCTAAAGGAGTTGACTCAGCAGTATATTTAGATTTTGCAAGATAGCATACCACAACACACTGTTTACAGACCCTCATTTTCTGAGTAACTATTGTGTTTTCATTGCAAAGATTTATGCTGGCTTTTTGTCCATGTGGTCCATGCAATATATAAGAAGATCTCAAATAGTACGTGAGAAATGCTCTGCAGACCAGAGTTTAACTTTGTGGTTTTTACATTATTTAGTAGCATAGGTGCTTAAAGCACTGACAGGTTTAAGTCAATGGGTTTGCCACAGACCAAGTGTTTTGAATTTTAATCCAGGAATCATTCTACCAGGATGATTCTGAAATTTTAGAATAATAGAGGTAAGATATTAATCTTCTAGGAGACGCTCTTTGCTTCTCTCTTGATCTCTCCCTGGATGCTCTGGACCTTCAACTCCACAGAAGACAACAATGAAAACCTGTCAATCAACCAAAGCTGAGATATTTAGAGCTTCTGTGGTAAAGGAGAAAATCACCTTGACAGTCTTAGCCACTATCACAGAAGGGGAAGTCAGGGAGGATATTTATAGGGTTTTAGAGACTGGGCTGGGTGATTTTATGGTGAGTCTTACAAGGCAAAGAACGGATTGGGATTGGACAGTTTATGATATAACTTTGGATAGGTAGATATGTCAAGGCTAGCATATTTAAAAAAGTCTTGATGAGGGAACTATTATATTAGTCCACAGCCTTGTCTTTAAGGTGCAAGTATTTCCTTGAGCAATTAGCTAAGTTATGCTTATTCTCATTACTGTTTAACATAGGGAAAGGAAAATACACCTGGTCCCAGGACTGTTTAATACAGGGACAGAGATTATGTTAGTTTCAGTCCTCAATATACACTCATCCAAACTCTCCATAGTAAGTCTTGTTGACTTCACTTCTTCTATCCTTATTACTACTAATATAGTTTAATTACCATCATTTCTTACCTGGAATGTCCTAATAACCTTCTGGTTGCTCTTCCTGCTTTTTCTTTCATTTTTCTAAAATCCATTCTCTACATATTTGCCGACTGACCATTCTTTTTGCTACTTAAAATCTTCCATAAATTTCGCATTGTACTTGTCAAGCAAGTGGCATCTGTTGCCTATTATCAGGAGTAGAAGTGCAACCACTGCATCTTGGTATTGGAGTTGCCAAAGAAAACACATCACAGTTAAACACTAGGTGCTCATATAAAAGAGATAGAGCAACATCAGCTTCAGTAGTGGGGTCTGTCCCTTACAGCCAGCAGGTCCCTCCCAGCAGCAGATACAGGGCAGTTGGCCTGCACACACCCATCTTGTTCTGCAGCAGAAGGACCCTGTCCCCTCCCACAGTGGATAGATATAGTAGTGGGGTTGGCCAGTTGTCCCATTACTTGACTCACACCCTTAAGCAGAACACATTGAGTCTGAAACAGGGAAAGATATTCCCACACAAGGCGATAAGCTCAGCACAGGCTGTGAGGACGATTTATCTCTTGGTAAGGAAGTATTTCAGGCCCAAGGCCCAATCTTACATAGCTGAGAGGAGGTCAAAAGACTTCTAGCGTAAGAACTACCTTTCCCAACAGCATGCAGAACGAAACCAAAACTTCCTGCATTGATATAGAAAGCCTCTGCATAGTTTTGACTCTCAGAGAGAGTTGAAGTCTCTGACTTCAACTTGAATTATTCTCCCCTTTGGTCCAACACTGTATTCTAGCCCTGGAGGCCTTCCTTCTGTTCCTGCATTAGGGTCTATGGACCATTCCCTCAAACTTGTCTGGTAGAACTCTGTCCCCAGTCTTGGGATAGTTGTCTCCTTCTTGTAATTGAGATCTCTTTCCAAAGCTCATTTCATGAGAGAGAACTTCCTCAACTACTGAATTCAAAGTAGTTCCTTTTGCCCCCATATATTATGCAATATAATTCTACTTTCTTGATATGATTTACCATTATTTGAAATTATTTTGTTCACTTGCTTATTTACTTTTTATTTCTGCCTTCCTTTCTATGGAATGTAAGCAGGGACCTCTGTCTTGTTTAGTGCTATATCCCCAGTGCCTAGAACATTGCCTTGTACATAGTAAACATTTAAAAATACATGTTTCACTCTGTTTGTGGGGATTTAGGGGAACATTCTTGTACATAGCAGGTGCAAGAGTAAATTAGTACACAGTTTGACAATATCTATTAATAATAGAAATGTCCATGCCCTTTGATGCAGCATTTTTACATCTAGGTATCTTGCAGATATACTTTTGAAAAATCAGATATATACAATGATATTTATTGTGCACAAACAGTTAACATAGCAAGCCTGAGGCTGCTACCTTAGAAACACTTGCTTGCAAAGTTGGCTGTTAGCTGGCATCTGGGACTTGGCTGGTAAACAGTTCCCTGCACTGACATGAAAATTTCCCTAAGTGATAAAGCCGTTTTACTCACTTGAAGACTGAACATGTCTTATCTTTCTGGAAATTTGGAATTTTGGTAGTTGGTAGTCAGGGGGTACCTATGTGACCAGCCCCCAATGTGAAAACTTTGTCATTGAGTCTGTAATGTGTTTCCTTGGGTGCAAACTTTGCCCACATTACTGTATTTTTTGAGGGGGTACTGCTGAAGGAAGGAGCACATTCAGTATGTCCTTGCATGGACTATAGGAAGCCTGTGCATGGATTTCTCCAGAATCTGCTTGTTTCTTTTCCCCTTGTTGGTCCTGTTACATATCTTTTTTTCTGTAATAAACCTTAGCAGTTAGTACAACTATATCTTGAGGCTGTGAGTCCTAGAGAATTATGGAATATGTGGACAGTCTTGGGGACCCCTGAAACATTCATAGTAATTTTTCCCCAGAAACATTAAAATAAGCAAAATGTTCATCTATAGAAGACTATAGATGAGGCACACACATAAAAGGCACACACATAAAAAAGGAATATTATATAATATTCCTGTATGAGATAATCCTATATACTCATATGAAAATATTGACCAAATATATTGCTGATGGAATAAAATAGGATTCAAAGTGATTTGTGTAACTCAGATGCTACTGTTTGTGTACATACACACATATGTATGTTTGCAAATGCATGGAATATCACCAGAAATATGTTTACCTCTAAGAAGAGGAACTTGGTGGTTGAGGGGAAACAAGGGAAAGAGAGGTTTTACTATTTATCCTCTGCTATCTAATATGTTCGCACTAGCCACAAGTGGCTATTTGAATATAACTTAATTAAAATTAAATTAAATAAAAAATTCATTTCCTTCATATCAATAGCCACATTTCAAAGCTTAATAGCCACGTATGGATTGGAGCTATCATATTGGACACCACAGATATAGAACATTTCCATTATTGCAGAATGATGTTTTAGATAGCACTGATATATTTATACCATGTTTACTATTTATACCATGTACATATTTTATTATTCAAAAAACTATTTAAAACAAAACAAAATTTTAGTTGAATGGATGAATGATGGATGTTGACTAAAAAGTCTCTGCTGACAGACTATTCCGAAAATCTCAACGAGATCAAATCACCTGTTTTTATGGTGGAAATTTACATCTAGTTAATGTAGGTAAGATAAATAGCAGCATAAATTCTCGGTACCTTATTATAAAAGTAAATCTTCAACTTAGGGGTTGAAGCCAATTCCAGATTTTCGAAACCCTAGCAAATTCACTAGGGAGAGTGCCAAGGAGAACAGAGTGGAATTATCGGTCTCTCCCCTTCACCAGCTCCAGCAACTTATGCTGTAGGCATTTGGCAGCTCTAGTATAGTAGTGTACAGGATAGAACAGACCTCTTTGTTTCTCTTTCTCTTCCTCCTTCCCTCCCTCCCTCCCTTAATAAATAGTTCTTGTAACTTTATATCCAAAAAAAATTATAATTAATTTTTTATGCATGAGAGATTGGACACTGAGAGATGTTGGTAATGGTACTACTAGTATTTTTACAGTTCAGTTTGGTATTTAAGTGCTTACTGAATATATGGCCTTTGTCTTTGTGGTCCTTGTGGTCCAGCATGGGAGATAAGAAAAGGGAACAGATTGAGTTGATATTATAGCATTAAGTGGTGACACTGTAAAGATTTGCTCAAGGTGCAACGGGACATGGAGAAAGGCTGCCTGACCCAGTTATGAAGTAAAACACATCGGGTAGAGAGGACTGGAAGAGTGCTCCGGGCGGAGGGCAGGTACTTTGGCAAAGACGAGAGGGTGTGAAAGAGAATGGCTTGTTGGGAGCCTCACGACAGTTGTGTACTGAACCCAAAACTGCAGGTGGAGATGAGGGCAAGAAGTGACAAGAAAAGCAAACTAGGTTAAGCGGGGGAAGGCCTTGTGCTGAATGCCTAGTAGGCTGGATTTTATCTGGTAGGGATTGGGAAACCTGAAAAGACTTTGAGAAGAGCTATCAGATTTGTGTAGATTTCTCTGAATGCATTTTGAGGAATGAAATTAGAGAGGCAAAACCCAGGCAAGAATACCTGCTAGGGGATTGTTGTCACAATCTAGATGAAAGCTAATGAGGGCCTTTTTTATGAATGCCTTCCTATTGGCATGTCTTTCTTCCTTTTATCAATTTTTTCTACTTCCTCACTTGAGCTTTTATATCTTTCAAACAAACTACTTGAACCCAAGTCCTTGTCTCAGGGTCTGCTACTGGGAGAATCCAAAGTAAGAAGAGAAATAAGTGGTCAGTAGGGTCAAATGCCGCCCTGGAGGCCAGTAAGGTAAGAACTGCAAGTCTCCCCTGCCTTGCTCAATATGGAGGTCATTGGTTATTTTTGTAAAAGCAGTTTCAAGGAAGCTGGGGGAGCAGAATCCAGATTGCAGGAACCTAGGAATGGTTTGGAGGGTGAGGAAGAAGAAAAATGAGTGTAGATGAAGCTTCCAAATGTTTGGCAAGTGATATGGTGATAGCTAGAATGGGACATAGATTCACTAGCAGAATTTTTTCCAGAACAGGAGAGGATTCTACAATGGACGTGTCGGACAATACTACAATCCTGTTCCTCACACAATCGCTTCTCAAGTAATCTTGCGGTGGCTTAAAAGACACCAACATAGTAGAGGAAGGGCAGAGACGTGGAGAAAAGTAGACTTTTGACAGAATCATTTGAGTTTCTGGATCCAGTCATGCCTGAAACGTCCAGATTTCCCACCACTGAAGCTAGACTTTTGAGTTAAGTGAATAAATTTTCCATTTTGTGTGAGTCAGATTGAGTTAGGTTTTTGTAACTTGCAAATAGTGAGTAGTACAGAGTTTTCTTCTCTAAAGCTAGTTGGAATACATTTCTGTGTTTATAGTGCATGCACACACACACACACACACTCTATTAAAGTGCTAACAGGAAAAAAACATCCTGTAGAGAGAAAGTGAGAAAATGGCATAATACAGAAATAAAAGTGGATAATTCATGAAACAAGGCTCTTTAGAGAATGGTAGCTGATGAAACCAAGAACTTGAGTGGAATGATTACTCTTAAGTATTTATTACATTTTAGTATGAAAATTTTAAAACATGCAATAAAGTTGAAGAATTGTGAGTGTAGCAATCATATATATATGCCAGCTAGATTCCACCATTGATGTTTTGCTATATTTCCTATTTTTGCTTCATAACATATCTCACTTGTCCATTCTTTTATCCATTTATCAAGGCATCTTATTTTTTTGATGCATTTCAAAATAGGTTCCAAGTGTTAGTATATTTCCTTCCTATATATTTCAGCTGCATATTTATTATTAATATACATATTTTTTATTTTTTATTATTATGGGTACATAATAGTTGTACATCTTTATACGGTACATGTGATGTTTTGATACAGACATACAATGTGAATTAATCAAATCAGGGTAATTGAGGTATCTAACACTTCAGGCATTTAACATTTCTTTGTGTTAGGAACATTCCAATTTCACACTTTTAGTTATTTTAAAGTATGCCCTAACTTATTGTTGTTTATAGTCACTTTGTTGTGCTATCAAATACTGTTCATTCCATCTAACTATCTAACTATATTTTTGCACCCATTAAACATCCCCACTTTATCCGCCACTCCCTGCTACCCTTCCCAGCCTCTGGTAACCATCATTCTACTCTTTGTCTCCATGAGATCAATTGTTTTTAATATTTAGCTCCAACATATGAGTGAGAAATGCAAGATTTGTCTTTCCGTGCTTAGAGAAGAATTCAATATATTGAAAAGATATCTGCACTCCCATGTTTATTGCAGCACTATTCACAATAGCCAAGATATGAAATCAACCTAAATGTCCATCAACAGATGAATGGATAAAGAAATTGTGGTACATATACACAATGAACTATTATATAACCACAAAAAATAATGAAATCCTGCCATTTGCAGCAACATGGATGGAACTGGAGAACATTATGTTAAGTGAAATAAGCCAGCATGCATATTATTAACTTGATTTCCAAATTTGTTTATTGTCATAAGTATGTAATATATTGAAAAAATTGCATATGAAATCTGTTATTCTAATGATATATCTTATTGATATTTTAAAATTCAAGCGCTTTTATTATTTTTGTGCTGTTATAATTTTGAAGGATATTTTTCATGTTTCCTTCATATTCAGAACATGATCCTTTGGAAAATTTTCTGAAAAATATAAACCTAACCTATTCAAAATGGTTGCCTCATGGAGAAGTTAGAAATAATCATGCATAAGGCTATGAGGTTTGACATATGTTTACTGTGGGCTTGGAAATCAATTGCATACCACTAACTCTTACATTGCTACATTGACCACAGCCTGGCAAGTGACCATGCCTGAGTTTCAATTAATATCTTTCCTAATAGAATGTTTACCCTGGAAGGCATTATAAACCTAGGCCTACTAAGAGCCTTGGCTTTGTAACAGAGCCTGGTAGAATATTTTTTGAGAATATGTAGTTAAATATTCCATACAGATAGATATTTTGTATAAGAATCCACCTTGGACCTTGTCCTAGCCTTTCATTATATCTAAAGACTTTGTTCTTTTTCTATTAAAAATCCTTACTCTATGAGTTTAATTTTTGGAGATATATATATTTCTTGGTCTGGTATCATATGCTAAATTGCTGCTGAATCATCTTTGTTGCTAAAAATAATCCATCGTTACCCCCTCTTTCACATAGCACTTTTTGAATGGTGGCCTAATGTGGCTGTCAGTGACATCCAGAGGACTAGGGTGTAAACTGACAGGGTGGGGCTGAAAATAAATTACAACCCTGGATCATTCATTTTGTTCACATGTATGTGTTTTTTTTTTTAGTTGTCATATGTGTCAGATGTATCAGTGTCCTTTTTTCTATGATAAGGTTAAACAAAAATGTTTCATTGATTGGACATGCATAAATAATTTGTTTGAAAAAGGGTATAGCAAAGGTGCTTTCAGAGTCTGAAAGAGCTGCGTTTATCTTTCCTCTCAGGCTTATTCCTCCAGCTGTGCTCTAGATCCCAATTTCTCTCTCCTTGCAGTGCTAGTCCAGACATATGACCTTTCTCTCTGGAATCTTCGATGTCACCCTCTCTATTGTTTATTTCCTATCAGTACTTAAGCATACACAATCTCCCCTTTCTTAAAATTTTTTTAAAAAGTTCTTCTTTGGTCTCATATTTCCCTCTGAGAACCATCTTGCCTCTTGTTCCTTTTTCTTTTCTTCAGTGACTTATCCACACCTGCCATCTCTCCTTTATCTCTTTCATTCCTTAGATTATTGCAATGTAGCTTCAGTTCTCACTCTCCAATTACAGAGTTGTTTTCCCCCAAGTCACTAAATTAATGGACTTTTTATCATTATAA
Organism: Daubentonia madagascariensis; assembly: GCA_023783475.1. Classification (NCBI taxonomy): domain Eukaryota; kingdom Metazoa; phylum Chordata; class Mammalia; order Primates; family Daubentoniidae; genus Daubentonia; species Daubentonia madagascariensis. The sequence goes on from JAKFHU010001670.1 coordinate 11,336,730, forward strand.
ATCTACTTAATTTTACTTAATTTCCTTTGCAACCTAGTAGCTAATGTTTATTGAGGGCTTATTATGTGTCAGGCCCTAATCGAAGTGTTAACCTCAAAACAACCTATAAAGTAAGTACTATTTTTATCCCTATTTGTCACATGAGGAAACTAAGGCAAAAGACGTTTGGAAAGTTCCTCAAGATCACCCAATAGTTAGCGGTAGAGCCAGGATCACAAGCCAGGGAATTGACTATGATTTGAATGTGTCTTTTAAAATTCATGTGCTGGAAACCCAATTCCCAATGTGGAGAGGTGGGGCCTTTATGAGGACAAAGCCCTGTGGATGGACTAATGTCACTAAAAAAGGGCTTGCGGGAGTGAGTTCTTTCCCTTTCACTCTTTTGCCATGTGAAGACAGGGTGTTCATCTTTGCTTGCCCTTCTGTCTTCCACCGTGCGAAGATGCAGCAGATATCAAATGGCAATGTTTTGATCTTGGAATTCCCAGCCTCTAGAACTGTGAGAAATAAACTTCTGTTCTTTATAAATTACACAGTCTGTAGTATTCTGTTATGGCAGCACACATGGACTAAGACAGTGACCCCAGAGCTGCTTGATGTGGGATGCTATTGACCATTCTTCCCAATGTCTAACCTGTGGACATCCTCTTGACTCTATTTCATTTCTCTCAAATTTGTCTAATTTTCTTCACCTTGCTACCACTCTCCTAGTCTGGAGAACACTTATGTCTCAACAGGTTAATTTGAAATGTTTCCCAGTCAGCCACTCTGCTTCCCGGCTTTCCCGATCCAGCACATTTTTCAGACCATGGTCATGGTGATATTGCTGAAGCTCAATTCTGATCACACCAATTTCTCTGCTTAAAATATTTCAATGGCTTCCTGATTTTCAGCTGAAAATACAATTATCCTTATACTATCAAAAAGGAGCTTCAAGATGTGAATCCTGTCAAATTTACCTCTTTGGTTTCATCTCTGGACATTCTCAGTTTGCTTTAGTGGACCATGATCTACTGGCCCATGCTCAAAAGAACTAGAAGAGAGAATTTTGAATGTTCTTACCACAAAGAAATGATAAATGTGTGAGGTGATTCTCAGGCTGTTTTTTAAGTCTCTCTTTCTTGCTCTTCCTGGACAGTTCTTGCCCTCAGTGCCCTTTACTCTGGTCTCACTTTAGACATCCCTTCTCTTAGCCCCCTAGTTCTAGAGTACGTGGCCTTCTGTGTGCCCTCATGGCTCCCTCTTAGATTTCAAGGCTAGGGCTTACAATTCTGTTTTTTTGTTAGTCATTGACTATTGTTTTCCCCATCAGAGTATATCTTGTTGATTTAGCCCAATGTCTGATACATGGTAGGTGTTCATTACATAGTTGTTTAATGACTGTCAAGTATTTTAGAAACTTTGAACAATGCTAAAACATGGACCCATAAGTGCATTTTATTTGGTTTCATAATGCTTCTGGACCACCCTTTCCTCACTTGTGAAATGACAGTATCATAATTGTAATATATGTTTGTGCTAGAGGCATAAAATTTAAGAAGCACAAAGTTTCTTTTCAAAAGATGTAGTGGATTTTTGTTATTAACAAGCAAAACTGGATTGAATGTTTATAGAAATTTATAGCTCCCTATTCTTACTGATTTTTTAATCTCATGTTTTTTTGAGAAGTGGATTGGTTTAGGATGAAAGATTAACAAGTTGGAAGTGTGTTTATTTTGTCTGTATTATACAAGCATGATCCCATAGCTTATTAATTGGTAATTCACAGGGGAAAATGACAATAGTGTGGAAAAAATGGAATGGTACATTTTATGCATAGAACAATGTATCTAAAGTAAGGAACTTATATCTATGTGCTTATGAAAAGAAATTATTCTATTCTGTGAACTATTTTTACTTCTCTTGAAGAACTGTAGAAAACATAAGGAAGTTTCTATTTATTGAGTTTATAATTACAGCTCTTGATTCACTCCTTCCCTCTGGCAGATTTTTTTTTTCCTAAAATGCACTGGTTTGAGACTGCTTTTCTTTTCTTTTTACATTGTTCACTTCTAACTGTTCTAGGATTTTTATGTTTTTTTGTGCCTTTTTAGGACTTTTATTATTTGGATCTGATTTCCTGAATAGCCAGTAAAAGGTTTATCATTAGGCTATATCCATTTGGAAGTCACTATATAAATCAGTCAGGATTTTAGGTTATGCCATGGTAACAAACAACTCCAAATATCTGTGGCTTCAAATAACCAGATTTTATTTTTCATTTAGTAATGTGTATTGTGGGTCCACTAGGGTTCGTCATAACTCTTTAGGAACCCAGGTTGAAAAGGTAGCTGCCATGTTGAATGTGGCCAGCCCCTGTACCAGAAGGAAAAAGGAAAGCTTGAACATCTCCCACTGGCCATCAAATGCTCTGAACACACTTCATCTGAGCTTTTGGATCATTGAACAGAAATAGCCACGTGGCTCCATCCATACTGATGCCTTAAAGTTCCTAGAAGATGCAGAACTTGACATACTTGGGAAACCATGCTGACTACCTCAGTAGGTCCCTGATATCTTCATTCCCATGATAATTTGACTTCCAACAGTTCTCTTAAATGACCTTAGCATTTTCAAGAGTAATCCTTATTAATATTACGCCAGAATCCAAGTCAGCCTGTGTATCTTATCCTAACTCCTTTCCTAATGCTCCTACGCAAAGGCATGGATAGGGTTGTAGTGCTGTAGCATTAGCATGTTCCTATTGTTATCTGACTCCTGTAGTGTCACTGCCACACTGACCTGTAGCTCTGGGCTGGGGCAGTTTTTCTTTTTCTAAGAGTTAAGCCATTGCTTCTACATTATAACCACTTCCTTTTTTCCTTCAAGGGCACCAGCATCCAAAGAATAGGAAGAGGTCATTTCCTGGCTCTAACAATTTAGACCCTTGTAAAGGAAGTTTTGGTCACAGAATTATAAAAGATTGCATACATTACTTTTGAAAATGCCTCTTGAGCCTGGCTCCCCAAATACTAGGATTCCAACTAGAAAGCAGCAAATGCCATGGGAGCACAGAAGGTATGGCTATGGTGCTATAATTAGAATGGGACTTTACCTCAGGGGGTGAAGGACTATCCATACGATACAGTGTTCCCACAGTGCAGCACACTCTGTCTGCCTGCTTTCTTGTTTGTTTATTCATGAACGTATGGCTGTGTCAGTTGTAACTACCCTTTCATTGACAGGAATTTTAAGTTGTTATTATCCTACTTACATTTTGTTATTATTGTCTTACTTATGTTTTCAGCAGTATCCAACATTGAGAGTAGAAACATGGATTCATAGTTGGTAATTTGGTTACTTACTCTCCAAATGTGAATGACAATTGACTTATTACAGGTGTTTTTCCAATAGCATCCTTAATTAATAGGCCCTAGCTAAACTATGGCTTTGGACAGTTTTGTACACGTTTGATTGCAGGCACAATGCTCAAAATCGAAAAGGGGAAAGCCAGCTTTTCTCATTTTTCCATGCTACTTTGGGGATCTTTCTTATAACACAATAGTCTCTTCAAAGTCCCCCTCACTTTTTTATAATTATGATTGAGTTTTAAAAATGTTTAATAGCTCCCTGAGCTACATACGATTGTTCCACAAGTTCTTTGCTTTCATCAAATAGTCAATTATATCACCCATGAATAAATGAAGCCAATGATAGAAAAAAGTGACTCCAGGAAGAGGCTGCTATGGGTAAAATCTTCACAAGGATTCTTTCCAGACAAAACCTTAAATAAATCTGGAGCATGGAGCAGAGTATAATGGTGACAGCAGTGTGCCTGCTGCCTACCAAAAGTTGAATTCTGTGTCAGGAATGATAATTACCAGCTATGAAGCAGAAAAACCCATCAACTCTGTCCTGATTACTAATTAATCAAGTGCTAAAGGCATTTAAATCAGTGACCCTGTTTCAGAGATGGAAGTTACAAAATGATACTTAAGATTTAAAGGGACACTGGGTCCTTTCCACTCCATCTTCCTCCTCCCTGCCCCCCACAGCCATAAAAAGGTTAAATGCAATATTAAGATAATTCTGTTAGGTTGCTTTGGTTTGGTTTGGTTTGGTCACTTGTCTTATCCTTATAGAAGCAGAATTCAACAGAGAGAGTGTGTCCATCTGAAGGCTCAGATTTGAACGATAGAATGATGTCCTTGTGAAGCTTCCTGAAGATTATACAATCCCACCTCCACATTGATAAGCAAGTCAAATTAATTTTAATGGAGGCTTTGTTGTCATTTAAATTGTTTAGGTTCTGTCTTTAGGTAATACATGTTCACTGGTAAAGATTTTAAAAATATGGGATATAATAAAGAAAAATATTTCTCATAATATTACTGCATTACATTTTAGTATCTGTCTTCCATATATTTTACTTTTTTATTGATAGATCAATTTATTAAATCACATTGTACTTTTCTTTTATAATTTGATATTTTTATAAACATTTTAATGACATGAAATTTATTTTGTCATGTAACTTATTATTACTGGGTAGTATTCAATTGAGTAAATGTAAAAAAAAAGTGTATTCACGCAAACCCTACTATTGGATATTTACATTGATTCCAATTCTTCACTCCTGTGACACTGCAGAAAACATCCTTTTACATAACATTGGTGTACATTTCTAATTCCTTAGGATAAATGGTTAGATATTCAGTTAGTAGGTCAAAAGACATAAATATTTTTAAGGCTTTTGGCATATTGCTAAATCACTGATGAGAAAGTTATACCAATTTCTATGAATACCACCTGCATATAAAAGGACCCCTTAACCCTCAGCAATAGTGAATATTAACCTTTTGAGAACTCTTGATCAATGGGTGGGTGAACACGGAATTTTGTTGACTCAATTTGCATTCCTTTGCTTTCTATTAAGATTGAACATTTATCAATAATTCCTATGGATTCTTTTTAAATTGTTGATTAGTGTCCTTTTTGTGTTTTTCCTTTGGGATGCTTAACTTCTTTTACTGATTAGTAGAAAATTCTTTATATATTAAGGATATTGCTCCATTATCTTATACAATGCAAATTTTTGTCCTATTTTGTCACTTACACTAGAACTTCTTTTGTCTTTTTCTATGCTGTGCAGTGACAATTGACAGTTATAATATTTAAATACATAACCTAGAGAAAGTAATTTATTTTTTCTTGGACTCAGTTGTCTCATCTGTAACACATGTATTTGGAGAGGGATGGGGACAGTTGGGAGAAATTGGTATGACTTTCTCATCAGTGATTTAGCAATATGCCAAAAGCCTTAAAAATATTTATGTCCTTTGACCTACTAAGTCAATATCTAACCATTTATCCTGAGGAATTAATTAGAAATGTACACCAATATTATGTAAAAGGATGTTTTCTGCAATGTTATAGGAGTGAAGAATTGGAATCAATCTAAATATGCATTAGAATCAGACAGGTTGGATGATATGATCTGTCACAACTCTTTCACATCTAAGATTCCATGATTCCATTATTTCCCCACTCTACGCTCATCACTGCAGGTAATCAAGCCACGTGGAACTTTCTTTGATCTTGTATGTTTTGGACAAGGATTACCATTGTTTATTAAGTTACAGTGCTACAAATTCAGGATTAATTTTCTTTTAATGAAGAAACTTCTGCATGTCTCCAGGGTGTTTTTTTTTTCCTGTTAAATTGTTATGAACCATTTCCACTTAAAAAACAGCAATAACTTCGGTGAGTTAGGCCTGCCATTTTCCTGAAATTGTGGCTAATGAATGACCTTGCAGACAGAAATGCACAACACAATTAGTTACCAAAGTTTTCTTCCTGACTCTGAGCCTGCTTAACATTTTTATCATGTGTGTGGACAGACACATAGAGCTTCTGAGATATAAAATAATGTACTTGTGGCTGCACTGTTAATAGAAGAGATAGTACAGTTTACACCTGAAGCCATCATCAGTGATGTCTGGTTAATAAGAGATGCTGCAGTTTGTTGACAGGTGGTTCTTATGGTGAGTTGCATTTGTTAAGTGTGGGGATATCTGATTTCTAGATTTATGTATTCTATGGAATATTCTCTATTTTTATACTTTGGTGATAATGGAGAAGTTCCAAAGCATTTCCCTTTCAACAGACAGTAGATTTTGCTTCGTAGTATTGGTAGTATTGAATAGGAAGATCTTGTATGTGTGTGTGTGGCCTACCTTGATAAGTCACAGGAAGCCTCTTTGAGAAGCCACATGATTCTCTTTTTAAAGACTTTTTAAATATTACTTAGAAAAAAATACTTATTGATCACAGATTCTAGAATCTGGCATTTCTTGCAGAAAAAGTCTGTAAGGAACCCTGACTCTAAGCCATTTCTCATTAAAGTATTGTGTTTCCTGTTTTGTTCATTGCAGTTTTGAAAGATTCACCTTATAGCCAGTTTCCCAGAAAAGCTTAGTATATAATCACCTATAATCAGCACTTTATTTCTAGTTAAAATATTACTGCCTCCCCCAGTCTTACTAGGAGTGGGTCTGGATGGTTTCTCCTTAGAAAGTCACTTCTTTGATATCAAGTATACTAGATTCCTACTACTTCCTTTAATTCCAGCCCCCAATCCAATATAGTGGTTTTTACTTCTTTCTTTTCATCGCTGAGTACTTGAAGATGGTTCTTGCTGTTTTTTGGGTTATAAACTAGTGTAATGAATATGATATTTTTGAAAGCTTCCTGATTTAGGTCTCTTTGTTAGTAAGTTCTCCTCTACTTTGTCCACCACTTGTGGCTTAGCCAACAAAGCTGGAGACTAATAAAGGAGTATGTGACACAAGGGAAGGCAAACAGGAAGGAAAAGTAAAAGAAGAGCTTTGGCAGCAGCTTCAGAAGGATTGTAGGAGGGTGAAAAGAGTGAGAGATGAGGCAAGGGCGAGTCAGGGACAGCCCCATCTCCTTTTTCTGGCTTTGGCCTGTGCATGGTGATTATGCAAACTCAAGGGAATGATGGGGACAGGAAATTCCCTTGATTCATTCTGCTCTTCTGTGAGAAGACTGCCTTGCAGCCTGCTTTCCTATTAACCTGGAGCTAGTTGCAACTGAGAAACTCCATGGCATAGCCTGAGAAGAAGATCTGGGTTCGGATCGCTGAGCTTCCTTTGGCTGGTGTGTTTAAATAATCAAATTTATTTAATAGAATCCTGGTGTTCTCACATGCTTCCATGGGAGGTGTGGAGACTCTCCCAGCTGGCTCTCTGGCTGGTCACATGCCTAACACAATAATAGCAACAATAGTAACAAACACTTTTATAGCACTTATAGGTGACAGATATTGCCCAAAGTACTTTGTTATTTAATCCTCATAGCAACTCTGAGAGGTAGATACTATTATTATTATCCTCCTCCCCATGTTATATAAGGACAGCCAGTCACAGAGATATTAAATAGCTTTCCCAAGGTCACAGATAGTAAGTGGTGATTTGACAATAGACAATTTGATGTCAGAATCTGGGGATAACCGTTGTGAAGACTGAAGTGGTCCTATAACCAAGGGCTACAGGACAAACTGCTTGGGCCACATCTTAGGATGCCCATGGCACCAGCAGGAGTTAGCTAGAGAGGACTGTGGAACCCTGAGTGAATGGAGAGAAGTGATGGACTACCCTATTCAACAGCAGATGCTAGAATGCTCAGCAATGAGATGAGTTTGTGATGCGGAGAGTTGCACAAAGGACACAAATATATATATGCCACACATTCACCTGCTGCTCCAAGAGCATGTTAGTCTCTGTCATATACCCACTGCCAACTGGAGGAAGGAAGGAAGGGAGAGGAGTAAAGATCTGAATGGCAGCCTTTATCACAATAAGACAGTGTTACCTAATCTAATGGTGCAAATGATGAGTTTGGAGTGGGAGTACTCTATTGGACTAAAATTAATTTTTTTTCTCTGCCACCCCATGGGTGAGGCTCAGGAGGAAAACTGAATCTGTAATAGTCAAGCTGAGGGAGGAACATTTTCCCTGAACACCCAAGTGTAGCATTAAGTATCCAGAAGACTAGAAGTAATTTTCTTTTTCTGTGCATTAAAGGTACTAGAGTGTAGTTTTGTCATCATCCATAGGGGGAAAAGCAAACCCTGGATGTATTATTATCATTTTCCACTAACCAGAGTGAAGTGTGACTCAGCCAAAAATATCAGCAAAAAAGTGTTTTTGTTTTGTTTTCTATGTAAAAAATTAGTGTAACTCCATGACTCCTGAATTCTTGCAGATTACTAGACTGCATTTTTTTGTTAAAATAACCATTAGAACAAAAGTCCCTTCAGCTCCACACAATTTATTCTGATGGCTAATGTAGGAGCCAATTACCTTTCCATTTCTGGAAGGATAGGGAATAGTAAGGCCATATGGGACAATTGCTTAATTTAAGAATTGTGTATATTTGCTCTTGACAAAGACTCTCTTGACTGTTTGGTATGGAGACAGTCCAGGGAGTGGGTGGACAAGGCCAGGTGTTCCAGAGCCTGACTCAGCAGAGTGGAGTGAGTGCCTGGGGGGCTTCCCAGGTGATGATGGCCCTCAATTGCACATTGGGATTCTCAGGCAGAATCTACTGGGACTATCTGAGGGCAGTTGGGGACCTAAACAAGCCTGGGGTTAAAGTTTTGATGTTATGTGGCTTATGGTCTGGAAAATTTGGGGGTTGGATAAAATCTTTCATGGACTTCCTAGAGGTTCCTATCTGCTCAGGGTAGAATGCCCCAAACTGTAAGCATTTGAGGACAGTCTTTACTATAACCACCTGTGGTGTTATTTATTTAATACTTTTGTTTAAATTGATTCAGTATGTCAACTTAAATACATTTGTTAAAGTAGGCAAATTTTTATGATTAACATAAATGATTAAAAAAACTTTTCCATAAGTAGGAGGTCATAATTAATACAAATACCAAGATAAAACAAAACAGTGACACAAAATCTAATCAACTGTTGTTGCCTGCATAAAGCTCTGAATCTGTAGCCTGGCCTACGGTTTTCATAAAGAGAGATTAGTGAGTATCTAAAAAATGTTAAAGGCCTAATTTGTACCAATTTAGACTTTCCTTGATGTAAATAGGATTGAAAGAGAATTGAAAAGGTGATAATGCTGTTTAACTCAGTGTCCGTGTGCCACTGAAAACCATCTATTACTTAAAATCATCTCAATGAATTTTTTTTATAACCATGGAAATACTGATTTAGGAGAAGATACACTTTCTTTCCCCAGGACAGTTGATCGTGCCTTACCCAGCTTGGGGCTCTAGAGCCTTGCTGGAATGACCCCAGTGAGGAAGGGCTTGGGAGCATGCAAATGGTGGGCACCCAACTGCCTCTCAACCAACACAGTCTATGGTGTAGTATAACATATACTTTCTCTTTATTTTGAGATGGAAAATGTGTAATTAAGAAAAAAACAGGCACTTCTCATTTGGGTGCTCCAACCACAGTGCATTTCTTAACATAGACAAGATGGTTGTGTTTGTGGACAGTGAAAAAAATTGCCAATTGGCCTTTAAAGGAGGTTAGTCAATATCTGGTACTGCAATGTACAGCACTGAAGTTAGGGAGTGAATTAGTTTCCTGTAGCTTCTGTAACAAATTACCACAAATTCATGGCTTAAAACAACAGATATTTATTTTAGCACAGCTCTGGAGTCCAAATTGGAGATCAGTTTCACTCGGCCAAAATCTATGTGTTTGCAGGGCTGCACTCACTCTAGAGGCTCTAGGAAAAAATCCACTCCTTGACTCTTCCAGCTTCTAGTGGTTGTCAGCATTCCTGGGCTTGTAGCTGCATCACTCTAATCTCTGCCTCCATAGTTATTGCCATCTCCTCTGCTGTGTGTGTGTTCTCCTTTTGCTTCTCTGTCTTAGTTAGCTGGGGCTAAGTTGGGGCTGCCATAACAAATTTAAGCTACACACTGGATGACTTAAACAACAGACATTTATTTCTCACAGTTCCAGAGGCTGAGAAGTCTAAGATCAAGTTGCTAGCAGATCTGGTGTCTGGTAACAGCCCTCTTCCTGGTGTGCAGACAGCTGTCTTCTCAGTGTATCCTCACATGGTTGAGAGAAAAATCACCTTTCTTGTGTTTATTCTTCTAAGGGCACTAATTTCATTCATGAGGGCTCTACTCTCATGACCTAATTACCTCTGTAGGGCCTTACTTCCTAATACCATCACCTTGGGGGTTAGGATTTCAATATATGAGTTTCAGAGAGACACAAACATTCAGTCCATAATACTTTCTTTTCAAAGAACATTTGTGATTGGATTTAGGACTCATCCAAATAATTCAGGATAATCTTTTCATCTCAAAATCCTTAACTCAATCACACTTTCAAGGGTACTTTTAGCAAATATGGTAACCTTTATAGGTTTCAGGGATTAGGAGGTGGATGTATTTTGGAAGGTCCATTTTTCAGCTTACTACAAGGAGGGAGGGTTATCTTGTTAGAATGGGGAGATAAATTTGTAAAGCTCCCACCAAGAACCAGACATTGTGCTGTATATTTTGTGTTAGCTTATTTACTCCTGACAACAATCTCATGAAGTATCACTGTCCACATTTCACAGATAAGAAAACCATAACAGAGAGCTTAAAAACTTGTCCAAGATTACAAAATTGCAAAATTAACAAGTGGCAGATGCTTTAACAATCCCAGTTTTCCAGCAGCCAAGTTGAATGATATTACAGCCTCACTGATCTTATGTTATCAGGTGAACATGTTCTGCTTTCCTGAATGCATTGGACCCATCTGGTGTCTGCTTAAGCTCCTTGTTTTCTGCTGAAGCCACCTTTAATATAAACTTGTCATGACAGGCCAGAGTGAGGACATGATTCCAATGTCCTGTAGTCCTGACTATACTGAATTCATGGGTGAATGTAGACTTCCTTAAATCAAAAGGAGGAAAAAAAAAAAAAACAACCTGGTGGCTACAGTACATCAAATATCTCCTTATTTAATATCCAAGCTGCTTCAGAGTTAGTCAAGTGTTTAGTAGTTTTGTTGAATTAATAACTACAATGATAAGTTGTTTATCTTGCCTACAAGAGGCAGAAACATCTGAACTATTCACCTTCATGCACGCTTTTTGTGTGGCTCTGTAAATTATTTTTAGTAGGTGCTGTAATTGTTGTTAAGATGGAGCTTCCTAAGGCTCTTAAACATGAACTTGTCCAACAGCTTTACTTTTACAGAAGTTTTGCAAGGATAATGAAACATTCCGGCAGGAACAAACTTGCCTAGGATACTTCATTCAAGGTCTAGGTTTGGGGAAAATATTAGTAATGACCTTCATGTGTCCTCCTTCAATCCAATTGAAATTCAAAAGCAAATTATGATGAAATATTTTTGCCACCATCTGGTTAAATGAGGTTTTCTAATTGTCTGTGTCATGGGCTAAGCTTAAAGGGGAAGAGTGGCAAGGAACTAATTCCCCACAGACCAAAGATGTGTTGATGCTATTTAAAACGCCTGTCAGGGTCTGGTTTCTGAATTCTAAATATAATACTGCTTTACATGTGGAGCAGAGAAGAAGTGACCTAGTGATGTAGGTGGGGGCTTTCTGTTGACACACAATGTGAAAAAACAGATCTTAGGTGAGTTCATCTAAGAGCGTTCAGTATTTTGCCCCATGTGTTTATTTTTGCAGAAGTGAATCTAAAACACACAAATAAGCAGATTTTGGTTATCATTCACATAGGAAGAAACAGATTTCATACTTGTGATTCAGAGCTGTTTGCTTTGGAATTCTGTGTTTTCCCATTGTAAGCTGGGTAAAGTGAGGGTGTTGTACCCTTCCTACTACCTTCCAAATGTAACCTACAGGCAGCTTCCCATGATATCGAACAGGTGTTCCTTTCTGATTTCTAAAGGCTTTGTATTTGTTTTGGACACTCCCCTGTGTTCAGCTTATTATCTTATTGCTTTGCCCCTGCAGAATTTATTGCATTAAAGGGCCCACTGCTGGCTGTGAGCTATGAGTAGTAAGTCCAGAGTTTGAGTCCTCATGAATTAGGGCACCAGATGCATAAGTCAGATAAACCTGTTACCCCTTCAGCCCATGGGATATCTCCATTCCGAACCCACCTTCTGCAAAGTTAACAATTTAGATTAAATTAGTTCAGAACACAAGAAGGCAATTTTCATTTGTAAAGGGATTAGTTGTTTTTCTTTTCTTAGGCTAGAACAGCAGTCTAAATACAAAGATAAATTGAAATGGGATTTCATTTATAAATGGCTTTCACTAATATAAATAATAAAATGAAGGAAAGCTATTTGGGTAATGCTGAATAGTGTCTGATCATGGCATTTTAATAACTGTAGGTAATAAATTTAAGGTTTTAATTTTCCATGCTAGTATTTTCACTGCTGTACAGGACTATACCAATGTGGACTGATGATGCCTATTAGGACCCTTCCTCCAGGAGAACTCACAGAGGTACTGACCCATCAGCTTCTAGGGCTGCACAGGAGTGAGCCAGGAAGGAAATAGTTTTTGGCTTAGAATAATTTACATTCCTAATGCATCTTAGTCTGTAAAAAATTTGGCCTGAATGCTTTATACTGGGGAAACTCTTATCCATGCTATAAAATATAATCAAATGAATTTCATGGTAATGAATTACTCAGATTTAATGAATTTTTCTTTAAATGTGGAGTTAATGTCCTATTTTAGAATTACTTTCATCCAGTGAGTATTTAAGTGAGTCATTACTCACTTAAATATTCTATGGATTCTTTCATAGACACCAGAAAAATGGAGTTAAAATGTCAGTTCCTCATTTCCATTTGCTTAAAAAGTACAATTATTAAAAATAACCACAATGGAGATTCTAACATGTCGAGACAATTCATACTTTTCTGTAGGTCAGGTGACTTCTGAGGGAAATTGTGCAGTCTCTGCTTGCCACCTGCTCCTTTGGTCATAGATTAATAACATCTGACCAAGCATGAAGGCATGCTGGGGCCATCTGCCATTACACATAGCAGGATGTGCTTCGGCTTTACCAAGTAGAATTCTGACAAACTACATGGTACCACTCTTAGTAGATAGTTATCCTTTTGAGCTGCATGACCCAGTTATTTTGATAACAGGAGTTCAGTATTCATCTTGATCAAACCAGAACTACTTAATCTGCTTGGTAGTGGTTAATGTACTAGGCCATGTATATAATTTCAGTGATAATTGTGAGATTTCTTTTCAATTTATGTAGTAATAGGATGTCAAATACGACCTTTGCGTTTGTCTCTGTGCTTTGATGTGGTCTACAAAGTTAAGAAACACAGATGCCAAGAACCTCCGCATTCTAAGTGAATTGAATTCTCTTTCCTCCATGCCAATCCCTCACCTTCCACTCCCGTGACCAAAAAACCACCCCTGCCTTCACTCCCACAGTCATCAGAACTGTGACCACTGTTCTCTCCACCAAGATTTTTTTATGCTCTGGTATTTTGTTGCCATGGAGCTCAGAGACTCTATGGATGACGGAGAAGCATGCCCCAGAGGCTTGGCATCCACTGGAACCTTATATATCCACATAAAGGTTCTTATGAATCAGAGACCCAACCTTTTCCCAGGCTTTCTCTTTCAGGATATGAAGAGATCCCAGCGCTATCATTACTGGCATTCCAAAGGAAGCCCACCCAGCAGCCAGAAGGTATGAGAACCATGGAAATGACCTCAGCTCAGGGACTAAGAGGACTTGTTCTAACAAAACCTAGCCAGGCTACCTAGGGCAAGCCATTTGACCTCACAGTGTTTTAGTTTTTTTTAACTTAAAAATGAGGGGACTAGAATTGATGCTGTTAAAATGTGTTACAAAATTTCACAGTGGCGTCTCTAGGACTAGTGGCCAGACCTCACATCACCTCCCTTCTTCCTCCCATCTGGAATAAGACTGATTACCTGGCAGTGAAGCAGCTATCTCGTGACAATGAGGCAACCAGTATGAGAATGAAGTCTGGCACAGTTTAGATTGTGGCACTGGGCCCTGATGACATCACTTAGGTGCCTTCCCTCCTCTGGGCTGCGTTTTCTCAATTTCTTGTTGTATAAAACAATAAACTCATATAGTGAAGCTACTCTTAGTTGGTTTTCTGTTCCAAACAGCTGAATGCAGTTCTAATGAATGCAGCCTTAAACTGGCATTGTTCATCAAACAGTTCTGCGATCAATAATTGTGCTTAGCATTCAGTTAGTATTTTGTAACCATCTGCAGTAAAAACTCTGTTTCTATTAGATACTTGAAGGTTATTTCTTTTAATGGGGGAGGATATTTTTAGCATCCCCACAGATAATATTGCTTTAATGTTCTTTTATAAATGTTTTGCCTTTAGATAGCAAATCTAGGCACAATATTTATAATCCACCTTTTCCTCATATACTGATAATAGAGAGAAGGTATTTCATAAATCAGACTATGAAATATGAAATTGGAGAAACTACTCCATCATTTACAACTAGTATAGTTAATTGTGGTGATTTTTCAGACTAGAAGAGGCGGTTGTTCTCTTATGCCCTAAAGTAACTAACTTCCTTGCTAATTTTTAGATAAATAGACATTCATTTCTTTTTACCTTTAATAAAGCAAACACAGTTATTGCTTGTAAAACAGAATGGCAATTTTAACTTTGGAATAAAACTTAGATCTGAGTTGTATTTTATCAGTTAAATTTAATTAATAAGTAAATATTTAATCTTTTAAAATTTTGAAATATTCTACCCTTGTATATATTTACATCTTGATAAATATCAGTGGATTGCTAAAATAAATTGAAATGCAACTCAAGTCTTCAAGCAAACACAAAAAGTCTTTGGAATAAGATTCTGGCTTGGAATTTGAAAATGTTGAAGACATATTTGGTTGAAAGATGTAGTGGAAACATGTTACCTAGGTTACATGAATTTATGATCAAAAATATAAAATGGATCTTTTAAAAGCATATAATCCACCCCCCTCCAATTTAAATATATCTGAAATCTGTTGCCAGTTTGATGACTCCTGCTTTACAACATCACCCATATTTTTTACACATTTTTATATCACAGGGAAAACATCTTCTCCAGAGAGTTAATATCCCTATTCTGTAAAGGTATAATGGTTTATTTATAACATGACATTTTTATCATAGGTCACTGGAGAGAAAAATTAGGTTTTCTTTGAAAGAGATCAGAATGATAATAGAAACCTTAATTTGGATTTCTTACTAATATGTTAAATTTCTATAAAATAAATGACATTCCTGTAACATAAAAGGAATTATAGAGTAATAAAAAGGATGTGGCCTTTGAAATCAAACAACTTATATTAGAATCTCTGTTCTCCCAAGTCTACCTGTGGCAGACAGTTGCTTGTCTGGCTGCCCACTCCTAGCCCCTTTCTCTTTCCCCATGAGAGGTTAAGAAAGTAAGATCCTGGCTTCCCCAGCCTCCCTTCCAACTAGGCTGTGTGACCCAGTTCTATCCAGTAAGCTGCAAGGGGATGCCTCCAGGCATTTTTAAGGAAATTTTTTTCCTTCAAAAGAGAGAACAACATGAACAGAAAGTCATTTTCTTTTTTTGCCACCATTCCCACTTCTTCGTCTTGCATTGGACCTGTAAATGGATAAAATGGCTGTAGTCATCTTTTGACCAAGAAGGGGAGGACACAAAGATGCCAGTGACCCTGACCTAATGCCCCTATCTTGTTGAATCAGTGACCCAACCAATGCTATGGTTACCAGCTATCTGAGTCCTTGTTATATGTTAAAAAAAAAATACTTTCATTGCTTGTATCCAGCAGCATTCCTTTCTGATGTGTGAATTTATTATAATGAGCAAATATTTTAACTTCCCTGAGCTTCAATTTCCTTTTCTGTACAATGGGAATTACAATACTTAACTCAGAGGTTGTGGCTATTATTTTGGAAAAATTCATTGATAACATATTTGAGTAGTGTAATACATAGTAGAAGTTCACTAAAAAACACAGGTTGAGTATCCCTTACTGGAAATGCTTGGCACTAGAAGTGTTTTGGGGTTCATATCTTTTCAGATTTTGGAATATTTGTATTATATCAGTTGAGCATCCCTAATCTGAAAATCTGATATCCAAAATGCTCCAATGAGCATTTCCTTTGAGCATCATGTTGGTACTCAAAAAGCTTCAGATTTTGGAACATTTCAGATTTCAGATTTTCATATTAGGGATACTTAACCTATAGCTCATTTTAGCTATATTAGTGGAGCTGTGTTTCCTTAACCAACTTGAGGAAGATAGAATTTAATAAGGCTATACTAGTTTACCAAAACTACATGTTAGTTTTAACTATACTTTCTCATTTAAATCTTCCAATAAATATACAAGAAAGGTATAATTTTCCATTTACATATGAGGAATCTGGGGCTTAGAAACAGAGACCGTTCCAAGGTCAAATGGTTTGAATGTGTCAGAGCTGGTATTTATGCCCTAAAGATTGCCTTCCATGCTCTGTGGGATAGGAAATCTCTGAACTGGGACCATGAGAAGAAAATGTTGAAGGCATATTTGGTTGAAAGAGGTAGTGGAAACAAGCTAGAGAAGCAGCAAATTTCAAACTCAGCCAGAGAGGCTGAAGATGAGAGATGCTGATGGGTCTGGAATATGCACACGTGTATCTAAGGATGCCGGTGGGAGGTGGAGAGAAGGACTTGGCAGCAGCTGTGACAGGGTACAAGAAGTATGGCTGAGAAACAGGAGCCAAGGATCAGGGTCCAGACTAGTGGATAAGGCTGGTGGTGGACTCACATGCCTTCATGAGCCAAGATGGTAACAAGAATGTGTGAATCTGGTGGAAGCAAGACAAAAATGGATGGGGGGATTGGCAACTGGAGAGAGGGTGCAAGCCCCAACTAAAAGCATTAAAAAAAATTTAAAATGCTGTGCTAACAAAATCAAACATGCCCATGGAGAGTATTTGATCCCCGGCCACTGGTGTGTAACCTGGAAAGTAATGTAGCAGAAAATAGAAGTCCATGTTGCAAATAACTTCTTAGTCCAAGCTATTTTCTTTACATCATGTTATTTGGCATTCATTTACTCTTTTGTTCATTCATAGGTTTTACCAATCGACATCACTTGGTGTCTTTGGACCAAGTTCTATTCTAGGTACTGGGGTTATTGAGACTTCAGAATGAAACAAAACACAGTCCCTGTTCTCAATAGAAAGAATATCATATTTATAAATTGTAATAGTACATAAGGCGGCCTTAAAATAGCTCTCTTATAGAGTGCCTTGGAGCATAAAGGGCAGAGCAACTAACCTGCCAGGAGTGATCCTGGGAGGCTACCCAGAGAAGTGAGACTTTACTGAATTTATACAAAAAAAAAAAAAAAGATTTTACTTTTGCTACAGAGTGTGCATGAGATGGAAGGCAGTGGTCAGAAATGGGAAGATTAAGGAAAAGAAACTCTACTTTAGGAAATAGATGAGAATGATTTTATTTTATATGTCAAAGTTTCTGGGTTAAGTAATTCATTTCAGGCAGAGGGAACAGCATATGCAAAGGCCAAGAGACATTAGAATAGGGGAAGGGGTATTGCTTATCAAGGCATAAAGCCTTGAAGGAAGGCCAGATAATAAAGGGCTTTTATGACAAGAAGTTAGGGCCTTTGGATTTTATCCTGCAGGCAATTTGAAGGATTTTAATCAGGAAAATTCATGGGCAAATTAGCTTTAAGAAGTATAACTCTGGGCTCTTGCTGGAGAAGGATTATGGGAGGAGCAAGATTAAAGACAGGGAGACTGTAGAGAGGCTTATTCCATAGCACAGATGAAATATGATAATGGATTGGACTGCAATGTGGGAAAAAAGGAGACTGATAGGAGAAATAGGAAGTTACAATGATAGGCTGTGCTTATTGTTTAGAAAAGGCAGGAGAGAGAGGGAAAAGTCTAGGTTGGGGGCTCTCAAATTCCAGTGAGCAACAGAACCACCTGAAAGGCCGCTAGTGGTTCTGGGCTGGGAATTTGCATTTCTAACTAATTCAGTTTTATTTTCCATGAATGATAGAGTAATAGAGGTAGAAGGAACCTTATTAATTTAGGCTTCTATAATTAGAAATGTGGAATAATTTGGAGAGATGATCAATGAAGTTTCTTTGTGGTAAATATTATAAGAATTTTGTAAATATTGTAAGAACTTGTAAGCAAGCAAATTATAGAAATATTGAAATAATAATTAGTACCCATAGAAAATACTTTTTGCAAGGAAATATAGAAAATGTTATTTTCTCAGAAGAGCATCCTAGAGGTAAAGTTTGCCTGGAAGATAATAAAAAGTCCATTACTTCCTGAGGCTTTTGCAGGT
The DNA here is from genome assembly GCA_023783475.1 of Daubentonia madagascariensis. Classification (NCBI taxonomy): domain Eukaryota; kingdom Metazoa; phylum Chordata; class Mammalia; order Primates; family Daubentoniidae; genus Daubentonia; species Daubentonia madagascariensis. Next base: position 11,355,099 of record JAKFHU010001670.1, read on the forward strand.
TTCTACTGCTCCCTGTTTCCCCTTTGCTGCGGATTGGTCCAGTCATTGCAAACACATTTGGGTGTTTGATGGTGCAGCTGTGGCTGCTGAGAGTAGTGTTTTTAAAATGTGGTCCTGAGATCTCCACCAAAGTCTGACCAAAATCAGAATCTCAGGGGATGGAGCCTTGAATCTATATTATCAACAGCCTTCCAAGGTGATTCTTACTCACACTGAAGTTTGAGAACCACTAGCATAGATATTTGGCTTTCAGGGAAAAAAGATTTTCTTCTGTCAAGAGTAGAAATAGGTATCACTTACATTTATAGTGATCCAGCTTGCTGTGACTACACCATTTTCTCTTAAAAAGCAATTGTGCTAGGAATTCATCCCAGTCCACAAACTCTGGTGTGTAAGAAATAAACTCACTCCTTCTTTCCTTCCTCCGTTTCTTCCTCCCTCCTTTCCTTCTACCTTCCTTGCCTCCCTCCCTCTCTGCCTTCCCTCCTTTGCTCTCTCTATCCAACTCAGCTCGGTATTTATTATGAAGTCCCATCCCTCTAGAAAGTGAGGCTTTAACTTTACTGCGCCGTAGAACCCTCTGGCAGTCTGGCAAAGCCCAGGGTCCTTTTTCAGAATAATTTTTTAAATGCACAAAATAAAATACATAGAAGGACAAAGGAAATGCATTGATTAGATTTGAAGTATTTGCTGAAAATTAAAACTGTTTCAATAGTAAAAAAACTTAAGTGTGCTAGAGTAATGGACATGCTTTTTTATGAATGTATTAAAAATAAAACCTGAAGGTGGTTCTGATAATTGTCATAATTTCGTAGTGATGAGCATAAATGATATTCTGAGATATCTGCAACAACTCTGATGTAATATAAAAGTATCCATGATTTCTATTGGTGACAAATTCTGCCTTACTACTTGCTCTGCAGTCTTTCATGATTGCAAGAGATGCTAAATATCAGTCAGAAGTTAGTGGAAATGAAGATATTGTTTTTCCCCCAATCTAAATGCTAGACACCAGGTTAAAGTGCCCTGCTCTAGTATGTTGGAAACTTACAGTTCAGGGTCATTTCTATCTTCCATGGCATCCTCTGTAAGTTCTAGGGGCTTATCTAGTGCCCGTAAGTTTGTGTTGGAGAGTTCTGGTTTTCCACTGTCATCTTCTCTGGCTGGCATCAGCTGGGATGTCCACAATTGTCTCCTCAGATGTCAGTTTATGCAGGCTGCTGCTCTGTCAATTTTCTTTCAAAGATCTCCCTTAGGTCTAATGGCTCCTTCTGTCTTCTGTGCCACTCTGGGGCAAGCAGAATCCTGCTGTTCTTGTGTCATAATAAGGCATGGAGAACACTGTCAGACATTCTAATATCTTGTACACCCAGGTACATGGTGCAACCAATTTTTCTCTGGAGACTTGCTACCTCCCCATGGCTCTACCTGGAAGATTGCCTGTATTCCAGGATTCTGCAAACCTATTTGAGTATTTCTTAGCCCAGGAGCATGGTTGGGTGGGTGGCAAGGGACAGGGTGCCATTCTCAGAGTTCACGTAGCACCTAAACCCTTAATACTTTCTCTGTGACTTTTCTTTTGCATCGCATCTTTGAATTAGAATCCCATTCTAATCTTGTGACAGGAGAGGAAAGAGTCTTTTCTTAGTCGTCAAACACCATTCTAAACAAAGTATCCGTGAGTCCCTTCTAACACCCTTTTTCTTTGAACACTATTATTCTCTTGCTGCTTTAACGCTGTTTCTGGAGGTAATGATCTGTATGTTAGGGAGAAGACCAAAGAGTGAGCTTCTCCAGTACTAGTTAGGGTAAAACTAAGCTACTGTAATAAAGAGGCCCCAAGTCAAATGGCTTAAATAAAAGAGAAGCCTGTTTCTTGTCATGTTTGAAAGAGAGTGGCCAGCATGTACGGGTGCCTCTGCCCTATGTGATCATTCAAGGTTTCAGGTTTTTCCCATAGTTTTGCTTCATTTACCCCTTGGGTGTCCTCTTCTACATGAAGCTTTGTTACTCTCGGTGGGAAGGAGGGAGAGAGGAAATACAGGTTTCCTTTTAAGCAAATGGCACTCAAATTGCTCATAACACTTTCACTCATACCTTGCTCATGAGAACTCAGCTACATGGTTACTCCTGAGTATGGGGAGCCTGGGCAATGTTGTCCCACCTGGGCACCCGAATGTCCAGCTAAACTCTCATATTTGAGCAAGAATGAACTTTGGAGGAACAACTAGCAGGCTGCCACAATTTCTTTACATGTATTTTCCCCTCCTATTTTTGGCCAACCACCTCTCTAGATGTTAACCTGAACATTTGACTTACACCATACAGTTTCACCCAAAGCTTGAGCAATATTATTCCAATGCTATTTTTTGGAGGGTTGGGGAGATACCTGGGAGAGAACTTAAGCTTTGTTCACTGCTAAGTTTAAGAAGCCTCTGAGTGTGTGAGGGAACTGGTGAGTGTTCTGACAAATGTTTGCATGCAGGGGGAAAAGCCTTTTTGGGGAGACCTCATCCTTAAGGCAGGAAGCCTGCTGAGACCAGCTGGGCCTGAGGCTTTTCACATTGTAAGGGAGTAGTACAGCTGGTGTAGATTGTCACTTAACCACTGATAGCATGTTTGGGTTCTTGGGAGGAGGTGTAATGTGTAACTAACACCCCAAAGAGCTATTCTACAAATTATGTAATATTTTTGGACCCAAAATGGACTGCTTTTTGGGACCATTCCAATGTCTTTTTAATTTAAATAGGAGAGTCAGTTTCCTCCCATTGTGCTCTAAAGACTATGCAGTTTTACCCCTTGCAGACCCAGCAGTGCACCTGTGCAGGACTGTGGAGCTGAGGTGCTCCAAGGGAGGGGGACTGTCCAGGTGGAAGCAACACAAGGTAGCCTTAAGTGCTTGGTGGAACTGGTATTAGCAACATGATGAGCATTATGCCTAGAAGAGGACTGATTCCCACTAACAAGGAGACTGCTGTATCCAGACAATGACTGCAGAAGTTCTAGGGAGCAAAGCAGAAGAGATTAACAGCAGCACCGGGGAGAGCAGCTTGGACAGTGATGCAGAGGCTGGCGGTTGAGCACGTGTGAGAATGCTCCCGTGACTCCCAGAGTACCTGGGTTAGACATCTTGCTTAAGTTGGTGGGAGCCAGAACCAGGGCAATTTAGATTCCATAACATAGAGACCTGTACTGCTTAGGCAAAGTGCAAATCATTCCCTTTTAATGTTAAAAAAGGACTTCTACTTAATAAACTTCATACTTTACAACTCTGTAATTAAAATTTTAAAATATTACATAATTTAAATTTTACTAATGTATACTAAACGATATTTCCCCTGACCCTAATCTTCATTCCTTAAAAATTTTGCATTAGTAGAGAATGGACAATGATGTAAGATGAGACAGTATGCATTGATAATTGTAACTAAATCTAGAGGAAAACTGACCAATAATCTTCCCAAATAATCTTTTGGACCTTCATAATAAATACCTTGTTATTTCTTCTTTAGTTTATTGCATTCATACCCTTATTATAAATTATTTGATTTATAGATTGTTAAAGCCAGAAGATACCTCCTCTGAGATTAATTAGTTATAGACAGGGAAATGTGCATCCCAGAGAGGTTAAGTGACTTGCTTAAGAGCAAACAGTTTCTCACTCCCTCTGTAGTATGCCATGCCACACTCTGCAGTGCATAGCCCAGTGCTTTGCTCATTGATGGAGCTGTATAAATCAGCTGAAATTAGCCAACTGAATCTTATTTATGAGATAAATTTTTTACAGCTGTCCCCCCTTATCTGCAGAGGCTACGTTCCAAGACCCCCAGCAGATGCCTGAAACTGTGCATAGTACCAAACCCTATATATATTATATTTTTTCCTATACATGCATCTTTGATAAAGTTTAATTTAGAAATTAGGCACACTAAGATATTAACGATAGTAACTAATTATAAAATAGAATAGGCTGGATGCGGTGGCTCATGCCTGTAATCCCAGCACTTTGGGAGGCCAAGGTGCTTGAGCCCAGGAATTTGAGGTTACAGTGAGCTATGACTGGGCCTCTGCACTTTAGCCTGGGAAACAGAGCCAGAGCCACAGAGCCAGAGCCAGACCTTGTCTTTAAAAAACAAACAAACAAACAAACACAAAGAACAACTGAGTAAAATAAGGGTTACTTGAACACAAACACTGTGATGCCACAACAGAGCATCTGATAACGCAGACAGCTGCTACGTGTCTCCAGTGTGGATACACAGCATGAATATATGGCTTGGATAAAAAGGAATGATACACATCCTGGACAGGACAGAGCAGGGGGCGTGAGATTTCACCACACTACTCAGAACGACACGCAATTGAAAAGTTATGAATTGTTTATTTCTAAAATTTCCCATTTGATATTTTCAGACTGCAGTTGACTGCAGGTAACTGGAACCATGGAAGGTGAAACTGGATAAGTGAGGACTGCTGTATAGGAAAATAGCAATAGGATTAAAATCTTGTGAGAAGCCATACTTGAATTTAAAAGCCCATTTTTATGTAAGAAACTAGGACTTGGATGCATCCACTATTGGGTGAAACGTAAACAAACGTTTATGTAGTTCTTACCATGTGCCAGGTATTGTTCCAAGTGCTTTACAAATTTTACCTCCTTGTCTTCATTCTAGGCCTAAGAGTTAGGTTATCTTATCTCAAATTTATAGATGAGGAGAGTAAGACATGGATAGGCAAGTGACTTACTGCAGGTCACACAGCAATGTAATGGCAGAGCTGGGATCCAAACCCAGTCAGCCTGGCTCCCCGCTCCTCCTCCAAGGGTGCAGACCATGTAAAGAGTTCTGGGTAATTTCTCTCCCTCTCTCTCTCTCTTCCCCTCTCCCCTCCCTTCTCTCTCTTCCCTCCCTCTTTTCCTTCCTCCCTTTTCACTCTCTCTCTCTCTCTCTCTCTCTCTCTCTCTCATTGCTGAAATGCAAAGCTCCCTTTGGTGATTTCTGCAGCCTGGTCACAATTACCTTGTGGGGCTCCAAGAAGCCAACACTGACATGGCTGACACACCTATTAGTCTGTGTCAGCACTGGATCCACCACAACCAAACATGATGCAACTGAGGAGGGCCTGGGACTCTTGCCCTAACAGAATCTTTGGGCAGAGTCACAGAGGTGGAGACTTATGTGGCTTTACTGACACAGCTTGACAGCTTCAAAAGGCTTCTGTGGCAGCCAGGGTGGCAGGGAAGGGAGTTAAGAGTCTCTCCCAGCAAGACATCAGGGGCTGTAACTTTCTTTCTGCATCTTGCAGAGGTTGTAATTCGTTCTGGGGAAAGCGCTGGAACTTTAAGCATTAGATCTATGTCCTTAAATAACTTTTCTGATCCAAGATTTGAACAAAGTACAAAAGTGTTTAAGTTGTCGTTTAGACTTGCCAGCGAACAGAGAAGTGACTGGAACAAGTGGCCATAAAAGGAAAAGTACTCATTTCCAAAGCCTTTACTGAAATGATTGCTTTACTCAAATTTCAGATTTTCCCTGCAAGATACAAAACTAGCCAGAGACTTTTGGTTCCAACAGTGCTCGTTTTATCTTAATGATATGTGAGGATATAACAGTAGAAAACTGGGAAGATTTTATACCTCAGATGTAATCTAGAGCTAGCAGTTAGTGGGATAGTGGAAAATAGGTTGAGAATAAATTGTGGGTGGATAGCAAAACTTGAAAAAAATCTTTGAAATGTTCTTTGTTGTAACTGTTGTTGTATACCAACTTTCAATACTCATATTGTAGCCCTTTTGAATTCTTAGGTGTTGTGATTTGGCCAGAGTAGAGAAAGGGGTCATTCTTTAATGCATAGTAATTTCCCATCCAAAACCCTATCTTGGGACAGACGGCTTGTCATCTGCCTGCTTGTTTCACTGAGATTGAATAAAGGGAGCATCTTTTCTGTTATAAAAAAGGCAATTCCGTTTTTACAGGCAGGATAATTGTATACAGTTTAAATCAACCCTGAAACAATATTGGAGCCAGATCAGATTCTGAGGTTAAAATAGATATCTTGGTACATATTCAACAGTTTGATAACAAAAGCTCACCTCCTGGGATTTACAGCCTGACAGGCTTTCATTCAATTTAGAAACAAATTAAATGGAAAAACTTGAGCAGAAAAGTGCAGCTCCCAACAGTATGTGTGACTCAGATATTTACCATACTTTTTTAAGATCAAAATACATATTGAATTCTAAGTAGGTACCTGGTTCAGTGTTGTACAATATGAATAACAGATCGTTCTGACCTCAAGAAGTTTACAAATTAGATTAATTTAAGGAATTATCATGGCTTTTGATCTTTTGAGAATTATGGACCCTGAGTTGGTTAGGATTAGATTAATCTGGAAGTGGCAGAAAACCTCCAACTAACTGTGGCTCAAGCAAGGTGGTAGTTTATTCCTCCTTCGTGCAAAGCCAGGCAATCCATCACCAGAGTGTTGCTTCCATGATCATCAAGAATGCAGCGTGGTGTGGGTATCAATGTCACTACTGTAAAATTGTTAATACCTCTGTATTAACACTGAAATTCTTGGAGATTTTCCCCATTTGTTTATCTTGCATATGGAGTTCATGACAAGGCCATTTAACAATGCCTCTTGACCAATCACTTTGGTCATTCATAATGAATGCCTCAAGGAGCAGGACAACATCACTCCAGGATAAAGAAGTAAAGTAGAAACTTCAATACCTGAGCCATCTGTGTCTCAAATGTCATCTCCGCCTTCATGCACTAAATGCAAAGAGGCCCATGCTGGTCAACAGTTCGAGTCATGGATGCTCTCTGTTACCTGAAAGCAAGTTCAGGGGTAATAACTGAACTTCAGGGGCTGAAGTGTGATATTCCAAATGCTCTCGGTTTACATCCAGGGAGGGAGAATGATGATTCCACATGCAGAATGGTGACAAAATAGCTTGCTTATTTAAAATTATCCAAACGGAGCTCAGTGACTGTTGTAGAAGTTCAGTTCACCACCTGTCATTAAGTTCATAACGTAATGATAATTAGGAAGTTGTCAGCAAAATGCTGCACAACTGATCCACAAATGATGAGCTTGCTTGGTGTTTGGTGCTCAGAGGAGGGCCTCTGTCACGACAGAATATCAACTGTCCGGTAAAAATGTGAATTTAAGGTATTCAGTGTCATTTTATCTTTCTTTTTTAAATTATTGAACAGCAAGTGCTGAGAGTTAATTTAATTATATTCTGAAATCATGGCGTACTAACTCATTGCACTTTACAGGGCTTCGTTATTAATTTAATTTTTGCGTTATTATCCCCAATCCCAGTCCCCTCCCCTACATAAACATTCACTCTAGTATGTTTGATAAATGTCCTTCAATAGGTCTGTATTCTTATAAAATAAGCAGGGTTATTTTTTGTGTATTTGTAGTTTAAATTTCTGTAAATATTACTCTGTAGATGTCCCTTAATTTAAAACAAAAAGTCACACTATGTTTTAAAGTCATACTCATGTTATGATACATCCTTGTAGTTCTTCTCTTCTAACTATTTCCTAGGGTTCCACAGCACATACCCACACCACGTTACTGACCCTTTCCCTAATGATGTTGTCTCCAACTCTCCCATGCCACTATCAGTGCTTTTGGGAGTCACAGTGCCTAAGATAAGATACAGGAAATGTAAACAAAAACTGTTAATACAAAAGTTTCAAGCCCCTCTGGGCTATTAGCTTCTACCCTTATCATTTTTCTTGGAAGCTGCTCAATGCTTTTAAGGCATCCTCAGAGTTGCAATTACAAAATCTGTTGGAACATCAACAAAGCTTCTTGCACAGTGGTTCTCAATAGGGGGTGATTTTGCTGTCCTCCAGTCAGGGGACATTAGCCAATATCTGGAAACACTTTTGATTTTGACAACTAGGGAGAGTGTACCTAACAATTGGTAAGTGGCTAGGGACACTACTAAACATTCCACAATGCAGGACAGCCACCCACAACAAAGAATTATTTAGTCTAAAATGTCAATAGTGCTGAGGTTGAGAAACCTTGTTATAGAAGAATTATTTTTAGCTGTGCAAATGTATTCCCTTTATACATTCTTTGAGTTTTGATCTGGTTTGCTTCTCTTGTTCCTGCTTCCTTGCTGCTGTTAAACTGACATTCCTTCCTCATTTGTTTTGCTTTATTTATTGGCTTTTGACTTCTACTTTGCCTTGCTTCTCTAACTGTGGTCACCTGCTTTGATTAGGTTCAGTTCTTGGCAACTTTCATCTGCATACCAGCAAACAGGTCCTACTTAATGAATTAACTGACTTTCCACCTCGATTCTTCCTACTCAATATAAGGCAGCAATATTTCTTGCTGTAAACTAATAATGTGACATCCTGATTCGTACATGCATTTCATCTGTGGAAAAAATACTAGTTACTAAATAATCTCTATTCTCCAGTTCTGCTTTACAAATAGAACCCAGATTTTATTCCAGGAAGAAGAACTAAAATATTTAATATCCAGGCCTCCTTTTCAGTTATTTGACACATGGAAGTGGTAATTGTTGTGTGGGTCTTCTCAAAAGCAGACCTACAACTATCATGGTCCTTTTTCACTGTCTGCCTCTTCTTCCTTATTTTTCCTTGGAATGTGGCCATCGTTATTGGAGTTCCATCCAACAGGTATCCTGGATAATGAGGCAAACCTGATGATGGAAATTAGTGATAAGAATAGTAGAGAGATAGAATTTGAGACTGTAGTGACAGTGCAACCGCTGCATCTGCCTGGTTCTCAACCTCTGGACTTATTTTATGTGAGAGGGAAGTAATACTATACCTTTTTACCATAGTGTGAGCTTAGCTATCTAGAGGGGATGTGAATCTCCTCTAGATGGAAGGAGGTGACTTCAGTGTGTTGGCAGAATGAAGTCTTTGAGCCTAAAAAACTAAACATAGTAATCCCAGACTATGCTGGACTCATGGAGGTAAATTTTCCTCTGTGAAGCCTCCCATTTGTTTGCCATCTTTTCCAGATAATAGATTTTGGTCTCACCTGCCTTCAAGCCTCAAGATTTACACCATTACAAGCCTTCAACATGAGCTATCCACCCATGAAACCATTTTTATTCTAGCAAAATATTTCAGATGGTGTTAACCATATACATGCAATACTTTCAGGTATTATTTACCTGAAAATATTAGCAAGAAGAAACACTTCATGGTCTGGAAAAGACAACAATCTTCAAATCTAGAGAAGTCACCAAATTTCCAAATCAATCAAGAAAATGGTCAAGAATCATTGTTGATTTTGACAGACCACTCCAGGGGAAAAATTTTTTTTTTTCTTAGATGCCATCCCAAAATGGTTTGTATTTTTTGGAACTTAAGGAACATGTGGACTTCATTTAAGGAAATCAAAAAGCCAGTGTTCAGAGGACGTGGGTCAACAGATGTGCTATATCTTTCATTAAAGGCCTGCCAAGTGATTAATGGGTTAATATTGCAAGACTTTTGTTAGCTATCTCCATTCCCTTGAGGAAAAAGGCACGTCATAGCTCAGGATTTATTATAATGTTGCTGTATCTATATCCATTCCTTTTACATTGAAAAGAGGTTGTGCTATTATAGTTAAGGTCATGGAAGGCCAATGTCAAGGTGACACTGATCTCTTCCTCAATTATGTTCTTTTTATGAGGCTGGCTGAACAATAGCATTATCAGTATCCTTCTCATTCAGAGATAACAAGGGTTCATATTCTGACTGGATGATTAACCTCTAAGGATGTTTCAGAAGCTATAAGTTGAAAATGACAATAATTCTTAGGACCCTTCAACTGCTGAAGTGGAATTGACTTCATGGATGTGGAAATTCCAGTTTTACACCGCAGAGTAGAATATCTGCTCATGTAAAGATCATGCCCGATCAGGGTATAGAGGTGTGTACAGGAACAGGTGGAGGCTGGGACTCACTGCTCCTGGTTCTCAGAGTTTCTAGTCTACAGTCTGAAGCCTGAACCTTTCATTCCTCTGCATAGCTGTAGTACTGGGCCAGGTCCAGTGCTTGGCGTAGACTCTAAAGAGATTGCTGTCTGAACGAATTAGTGCCGAGTCACTTGCCCTTATCAAGAGCTTTGTGAAAGCCTGACCAGGGTCCAGCTTTGATTCTGTCTGTCTATCTATCTATTTTACAATACTGACATAATCTGGCTGAAGGCATGAGAAAAGTTAGTTAATTCCTGAGACAAAGCTTGAAAATGGGGGCCTTCAGGACATAACTAATGGTATATTAGGGAACACAGGTATATATAGCTATTGCTTGGATGGATGGCTTTAATTCTTTAAATCTCTTGAGATAAACTTATTCTTTAGTAAGATTGCCTTGAACTCCAATCCTGTTGCCCTTATCAATATCTCCAAAGATCTCAGAGGTTTAATTTTCTGTGAGTCAATTTAGTTTTGAATGCTGACTTCTGAATTGTCCCTTTTCTGTGAATTTCATGTACAGTCTCTTTACACTCAGCCTCACCGTGCTGGACACTATATCTAGCCTTCTATTTTCCAAAGCACAAGAAAATATGGCCTAATTAGCAGCCTTCCTGCAGGGAAACTGAGGTACAAAGTGGTTAAGTCATTTTCCCAGTCACACACAACTAGTAAGTTAGAAGACTACATGTGAACCATCTTCTCAGGGACCTTGCAGTCTGTGACAAGGCAAAAGATGACCATGCAAAGTGATAAAAAGCACTGCAATAGTGGGAGGGAGGGTGATGGTGGAGTGACTCTGCCAGGTAGAACAAGAACACGTTTGGCAGGGAAGATCACTTCACACTTAAGCCAAGTTTTGAAAGACAAGCAGGCACTCAAACGTTAGGGGAGAGGTTGTAGGAGAGCATGGTGGTCTCCTGAAGCACCAAACATGGAAAGAGGTAATGGTATCTAGAAAGCTTTTTAGGCAGAAGTATGTCATGCCGAGCAGTTTGGGTTTTCTTTTGTGGGCATTGGGAGACTTGGAAGGATTTTGAGCAGGGGTGTGGCATGATTGGACTGGTAAGTTGTGCTATTTTGATGAGTCCTCTGCTCCTTGGCAGTGTCCTTCCTCCTTACCGGAGCCTCTGACTGATCTAGGTGTTTTACGTGGTTCTGTGCACTCAGGAACTGTCCAGCACAAGGTGACTCACTGTGAAGTAAGCAATGTATCTAGCATGCCTTTATTTTCTCCTTAATTATAAGGAAACTGCCTCTTTTTCCTTCAAATCTCTGGATGTTTGGCTACCCCAAGCCACAAAGGACAGCATCAGAGTTCTAAACCGCATTCCTTCCAACTTCATCCCCAGCCTTCCTTTGGAAACAGAATCACAGCCCATGGAAAAGAAAGATCACCTCGTCCAACCCACAGGCCACTTTTCACAGTATGTGACACTGGCTTCAGTCAAGCCTCTATGTCCTATCCAGTGAAAATCTCTATTTTTCCATGAAGATCTTAGGTACCCGAACCAGCAGCCGCTTCCCTTCTTTACAGGTGTCTTGGAAATGAGGTTGTCTGTTTCACATGACAGCAGTTAAAGGCATAAAGTTCTTGAGAGAGACTCTCACTGGTTCTGAGAAATAATGCTCTTTTAAATATGGTGGAAGTGCTCTCATAATTTATTTAAGATGTCATAAAGTTTCTGCCAACTCTGCTCTTTCAAACCCCAACCTCAAATTCTAAACTGGAGTACTGAGCAGCAATTATCCTAAAATCCTCCTAATCATTTGGCCATAAGTAACCTTTCCCCAGACAGTCTAATAACGAAAGAGTTTCCTTCAAAGGAAATGTTCCAAACTTTCATTTATAATATTTTTTCCCAGGGCAGTTGAAACTGCCTGTACTATACACAAGACTTATAAATTGGAAATAAAATTACCTTAGTAAAACCTTAAACTCATATTGAATTTCTGAAGTCATAGTTCTCCTCCAGGACTGGCCTGAGGCAAAATGATACCACAGGAAATATTTGCACATATCCTATTGGCAAAATTTCTCTCTCTCTTGATGTCTGCTTTCAGATTTTATACCTTCCTGTGACTGTACTGTTATATATTACCTCTTCCAGGGTAGTTTTCATTTTAAAACTAATTGCTACTCACAGGGTTCATATTTACCCTGAGACTTGGATGAATCCAAGTGGTGGGGTTGGGTGAACCCTGCCCCTCTTTAATGAACACCAATATGTATTCATTAATTAATCTAGGGAGTGAGAAATCTCTGGGGAAAAAAGTCCTGAATTGTGTTCACAAATTGCCTTTGGACTTCATGTAGACATCCTCAATGGATGTGTGGGCCAGGGATCCTGATGTCAGTGATCATAAGATTGTATATGTTTATGATTATTTGATTCCCATTTACCTTTCCCACTGGACTGTTAGCTCCATAAGTATGGGGACCATGTATGTTTTTTCTCATTATATTTCCAAACATAGCACAGGACACATAGTGTAAATCATTATTTGTAGGGAGAATAAAATGGCCTGGAAGCTACTTGAGACATAGATACACACACACACACACACACACACACACACATGAATAGAGATTGATCTACAGGGAAAAGAGTAGATTTCAGAGACAGAAGATCTGAGGAGAAATAATGATAATTTAGTTATGATATGTACAGTTTTAGATAGTTTAAAGGTTCCAAGACTGAGTTTTCTTATATGAAAATAAGGATAATAATACCTACCTGCAGGGTTCTAAGAAGAATAAATGATATAAACACAATACCTGACATAGGGCTTGCCTACAGCAGGAATTCAATAAACATTAGCTCTCTTTATCATCTTATGGTGCAATCTTGGGGCTGCCTCAGATGAGACTGAGAGATACCTGACCAACACAGGTGGGGTAGGATGTCCAGAAGCCTCTGTTACATGGGGATCCTCGATGGAGCAAGAATCTGGGTATGAGAAAGTTGACTGTGGAATAAAACCAGATGGAAGAGAGGTGTTCCAGTGATGGCTGGTCCTTCAGATCTGTCTGAACCCTTATTTGCCTTCTTATTTGACTTGTGCCCAAGTACTGTGCTGACAGGGGGGTACGGGGACAAAGCATTTGAAGTAAAAATGATGTGATAAATAATTTCATTAAAAGCCCTGTATAGTAAATAGTAATAGCTCTGTTTAGGTATTTCTCTAACAGAATGGACAGAGAGAGAGAGAGAGAGAAGAAGAGAGAGAGAGAGATTGAGATTCTTTGCTATAATACAAGAGAACAAAGTCCAAGTGGAAAATGATGGTGCCCGTCTGACCCGACAGTACCCAGCACCCAGTAGAATCCTGGCAAGAAATGACATGTCAGAGTTTGTGTGCAGGCAGGAGCAGACATTTTCCAGAGAATGTCTCCAATAAATACTTTAGTTCCTTTTCAGGTGGATGGAGTCCAACCTGAGCAGAAAAGGGCCAAGAGATGGAGGGATCTAGATGATTACTGTTAATACAGCTTCTTTGGGGCTGGTGAGTCTGGCTGATATTTTTACTGCCTATTCAGTGAGTTATACAGGAAGGAGAGCTGGACTTGCAACCAGAAGTCTCGCCAGGAGCAAACTGAGTTCTCTGTTCTGTTACTTAGTAGGTATATAAATATCTTTTTTTTTGGCTGAAATTTATCATCCTTATATGTAAGATGGTGATCATATATTACCCCACAGAACGATTTTAAAGATCTAATGCGATCAAGTTTGGAGTACTTGGCACCTAGTGGGCAGTGAATATGTTGACTGAATTGAGTTTCTTGGGCAGCAAGACTCATGGAATTTTGCCAATTGTACCATCAACTAGCTGTGTCCACTTTAGCAAGTCTTTAATAATTGTTGATTTTCTAGATTTTGCCTTCACGTAACCTATCAATCATACAGATTTTTCTGATCCATTACTAACTTGCCTAGGCAGCCAAATGTTCTTTTTTTTTTTCATTTGTTTTGTAATTCTTTGGTGATAGGTACTGGTTGCTGTGTGACTGCTGCTTCATTGCTGAGGTGGCATTTTGAATGAACCCCTAGGATAGCCTCAGGAAGGGGGGATCTTATTGGACTCATGCTGCCTAAAATCAGTGGGGCCATTTCCTAAGTGATATTTTTCAGAGGAACTCTGGATGGATATTTCCAGAACGACCTTGGGATTGGTTAAGCTATTTATATTCTTTTGGGCCAGTTTCCTAATTTATAAAATGGAAGGTGTTGGACTAGACAAGATGAATTAAAAAAGTATAGTGTCTCAGTGCAAGGAGCAATCAGTCCTGAAGAGAACTTAGCTGCTTTACCCTGAGTTAGATCTTCCAGCTTTAGCAAATGTTAAGCTTGCAATAGAGTAAGTAATGAGAAATTCATTGGCACTGTGTATTATTTTTCTCTGTTGTACATTCTTTCTAAAGAAATAGAAGGTTTAATTGGGTTTCTTTCCAAGATCTGAGCTCTTCTTGTCACCAACAGAGAATTAGCAGACTTTTATGAAAAAAAAAAATATAAAAAGTCTTAGCCATACCAGAAATCACTCAAAGAACAAGAGACAATTCTGGTAGTGCTTTGTGTTTTCAGTGTGGGATTACTCTACCCAATATGTGGGTTCCTCAAACACCAAGAAAGAAAACAGAAGGATTGTAGGTGACCCAGTGAGGGCATGCTGAGACCCAGCACCCTGCGGGTGGCAGGACCTTGAAGGGAATGTCTGCCTGTGATTGCAGGAGGCTGGTCACCAGACTTGGTAAAGTCCCTCGTGAAGCTTGATGGAGAAGGAGTGAAGCCACAGGCCATTGAAAGTGTTTCATAGGCCTGGTCTGTGAGCAATCTTATTATCGGTGTAGTGAACTGATAACTAAATGCCTCCTTCTTACCTTTGTAGGCTACTGTCCTAGTGTAATGGATGTGAGGGTAAGGAAACCATGGATATTTGTGACATTGGACATCTTGTTGACCTTGGTCAGCAGATGCATGATTTTAGTCAATTTAGTAAGAGTAAGAAATGTTGAAAAGAAAAGTAACATGTTCTGATCCATTGGTCTGTGCCTCTGTTCTCGCGCCAGTACCATGCTGTTTTAGTTACTACAGCCTTGTAGTATAGCTTGAAGTCTGGTAAATTGATGCCTCCCAATTTGTTCTTTTTGCTTAAGGTTGCTTTGGCTATATGGGGTCTTCTCTGGTTCCATACAAAGAAAAAAAAAACACTTGGTTTTTTATCAACACACAGAATTATTGCCATGGTGGAATTGATAATAGTCTCTCATCTCCAGGTTATTTTATTTATCTATTGCTGACTCTCAGCATTTCTTTTTTACTGTAATGACTTGATCACAGTCAAGCCACACCAGGCATAGGTTATGTGTAAGTCTAACCAATAAAGAAAGCTGATTTATTTGGTCTCCCACCAAATAACCTCTTCATACTTGAATTCTCTCTTTCTTAGTAATTCTTTAAGCTCTTACCAGATTTCGTTTCAATGTTAATTTCTGCCTTTTTATTTGCAGTGATGCTCTTTATTTCAACGGTGTTTATCCTTCATATTTACCCACATGTTGGAATGATTACTGCCCGGAGTACTGGATCCCCTAACATCCATAAGGGAAGTGCAGCATCAACCTGCTTTCTACCTCCCCATGAGTCTGAGTCCAGCTGGACTCAGTGCAGGAGACAAGATGAATATGCCATTTCCACTCTGTACAACGAGCTGGGTACACAAGGGTATATTGTGATTTGGGGATGGTTGCTCCCAAGAGGCATAGCTCTCCCATGACCATCATCTTCTTCACTCTTGAATTTACTTATGAACTGCCTGTGAAAATAATTGCAGAGGTCTGAGAAAATTAATAAACAGAATGCTGCTAAACTTTGAAGATGAGAAGTACTTATAACTGCTAATTATAATTTATTAAAACATTTTAACTTTTTATTATGTGAAATTTTATCTATAAAATTGCTGTTGACAAGTTAAATATGCTGAAACATCTTTGCTTTGATGCAAAACAATTAAGACGGTTTAAGCCAAAATTAGGAATGATTACAAATATCTTCTTTTGGGACTGTGGGCTTTAAACAAAACTAAATCCAACCAAACCAAAACAAACCAAGCCAAATCACCCAAACAATAATGATGTCCTTATCAATGGTCAATACATATTATTATGTCATCATATTTTAGGCAATGTTAAGTGCTTAATATTATGGGTTCTGAAGTTCCAGACCTGGGTTAAAGTTTTAACTTTGCCAACTACTAGCTGTGAAATATTGAGCAGTTATTTAATCTTTCTAGGCCTCAGTTTTCTCAACTGTAAAATGGGATTTGGGGAGGACTAAGTATGATAATATGTTTATAAAATAGTGACTTATTCAAAATAAGTGCTTATTAAATACTAGGACTTATGAGTCATAAAACACTGACAGCCAGTATGCACTAGTATCTCATTTCTCCAAGCCCATGACATTTGCCCACTGGACTTATTGGTTGTTTGAGCCTAATTATTTGGTGTCCTTGGTGTACTGATGATTAAACATTTGTTAATATTACTCTTACGTAGTTGTATGTTGTGAAACTATTTCAAGGCTAGAAAAAAAAAGAACAAAGTAGCCTCTTTGTTCCCTAACTTCTACCACCTCAAATTCCACTCCTCCTACCTTTTTAACACATCTGCCAATAAAACAAACAAAAAATACAATCCAAATAACAAAACACTTCTTTTGGAGACCATTGTACTGATACATTATCTAAAGAAAAATGTAAAATGTAAACAAACAATGCCAAAAAACTAAAATCCACTGTTGTTTTCAGAAAATCTTTCTGTTATTAAACTTTTAATTACATTATATGTTTGACTAAGTGCCAGCTTAATGTCTCCCTTTGTATGTTATCTATTGGTTGATTTTCTGTTATTCTAGAGCAAAGACCTTCTCTTCCCTTCTTTCCCACCCTCCTTCCTTCCCTCCTCCCCCTCCCCTCCCTCCTTTTCTCCCCTGACTCTCCTTTTCTCTGTCTGTCATTAGAGGAGGTGGCATAACCTTTGTTGAATTCTGAATTAGGAGACCCTGGTTCTAGTTCTGACTTGGTCACTAAGTTGCTGTGTGACTCTGGCCTCCCCATGTACTTATCTGGTCCTCAGTTTTCTCTACTCTTTTGGTAGTATGGTATGTGTAGGTGGTTGCTTTTGTGTTTTAAAAATGCTGTTATTTTGGCCAAAAGTATAGGAATTACTAAGTCTAAATCATTTTTCTCTTCTCAAGAACTCACCATTTGAGATAAACAGAAGGCAAACCAAGAATACAATGGCAAGACAAATGAAGTTAGCAAATTGAAGCAATTCTTCTGAAAACCTAGCTCAATCTTGGGGAGAATTTTTTTCTCGCTTTGTTTTAATGCTAAGTAGACCGAAGGAACTTTAAACCAAAGCTGGCTTTGCCTGTTCCCTGCCTCCCCCCTAAAAGCATTTCCCCTGTTCTTCTCACCCAATAGGGCTGAGGATAAGGAGTAAAAGCGAAATCCAGCAAACACTTAGCAGTTAGGGCCACCTGCCTCAGTGAGACAGAAGGAGAGAGAGAGAAGGAAGAAGTGAAGGGTGGGAAAGATGGGGGAGAGAGAGATCAAGAAACTAACCATGCTGCTACACATTGACCATTCAGAAATTACAGTGGGAAGGAACATCCTTCATGACTGACCCTTACCTTGGTCCAGTAATGACACTGGTGCAATATGCAATGTGACCTCTTCTGCACGTGGCTGGTGTACAGTGGGTGCTCAACATTTGTAGTGGTAATTGACAAAGCTCGGGTGCTGTACCTTTTCAGTCAGAAAAAGAATCATCTTTGACTGTTTTCCTAATTAGGGAATTGAAACTAGGCTTTTTATGGTAAACAACTTGAGTTAGATAAGGCTTTGTTTGGAAGGAGTTGATGGCTTAGCTTGAGAGTAACAGTAGCTGGAGAATCAACCAATTATGGGGACCCGGTTCTGGATCTCTCTGTGTATCAAATCCAGCACAGTTCAGTGGTTAAAAGCACAGGTTCTGAATTTGATTTTCAGCTCTGCTACTACTTATACAAACCATGGGTAAGTCATTTGACTTTATTCCTCAGGTCTTTTCTTCATCTTCAAAATGAGAACAACTGCTAATATCTATTTGTGCAGTAAAGAATTTAACCTTGCCCAAAGAAAGGGCTAGCCTTTGCCCTTGGCTACTGAAGGTTACCTCTAGGCCCTAGGAATGCCATGCCTGATATGAGTGTCTTTGTTTACCTGGGAGTTTTGGACAATGCCAGAAAGTCTAATAATGTGATTTTTGGTGAGAGCTTTGAGTCATTTGGTCTTAGCTTGACCTATGAAGGGGCTGGAAACTGAGGTCAGCCAATAGGCAGTTGACGATGGAGCCCCACTAAAGACTCTGGACACCAGAGCTCAGTGAGCTTCCCTAGTTGGCAATGCTCTGTGTGTATTATCATGCATCACTGCCAGGAGGAGTTAACACTGTCCACAACTCCACAGGGACACTACAGCTGGAAGTTCAATGTTGGAAACCCTCCTGGACTCTGCCCTCTGTGCCTCTTCCTTCGGCTGATTTTAATCTGTATTCTTTAGCTATAATAAAGTGTAACTATAATAACTTTCAATGAGTTCTGTGAGTCCTTCTAGTGAATTATCAATACTAAGGGTAGTCTTGAGGACCCCTGAACTTTCAATTGATATCAAAGGTGAGGGTAGGCTTATAGACTATGCTCCCTCTAACTGCATACTATTTTATAGGGTTTTGTAGAACATTAATTTAGATAATATATGTTAAAGTTAAAACACTGATGATGGTGCCTGGCACAGAGTAAACCTTGACTAAATCAGCCATTGTTATTGGTGTTATTATTTTGTATCTTCTGAAATAATACCATGCTGAGAGTGAAGAACTGAGAAGTCGCTCAGCTAGCATTGCCAAATTTAGCAAGTAAAAATACAGGACATACTTATACTATAAAACCTTGCTCATCTGAAATTCAAATTTAACTGGGTTTCCTGTATTTTGTCTGGCAACCCTGTACATTGTCTAACCTATTTTCTATACGAACAGCCTGATGTCCTCAGAGGTAAACATGCTGGTGTCCATAGTCAGAATGTGCTTGACCTGGAACAAGAATGCAGATCTTTTGATTTTCAGGCACTTAGGAAAATAAAACACTAAAAATATGCTGCAGGCAGAGGAGAAATCCCTTGGGAGGAAGACTAATAAGGGAATATAAAATCCAGTGATGTATAATGAGGGGTTGTAACTTTGTACATCTACATCCACTCAATCAGGGAACCCTAGGAAGTCTCTTGCATTCTATCTAGGGAGTCATCACTTGACAGTGAAATTTAAATTTTATATGGTAGGATAGGCCATTTGAAATCTATTCTGAATATAACTTTACTCAATGTCTTGATACTGTAAATATTTTTCTTGCCTGTTTAAAGAAAATTGGTATTTCCTGTGTACCTGTCATATGTATTGGAGGATTACTGGTGATATTCCCCTACACTTGTTTAGTTCTTTATGGTTACAAAAAACATTAGTGCTTCTATCTCCACAATAACTTAGTAGCAGTCCCCAACCTTTTTGGCACCAGGGGCTGTTTTCATGGAAGACAATTTTTCCACAGACCGGGGCGGGGGGATGGTTTTGGGATGATTCAAGCACATTACATTCATTGTGCACTTTATTTCTATTATTATTACATTGTAATATATAATGAAATAATTATACAACTCATCATAGGTTGGGGACTCCCGACTTAGAGGAGTAAACCGAGAAGATAGTAGAATCTCCATTTTACAAATGAGAAAACTGGGGCTCAGTGAATTTTTGCCATAACCTAGATCACTATTTGTTATGCTGAGCAGAAGGTATTAGATCTTCCAACTCCTGGTCCAGGGATTTCTTCGTTATTCATCAGTTCATGATTCCAGGCATATATAGGCTAGATTAGAAATGAATCAGAGAACCATTTCTTTCCATTAGGGTACTTTTGTGTGGTAATTCCATTGTTAATGCTGAATGATGTAGTGGGAAGGAGTGAGACCCTACACCAGACTGACAAGATCCACTCCTGCCCTCACCAAACGGGGGTTGAGCTACTGGGCAATTTAACCTCCATGAACCTCAATAACAACATCATCTATCTGATAGGGCTGTTGTGTGCATAAAAATGAAATGATGTCAGTAAAATGCCTGACATATGTAGAAGAAAGTGCTCAAATGTTAATGCCCTTTCCTTTTAATGCCACTAATAAGAAATAAAATGAAGTATTGATTAACTTGTCTTGATCATTACATTTTCATTTTAGGGGAGAATATTGTGAAGTTACCCACCAAGTAATTTTTTAGATAATATTTCTTCTACATTTGTTTCCACAGGTTTCTAATTTTTAAATGGCATTTGCTTTTAAGTTATATTTTTATGGTTTAAACATTCATGTTTAACTTGAATGATCCATGGAAAATCCTTGTCTATGAGAGGTCTAAAACTGGCTGTTTTGGATGTTTATTTTTCAGATAATTCAGTAACGATCCTGTTTTGACTTTCCTGTTTTACAAACATATGAGTAAAACGTGCGGATGTAAAAAACAAAGGTGCGTTCGTTCAAAACAAATATAACCTTTCCAAATCATGAAGATCAACTGCAGACTTGTCTACACAACCTGTCTGACTAATATCTATAGCATAGTTGGCTACAGAAATTGTTTGAATCATCAACATAGAAATATACAAGGCTTACCTCACAATGTGCCACAATTTAATTTTTGTGTCTGGGAAAGAATTGCAGGACCACTCTGACCTCATTAAAAGCAAAACCAGTTGATTTAGACTCATGATTGTGAAGGTCTTCAACTTGATTTTGGAAATTAGAAACATGGAGGTATAAGAAAGGATATATTTATCCTCTTGATTTTCTGTGATGTTATTAAATCCCTTGTCCTATCTCCCTGGAATATTTAAAAGAAGACGCTGTTAGCTTCTTGCTGCTCTTTTTTCTTAGAACATTGGCTGCAGATTGAATTCACCTTGGGGCTTTTTACTATCCTGATGCCCTAGCCTCACTTAGAACAAATAAATCAGAACTTCTTAGAATGGGGCACAAGCATCCATATTGTTTTAAAGCTCTCCAAATGCTTCCAGTTAAAATTCAACATCTATCTTAGAAGAAAAAAGACAAATCTTTAGCCAGAACAATAGTTTTCACCTGGCTGAGTGTCATTGTCACCTGGAAGCCTGTGGAGACACTGTCAGTGCCTGGGCTTCTACCCTAAGGTGCTCTGATTTCACTGGTCTGGGATTTTTCTCTATTAGACAGCAATTTCCCTGTAATTCATATGTATAGCTAAAATCACAGCTTGATCCCTCAGAGCAAAGGCAGTAAACTCCTTTTCTTGCCTCTGCAAATTTCTGGATGGTGCTTAGATATACAGTTCCCAGGTTTCATTGTATTATATTGAATATTTTTACCTTCCACTTCCATACAAATACTCACATGATTAAAACAAAACAAAAGAAAAAGATGAATAAGTACTTCCAAAAAGACAAATTGTACAGATATGAGGAACAATTTTTTTAAAAGCCCAAAATATTAAAAAAAAAACCATAACAAAAACTCAACAGTGTTTAACTTATTTTGAGCATTTACAGTGCCAGAAACTATGCTAAATATTTCTTATACATTTTCTCTTTTAAACCTCACAATGATCTTGTGAGGTAAAGATGATTGTTAACTCCAGTTTTTAAATGTGAAAACTAAAGCATATTGAGATTTGTCCATTTCCAAGGTCATATACCTATTAAGTGGCAGAGTGTCAGGTCTGAGATTTTACCCCACTCATAAGCTAACATGTTAGCTTCTCACAGTTTCATGGATGCTGGCAAAAGACATGAGACTCCTGGACATGAAGGAGTGAAAGGACACAGCAGGCAGCATGATCTTCATGTTCCTGTTGGTTACTCCTGCCCCCCAAGTCCCAGGGCGGTAATGCGGAGGTAGACCCAGATGAATGCTGTGCGTGCAGTGGATTTGCATTACAGCTGAGGAACACCAAGCTTAGGGAATCCCTAAGCTATGATTTGAATGTGTCCCTTTCAAAATTCAGGTGTTGCCAATGTGATAGTATTAAGAGGTGGAGCCTATAAAGAGGTTATTAGCACATATGGGTTCCTCCCTCATGAATGGGATTAGGTGTCATTATAAAGGGGCTTGATAAGGGAGTTTGCCCCCTTTTGCCCTTCCATATTTCACCATAGGGGTTGGGAATGCAGCAAGAAGGCTTTCAACAGATGCCCCATGCTGGTGCCTTGATCTTGGACTTCCCAGCCTCCAGAACTGCAAGAAATAAATTTCTGTTCTTTATACGTTCTCTAGTCTATGGTATTCTCTTATAGCAGCACAAATGGACTAAGGCAAACCCCAAACTTAGGAAGTCCCAATCTTTTTAATGGGATATGTGCAAACTTGTTCAATGTTTGTCCTGGATGAAGACATTATCTTTATTATACTGGACAGCAAATAAATATACTCTCTGCTTCAGGGACCCTTGTACTATCTCTGTTGTGCAAGGTTGTTCAGTATACAAATATATTTGAAAAGATACTCCAGAATAAAGGCTGTAAGTGCTTCTGTGGGCAAGATGTACAGAAATGCAAGAGACCATAGAGAATGTCTTCCAACATGGAGTCATAATTTGAGCTCAGGTGGTTTGACTTTAGTCTGTGCATTTAACCACAATACTGCTTCTCCTTGATAAACTGGAATGAGTAAACAGAAGAGAGGAGATTGGAGCATAAAGTTCAAAGGGTAGAGTAGGAAACTGGGGAATAAATGTTAAAGTTAAGGGAGGACTTAAGCAGTTATGTGCCATTTCCATTTTTCATGTAATAGTTACTAACTTAGGTATGAATTACTTTTACCAGGAGCTAATCTCCATCCTGTTTCTATTTAGCATGAGTTTCTGGGGATAACTGAGCTGCTTTACTTTCTCTCCTACTGCTGGCACCTTCAGAAGTCAATGAAGAAGGTATAGAGATTGAATGTTTTTCCTGTCAGAACATTATTCCAGGAGGTGAGGTCTTGGAGCTTCCTCTAGAAAATAATGACTTTCTTCATAGCACCAACATTGCAAATAAGACATTGTTATTAATACAGTATTGAACTGTTACCAGACTGTGGAGTACATAATTATATTGTTTCTATGTGAAATGTCATTTTAAGCAACCAGCCTTTGAATGAAGCTTTGGAATGAGATTCACTATAAATGGAGAGTATTTATTTAATGTCAGATATCGTATGTATACATTTTTTAAAAGGCAAGTTTTAAAGCCAATTTTTTATTTTTTCTTTAATGTAATGTGATTGGGTACAACATATTCTCTAATAAATTCTTCCGTAGAAAAATTCAGCAAATCAGTGAATGAAAATATCTTAGATACAACTAGGTTGCATGCATTCTAATATCAACTGGATAAATTACCTAAATATATAATCTAAGAGTAGGATAATAGAATATAAACTGAAATGGTGCATACATTAACATGACATGAATTATATTGTTTTAAGATATAAAGTGTCTGTCCCTCAACTTACAGATGGATGCAGAGGTTCAGTGAGTGCTTGGCTGGCTTCCTACCCTTATGAGAACAGCCAATAATTATCTTAATATCTCCTGAAATGATCTATAAGTAACTCAAATTGATGACAAGTTGAGTGGTGCCAAATGACTTGGCAAAAAGTCAGAGACCTGTTCTGTAACTCAATATAATATTATTTGACTGACGCAGCATAACATGAGGCATCTAGTACAAAATTGGGAAGCATTGCTCTCTCCAAGCCATCAATGTGAGAAAAATATGGCTTGAACTATATGTGTTGAAAGGGATTCATTTTCTTCTAGCTATCAGCTAGTTTAATATGAGACTATTGAATCTGGGACTACTGGCGTATGTAAATGAGTTGGATATGGCCAGAGGAATCATTGATGCTTCACCATCCAGAGACAATAAACTGGCCAATAAATGACAGAGGGTTGAAAGCAGAGACAAGTTTTTCCCTGTGAAGTGATGGCTTAGAGAAACCTATTCCTGCATTCTAAGTATCACTTTTCTTAAGGATTATTAGTCCCAACTCCTTCCATTCCTAGCTTTTATTGAGGATGAAAAGATAATCCACTTATTTAATTAAAATTATCCCCATGACATTCTTGGCAATAGCTTATTTCCCTAAATATGTCAATTTAACAGTCTTTG
This sequence comes from Daubentonia madagascariensis, assembly GCA_023783475.1. NCBI lineage: Eukaryota > Metazoa > Chordata > Mammalia > Primates > Daubentoniidae > Daubentonia > Daubentonia madagascariensis. The sequence continues at coordinate 11,379,354 of JAKFHU010001670.1, forward strand.
CCAAGGAGGAAATTGACATGGTTGTGGGGGCTGGAGACAGCATGGCATCTCTTCTATCTTACCTCTTACCTGTGATGATGGTGACATTTTGTGACCTTTCCATTTCAATGTGCATCACATGGATCAAACTTTTCTATTTTGTTGCAATCTTCTTTTCATTGCCACATGCTGAATTTTTTTCAGGAAAAATGTTTTATTTTTAGCTGCTTAAAAAGATGATGTCAATATTAGGGGTAAGTTTTGAATAGAAGCTAATTCTTAAAACTTCTTCTTTAATTTAACTTAATTATTAAACAAATATTAAAGTGAATCCACAATGAGCCAAATAGAAGGCTATGCGCTGCAGACAAAGAGATGAATTATTCATAGTTCATACAGTTAAGGAGTTTATAGCCCTGTCTGTCAGAAGTGTCAGTTCTCCTTGCTAAGTAAATCACTTGGAATTTTTAACTAGCTGGTGTAGGTATGAGTTTTCTAAAATTGGGGCTACAACTAGGTGAAACATATTAGATTAAATATGTTCATTTATTTCTGTTTCTTCCTGAAATCTTACTAAAATTACACTAAAGGAATTTAAAAAAATTAAAAACTCACAAAAAAATAAGAATAAAGTACAAGACTACAGTAGATTAAAAACATAAACCAAT